>CM055839.1:19055000-20460000 GCA_029490765.1 Euthynnus affinis
ATAAGTGATTATTGAGAGGGATTATTTTTGTATAAATCCAAACATTGCTTTTTTTCTTTTTTTTTTGAAAATCTTGCATAGTATGCATTTAAGTTAATCATATTGCCTTACATGCATGCCTGGTTAGTGACTTAGACTACCTTATAGGGAATTGATTACTTTCTAGCCATGTTATTTTTGTTTGGGTGCACCTTGGAATGGAATTTCTAAATTGTAGTATTTTCTTGTAAATGTTTAGGTATGGGATTATCACTACTATGCACATTATTGTTTTTCTTTAAATGTCTTTTTCATTTCAGTTTCATTTTTTTCCATCCTACAACCTACAGATACAAATGTCCTCTCCCTACTGAAGACCCTTTAGCTCAATATTTTGTCAGAAGACACGGGGCTCAAGTAAAATACAAATGAAAATAATAATGTTATTTTCATTATTAATATGAAAATAAATTAAATAAAATGAAAGTTAAAAAGATCCAATTCCACTGGATTATTCACAGCCAAGTCCACCACCAATAAGTCAGCTTATCATGACAAGAAAGGGAACAAATAAACTCATGAATAAATGCAAATGGATATAAATATGCACATACATAAGCCAGGCCATGCTAGTCTGATGACAAGAGGTGGTTGGGTACAGAGCATTGCCCCATTGCTGATGCGCTGTTGAGCAGGGCACCCCCGCTGCCCCTGAAAAAGATTCTACTACAACCCCAGGACCCCATTTGCAATCAAAATGCACTTAAGGCACAGTTCCCTGTTCTTTCCTCTGTTTGCATTGCACTGGTAAAGGCGTCTCTGTCTCTGACAGAAGCAGGGCGCTGTGTTGAACTGTACACCGTGTCTTTCAGACTGACAGGTTTGTTTGTATGCAGAACACACACAGCCATCACCTGGGGAGCAGCTGGGCCTCAGAGCAGAATAGGAAAGTTTGAACTTGCTCAACTATACCTAGATGAACAAACAGGGCGATATAGATATAGAAAAAAGGAGCACAATTGTATATATATTCGTGAACATATAGTACTGGACTTACTAAGAGTGACAAAAACATCCATGGTAATGGATGTCAATGACTGGTCTCCTCTGGCTGTTCAAGAGCCATTATAGAAGGGGGTCTATATTAAGAAAACAGAGGCAGGAGCCTTTAAAAACACTACAGGGATAACAACATTAAAAAGACAAGATTGATGTGTGAGGGAAGAGTGACACGCATGAAGGACATGGGAGCTTGGCCTCATCTTCAAAGACAACAAGGACTGTCATAGCAGTGAAAATGGGAACTAACAGAATTATTTTGGAAAGTGGTTGCTAGGCTCTCAGCCAGCACTCCAACCACAGAGTGAGAAGGCGACAGGGGGTGTCTACTACTTACAACACTACTATAACAACACTACCTCCACATTTTCCAAAATGGCCACTGGCCCAAACAAAAGAGGGTGCCACCTGGGGAAGAAACATCATGTTTAGAGGGCACTGCATTTTTCGTGCCCTCTGTAGGGAGGTGGCCTTTTTTGTTGTCATTTGCTAGGAGTTGTAACATCTCTACCAATACTGTTACCATGAGAACTTAAGAATTCTTTGGGACGAACTTCATTACAGACATTAGTACTGTATGTTTTTTTTTTCAACTGACATTAAACCACCATGTAGAATAAGATACACTCACTGTGTCCGACTAATGGACATCCTTCCTATCTCTTTGCCACATTTCACCACAGCTTTTGACATATAATCTATGCTCAGGCTGACATCTCATATCAGATTTTTTCCCCCACTTTTATAGCTGCATTAAGCTGAATTTTGACCACTAGTGCACAGAATGACCCCAAAACAGTAGCCTATATTAGCACACAGCAGCATTTATTTTTAGCATTAGTCGAGTGCAAATTTGATATCCATCCATTCATCCATTTTCATATTATTAGTTCCTAGTTGTGTGACAGTAGACTAAAAATGGTAACCCAGATGTGTGTAACCCAGTTGTTGCTATGGATGACATCATATTTCATCAGTGAATGTTCTCACTTTGTCTAGAGTGAGTGGTTGACAGGTGACCAGTCTGTGTCAGGGAATGTTAAGTACTAAAATAATAAGAATACAGGAATCAATATAGAGGAGCACAAGGAACAAATTAAATTAAATTATATGAAATTAAATAAATAATTCAAATAAATCAAATTAAATTGGATTGAAATTAAATTAAACTAAATTAAATTAACCAATTGTATAGCATAAATTTATTTCAGCAATCCAGTGAAAGCCATGGAGTCCGCTTTACTTATGTATTTATTGCAGTTGGTGACTACTTCATTTACACTTAATGAAATGTCAAACAAATTGTGGTCTGAAGAGTGCATTTTTGTTTTGATGAATAATCTAACAGACGGCTGAGTTATTCCATGTTCATCAGTGCAGCAAACTATATTTTTATTATTAATATTATTATTGTAACAAACCCCTGCAGCAGGTGACTGATTGTGAGCAGGTCCTAGTGACTATGGGGTCCTTTGGATTACGTCTAACTCCTCTCATACTTACATATAGTGCTCAAAGGCTTCATGAATTACCTAAAGTTAGGACTGACACACCCTTTATTTTAAGGAGTTTTTTCCTGGCTTGTTCGGAAGTAGACTTAGTGTGTTTTGTAAACACAACCCCAGATGTCCAAACCACCTCAACTCCTTTCAGTGCAAAAAGAGCAGAAATCTACTATTGAGCTCCTTTCAGATGTCTAAGCTCATCAACCTGTGAGCCCAGGCACATAGCACAGGAACCTCATTTTAACAACTTAAAACTATAATGTTATTCTCTTCATAACTACCCAGAGCTCATGACTGTAGGTGAAGGTTGAAACACTGCACCATTCCTCCTGTCAATTTCACACTCCTCCTATGCTTTCTCTATGTGAGGTCTATGTCATGCACATGCACACGTATATTCTGTATATATAAATACATTGTTTTGGCTGTTTCTTCTCCAGTTCTTTTAAAATATTGTTTTCATCCATTACCATTCTGGTTTGTACAAATTCAAAATGTGCTTAAAACAGATGGACAGAAAGGCACATATTATATAAGATTATTTAATGTCTTAGTACACCTTTTAACTATCAGTGTTTTCTCTCCTCAGTTCATCTGAAGAGAGAGTAAGGAGTCACTTGGAACACATTAGATTGCAAACAATTATGCGTACACTTTAACAGCATGTTGACAGTAATTAAATTTGTTTTGCATTCAGAGAGCAACACAGGAATCATTTTGTAATATTTGTATTGGTCCCTGGAGGGGACCATGGATTCTTTATTGTCATCGCTATCATAATATTTAGAGACCCGAGGAGATCCTTTGCTCTTTTTTAGATAGCTCACCTAATCAGATTACTTAGGTACTGTTTGCCCTGCAAACAGGTTTTGATACAGTGCAAATGATTTTAATTTCACCAGGCCAGGCTGTGAGACAGCTCTGGTCTTGCCTTGCTGATTGGTGAAGTGCTCTTTAATTGGTTTAAACTTTGCTCTTGCTGCTCAGGGATCTACACGCTTAATTTCAGCAAAAGGTCAATATCAATAAATCTGATGCTGGAGACATGAGAAAGGCAGAGGCATGGAAATAAAATGCTCCACACTTTTCTGGCTGGAACTGACCACTGGGAGGAGGAAGCGAGCTGACCCTGGTAATACCGCGAACCAACAGGGTGCTAAGAGAAGATTAGAATGTGAAGCTCTGTCTGAGCACCCTCTTGTCAGGTGTTTATTGCCCATGACCTTGGCAAGATGAGGTCAGATTTTCATATTATAGCAAACCAACCCCTTTGGCACAATTGGTTGCAGTATATTCAACAACAGCATAATGAAATGGCCAAACAGGAAGTCAGCTGTATCTGCAAGTGAAGAGAGACAAGTGGGGATAGGAAGTGAGTCTTAAGGGGCAAAGCAGAAGAGACTGTGCAAAATTGTTTGCAGTGCAGAGCAGATGCAGAAAGATAGAGAGTGATATGAAAGAAAATTTACTCTGTAGGGGCCTTTCTTATTGCATCAGATCCTCTCTCATGTGAGCCTTACAAGGCCCTACAGAGGCAGGCATGGGAGGCTGCAGTGCTCTGGGCCCTCAGGGGTATATCCACACTCCACACTTGCCCCTCAGGATTTCATTCACCCAAATGGAGATATGAACAGCCCCACTGATTACATGTCTAATACTTTCTATGGCTCATCACTCTCTGATGCCCAAGTAGTGTGCTGGCTCTCTCTTTCACACACACACACGCACACACATACACACACAGACATAAACTCCCAATCTCTCTTTCTCACGCTCTCACACACATACAGACAAAACTGAGTCATCATGATCAACATCCTAGCTCAGAACTACCCGATCTATCAAGAGATTATGTCACTTGTCAATCAGAGTGATGGTAAAGTCTTTCAGTTGACACACACATGTGCACACACTCTGAGCCAGGACTGTCCAGGTAAGATTGAAATAAATTACCACAGCTCACCCCGTACTTTTCCTAATCTGTCAGCTGATTGGTCTTTATTCTGGTGGTCCTGGCTTTAGCAAAGCACTCTGCACTCCTGCACAATGGAGCTGAAATTGGGTAATTATTCCGTCTGGTCACCATGCATCACTGCTCACATGAACTCAGAGAAAGGCAACACCAGCCAGAGGGGAAATATAAGGAGAAGAAAATACAAACAAAATGAAGCCAGAACTATACAACATCAAGCTCCATCGTTTTAGTTTTTTTTTTTTTTTTTTTTTTTTTTTTTTTTAGTTTACTGCTTAAATATTCATTTTGAATCTCTCTTTGCTTTTGCATTTTGTCAGTCATTACTATATGCTTAACAGTTTTCATTGTCAATATGCTCTACAATAGCATGACTAAATGAGACTTTGTTGCTCTTTGATTCAGGTATAGGCAACATACAGCATACCTTGTATGGTACTATTTTGCATAGTCGTGTTGATACATTTCCATGTGCTTCTTTATATTACAAGCTTCTGAACGATTGTCACAGTCAGCCTGGAAAATTAAAGAGATCCAAACTATTTAGTATTTCAGGGAAAAGAGGATGAATTATCAAGTCTGCTGTTTATCACTTCATACATGTCAGTGAAATGGATAGCTACATTATTATTTTTTAGACTAGGACCAAATGTAATGTGCTGAGTGTGTTACTTTCCAGTGGAAGTTTATACTTTTCAGATGAGATCATCTATTGCCATTAAAGAAATTCTTACCACAGCTGAATTCAGTACAAGGTGGTTTAAAGTGTTAAATTGTGGCCACATGCACGGCCAGCTCTTTTACTGCAGCTATAGTCTGTGTTGTAAAGAAAGCAAATGGTGCAAGTTTTTATATGTTTGTGCACAACAACATCAACAAAGCATCTTCTAAGTTTGGATGAATAAATCATCTGTGCTAGAAATGTGGTTGTGTAGTCACACACCCTTTGGCTGTCCTTCAGAGTGATATACTGTATGTTACAGGTTTTGAGCAACATGGAATACAGCTTGTTGTTTTTCTAGTGTTTTTCTAGCAACCTTTGTACTTAACACGCAATAATAGTCTAATTTCAGCCTCAAAGTATTTTGTCATTTCAATTAGCCTTGCCGTGCATAATGATGTGTCAGGGCTGCAGTTGCAATTTTGTTGCATTTTTCTGTTAAATCGTATTTGAGGTAATGATTTTGTAATTTTTCTGTCATAACAAGCTATGTATTTTCTCAACATACTGCCTTTAGTGTCATTTAGTTCACAGTTAAAACTGCAAATTAACAAGCTGTGTTTACTAGGTTACCTGGGAAGAGTAACTTGACTGAAAAAAATGAGATACAACAACAACAAAAAAGAGAAGAAGAAGAAGATGTAGAGCGGTCTAAACCCTCAACCAAACCATCATCAAAAAATTACACCACACCACATCGGCAGTGTAGACAGTATCATGCCTGTCATCAAAAATGTATACCATCTTTTGCATGATTGAAGTTTACATAGCAAGTATCAGCATTATGAAAAATGAAACATATCACAGTTATCATTATCCCCATACAATTACTGTAGAAGAGCATGGGTTATTTCTTCTGCTTGTTGGGAGTGTTTGTATAAGACATAATTCAGACCTGAACCCTCCTACACACTGGAAGCCACATATACACACTTGTGAAACCAGAGCTATGCTAAACAATTACCTCTAATTTAAATTGGGCGCATGCACAGCCACTTCTGCAGTACTGGGGCTAAGGTGTTTGTTGATATGACAAGTTAATTTGAATAACGTTTGGTAACCAAACTCAAATGCAATTCTAGTGAAGTAAAAAAAAGTGGATTGAGCACAGTTATGACATTTTTAACAGAAGGAATACAGTATCAGAAGGTGGAGTTGGGGCAGGCTTCTACAAAAAAGGAAGCTGTTGCATGAGTTGCATGTTACACATAAAAAGCACATCAAATTTCAATATATACCCACCCTATGCATGGTTTTATTGCAAATAATGTCTCTTATCTTATATTTATCTTTATTTTTCAGGAGGCACTAAAATGCCTGTATGTGAACAACAGTGCAACGACAGTAACAAGTGTAGCAGAATTACATTTGTTTCCATTATTACTGTCTGTAAGTACAGTACCACTACATCACACAAAAATACAAATACTGTAAAAAAGCAAGTAACTAAAATGTATAATTTCAGTTTAACAGTATGATGGCAAGAAGGATTTCATTAGCTGAAAGGAGAGGACTGTGCCTTATCACATTCAAAGTTGTACTTTGATAGGCCTTTCCTGTAATTCTGCACTCCTATATAAAAAATATCAAAATGAGACAAAACATTCAGAACATATGAATATTTTTGTGAATAGGCACTGTTTGGATAATGATCAGGTGAAAACAGAAAAATGTCCCAAAATTGCTCTACACAACCTGATTTGCATTAATCAGCATGCATGCAGCGCTCTTCCAACCCAGCGCAAGTGGATTAATTAAAGCCAGAAAATCACCAAAAAGATGCAAGTGAGAAAAAAAAATGGACTTTGCCAACATGGCAATTATTACTTTATCATTGCTCATGTGCTTTGCCAGCTTTGCACCAATGACTCTGATCGCTTAATGCAGCGCTCAAGCAATCAGTAGGACCAAGAGACAGCTGGGTTACATGTTTTCTACAGCTGACTGGAGGACCTGGCCCTTAAACCATCTGCAGTGGTTATTCCAAGCTAATGACCACAGAAGAAATGAGCTGATCACCCAGAGTGCTTGCCTCGTGGTACCTTGGTTGATGGGCGCTTCATGAAGGCATGTAGGAGACTGGGGTTGAATTGCATGTATGAAACAGGGGGGAGTTTGGTAAAACCTTGCCCTTCCTCATATATCACCATAATGGAACACACGATGGGGCCAAGGTGCACAGATTTCAGCTGTCAGGAAGAGCGACTTAGCATCATCTCAAGCAGTGATGATAATCCATGCTTGCCTATCCTCAATCAGGAGATGAGAATCTGTAATGACAGGCCCCAATCAACATGAACCTCAGTAGCTAGGGGGCTAATAGCATTTCATGTCCAATTAGGTTAGTTGACGCTGGTGCTTCTCCCTGACACAGCCTCTTCTCTGTGATAGGCAGACTCTGGTGGAGATGGAGGACGGATACATCTGACTGGGTTGACAGACTGGGTCAAAATCAGCTCTCCAGTGGGTTAAGTAATTCTGACACAGTGTCTGCCTTCCTGTGTAACTGAGCTGAGACACAATGTACAGTGCACGGAATCATAAAAAATTGAAAATGATATTTCGCTTTTGAAACAAAATAGCTGAGGCATTGCTTTCACTACTAGAGTCCATCTTAAAGCTTAAATGCTGAGGTGCGTTTCAGACCAGGCTGAGTAGCCAGTAGGGGTGATGCCTCTGAAAATGCTTTGATAAAATGGGAGACTTGACCGGTGAGGCGTGTGATGCAAATTAAATTCCTCTAACAGAGAGTCTGATTGAAGTCAGAGAGGAATTGACCAAGCTGAACACAGACCTCACAAGCTCATCTTACCAGCCTCCGGCTCCTTGGCTTGCAGCAAGATCTACCCCCTGTAGCCGAGCAAACACAGATGTGGCAGCCTCATTTAAATACCTTGCTCAGAGGGCTGCAATCTCATCCATGTTTCCCCAGCTGGCAACCAAAATCTCCTGTGGAAGGCAAATTTCAGTCTTTAGAGAAATTGCCTGTTGTTTCTAGTCACTGATTTGCATGGTTTCAGTGTACACAAATATGCTTGAATGACTGTGAAGACAGTCTTGATTTGTTTTTAGAGGGCATGTTGGTGAAGCAACTACATCAGGCTCAGCTCAGATATTGCTTTGTTCTGAGGAGAACCCTTGTGAACTTCAAACTACATGCTGTAGCAGTGCTATGGTATGGTTGCCCCATTCTCTATAAAACAAACCTGAGTGAAAACAGTAGGGAATAAAAATAAAAATCAGTGCAGCTCTGCCAGATGGAGCTCTGTTTGGTAGATAATGCCCATCGCCAGGCCCCTGAGGTACATTAGCAATGCTTATTTAAACAGCTGGGCTGAATATTGCCCTTTTAAATGGAATGAAATAGTCCCATTAGCGGGCCATGCACTCTACTCCTGCCATTTATTGTTTCCTGTAAAACTCCCTCAACATCGAAGGAAAGTTGATTAACAGTAAGTGAATTTGAATATTGGTGGTAAGGTGGCAACAGAACAAAACAATACTGCTAGAAGCTGTATCAAAAAGATGAAATTTACTGCAGGTATCTACATAATATTTAACATCAACCCTGTGAAACATTTGTTCCTCATAAGCACGCACACTTAAAAAGTGTTTAATCATCTTCTTCACATTAATCATTAATAATGGAGCTGCAAGGTGACCAAGTTTTGTCTGTTCTGTAGGTCTGTAATTGCAATATGTAAACGTCAGTCCATTTTACTGGTACCTGCTGCTACAACTCCAATAAGACGAGAAGGACACTGATTCACTGATTGGAGCTGCAGGCGGAAACAGCGTATTTCTAAACTATAGCTTTGTCGTCTTGATATCGTGTCTGTAGGCACTGAAGAAAAATGGATGCAGAGTTGAGTTCTGACGTCTGGCAAAAGATATTTGCTCATTTTGATTGTTCAGCCAAGTAAATTTCAGTGCAGAGAAGAGTACCCTGTAAAGTCTGCCGGAAACTAAGGTGTCTGTAAAACTACACCATATGATAATTTTAGTCTAATATGAAACAAAAAATAACTCACACCAATTTTTATAAATATTATGCAGGGGATGGAGTATGTGTCTTGGTGAAGCAGCGATAGTTTGACAGCAGCACCTTTCCCAGACAGTGGCTGTCAGTCTGTCAGGTGAACTATGCCTTTTTTTTCTTTTCAGGTCTGATTAGGTTGACAGTTCTCTCTGTACCAACTGGTCATTTCCTGTAACAATTGGCAGCATAGCTCCCTGCAGTGAGCAATTTTATACCCTGCCTATCTGTACTTTAAATGAATATAGTCTTAGTGGACAGGCTATGTAGCTGGGGGGCATTGTAGATTATATATGTCAAATTGGAGCCAATATTTCCTCAATCTAATTACATGTCAGGAACGAGTTGTCCATGTGGAAAAATTCAAGTGAGATTTCCTTTTCAAAAAATTGACGTGCTTCAATGATGTAATAAGTGTGTGCAAAGTTTGACGGTGGATGTACATAGTGCAGCATTTTTTTGTGTGTATGACAGAGAGATATAGGCAGAAAAAGAAGGATAAATGTTAGAGAGAACAAGCCAGACAGAAGAGTGAGCGTGGGGTGAACATTTTCATTTTTGCTTGCAACCCAGATTGGAGTGTTAACAAAGCGGACTGGTTTTTCTTTTCCTCTCAGCTCTCCAAACAGCATGAAAGGGAACAAAAGACCAGGGGCCCTTTCATTTTCACAAGCTATTTCCACATAGATACAGTACATCAGACAGACAAATAAACAAACAGACAGACAGAGTCAGACAATCAGACAGACAGATAGCAGCTAGAGCTAGCTAGCTATATAGCTAGATAGAAATGTAGGACATTTTCATATTTGGCTCTATTGGAGGATGATGGCTATATCCATGAGTGACAGGCAAGTGGATGTGTCAGTGAAAAATGAGTTCATCCCACTCAAATATAAAACTTGGCTATTACCTCAATAGCGATCCACTCTGATTGTGCACATTTGTCATTCCTTCTGACAGAGCTTAAATAACATATAACCAGCTTTCAGACACATTCTTCTCAAAACCAAAACTGCCTGCACTTTTGTTGAGATCGTTTTTATATGTCAATATATAGACTGATTGATTGAAGCAATAAACAACCCCCCTCTCCAACCACCTCCTCCTCCAAGGTTAACCACTCTACATCGATGCAAAGTTTCCTAAACTGTGTAATTTTAGCTGCATCCCTCAGAGTCTTGTCAGTGTGTGTCTGGAGGTTTGGCTGAGAAAAAGCTGTCTCCAGACGGACATGGATGATATAGTCACTTCTCCTAGGCCCCCAGTGCTCTAATCGGCTTTGAGAAGAGAGACGGGTAGAGGACATCATTGTCTGTTGCTTGGTGTTTCAGCCCTTAAGGCCTCATCTCCTGTGTACCAAGGCCAAGCATCTCTCTGGCCTCACGCAATCCAGCTTGTGTGAGGCGCGATCTGTTTTCTGCCCCGGGGAGCTAGCCACTGCTGGAGCACATCAAAGTTTGTGAAGTCATCCCAGACTCACTACTTTCATGTCTAGATGTATCAGTGTTTCTGCAAGATCCCAGTATAGCCATCTGTAGAGGGGAACCCTTCTCAAGGCTGTTGCCTTTGTTCAATGCAGAGGTTATCATTTACTTTCCATCTCATTTATCCTGTCTCTGAGAATTGGACCTGTTGTATTAATGCACAATTCTCCTACAGTAAAAGGTTTGTTCTTTTTATTGAATTTTCAGGACTGCCCACATGGCTAAAATTAAGTGTCTCATAAAGCTTCCACTTAAATTGTCCTGTAAAGCATATGCAAAGGTATTGCAGATTCTGCCATTAAAGTCTGTATCAACAATTCCCTTGGGTCTTAAAATTTGCACTGGCTTTTAGAATTACACATTCCCACTATAATGAGGAAGTAAAATTACAAAGTCAAAGTCCCATTTCACCACAGGAAACAAAAGTCTGCATCAATTATTAATTTGTTACTTTACTGCATTTTGCTCACCATATCGTCTGTTTTGTCACCTTGTATTTAGCAATACAAGCACTAAATTGCACCAATGTGAGGTTTGCACTTTCCTTAGATTGCTTAATGTGATCTGTGTTGTTTTTTTAATAATGCATGCTTTACCAGTCCAGCAATGCATCATGCGTCAATGTAGGAAAGGCTCTATTCACTGATTAATTTTTAATATAACCAGCCTTGCCTTTGAAAGACCCATAGCACAGTCTCATTATGAATAAGATAGTTTCATTAGTTTCACTCTGGCACCCAAAGTAATATGAGGCATGTATTTAATCAAATCATCATCAAAATAAATGCAGAGCTATCCTGTTGTTTATTTTAATGCATACAAATATCTGCACTCCAATAATCATATTGTGTTTAGTATAAATATCATTTCATATCTGTGCACCTTTCACCTTAGTATCCAGGATAGATATTGCAGAAAAGCTTCAATATACTGTAGATCTGACAGAGTCCACATAGATGGACACGTAATCAAATAGAAGTGCGTTCTGCAGTCTTATCTAATTACCAAAGGCCTGATTGAAGTGATTTTGTCACTTCCATTGATATATAAGTACACAGATGTCTGATGTTAAGTTCAACACTCCAGAGTTAGAATGAGGGCAGACCTTCTAGTGAAATTAACAACAATGGCGTTGTGTATGGACGTGTAATTGTCATGTCCTCCTTGTTAGATTGATAATTTGTGACTGATTGTGTCACCCGCTTGGGGCTGGTTAGCCCATTCAATAGCGTGTGTGTGTGTGTGTGTGTGTGTGTGTGTGTGTGTGTGTGTGTGTGTGGCAGCAAGATGAGGTTTATATTTTAATTTTTTTCTGAAAATGGTGGCAGTGGACTTTTTTATTGTATTTGAGATGTACTGAAGACCATCAGCATAAATACTGTTGAGCAGTAACATATTACATAGAAAGATATTACAGTAATGTGATTACTTTTTTCAGTTAGGAGTAGGATTAACAGTCCTAAGGATGTTGATGGTCAGTAAATCTATTTTGCATTTCCTCATCTGTTAAATAGAAGAGTAAATGAGTAAAGTAATGTACTTACTTTTTAATGAATAATATGTAATGAGCAATGTATAATATTTTTTATATAACCTGCCCAGCACTACCCTCAATTCATACATATAAAAATAGACACACTTTTACTGAAATACTGATGCAGTTTTTGCTACTACAGTATAAATAGAATTAATGATAATTTGTGTGTGCATATGCTTGACCGTGTAGCTCTGCATGTACACACTCCTGTCTGTGGACATTTATGTCTGGCTGCCTCAGTACGCGTGCATGTGTGTGTTTGTGGGTATGCTGCTACTTTGCATGGTAACTCAATTCCAAGGCTGTGGCTGAGCACAGAGCTGTCCTTGGCTGTCACTTCTCATCATTTGCCGGTCAGCGAGACAGCTGAGCAGAGGGCAGTGTATGAGCAGTGAGGAGATGGAGGGAGTCCTAGTGCTGAGTGACAGACTCTGGCATTGAGTGACTGCACCCTGTTAGGACCCCTGTTGTCTTCATGGGGAGCCTGGCCCTCAAGTGATATATAAAGGATGAAGAATAATGCTGCACATACAGTACACATAAACGCGCCCACACTTCATCACACACACAGATAGACATACCAGCAGATGCAGGGATATTTGAATACATGAATGTGAATAGGTTTGCATGCATCCAGAGACATACGCAGCCACACTTTTGCAGGAAAAGACTGAAATGAATGTATTCACTACACAGCCACCCACATGAACACATACACACACACACACACACACACACACTGGCACACAATCACACTGTTGTCTCCCTGCTATTGATATTCCTCACAGCTGTGGCCTTCATGCACTTCCAAGTCATCATAGGCTGCCTTCAGCCACCACGTATAATGGAACTCTGTATCACTTCACTCCTCTCTTTCTCTTTTTCCTCTCTGGAGGGAATGTTGCTGAGATAAAGCAATATTTAAAAATGCAAACAAACTCACAAAGGTTCATATGCTCAGACACACACATGCATTTTGTACATGTGCAACACAATAAACCATCTCTAAACCTGAACTGAGAAGACCTTCAGCCAGAGAGGTCTGTGATTAAGGCAAAGCATAAATATATATATACAATTCATAGGGCACTATAATAAATGGTCCCTCCTTGAGATTGCTAGACAAAAGAAAAACTGGTTTTATCCCATGTGTCAGCAAGATTCCCTTATAGCCTGATCTTGTTCCACACAAAAACCATCAGCATCATCACTGAGCAAGCTGTAATACACAGAGGACTATGAACAGGAAGGCAGCAGTACCTGTCAAGAGATTCAGCTGTTAGTTTAGAAGACTGACAACAAAGTAACAGTGAGAACATTCGGGCTTTCACATTCACTGCATGATCCAGTTTTGGATAACCCTGTAGTGTTGCTCTTAAAATTTAATGATCCCCAATTGGTAAGGAGTTATGTGTAGGAGAATTTCAATGAGACAAGGCGTTGGATATTCCTGATATGGGAAAACAGGGGTCAGTGAATATATAGGGAACACAAAATAGGATATTCACACTCTGCTTCTGCCTTTGCAGTGATCTGTAATACTCAGAGACAGGAGAGTGAAAAGTTCAGTGCAACCCTGAGCCAGTTTTACTTACATAACAGATCAGAAAAAATGAAAACATCCACTACGACAATGACAGCACCCAGACAAGGTAATGCTGCAGTGCTCATGTGGGCAGGTGTGTATGTATCCATGTTTCTGTGTGTATTGCCATACATTCTCTGTTCTTTAAGATTTAATTACTTCATCGTTTATAGAAAAACATCATTCCATAACTAACTAAAAAGTGGAAGCTGTGACAGTGTTGGGTGAGTTCTGCAAAAACATCTTAATACATAATTTAATTTTGTATTCTGCCTTGAAATATGATTTACGAGTAAGTAAGCACACCACCAGTGGGATGAGGTAATGTCACCTTTTCCACTGCCACCTCAGTTGCCTCGAGAGTTTTCAAGAAAATCTGCCTTTGAAAATAAATCAAGGCTACAAGATTAATTTTAAACAGAAGACTGATAAGGGTGTGGTGAGTGTTTTATACCGCTGTCATTGTGCAAGCGGCATTGATATTTT
The DNA here is from genome assembly GCA_029490765.1 of Euthynnus affinis. Lineage (NCBI taxonomy): Eukaryota > Metazoa > Chordata > Actinopteri > Scombriformes > Scombridae > Euthynnus > Euthynnus affinis. The sequence goes on from CM055839.1 coordinate 19,069,368, forward strand.
TTTCTGGGTGAAAAATTTCTCTCCTTCTCCTCATTTCTCTAACCCCTATCCCTATATCTTCCCTGACAATCTCAGCTGTAGGCAGAGATTAATCAAATTGTGATATATTTTACTCAAGCAAAAAGACTTTTCTTTAGTTATTGCCTTAGCTAAGGTCACAGCAGAAAATACAGGCCTTAAAAAATACTCAATTGTAAATAACATGGAAACTTTCTTCTACCACTATGCTAATACTTCCAAGCAAAACTGATTTGTACAAGCTCCAAAATCTACACAAAATCCAAAGATTCCTGGCTCCAGAATGATCATTGCAAGTGACTTGATTACAGTCAAGGGTTTGGCAGTGGTTCAATGTTAGCTTTTTATCAACAAAGCTACAGTTCTGGCTCTGTTTAAAACCCAGAGTTGCTGCTTGACTATTCTGCTTGACAGATTCAGAGGTTAAACCATAGGTATAATATACAATATTATATCTATGGTATACACTAGGAATATGCAGAGAGCCCAGTATTTGTATTTATATATCTATATTTGTTGAGACAGCAAAATTATTCATATTGGTACATTTTAATAAAAGTGGCAATAGGTGTAAAAACAGTTTTTGTTTTTATTATGCTTTTAATTTTAGGATATTTAAGTGTAAAAATAATGTTACAAAGGAGAACCCAAACTGGGTCTTGAACTAAAGTCTCCCAGATCATAGATGACTGTGCTGACTACAGAGCTAAAACCAAATGCATTACAACTGTACGGACAGACCTCTACTTATTTATACACCCATAACACAGACACAGCACATTGTGTAATGTGTAGGGAAGAACTTCAAAGGTAATTCTTACTTTGCACTTCATTTATTATTTTTTACAACCTAACTTTGCTGAAAGAAGAAGGGGAACAGCAGGTTATGGAGACTCCCTTGAGAGCACTTCATGTGTGTCAGTAGCTCAGGTTTATCTCTGGGGAACACCCCCAACTCCAGGAGTGATGTCTAAATAAGTAAATGTGCGTCATGTAACAGGTGGATGTGACTCCCCTCATTGAGACTAGCTGATAGACGTTAGAGCAGAGCAGAGGAGAGAGACTGAGGTAGCAATGTAACCAACCTGCACACTGGTATTTAACATGTTTTTTTTTTCTTCCTAAGAAAACAAATTATTTTAAAAATATTCTTATGAAATAAATGCCCACCACTAGTGTATACTGTAAAACTACATATAAAGATGGTAGTGGCAAAATGTGATGTCACCCGTTGGTTTGCAATGGAGCCAGTTTGAAGCCCAGAGTAGCTGCTTATTGTTGGTGCCATTCTTTCTGTTTGGAGTCAGGACAGAAGAAGTGTAGGGTGCTGTCTTTCACACTCTGGAAACACGACCCACTACTGCGGGTGCTAGCTTACTTGGAACACCAAGCACTGCACACTTGGGCTATCATTAGCTACTTTAGCTTAATTGTGCTAATAGGGCAGGTATTGTAATCAAGTAACATCAAACTTACCAAAACATTGTGTCAATAGTCTGGCTCAGTGCGAGTCACAGAGATGGGGAGAGCAGCAGGTGAGCCAACTGTCACACACAGCTATCAACCAAAGCCCACACAGCAGACATCAAAAGCTACTAGAAGTCTTGTTAATGGAGAAATAATTTCCAAAATTACCACCAGCACACATATTAGATGGCCTGAATGTAGCGATTAGAAAGCAAATGTTGTGCAACCCCTTTTAAAGAAACCCAATCCTGATCCCTCTCTTTTTAATAATTTTAGACCAATTTCTAAACTTCCCTTTTTAAGCAAAGTTTTAGAAAAGGTTGTTTCAACCCAACTCTTAGATTTTATGTGTCAAAACAATATCTTTGAGAAATTTCAGTCTGGTTTTAGAGCTTTACATAGCACAGAAACTGCCCTCCTCAAGGTAACTAATGACCTCCTTTTAGCAGCCGACAGAGGAGAGAGCGCAACTTTAATTCTTTTAGATTTAAGTGCTGCTTTTGATACAGTAGACCACACTATTTTAATTGACCATCTTAAAACCTGGGTGGGCATCAAGGACACTGCACTTGATTGGTTTTATTTTTACCTTTTAGAAAGAACCTTCTCGGTCATCATTGGTAATTTTACTTCCTCCTCAGCCAACATTACCAGTGGTGTACCACAAGGTTCAATTTTAGGTCCAATTTTATTTTCTATCTATATGCTGCCACTTGGTCAAATCATTCAACAACACAATGTTTCTTTTCATTGCTATGCAGACGACACACAGATATACCTTCCCCTTAGACCCAGTGACCCAAGAAGCCTAGCTGCTGCTGTAGATTGTCTCAGTGATGTCAACTGTTGGATGGCACAAAATTTCCTTCAACTCAACAATTCAAAAACAGAAGTCATCCTGTTCAGTCCCCCTAACCCAAATAACCCCATCAGTCTCGGTCCCCTCTCCACCTACATGAAGCCCACCGCCAGAAATCTGGGAGTACTGTTTGACCCCGATTTAAGTTTCAAACTTCACATCAACAAAGTTGTCCAGTCCTGCTTCCTCCACATCAGAACCATATCCAGAATCAAGCCAATGCTCTACCAGTCTGACCTTGAAAAAATCCACGCATTAATTTTCTCCAGACTTGATTACTGCAACCCCCTCCTTTCCGGCATTACACAAAGATCCCTGTTTTGCCTCCAACTAGTCCAGAACGCAGCAGCTAGGCTTCTTACTGGTTTTAACAGACAGCAGCACATCACTCCGATTTTGGCTTCACTCCACTGGCTCCCTGTTCATTTTCGAATTGATTTTAAGATTTTACTGATCACTTTTAAAGCACATCTGGGTCTGGCTCCAAGCTATATAACAGATATGTTGACCCCATACCAGCCAGGCCGCAGCCTTAGATCCTCAGGTGGGGCCCCTCTGGTCGTTCGAAAGTCGAGGCTCAAATCTAAAGGTGACCGAGCTTTTTCGATCAGAGCCCCTCGACTTTGGAATGACCTGCCTGAGGAGATAAGGCTTGCAGATTCAGTAACTTCTTTTAAATCACTTCATAAAACCCATTTCTACAGACTGGCTTTTATGTGATGTTGTCGTTTAACCATCTTTTAATCATCTGTGTTTTAAACCTTTTACAACTCTCCATATGTATTTTAAACTTTTATAATTTCTTGATTGTCCTCTCTTTTTGACCATTTGATTGTTTTCTGTTTTATGTCTTTGTTTTGCATTGTCTGCTTTTGCTGTCAAAGCACTTTGTAAACTTTGTTTTTAAAAGGTGCTATATAAATAAAGATATTATTATTATTATTATTATTAACACAATGATGACTTGTTGAAGAAAATGATTGATTTGGCATTTTTAGACAGAAGTTGGCACTTGAGAATGGGAGTAAATTAGACCTAGGGATTCTCTGGAGTCAGCATCTAGTGGCTGTTGGTGACATGTGGTGGAAGAACCTTAAAGTGCTTAAGGTTCTTCCACATTAGCTTCAGCCTAAAGCCAAGGTAGTTGTTGCTTAAGTTAAACCTATTACTAATGTGTCTGCACCACCAAAAGTACATTCACATTTCCTTAAAAAAATGTAGCATGAACAGTACCATTCAGCAGAATTTGCGACATGCTCCCTGGTCCTATGCTCCTTATCATTGTCCATGTTATTCACGCCCTCATTAGCATTCTGGATGGAGGCATTAATGTCTGCTCCATGTATTCAGATATTTTCCATCCCAAATCCCAAAAGACAACACACAGTGGGCACTAATGTTTTTGTCGTTTTTCGCTCTGGATACCCGCTGAGTTATTGTGTGTGAGCTCTGTGTGTGAGCTTTGAGAGAAAGAGAGAGAGATATAGCATCAGTGATGCTGGGTAGCTCACAGAGTGAGAGCTCTTTGTTTTCCAAAACTGCCAGCTGTGAGTCTCCTCAACGAGTGTTAAGTATTAACGAAACGAACATTTGAGTAGATTGAACTTGTTGCTGAGTTAGTTTAATTTACAAATGCTCATTGTTGGCCTCATTGTTGAATACCTTACATAACCTTTATGCATAGCCTTAATAATAAAGTTAATTAACACACATTTATTCATGGGTTAGGGTTAGGGTTATATATATATATATATATATATCTGAGTGTGTGTATTTTCTTCAACTTGTGTACATTTGTTCTTCTATATTAAAGAAGCCGAACATCATGTCAGCATGTGGCTCAGGATGACAAATCTCCTCTCACTATCTACAGCCATGCAGCTCTCACAGTGCATGGCCGGGGCCATGTTTCCCAGCCTCTCTGACACAGGCAACCGGCCGGCCTGCTAAACTACCAATGCTCCCCAAATGGAGTTCTCATTTTCAAGGGGAACGGCTGCATGGCATAACACACTTTGTCTTGGGAATTACTTTTTCTCTGCCTGTGTGACTCTCTAGGATGGACATGGCTGGCTGGCTCTAGGGGAGACAGATGGAGACCACTGGCTAGCTTGACACATGTTGAGAGGCTGTGATGAGTCAGTGACGAGGGGCAGGCGGGATAGGGGGACACAGCACTCTGTCTATGTGTCTATGTTGATGAGAGTGGGGAGAATGGGAGGGTGGAGGCCCTTCTTGGCCTAAAACCTTCATAGTGAACAAGATTTGGACACTTCATCACTTAACTGGCACTTCAGAGAAATAACTCCAATAATATTGCACTGATTTATAAAACAATGGTCTTTTGAAAAACAAGTGCTTACATGAGTTATTTTTGGCATCTTCATATTTTTCATTTAAATATTTTTTTTATCTAAGCCTGTTATAGTTGAAATTCCCATATGCAAGAAAGTGAATGTAGCTGCTTTGCTCTCTGTACATAAAAAACATAATCTGACATACAAGGCCAACTTCATTTTCCTACTTCATTTGGCCACACATAAATGAATGAATGTAAGATATATTGCAATCATCATTAGCCAATAGCCACAGGTATAATGAGATGTGCTCGGGTAAACTACCTCTACAGCTTTGTAGTTCTTAATTGGATTTCTATTTCTGTAGCTGCAACCTGTCAGTCAATCAAAAGACAAACTGATGCTGGTGTACAGGAACTTATGAAGATACTTTTGCTTTTTTCTGTTTCATCTATCATCTCGTTGTCCTAAACCAAAAAAATGCTTTTAACAACAATGAATGTGAATATATGTGTAAGAATTAATTTACTTAATTTCAGGGAATAAATACATTTATGGGTTGTGTTTGACTTGTATTGCAGACCAATTATTAACGATTCAAGAGTAAATAGCTGCATGCCTTGAGCAGATTTACATACAGTTCATGAATCTGAATCTGAACTCTCATCACAAAGTATCTAGGACAACAGCAATTGCACAGTAAAATGCATGGTTACTCTGCAGAATGAACTCCATCCATTGATTCGAGTAATTTTTTTGCTGCTTCTGTCCATACACCAGATCTTGACTTCCTGTACAAATGCTAACTAGAGGATAGCGGTCTTCCTCTCGTGTCTACTTCTCTTCCAGTCCATGGCATTGAGAGAGGAACTTGGGCTGCCTAAGGCAATGAAACAAGAGTGGCAGTAGGCATCAGGATTGAGCTGAATAATTCAGCCCCTGGATCACAGTACATATTCATATTCATATTTTCACTGGCACATTTATCTGAGCAATCCTCCCCTCCTCTGCCTGAATGCATCTTACTCTTCAGACCCCATAAATATCTGAATAAACTAATGACTCCTCTTGAGGAATTAAAAAGGCATCATTAGCCAGCACCTGAAGGTTGGGTCTGAAGTACTGTGAGGACTTTGTCAATGCTGATTAGGAAAACAGTCTCAAAGGTTGATCTGCATCACAGCAAAGTCATATGTAATGAGGAACCAGGAGTACATTTAATATACAGCATTTCCCTTTTCACTTCTGACAACAAATGATTAAAACTAAATTCTTGCTAAATAGGTAGTGGAAATAGTAGTGGACATTTTATGTTGGCATACTAGTGGTGTCCAGATCATCCAATGCATGGCAGAGGCACAATTTAGAATTTACATATTCTAATGTATTTTTATTGAGTGACAACTTTTACACCGGCTCTTAGCACAGAAAAGATCCATCTGCTGTCTTGTGACTGATATTTACATTACAGGCTCTGTATGGCAGGACTCATCTTAACACCCGTCTTACAAATAGTGAGACTGATTAATAAAAAACATGATGCATAGTTGACATACATTTCTTTTTGTATCACCAATTAATTTCATTTCAGCTTAGGTAATTTGTTGTTGAAATAAGAGCGTTGTCACAACAGCAGCACACTGCTGTTCAAGAGGTAATGTCTGAATCCCTGAGGACACTGAGGACTTAGTATGTTTCACAACAAATTAAACAGATTTGACACAAAAGAAAATGACAGTAATTCTCAAAAGTTCTGTTCTAAATACATTTTCTCTTACTTTAAAAAATATCTTACTTTAGAGAGCTGTCTTTAATTAAACTCTTTAATATACAGGTAACACATCAGTGATAATTTACCCTTCCTTTGAATGAGGTAGACTTGCAGGAAAACATACGTACATTTTATCTGTTTAAGTCTCTAGCACAGCAAAGACAAATAACGCTTGTCAAACAGACAAACGGGTGTGGAAAAAAAAGTGTGGAGAGGAAAAGGGGGAGAAGGAGAGGCAACAAGGAAGATGTAGAGGCAGCAGAGATGACCCACATTGGTGCGACTCGTTATGAATTTGCAATGATGCTGCTGGGCTTGTTAGCACATGGCTGGGGAGCCAGGGGTGATGGGAGATGCACAGTTGGCTATCTCAGCTAACCCCACTGCAATTCTATTACACTTGTTTATAGCTCTTGGCAAACAGCACACCAAAGATACTTTAGCTTCTGAGAGAAGGGCAGGGTTAAAGGAGGACGACTACTTAGCATTTCACAAGGAGACTGAGAGGGCATCTTGAGCAAAGTGAACAAGCAGGGGAAGTGAGGAGAGAAGAGATTGAAAGATACAGATAAAGCTGGGCTGACTGTCAAAGTACTGGTGTATGGTAATATGACCAAACAGCGCAAAAACACTATGGGATTAAATGTTATTATGGATTATGTTTTTTTTTTCTTTCCAATCTTTCTGTGAATTTGAACCTTTATGTCCTATTCCTAGCACAATTTGAGAGGATTTGTAAAAAATCTCCCTGGTCTGCATGAATATTGAGAATAATTTTTGAGCGACACTCGCTCATCCAGTTTCAAGTGCTGTGCCCATTTGAGAGATGCCAATTGTCAACACTAATATAAATTCAGAGTTGGTTATTGCTCACTGTGCTTTTTGTTCAGCAGAGTGGGGATGATAGTTGCACCTGTAAATGAGCAACTCTTGTCACACACGCACTCACACACATACACACACAGGAAAAAGAGTTTGTGTATGTATGTGTAAGTGAGAAATATGATGCAACTGCTCACAGCACTTTAGGTTTAGATGTTTTAAAACGACAGGACCTATTTGACAGCGTGATCCACGTGACTACTGACCCACAGTACAGGTGTCAACTGGTTTTGTTTATGATGTAAATTATGGTAATTTCTTTTAATTCTGTAAATTGTAAACATATGATGGTGAAAAAATACTTATTTGAACTAAGCAATCACTTCACCACAGTAGTCAAAAATGGTGCTTACCATGAACCACAATGAAGCTCATACAATGTAATTTCAAATTCAACTATTGAATAATTTATACACATACAAGTTGCAGACTTAATCGTACTATTTTGGCAGAATTGAAACTGGTCCAAAAGCATCCAAGTATTATACAATTCCAGTGTTAACTTATCAAGTAATATGAGGCCTGAATAAATGTCTTCACATTTACAGTATTAAACAATTAGTACAAGTAATCAAAGGTTTATCTCCATACACTATATATAAAAATGGAAATAGCATGATGTGATGTAACCCATTGTTTTGCATTGGAGCTGGTTTGAAGCCCGGAGTTGCAGTTTTTGATCAACACCATCTTTTCTGTTTGGAACGAAGTACGGGGTGTTGCCTTTCACACTTTTGAAACATGTCCTGCTACCTCAGACTGAAGTGAAAGCTAGCTTACTGGGAGCACCGTGTAGTGCACACTTGGGCTAACGTTAGCCAACAAAATTGTGCTAACCAAGCAGCAATCTCCAGGGCTGGAAAATGAAGCCAATGTAGAAGTGCCAAAAACTGCAGTTCCTCGAATGGCCACTTTGGGCTTGTCCAGGAGAGCAGCAGGTGAGTGAACTGTTAATGACAGATGTCAATCAACACCCACACGACAGACATCAAAGCCTACAATAACTTGTCAAATCTTAATAACACAGAAATAATTTACAAAATTACTGCCAGCACAATTATTAAAGGGTCTTAGCTATTGAGGTCATAAGGTCTTGCCTTAGTATTTCATGAAACTTTTTGAATGGGAGATGACTGAAGCCAGCATCTAGCGGCCGCCAGTGGTATTGCACTTTGAGGTTCTTCCGCACTACCATCAGCCTCAAACCAAGGTAACTGTATCTCAAGTATTAGATGCCAGATGATACTTAGTCCTTAACCCATGCCATCTAAACATTTACATAAACAAACTTTACTATGGATTCTATTGTAGTATGTAAGAGAATGTGTTTTCTAAATTGTTATTTTTACGTGATTAACAGAAGCCAGCCAGTACAATACATAAGCACAATCTACATTACAGATACAGAAAGATGGGTTTGTGAATACAACGCCACCATGGATTTCCAGTACAACAATAAATAAATTAACAAGTTATACATCAACCAGTGGCAGTTATTGATGGAAGAATGTTGATGCATTCAGGTTTCTCACTGCGTATGGCTTTCTATCCTTAGGGCAGTGGAAGCATATATAATGAAAGCCACAGCGTGTCTTAGCATGCTGGGCTCATTTCTATTTCCCCTGCATCCTCACAGCAGGAGATAACCACACTGACCCACAATAAGCAGTGCCAAAACCCATCCTCCATCACAGTGCTGTGTTGATGTCCCAGTAAAGTAAAGTGTGTGTTCATGCTGTTAAACTGGTGTTAATGAGAGACATACACTTCTTGTGGCTGTTTTACATTAAAATCATTGCAATGGCAAACCACAGGAAGGATAGCAGTTATACACAGTGTTGACTAAACCTCCTGTTCAGACTTGAGGAACATTAGGCTGCCATTCCCAGTGATATCCTGGCACCACCCCTGCAATTCAAGACTCTCCCTGCAGTGTGACCTGAGGAAATTAAGGGTTTCAACTTTATGCAAATTTCCTCCAACATGGAGGAACAAAAATTCAGGAGACAACCAACAATGCTTGTGTTTATTACCTCGGTAAAAGCAATGCAAACAAATGTGAGAAAAGCCAATTGTGGTGGTCAATGGTTCCTCACTCAACATGATGCAACTTTAATGAGTTACCAGGACTTGAATGAGAAAAATGATGTGTAGAACACATCACTGGGGAAATGTAAAATGTGTTTGTTGTATGCCAGTATAGTGACAATGGGACACAATAACTGTCCAATCAGAGCTGAATATGCGAATTACATCTTCTGAGTCTGTATGGCATTAGCTAGGAATAAATTAGGTTAGTGACCATCTCCTTCCAACTTGTTCAATTAACATTTATATCTAGTTTTGGACGTTGTTTGGCACTTGTTTCATTGGCAGTAGTTCTGGGAAGGAATGGTAATTCAGCTAAGAAAAAGATGTGAAATCTTTGCAGCTTTGCCTACATCAGACCCAGGAGGTAGCATCCATTCTTTGATCATGATCTCTAACAGGCCAATCAGAAATAAAATAACTTGATCGCCTTTTGTTTCACTTGACATTGGACAAAATCTTCAACAATGTCATTTATGTCCATCCCATGTTATGATATTCTCCCAATAGTTATGACTTGTCAGCCAATTTAGACTGTCATCCATGCCTTAGAAGCAATTTTTGATTAGTTTGAGTAGTTTTGATTTGGAAAGGGATCTCTGTTTCAACTGTTTAATTTGCGTTATTTTTCATGGCTAGCTTGAGACAGAATTCTTCTGCAGTAAATTTCCAGTTTCAGTGTTTGTTTGCAAAGCTAACTTAACTTAAACATCTCCAAATGAACAAACTCAAGATAAACTTCCTTCCTCACATGTATGTAGCTTCTTTCACTTGATGAAGAGGATAAATGGGCTCAAATACCTTTGGTATCATGGCACATTTATGTTTGAATCTGTTTTGAGTTCCCTTAAATGTGTAGAAAAAAAATCTTTTTATATATGAATTTCCATTCACTATTAGCTTTGGCTGTATCCACTCACATGCACACATTAGTGTTCTCCCATCATGTCATGCTCTAAATAGCTCACATTGATCCACAATAGGCGGACTGACAACTGTTGAGTGATTTCATCTCAAAAGCACACAAACTGAATATGACACAAGCCTACTCTTCACAATGATACCACATAGGTCCTCTCAGGCCAGGGGCCCCAGTGCTGCTGCAAGGGCAGCATATAATTCCACCACTGGTGAGGAAAGTAAATGAGAAATCAATCAAACACTTAGGCTTCATTTCATTGTGTAAGAGCACTGATCCATCACAGGGTGTTATGGTCTGAGACAGCCTCTGCTCCTATGCATGCTGTTTGACTGCTAAAAAAAAAAAAGAAAACCCAATAGACAAATACACACATACAGGATACCTACTGAAATATCAAAAGGTCAGGTGACAGGCAAGAGGAGAGACTGGTGTCGCTGTAAGACAGGCCGGGTCTTAGAGTCTTCTGTCCCTTACTGTTTGTCTGTGTGAAATCAAGGACCATATCAGAATCGTAAACAGGGCATGATGTCTGTGTTTGGCCATGCATATTGTAGAGTCCAGATGTGCCTTCCAGTTCTTTTGGTTCATAAATCATCATTCAAATCAATCATCAGCCAAAATTCATCTATGGAATTATGATAGCACAGATTATATGGAAAAAAATACTTAAGCCTCTTAGTGACAGTGTTTTATATCAGTGGAAATCATTTGATTATACATACTTTTAAATAAATCATGCTAGACATGAACTGACTGCCAAGCATCTCTTAATTTATTCATGGGTATGTATTGAATGTGCATTAAAAAAACTGCAATTAATCCTCCTTTGATTCTGCATCATGTTATCATGCGACTTCTTCACACAGCAGGCATGTCATGTAACAATGAATATTTCAGTGCATCAGTTGAATACCAAGAGCAGGCAACTTTTCTCTCTGTCCACCATTTTAGTACACATTCATAGCAGAGAAAAAGCAACACGTCACAACTACACCACAGTGCCACACAATGGCCAGGAGAGGGAAAGCATAATGGGTTCAGATTAATTAAAGGGATAATACCACAAATTCATGTTATCTCCCTTCTGCTCATCTGTTTGTTCGGAAAATATCTCAATATTATTACAACAGATTTGGCTGAAAGTTAGAGGACAGGCAACCATTTGCACAAGAATGAACTGATTAGATGATTATCAGGATGAAGGATTCCTACCACTAGTCAGTGTCATTGTGCTACCATGAAAGTCCAACATACATATACGACCTCTGAGACAAACAATAAACAAACATTTATTATATTATGGAGGCTGTAAAGTTGGATAATATTTGCATTGGTAGATTTTTTTTAGTCTATCTGTATTTCAGTTTTTAAATTTGTTTAAAAGAGCAGCATTGCATTCTTTCAACATTGTCAGACTCACAATGGGCAGTTTAAAAAAAAAAAAAAGTCAAAATATTATAATCAAAAATATTATCTTTTTCATTCCTCTAACTTCTTCTACCTTGCCAAAACCTGGCAACTTCATTACCGATGACATAATTTGATTGCAGACAGTTTGGTCAGATATTCATGTGTGAGTCTAACTCCACTTTCCATTTTCGAACTCATAGTGTCAGGACCAACTGATGTTGCTTTAAGTGACATCACTTGAGGCGATTTATTAAACTCTATGCAGCTTGCTTTGCTGCCACAAAAGGCTTTCATTTATTTTCACATATGCAGTGGTGCTCCACAAGACTTTGTTATGTAAAATCAGTGGTGTTCCCCTATAAGAGTATTTTCTGTCATGTATTATATGTCTATTCTAGTCACCCTCAAATCCAGAGAGATCCTCAACTCTCCTCAGTTGGGAATAGACGGTTACAGGTCAGAAAGGAACAGGTGTATCAATTATGCACATGGTGAAGATGTGTGTCAGACATTTATGCAAATGACTTCCACCTTAAAGCTCAAAAATGGGTGTGAGAGTGTAGTTAGTGATGGCATCAACTATTGACACTGGTGAAAACAAGAAAGACCAGTGGGCATTCTGAATTGTTGATCACCTGATGAGCATGCACTTAGTTTAAGCAAGAGCTTCTGTGTGTTATGCAGCTTTTTGAAAAGTGAAGGGAATCAAGGGTATTGAGGACTGAATGAGAGCTAATTAGTGAAGAGGAAAGAGTGATGAATTGCTGGAGGAGGGGTGCTGGAACCGCTTGACGATGGAGGAAAAACTGCCCCTTACAGACCCTTCAGCTGCGATTTTTAAAGTGTGGGGCTTCTAGGCCTCAGGCGTGAGCACCGCAACCCCCAACGCCCTGTTCTAGTCTCCACAACATGCCAAATCAAAATGAACACCGTGCGTTTCTACATTTTTTTGTCACCACCATATGCAAATAATATTGAGCTCAAAATCTACACTGTAGCATCATGCCCTTCACCCCAAGATATTATATTCATCAGCATTCACGTATCATAGTATTAAACAATGACTTTAGACTTTTTAGTGTCAAAAATATAAAGAATAAGACATTAATTCTCTTTTTTCTTATCTTTCTTATTCCCTGATACACAACAAGATGAAAACTGAGCTACATTGTCCAACTTGACCATACCCATTACTCAAAACCAGTGTCAGTGGGTGAAATTGGCAAGAACACAGCAGCTTTCACATTCCAAAAACAGTACTCTACTCCAAACCAAAGCCAGAAATAACAAAGGGCAAGATTGTCCTTATTGCCTAGTATTAAATAGCTGTTTCATACCTCTGATCTGTTTTTTCCCTAATCAGTTTTTGGATGCACGTAACTTTACCGTACTTAACCTTTCCTGGCCTGGTGGGTTGGTCAAATGGCTGTGATTGGTTTAATGGCTGTTCAATCAATCTAACTTGACCAAAAGGTTTTCTTTATGGGGAAATCAGTTTAGATTAATCAAAGACTACCTCAGGAAAAAGTGGGGAGAGATGGAATGATGTCACAAAACCCGTAATGCACAGCTGTGATGCACCTGCAATTTACAGTGGAGTGCAAAGTCACTTTTGTTATATACATTTTATGTCAGTGTATAGCTACTTAATGCTCATATCCTTAAATCTCATATCCATCTATTTTTTTCATACAAATCATTTTTCACCTCTGGAAACTGTTTGTTCTAGTTTCTTCAACATCAGTATACAACTTCAAGCCAATATACACTTCTTGTAAACTTATCTTTTCCAAGCCACATTAAACAACACTCAGTTTTCTTCTTCATGTATCCTATTGTTTAATCAATTTTGAATATATAAAATGCAAGCAAAATGGTAAAATGATCAGTAGTCCCGCTCAGAATGTGCAGCCTTTTGTAACAAAGAATATGATTTATTTGTACTAGTGTCCTGATAAAACAGAAACATAACCAATTCATTTTGATTATTTTGTTTTCAATACAGCATAATGGATTTTACTTACTTTTAGTGTTTCTTGTTTCTTTTATATATCTTGTAAAAGGCTCCAGAATGCATTCTTTCCATGTAATCATACATGTGTATGCTGTGTGGAGACAGGGAAGATATAGAGTATCTGTATTGATTGTTGGCGCTGGTCTCTTTCCACTTTATTATAAAAAATAAATCCCGTGCACATCCTGTACTGGTGGCTGTGAATCCAGAAACTGCAGGGAAGGCAGCCAAAAGACAACAATAATGAAAAAAGAGTCTTGATCCCTACTGTATCAAATAAGTAGGAGTATGATGGCTTATTGGTAGGTATAGAAAACAAGTCAAATAAAATCTCTCCTGGGTTTTATTCTTATGGTACCAAATTACCAATATGGAAGGCCCAGACTTGTGTTTATGTGTGTGTACTTGATGTGTGCGGTTGTGTGTCTTTGTCTGTGTGTGCCTGTGTGTATGTGTGTGTTTGTTTATGCATCTTTCTGCTCGTTTGTGAGCCTGTGCCCAACTAGAAAAAAATTACGTTCTATAAAACGTCTCCATAAACAGCATGGCACAATAAATCCAAGGCAGAAATATTAAGTGGAACCCATATTTTGCTGGACTCACTCCAGATTCCTAGTAAAACTCACAAGTCGGGATGACCTTAGCATTAACAAAAATATATTTTACAGGGAGAAATAATCTAATTCCATTCCAATGAAGGCATCACTGACATGGAGCTATCTGCACTGTGCACCTGTGCCTTTACACTGAGAGGTCATTTAGTACTATACACTCTCTCTTTTAGGGACAGCTCTATTAAATACACTATGAATATCCAAGCAAAAGGTATTTTGCAATGTCAAGAAAAAAAGAAAATAATGGCACAAAAAATGTGGTGCAAACTGTTGCAGTATTCTAAGAAGGGAGCCTCCCATATGTGCAGTGAAGCTACAAAGGAAACATGCTCAAGGACACCTGTTTCTTGCAGGGAGCAGTTTGTGAGAAGCATGTTATCTGTGCAACGCTGCACCAGCTGTGTGTACATGCAAGGAAAAGGCACAGCATCCCATTGCAGTCCCCCAATCCCACACAGCCACAATGTACTTGAGAATATGACGACATACTAAAAATTTGATGAAGTCCTAAAATGACACAATCTGACTCTGTACTTAGGAAAGCATAACATGGAATATGAAGCATTTCTTTATTAAGCCAAACTCAATCATTTATTAATCAAAGAAAACATGCAAAAGAGAATTTGTTATACTGCAGAATATTCCCCCAATTAGCCTTACAGCATCAGCATAACGCCTGTGATCTTAGTAGTAGAAACCACAGAGGACACCAGAACAAATTCATCTGCATGGAAGATCCACCTAACCTGAATCCACTCTGCTTTCTTCTTTACACTTATGCACTGAGCCTCTGGCTGTTCAGTGCAGTTATCTGCCAAAACCCTCTGGAAACTGGCGTGCATTGCTCAATAAGTTGTCATTATGAATTTGCTTTACTGTTACATTATCTCCTTTGGAAAACTAATTTCATATTAGGGTGATTGCCTCTGGTGGGGTTATGCAGGGCTGTGTCTTGTGTTGAAAAAAAAAACAAACTTCCTGATGAAGAGGACGGGGGAGAGAAAAAGTCATACTGGCCCTCCCTTCCCCTTTTCTGTCTCTTAGTCAGATGAGGTCATCAAACACCAACCTGCTTTGTATATTAATGATGTAACAGCCAGGGATTTTTGGACACCTTGTCCCCGGAGACTGCTTGGCTGGCGGCAGAGGAAGACTTCATCTTGATTTAAGAGAGAGATAACACCCTCGATAGAACTGTGACAAAGGGTAGATAGACAGTGAGAGGAGATAGTGAGGGAGTGTAGACGCCGGCAGAGGAGAGGACAAGAGAGAAGAGTGATACGCTGTGCCTTTAACGCACCAAGCCCCTCCTCCACTGAGCGGAGCAGAGGAGCAGAGTGGTGCTGGCAGGAGCCTGAGCCCCACAATAAACTCTGGCATCAGCTTCCCTTCATCCGGCAGTCAGCGAGGACACAGTGAGGGTGCAGGGGCAGAGAGACGGGGGCCGGAGAAAGAGAAAGAGCAAGAGCAAGTATGACAGAGAGGGGGGAGAGGCACGGAAACAGGCAGATAGGCAGAGAGGAGAGGCTGTCATAGGAATCAAACAGCTCTGCACACAGCTACAGCTCAGCTGCTCTGTCTACTGCCTCCTGATGCAGGCAAACGCTGACGGGGATGACGGGTGGCTTGTTTTCAGCGGCACAGTTATCTGAGTGATGGTAGCAACCGCAGCATCAGGATCCGAAGCAGGAGCACTCCTCACCGCTCTGGCTCTTAGTCATCTCCAGCCTCCTCTCTCCCCTTCTCAGATTGCTATCAGAGCCATTCATCGTTCCCATCTCATGCCTCCTGCCTCCTCCTCCTCCTCCTCCACAGCTTCATCCTCCCCTTCTACTCCTCCTCTGATGAGCCTCAGCCTCAGAGTGAAATAACCCTGCTGATAGAAGCTTCCCTCTCTCTGTCAAGACAGTAAGTAGGGGAGGGAGGGAGAAAACTGCGTGTTTGTGAGTGTGTATATGTGTGTGTGTTTGAGAGAGAGAGAGAGAAAGAGAGAGAGCGAAAGAGAGGGAGAAAGAGAGAGGGAGTGTGTGTGAGAGAGAGACAGACAGAGAGAGAAAGGGAGGAAGAGAGAACAGAAAGGCTGCTACAAGATGTTAGTGTGTGCGACAGAGGGACTGCTAAACAACCAGCAGGTTGTGTGTAGCTTGAATGATCCTGCTGTGCGTGGACAGTGAGCTCTGGGCATAGCAACAGCAAAGTGATGCACAGAAAAGGTGAGTAGATGTGTGTCCTGTTGGTGGTGGTGGTGATGTGTGTGTGTGTGTGTGTGTGTGTGTGTGTGTGTGGAGGTGAAGCAAGAGATGCATTTTAACTCCAGCTAAATATCGTCAACGCAGTTAATCCCTGCCTGTCTCTGTCCCTCTCTTAGTCTCCTCCACTCTATTGTTGTTGTATTTTACGCTGCTATGAGATAGAGACAGAGCGAGAAATATGGAGGAAGGGAGGATGAGACATCAGAGAATAAGTGATTGCTTTCCTTCCCATCTGTCCAGGTGCCATGTGTGATTGGCCAGCACACCCTGTGGCAGTGGCATTGCCCCGGATTTGGCGAGAAGCTCTCCCTCCTGCTTGTTCTCTGGGGCTCCTCTGGGAAGCTTTCATGGGATTTATCTCATCCTGCTGGATGGC
This sequence comes from Euthynnus affinis, assembly GCA_029490765.1. Classification (NCBI taxonomy): domain Eukaryota; kingdom Metazoa; phylum Chordata; class Actinopteri; order Scombriformes; family Scombridae; genus Euthynnus; species Euthynnus affinis. The sequence continues at coordinate 19,086,338 of CM055839.1, forward strand.
ACAGAGCTTTCTGCTTCTCTGAAAAGAGTCCACAGAGAAAACACACACTACACGGATAAGAAGTAAAATAATTATCCAATCACAGCACAAGGAGGCAGACCGGGTTCCCTTAGCAACAACTGAAGAAGAGAAGAGAATCCTTTTCTCTTTCTGCTCCCTTGGTTTTTGGGCACACCCCTGTGGACTGCTGTGGGTCAGTGTTTGTGAGAGGAGCATCGTTGCATAAGACAAGCTGCCACCCAAATTCCAGGGGAAGGTGCTCTCATTCGCCTTCCTGCTCCATGTAACTGTGTTTCATCGACAACCATGATTTTTTGTTATCCATCCACAAATTCTCATCACAAGTCACGTTCCGCTGGCTTAGAAATCAATTCATTCTGATCCCACGCCACCTGGAATAAGCCCTGCTTTGGGGGAGAGATAGGACGTTCTGTGAAAAGACCCACACCCGTCCACCTACCTTCCTCCCTTTCACAAGCAAGAAGCGAAGGACAACATGATTAAGTCATCATCTGTAAAGAAGATGGATGTGAAGCAAAGTTTATTTTGATGTGAGTTTCTTGTTGAGTCCTTTTTTATGTTTCCTGTCCTCCTGAGGTGGAAATACCACACTGCACAGAGGAATATCCCCTTTTTTTCCCAAAAAGGATCTGTTCTTTCTCTCATAAAAGACAGTAGCCTTCCCTGAGGGACTATATTGTAGAAGGCAATTCTTGTCACCGCTGGCAACCAATAACATAGAAGACGAGAATTTTCAAATTTGAGCCACTGCTGGGAGTTCTATTTTTCTATCTATGTTGGATAGTTTACTCTATAGAGAGGTCAATATGAACCCCTTTTCTGCTTTCACTTTTCTATGTTAGCCTGCTATTATGTTACTGTGTTTCACAAGTAAAAAAGATTGCGCAGGACAAGTAGAAGAGGGGAAAAGTCTCTTCCCTGTATAGACAGGCGTTTTAAATAGCATCTCCTCGGGAACAATTTCAAACATACACACTGACACATGAGATGAGTTGGCTCAACATGATTATGTAAGAGTTTCATACCAGCTTTAGCCCATGTATTTTGCCTCTTTCTTTTCCATGGATTTACTGCGTTTGACTTTTCCCATGCTCGTTTTCTCTTCGTTTTTGGATGTGTCTACCAGAAGGCATGAATGTCAGAGTGTGACCCTGTGCAGAGTGTGCGGGCGAGGCAAGGTGTTTTGGCTGCCCAGGTGCTTTTAAGATGTTGAGGTCTCCCTGCGTGGCTGGGGCCCCTGTTCGGATCAGTAGCACTGAGGCTCCTTGTAGCCAAAGACATGGACCCCGACTCGGCTCCCCCACGCCCTCAGCCTGTTGGCCACTGGCCCCACGTCACCCTGTAAAGGATGTCCCTCAGCAGAGCTCCGGCCCGGGACACCTCTGAGACCCCCAGCCCGAGAGAACGCATCCGCAGCCACATGAAGATGGTGATTGACCAGCTGGACGGCATTCTCAAAGAGCTCAAGGATGTGGCCAAGGAACTCCGGGAGGTGAGGTTCAAAATCAGCTTACACATATCTTTTGGGGATTTAGCAAGGAACAGAGGTGGAGGATGAGATGGAGGCAGGGAGAGAATGTTGGTTCCAGGTTGGTGTGCGTCTGATGAAGGATGCAAATAAGTGTAAAATTCTTTTCACAGCATGAAGATTTTGATGAAGATTCAAAAGTGATGAGATCTGACTTTTTTTGTTTTTGTAGCAGGAGGATATTGTTGATTACAACCGTGATGAAGCTGTTTTACTTTTCCAATCAAACAGTCAGCAATACAAATGTCCTTCATGTGTTCAGTGGTGTCTTGTGGGAGGTACAGTAGATGTAAAGGGCTCTTGAAAAGCAGCAAAGCCAGGCTGAAAGGAAACACAGAGGCAGGCTTGAATAAGATACAAGACTTAACACCGCAATAGTTACATAACCATTTTGTTAAGGATCAGCTGGATTCCTACTGTATTTTTGAAACTGCCATGGTAACGCTAGGAATCTGCGTGTGTGTGTGTGTGTTTATGTACAGTATGTTTGAACAAGGATGAACAAAGAAAGAAACTGTATGTGCACTTGTTTTATCCTTGCATGTACAAGTACGTGGGCCAAAATAATTGTGTATGGTGTGCAAAAAAATGCGTGTGATGGGTGATAATCACAGTACGTTGTCCGTGTGTGTGAAGAGTATAAAATGGCCCTCATCATCTTGTTGGGATCTTCCCCCTGCAGTGTCCTCAAAGCTACGAGCTTTTCTTGCAAAGCTTCTCCGAAAGAAAGAGATAAAGGCAGATAGCGAGACAGAGACAAATGAAACCAGAGCAAACAGTTGTGTCTGACCCATCCCACATCCTCCATGTGCATCCCATGATCAGTTTCCCACCTGGTTCTGATCAGGGATGCAGAGCAAGTGTGTGTGTGTGTGTGTGTGTGTGTGTTTAAATGTGGCGAAGAAGTGAAATGGTGGATGTTGGTACATATACTGTAATGACCTGAAGGAGGAGGAGGGTTTTGAACAGCCGTGGCGAAGCTGCCATAACTCACTCCATCATAGCACACTCACAGGCCCTTTCCCCCCCTTCTCCCTGACTCCCAGCTCTGTCCCACTCACCACGCTCTGCTTTATGTACTTGCACAGTTGGAGGTGCAAGGGCACAGCTCACAGTGCACCTTCTCTCTGGTGAGAAGGAGAAGCCGACCCGCGCGGGAGTGATTGATGATTATGGGACAACTGCAAGTGGAATAATACTGGCTGGAGCTATTTATAAACAAAAACACAGCCTGTGCCTCTGCCAGCTCCAACGCATATTACCATTCTTATCCCAGACCCCATTACAGAGGGCTCTGCACAGTGGCTCAAATGTCATTTTTTATTGGGAGAGCACAATCCCACATATTGAAATGGCTAGGAATCATATTAGCTGCAGTGGCAGTCATAATGCTGGTATCAATATCCTACAATTAACTGACCTGCAAGATTGCAGACTGTATCAAAGGGAGATGAAGAAACAGAATCAGTGTAGCGCCATCAGATGCATGGAAGCCTAATGTTCCATAAAATCTCTCATTCTTGGCCACATGAAACGAACAACATAATAGATAACAACTGTCACATAAATAAATGATGAATTACCGTGTGAATGTAGTGAAATAAATAACTCAGTGAAGAAGCAGTAATGACTAATTATCACTCAGAAGGTCTTTGGGGAACTGGAGATACTGCAGTGCTCTCAGGGTTTAAAGATGACACTCCAAATGACATGGCTGCTCAGAAGCTAAGACGCTACTGGTCTGTTATTTTACTTCCTTGATTCTACTGTTTTCATAGCTCCAGATCAGTGTCATTGTCCACTAGATGTACATAGCAGTTTGGTCAAAAGCTGAATCCGAAAAGTGATTAAAACACCTAATTTCAACCACTGATTAGTCACACTGCAACAATTGATGTTTTATCTGTTGCCTCAAATGTGCATATGTTGTATATTGCAGTGCTCATTTACAACATTTAGTTCATACCTCTACATGAATAGAAATGTAAAATTTGGGTGGATGTTCTAGTCAAGTTTCATCTGTCTGGTCTTCATAGCCTTATGCAGCAACAATTACAATTTAGCTGCAGAATAGTTGAAGCTTTTATTTAATAAATGTTTGCACACCCAAAGAAAACTATAACAAGGCCCAAAGGGAATCTTACATCCACATGCCCAAAAGTGAGTGACATAGAGAACATTTTAAAAACATTTTGACTCTCTTGGCTTGTGAGAAGTCCAGAGGAAGGCATCTAGAGCTGCTGTTTAACATGAAGAGGGATTGTTTGTACCATTACCTTCTTTGCATCTTTGGAACATGAGAATGATACGTCCCCAATTACATTAAGTTAAGTTAATACATGTTGAATACAGTTATCAAGATGGTATAAACAAGGAAAATAAGACACATATTGAAAACAATAATAATTTGTTTGACCTTGACCCATTCTAACCTAAAGTAACTTGCTTTCCTCTTAAAGACTCAGGAGTCTCACAAAGGGGTCACACATGGGTCTGACTTTCTTGTCTGCCAGAATTCATCATCCTCATTGCTAAATATCCCCTCCCTTTAGGACATGGGCCCAACTCACATCTTCAATGCTGCCAAAAATATCATTTTACCAGTTTGCATATCTACAGGGAACACTCAGTTCAGTCTAATCGGACCCTGTGGTGAACCTACCGAGATGTCTGCCATTAAACTTTAATAACTGGTGCGCCCCAGCAGCCTGCTGGTTGAGATGCATGCCACATAACCACAATGTCTGTGGTTTGATTCCAGCAGCAGACCTTTGTTGCATGTCATTCCCCATTGTTTCCCATGGCATAGCAACGATTTTGGTTTAATAATCTCACATTCAGCATGCTTATACCTGTTGAAATTTTAGACAGTCAGCAAAGAGTCAGCCATTTCGAGGGAACTTGAGAAACAAACAGTTATGAATGTTAAATTAAATAGTAATATTAAGGAAATTCCTATTTAAGGATAATTTAAGGAGATTTTTCAGTCAACTCTTCACAACAATTTTTTATGTTGATTTTTTTTCCTTCCTAGTGTATTTTACCTTTTACAGTGGTAATTGCATTCATCTTCATTTCATAGACTTTATATAGCAGCCAATTATGTCATATACAATATAGAAACTGCAGTAGTTGTTCCTCTTTGGTTGAAGGTATGTTGATACCTAAATTTATCTTTTCTCATTTGAAATTAAAATCAACAGACATCTTGGCAAACCATACTATGTGATTATGTATCCTCATGGTTTCAGATTAAAAAACATATCAAATGATAAGCCCTCTCTAAAACTACGAATTTACTGTATTATACTGAACTAATATAGTCTATATTAGAATACATAAAACTGTTACAAAGAGACCATTTTGATTAAGTATGTAAAGACTCACTGTTGATGATCCTCGCTGCAGTACACTGTCAACAAGTAAATCTCATGTCAAGAAAAATAACAAAAAACAGAGCTCAAGTTTTTCAGGATTGCTCCCTTCAAAAGCCATTTACAGTCAAATGCAGCCTGTCTTACTTGTGAATCCTATTACAGGCTTCATGACAGGTAAAATGAGAAGGATATAAAGGAAGGACATCAGAAAGTAATACACTGATAAACTATTCCATTTGTAATAATACTACTGGCAGGAGTGGTAACTCTAGAGGAAGTAATTCATTTAGGTACCATGTCAACCTTGGACTTACAAGTCTGAGGATAAACAAGGAAAAAAATGGCACCCAACTGAATGTAAAGTACCCTCTGAAATTTCAAATGTTGTGTTATTCCTTTTGCAAAAACTGAATTTCACTGAAATAGGGTGCAACTAAGGAAATGTAAGAGTGCACTCATGTTGGTTATTAGAGAGATACAGAGTGGTAAATTGAAAGAATTTAATGAAGCGCTAAAGGAAAATTTGAGACAGGGGAGAAGAGGCAGTGGCATGGATTGGAGGAAGGGGTTGGCAGTGAGTTTCATGTCTTTATATGAAACCAAACAGGGACTGTTATGTCAATGTACTTATGCAGAATCATACGAGGAGCAGATGATGCGGCACGTCTATTTTCAGTTCAAAACAAATGAACACATGAAGACAATCAGGACTTGTAGAACATAGCTCTGATTGAGAGGAATGCATATCAGCAAGACAAAGAGCAATTATCAACAGCAGAGTACAGCACATTTAGGATACTAGCCTCTATTAGTCAGCCAAAGGAGAGCTTGTGGTAGTAATGTGCACATCCTCATCATAATACTGGAGACTGGCTCATTGTTTCTACTCAGCTACAGGCCTGAAGACAGAGGAGGGTGACAGCAGGAAAACACTGATGTCAGGTGAAAGCAGTGTCCTTCAAATGTCAGCTTTTTAAGGATATAGTACTGACTAACAGCTTTATTAATGAGACCAGCCACCGGGAAGTTTTAGAATTATATAATGGATTTTTGAAAGTGTGTCATGAATGCTTTTTATCTACAGAAAATCACAGTTATCGTGTTTTAACTGGTGAGTAGCAGAAGCAGCAGGACTTTCATTGCTTTCAGGTTTTTCTCACACTCAAGCTTAGTCCTGCACTAAAAATGCATTGGTAATTCAAAGTTTTATACAGTCCAGTCATCCTTGGGCATCATGGCAGGAACATTGGCACAAATGGGGTGGTCTTTTCCTTTTCTATTCACCAGCTGCATGATCCCATTGGCCTGGCTGTCAAATCAAGGCATTTGTGCTAAAATGGAGTGTGTCAAAGAGAACTGCTATGTAAACGATCTGATTAGAAAGGCTACCGTGTGGCGCTCTTTCATGTCTCAGGCATGCTTAAATGCTGCATTGTTTAAAGCCTGCTATGGTGGGAGAGTTATCCAAACAGCTGGCCCCAGATAAATCAGCCTGTTAGCCAGCCTGCCAGCCAGCAGTGTCTCCTGATCGAGACTGAAACCAGTTATGACACATCCATGTCGAGGGGGGAACCACAGTCGCTCTCTGCTGAGGCTACCATGCTCTGCACTGAACCAAATCTGTTTCAAACCCAGAGACAGCCCAAGGGAGACCAAAACCAAAATCAAAGGGCTATTTTTTTTAGCAGGGGCCATATCCTCTCCTCACTCTGTGTTTCCCATGCTGCTGCTGCTGCTGCTGCTGCTGACTAGGGCAGGGAGCAGAAAACTGCCTAGCAAGAACACTTCAACATTTAACCATGAGGGACACGCTTGTAATCACTAACACTTTTACTCAGGAGGCATAACGATATAGAGGACACAAGGGGTACAAAGAATCCACTGTTCGGTATGTACCTTAGTTTTGAGGTCACGGTTTGATACATTTTCTCTACACCAGAGAAAACAAAACAAAACGAAAAAAAGGTAGAAAATCACAATGTGATGTAAACATTCAACAATGGCTCACTGGCTGTAACTGTTACTGAAACAGTTTAGTTGTGCTGTAGTGGAAAAGGAAAACAACCTTTCTGTTTCGTGCAATGAGTGAGGACACCTGCTGACAGCTGTTTTGTGATGATTTATGGTCACTCAGAACCGGTTCTTATGACGTGTTGTCCGACCACGTTGGAAATCAAATATGTTTATAGTCATTCCCAACAGCTTCACTCAAAGGTGGAGTGAAAAACTGACTGTCACAGAGAGAGGAGGGGGACTGGGAAACAAGATATTGTTTTAATATGGGGATAATGGTGTATATTTTAATAATAGTGTTGTATTTGGTCAATGTCATGGGAGGATCATCTTGTTTGTCATTCCAATGCCAGCAACACTACATGAGAATGGGTTACCAGAGTAACCAGGCTAAGCCGGCTAGCATACACCCATGAGCATGCTATAGCTAAGTGGTGCACTGCCCAATCTTTGCAGCTGGAATTCACTCTCTAGAATTATTGTTCCACACATTGAAGTAAGTGGATCATAAAATTATTTCCACAGTAATTGTTTGGGTCACAGTGCATACAAACCAAGGAAAGTCGCTTACTGAATCAAACATCCTGTACTGAATGATTCTGAATTAATAGACATACCGTTACACCCCTAGAGGACACTGGTAAACACAGTATCATCCTATGACATGGTTGTTCCTTTTACCAGGGAATAGGGCGCTTGATGATTCATATGGGCAAAATGTGTCACTGCAATAGCATGGAATAGAATAAAATACAGAAAAAACACAACACAACATATTTCCAAATTAAATCTTTACCATAAATTAAGTTGATGTATCTTGATAACCATAGAGTTAAAAACAAGTACATTTCACAAAACAGTTAATGTGTCAGCATTGTAAAATAATTACTTTATAAATAATTATACAATTAATCTATTAACCATTAAAGAGGGCTTGACATGGCTAAATATCACTTGGCAGGAGATTGTGGTACTTTCTCTTTGTCCAAATGAATGTCTACAATCAGAAATTGCAATCAGTCACAAAGCTGTGTACTAGTGGATCATTTCCCACAAAGCAACCATTTCAACTTGGCTGCCAGTGTTGTGGGTCCACGGCCCAGCTGACTACAGCCCAGTGATCTCCATCGAGGACAGCCCAGCTTGTTCTCCACTGAATCCATTTACTTTAGATTAAGGCAGGGTTTGGCCCATGAAGTCGCCAACATGTGAACATGCCGACCAGCTGTCCTTGCAGGCCAACAACACTCAGTGGGTAACGCTTAATGCTTAGCGCAGCCACTCAAAGAGGAAAGTACCCTTCAACCTGACATACCTGGGCCAAAGGGTTTCTTCTCATTAAAAACCATTTGGAAGAAATGACAAGTACCTGCCTGCTGTGTCTGTCAATTTGTTCCTCCTTGCCTGACCTCTTTTGTGTGTGGAAATTAAATTCCTAAATTAAACTTGGTGACGTGCCTCCAGCAGAGTTCTCTTTGCTCAGGAAAACAACAAGAACAAGGTACCCCAAGCATTATCTATTCTTCGCTGAATACAAAACACCCCGCCATCTTCACACCTGTGTTGCTGCCTTGAGCTGAACTCCACATAAATTTGTCCATTCTTGGAATGAATCAGACGCTAAATTATTCTCTGGACTGATGAAATAATGCTTCGGGATTCAAGTTAGACTCTCAGATCATCTATTGGTTGAAGTCATTTCTTACCTGGCCACAGTCATGCTCATGGTGACCTGATTGACCAACAGACAAGCCGATAAAAATATGACCCATCCCTGCTTTAATGAAAAGAGGGGATATTTATACATCTTGTGTAGCTTTAATTCCTATATCCCCATATTAAAAAGTAAAAGGACAGCAGGATCTAAGGAGGGAGGGAGTAGATGTGAACAATGGGTTAAGACTTTAGCTGCATCTAACCTTGAGAGATGTGGAGAGAATAAAACTGCACCACGCAAAGTATTCCCCTGAGCCTCTTTTACCTGGCTCTGCTGTGGAGCTCCAGCTTTTTTAAGATGCAGCTCCAGCATATTGACTAGCCCATCATGCCTGTAAGACCCACTGGATTAGCTGGCCCTTTGAGCTCTGCCTCCATGCGCGAACCCTGCACTCATCATAGACTGTAATGAGGGCTTTAGGTTAGACCTCTGCTGAGGTAAACACTCCAAAAATTGCGCTCGTCATGCTCATTGATTTTTATCAACTAACACGCCTACTTTGGAATAGTTACAGATAAATCTGTGAAAAATTTTACCATGCATGTTTGTACTTTGTGAGCCAAGAACCGTTTTGCTTGTCCCTAGGCAAGGATAGAACTGAATAGGATGAAAAAGAGAGTTTAAGGCAAAGCAAAGAAAGACAGAGAGTATGTGCAAGAGAGAAAGAGACAGAGAAAGAGAGGGAGATGAAGGGTGGATGGAGATAATGGTTTTTCCTGCTGCACAGAATTGCGACAGACTGGGTGGAACAGCTTAGATCAATTGTTGCAATTGTGCTCGTTCGTGGGCGTGTTTAGGATTGTTTTGGCCTATCTCTGTGCTGTGAATAAAACCAGTAGGCTGTAGTTAATGGTGTGAAAAATGGCATCCATCGAAGTGCACAAGCGCCCTCCAAGAATAGCTACATCATTTCACTGTGTCAAAACATACTGTACGCAGAGGGACAGCTTGCTTTCTATTAGGCCATCAGACTGTCTATTTTACCAGGTGCAGACAAATTTTTAATCAGAGTACAAATGCACGTAATTAGAAATACAAATTAATAATGTGATCTGATTTTGAAAAGCTGCTACATTTTCCTCCATTCCTGCAGACTGTGAAAGTGTTCAGAGCAGCGCGGGCCTACCCACTCACCAGTGCAGCAGCTTAATCCAACTACAATCTTTGGAACTGTGTTATACTGAGGGATCATCAGGAGGCTTTTTTTGTCCTTCCTTTTATTTTTAGCTATAGTCTGTGATGCATCATAAATCAACCTAGTTTCGAATGAGATTGTTCAGTGGTAACCAGCCGAAATAGCTGAACCGAGATGGCACACAATCAAATATCTGTATCCCACCCTCCTTTTTTAAAAAAAAAAAAAAATTAAAGAGATTTCATGCACATAGTAGTCCATCCTGACAGGTAATGTCAAGCAGGTGTTCACAGATACTGGTGGCTTCTTAGTGCTATTAATACACAGCATCTATGATATTCAAACCAAGCCATAATGAACCTGGCAATTTGTTCTGTGTGGTGAGAAAAGTTGCTAAGAAAATTTTTTGACAGCTTATGAGACAATGACTCACTTCTGTGGCTCTAATTCAGGCATCGCATCTGTAATGTTGAAAAGTGGGGTGAAGGAGAAAAGAAGGCTGAGAAAAGTAGGACTTGTCTTATAGGAATTATATTGCTGAGCTACTGTATATGTCTAAAGAGAAATGGACAGATATGTAGCAAATATGTGACAAAGATGTGGAAAAAATAATACACTAGTTCATTTCAAGGTAATATTAGTTTTGATTCGGCTAATTTTATAATTTCTATGGATAACAGGATGACATGTGGCTTCTTGACTTGCTAGGTAATGTTAGCAGCTTCAGAGGTAGTACAAAAATAGTTTGAAGCATTATGTATAGTATAAAGGTTCTTCAACAAAGTCCTTTATTATATAATGCTAGAGCAGTTGAAAATACTAGATATTGACATACCACTTTATTGTAACAGCTCATTGTAAATCTAATGAAATAGAAACCTACTGCAGAACTGTATTATTGTGTATTCAAGTCAGGTAGAAAATTTGTCAGTGATTCAACGTAATTATAATAATTAGCATATGCCCTGGCAACTTGTAGAACTAGTGCACAGTTGTACAAGGCTTTGTCATTTATTATAGGGTGTATTTGTGTTTAGAGTGTAGAGTGTGTGAAGCTTTTCATAAAACATTTCATGGTATTATGAAGAATGAAACTGTGGCACATGTTTACCTTTTTATAGTACATTATAAAGTACATTTGAGCTGAGTATATCTCAAAATACAAATGTTCCAGTTATTCTTCAAGGAAGATGTCAGAGTTAGTGCAGCCTTTATGACTAACCCATTTCCCCAAGTATAATTTCTTTGTGTAGTGGCAAAACAACACACACAGAGGACAAAATAAGGACACACCACCATAGAAAACTCATTTTAAGGGACTATAAATTTTGGCACATCTGCTAGGTTGTCCTGTCTTCACTTAAGACAGACTGTTTATTGATTGTGTTGGTGTGCAGACAGCAAAACAGCAAATTAAGAATCTTTTTTACATTGCAAACTTTTTTTAATGATCTCATCTGCATTGCTGCAAAAGCAATGTTATTTGGGTGTGTGGACAGTAGGTGTTTGCAGGTTTTGGGGGGTTATGGATATTTACATTTTCACATATTTGCTTCACATTTAAACTATACTTTAATTTTTCACAGTGACTACTACAGCACCATGGCAATAGTGCACAGTTACAGAGAATGACCCTTCACTGTTTTCTATGGCAGAATTTGAGTAAAGGCAACTGTGCAATGTTAAACGCACAATATGTAATTTCAGCCGCTAGGGGTCTCTTTATCAAAACAACAACAACAGACGGAGTGTGATGATGGTGTGAAGTAGCAAGGGATCATGGGAGTTGTTGTCTTCGGTGTTAAATAATGAGCTTCATACGGACAGGATAACTCCGGTGTTCATGGTTCAGGATGTTTATACCGGCAGCCAAATTACTCGCAGAGGTCTCCTCCTCTCCAGAACAAACGGACACGGTGATTACAGGTAAAAACACTGAATAAAGCTGTTTCATCTAAAAGATCGGTGTTTCTCCGACGATGTATGGCGACCCACGGACATCAGATACAGGCTGTTAGCTGAGCTGCTGCTAACACTTGTTTATCAATCTTATAACTTACATCCAGACGTTCGTCCGGTTTCTCACAGGAGCCGAATTATCCGCAGAAGTCTCCTCTTCTCCAAAGTCAAACGTACACGCAGATTAAAATCATTATTGATTAAAACTGTTTTACCTAAAAATTCAGTATTTCTCCTACAAAGTTTGGTGATGGGCGGACGTCAGATACAGGCTGTAAGCTGAGCTGCTGTTTTTTTTTTAATTTTAATGATTTTACATCCAGATGTTCGTCTGGTTTCTTCCAGGAGCCGAATTATCCGCAGAGGTCCTCACTTCTCCAAAAACAAAAAGTAAACGCAGTTTAAAATCGTTAAAATATGAATTAAAGCTGTTTTACCTTAAAAATCAGTGTTTCTCCGACGATGTTTAGTGACCACCGGACGGCTGTTACCTGAGCTGCTGCTAACACTTGTTTATTAATCTTAATAACTTTACATCCAGAGGTTCGTAAGGTTTCTCCCGGGATCCGAATTATCCGCGGAGGTCTCCACTTCTCCAAAAATTGTTAAAAAAAATATTTAAAGCTGTTTCACCTAAAAAATAAATATTTCTCTGACTATGTTTGGTGATCACAGACTTCTTGGAAGGGCTGTTAGCCGAGCTGCTGCTAACGTTTGCCCAGTTGATTTCTTGATAACATCCAGAGACTAAAATCCTTCTTCCGGCTAAAAGATACAGTTAAAAACAGCCTAGGTTTATCATGAAAATGTGGCTTAAAAGTGAATAAAAGTCCATTTATAACAGTTTGTGTGGAACACACACAATGCTGATGTATTATCTTGTAGTGTGTAAGTTACTCTTTGGTAGACGCCATTGCAGCAGACAAACACAGCGCAGACTCACGCAACTTGTGCTAACTTGTGCTAATGTTAGTTTACTCTGTGTTGACGTATGACGCTATTGACATGCGACTAAATGAAACGGTCCGTTACATTTATTAAATTACATATTTCTCTGGGTTTGAAAATTGTTGGAAGCAATAGAGATAATGTAAGTACACAACTCAACATCATATATAACATAGGTCTAGTTGTTTTTAGACATTTTAATGCAGAATAATTACATATTGTACCTTTAAAAAAAAGTCAAATTCTGTGGAGAAATTGTTCAAGATGAACATACTGCACAATAGAGATAGTGGAAATAACATTGAACAATGAAACAATTCTTTAGTGAAACAAGTAGTTTAAGTATTTTCAATAAGGTTGCAATAATAAACTCTAATAAGAAATCAAACAGCTGTGGTGTTCTTTAGACAGCCATACTGACATACCAATTTGCAACAGATGCTCAGAAAGAAAGAAGTAAAACTGGTTTAAATTCTTAATTCAAATTCCAATCAGCAACTAGGTTAAATGTTATATGGATATTCTTCATCCATAGTTGTTCATCCATATGCTTTCTGCTGTTTGAATCATCTCAACTCATTTTCTCCCAAGTTTGTACTTTCTGATGCAAAAAGTTTTAAAGTTAGTATTTCTAAGCACTAGCTAGTAAGTTGACTGTTCTTCAGGGATATTTTGCCCTGATTTAAGGTTCTCAGCCTGTGTTCCCAAGAAGCTCAATAAATAATGATTAGATTTAAGATTTTATGGAGTTTGTTGACATTTAAATTTGCAGAGGTTGTCAATGTACAGCCATATAAGGCAATTTGGGGGAAATAAAGTCTCAGTGTATGAAAGTATTCGCATGTAGGGGTGGTCCTTTGAGATTAATTTTTAATTTTGTTTTGCCTCAGCTCAAAACCTCTGTTCACAATGACCACAATTCATGAAATGCTGCAAGAAATAGACACAATCGCAAGCTCTGGCACATGTAGAGGGTTAGTTGAATTTGCAGTCATTCAGGTGTCAAATTTGCATTCAACCAATTATTGTGACTGCAAGATCACACATTTCTGTTGGAAATAATAGACTAATACAGAGGTAATGTACCTTGCCATGACTTGCCAAGACTCTAGAAATGCCAAAACATTAGATTCTCTTACTGGGATTTGTTTCTAATCCTTCTAATTAATGCCAACTAGACAGACATCCATTTAACATTTAAATGTCATTAATTACTTCACTTTGTGAGGAGCCTGTCTGTCTGAATATTTAAGCAGGGTGTCTGAGCTTGGCCCAGGGTGTCGTAGCTAATCTACATTGTGGTCCTGAGCTAGACCTGTCTTATTGAATGAATCAGTTATTTTTGTTTTCACTTATTATGCAAGTTAATGTTTAAATTTCACAATAGACAAGACTGGTAGTCTACAATAAGTCTACTGACCTTAAAGGCCCTAAAAACACATTTTCTCGATCAGCATCCAACTATGGATCTAGCGATCAGGTCCTACACAAACACAAGTTTGCACCAAAGTTATAACTTTTTGGGTTATTTTACATGAAAGATTTCTGTATTTGTTTTGTGTTCTGTGCTCTTCTCATTTCTTTCAAGTGGGCGGGGCTCTGTTGAAACAGGGTGATGTCATGTACTTCTGTGCACCAATCAGGATTTAGCAACATCTGAATCAAAATGTGATGACAGTTGTGGGGTTGTTTTCTTCTGTTGCCAGTCAACCAGGGTAAATATAAATAAATATTTGTACCAAAATAGTCATTTAATAAAATATCTTGCATGAAGGCTCTGATGTTTGATATATTCACTGAACTTTAATTTATCTTACAGGTGAATCTTTAAACTCTAATCTTTAAACTTGAATCTATGTCACAGGTAAATCAGGGAAGTTGGCCAGCTGTGGTCTCTTCTTTAAGATTGTATTCAATATAATACCTTATTATTTCAATGAAATGTACTAAAACAAATGTATATGTGACATACAAAGCAATTTATTATTTTGGCCAGTAAAAATATGCTTGGCTGGTGGATTTTTTCATCTACCAGTACCCTTGGAAGGTGAAGCAAAAAGTTAATTTCAGACACTGCAGTCAACTAAATCTGATCGAACCACAGCCAAACAGTCCTGATGAAGCTGAATGGTTGAGATTTGGAGTGTCCCAAACTGTCATTTTTGTTATTTATTCATATGTATATTGAGAATTTGACAATTGAGAAATAAATATTTAAGATCTTTAAGAATCTTTTTTTCAGAGGATTTTAGTAAGTTAGAGTTTGGTGTGGACATTGCCCTGCCATAATGTGGCCACCTGGGCATTGCAGATGTGGTCAAGAAAACTGAATTCTGCAAAAATGCATCATAGACAACTGCACTAAATACCTAAAAAACAAATCATGAAACAACCACACTGAAAACAAGCCAAATGAAACACAGTAACACGCAGAGTTGGATCAAGGCACACAAGACACATGTTCACTCAGGAAGCCTCTTTCTCTTTGCATGCTGGATGTTTGGTGCATAAATGCTTTAATAAGAAGTTTGTTTTTTGCTTTGATATGTTTTTGTTTCATTTGCAACATTTCTTAATTTTATGTGTAGTTGTTGGCTTGAAAATGGTACTGGCAGTGTCAGGTTTTGTTGGGGGTGGTATCCAAGGGGAAACGTCCATCCAACATGGACCGAGGTTTGGGCCAGGAAGGGTTGGTGGAGCAGGTGTTGAGGCTGCAGGTGTATAAGTTGGCCATGATAATGGGGTATACTTCCAGTGTGAATTCAGCAGTAGTTGTTTCTGAACAAAAAGGTTTTTGCACAGCTGATTAAAAGTGACCTTTGTCATAATGATATGTTTCCCCACAGCCACTGTGATGTGACTATGATTCCCAGTAAAGGGCAGCACTTTTAAAATCTGAGTCTTAGTTGTAAAACCACAACATTTAACCATGTCGAGTATCTTCAAAGACCCTTTCCCATGTTTCTGGAATCTCCCCCTCTCTCTTTCTCTTGTTGTCTTGCGCTGGCTGCTCACACTCTGTCAGTGGCACGGCATGGATGATGGCCACCACTGTCACTGGCAATAATATGACTGTGTACCATCTAATGCAGGGCAGGCCAAGATGAAAAACGCACAGCAGAGAGAACAGCATAATTATTCAGACACACAGCTAAGAGCAGACAGGGACAGAACATGTCAACAAACTGTTTGGGTGATTAATATTTTTGTCATCTGCGCGGTCACCTGTGCAGTTGGCAGTTTATGGCCAAGATGATGAAGCGTAAGATTTCTGGTTTTTATGCAAAGTAGATGATACAGCAAGGTCTATGAGGGTGAAAAATATAATAGACTTTTTTGGTACGCTGTTATTCTCAAAGATATTAACTGGGGATGGGACTTCAGGTTGATGTGAGTTGTGGAAGACTGTGTGCTGCAGGTTCTGATTAGAAAGAAAAATCTTAATGATAATTATGCAAAAAGCAGAATGGAGAAAAAAATAGAATTTACTGATGAAATGCATTAGCAAATTCCCAAGGTTAATAACCTTCTGGACTGTCTTCTGTTTCCAATATTGTGCCGTGCCAGTCATTCCGTATATTTTAGGGCAAAATTATACTGATGGTTCTTCTACTTTATATAGTATTCAATATATGATATTGCATGGCTTCCTGGTAATGATACTATGTTGGTGATACTATATCAAAATTTCTCTTTTGTACCTTTTTGTAGAAAATGTGTTCCTTATTAGTGTCCCCTGTTGTCATGAGCACATGATTCCAATTCATTTAAAATGCTGTTTGTGGGTGAATCAGTGTGTCACATGGCACACTGATTAGTGGCTATGTGCTTACTGTTGTGCTCCAGTAAACACAATTGTCAGTGATCGCATGTGGGAGGCCTGTGGGAAGCTGTGTCTGTTATCAGATGGCTGTATGATTATTAAAAAATGATCTGATCCATGGTCTCAAACTGCTTATGGCCCAGGAATTACCATTAACTGCTAGTTTTTATGCCCATCTATTTTATGACCATACAGTTGTCTGACAACACCAACATAAAGATATGTCAAAGACAACACCAGTATTTGTAATAAGATAATGTAAACACAAGTAATCACAGATTTTCAAGTGATATAAAGTGGACAAAATGGATGGCATATTATGACATGTAATGTACAATAAGTAGTAAATTAATTGGATGTATTTAAGGAGCATACAAAGTCAGGCTGTATCAACTAAAACAAGTAATAAAGTAAGCAGGATACAATGCAATATAATTCAACATTATACCATCCAGCTTATTTCATTTTAGGCCCTCATAGAAAAACTATTTGGCCACTGTGAGCGAGGACTTATAGTTTCTGGCAAATAGGATGTCCAAGAGCAAAGGATGATCCTTACAGCATTAATTAAACCTCTAATTATAACACTACTACAAGGTCAGTTGCATGATTTATTTTATCAATTTAAAGATAAAGATCAACACAAGAAGACATTTTAAAGATCAAATTGATGGTCATCTTCAATCTTCCTATTGAAGCTTGCAAGAGGTCATGCCTTTAAGCTTAATTGAAATGAATACAGTTTGATTGACTGACTTCACTATAAGAAGTGCCCACATCACTTTCTTCAGCTCACAGACAAAAACGCACCATGCAGAGTGGCATTCAATACAGCCTGCCTAAGTAATTGCTAACCGTGGTCATGTCCTTATTGGATCCATCATGCAATACGTGTCCGTCCACATGTACAGCTACAATAATGCACATGCTTGCAGTGTGTTCACATCATCGAAGCATAATCTACATTTGCATGCTGTGTGTGGTAGGTAATGTAAGAAGCAGCTGAAGAGTCTGACAAATAAAGCAGCTCCGGTGTCCTCAATTCAACTATGACTCACAGTTTTGTGGCTCCCAGTGAGTGAGCACAGGTTATTCATTGGAAATGATATGGCTGATAGAGATACTAAGAATGACTCTTCGGATGGAATAAGACGTGGATATGTTAGTCAGTTGTCAGTGAATACAGGGTATTGTCAATACATTGTGTGGTCCAGTGTGAAGAAATAAGTGTTTACAAATTGTGTCTGACCAAAGACTTAAGGTTAATCATGACTGCAGTGACCCTCACAGAGGGGAATTTTTGGGCATGACCACATAAATCATAGTGCCCAATATGCAGTTAGAGATTTATTACCAATTGTGTGAGCAAACTGTGTGCATCTGTGACTTGCCAAAAGGCAAACTATGTGACTAATTGACCTAATGTTTAGAGCCTGTCCTTGTTTTGCTTTAAAGCATCTAACATAGATTAGAAGAAGGAAGGAAGGAAGGAAGAAAGGAAGGAAGGAACAATGGAGCAGAGTGTAGCTGCAAACGGTGACCTCCAGAGTAGCTATCAAGGTCATAGCTGGAATTATAGCTCCTAGAATCAGCTGTTCATGTTGGCAAAGAGGGCAGTTTGATGGAGTGGTTTGCCCACCGTCAGGACTTTCAGAGTCAGGTGAGGGTGAAGACACACAGGTCATCCATTTTTGGGTTTGAGTGGGGAGGCTTTTGTCAGCACAAAACAAATAGGACAGCGGGGCATCCGATGGCCGTCGCATTCTGGTGTCTGTGTGTGTGTGTAGGGAAAACAGTAAGAGACTGAGAATCAAGAGATGAGACGAAGAAGGAGGAAGAGAGGGAGGCAGGGAGTGAAAAACAGGGAGACAGAGAGAAAGAAAGAGAGGCAGACAGAGAGAAGGCTTATCTTTTGGCCGGCAGACAGCAGTTCTTTTTCAGAGCTAGGGCCATGTGCACAGGGCCAGGGGGGAAGTGTGTTCCTCTTCGGGGTGCATGAGCCAGAGGGTCAGCAGTTCATCTCTTAATTCTATGGCTGCAAGTCAGTCACAGATGCATGACAATAAAAAAGGCAGTATTTAACACCTACCATTCCTGCATCTGTATTTGGATCCATCTAGAACGGTTGTTAGCCAAAATATATTTGGAAGAGTTCACAAAGGAGAAGGAAAGATTTCTCTTTATCCATCTGTGTGCTCATATTTTTTTTTAAGAAATCACTTTTTTAAGTGATGCTGGAATTTCATAAGTCCATCGCCCCTACAAAGCATCAGATCCATCGGTCTTGTGTCACTATTGCTTTGCAGAGTCATTTGTAACAACCAAAAATAGCTTTGGTCTACATTTAGTCAATGACATCTGCTATGACCTAAATGGAGGCAATATTAAATGGGCTGTGAGTAGCTAAATTTGTAGTGGCACACACTGTTTTCAGTACATCTTTATGTCTGAATTATGAAGGAAGAAAAAAAATCAAGGGCAATGTCTACATAAAAAAAAACTAAAAATGCACAATACACCAACTGGAGAGCCTCTTGCTTCTCTTAAGTTGATGTTTTTTCAGGTATTAGTGCAGAACATAATGTGACACAACATTATTCAGAAATATAATACAATGTAATATTTTGGGGAAAGGGTTTTTTATGTAATGGAGGGGTATAGGTGCAGCATACAATGAAGACATCATTTTCCAGAAAGTACACATACAAAATTAGTATTCAAATTGGATTCTGATTTAAAAACACAAGACCATTTTTAAAAAGCACTTTTGGGGGCATTTATTGCAATGTATTTTTTACATGGAAAATTAGTCCAAAGATGAAAAACTATTTTTATCCCACTTCCACCCCGTTTTCTTTGACTTTACTGCATTTTACAAGGAGAGATTCTGAATTCAGTGTACCTACAACATGACTGGTTAATATTAGACAAAAACTTTTATTATTTTATTATTATTACATATGCAAACTATATAATGTTTTTTGCATACATATAGGAGTATATGTAACATATGTGAAAACAAAAAGGATGGCTCAATACTAACTTAACCCTGAGCAAGAATATGAGACAACATAAATTCCCTATTTTTGTCGTTGGGAACCACAAGCTGACTGAATCTGATTATGTATGAAGTGTTTTGGGATAACAGTAGCTCTTAGACTATATTTTGTGTTGGCAAGATATTTAAATAACTATAATGATGTGTTTTGTCATTCATTTAAAATATGAATTTAAAAAAGGCACTAAAATTTGATAATTAAATTGCAAATTTAAAACATGCTTACATGTTTTCAATTATGATAATTAAGTGACCACTAAAAAAGAAGTTTTTCTTTTATTATTATTATTATTATTTTGAAGTCAACCTAAAATTTATGAGGTCAAA
Organism: Euthynnus affinis; assembly: GCA_029490765.1. Taxonomy (NCBI): domain Eukaryota; kingdom Metazoa; phylum Chordata; class Actinopteri; order Scombriformes; family Scombridae; genus Euthynnus; species Euthynnus affinis. The sequence continues at coordinate 19,106,244 of CM055839.1, forward strand.
TATAATTTGGACTCTGGACATGACAACACAGCATAAACACACACAGCAGCCTAGGAAGGCAACATATATACTCTTTATGCAGAATTGTGCATTTTGAGACACAATAACATCCCCAAATCAATTAGGGAAGCACTTGGGAAGCCTGTGAACAAAATCCATACTTCCCCCACATGTTACATGTAAATGAAAACCTAAAATCCCCTCTTATCATGGCACTTTGCTCAGATCAATGTACCCTCTCTTTCTGCTTGGGAGCAAGTCCCGCAGTGCTTTTTATCCACAGCCAAGTTGTCATTATGATGGCCCACTTTGATTCTTCCAAAGAATGGATCTCATCCTTGCAGAGCTTCATTTCTTAGTCAATGCTGTTCCTAATGATTGTTTTAGAACTTCACACAAAGTGTTGAATAGAAGCTTAATAACAAAAGATAAACCTCTTTTTTTATATTTAGTGCTATTTTTTGTCATTGAAATTCTGAAAAATCGTGTGCTCATCAGGTAAGTCATATGTCTTTAGATGAATAAAATAGAGACATATAGTGGCTTCTAGTTTGAAAACTTTTTCTCTGTACTCCATTTTGACACAATCAGGAGACAGTGTGACCTTTGCACATAACATAGCTGTGAATTTAAATCTCACACAAAGCATTCCATCTCTTCTAATTGATGCCTGCAGCAAAAAATGACCAAAAAAAAAAAAAAAAAAAGAATTTGCAGCTTTGACACCTCTATGTGAAGACTGAACGGCACTCCTGGACAAGTGCATGCTGTGGGAATTTTCACTCTGTCAAACGCCCTCTCCTCTGCTTGACCAAATGCTGCCCATCCGAACAGCTGGGGGAGGGTGACACTATTACCTTTTCCCCAGTCTAATTGCATGGACATTACATTGGCACTTGGAAAACTGTTCTGAAGCCAAATTCTGCAGGAGAAAAAGCAGGGGCTGATGGTTTGAAATTCATTCTGACAGTCCCTGCCTGACAGACAGATTGATAAAGGTTGACTGTGGCCTCTCTTCACCACAGGTAAATGGGCTGCTTGCCCCGCCTCCACAGGACCCCAGGGAGGTTGGCTTTGGGGTTGGGAAGTGGAGAACAGCTCAGGAAACATTTAGTGTTGGATTTGAATCTGGCAATAACTGTTGGTGGTCAGGCAATTAGATATACACAGTGCAAAACACATCCTCATGCTGTTCTCAACCCACTCCTGCCTGCCTGCCTCAGCACTATACATATTTATGAGTCTAAGCTTAGGAAGTAGTAGCAAATCACCTATACGCTATCGCTATTTTCATTTAGGGTTTTGAATACAGGTTGTTAATAAGTTATAGCCCTGACTTATGTTAAACCAACATGGATGGGTTAATAGGTGAATCCCTTGCTTCTCTTTAGATTTGTTCATACTAACAAACCTATGGTCAGTGACCTGCCATGCTCCGCTTGCAGTCTAAGTAATGAATTCAAACCTGTTTTTATGCACTTAAACATATAAAAATGGGTAACAAAGATCAATAAATGCTACTTTTACTTCATAAATATGTTATTTTTTTCATCAGTGAGGATAGTGGAGGCAGAGGATTCATTATTGATCTCTGACTCGAAGATACCAGTGAGTATCCTTGAGGAAAAGCTAACTTTGTTGCAGAGCCCGAAGTTACAAAACTAAACTTTGGTTAACATCTAACGTATCAAAACATTGTTGTATCTGGGTGATTGCACACCAACTGTTCGAGTATATTGTTCAACCAAGCTTTACATCCCTAAACAAACACATAGTTAAATAAATAACATCCCAGCACTGCAATGTCAACAGTTTTGCATTGTAATGAGGTGTGCATACCATCATATTATCTTAGAATGACTTGCTTCAAATGCTCTGGATACTAAAACCTTTGATCCATGAAGATTCATAAATTGGATTTTATTTTCTACACATGTACATCTCTGAATATGCATGTCCTTTATCTTGGACTGAAAAATGAAAAAGAGCAGCAGATCATTTCAGCCTGATCATCTTTAAAAAAAAAATGAAAAGAAAAGAAAGAGAAAGCAAAACAATTGAAGGTTGCCTCGGGTATCATTTCTTTGAGGGGCATCGAGCCATTAAAGACAAAAACAAGCTTCAAGGAAGGAAGGAAAAAGGAACGCTGGCACAGCTAACAACATCGTCACTCAGCCCACCCACCCTCTTCTTACCCTCCTTTCACACCACATTGTCAAAATAACTGTCAGAAGTGCTTCATGCTTCAGAACTGCTGGATAAAATGGTGGACTTTGTGGGAGGTGTTGTGTGCTCGCAATATTGAGGACAATAAAGAAAGAAACAATCTGGCATAGCAGTTCAATTTAGAAATATCATTTATTTGATGAAAGGTGCTCCAGCAAGCTGCCACAGACCGCACCACAGCAAGCCTAAGCAACTATTAACAGCGATACTCCATTTTGAAGCAGGGGAGAATTTTTCTGATGACAAACCCACTGTAAACTTTTGTGACAGCCAGTGGCTGTATTTTCCATCCATTTTATACGTTATTGGATTTCCTTCCTTTATCTGCTATTGCTGTATTTAGTGTTGATGATTTCCAATGAGAGAGGAAAAATAGGCCATCGGATTCTCTTAATTCACCACACACACTCTGCCCCTGTCATTTAATTGATAGATGCGTGCTCTTTCTTTTTTCACTCTCTCTCTCGCTCTCCAAAAAGCCATCCATTTATTGCCACTTTCATTACACGAAGCAGAACGGTGAGTTTTTGAGATCAGTGCTGGATATCTGGAGGCTAATGAATTGGGTGGACTGTAGTGATTGCAGGAGCATCTACCTTTTATGCACTGAGGGCTCTTAGTGACAGTTTCAGAGTGACAATAGAGAGAACTAAAAGCCACTGCTCCTCTGTCATATTACATATCTGACACGTGATTGTATCTTTTTCTCTATTTATCCCTATTCATTCCTTCATTAGTGGCCAACTCTTAATTGCATAGCTACAGAAGGAGGCATCTTAATATCAATTCTGCATACAAGGGCTCTTGAGATACATGTTTGTTTTCATGTTTATTCATACTATTGATTCAAGTGCCTCTCTGATGCAATGCAACTTGAGAGACTAAAGTATTATTGATGTGCCATCTCCAAGCTGGATCCTAGTAATACAGTAGTAAGTCTGTGCTGGTGTAAGTGTGGGCCTAAAGCACCCTGCCAGCAGCACTGAGGCATGTCATTAGAAGCACCCAATCAAGCCCAGACACAGGACTTTTGCTCAAGTGCTAGAATTTTGGCCAGAGGCAAAAAAAACATGAGCATCGGTCCGCCAGCAGGTAGGAGCAGTTCAAATCTGATCGCCTCTGTTCTCTCAGAGCTGGAGGGGTCAGTCCAGTTCCTTATTTTTTATTGGTTAAATTTAGACCAGTGTCCTGCGCTGCAGATAGAATACTAATCAGGCCAGTGCAAAGCCAACGAGAGAGCTGCAAGAGACCCAACTCCTGTATCCCTCCTCCATTTCTACTGCATTAAATCTTCCAGGCTTTCAGGACACTGTTCTACTGAACTTACCCTAGCCACAAGTTTAACTGTAGCCCAGAGATATATTGACTACTTCTCACGCAATTATGAGCAGCATTTGAAACATTCAAGGCATTTTAGTGACACATTAAAGCCATTTAATGGGACACCAATTTTCACCACTGGACTATCCAAATAAAGTGTGACCCATTAAATTAATATTTCATATGCATTTTGATGGGAACTATCAAGGACTCTGCAAACATTACCTATTATTTATTGCCCTGGTCACCTACTATGATTTCAATCCATTCTGCATTAGAGACGGAACACTTTTGAGGCCCAATCAGTGATTTGTTTGCCTATATACAATAAATTATTGAGTAGATACAGTATATTCATATACATAATTGAAGAGTTTGAGTTGTCGATGGAAAATCAGCATTTTGTGTGCTTCTCAATTATATTTCAGAATAGAGGCTATTTTACTGCAATATTTACAAACTCTGATGTTAAAAAACTTTTTACAACACTTTTTACAACATACTAAAAGATACTGTAGAATTAGGTTATGAATTAATGGTAGCTGTGATTTATATATATATATATATATATATATATATATATATATATATATATATATATATATATATATATATATATACATATATATGAGAGAGAGAGAGAGAGAGATACACATGTCAATCAAACATGGCATGTTCCAATCTTTGATATTTATAACATACAGTAAAACTCACATATTGATAATTCATGCCACCTTAAGTGCTTACATGGGAAGCTTTCCTACATACTTATGAGAGAATATGTCCAGGGGAGTTTTACAGCTCATTTATGACCAACATTTCTGTTCAACATCGATAACACAGCTCCACTCCAGACTACAGGAAAAGCTGGAGTAACATTTGTGGCTGACCGAGCACATCAACCCCCATCTTGCTCTCTCTTCTTTTTCTCTCCTTTTTTTTTTGCTCTGGAAATGAGAGCAGATGCCAAAAGAAACCACTAAGCAGAGCAGTGCTGAAATAAGAAATAGCTGTAACCGGGACACACTGGGTGAATATTTAGAGCAATGTACATATTTTAGCATGCCATTTCATGTCATTCCAGGTCAAAGCGGATCACGCCTGTGCCTGCACTAGGTTTCAGACAGAAGTGTAATGTAAAAGTACAGTAGAACAGTCCACAGAGCAGTGCTAAGTACACATTGGTGACAATATGTGTTGTTTTCTCAGAGATGGGGCATGGGTTATCAAAGGGCATGGTCTGTGGCTCTTGCTGTCTCTCTCCTCATCCTCTCTTTCTTTCTTTTTATCATGGTCTCTTAGTTCTCAAACTCCCTTGAGTCAATAGAGACACTCCACTCTGGGGTCTAAAGTCAGGGGGCTAGGATGATGCTACCCTTGTGTCAGCACTATACTTGTTTTGGCCTTGGAGAGAGAAATAAGGGTTCGGAAGGTTAGAATAAGGGCAAGATGAGGGAGCTAAAGACAAAGAAGAGGGAGATTCAGGGTGCTTCATCATCTCCAGTGACAACTGCACATAGAGGGAAGCGAAGTACATGTCCACTTACAATCTGCAACCTTATCCAGCAGGCTGCCAGCTAGCGGTCACCTCACAGACGTCTGGCCAAGCCCATCTATTAACCCAGAACAGCTGGCCACTTTCCAGCATGAACAAGCGCGCTTTTAATTGTGCTTGTGTTCTGGGGGGGAAATAAGGGGGGTTTGCTACAATTACATTTACATTTTGATCATTACCAAAGTGTGTCGCCTCACAGGATCACCACTCAAGAGACAAAGGATGACAAACCCTAGATGGGCATGAGCTGATATATATATATATATATATATATATATATATATATATATATGTATGTACATAAAATCATGTTCAGTTGTGTTTGTTTTCCCTTTAATAACCTTTACCCCCCAACACACACACACACACACACACACACACACACACACACCTCAGCTGCTGAATCCTGTTGATGCTGCAAAATGCAGCAGCATCTACATAATACAACAAAACTAATTTCCCTGTCTCCTGCTGTTCTTGAGTCCTGAGAAGATGACAATATTCATTGCTGTTGTCCTGAACACAGCATAATCATCTAGGATTTATGCTTCTAGCTTGTATCAAATTAATTGTGCATGGAGTGAGGAGGGTCGAGAGAATATCTCATAGAAATGGATTTCAGCATGTCATCACACAGTATCAGAAAGTAAAAACTGTATCCCTTGTTTTCTTCTCAGAGTCCACACAGCTGCTGCCTTCACTGGAATACAGAACACAGAGCAGAGATATAGTCTGGCATTACATATTAGCTAATTTCCAGGCTTGTCAGAGCAGTGTAGAGAGGTGCGGTATGCAAAGCATTTACATTGAAATGGCTATGCAAGCCAACATATGATGAGACTGCTGCCTTAGGATTATCCTGTGGCTTTGAAGTTTTCTGTTGGTGCAGTGATAACTTGTGCCCTAACGCTTAATGATGCATCCAGTCATGAGGTTGGACTTATCAAGAATTATTGATGGAGAGCTTCACATTTTTTTGATAATGAAAAGTGTAAACTCCTAAAAGAATCATGGCCAAAGATGGACACATCATCTGTGATGTTACTCATAGATTTTAGAAGGGATATTTTAAAGTGATTGTCAGTGTTATTGTTATAGACCAGAAAATCCACATTTGGGCAAAGGCACAGAATCTGAGGTAGTTTTTGGTTTTCTTATTGGATTTAATACCATTTGTTTTGGAGTCAGCAACTACAGAACAGAAGAACTGCATCACTTTTCCACTAGGTTTAACAGCCATGGTGCTGGCCACTGGCACCATTATCTCAAACACTATTAACCATCTTTGAGAATTAGTATCATCATCCTCTTCCCATGAATTACGTATTTCTTTTAGCTGCACTAATTTATTGCTTTATAGTGAGATCTCCCTGTCTCTCTTGAAAAATATAAGTTCAGTGAGCCTGTCATGATTCAATGCCTCGCTGAAGCACTATTACTAAAGCTGGTGAACTATGTCTTAACACAGTTCATATGGTTTGACTTTTTGAGGCATATATAAAACATACTCCTTTGGCACGATAACACATTTGTAACCTTAATAATTTGTAACCTCAGCTGCATTAATTGTTCAATTCCCTATACTGATATCAGTTTAGGAATAACCACGTATGCTGCATTGTTAAGTGTTAAGAGATGTCAAGTGGTGTCAGTCATACAGCGTCATCCATATAGCAACAGGTTTTCCATCTTTCCCTCAGGCTTACTGGAAAAGCAGTAAGGGCAACAGGGTTAAGCTACTGAGCTTTGCTTTTACAGCTGCAACAATTAGTCGATTCATCAATTAGCAGATTGTCAGAAAATTCATCAGCAACTGTTTTGATAATCAATTAATCGTTTCAGTCATTTTTCAACCAAATATTTGATGGGTCCAGCTTCTTAAATGTGAATATTCACTATTTTTCCTTTTCATGTATGACAGATAATTGAATATTTTAACATTTTAGACTGTTAGAAGAAATCGCTGTAGCCTCTGAGAAATTGTGTCACTATTTTTTAACATTTCATAGACTAAAAGATTAATCAACTAATCAGGAAAATAAATGATAGTGAATATTATTGTTAGTTGCAGCTGTATTTGCTTTGTTTTTGAAACTGTCAGGACCACCTTTTTAACTTGCATTATATTGAACTGAGACTGTACTATATTGCACAGAGGTCAAGTCATATTTGTTATCTGTGAAAGACTTGCTTAGACAAAGAAAAGGCAGTGCCACAACAGCAGGGCCCCATGAGAAGAGTGACCAAGTCATCATAAAGGGATGGATAGTGTAGAAATAAAAGAGTGGAAATAAGAGACTGTGCCACATTCATAAGCCTAGAAAAAGGGAGGGGTTGACAGTAAACCCTGTAAATCCATTTGGTTTTTCAGACATGGAAGGAGAACGGAACTGACAATAGCTTGAGGGGCCAGTGCTCCATGGAGTGAATACCAGAGTGGAGGAGAGGAAAAATAAATAAAGAATGTGTCACCTAGTGGGAGGAGGCACCGAGGCAGAATCTGTCAGAACTCTGCTGCTGTCTGCAGATTAGATCTGGGGCTATTTAAAGAGGGAGAGCACGCCAAAGCCCCCGACGCCAGTGTCCACACTGCACCCGCCGCCACTATGACATCATTGGCAGCCATCACCTTGTGACAAAAAAACATGAAGCATAAATGATGGCTACAAAGAGGGTGGGGAGGAGGCATTTTCCTCTGCTGTGACTGACCTGATCACGTTGTACATTTTCTGCATCCGTGTAGATTCACCGCATAAAAGCCAAGGTCACACGAGAGGGAATTTGCCTGATGATGTCAGAGATGTAGTCAGGGCTGCGGTACATATTTTTAAGGGTTATCGTTGGCCTATAAATAAAACTCTATAACCCTCAGGTTAGACATACAAGCTGCCATCAGAATAATCACTGTTCCCCCATCAGGATCAAAGTAGCATGAGCCAGCCTGGGAGTCAGACTGATTCAGCGCATGCTGTATATGTATATGTTGTGTGTGGATGACAGTGGTATTTTAATTTGAGAGAGAAAAAACAGAGTAATTGATGCATGCATTTGCATGGGTGTATGAGTATCTGCCAGAAGATATGAAATTGGCTGTGTGTGTACAAGCGTGTGTGTGCGTATATTGTAGTTTTGTGGGTGCCTATTGTGGATGCGTGTTCTTGCGTGAGTGTATGTTGTTTGTGTGTGTGTTTTCTGTCCTCCCACAGTGGATTGATTAGAAATAATGCTGTTGGCAATGCTGCACTGTGTGTTTGGTCACATCACTCTGACTTTCGGCAATGTTTCTCTTCTCAAACAAAGCAACATTCGCCCAGTCATGTTTGCCTCCAAACATGAGCCAAGGATGATGAAGCTATGTGCACTACCAAACTGCAAGGCCTCATTTACCCCGTGATACCTTCTCCCTTTCCCGATCCCTCTCGCTCTTACTCTCCTGTCTCGCTCTTTTCCTCCAGGCTGCAGCAGACTGACTCTCTGCTACAGACTGAGTCATTCTCAGCCAGTCAGTTATCTCTCCATCCAGCCCTCAGATTTCACCACTCCTTTTATTGTCATCAATCAAAGCTCGGCTGCCAGGGAGAGAGGGAGAAACTGTGAAAGATGTATAAACAGTGGCCAACTAAGGACTTGCACTTGTAGGTTGGCGCCACATTTACACATGGACACAGATTCCATGTATTATTAATGGTGGCCCTTTTCAAATGTTTCCAGGAACGTTGTAGAATTGTGTGTGAAAAGCAAGGAGCTTGCATCAGAAGGTGGCTTGGTGAACGCTGGTCATTGCATCATCCAGACTTGCAAACAGGCACTACAGTAGTTTTGGAAGAGGTGATTTGTTGGCAGGCTGTGCATACAGGAGAGAGGGTCATGGAGAAATGCAGGAGAAGACAAAGAAGCGAGAGAAGCTCAGTCGCAGAGATCCTCACAAATGCTCCCCACAGATGGCTCGATGAGGCAACCATACTATGCCTCTATACCTACTAATTACATGCCTCGCTTGACTTCACACTTTCTCTTCGCTACAAATACCAACTTTATTGAAAAGATGAATATGCTTTACATGGAACAATACATCTCCATTCTTCTCTCCTTCCAATTTGTGTCAACAGCACAGTACAATGGGCCCACTGTTTATGGACTGGCAATTTAAAGCTTGGAAACAAGAGATGAAGTGAGAGGAGAAAAGGAGGGAAAATTGCCTCTCCTGTCCTTCACCTTCACTGTACATTGCTTATTTGTTGGTGGTAATTGGCTCTTTTAATGTTCCAGGAGAATGCAGGTAGAGACCTCCACTGTGTTATGTGTTTTTTCTAACGAGACAGCAGAGCAGAATGTGGCAGACGGGAGATAATCTGATGGATGGATGATGCAATGGACCTCTCCTGGTCTGCCACATTTACATTGACTGTATATGACCCTGACAATCCAGATTAATCCATTCTGGAGTTGTATTTATTTTCCTCTCACTGGACGGACATTTAACAATTGGTTTTATTTAAATGCGAACAAACTGGGTTTTGTGATTATGCATCCTGAAGACAGTCAGTTATCTGGTGGACAACTACAACCACCCCCCCCCCACCCCCCGCCCCCCCATCACCTACAGTGGGGAGAAAAACTTATCAAACTGAGTCCATAAAGTAATAGAAAAATATTAATAGTGCATTAAAATATTGCCCTAGTTAAATAGTTTTTTTCTCACTTTGGTGAGATTTGTTTACCAGGCTCCTCTTGCCGGAAGGGCTTGTGTGAGTGAGGTAGCACTTCTCTACATACCACGATGTTTCCCTGCCAACTCTACAACCTATAATTATCAAGAGATACACACATTAAAACGCAAGAGAACTGTTGGAAGGAAAATATGCTGTGGTATTGCTCTGAGGGGAACATATATGTATTTTCTACGAATCTCAGACAATCTGCAAGTAATCAATATGTTTTTGAACGTATGAGTAATATTTCAATATGTAATTAAAGGAGCTAATCCATGCACATTGACTAATTGTTCTTACAATGAGATGGCTGAAATCCATCCAAAGAGAGAGAGAGAGAGAGAGAGAGAGACTTCTTCTTAATGGAAGCTGTGCCAGCACATCTGGATTTTGATGTCTACTTTAACATTCAAAGGCTGTATTTACATCGGAATTTTGTTTAAGTCAGTTCTTGCTCACAGAGGATAAAACATTGGATTAAGCATAAATGGAAAGAGGATAGTACACACATAAATATGGGGGAATTTGTGTTTGGATGCAGGGTGGCTCTATTAATGAGACAGTATTTTGCAGTCCTTGCTTACTTCAGTTTAATTATATGTGACATTTTAGCATTGCAATCAAAGTAGTACATTGCTACAGGGGTTCTTATAGCATTCAAAATATACTCACTGTGGACCTTATCAAAATGCAGCAAATGCCTGACTAGCTTGCAAGCACACGTCTGTGTTCTGTGTAAGGGCTCTCAATATCATTCCCTCTCTGGGGAATACTTGTTCAATAACATAATACCAATGATCAAAATTCAGTCAACTCCCCTCTGAAATGAGACACTAATCGGTTTATTGATAACTCTGATAGCCCACTGGTGGTTCACGGCAGACATCCCACATCATCACAAATTCGGCCGGTATCAACCTGGAATACACAAAGATTAGATCACACCCAGTACCCTCACTATCTGCCCCCATCAGCCACTGCAGTAAGTTTTTACCTCACACTTAGGTGCTTCAATCTATTTCATAGCTCATCTCACTACCTATTCGAACACAGCTAGGCTAAAAATAGGAGAAGAGTTCAGATAATGACAAAGAAGGTCATTGCTGGCCTCCCTATCTCCACAAGGTCTGGCAAGGAGCCGACTGATTGTTCATTTCTATTGTTAGCGACGGCATATTGTTGGGAAGATGTTATCCACACATTACAGGAAAACATGTTGACATCTGTCACCCTGATGATTGATTGCCTGAAGGAGATTCTTCAGTTTGCAAGATTTTGGTTGCTGTTTTACAAGATGCAGTGTGTGGGTGGGTGGACAGGAGAGCGTCTATAAATAGAGAAGCCGGTGATCGTGAGGGAGTGATGGAGGCAGGTACGTGTGGCAGCCAGATGGTGCCTTGTGGGGAATGTCTCCCAGTGATTTTGTTTGCAAATAGGTCTCTGTAAAGTCGCTGTCTTCTCTCCTCCAACTTGCCTGCTGTTATAGGCAGAGCTTTAGGAACTGCCATATCTGATAAAGGTGCTGCAGACTCAAAGATGTCCTGCCGCTTGCCGGAGAGAGAGTGAAAGTGACGCACTGTGACAGGTTTTGTCACTCTCTGAGGCGACCACCCCACAGATTGTCACAGATAGAAATGGCAGAACCCTGGAAGCAATGACAAATTGTTTTGAGAGAAAGAAGTAGGAGAGCGAGTCATGCCAATATCTGTGGCCTACTTCAGCACGCTGGTGGAGGAGGGGTGAAGAAGTTGGGGGGGCATCACTCAAGATTTTTGTTTTCAGTTAGAAGTTTTGCATGTGTAGATGTCATCACCTTTCGTAAACAGGGTTCTCTTTGCAGAAAGATAAATAATTTTAAATTTAACTAAACTACCTACATATAGCCTGAAGTATGCTACAAAGAGTGCTGCTCATGATAAGATTGGATAACACATGGAATTCTCTAGTGGCTCATATAATTTGAGTGCAAAGATAACATTTATCACATATTTTGCTTGAAACACTCCAAGAGGTTGCAGAAAATTGTACCTCTTTGATGTAGTAGAGCATGGTTACGTATGTATTTTCACAACAATAATTCCATCCAAAAAAAAGGAGTCAAGACTCTTTGTCATCAGGAGAGCAATCCTTGATGTGCTCCACTGACTGACTGCGAGAACAACATTGTGAACACAGTAACAGAAGCCAGGGTGATTTCACGGAGATATGGGCACATTTTCTGGTTCGTAACTGCTAGCACCACACCAAATAAAGCTCATTTGGGTGTAAATGCTCAAACAAACATTTTACGAGTACACAAATTCAATCTCCAATTATTTTGTAATAGAGCAGCCACAGGTTTTATCTCTTGAAGTCTTCAGTACTTAGGGTTCTTCCATCTGCAGCCCAGGAGAAACTGGCTCATGATTAAATATATGTCCAAGATCATAGGATTAATGATTTTTTATTCTGTAAGGATCTCAAATTTCCTGTGGACGTGAATGAGAATGAAATGTGTTTTTATGAGGCAACATCAGTTATTGTCTTGATTTCTTTCTTAATGGTTTTAAAGTTGAGTGTAACTTAGCAAGTCAATAAGGCCTTGGGATAATGCATCATTGTAAATGAGACCCTATCATATCTGCAACTATGGTGAGGTAGACTGCCTATTTTAAAGAGCTCTCTCCAGACACTGGGTTACAGGCCTGAAGCAAGAATGGTTTGTTGATGAGAGGTCAGAGGAGACCTGTCCAAGCTAACAGAGTGGCCACAAGTAAGTGGTAAGCCTTCCTTTTACAGTTCCTTAATTAATAAGTATTTACCTGGTAGATATATGGTAAATGGTCACTTTTACCAATCAACTCAACTAAGTACCGTGTAGTTGGTTTAGGCTGGTAATATAATTACTTCCTAGTAAAGCTCTACTTCCTAGTAGTTACAAGTGTTCTTATCCGAGGTTTATGATGGTAATAGCCCAAGTTTAATTATGTATTTAAGGAGATGTAACATGACACTAGAGGAAAACTGTTCTTGCTGAGGTTGTTAACAGGTACATATAATGTAAATATAATGGACACTTTATAAATGGGTGTAGCCATGAACAATAACTATATAGGAAAATGTCCCATCTTAAAGGTATAATATGTAATTATTCCACATTAAAATGTTTAAAAATAACTAGACCCATGTTATATATGTTGTTGAGTTGTGTACTTACATTATCCCAAATGTTTCCAACAATTTTCAAACCCAGAGAAATTTATAATTTAATAAAAGTAACGGACCATTTCAGATAAACAAATGTTAGCAACAGCTCGGCTAACAGCCCCTCCAGGAAACAAACAACTGCAGAAATATTGATTTTTTAGGTGAAACAGCTTTTAGTAGTATTTTTTAACTATTTTAATCTGCATGTACGTTTGATTTTGGAGAAGAGGACTTCTGTGGATAATTAGGCTCCCAGCAGAAACCGGACAAACATCTGGAACTTATGTTATATTAGAAAAAGCCATAGGAAAAAGCCGAACAAGTGTTAGCAGCACTCGGCTAACAGCCGTCTGGTGGTCACTAAACATTGTTGGAGAAACACTTGATTTTTAAGGTAAAACAGCTTTAATTCATATTTTAACGATTTTAATCTGTGTGTACTTTTGTTTTTGGAGTGGAGACCCTTGCGGATAATTCGGCTCCTGGAAGAAACACTGAATTTTTAGGTAAAGCCGTTTTAATTAATATTTTAACGATTTTAATCTGCCTGTATGTTTGACTTTGGAGAAGAGGAGACTTCTGCAGATAATTCGGCTCCCGGGAGAAACCGGACGAACGTGGATGTAAAGTTATAAGAGTTAAAGTGTTAGCAGTCAAGCCTGTATCTGACGTCCATGGGTCGCCGTATATCATCGGAGAAACACCGATCTTTTAGATGAAACAGCTTTATTCAGTGTTTTTACCTGCAATCACTGGGTCCGTTTGTTCTGGAGAGGAGGAGACCTCTGCGAGTAATTCGGCAGCCAGTATCCTGAACCATGAACACCGAAGTTATCCTGTCCGCATGAAGCTGATTATTTAACAATGAAGACAACAACTCCCATGATCCCTTGCTACTTCACACCGTCATCACACTCCGTCTTTTGTTATTGTTTTGATTGAGAGACCCCTAGCGGCTGAAATTACATATTGTGTGTTTAATTTCTAGATAGAACATAATAGCTGTGTTCACCAAATCATTAAATATGGGAATCACAGAATCTCAGGGTTGTTGTGACATTTAGATATCACCTTCAGTAAGTAATGGAAGTGATTTGCTGGCATTCTTGGTACATATTGTATTAGTTGTCTCATTAGGATCTAAGAATTAGTGGTTGAATACTACAATGTATTATTTAAGATTGTTGCTAACCAGATTCATCTCTTCAAGACCACAGTCTTTTAGATAATGCAATTAAATTCAATTCAATCTTATTTATATAGCGCCAAATCACAACACAAAGTCATTTCAGGGCACTTTTACATGGAGCAGGTCTAGACCATGCTCTTAATATATATTACATCATCCCCTACTGACATGGTATGGTTCATGAAGAACAATCCTGTAAAAGACAAAGCAGAAATTAAATAGCTGTGGATAAATTCCTTAGGTCTACCACTGTTGCCATAAAGCAGCCAAGAGAACGTTACAATAAAAATAAATTGTATTTTTTTTTCTTTTCACTTCAGCATGGTAGGTCGGGCCATATTTGGGTGGTAATGATATATGAGTTCACACAATAAAAGAAAATGGGAGCATATTCACATTAAGATAAGCGCTGCAGGCCAAGGAAACCTAGAAATGCCAGTGGCATATTGATTGCATGCCCTGTATTAATAGTAGGGTTAGCTGCTGCTGTTCTCTCAGGCTGAACTTCTCATCCAAAGCCATGGCCCAACAACAATGAGCAGCAATGAAAACTAACCCTAAGTTTTTTTGTTTTTTTTCCCAAATGGAAAAATAGTACAAGTGCGGAAAAGCTGAAAAGACAATTGCAGTCCATTGAAATGCACAGCACAGTACAATGCTATTCCAGATGGTGGAATATTAAGTTGATTTAGATCTTTGATTTCTCTTATTTTAATTTTAAATCACTGTTTGTTCCATGCTTGGTTTACGCCAGCTGTATGCTGCTTTGTAGTGATTACAGTGGTGCTACTCTCAGACCTAACCCCTCCTTTGTTCCTAAGAACATAAAGAGTTAATTTAGGTGGAGAACTGTTCAGTCAGAGTCCATTTTTGTCCGCTACTCCATGGTGATGCCAGGGCAAAACTGCACTTCTTGTGCCCAGTATGTGAATTGGCATGTTATGTTCAACCCATGGCCCCCTTTCAGTGCACTGAACAGCTGTTCTGACCACTGAAGTGGTTTTGAGATAGGAAGTGCAGTGAGGCGCTACCTTTTATTCCTGATTGGCTGGCTACATACATACAAATTACAGTAGGTGATTGTGTTCATATGATTGGAGGAGAGTATTACCCCTAGAGTCCAGTAGAGGGCTCTGCCTGTGCTTGTAGAATTAGGGTAATAATATCATAACCTTTGTTCATTGCAACTCATTTTCACCGGCAAGGTGTAAACCCATAGGTAAAAGTAGAAGGAACTCTGTGTAACAGTATAACATTGAATGAAAACCCCCTGCCAGTCAAAAATTAATCATTCCTGGCAGGTGCCATGACTGATAATTAACATTGATTACTGATCAGTAACCACATATATATTTCTAGGTGCCAGTTAATTAGCATTATCAGCTAAGAGTATTCAAATACAGGGAGTAATAAAAACATAAGCCCGTCTGGTATAGGCAGGAACTGTTTTTTCAAGGGCAGTTTATTTACATTTTAGTGCAGGATGTACAGCACAGTAAACCAGTGCAGCTGAAAAGCTACAGAGAAACACAGCATGTTCATGACAAGTTTGAATGAAAGGAGGGAAATGCTCATGTAATTTATAATAGCCCATGGTATAACACATGTTTGCATATGGGGCACAGCTTAAGATGTGGCATGTATATTTAATAGTTTAGGTAACATGTCAAAACATATTAATGTGAGTCCGAATTATTAGTATATTTTGCTTAAAATATTTATAGTACTGCACACTACACACCAGTTGTGTACAATTTTTGGCACAATGCAAAGGCTGCCCTCAACAGAAAAACAACATGACTGGTTGTTTGTTCAAATGTTTTAAACAACTTCTGTCCATGTTTTCCTGACAAGTGACCTTTTGCTTTCATGCACTCAGTAGCAATGGTAGAAATAGTGTGAAGTTGCAACACCACAGCAAAAAGGCTTAGGGGAGAGTTTGGAGAGGATCATTGAATGTGCAAAGTGTACAACTTTGACACTGCATTAATGATAATGATGTCTGACTGAGTCTTTTTAATTGCCTGAACTTTGTCAAACCATGCCATAGTTATGGCAGAAAAAAACAATGATATGGATCATTTTATGACGTCATTTGAGTTGTTTTAGAAGGCATTGACAAATGACCTATCAATCAGGTACGAGGAATTGTTGCACAAAACGTCATTCAGGCCTTTTGAAAACCTTAATTCTTATGGAAAAAAACTTTATATTTATTGATTTGAAGGTTTAATTATTTTCCTCAGTATAATCAGAGTTATCACGCAGCTAACACATAGAAGGACAAAACAATCCCTTCATTCCTTACCCAGAAGTAATGTGTCTAAATGTTAGCAACAACTGCAACTTGCTGACAGATGTGACAGTAATGTCAACAACTGAACACAGTCTGGCAGCTGTCATGGATACTACCTGAATGATTAACACCAATAGTCCAGTTTTCCATATCTCAGCTTCCACCAACAGACTGTCCTTTTTTTGTTAATCAGAAACAAAGCTGAAAGTTCAAACTGTAGAATCTTGTAGGCAAAAACAATAAAATCATGTTTTTCCTCTCATAAAAATCAGGGTAGGTTGTTTGTCTTGTTTGTTTGTCTTTTTCTTTTTGAACCTGTGTCTGGTTTTCCTGATTTTCGGGTGTGTCTAAATACATTTACACCCCTGGAATTGTGAAATGAAACCAAGTGCTGCTTCATGGAAACTACCATCAGGCAATATCATCTGTTACCAGCCCAGTGTAGACAGTAATAGGAGCCATAAAAGGAATCTAGATAGGTTGTTTTAATTACAAAAACAGTGTAAGTGATAATTTTCGTATGGTAACTTTAGACATGGATCATTTCTCCCACAACCACAAATAGAACTCTCGGTCTTGTTGGCTGAAGGGGCTGGCTAAAACAAAATATTTTGCTGAGTGGGGAGTTTACAGTTTCATCTTCACTTGTGATAAAGGCACTGATGGCTGTAGCTGTGTGACTGTATATGAATGATAATGTGACTGTGTGAGTGAGTAGCAAATCAACTCTAAAGTTGTAAACACATTTTATTGCAAGCTATCTTTTCAAAGATATGAATATGTTCCTCATAGATACCAAAGTGGAACAAAGCTGACAATGAGATTCTAAAAAGTTGTATTGAGTAATATGTGCAAATGCGTTAAAATGAAGATCCTTCCATTCCAGTCTGTCTCTTCCCTGTTGCCTGGCCGTCTCCCTCCATCCATTATTTTTCTTTCCATCTTTCTTTGAATAACTCATAAATGTAGGTGCATTACAAATGATTGTTAGAAGTCCTGATCGTAGATGGATGTGTTTCAATTAGAGTAACATGACATGAGGGCATACATCCCTGTCTGTTCCCATGTCTGTTTGTGTATATGTATCTATTTACAGTTCAATATTGCCAATATTTGTGACACAGAATATTTCAATAATGCCTAAAATTTGCACTTTTCATTATTTGTTTTTTCAGTAGTTTGTTTTGAACAAATGTGATGGGAAAGTGAAGTGATAAATCCTTTCAGTTTCTAAAATTCTCTTTCAATTCTGATCAAGATTCTGCTATTATTACTACGAAATACTCCATGCGTTAACCATGTAGCTATGGAAATGTACCCTGTTTTTTTTTTTTTTTTTTTAATCTTTTTTAAGACAGGATGGACTTGCTGATTATCTGCTTACTGGTCTGGCTTGTACTCAAACTGGCAGTGTGAAGTGTCAGGGTGAGGGATTTACTGCTGGATTTGGCTGAGCCGGTTCCTGTAGTGCGGTATTCTCCCCTGCCAGAGAGATTCTCCCCTTTTCCCTGTACAGGTCAACTACGTTTACCCTCCAACCCACCACACACACACATAAATGCTCACACATTTCTTGCACTCTGATAAACTGCAATCACTTCAGACCTTCACTGGCCTTCTAGGAAGACACCATGTTGTTAATGAAAACTCTACCGAGTCATTAAAATGAGTCAGTGTGGCCTGACTCTGCTCACATGCACACCTTTTTCCTCGCATGTGACCTGACAGTACTCAGGTCTAATCCTAGTGCTATCTCAGGGAAGCAGACGAGGAGCCCCGTAGCGTGGCACTACCATCTTTTTCTGGTCATTACTGGCGCTAGGCCTCTCAACACGGATAGAAGCGATGAAGGAGAACCTCAATAAATGATCAGTGTGCACTGCCAGCAACAATGCATGCTGCATCTGCTGCCTCCCTGTTGCTGGAAGACAGAGTTCCCATCTTGCTCCCTTACTGATTGTACAACCCATAACCTCTCCAGGATAATACTTCCAAATTTACCATGCAGCAGGTGGATGAATCTGCCCAGTCTAATGACCTAAATTTGGCTAAGGAAGTGGTTGATTTCCCAGGCCTCAAGGACTGCAGAAGCCCACCTCTTCTAAAGCCCCAAAGGGATAAATGGGGCCCATTATGCGGTGAAGTTTGTAATGATGCTTTTGATTAGTGAGTTGTCAGGAGGTATTGGCCCTACGCTCATCACAGCGTTGTTTAGCACTTTAAGGCCTCCATAAAGATGAGTGTTTTCTGAGAAAAGATGAAAAAGCAGGAGGCATGTGCCTAATGAAGTCTCGGGCTTATAGCCCCTCTCATGACAGGATAATTACACCAAATGCTTCCAGCGAGCACTTCAAAGGACACTTCATCCCTGTGCCAACACCACGCAACACATCTCACCAATCAAGATGGCCTGACCTAAATCAGGTCCCCCTGACTTGTTTGTAATGTCACCCGCCCACAGACTCACTGGACCTCTGCAGAGTCAACTGCATCACAACCACACTCAATGTAATTGACAAGTACAATAATCAGAGAGGAATAAGTCTTGCTGATGTTGCTGCAGAAACATATTGTCAACTTTGTCCCATAGTATGCCACAGGGTGTCCAAAGCAGCACTAAAGAAGAATACGAAAACATGCAAGCACATGAATATTGAACCTACCCTATCCAGGTAGTGCTGTTTCAATTCTGAAACATGGCACACAGAGTTAGCAAAGATAATGATATGATGAATGTTTAGCTGTGCATTAATCCAGAAATGAAAAATGTGTACGAAAAAATATGAAATACATTATATGCTTTATAGAAAACAGGCTTTTTTCTTATTTGTTGCTCTGATGTTGTATGTGTGTATGCCTACGTGCATGTTATCAGTCCAACAGGCACGCCAGTCAGAAAAGGGTGTTACCCGGTCATCTGAATTCCACATTGCAAATCATCAGTGAAGTGGCCATGTCTCCTTAAGGCACACACACACACAGACACACACATGGGAGAATGAAGGTATAATAAGTGTGGTCTGCATTCCTCTGGATTTAATAAAGTTCACACAATTTGTGTCAGCTTGGCAAATGGGATTCTGAAGCTCTGAAGAGCTGACAAAAATAATGCAGTAATGTTAAAGTGATACTCCACATAAAATCTATCTTTATCTTTTCAGGGTAGTATTGTCTGTAGTATGAAACACTCACTTCTTACACGCTTGAAACATGGCTGTTAGTAATTTGCAGTTTGCTCCATCTGGAGGGACAGAGGCTGTGGTCAGGTTGGAGTCACTGAATCCTGTGATAAGTTATCACAATAGAAAAGCAGCATCAAAATTGAATCTTGCTACATAAGCCATGTCTCTGCTGTCCATCCGTGTGCACAGTATGTTTTAAACACTAATATTTTTGCCAAAATATGGCTAAATATTCTGCTTCTGTATCAGTTGTCATGTATGCCCCTGTGGAGATTGCAAGCAGACGTGTGTATTGTTTTGTGCATTAGTTAGAGCACCCACCTATACTTTCATGTTATGTGGCCCAAGCTTTCAAGCCAACAGTGTTGGCTTTATATTAAATTTTTGCCATGTTGTTCACATTACAGATCTGCAATACTAAATATGTAACAAGAGGTTCCAAAAAGTGTTGTTTCATCCAATTGTGAATAAGATATCTGGAAGATATTTAGGAGTCACTGGAAAATGTTTCTAGTGAATCCAATAAACAAGTTCTTTCAGAGGAAGTCGGGCATGATAGATTAGCTTCTGAGGGATAAGATAAACCATATCACCACAATTGGAGTGGTTTGGATGTTACCATCTTCACATCTTGAGGTGTATTAAATTGAGGGGAAATAAGCATGGGCTACAGAGAAAGGATGAACTGTAAAACTGCAGGAGCTAACTACATTAAAACAATATTTGCAAATGTTTTATTTCGAATCCAGCATTCAAGGCCATTTTGATAAATATGGAAACTTGATAACTGGCATATATCACTTCCAGTACTGGAAATGCTGCACAGGAGCAAGCTGGAAATCTATTGTGACATGTTGAGAAAGAAATAACACTTGTGCTGTGTTTGAATGGCTCCAATGAACATATTTAAGGTTTTCCCATGAAAACAACAAACCCATGCTTGACGCTGGATGCTGCATAAATAACAAGCACTGCAAACAGGTACTTACTCAGGATAAATAAATCATGATACCAGGTGGAGCTGAATATTAGTGAGAAGGACTCTTGTAATGATAGTGGACTGTACGGAATCTATTTCCCAAATCACCACTCTGTCTGAGAGGCTCTTCGGAGAGTTTTTACATTACTGACCATCACTCTGTGTTAGATTATCCTTGCCTGTCTTTTCCATCACTGTACCTTTCTGTCATAGACAAGGCTCCAAGTGCCCTCTTTCAGTCTGACCCTCAATTACCCAGCCCAATCATCTCAGACAGGTGTTGAGGTACAGTAATAAACCCTTGCCTGATGCTGCCGAGGCAGCCTCTCTTTTAAAGCACCTCTGAGAGCTCTGAAATGACTGAACTCTGTGTTGATCAGGTGCTGTGACCACAGTTGACTCATGGCTGCCGGCTGATAGTGTGCAATGAAAAAGAAAAAAAAAATTACAATACCACTTATTTCTCTTTATGGACCATATAAACAACATCAGATGTGCTTCGTGTTGGCTGAGCAATCCTGCCTCTTTAGACCATAGCCAGACCGTATTCTAAACTATTAATGGGGAAAAAACATTTCTAGCAGGTTTATTGCTGAGATTTTTGTTTGTCTTCATTGTTCATACACAGAATCATAGATATTGTCATATTCATCATCATAGTTCTCAGTAGTTTAGTAGCACTAGACACCATTTACAGTGAAGAAAATAATAAAGAAAATATAGACTAAAGCTAAACTCAAATCCCCAGCATTTATATCCATTCTTATACTATACATTACTGCTTAACTGTGTTGCAAATGGAGTCTTTTCAGTCACAAGGATATGCCATCACTGCATCATAAATTTTGTAGAGTGATGGTGCCTTAAAATCCATGGGGGAAACACAGCAGAGCTCCAGAAGTTTATCACAGCCTCAAGCTGCACATCCAGAATTTACCATTTTAAGGAAACAAAACAAATCTTGGTCTCAAACTCAAAACTCAAATCTACTTGGCTATATTAACTATTTTTTGTAGGCCAACACTTCAGACATTCTATCACAACTGCTATGAGGAGAATATCAGCCAATGTAAGCACAACTGTGTGTTGTTATTAAAGGCTCTATATTGTCTACCCACACTAGTGTTTTCATTTATTGATCTGATTTGTTTGATTACATGTATGTACACAGTGGCATTAAGTGTTAGCATAAGTAGGGTATTGCATAGAGAAAGATCATTGGATTAATTTAGTTTACTCACACAATGTTTGCTTAATTTGGTCATCTTCAGTGTCTGTGTGCCCTACTGTGGGAAAATCTTAAAAAAAAAACATTTGGCATCTCCCTCAATGATGTACAGATATGATGGTGTTCTTCTGCATGAAATGTTTTATTGTAAAGTCTCATAATTACTTTTGCCTTCTACTTTTGACTCTTGTAAATTTTCATAATGCGTTTTCTATTTCAAACCCATTGTGCGCTTTGTTAATGACTTGTTCCTGATGTGTTCATTCATCCTTTGTGCTAAAGCAATCTGCTCGTCCAATTCACTCCATAGTGCAGAGACTAGTGTTCATTGTTGCTGCATTGAACATGTGCTGCATTGTGACCTAGAAAGATTCAGTAGACCCTTCGAGCTGAGACAGTTACCAAGCTAAATTAGCCTACATACGGCAGGCAGGGGTCAGGTTAACCAGCAGTGGAAACTGGCACAGTTTACCATTAATACTTGGAAACGCGTTTTAAAATGGAAAATAAGCACAGTCATGATGCCCTGCAGAGGTAAAGATGATGTTTGGCAACCAAGAAATGTTATTTTTTGCATTAATTTCACCTTTCCTTCAACATTTCACAGTATAGTGTTTGTGCTCAAACTCTTTTAGATATAAATGAAAATGAGATTTATTTAAAATGACTGCTCATCACAATAACTGTTAACCAACCAATAATTTGTATTGGTGTCCTGGCAGGCTGGTAAAATACATTTGACAGATATTTTTTTAACACACTGATTAAATTAAATCCCTTGTTCAAGTTATGTAATCAAGTAAACAAAGCTATTCAGCCTCCTCTGGGTTTGAGAGACATTTTACATTAAGAACTCCATGAGTAAAAAGTCAGCAAATCAAACAGGAAACAGGTTGAGTAAGGATTAGAGCATTCATACAACCCAATTCCCTCTGGGCAGTCTGCCAATAGAGAAGCACAGTCCAGGTACTCGTGCGGTGTATGATGCCACAGCTGGCAGATCTGCAGAGGAGCTCATTGACAGATGAGCCAGTGCTATGCATGCAGATGTATACAGCCAGAATCCAATGCAGGTGGTTTGACTTAACAGCACCAAACATATTTGTTAAGACCTAGAGACTCGAGAGATATATAAATGCAGTAGTGATGAGAATAATAGCATCTAGTCATCCTTCACACTCTCTTTAAAAAGGTTTATTCTATCTTTAATGTATAGCTGGTAACATAAGCCTGTATTCTTATTTTTGATTCAAGGATTTAGTGAGCAAATTGATGTTACATTCAAATCATCATCTTGAGATATTTGCACAAGATCATTAAGCTCAAAGATGTCAGTTTCCATGTTTGCAGTAGAGAACATCTGAGCTTTTAGTGATCCGTATGTTCACATTAAGTCTGAGACTCATAACTTCTCTTTTAAAGTCAAAGACTGAATTACAATTTTTAATTCTAAATGCAGGAATATGGCTTTGTGTTGTTGATACAACCATATTCATTTGCAGTCAAAAGAGCCAGAAAGCAAACACTGCAAATAATTACAAAGGCAGAAAAAAGGGTCATGTTCCGCAAATCTCAGGGTAAAAAAAATATTCTTTCTCTGCTATTCAGCTGCAATTATGTATGAATTTCATATACGCATGTTCTAAAAAACTTTTTGGAGTTCAAAACACTGGACTTAATTGCTGAATGGTTTGGGGAAATGTATCATTTACAGAGTACATGAATGCTGAATGTTTTCATTTTACAATAGATTGTTGTTGAGAGTAGAACACGCTGATTGAAGGTGCTAAAATGTCAAGTATAGAGGGGCTTGGACTTTAGGTGTTGTCAGCAAACCAGTGTGATTTCAGCTGAAGTGCTTTCTATTCATCAAACACTCAACACTGTGGCTGCTGATGACAGAAGCATCGAGGTTAATTTTGTGGTAGTGATAAATGAAATGCTTTTACGCGATACATTTCCACGCAGTGGGTCAACATTTGAGTTTTTTTTTCTTCAACATGGACATTACAGTAGCACTGGAATTAAAATATACATCACTGTACAAAAATCAAAAGCAATGAGTTAAGTTAAGTGTTAGTACCATAAAGCTATATGTCGATAGGTTCAATTCGTTCATCCAGAGGACAACATCTACAAAAAGTGAATTATCCACTGGACTGAGGATGTACAGCTGAAATTGTTTCATCACCTCTAAGAGGTGCAGTTCCTTTTTCTTGATTTCTCCCTGAGAGCTGAAAAATCCTCTTTGATGAGCTGTGACACATCTGTAAATGCTACAACCTCATTTCAGGGGATATTTAATTTTGTCTTGATGTAGCATAAAGCTAATTTACAACACCTGTCCACAGGAGGCCTTGGTGGGAATAAAAACTATTTTAAAACCATGAGCAAACAATCAAGGATTTATGGATGAAAAGTAGCATAATGGCAAGCTGTAAAGGCAAACACAGATCTATTAGCAGCTGTGAATAAATCTTAGCTTATGTTAATCCCACCTGGGGTGTCAAAATCAGTGGGATATAAAGCATCTGGAAATTTCATGTAATGTAGTACTAGGTAAACTGTCACAGAGATTTATATTGAAGTGGGATTCACAATTAGTACTTTGTGAAGTTTCTTTCACACAGTTAACTTTTATCATTAGAGAGTCTATTCCAATACAGTATCTGTGAAAATTAGGATCAGCATGCATTCTGCATTTGTTATGCTTTTAAATGATTTTTGTAATTTAGTGACACTACCTTAATATGAATAATAATGAACAACCTGTATGCATCAAATAAAGCAGTGGTTGGGCTTGGTTGTGCTACTGCTGATATTAACATGTCAGAATCGCACCAGAAATGCATGTGCTATGTACTTGTTCTCTAGTTGCAAACCAGACAAGTTCAGATGGTTTGAGATACAACTGCTTTATTTTCACCAGCTTGCAAATGTTGATGTGAGTCATATCTGAATAAATAAAAGTAAATGAAAATGTCTTTCCACGATGACTAAAAACTGCCTGCATTCATGTTATTGTCTAACCAACTCTAAAATGCCTCAATTTAGCACTTGAAAAGAAAAAAAACACACACATAATAAAATCTCTTTGATGAAACTTTGTTGTGCTCCATAATCTCATCAGCCCTTCTTACTTGTCCTCTCGCTTTTCTGTTGCAGGTGGTGGGTCAGATCGATAAATTGACGTCAGACTTTGACTTTGACCTGGAGCCAGATGACTGGACGGTGGCCACAGCCAGCAGCACGTCCAGCAGTGAGCGGGGTTTGGGAGAAGCCTTCAGGCTGGACTTCCTCAATGCAGATGT
This sequence comes from Euthynnus affinis, assembly GCA_029490765.1. Classification (NCBI taxonomy): domain Eukaryota; kingdom Metazoa; phylum Chordata; class Actinopteri; order Scombriformes; family Scombridae; genus Euthynnus; species Euthynnus affinis. The sequence goes on from CM055839.1 coordinate 19,131,428, forward strand.
GCTTTCTGATAGCTGGGAGTTCTGCAGCTACCTGGAGGCCGCTGGCGCCTCTGCCCGCAGACCTGGTGAGCAACCAGGGGATCTACATCCAGAGCTGGGCCGTGGGACTATCCCCACCCAGACGCAGACCCCCACCCCGCCCCCCACCACTGCCTCTGTCTACTCCCAGATGAATGGCGGACTGCCCATCCCAAACGGGCCCCGCATTATTACTCCAGATTCATCCAGCGAGGAGGCCAGCAGCTCCACGCACAGCCACAAGACTTCCCGTACCTCTGGCACAAGAGAGAGGGTCCGCTTCAGTGACAAAATTCTGTACCATGCATTGTGCTGCGATGACGATGAGGAGGAGGAGGAACAAGAGGAGTTACAGGAGGACAAGAGTGGCTGTGCTACACCAGACAGTGATAGTGAGCCTAGTGTCCTGGCCAGCTCGGTCACCCCCAAACGTTCTTCTTCTGAGCACTCACTCCTCCATAACTGTCTGGACCCTTCCTATGTCTCCTCGCCAATGAAGGGGATGACAGGAGCTCACACACTACCCAGGAAAGGTCTCTTAAACCCCGGCTGCCGCAAAAAACTGTTACGAAATAGCAGCACACAAACTGTCTCTGACAAGAGCACCCAAACTGTACTGCCCTATATTCCAACCAAACAGAAAACAAAGGACCACTGAGAAAGCCCTAAGTTTATCATAAATCTCATGAAAAGGACTGTGCATTATTTAATATTAAATACATAGCTCATAGATTAATACACAAATAAATTAATTACTAAATAAATAAATGATATATGGGAAATCACTCGACTACCTAAAGTCATTCCGAGGCTCAGGGAAAACACGATGAAATGAAGCAAAGCAGATTATTATGTCAGTGAAAGATGAAAGTTACTGGTGGACCAAAAGGTTAGTGCCTGTTCTAATGTTAAAAGATATACTGGATGGATTCCCTATGTGTAATCATTTGAGACAATGCCAGAGATTACAAAAGCAATCTTTTTACTAGAACATTTTAAGTGTTCAAAAGTGGAAGTGAAGTATGAAGAGTATGAGGAGGTCCTTTCTCCTCCTCGTACAATAGTATAAGTCATAAAATAAGGAAGAAAAAAAAAGCTTGTTCCTATAATGTGGATACAAAACGCTGCACATTCTGTACTCTGAATCTGTATAAACATTGTCTTTTTTCATGTTCCAGTTATTTCAAATGTCAAGGGGATTATTGCTTTCAGCGGGGAAATGTATCTAGATGCACATGTCAAGCCTCTTTCTCTCTTTGATGTCAACAAACAACTTTGAGCAAAGAGCCAAAAAACAACACTATTTACCTGCCCTCTATTTTATAAATCATCTCAATGTGATCTCCTCTTGGTCTGCTACGGAGGCTGAACCATAAGAATGGCAGGCAGAAGAACAGATATATAAAGTAATCTGAGAATGTTGGGTACACAAAAGTGACATTTGCTATTTTTCTCTTCTTCTGTGTCTGGCGGTAACGTCATTATGCTTAGGATCTGAACTAAATAGCAGTCTACAAAAAAGTGCAAAGGGTTTTGTCTCTCTATTCAGTTGCTCAGCAGGAAATTGGACTCAGTGGAGCAGTATTTTATTCACAGGGCTAACGCCAATAGCCATTCCTGATCAATATGTTAGAGGGAGGTTGCAGTGAGAGGTCTCTGCTGAGCATGCATGCCACTCTCCTGGGATCTGTGAACAAAAACTCACAGTTAGATCTATTTACTTACAGTGAGCAGAACAAAAATTAGAACTGTGGCCCTAAAGAACTGACATTTCAAAAAAGAGTGAGAGCTGATGGAGGAAAGAGAAAATGTTCCTGTTCAAAGATTTTTTTACCGAGCAATAATCTACCCTGGGGAACGGCTTTGTGAGCCAACTCCTCTGGTCCCCTCATCCTCACTTTCCTAAATGTTGTGTTTTCCAGCTTGAAAAGACAAAGTAAAATGTCATAGTCTTAAAGAGGAAAAGCCTTGCCGACTCCTGTGAAGCTGACCTTTGTGCCTCTGATCACCTAACATGGACTTAACCTTCCTCAGTAGGCAGAGATGGTCGTAGCATCGTATTTATTCCCACAAAAAGAGATATTCTACTTGGAGATATCCTACTCAAGAAATATATTTAATGCTTCCATGTTTTGTAAGGGAGTTTTGTGAATTAGTTTTCACAGTGATGCAGGCAGTTGAGCACACGTTATGATCTTTATATGCAGTAAAACATATGCGAACATATATACAAGCAAGCTATATATATATGATATATATATATATATATATTCATTTTGTCCTAATTAAAATACTTGACTAAATTCATGTTAACAGTTTCAGTTAGCAGAATTGTTCTTAAAGGATTTATATAGAGCTGATCAAGGCAACAAGCTTGGAACTTTGGTTTGTCAGCAATAATAACCATAATGCTAAACTAATAAAGTATAAAAGAAACTATCCTGCTAATGTAGACCGGTATACATTTAAAAGCATTTGCTGGCAGCCATAAACATGTTTTAAGATTGTTTTACACTCATTGCAATTCATATAACAGTACAGGTTTTACAATTTGGGCAAATTTGCAATAACAATAATTGCAGAAAATGTGTCTAAAAATAATCTTTGTTACTCACATAATTACACAACCACACTGGTTGTGTTGAGAATTGCTGGTTAAGTTATTTTCACATCCATGCATGGGTAATTGAGGATGTGCTGAGCATGTATGCTATTTTTCACTGATTCCCTGCTTTGATCATATTCATTTACACAGGTTTCTAATGTGCCCAGTCTTCTGCCACTGGCCACTGCAACACTGTGGATTATTAGGTGCTCTGGAGATGCACATCCATAACAGCCCACTTCTTTGTTTTTGTTTGTGTGTTCCTATATAATAGTTATTGCTTCAAACACTGCTTAGGGGAGTTACAGCTGTGCTGTTTAGGTACCACTGAGCCTCAAGAGCCTGATATAAGGGAAGCAGAGTGAGCACTTTTACACCAGACAGCTTGACAGAAGCCACACGAGCATCAATTAGCCTGAAGATGATGTGCTATACATGCATATACCAGAAGTTATTCGGAAAATTTTATATCATTCTGGTTTTGAAACATTTTCTTTTGTCTTGTTCTAGCTCAGTTAATCCCAAGTACCTGTGAAGAAAGAGGCACTGAAGTGAGATCAATGGCTCACTCCCCACAGCATTGGCTGCCATTTCCCTGCTAGATTGGGGACCAACAGGTCATCACAGCCATTAGCATAAACAAACAAAGCTATGCCACCACACAGGCAAAGCATCAATTACAGGAAAACAAACTAAGCCCTTATTGTGATGCTTATACACCCGCCAGACATTACAGCGTGAGAGGGATTTTTTTCACCCTTTTCCAGTCTAAAGATTTTATAAGTCATATCTGCTATGAATCACCTCTTCAAATATAGAGCTGTTTGGCACTGGTGCAGAATACATTATCATTGGGGACAGATTTGAGATATTTGGACAAAACATTAGCAACGTCTCTTCTGCCAACAGGCTCATTATTCATCTCTAATAGGGCAGAGCTCTGTCCTCAGTTCTCTGTAGGACAAGGATGAGAGGCATCCAAAGGTTATGAAAACCTGAGCACACCATTGCCAAATCATCTGCCTACCATGAGGAAGATCATTTTGTGATGCCACTGCATACAAAACAGATGTTGTGTCTTTGTGTATGTGTGTATATATGTGCGTCTCTTGTCTGTATGTTGACTGACCTTGTGCCTGCACATTGTGGGAGGAGATAAGTGATATTTTCTGAATTATACATTGCCTGATGTTTAATATTATATTTCACTGTCACAGCAATTAATGGAGACCAATACAAATAGATTCAGGCATGTCTATAAGGCGAGATTTAACAAAATCTCTTTTAGAAGGCTACAAAGTGAGTTATGCCATCTGTGTCTTTACATCACTGATGGGCATCTATTAGTTTACATCCCTGATCAATCTTCTAATCACTGCCAGCAGGACACTCTCTGTTGTGACTGACAAATAGTATGGAGCAAAACCAATTTTAAAAGGTGATTATGACACTAAAACACACAAACATACACCCACAACCCCTTCCTTATCCACCTTTCATATATAATTACCATACTTCACTCTCACTGCCCTTTGCGTCCATCAGTGAGCAGGGGAAAACAGATGACAGATCTCTGTTTTCTCTACTGATTGGTAAGGGTCCATGAAGCGGAGAGCTCAATGCAGTCTCACTGATTACTATGGGTTGGCTAACGGCTGGGGCTACCTAAGGTTGATTTGTTTCATCTTTGTGCCATTTATATCCTGCCGTTACTAGAGCAAACTATTTCTATACCATCTTCCCCCTCCTTTCCCTACCTGAAACCTCCTTTCACTGACACCTTTCCATTCATGACATAGCTGAATTTGGCAGTCCGTCACTGCCAATTTTCTTGAGCTCATCAAGAGGTAGGATAATAATTTGGTGTTTCGTTTTGGTTAAACAAGTAGAGAGTTTTGTGTCATTGAGCGGAAATGTAACCTTAGGCCTTTTACGGTACCTAAATCACAGCTTGAACTTGAACAGCAACTTGAACAGCTAGCAAATAAAAGTCAGGCTGATAGTTCACTGCTGACAAAGCCAGCAGCAGTGGAATAATGAACTTCAGGTGCAGTAGATAGTTGGCACAGGGTTACATGGCACAACTTGTACCCCATGTAGGGTACACCGCTGTGTTAACGCACACACAGACACCAGTCACAATCACCTACTAGGATCTATACAGCATTTTGCCCCGGTCAACCAGAGAGCGGGTCCTAGCACCCGAGGGATGGCCGGACAAGGCCACATTAACCACCAGTCACCATTTGATTGGGCCTGGGGAGTGATTAATGAAGAGGCATGCAACAGCCACAGATAAGATTAGACCTTCACAGGTGATGAAGGACAGGGCCTGTGGCTGCAAGTGGGGGGCTGGGCGGTTCCTGGGACAAAACACTGCCTTCAGATGACTTAGCACACAGTAATTAAAGTTAATGAGAACCCTGTCACTTTCACATACACCATGGTATTGTGATTGAACAGTGTGTCGAGCAAAACAAAGAAAGGTAATAGCAGGTGATAATTATTTTATAATAGGTGAAAGAGAAGGCGACCATGAGGCCTTGATCAAATAAAGCAACCAAATCATTTTTAGTGTTTGCGTTGGACCTTGGTTGTAGTAGAGCAGTTCAGATAATGGACATAAAAAAGTATGCAGATTTGACATTTGACTACTTTCTTGTGACTTTCCAAATCTGTGGCACTTTAATGTGGCAAACTGTCCACTTTTGGCATCTATGAAAGGTAAAACTAATTGTAAAAATGAAAGGGCTAATACTAGCTGACCTGGGGTCAATGGACCTTAGCATTTCAGCTCACCTATAAACCAAAAACACACTTCAGTACAGCAACCTTTCAAAAGTCAATGTGAAGCGTAATAATTCTACAACCACTACATCTGGTGAAAAAAAAACCAGATAGCAACAGATAGATAGAATTTCATGATGCACTGCACTTGTGAAATAACTGATAAGCACACTTAGGCTAAAATAGAGAAAGTTATCATTTTAATCACTTTATGTGACCAATAATTGAAATATCTCCCACTGTGAACTTAGAATGTGGCATGACGAGCAAGGCAGAGGATGGAAGAATCATTGCCAAAGCAATATCTGAGAGAGAGAGTGAAGAAGAGAAAGAGAGAGAAATAATTGCAACTGAAATGCTATGAGTCCTCAAATTGAACTACCATAGAAATGTAACCTTGTTGCATACCGCATTAAACTGCACACAAATGATGTGTGTATTGACATGCTCAGCTGAGCGAGGAATACATCAAGAGACAATTGAATCAGTCCAGAAAAATACACAATTACAGGAAACATCACTGACACAGACTGCAGGAATGGATGAAGAATGTTTCAGGGAATAGCATGATCAGAAAGTACTAAATTACTGGTGAGTTGTAAAAGGAAAGAGTCAATTATAGGAAACTGCAGCTAAATGAATATGTATATAAAATGGTCTGCAGAAAATAAATGTAGCTAAGTGCAGCTCTGTGCATGTACATCTAATTCTGACAATAAATACCAGAAGTCAAAGAAAAGCCAGCTGCAGTCGTTTCCAGACAGTTTGGCAGCCTGTCAGCATTTCCATGGCATTTTACAGGTAAAGGCCAAGAAGGCAGAGAATTGCTGACAGTTTAGTAAGACCAACAAATAAGAGTTAAATGATGATAAGACAGGTGCAATGTACAAGGTGAGTCCCCAAGTGCCCCTTATTTCACCTTACAAGGGGCTTTCCCCATCACTTATATTTACTACTTTCTCTGCAGTGTACACCTAATACTCTCTATGTCTCTCTCTCTCACACACACACAGACACACACACATGCACACTCTTCTCTATTCATTCTTTCCTATGCACATGTCTTCTCTTGCTGTAATGAGCTCTCCATTCTAGCCTGAGAGGCTGTGACTGAGGTCTTCATCAAACACACAGCAATTCACAAGGTGCCAAGGACAGGTAAGAGTCATTCCTCTAAGGCTTCACCATAAAACAGAAGGGAGGGGAATAAGTTGGGGTTTGGTTATCCTGCAGCACTGGATGATTGATTGTGCCATGGATTGGTTCGTGTCTTCAGTGATCCTTGCGAAGATAAGACTGGACCTCATAAAAAAAGAGAAGAAAGAAAAAGGCTTGAAATACAATAAATAACATTGTACTTACCTTGCTCCAATTAGTAGTTTTTAGTGGTTCAACAGCTTCCTCCTCACACTGACAGTAAAGTGGGTCACCAGACGGAGAGGGGTTCCTGAATGTTGTGTTATGCTGCTGTGCATTTCCAATACATTATAGCAGTAATCATTCTCAAATGGCTGCAATTAGTCAAATGTCAGGCTCAGTTTGTGCTCTCACGGTGGCTTGCTGACAAAGTAGCTCAGAGGTATGTCAAAAGATTAATAGCCGCAGGATTTCATTAAGTCAGGTGCTTGAACGAAACAGGAGGAATAAACACAAATTAATTAAAACTTGTTCTTTCCCCTAAGGTGCAAAGAACACAAAAGGAATCAGTGAATAAGCTCAGACATTGATCTAGTCTATGTATATATCATAATTTTCAGGGCTGGGCAATATGGACAAAATCAAATATTACAATATTTTTGACCAAATACCTCAATATCAATATTGCAACAATATTGTAGGAATGACTACTGGTGCTTTCACAAAATATTTACACAATGAGATTTTTGATAAATAATCATAAGTAATGTGGATATAATGACTAAATGGGTAAAGGCAAATAATAGAACAACTAGAACAGTCTGGTAAGTTCAGAAGATTACATCACTTTACTGCAATGCAGAATTTAAAACCTGGAAAAGACAACACTTGTGCCATATCACGATATTATATCTAAAATCTAAGACGATATCTAATCTCATATCATAATATCAATACAATATCAATACATTGTCCAACCCTAATTGACATCATATTCATTGTGATATTTATCGAAGAAAAGATCATTCAGTAGATCACAAAGACAAATGATGGAAAATAAAACACGTCTCCAACATGTCCTATGCTGTTACAACTTTTACAACAAACTTTTCTACTTCAAGTTGCTGAATGTTTAAAATGTAGAACATTCAGCTAATAACAAAACCCGACATTACTAGAAAACACACTATATGTAAACTATGTGTTTATCCACAGTGCCAAAATACTTTTTTATTAGAGATATTCACACATCAAACTGAAATGCATGTGCATTGGAAAGTAACACTTCAGTCTTGAGAAAGGAAAATCCTGCACACTGTCCTTGCTCAGCATCACAATTCATTGATCATACTAATGTTTCAGTCCCTCTGGACCTACATCAAGAGTATTTTAGACAATTCTTAAAACAATGATCTTACATAGATTATGCTCCACTCCATGTTGGTGTCTCTCAGTAATTGACACCGGGATGTGTACAATCTGTTGCATTGTAGTCCACACATAAGAAAAAGAAAAGCATGACACATAATCATCAGATCAAGCAATGTCCGTAGATTTGAAAGAACTGCAATTAGTAGTAGATATCGATAGTCATTGAAGAGGACATAATTTCAGAGACAGCCTTGTACATACTAATGTAAAATCAGTGAAAAAGAGTACACAGCCTCTTTCAAGAGGATGCTACAAATGCAGAGGATGTGCTAAATGTAATATGACCATGTATATGGTCAAATGTGACTACTTTACTCATCCTCATACTGGAAAAAAAGGATTCTGTCAATGATGTCATCACACGTGCCACTTATTCCACTTCACATACAATTTGTATGATCAAATGTCCTTGTAGGTTAGCCTGTGTTGGTAAGATATCATGTTCATTAAAACAGAGAATAAGGGAACACAAGAGCTCCATAAGGAGAAATGATAGAGATTAGCCATTAGCAGCACATTTCAATGACTTCAAACATGACATCTCATCTTTCAGGTTCCAGTGCATTGAAAAGGTGATTGAACCAGAGAGAGGTGGTAACACTGATGAAATTCTTAGTAGAAGAGAAGTACACTGGACATTTAATTTGCACACTGTATCACCCAAAGGACTGAACCATGAGATTCCATGGTAGTTCATGCTGTATGGAACTTTGGGATCAAATAGACCTATTTATGGTGCACTCAAGTTGCCAGTATTTCATATGGTTACACAACTTCAAATGATTTATGAAAGCTACAACACTGATGTTTTCATTCATTAGATATGCAATTTCTGTAAATGTGCTTGTAAATAGACATAAGTATGTATCGTGATGTCTCACTTGTTCCTGTTTTTCTTTTCTTATTCTTACGTGTGGAATATAATGTGACAGACTGTACACATCACTGTCAATTATTGAGAGACATTACCACATAAGAATAATTGTCCCACACCTGTGCACATGGACTGGGCACAGAATTATCTATTTAAGATCATTGTTGTAAAAACTGTTTAAAATACTCTTAACAAAGGTCCAGAGGGACTGAAGCATTAGTATGATCAATAAATGTGATGCTGAACTGCAAAAATAATTTTGAATTTTTTGAGTACTGTTGCCGTTGTTACTATAATTGCATGCATAGTGTGACCGGACCCAAAATGGACCTATGGAAAACCTACTCCAACCCGATGGGCATCAATTAATTTTTTAAAAAAAAGAGACCTGATCCGATCCACCAACAGTAGGGCAATAGATGGACCTAGGATAAAAATGCTCTAATCAATCTAATAGGATTATGTCGCACTACATGAACATAACTGAGCTTGGATCCTTTCCCATCCACTCAGGTATTAGATATGTTGATAAACAGACCTGACACCTGTAACATTAAAGCAACACCCCATCTTAGCAGATAAGACTCGAGTATATGGTGGAAACCACTTATAGCGATCACGGTTACAGTGATCAACTGCTTATATGGATCAAAAAGCTTGAAATAGAATCATTCTGTACAAATGTTGTTTAAATAATTATAGTAATCAAGTAATCCACTCACATTGTTCATTTTGGGTCTGTAAAAAACATATAGAAAACATTTTTAAAACTACAGTAATTCTATTTTCTTTTTTACCATACTCCCATAGTACATGTATGTATATGTATGTATATATTTAGTGGCTGCAGCTCCATTATCAGATGTTGCAGTGTGATGGAGGTGCTGTCTTCCTCTCATTCACTAGCTTTCTCGCTACCACTTCCCACTCTCCTCATCCACTTTTTAGCTTGCTCAACCACTGCTTCTCTCTCTCTCTCTCACCTTTTTTAAAATGAGTTGGAAACTGTCAGCAAAGCCTAACTTTACTTTTAACGTTATCAAACGAAGAGAAATGTCCTCTCCTCTTCCTAGTGATGTTTTTGTCTTCCCTTATGGCAGGGTTGCACAGCGTTACAGGTTGTGTTTCTCCAAAAGTTGATTCTGGTTCAACTTTCTTGCTGCGGCGCCCCTGCAGCCCACACACCCGCAGCCTAAACATACAATGTACAATGATGCCAGCTGGTGCTGCGTGCCCCACTGAAATCATGACAGGAAAAAGAAAAGGAAAAATTTTCTCTCAATGAAAATCAGAGTCTCCTTGAAGCTTATAACAAAATGTCAAAAATGAGCCAATGAGTTGCAGCAGCGAAACAACAAGCGTTTGAACAGCTATACTGTATTTTGAAATAGTCAATAAAATTCAGAAAATAGCGAAACTGCCTTTTTCATTACTTTCATATTTATGTCATAAATATACAAATGACAATTAGATCTGTATGAGAAATTAAGAAAAAAAAAGTTACAATAATCATCCACTTAGAGTGATCAATTTGATTTGGATGGAAATGATCACTATAAGCAGTTACCAATGTATTTTGAACAAAGTACAACTAGAGGAAACCTGCAGACTGGTCTTGGTTCCAGAGAACTGACCAGACATGTGAAGACTTGTGTATAGTCTCCACAAAGCTAATTAATAATATAACAATAATTTGCAACATATTTGGTCTTGGACTAAACCAAATGAAATGCTAAAGTGAAAAATGTTATATTGTTGTGATTTATGTTAATTAAAATCTGTAATAATTTACTCTCAAAAAACTTAACGTGATTCAGGATTTGAATATTATTTATCTTATGAATAGATTATTACTACATATACTGTAACATACTTCATTATTCCTCTAACAGAGTTTTTCAGCAGGAGTTAGTATGGGATATAGTATATGTAACCTGTATGTGTAATACGTTGTAAGTGTAACACAGGTCTAGCTCAAGTTCGACTCAAGGAGCGAGGGGAGAGTTAGTGCAAAAAGATAGAAAATTTATTATTACAGTTAATGAACTTAGAATCACAGAACTCATTCAAAATACCCCAATATAGATAAAATATCAAATGAAATAAAAATAAAAGAAATTGTCTCTTTGCAGCAAGTCACTGCTTAGTGTCAATGTCCTTGTCCAATGTCCGTCAGTCTGTCCCAAGGGTAGTTTGTGTGTAATGTATGTATAAGCTTCGCAGCTAATCTGCTCCACAATATGAAACTCCAGGATGCAACCACGAAGAGCTGAATCCTCGAAAGCCCTCCTCGCATCAGTGGAATTCCTGGCTCGAATCGTGGGGTTCAGCAATTCAACAAAAAAAACAATCTGCCATAGCAGGAAATAAAATAATGAATCATTAGTGAATAATCACTAATTACCCTACAGTATAATATCTCTCTTTTCGCTTTCACTTAAGTGTAAATTTTAATACTGATCATAAACTAATGAACTGTACTCTGAGTAGTTAAAACTTCAGATATCATTGTCTTTTTAACAGTATTAATACATCATATTACACCATCACATTTATCTCTTATCAATCATGTTATCTCAATCACATTCCTCTTATTCACAATACTTAAGCATTTTTAACTATTTCAAAATAAATTTTAACATATTATTTATACAGTGAAAATCTGGAAAAACCCAAATCATGAGTATTAACTCACTATAACACATTTCTAACCCTTTTAACACTCAAAATGGCGCCCTGAATGACATAGCGAAAATGACTACATCTCCAGTAATATTTATACAATTTCAACACAACTAGAACACAATATATAGACTAAGTACAACATCTTAATACATTCTTATCTTACTCCGATTGGTTTTTTATAGCAAAGAGAAGCATTTCACAGTACTTAGTGATGATAACACTGGAAAAAACGTATATTACAATGTCCGCTAGCCACTTAACATGCTAATCGTACACTCACCGGAGTCCTCGAACAACAGAAAAACAAAACAAGGAAAATCCTCCGGTCACAGCTCACTCGTACACTTCTGACTTCAACTTCTCACATCAATATATATGCTCACAATCACAAAAAACAACATTTCTCTCCAAAAATTAACATCCGTTCCATCTGACTCTATCAGAGTCTAGTTAGCAGAAAGTGTTAGCTGTGATGCGCTAATCCCAGCATGCATTGCAAACATTCACATTCATTCACACACGACGCGCCCTCCTGTGGCTACTTTACGCCACAGCAGTCATTTCAAATTAAAATATTAATCACAATGAAAATACTGAGAAGGATTTCAGCTTAACTTAAGAAAAAAACAACAACAATGACTGAACCTTAAAGGTACATTTTTATGGGGGTTACATATAGTTGGTGGAATGAAAAGTTATGTCACAAACAAATATCACTTCTTTTCAATCAAAACTGATCCTGCAGCAAAAAGCCTGTAATGTAGCTTGGATAAAAAGTAATCAGGTCAAAGTTTTAGTTATGGCATCCTCTCCTTGACCAAGTGGTTAATCAATGTTCTCTTTTGCTTGTGTCCTCAGTGCATCAGCATGGGCTATAAAGTCTAGAAAGCACAGCCGTTAAATGGCTGTGCAGGCCCTTTGTTGGCCTGGTGTCTGGCAATCTGGCAGGGGTTTCTGGCAGCCTTGGTGTCAGACTAGGACTTTAAGAGCATGTAAAGTGTAAATCTCCCAGCTGACAGAATGATCTCCGCTGTCTCCAGACCACATTTACCACCTTGCACAGAGCTATAAGAGGCCAGCTGTAGCAACCTGACATTTCCAGAAGGAACTCAGGACATTTTGGATAACTTTTCATACATGCAACATCACTAATATCAGTCACAACTTACAGTACCTGAGTCTTTACAGTTAGCATGAATAAAATAAGCCATAAACACAATCTTCTTCAACAATATCTGATCTAAGTATTTTCAGTTTACTGTGTAAATTACCCTTGGAAAAATACCAACAGAAGCCAGCTATCAAACTGTGAAGTGAGATTTTTCTGTTGTGCAGTGATATTTTTTCTTCACCTGCACCAACTTGGTATCTTGGTGAGTCAAGATGCCAGAAAGTAGGAGGAGATGTGCAGTAGGAGGTGTGTTTAATGGGATTAATTTTGGCATCAAGGATGACTGCACTTTGCACTGTCTGAGGCTCACCTGCATGAATCAGGTCAAGAGCAAACTGTGAAAGGTGCACCTGCGTCTGTTACCATTTTCATAACCATAGTTGGCAAAGGACCACCCACATAAACTATAGTTGCACACTTTTTTAATGAATGTCATGCTTGTTTGCAGATTATACAGTATGTCTGATTGTTATTCTTGCCAGCATTTGTATTAATATCTGTGTGTAGACTGTATGAAGGCTTTCCCTTTCCATTTTAAGATCCACACAGCTAAAGCAGCTACAGCTCAGTGACCACTGAGGACCTTACATTTGTGGATCAATATTGCATGACTGCAGAGTGTAGTGAGTGGGACAAGGTACATAGGAATTGGTGGCTCCTTTTGGTGTGTTAATAGTGAGAGGTGCGAGCAGATCTGCAGTGCACATGATAGCAGCTAGAAGCAGGTATGATTTCATTATCACTGGGTGTGTTGAGGGCTTACTTTCCTCTCATCCCCTTTTATAGCAGTCAGTTACATCACACTCTGACAGAAGTCTTTCAAGAGGAAGCTGATGTTCTTGTTTTGTTCTTCAAGGTGCACAAGGGCCAAGTGTGGACATGTTTGACTGTTAAACACAGGCTTAACTAATAACATGAATAATGGCTGTGCAAGTGTGCCAGTAGCCAGAACTGTGCATGCTGGCTTACTGACATGATTTGCAGCTATCATTAATGTTATTAGTTTCACCTGTGCTATTAGTTTTCCTGCTATGACAAGTCAAAATGTCTGCCATGAAAAAGGCACATTAGTCAAATTTGGCTATATTTCCAAGCACACAAAAATGTTGCCAAGGACAATACCGTAAGTAAACAACTAAAGTGTGAAACCCTAACCCACCACCTGCCAACAGTCATACACTTTTTTATGGTTGAATTTATACTGAATTTATACATCATGAAAAACCGTTAAGACATTTTGGGAGACGGGGTGCTGAGTATTGATCATGTGTTAGGGGTTTAAGCTTTGTAGAATGTGACAACTCCCTATAATTACTGTCTGTGCATGACATTACATGACAACTGATTTATTATGAGGATTCTGCTGCTTCACATTGTGTTTGCCACAGCCACAGGTCTATTTGTATTGCAATTAAAAATACAATGTTCTATCCACTGATGGTGAAACTATCAAATAACAAGCACGGTTGCTACTTAGGTTTTACTCACTTTTAATGAGGGGCAGACAAATTACACATAGTATGAAACAAGCACAACAGTCTTCGTTTTGATCTTCTTTCACACACACATACTGACATGTTTCAGAGTTACCATGGTTGCCTAATATACATCTCGGATAACAAGATAGCACTTTGTCAGCTTCCTTGACAGAAATCTGATGGGTAAAAAGAACATTTACAAGTTTTAATTTAGACTACTGCATATATTACATTTTCATGCATGTCATCTGAGTAAAGGTTGTGACACAAGCCACAACTGTTTTTGGTCATGCCATCATGACTGATAAAGACTGCAGACTGAACTTTAAAATATGTTGAAGATAACGTTTATCCTTGATGTTTGCACAGTATAAGAGCTATTGCAGAGTGAGTCATAGTTAAAAAGACAAACTATAGTACAGTAACAAGTTGTTTTTTTTATTTACCTTTAGCATAATGCTTGTTGCAAAAGAATTAACCAAGTAGGAAGAGGAGCATGTTGTGTAGTGCTATGGAAATGTGCACCACAACTTTCAAACCCTAGGCTGCATAATAATTCACATAATATACATTTTCATGCCACCTTCACTTGGCTGTAATGATTTCAGCAAACCAACAGGGAAGGTCATCATACAGCCATTTGCATACTTCTGCAGGTGAATTCCACGCCACACATGCAATTGACCATGCATAAAAGTCACCCTAGTCTGGCTATTATAAGAGATCATGAGAGAGATCATGTTTGCAACACCTGTCCACAGTACCACTAGAAAATTAGGTCCAGTATAAATATTTGTAATCCCTGGCATGTATCAGTCTCTGGGACCTTAAACCATGGAATCTTCCAGGAATAACCTTGCTTCTATAAATTTGGAACCGTGCTTACAAGTCTCACAAGTATTTTGAGCTTTAAAAAATGTTTACTGAAGTGATGATATTAGATAGGAAGGGTATGGTCAACCGGATACGTCAACTGATACTGTCCACAACCACGGTATTATATGTGTGCCATTTTTAGTGTTTCACTACTATTTACCATAAAGATATTCATAATGATACATTTATTAAAGACATTATGGATTTCACCTTTACAGTGAAAGTCATGCTTTTGGAAGGAACAGTTGTGCAGTCATAAATCCTTCTAGACTTTCATTTTCCCCCCTGCCTTTTTATAGAGACAGCTGCTCATATACTTATTCATTCATTCATCCACCCAAAAAGAAGTAGAGTGTTGAGAAAAAGGAGATCCCTTTCTCAGGCCATTACCAACTATTTCCCTGAGGTGCAAACCCCATCACAGAGTGTTTTTAAAGACTATGAGAAAGAGACTTGGCAGAGTAGAAGAATACATTTCTGCTTAATTAATCCCATTCCTTACTTTAGGTATTAAAAGGCAATGGTCTGTTTAACAACTTTCAGCGACACTAAACGGGTAATTAGTCACAGCCTAATAATTTTTCATACATTTTATGGGTATATCCAGGGCGGGGTATGCTCTCTGGAGGGTCATCCCACTAGCCACCTCACATATTCCCTGCCCTTTCACAGCTCCCTACCTCCACACAGGATTAAGTCATTTTCATTCTTCTCAGCCAGTTTGTCATTAAACATACCATGCTCTGTGATCAGATACCCACACCTCAGTAGTCCTTTCCTCCAGGTCCAACCACCTGCTTCTGATAGCACTGGAGACAAACTTAAATGTCTTCAATGTGGGGCAGCTAGAGCCAATGTGGTGTGATGCAGAAACCAATATGAAAAGGAAAAAAAAAAAAAGAATGTGAGTGGGAGCCCGGGCACAATCAACTATGGCACACTGACTAGACGCTTGTGCCAGCTGTTTCAGGCAGCCAATCCTAAATCTGAATACAGTGTTTGTGACATTTATTCAAATGGTTGGGAAATTAGAATCATTTAAATGGTGAGAGCCGCCCACTGCCCAGGTGTAAATATGATTTCAGCAATGCTCTCTGTTCTCTAAATAGGCACAGCTGTTCAGACACACAGCCAGAATTCAGCATTCAAAACACAGTGCAGGACATGTCACTCTCTTTTTCTGAGAGAATGTAGCTTAAAATAGCTGAACACACAAGTGATAGCTTTTATCTTGCCCTGCTAATAAGCTTTAACCGCCCACAGAAGCAGAGGCTAAAGATAAAATCAATTAAACAAAAGTGCACATCTTCACAGCCAACTCCAACATTCATTTTTGAATTAAAATCAACTCTATATTCATGCAAAACATCATTAACATACCTTCAAAGTAATTTTTTGTCCTTCAGACAGATTTAATGAATTTGCATAATCTGTCCAGACCTGAGTGTCGTCATCAGCTACAGGTTATGAAACCCTGCATTGGACAGCTTAAGTGTTCCATATGTAATCCACCCCTGACTGCAAGGGATTAGCAAACATTGCTACCTTTGTTAAAGGCCCCATGAAATGAAAAATACATTTTCCCAGTTTTAATCGTGTTTCTCTGTGCTAATTGTTCATTTATTTCTATTTATATGCCAAATACTGTATATCTCAAAAAATCTGTATCAGAGTAATTTTACATCAAAATCCTTGTCTTTTCTCTTCCTGTAAAATGGTTTTGAATGTTTGATGATTCATCCTGCACTCAGGGGCATTTACAAAAGTTCATCTAATCAAATTTGACTTTGGGCGAGTAGCTAGCCACACCAGTCATTTCCAAAACAACATGGCTGAGGTCTAATTCATTAATCTCTCCCTTGTGATCTAACAACAGGTTTGGGTAAGTATGGAGCCCACAATCCTCTGTAGGTCAGTTTCTCTCTGCACCTTCGTATCATGCAGAACTCTAAGCCCTGCCCACATTTAAGCAGTCCAATCAAATATGAAGTATTTTAATTTAAATCCCTCTTCTAACTGTACACTGCTCAAATATTCTGTTTCACTAAGAAATACCTCACAGTACAGTAGCTAAAGGCACTCTCACTACCATTTCATGGGGCCTTTAAATTTTCATTAGTCTTTATCTGTCAGTAACCGAACTGACAGAGATCATTTCAACCAGGCCATTTCATTATGCTACATAATGCAAGATCAATCTTAACATATCAATCAGCTTTGAACAAGGCAAAGCTTCAACCTAGATTCTGCACTATTAACCCCACACAAATGCTGAGGTCATCTGTGAGCCGATCATACAACAGTCTCATGCATCAGACAAGCCAAACCCCCCAAGCACATGTCACTGGTGCTAATGTCACATTGTTATGTGCCATCTGGAGTGACTGCAGCAGTTACACTAATGTTGTTCATTCTTCACAGCTTTGTCTATTTCACACTATCTATAATTTTCCTGCTGCTAGCATTTCAATTTGTTCGCAGCTCTCCAAATCAGTGACCATGACCAGCAGTGTGAAGCAGTAAAAGCCACAGGTGGTATGACTACAAAAGCATCTATCACTCTACACTCATCATTAACCTTTAAACATCCAATAGACCTTTTCTCATGGCAGACATTTTGACCTGCAGGAAAAGCACAGGTGTAACTAATAACATTAATGATGGCTGTGTTATATTAAGACGTTTGAGTAAGCCATGCCAGTGAGCCAGAATTCACAATACGAAGAGCATGTCAATGGCACATCTAAATGGAAAGCAGCCCTTATTAAATGTTAGTTAAACCGATGATTGATGAAGTCTTTTTTATCAATGTTAGCAGCATGGCTGTAGGGATGACAAGATCTGACTGTCGGTTGGTGGTCCCCCACTTTGGTCCAAGCTGAAATATCTCAAAAACTGGATGGATTGCCATGAAATTTTGCTCAGACATTCCTGGTTCCCTGACTGTATGATTTACATGCTGGGCCTTCAGTGAAATATCTTGAAAACTATTTCATGGATTGCATATTTTGTACAGAAATCCCAGAGGATGAATCCTAATGAATCCTTTTCCTGTAGTGCCACCAACAGGGCAAAGTACCACCATGAGGTCTGCATGTGGTTTTGACTGAAATATCTCAATAAGTATTCGATGGATTGCAATGAAATTTGGTACAGATATTAATGCTCCCTAAATAATAATAATTCCTTTGCTTCCAAGTACCAAGTACCTGCAAAACTGTCCATCAGTCTCAGCTGCACTTTACATTTTGCTCTAATTGGTGTGTGTTAACACGTTAACATGCTAAACTAAAATGGTGAACATTGTAAACATATTGTATGTAGCATATTACTCTAGCATGTTGGCATTAGCATTTAGCTCTTTTTGCGATGTAATAAAGCAGAATACATTTGATAAATATCTGGTGAGAAAGCAATCAGCAACATTAATGTCAGTACTTGTACACAGAAAAAAAGAGAGAGAAAACAAAAACAAAGCAAAAAACTGACACAAACCAATGAAAGAAAAATATTTTTATTTTTTTGATAAATAACACAACTAAATAAAGACACCCAGGACAATACCAAACAATAACATACTATCATATTCAGTGATATCAGATACAGCAATAATAATGTTGAGATGTAATGCAGGTCAATCCCCTGCCACAGAAATAAAATATATCTAAAAAGTGGAAATATATCCAGGGTTTGAGTCCTTGAGCCCATCCCAGTCCTACAGCTAGTCTGACCCTCTAATGTTGGAGAGGTAACTCTTCCATTTCAACTGGAAAATTTTCACTCTGTACAAGAGTCTGTATGACCGATTTTCTGGCATGACTAGTCTACAGCCAAGGGGCAGAGGGGGCCTTCCATTCTGAAATGATAAGATTACGTCCCAGCATCAATGAAGTCTGCACCCATTCTACATGAGAGGATGGGAGGTCCTTGAGGAGCAACGAGTCCCCCAGGATATACAGGGGGACACATCGCATGCTGTGATCTGTGTAACTTTTTTGAGTCTCAGACCAGAAGACTTGTATTTTGAGACAGCTCCACTCCAAGCTTTGTTTTAGCTTGACTCTATATAGTTCAGACGGGGTCAAGTAAACTCTATTCAGAATCTTAAATTGGATGAACCTGATTTTAAGAGTGAGTTTTTAGAGTGAGGCTTTATGTCCTTTACCAAAGACCCCAATTATTTGTGTAAGAAAACATACAGTGGGGGGGGGGGGGGGGGGGGGGTGTTGAGAGAGATCCAAAGGTATGGAGCAATAGGTGTCTGAGTTGTAAATATCTCCAAAACTGAGGCTGGGGTAGATGATGGGGCATTTATCATTCCAAATAAATTTGTTGTATAGCCTATTGAACTGCCTTGAGTATTTGAGGGAAATCTTCATCGGGCAAACCTGTAATAAGTAACTAAATCTGGGGGTACAATTCATTTTTATTACATTGACCTTGCCCAATGGGAGAGAAATAAGAGGGACCACCAATCTATATCAGTCTTAATTTTGTCTTGAAGGGGTGCAAAATTAGCACAGATCAGGTCAGACAATTGTGAGGGGGAGGTGATGCCTAGGTATTTGATACCTGACCTTGGCCAAATGAAATTGCCATGTTGGAATAACATCTTGGGACAGCAGGGTGTTAGAGGGAATGCCTCTGATTTGACCCAGTTCACTTTCCAAATTATCAAGATTATTTAGAAAACAGATCAATTTATAAACAGGGAGGGGAGAGAGCGTTCTGGTTCTTTTATATAAACTAAAGCACTGTCTGCACTGTTTGAATACCTGGAAAATCAGAGTCTCAGCAAATAGCCGCTGCCAGGGGCTCCAGCACCATCATAAAGAGCAGAGGACTCATCAGACAATCTGGTACCTCTGTAAAGTCTTGAAAGGCTGTGAGATGATACCATTTGTTGGCTACATCCGAGAGCACCTAGGTGCCAAGAGGGTGTGCAAGGAAGCAGATAATAGGGGACTATGCAGATCATCAATCATGACACCCAAGTTCTGAGCATATTTTTTGGGCATGAGTTGGACTGATTCAAGCTGGATATTGATCTGTTGTTGAATACATGGACTGGCTACGATGACAAGGAGCTCAGTCTAAGGGAGGTTAAGGTGAAGGTGGCATTCTTTCATCTATGCCGAGATATTGGCAAGGCATGATGAGATCCATGCCTGTGTAGGGTTAGTAATACACAACGGCAAATCATAAAACACAATGACAAACTGGAAAACACAACAACACTAACTTCTACCAGAATAGGTAGGTACCTGGCTCGTCGCTTATTGGTTAGGCGCAATGTCGGTCTTTTTAACCGGGAAATGTGCTATATGCCTTCATTTGGTGCCGGTGTTATGCATGGATGTATAATAAGAGCTCTTATAATTCATCCATGGTGTTTTTCAAGCTAACTGACAAATCTGCTGATAGAGACAGATAATAACAAGCTGCTGCTGTTATGTACCAATTAGCTTGTGAGTTAGCTAAAACCCCAGCAGCCTAAATACATTACCCCCATTCAAAAGAATGGGAGGAGTGGCATTTTTGCTGCATCACCTGATTTGGTCAGAATATGACCTAAGGAGAAAAGGACTTGCACCAGTTGGCTAGACCGAGGGACTGAACAGGGAACAGGGAAGGATGTGCAGCAGGTTAAGCAGATGAAAGATAGAGATCGAAATGTGCTGACTAGCAAGGAGAGAGTGTTGAGAAGGTGGAAGGAGTACTTTGAGGAACTGATGACTGAAGAAAATGAGGAGGTTGGATGATGTGGGAATGGGAGGATGAAGAGTGAAAAGGAGGTTGGTCCAGATGACATACTAGTGAAGACATGGGGATGTTTTGGAGTGATGGCAGTGGAGTTCTTAACTAGATTGTTTAACACAATCTTGGAAAGTGAGAGGATGCCTGGGGAGTGGAGAAGAAGTGTCGTGGTACCAATTTTCACGAGTAAGGGTAATGTGCAGAGCTGTAGTAACTACAGAGGTATTACTACAGAGGTGTTGTTGAGGAAAACAAGTGAACTAATCTTTTTAGTTCAATTTTGTCTATCAGTGCCCATGTTCATAAAAAACTAAACTAATTACTAAGTGTGTTATCAATACTTAGTCAGACAACGTGTTTTTAATAGTTTTAGACTACAATGGAATTGTATCCCACAGACACATATGTTGTATCAGAATGTAAATACATTGACAATACTTATGAGCAAAATAAATTCATTGTTTGTTTTAATTGTACGTGAAATTTGTCTTCTCATGGAAACAGTAGAAAAGTTCTCTACGATATCAGGATACAGAGTCAGGTGGCATAAATCAGAAGCAATGCCTATATCTGCAAACTGAGCATTATACATCATTCATACATACATGTATCCAAACTGCTATGAATACTTTGGCATAACACTAAAACCAGACTTAGACACAGTTGTAACTCTGAATGTATTACTAATTTTACAGAAGATAAAGTGATATTTAGGAAAATGGAAATTATTAAAGTTTACTGGGGACAATCAATGCTGTTAAGATGACAAGTATTCTGTAATTTGACTATATGTCTATGATGCTCCCAATAAACTTCCCAAACACAATTTTTAAACATATAATGCTCTTTTTAAATATTTTCTGTGGGAAGGAAAAAGGCCTCAAATCAGTTTTAAAAAGATTCAGATCGCAAATAGATAGGAGACTAGGACTCACAAATACCAAGCTATATAAGATGCCATTTGAACTGTCCAAATTGACTAAACATTGGAAGGTGGACAGCAAAATTGGTGCAACTAAAAATTAATATAGCACATTAATATGCAGGTCTTATCTCAAAAAATAGACAAAAATTCAGGTGTGCATGACATCAATCCTATTTTCAGCCACTCCAGAAAGGTATGGCATATGGCACACAAAATGATGAAGGAATCTCCCTATATGCAGAGATATGCATCTGATCTCTAATCCTGAGATTTGTATGGGAAAGAAGTCTATTTATTTGGGAAAAGGGGTAAAAGAGGGAGTGCATACTTTGGGAGATCTTCACAGGGATGAATTATATCTTTCATTTGATGAGTGTGTGCTCAGCATAATTTGAATTATAAGGATGTTTGGAGATACATGCAAATCAAAAGCTGTGTAACCAAAGTGTATAGTGTTGAGATGCACAAAGGAACAAATGCGACTTGAGGGGCTTTTTCCAGCCCTAACATCAAGCAAACAGCTTCAGTGTGTATTAAAATGTTATGCAAAGTGAATAGTGTTATTTGTGACAGTTTGAGAATTGTATGGCAAAATGACTTGAAATGTGAAGTATATAAGGAGACGTGGTCACATATTATATCAAATAATGAATAGGAGAAGAGGTATCTTATTTAAAGTTTTGAAAAGAGTTTACTCCATACCCATCTACCCATCAAATTACAACGGATGGGGCTGAGCCAGGGTAAGATGTGCTGGAGGTGTGGAGGGGCATGAGACTCCCTTCATCATGCAGTGTGGGACTGTCTTGTCATACAGCCACTGTGGAGCAGGGCCCTGCAGTGTATGGAGGATAGCCTTGCAAATCCAATACCAAGTTGGGCCTGTTATGTGACAGATCACAGACAGAAGGATTGAACAATGTAGAATTTAAAATTGTATGCATGGGAATTGTTTCAATGCTCAGATTAGTCTTCAAATACTGGAACAGCTTTGAAAGGCCTTCCTCTAAGGAGTGGCCCAATTCTTTATTAAAGATTAAATCCTATGAAATAATGCCAGCAAAAAGACAAAGATATAATCAATAGCTGGGACAGTTTTATTAAACAGCTCAAAATACAAGAATAATGAATTGGTATTTGTTCTTTGTGCATCTTAAATTTGTCCTTGTGTTATATTGGCCATTATGTGTATTTCTCACAATGTGCACTGTACGTATAGAGTATACAGACATAATGTATGTATGAGTGCATGTATGCATAATGTATGCATAAGTGTATGTACATGTCAGTATATGGGTATGCATATGATATGTACATATACTTTCTTTTCTTTCCCTTCTCGGGAAGGTAACACAAATAGAGTACGTTACATCATCCAAGTGTATATTTATTATTATTACTGTCAAGTTTATAAAAAAACATTTATTATTAATGGTTTTGGAAAAATGTCAGAGCCCCTGTCTGTTTATTGCTTTACAAGGCTCCTGTGTTGTTGTTAATCCTCTTGCCTTTAATTAACATAACAAAATTATTAATGTCTCCTTTTTATCTTTATTATCGTGTCTTAAATCCTTTTAGCAGCTGAGAAGCATGCCTAATCGCAAGGAAATGGGTTGTGATATGTGTTATTTCAGCTTGTTTTCTGACTTCCAGCTGCAGTTGAATAAACTTAACTGGGCCTGGTATTTATCCAGCATCTCAAAGTGGGAAATTAGTCCTAACTGGCCCAAAAATTTCACAGTGATGCATAATTGTTCTTACTAGTACACATGGGAGTAAGAAATTGCTCCAAGATCTAGTACAGCTACAGACCTATCATTAACTGTTTTGAAGCTTCTCCCAAACTGTCTACATAAAAAAGTAAAACATAGTAAAATAGTAAAATATACTTTCAGCTGTTTATATTCAAAATACAATTTCAGCCTTTACTAGTGTGTAAGCACTGAGAGGGCTGAAATAGTGAGGAGAAAACACTTGGTTGATGACATACTGGCTTACAAGAAAATCTGTTGAAACAAATAGGAAGTGAAGCCATGCACTCTTTTAGCTCTGATACATAATTTATTAAACACACAATATGTAATTTCAGCCGCTAGGGGTCTCTCAATCAAAACAATAACAAAAGACGGAGTGTGATGACGGTGTGAAGTAGCAAGGGATCATGGGAGTTGTTGTCTTCGTTGTTGAATAGTCAGCTTCACCGCGATACGATTACTCCGAAGTTCATGGTTCAGGATGTTTTTACCAGGAGCTGAATTATCCGCAGAGGTCTCCTCCTCTCCAGAACAAACGGACCCGCTGATTACAGGTAAAAAAAACAATGAATAAAGCTGTTTCATTTAAGAGATCTGTGTTTCTCCGACGATGTACGGCGACCCACGGATGTCAGATACAGGCTGTTAGCTGAGCTGCTGCTAACACTTTAGTGGTTTATATCTCTTATAACTTTACATTCAGACGTTCGTCCGATTTCTCCCGGCAGCCGAATTATCCACAGAAGTCTCCTCTTCTCCAAAAACAAACGTACACGCAGTTTAAAATCATTAAAATACTAATTAAAACTGTTTTACCTAACAAATCAGTGTTTCTTCTACAAAGTTTGGTGAAGGCCGGACGTCAGATACGGGCTGTTAGCTGAGCTGCTGCTAACACTTGTTCGGTTTATTTCTCTTATAACTTTACATTCAGATGTTCATCCGGTTTCTCCCGGCAGCCGAATTATCTGCAGAAGTCTCCTCTTCTCCAAAAACAAACGTACAAGCAGTATAAAATCGTTAAAATATTAATTAAAGCTGTTTTACCTTAAAACCAGACCGTGACCACCAGACAGCTTAGCCGAGCTGCTGCTAACACTTGTTCGGCTTTTTCTCATATAACATAAGTTCCAGATGTTTGTCCTGTTTCTGCTGGGAGCCGAATTATCCACAGAAGTCTCCTCTTCTCCAAAATCAAACGTACATGCAGATTAAAATAGTTAAAAATACTACTAAAAGCTGTTTCACCTAAAAAATAAATATTTCTGCAGCTGTTTGTTTCCTGGAGGGGCTGTTAGCCGAGCTGTTGCTAACATTTGTTTATCTGAAACGGTCTGTTACTTTTATTAAATTATAGATTTCTCTGGGTTTGAAAATTGTTGGAAACATTTGGGATAATGTAAGTACACAACTCAACAACATATATAACATAGGTCTAGTTATTTTTAAACATTTTAATGTGGAATAATTACATATTATACCTTTAAGATAAAACTAACATTTTAGGTATAAGAATGTGTGGCCCCACTTCCTATTTGTCCTATGGGGTTACATTCAGAAATGTGATTAGTTTCTACTGGTCACAGAAATACCTTAGTTTCGGATACACCACAGTATTCATACCCCCCCCCCCCCCTTGCATTTTTATAATCAGTTAACAAACACAAATTGGTCCTCTAGCAACTAATCACTTTTGACGTACTAAGTAAGCACATTTATGAAAAACAATGTCATCCATACCAACGAGATCAAGCCTGTCCTCTTAGCTACACAATTTGTCTTAATTCTTCAACAGGTTTACAAGATCTTCTGGATAAATGAACTATTTCCACACACAATCGCAGCCACCAAGATGTTATACCTGTTTCATATTTACAAGATGGACTTTACCTCACTGAGCAGACTAAGCAGTCTCACAATAGAGATAAATCAAGGACAACAAGAAAGGGTGCTAGAAATGGAAACAACAAGGGTGGTGTCACCTGTTTGTTTGAAGGACCACTGTAGGGGACGCAATGTTGAAAATGTGTCTAAAAATGTATCTTCATTGTACACATTAATAGGAGATGGAGAATTGCAGGTGAAAAGGCATGTGTGCAAAAGAGAGTGAGGAACAGAAAGCAAGTATGTGTGTGGCCATCTGTGATAGAGATAGAGAAAGAAAGAGGGAGATCGATGAGCATGTTTGTGAGAGGATGTTAGGTACCTCTGCTGGAAAGATAATCTTTATAATATCCTGTAGTCCATGACACACTGGTATTTCTAATCTTCTAGTTTGAGTTTGAGTTATTTTCTATTTTTGTGCATCATAAAACCCAACATCAGTCAAAATTTAAAAACCCCTGTAACTTGAGCACAGCTTTAAAATGTTTCTAAACAGATAGTGAATAGTCTTCTTGTTCATTGTCTTTTTTGGCATATAGCTACAATTCTTTGCATATTATTGCCACCACTTGTAGATCAGTGGAATAGCATAAAACTTTTGGCAGGACTGTGTATCATGTCACCCACATATACAGTACATACACATCATGTGCATCCTCATGTGTGTATATAAAATACTAACAAAACAGGGGTCCATTCATGAAAACATTGCTCCATGGCGCCTCTAGAGGTAAAAAAAAATGCCACAGGGCACCTTTAACTTTTGAATGCTGCAGCACATAAGTGGATGTTCTTGTTGTATATCCTATATCATATACTGTATATCTAATGTTGCATGTGTCAAACAAGTTCAATGTCATTTTATTTATTTTTATTTTTATTTTAATTCAGATACAATAATAGCATGATGCAGCAGAGGGGTAACCAAACTTTGTTAGTAATTAGTATATTAATTATTTGTTTCACCTGAACATTGTCGGAACTAAGGCCATGCTAACATGATCATTTTACATGTGTTTCACATGCAGCTGAAGAGCATTAGGATTCACAGTCCAGTCTTTTGAACAGTTCAAAATATTTTGAGGTATCTTTTTGATAAGAAAGAAGTTATGTTATATTAACAAATCACCACCACCTTTAGTCTGAAGTGTAGTTCCTGGAGCTGCCCTCTGTGTATCTGGTAATACACTATATAAGGCTCCTGGAAAATAAAGTTTTATCAATGCTCCAGAAATACTACTTTATGCGTAAGCAGTCTTCATACAACTTTGTATCCTGCATATATCATAGGGTTACAACCCAACACAACTTCACACTGGGTCTATTCATCAGGTCCTGTGATGCATAGTGTGATTTTCAGTGTCAGCACAATGTGTACAAAGCAGTAAATCAAAAAGGCTTTATGTATGTGTGTGTGTGTGTGTGTGTGTGGTGTTTTTGTGTATCTGAACAGCATGTTCGAACTCTGCTGACATTAAGTTGAAAGAGGCAATCCGATTACAATTGATTAAATGCTGCCTTGTTGTTTCCTTCTCTAGTCCATGTTAATGGTATCTGGTTAAAAAGAGGGCACACTTCATAAACCATTTCTAAGAAAACAAATTAACTAGTAAGGGCCATATTAATTACATGATGTTGCTTTGTGATATTTTGTGTATAATACAGTTTCGAATTGTCATGGCAACACACTCTAGTATGGATGCTGAGATGCTCATTTATCCCACTTTAAGACTGTTTTGTTTAAACAACCCTGAGCTACTGTAATGCTGTTGTTCATAAACATTGGCTTCTGTGAGGTCTTCTCTAACATTACTGTGTGCTTTGATTTTTGATGGTTATATATTCAAATATGACAGAACTGCAAAATGCATCATTGATTTTTGGAATGCGGGTGGATATATACTGGATCATACTTTTATAGCTGAACACAGATCTGTGCTGGGACCCTCAATACAGCCAATTACAGAACTCTTCACATCCCAATAGGCAGTAAGTTGTGCACACACAACAAACATTAAGACAAGTGTGTTAACATATGGAGACACACAGTGAGTGCTACAATATTCTCATACTGCAGGGTTCAGTAGCTTCATTTAACGGTTACTCATGCACCATTGAGTGAAATTAGCCTACTTTTGGCCATAGCAACACAGTCAATTCACTGTGAGAGCTGCTTCCCAAGAAGTCAATAGAATGTATTGTATTACATGCTCACAATGATGAGGGGAGCAGTCCAAAGGGATAATGCAGACTGAAATGCTGCATACCTTAGAGGGCTGCACTGGAATCTGCAGTATAATATGAGGGAGCAGAAAAATAACAGCCTCACTCTGTGGAGTGGAACCGGAGGATTCAGAGATCAAATAGATAAGCCACTTCAGACCTTTCCATTTCAGCGCATGATAGAGCTCACATCTCTAAATTCTTGCTTGGCACATCATCCCTTTCCTATTTGATCTTTGCTACTGATGCTTAGAGTACAAGGCTTGGCTGTGTTAGAAGATTGTGATCCAAACTGAAGCTTAATTAAATTCTTAATTATTCAATTGACCCAGCAGCTGGTGATCAGTGGAAATGAAGCATGAAGAGGGTGTTTTATTAAAACCCGTAATCTTAAATTATATAAGCAATGTCAACTCAAATGTGCATTAGTCAGCTTCTGCATGATGCTAATTAGAACAGGAACTAAGTACACATCTTATTAAAAATCACAGTTAGTGGCATCGTCTCTTGCTTGCACAGTGAGTAAACTCCGGCACTGATGTCACAAAATAAATAGATGTACTAAAGAGTGGCAATACAATTACAGTTGGGACTATTTCTGGTCGAGATCAAGGAAAAATGAGAAAATTAATCCATCACTTTCATGTAAGCTCTCCCACACTTATCATCCTTTGTTCACAGCATTGCTAACAGCTCATGGCTGCTGAGCTACACCACTACTGAAAGTATGGCACGCTAGGAGGAAACACTTAAGTAGATATTTACTTCTCTTCAAGGTCTTCATCATGCATCATACATCCTCCCAGTGTCCCAACAAAGTGGCCCGACTTCTGTTCATCAACACATATTATATAGAGGACCAGGATCTGTAGAAAAAAACCTGATTACAGAATCCCACAACAGAGCTAATGCAGAGAATGGCACGAGAGGCCAAGAGTATACTTCTGCTGTCAAATGGAAACTTTTATCTCTTAATTCTTCCAGGACTTAAACCCTTAGACTCTAAATGCAGAAGTAACTGTCAGCCCACTCCAAGCTTAGTTTATTTTATTCGCTGGATTTACAACACTTTTGTATTGAGCTTTTGAGGGCTTTTGATATTAGAGAATCATCCACCTACTCACTTTTGTAAACAAAGCTAAACTATAGCTCCTTTAGGTTTTCTTGATACTTTTTACAAGTATAAAATACATTTTGAGAGTACTTTGATTCCTGCAGTAATATTCCTTCTGCTTAGTGATGCAATTTTTTGCATAAGTCTCAGAGGGATCCGCTGATAAAGGCCAGATGTTTCCTTCGAACACATCAGCACAGCGAGGGAGGATCCCTCTGGAATTGTCCTGCTCATTATCCTGCCTGATTGGACACTTCTCTGACACAGAAGTCCTATAAGTGGCACATTTTACTTGTATCATCAACCGTAATTACCTTCCCACCAACATGGTGACAAGAGATGAACAGATTGCGTGTATTGTACCTGCATATACCCAGTGATAAGTTTACAAAGTGCACCTATGTCCTTTCTTGGCATTCTGAACTCCAACTCTTACTTATTAAGGGATTGACTCTCACTTCAATGTGTTTTCAGTATAATATGTGTAATAATCTTGATTGTGAAGCATTACAGGTTGTTATCTTGAACAGCCATTTGATCACTCAATCTTTGAAGGGCTTGCATGCCAGTAATAACATGTAACAATGATACAAAGTGAAGATATTTCCAGAGCATTGAATCCAAAATTATCTGGTGCATTGCCTTTGGAAATGTATATCATTAAATTAATATTTTAAGTCTTTCTTCAAACTCCTGTTTTAAGGAGCCTGTAGGATATTTAGCTTACTGTTTCTATAAAAAGCTCAGTTTCAAATATGCTTTTATTGTTAAATTTTCTGAATTTGAGCTATTGATATTTAGAGGACACACAATTCGCATTTTGCAAAGGTCGCCAGTCTGTGTGCTCCTTCAACCTTGGGTATCCAGTAATATCACCACCCCCTTGCTGAGTGAGAACAGATGGAACCAAATCAAAACGATGGGAAATGAAGGAAATATATTTGAGTCCTATGGTCTGAGAAGACTGGGCCTGAGCCAGACAAGCCACAATGTTGCGGGAGCCATGTTCAACATATGTGATGCTATTTCAGTTTGTTCCAGAGGGGTGCATTTGTCATGACCCCCATGGCCCAATATCCTGCAAAAAGACTAGGATCTCAGAGACCTGATGCCATTTGACATTAGAATTGAGAGCAAACTGAGTGCCAACAAATCCATCCCTCAATACAGGCATCCTAAAAAATACAATCACATGAAATTATAAGCAAATTTATATTTTTCTTATGTTTATCATATTTGATTTTCTTGTCATGCAAATGTTAGTTGGCAAACAACAGGTGCCTGTAATCAAATGGTAGGTGATTGTAATCAAACAAAAGCTACAGCCAATAATTGGTGCTTACAGAACTGCCTTATATTGGTTGGAAATGTGTGAAATGTCAGGTGAATGATAATCACACCAAGTACCCAAAGACAATACTTAGTACTTACTTAATACTTACTACTACTTAGTTTGTAAAAAAAAAAAAAAAACAACAACAACAGTGAGACTTCATTTACAGCACAGAAGCTGAATGAACACACTAACAGATGTTATAGTTATACTATTATATGAGTTATACCTCCTGCTCAGGATATATAAAGTATAATGACAGACAGTGGTTGAAACATTTTACACATTACTGATATGGATATTTCCATATCTAAAGGCTCAAGTTGTACCTCTTATTTTCTCAAACAGAAGATAATGCATGCGTTGTTTTGATAAACAGGAGTCTCACAGGCGAACCAAGGCCAGAATTCAGGCCATTGCCAGATGAAACATTACAAAGACTTGAGATACAACGTAACTAGAGGTCACAGAGCCATGATTTGAAACTGATGAACCAATTAGATTAATATCTCTGCTTGGGTTAAGGGCTAGGCTCAGGCTTTCAGAATTTAGAATCAGAAAGAGACAGCACCCGAGCAGAACACTCTGGTGTTGGCTGTTTTGGTTCTTCACTTGGCCAAGTGCTTTCAAATAAACACTTTCAGCTATAAGACATCAAAGTCTCGCATGTGCTTTTCTCCACTGAAGATGCTGACCATCACTCAAAAATATCCACAACAATTACAACATTTTATTATGTTTTACTGTGTCTCCATTAAGGGTGTTACTATGTTACTATATGTGTACTTGGCCTCAATAACAACCGGAAGTTCAACTGAAATCAAATTGCGTTTTTTTTCTTTGTCTACTACAGTGTTAGAGCTGCCTCAATTAGTTGATTAATTGAATGATAGAAAATTAACAGCCAACTATTTTGATAATTAATTAATCATTTTTCAATCATTTGTTTAAGAAAAATATTAATATTATCTGGTTCCAGCTTCTTAAATGTGAATACTTTATGATTTCTTTAGTCCTCTATGGTAGTAAACTGAATTCGGGTTGGGGAGAAAATAAGACATTTTAGGTTGCATTTTGGGCATTGGGAAACGCTGATCAACATTTTTCACCATTGTCTGACATCAAACTCCAAACAACCTATCAGTTAATTGAGAAAGTAATCACAGATTAATTGGTAATGAAAATAATAATCGGTAATGTAATAATTGTTGTAGCCCTCTACAGTATACATATCTACTCCATAAATCACTTTTCCTGTGCACCCCTTTGTGAAAAAATATCAGAAACCTAAAGGGAGAAATTCATATCTTAGGTTTCAGTTTTTGGTTTTATTATGGCTCCCCCAACACAAGAGCCACATACTCTGAACACCAACCACATTAGCTTTCCTGCTACAGTCTCCCTCTCATCTAACATATAAGCATTAACACACATCTTGTCCTACACCTTAACTTGTTGAATGAGCTGCCAAACAAACATTCATCAGGGAAAAGTGCACTGCTAATTAGCTGCTCAACTGCAGCATGTTAGACAGCATGTAAATATACCTGCAAATGTCACTTCAGTCTGTTTACAGTAGATGCTGATGTGGTCCTTATTCTTCAATACCGATTGCAATTACATCCAGAGATGCTTCTCCTTCATTCACTTTTAATGAATGTAGCCTTGGCCAGGAAGAGTTGATGTCATCAGACGGTATCCAATGATCATTGGGTGTTTCAACCCTGAACCGCGACACCCTCAACATTGTTGGGTCAGCAGTGGTGGCCAAATCACTACCCATCAACTCTCCCTGGCTTCCAGCTAAGCTCCTCTCTCCTGCTCCATAACCAGCAAGAGGCTCTTTCTGCTGCCTCCTCCATCCTGCGAACTGCTGTCTTTCTCTCCATCCTCGTCACCCCAATGGCTGTGAGCATCCACCACACTGACTGGGCGAGGAATCCTCTACAGCCGACCTCGACTGGGAAGAGCCATGCCTGCCATCCTTTCCCCCTGCAGTCATGCAAGAGATCGTGGTATTTGGTGCTCTTTCTCTCGAATGCTTGCTCACAGCCCTCTTCCCATGGTATACCTTCATTTCCCATGATTGGGCCTTCTGCAGCAGGTTGGTGCTTGTTGTTGCTGAGGTTGGTGGCTTTTGACCTTCCCTTACAAACTTGATGGATGGTATTGCTCTCCCATGTGGTTGGCGTTTCTTGCATCTCTCCTGCTCCAGGGTGTTAGCAAGTGTCATGTGCATCTTGTCATGGTGCCACCTGTATCTGCCTTGGGCTAGTGCTGTTTTATACCCTGACAGGATGTGTCCCCACAGAGCTTGCACAATGGGTCCTCCCTCAAGCCCCACTTGTGCAAGTTTGTCGGAGTTGAGAGTGTGTCATACACCAACCTTAGCATAAATGAGGTGCGCAAAGGCTCCAATCTCCACAGATCTCCCCATGTGATCTTCCTCTTGGGTAGGTCCCATTTGGTCCATGCTCCCTGGGACACTAGCTCCACTGCACTTGCCCTTTGTTCTTCCTCCTCTAGGTTCCGTACTTCCTCCTGGATCATGGCTCTTTTGTCCTTGGCTCCTGCCTTCCCCCATCGCTGGACGTGGGAAGTTCCAAGACCCTGCCTTCCTGTGCATGGCGTTCCAATGATGTCGTGTAGCTTCAACATGCTTTCAGCCTGTGCAACAGATGAGTCAGCTGCCCATTTGCGTCATGATCTTAGCAACACATGTAAGCTATAGCACAAGTTTGTTTACTTTGTCTCTTGACCTCCTACCAGTGCCACAGCTCAAACTCCCTGCTGTCAATCAAAGACATAGACACACCCCTCCACCTGACACTAAAAGGAGTATTTCTGATATTTCTGATAGAAAAATCGTTAGAATACATTTAAAAACATACTGACATTATTTTTTTACTGCATAAAATGGATAACTAAATGTGATTTCAGTTGGACTTTGATAGATTTCAATAAAATTTGGCAATAAGTGAGGTCATGGGTCAAGGACCAAGTTTGTGGACATTAACAAAGCAATTTATGTTTTCTTTCATACCACCCAAGAAATGCCTCCCTGCCCACACAACTAGAGCTAACAGTAATAACTTGATCCATATTACCTACAATCATAAACAGTCTATGCAATCCATCACTTCAGCTAAGTTTGCTCTAGTTAATGCTAGGTCTCTGTCAAACAAAACCTTTATCTTGAATGATTTGATCACATCACATAATTTAGATACAAACATATCACTATTGATAATCTTCGGAGTTTCGAGATGCTTATGTTCAAAATCAACTGTCAAAACCCTATCTGCTGTATCTCAATCTACCGTCCCCCAAAGCCAAACAACAGTTTTTTAGCTGAGTTCTCTGAATTCTTATCCTCCATTGTTCTCAACCATGACAGAATTATTCTTGTAGGGGATTTTAATATCCATGTTGATGATACATCCAACCATTTTGCTACTGAATTCCTAAACATTACTGATTCTTTCAATGTGGTGCAGCATGTTTCTGGTTCAACAGATAACCCATTCCTTTGCATTGGATGCCATCGCACCTTTCACAACCTGGGGTCTGTTTCACAAAGCAGGTTCAACAAACTCTGAGTTTAATACTGAACTCTGAGTTGATCTACTCTGAGATAGGAAACTCTGAGTTTCTGGTTCCAGAACAGCGGATTTGAGTCAGTTTAATCAACTCGGAGTAGTTTCACCTGAAGTTAAGCGCGTGCGCCACAACTATAAAAAGCCAGCATCAATGGAGCCCGATTCAACGAGTGACCACGGCAACGGGGAAGCGGAGGGCGGTGTTTTTCACCCCACTAGAATTAGAAATCTTAATGCGCTCATACTGCGAGTTTGAACACGTTTTCAGAAAGAAGTGCAACATTGCTGCAGCTGCAAAAGAGACATTGCTGCTCGGGTCAGTGTGTAAGTTTCAATATTTAAATTTAGTCCTTTGCAATCACAATAATATTACAGTGAAAACTGCTTGAATGGCAGCCTATTCATTTATGTCATTTAGGTGCAATCCACAGAAGCGCACTTGGCAGCAGTTTGGGATGAAATATAAAAACATTGTTCAAACAGTTAAGACCTCTGCATAATCTCATTTTGACCACGTTTTACATTGTAAGGTAAATATTAAGTGGCTGTTTGACTGTGTAGTTGTTTTATCCCCAACATAAAGCTGGTTTCACACACATAAATGTCTCATATATCATCCAAGGGATCGTTATCAAAAGATGTTAGTGAAAAAAGTCACGACTTACTGTGACTTATGAACTTCTAATAGCCTATACTGACTCTGATTTTTTTTTTTATTATTATTATTTTTTTAACTCGCTAAAACTCACCTGCTGACTGAATGAATGAGGAAATTAAACAGAGTGTGTGGCTCTGAAAGAGGGCGGAGACAGAGAGAAACT
Organism: Euthynnus affinis; assembly: GCA_029490765.1. Classification (NCBI taxonomy): domain Eukaryota; kingdom Metazoa; phylum Chordata; class Actinopteri; order Scombriformes; family Scombridae; genus Euthynnus; species Euthynnus affinis. The sequence goes on from CM055839.1 coordinate 19,165,900, forward strand.
CAAGGTTCATTGAGAAAAACCTGGTCCCGACCAGGTTAGTTTCACAGAGTCTGTTACTACGGTAACTGACCGAGAGCTTAAGTTACCCCTCTTTGTGAAACAGGCTAGAGTTATCCCTCTTCTCTGGTTTGAGTTACCTCGGTTTGTGAAACGGAAAACTCTGAGTTTCCCTCATTTCCGGGTTAACAAACTCAGAGTTTTCAATAAACCTGCTTTGTGAAACGGACCTCAGATCAGTAGCAGCTACCAAATCATCACCATGGATAAATAATGCTCTCCATATCTGTAAGCAGGAACGCAGGTATTCTGAGCACAGATGAAAAAAGACAAAACTCAATGTTCATCTCCAATACATGAAAGATCTTTTAAACTTACTTAATCAAAAAACCAAGGATGTAAGACCAGCTTATTTCTCCAACTTAAACACACAATATGTAATTTCAGCCGATAGGGGACTCACAATCAAAACAATAACAAAAGACAGAGTGTGATGACGGTGTGAAGTAGCAAGGGATCATGAGAGTTGTTGTCTTCGTTGTTAAATAATCAGTTTAATCGCGGATACGATAACTCTGGTGTTCATGGTTCAGGATGTTTTTACCGGCAGCCGAGAGAGGAGGTCTCCTCCTCTCCAGAACAAACAGACCCAGGAATTACAGGTAAAAACACTGAATAAAGCAGTTTCACCTAAAAGATCAATGTTCTCCGACGATGTACGGCGATCCACAGATGTCAGATACGGGCTGTTAGCTGAGCTGCTGCTAACACTTGTTTGGTTTATTTCTCTTATAACTTTAGATCCAGACGTTTGTTCGGTTTCTCCTGGGAGCCAAATTATCCGCAGAGGTCTCCTCCTCTCCAAAGTCAAACGTACACGCATACTAAAATCGTTAAGAATACTATTTAAAGCCATTTCATCTGAAAAAATCAATATTTCTCTGGCAATGTTTGGTGATCACGGGACTTCCTGGAAGGGCTGTTAGCCGAGCTGCTGCTAACATTTGCCCAGTTTATTTCTTGATAACGTCCAGTGACTAAAATCCTTCTTCCGGCTAAAAGATACAGTTAAAAACAGCCTAAGTTTATTATGAAATTTGTGGCTTAAAACTGAATAAAAGTCCATTTATACCAATTTGTGTGGAACAAGCACAATGCTGATGCATTATCTTGTACGTGTGTAAGTTAATCTTTGGTAGATGCCATTGCAGCGGACAAACACAGTGCGGACGCATGCATCTTGTGCCAGTTTACCATGCAGTTTACTCAGTTTAGAGAAGGTATGACGCTATTGACATGCGACCAAATGAAATGGTCCGTTACTTTTATTAAATTACAGATTTCTCTGGGTTTGAAAATTGTTGGAAACAATAGGGATAATGTAAGTACACAACTCAACAACATATAGAACATAGGTCTAGTTGTTTTTAGACATTTTAATGTGGAATAATTATATATTATACCTTTAATTACCGCTAATAAACACAAACCCTGAGCTCTGTTTAAATTACAACCTGCTATCTCTGCCACTTCATCTGAAGCCTGTGAATTGTATTTATCATTTTTTGTCAACAAGATCAATAGCATTAGATCCAACATTGTGCCACCATCCACCATTTTTGAGCCACCGAATAGTATTTCAAATTTACTAACCCATTTTGCCCCAACTACCATGCAAAACCTTATAGAAACTATTTTTCATCTGCACCTATCCTCCTGTAATCTTGATATCTTACCCCCCCGCCCCTCCTAATTCTTTTTACAGGTCCTTCCTGACATTGGCCCTGCTGTACTCACTATTTTAAACATGTCCCTCACCTTTGGTTGTGTCCCTGATCAGACAGCCAGTGTCCAGCCACTTCTAAAAAAAAAAATACAGCTGCTTGGTGTAAGGAGATTTTCTGCCATTTGAAACATGTTTTTCCAGTGCTCACTTCCCCATCTACGTTACCTTAAATTTAACAAAGTAACATATTTGAATAACCAAAAAAATATGAGAATAATTTGTTTCTCTTCTTTTTTCTTTTTCTTTTTTGGTCCACTGTCAATATTGGCTTTAATTAGTTGCCAATTTTAGTGTCTTCCACACAAACTCTTAACTCTTCAACACCTAGTATGTCTCAACACATTTTACCTTAGAGAGACAAAAAAGAAAAAAAAAGACAGAAATACTATACACTATACTACAGCAATGTGGTGTTAATTCTAACTCACTTGAAATTTGAAATCCATTCTAGTATATGACCCTATCCTCTAAAAATCGGCATGCTTTTTTTATTACTGTGTATTTTTAATGCAGATCTTGATCCAAATACAGGGTAAAACATTTAATGCAAACATCCATTGTTAAAATAAATTCAAAAGATTCTGCCGTCCTGGAGGAGATACAGTATCCATTCACAAAGTGCTTTCTAGTAACAATGTGTTCCTTTAAATCATGCTAATCATGATATATCACAAACATTTGTCATTGTTAGTGCTAAGTAGTCATTCCCAGGCCTCCCATTTAACAAGAAGGGAATGTCATGACAGATAATCTGAGCACATCCCTTAGCTGAATGTTACCATTTGGGTTTGAAATTAAAGGATTTTTGGTAGCAGAAGATCTCAGCATGACCCCTACAACTGGAGGCCCACTCCTCCTCCTAAAGGCTTTTAGATTGGTTAAGTGGGCTGGGCCGCAGGGAAGATGGTGGTAGGTAAGTGAGGGACAGACAGAAAAAAAAAAAAAACCTGTGAATTCAGTGACCTCCCTGTCTCTTTTTCTCTCTAACGGATGACTTGAGAGCGGAGATTTCCCTTAGAGCCATGCCTTGGTCTCAGAGTGACACATTTATTGCCTACTATCTCAGAGAAGAGGCCAGAGTCGACAGAACAAGACTGTGTGTCTGGTATGCTCACACACACCAATTCAAGATAAGATACAGTATAGCCTACATCATATACTGTACTATGATATATATGAAAGCCGAATCTAATGTGCCAAGATACATACTAATGACAGTGATGATAATTATTAATATTTTTTTAAAAATATTTTTTGTAAAAAAGCTACAGCTTTAAAAAAGGTTATAAGAAATCATTTCAGTGACACTTTTAAGTTAAGCTCGAAGTGCAATGCAGCTGGCATTAAATTATGATGTGTTCTAGGTGCAAGGATTAATAGAGGAGAGCTGGAATGCTATGTGATTGGAGAAGAAGTTGACTGTAGGCAAAGGACCGACAGGGATTAGACAGGGCTTTGCTTCTTCCGACTATACACTGGTATCTTTAAGCATGGCTTTTACTTCTTCCCAGGGAACTGGACAAATAAATAAGTACATTAGACCTTCATCAATTATCACTGGACTCCCATACCAAAGCCCAGGTGAAAGCAGCTTTCCATTAATAAAAGAAGAAGTGAATCTTCTGCTTCAAAAGCTCATTAAACATGATCATATGTCTTTGGCTCTCAACACAAAGTGTGCATTAAAATAATTCCCTTATGACACTGCATTCTAAATATAATCAATTGTTCTCCCTGGAGGAATAAGATCCACTCTGTTGTTAAAACATCGATACCACAAGGATTGCCTAAGCTAAATAGCTTAAAATTATGATGAGACTATATTGCTATCAGGATGCAGGTTTGGTATTGTATTGATAGAATGGTGTATACAACATATGGGCAGGCACATGTGCAAACATGCATTAGCTTCAGGGAATTATGGTTCTACCCTGAAAAGAGGCAGCATAATAATGGCATGAGAGTAGTATTTATCACATGAAATAACTATTCCCCCCGACACTAGAGCAGACCTTATCCCTCCAAGCCATCTGCACAAGAGGGAGCACCATGCACTGAGTGACCATAAAATCCGACGTTCATCTGAGCATGTAATATGATACACCCAACCATTGTAAGGCTTACCCATTTTGGCCATGCTGCTCATGCAGAAGCCTACTGCATTGGCACATGGACATTTACCACAGATCATCAAGAGGAAGCTGGGCAAATATTATGTACACTTTATCAAGCCATTATCCTTGAACCACACAGAAGGGTGTAGATCCACATTTCATATTAAAGGGGAAATCAATAGGCTGCCCACAAGAGGGTTACAGACTCTAATAGTCCTGTAGGTCCAGTTAACATCTTAGCCATGGCTTAGCCTTCTTTTATTACTGTCTAACCTTAATGCATTCAGGTCCTTTAAAACCTGTACGGTGTGTCCTGCATCTAAGATATATATTAAACCAATCTGAGTTTGACTGGACAGCAAGTATTTAATTTTAGCACATGTATCTGCCCACTTTATCCCCAAAGGAGTGTGCCTTTTGTTACACATAGTATACCCTCTGATTTTTTCCCTCAAACTGATCACAGCAAAGAAGGTTGAGAAGCTAAAAAGCTGAAGCTCATTCAAAGACAGCTTAGCTGCTTGGCTGATCATCCTGGATGTTTTTTTTACTCACTGGAAGTGCTGAGATTTTCTGGGGGGGAAAAAACGACCTTTACTCACCAGAAACTGTGTTCCATGCAGGACCAGAGAGGGCAGATTTATGAGTTATCTTCTGTATTCATTGTCAGTCCCTCAGCAAATGGTTGTCATGGAAATGCTTTTCCAGAGTATGACCTGTACTGATTAACTGTACATTGACCTTCAAAATTGAAATGACAATCACATGAAAGGAGAAGTGGTGAATGAACAACAGCAGCCATCCCCCACCAAAAAGTCTAGTCATTTTAGTAAACTTCCTGGAAAGCAAGAAAGAAATTGATGGCTATCCATAAGACCCTCGCATAAGGGTTTGTCATCTTGAAAATGACTGTGAACTGTGAAAGAAATAAAAGATGACAAGGTTAACTGAGGCTTTTTCACACCACTATGAAGTTGCAGCACATTTTTGGACAGAGAACCATAATGTCTGGAAATCAAAGACAAAAGCACAAAAGCTGCCTGAGGGATTGTTGTTATGAGTTCCCTGAGAAATTTATCTGATACTTTATGATGCTCTTTTATAGCCTGCGCACTGTCAGATAAGGATAAATATGGCATACTTACTTGCAGTGGTCATCTGAAGTACAATACATAAATTAGGAATGCAAAATGAATCCCACAAGTGAATTATTACGGTACTCATTAAAAATCTTACTAGTGAAAAAGCACAGAAACTTCAGAATCAGATTTCTTTAATGACTGAAAGGATAAGGCTGGTGATTTTCTACATTTTTCTTATTGCCAAGAAATCTCATGTGCAGAGCCAAGCCAACAATGAATCGATCCCACTTACAAGTATTGTGTGTGTATCCTAAGTCTGATATAGTGTATTACTCTGCGCTATAGAGCTCCGTTGTTGTCCAAAAACTATTAAAAACACATTAATCAGCCACACCGTTGCACTTGTTCCTTGACCCCAAAGAGTGTGATTACTTTAGTTTGTTCAGAAATTTCTCCAAAGACTAACTGTGGATGTATGAGGACAGTTCCCTTTACAGTAAACAATCAGCATTGTTTTCAAACTCAGTGTAATGATCAAACTCTGAACCAGACATTGTAAATTTCCCAAAAAAGATTAGTAAAAATTCAGGACATTGTGATGCACAACAAGCTAGCAGAGCAGTGTCAACGGAGGTGCATCCTTGCGCATGTGTGGTGGCCTCTTCCTGACACGGAAATACTTTCTGGAGAGTGAAAATTTTATCACTGTTATTGGTCTTTGGAGTCGTTTCTAAAGTAACCATAATTTTCGAGGACAAGGAACTTGTCACCCAGGGCAACAGTGTGGCTCATTGATGTTTTTTAAATAGTTTTGGGGCAACAACGAAGGTATATGGCACAGAGGAATATGATATAAATAAAATATAGAAAATCATCAGCCATATCCTTTAACATAAGCACTGCAGCAATCTAACACTTCCATACAAGGAAATGGCCATTATCTTACTCTTCCATTTATTATTGTATATCACAACCATGGCTGAATCTTTTCCCGGTACATTAATGTGTTTATATTTCATGCATTATTCTATACATCTGGTGTGGAGATTGGGGAAACATCCTCTTGTGCAGAGTGAGAAATTAGTTTTGTGTTTCATATAGAGGCAACAATGACTTTTTCGAATATATAGAAGAACTAATCATTTAACATGAGGCAGTGGCCAGGGGGTGGGGCAGAAATGCAGGAATTAAGATATACTCACTGTTTGACTGACAACTGATCTCTGCAGAGTGCAGCAATCACTGCTTATCACCAAAGAAGAAAGGCAGAACAAGAATATCGCAGATTACCACTTCCATAAGACTCTGACACTGATGACGCAACATGTTGGCAACTCTGTATTTGACAATCCATATAGGCACACGTGGTTTAAAAGCATTGAAGAGTGGACCTCACATATAGTAAAAGATGACTAGATTATGAGGGAATGTGTGACATAGTGGTAAATAATGTACATAGATGTTCCAGCTCACAAAGGGAAAGGGAAGCAACATAAATTAAACAAATCCTGATATCATGACAAAATGCTCAGAGAAAGATGGATAATAATTTCAGTGATTTCAGGGCGATCCTCACTGTTCTATGTCTCGTATAAACTTAGAAGCAAAGTATTAGGAGACAATTTGTATTTGGGAATGAAGGGCTATAGGGGCAGCCATCTTTGTCTGCTCTCTTAATTTGTCTCACTGTCATTTCTTCTCTCAATCACTGAGATGCCACATACATTACAGGCAGGCCATGGACCCTGCTGGGAGTGCAAACAGTGATGGGTATCAGTATTGACATTGGTCTAAAAGGATCAGTTAGCCTTGTCTTTATCCTGCAGATCTCGCATTCCCTATTCATACAAAAACAGTCTACAAATGTGCTTCTCCCCTGGTACTCTTACTCTCTGCTGATCTCTAAGAAAATACAAGAAGCACTACTGCCTAATGCCCCATAAAATTCTGACATCACCTTTCCACAGGAGAGGAGGACACACTCGATTTGATGGGCTAATTGTGTGTGGCATAATTAATCAATGTCTCCTGAACGACAAATTCCCACATGCACACTCCCAATGTCGTGTGAATGCCAGCAAAAGCATATGGGGTAATTGAATTTACATTTATTTATTCTCCTTTATCAAGAGATTTAATCATTACCAACAGATATCAGGGAGACTGACGCCATGACAACTATGCAAGATGGACTAAGTTTACCTTCAGAGTTGAAGGTTTTGAATGGCAATAGAGGCAGGTCATTTCTTAATGACAAGGACAGAGAGTGGTATCAAAACAAAAAATAAATGTAAAACTGCAGAAAAAAATTCCATTGCAAGTTTAGTAGTTTCAGTGGACAACAAAAGGTGCAGAGAATCCACTATGATCTCAGGTAGGTCTAGAAATCATACAGCATGCAATGCCGATGCATACAAATCACCCATGAATACAAAAACTGTCACGATCTACCCATTAAAATGTTTGAAATAGATCATTCAAACTCTCTGGAAGAATGAAAGCCACTCTGGTGTTAAATTGTCTTGACTTACCTCAAGGAAGTTTGGTCGATCTGAGCAATAATTAACCCAAAATAAAGTCATGAGGATAGAATAAGGAGGATGAATAAGAATAAGGTTCATCTAATGAAATAAATATAAATATATAAATTGTGGGTACATGAGCTAAAAATGACAAACAAGCTAGTTGTAAACATTTAGGTTCAGCTATCATCACATTAAAGAAGTCTACCAACTGAATCCTGCAGTGGATTGGATTTCCATTACTCAGCAAACAGATCAATTTTAAATGTCTCTTCACTTAGTTGTCTCCTCCATTATGGAAAAAACAAGCAATCACTGTCTACAGTATGTACTGTGTACCATTACCAGCAGTCTATGGCCAATATCTTGAGAAAGCTGCAAACCAACGTTTGAATAAATCTCACAAACAGAGGATGGGTCGATGGTGGTCGCGGGTGCAGTGAGACTATACTGTTATGCTGAACTTCACGGTGGTAAACAACAAATTACTGTATACTGGTTGGGCTGATGGGTTGCCTTTTTGTCATTAAAATTTCATTGATTGGCAGAAATGGCTGAAAGTCACCTAAATGAAGAGTGACATAAGGGATGGAACGTGGCAGCAAAAGATTAATTCCACGCTGCCACTTCAAGGTCCTCACGAACCCTCTGCTTATCAAGAATTTAAAAGTCATGTTTTGGAAATAGGATGCTCACTGTAGAGACAAAATAAGTCACAGTCACAGGTAGAATGTCATTTACGTTTACAGTTTTTCATACAGCTGACAGTGAGCAAATCACATTACAGGAAACAAATAAGCTTAATTTCCTGGAGCAACTGCAGGGCAGAAGAGAGTGCAAACTACAGATTAACATCACCCTACTGACAAAACTGCAAATACTGTTCTGACCCTAAAATGGTCATGTGAGGAAAATGTGCTAGGGTAAAAACAGATACAGGGAGAGGTTTAAATGCTGTTTGCCACTGTGACATGACAGAAATAACTGAGATTATAGCGCCAGGGACCATTGGGCTCCAGGCCAGCTATTTATAGTCATGGGGAGGAAAAGGTGATTTAAAAATTGTAACATTTTTCGTGAAAGCACAATTTAGTATTGGATGAGGCAGGACCATTCTGGAAGATATGGTGTATTTTCATTTATGGAAAAGAATTCATTTTGTCAAATAAAAATTAATGTTAGAAAAGAATGAAATAGTAAAAATGTATTAATGTATCACCAAACCAAGAGAGGCACAAAGAGACACAAATCTGGAAATTTAGCCTGGAGTGTTAATGGGTAGGGTCACACCACAGGTAATGTGAAGTTAAAAAAAAAAAATACTAAAAGGATTACTGTGGATGGATTGCACGATTACCTTTGCTGAAGTGTGCAGAGTTGTTTTCTATGAGATTTGCTATAGACTGAATGAGCAGTAAGGTATGGTAAACCTGATTTACAAATATGTTCAATGAATGCATATGTACAGGATGTAAAAACTCTACCAGTTTATATTAAAATTGGCAGAAAATATAAAACATGGTTAAAAAGTCAATCACACTGAATTGTCCTTTAGTGAAATATTATGGCATTGCTCTTTTTTATTTGCTGTAAGTATTTGGTAATTGTGTTTTTTAGCAAACTATTGACTAGTTGTGTGCAAGTGATAATTTCGGTTGGTTCAGTGCACTCATACATAAATTGTTCAAATAAATAAATAAATATTTGCCCAAACCATGTCTTTTTTGAGGAGCACTGCACATGAGAAATGGAAAAAATAAGAAGTATAAAATTGATCCTTCACAAAGTATGGTAGGGTACAAATTTGTACAATTGTATTGTAGCATGTTGTTCTGAATTGTGTTATATCATATTGTAGTGTATATGTACTATGTTATATTATTATAGTTTATCTGTCATAATCTAAACTATAATCTTCATGTTCCCCACTGGGTCATTGAGCACTGAAAGCAGACTGAGAATGACAAGAGGAGAAAGATACATATAGTAACAACTCACCACCAAAACCATATTACTGAGGGAAAGAAAGCTTAACAGCACAGAGTAACTAATGCATTACAGCATGATATCTGGAGTGAAGAGTTTATTTTTGTAAAATGGATTTACTGTTTGATTCATTGTCAGAACTATAGGAAAAAGCCAAACAATGCCTCCATTTTCTTTCTTTTATTATTCATACACTGATAGCTACAGGCAGTGCTTTGCTTTTACATTTGTTACTGTGCTAACTATGTGCCAGTGGCTGGCAGTCTGTGATCTAGGCAGCAACAATCCTGCAGTATTTCTATGTAGAGATTACTGACCAGCGAGAGAGAAATGAAGAGATGCTGTTTGACGTTCTCTCAAAGCATATGAAATGCAGCACCGCGTGTAGCTGGGTGTCTGACTTTGGGAGGACGGATCTCTTTGATGGTTGCAAAGATCAAAGGCAAGAGATTTGCTACTATCTGCAGTAATTTCAGAACCCCCCCCCCCAACACACACACGCACACACACACAGTCCTATATACACTCACCCTTCCTTAATCTATTTTTCTTAAACCAAACATTTGAAGCAGTTCATGCTAATCACTATAATCACATTAGAAAAGTTAACATTAAGGACTAAATGACCCGCTTTTTCCATTGATAAGAAAAAATAAACTGGCCTTTTTGTGTTACATTTTACATTGTACAGCAAAACAGTCTTCATTCCTATTCCATTTAATTTAATTCAGAGCCTGGTTCTACCCAGTTTTCAGTAATTTGACTGATGCTAAGGGACAACAGACATCTTTTCATCACAGTGTGAGCACCTCTGAAAGAACTGGCAATAGTTGAGGAAGACATGGAATAGCCAGATGTCATTGCACTATCATGCACTGCTATAAAACCTTTATGAGCCATTAGACTGCCATGCCAGAGGATGCTGCTACCGCTTATGAGGTCTGAGAGGCACAGGGGGTGGGGGGCACACACCAGGTGAATTTAGTCAACAAACCAGAATGCTCTTCTTCTTCATCACTTTTCCAACATTTTTTTCAGGGAACATTTGCACACATAAACCCAGTGTATACAGTTAAAAAAATCATAGTGATCACAGTGATATTAAATTACTCAATTCCCTGAGAGATTAATTTTTTTCTGTATCCTCTCATCTGCAAGAATGTACCGTGAGTGAATATCACACAGTCCTCTTCACTGCATCATGTCAGATGAGAGGCCAGTGTAGATATGGAAGCTAAAGCCCTTTTTCTAAGGGATTTCTCTCTAAGAAGGTGATTTTGTTCTCTTGGTGTCCGTTATATTACTTTCAGCATTTCTGCAGCTAAGACGAGATCTCATTTCAGCATCGTGCCTGAGAGAAGAGGCTTAGGCAAGATGACAGGCCTCTGTCAGAACCTCCGTGCCAGGAAAATTAGGGTTACACAATTACACACAGTTCCACAAGCGTCACCAAGAAGCCCTCTTCGTAATTGGATCCATTTTAGGGGGTTTAAAGCCCGCTTCTTTGAGCTATACAGTCACAGTAACCCTAGGAACAGAATTCATCCTTCTCTCTCAGTCTACATCTCTTTTGCATTTAGACTGGCCTGAAGAAAAACAAAACAGCCTTGAAGTTAGTCCTGTCACATTCAGTTGTGCTGAGCAGATGTAGTCTAAAACTTAATAATTAAATCAGCTTCTATTTTTATTTTTGTTTATTTATTTTTTACAAGAAAGACAAGCCACCTTTGTCAAGAGCAGACCTAGGAAATATAATGCAAAATGCAGTGTATATTGTCTTTAGCTCTATGTAGCTAACTAATTGCTTCTCAAGAGAGGCATTTCAAGTGTTTCACAAAGAAAGCTTTGAGGCAGTTAGACTACAGTGGTAACTGTAAGTGCTTTTGTAACCCAGGTAGGGATGTCAACGGTTAACCATTAATCAGTTAAATGCAGAGAATCTTTTTGACCGGTTACACATGTCGGCAAACTGCTAGACAATTATGTGTTCACAACATGTGTGAGTATGTAACTGAGGGGGTCATTTTATAATCAGGGTGGCCTAACATTTGGGCCAATACGGTACTAGCACTATGCTGTACCACATTAAGAACAAACACCCAGCTTCCATGTCCAAGGATGGCTCACAGTCACAGCCATAGATCATGTTGCTGCTAGCCAAGGGGTGAAAGTGTGATGCGTGCCAGTCCAAGGCCATCATCCAGTTGGTGTGCTTGAGACCAATATGCTGCCAATCAATGTGGCAGAGAATGAGGGATTGAAAGACCTAGGGCCCTATTTTGACGATCTAAAGCGCAGCATCTAAAGCGCATAGCGCAACCCACTTTGCTAATTTAACGGCGGAAAAATGGTCGATGCGCCGGGTGCATGGTTCAAAGGGGTTGTACTTAGTCTCCACATTAATCATGTGGAGACTAACATGAAACAAACATGAAATAAACCAATCACAGTGTCATCTCCCATTCCCTTTAAGAGCCAGATGTACTTGCTCTTAGGCGGATTGCTATTATGATGGCGCATTTGCCAAAAGGGAGCGCTTCTCTGCTCATGCCCAAAGGGAAAGCGCACGATCCATAATGCACACACTGGCCCCTGCTGCCCAAGATCCTGCTGTGGTCAGCCCCAGACCACCAGTATAAGATCCTGTTCATTCATTTGCTGCAGTTTTATCCTCGTTTGGTTTTTGAAAAATCGTTTTGTTCAGTCATGGAGTAACAGGTCAAATCAGCGGAGTTTAAATTGCTGAATGTGTGGAAACCTGATCACTGTAATCTCAAAAATGTTAAAGAATATATATATATATAAGAATATAGAATCAGTGCAGATTTATTCCCTTCGTTAGTTTAATAATTGTTTTCACCTCATTTATTCCCTCATGTCATCATGTATTGATGAAGCAGGAAAGTCGATCTGTGTCTGATCAGCTGTTGTCCGTCTGTTTAAATACCTACGTGTCACAATTTGGTCAAATAATTAAACAATGTAATCCATAATTACTGCGATTAGTTAATTCTGATAAATATTATGACTGACATGTAATTTCTTTAGTTATATTAATATACACAATAATAATCTTTCACATTGTAACACTTTTGTTACCTTTTGCGTGTGTGCGCTGCTGTGCGTCCTGTGTGTGTAACAGGCAGAGTGTATGTTCTACACCCGCCTGTGTTGTAAAATATTAACAAAATATTACATAACGCTCCCTTAAAATAACAATGAGACGTTGCGCCATTGACTTTAGACCAGATTTTTGTTTGTCAAAAGTGCAATCGTTCTCTGCTTCCTCAAGATAGCAATGCGCCAACAATGCGCCTGGCCACACCTTACTTTTAAATCAACACGCCCATGGGCGCACTGATGGGCGCAAGTTCCATTGCTATTTTAACAACGTGGGCGCTGGGCGTGAAAATGACAAATGCGCCGGTCTTAAAATAGCAATGCGACTTGCGCTGCGCTTAGCGACACACTGTGCAGGGCGTAAGATAGGGCCCCTAGTGTGCTACCTTGAGCCCGAATATGTTATGCCATTGAGAGTTACTGTGATTTAACGCATTGAAAAACACTTTGAGGAGAAGAAGGATGAGCTAAAAGTCAAACTAGCTCTGACAGCTCTCACAAACAAAAGCTACATTACAACTTTCCTAAAAATGAATTGGTTACTTACTGGTTATTGGGTGTTGGTCTGTGACAAGCAAAATCAACCAAAACTGACATCCCTAAACCCCGGTTAAATCATTTATGCATATAAAATTAATTAAATAAGTTAACCTTTATTTAGACTCGGATATATTTTGAAGTAGAGACTTCATTTTCAATATAGTGCCAAGAAATAGGTGTCAAGAAACACAGATAAGATACTTAGATAAAAATGTCAATAAAAAAGTAAAAGTAATAAAAAATGAAATTAGTAAAAATGCTAATATATTAAAACCTCAAAGTAAATAACGCAATTAATATTTACAGCAAATTAGTCAGCTAAAAACAAGAGCAGTTGGAAGTGAAATAAGATGAAATTAAAGATTTATATTGTCCTGAGGATAAAAACAAGGTAAGTTTTAGACTGTTCTGCATGTTATTCAAGGTTGCAGATGTAAATTGCGAAAAAGCTCAATGAAAACAGTTGGCACCTGCAAACTAATCAAATCATTCGAGCATGTTTGATAGGGGCTTGTATTAAAAGACAATGTAAGGGAGTAAAAAATCAGTGAGGGTCTTATAAATAAAGAAAACCAGAGAGAGGGCCACCCAACCTTAGTGTACAGCTCACAATGATGAGTATTATCATTATCAGTGTTGCCTCAATAAGTGTTCTTCTACAATGCAAAGAGAAACGTGTTTTATTCCTATATATAAAAAAAAATTCCTTCATTTTCTCATGAGATTAGTCACATAATATTTAAGTTATCTTATCAATCCAAATTACAAGATAATTTTATTCTGTGATTCTTTCACTATTTATACTATTCAAGGAGAGATGATGACATTATCATAATCAATATTTTTGGCTCTGGTGAAAAGCATGAATTTAGTTTTATCTGAATTAAGATCTGATTTATGTTTACTGAGTGCAAGATGTAAATCAGTAAAGCAGTGCTGAAAATTAACCTGAATAGGAAAGACATTACATAGAAATCTGTTCGATAAAGAATATACAGAAAATAAGTATCAGTATAAAAAAGAATATGAGATATGTGACAGACGCACATTGAGGAAAAATACATCTATAAAGATCTAAATCTATATTACATCCATTTATTTTCCCTTATTAATGTACTAATTAGGTACTGCACACTTTAAAATGTGCTTTTTCAGCTGTAAACTAAATTATATGACTGTACTGTGATGAAATACATCATTGTTAATATTGACATTGACTTAACTTTTCATTAAAAGGAAGAGTTGTTCTGCCAAAAGGATATATTGTGTGTGAGTGTTGATTCCGGTGTATTGTTTGGTCCATTCTGACTCCATAGTCATTAGTAACTTCTGATTTTCTGGCCCATAGTAAATATCACACCTTGTATTCTCTACAACCCTTAATATATTTTATAATTTTTAGTGAAAAGACATTCAGCGAAGCCTGATCAGTGGCAAGCCATTAATGAACGAATTAATTAATGAATTTCTGAAAAGAAATTACTGTAAACTAATGAAATCATAATACTGAAAGTTGGGATATGTAATATTTCCTTACGTAGTAATACGTAAGAAAATCAAACAAATAATTCTGATGATAGTTTTCATTGTTACTGGCTTAGTCCAACTTTCTTGTGATGGATTTACATTGGCTACACAAATACAATTGATTTACAGGAAAAGATGTATGAACATACTCAAAGTTACTATTTGTGATTCTATCTCACTGACAGAAGCCTTCCTGTGTATTCATCATTCTCCTGTATTTGTCACAGCTTATACGAACCGAAATGCTCCTCATTTACATCAAAAGCTTTCAGCTTGCTAGACACTGGGTGGCTTTTATTTTGAAGCAGCCCTTGACAATGCAATGTCTTTGTCATCAAGGTTAGTGGTAGTTTTGAGTTTAGTTTACTTTTTAGATTCAGTATTAAGTATGAAATGACTAGTTTTTGTTTAGTTCCATTTGGTTTTAGTTAACTTCTGTCATTTTATTTGTTTTGAGTCCATATTTAAAGGCTAGTTACACCAAATTACCTTTCAGTACTTGTATGCTAATAACTTTGACTTGTCTTGAACCTACTCTTCGTCGGATAAGTGTGTCTGCAACCTAAAGTTTAAGAAAAAAACTGAAACACTGAAAGATACATTAACATTGTATCCACTCCATTTAGGTGCTTCAGTGCCTAGGCTCAAGTGTTGTACAGGATCGCTACTAGTGACATCTTGAATTAAATACCAATGTGGATCTGTACAGTTCCTGATCAAGGATGTAAGACCTCAGCTTTTGCTGTTTTGACTAAGTACAACACGTCAATACAGTTGAGCTTGTTGCATGTTTATGTATTGAATTACAGACTGCGCTTTTTATAGCCGTGAGAATGAAAGTGGCAGACATGCCTTTAAAGGCAGGATTAAAAAGTCAGTAATTGCTAAAAGACAATGAAATGGCTTGCAGATTTTATGAGAAAAGGTCTTTGAGAGCCTATAGGAACTGCAGTGGGCAAAACTCAACTGAGCACTGCATTTCCTGAAGATCTACCTACTGACTCAGCTAATGGCAGGGGCAGAGAAAATTATGTAGATGAGTCAAAAACTATGGAATCAGATCAGTCACACAATTAATGAATGCACACAGAAGGATTCACAAATGTATTGTGGGATTTAGATATAAATGACTCTCCACAAAAATATTTTTGTGTGCACAAAAAATATTTATTGTTGTGTAAATGGAAAAAAAATCTACATATAAATACATAAGGTTCACAAATGTATTTCTGACACACACAAATATTTTTGGTTTTAAATATATGTAATAGAAATTCACAAATATATTTATTTAAAAGTATTTGCAATCAAAAACATATTTGTATGTTGTTCAATTTTATACAAACTGTGTTGCATAAAATGCATTTATAAACTGTCATTTGTGAACTTCACTGCATTTCAATGTAAAAGGAAGCAGAGGGAGCAGAACCACCCCCAGGAATTTTCAAAGTACATGTGCCGTGCTTTACAAAGGCATACCAAGCTTCTACATCTAAGTAGTCAAACTTTTATGTGTGTATGTGATCTTGTTGTGTACATGACTTCATTAAGTTAACCCCTCCAACCAAACATGCTGAAATTGTTTACCTGCCCACCAGCATAGCTGTTAACTTCAGAAGATTACTAACGCCAGCAATGCTGGCTGTTGTAGCTAACAAATTGCAGGTGTATGCTAACATTTCTTGTTTATTATTATCAGCTGTTTTGCACTTCATTTGGATATCTGCTCATATAAGTACATTTTTGGTTGAAGGACCCTCATCGGTATAGGATTAGGGGTGTTTGACATGCATTTTTGATTTAGTAAGCTCTAGTGTTGTCTTTGTGTTAACTAATGTGTATATTACCAGTTATATGTTTGTGCATGCAGACTACAAAGTAATGTTCTAAATAATTTAATAAATGTCATGTGTCCCTCTTTGACAGGTGTGGGACGTCCATTGGTAAGCTGATGCATGAACTCACCCTATGACTGCACCAGGATAACCTGGAAACAGCCAGCAGCTAGCAGCTGGTAATTGGAGGGTAGAGCAGAGTCCATCATTTAGACAGTGACGCATTTAGGTTGTTTTGACTCTGACATATTTGATTTGAAATGAAATAATGACTGAAACAAAAGTGCTGACTTGGTTTTAAGTAGATTTATTGTGTTCACATCCATACTAGGTCAACAGTGAAGCCTGCTTTTTTCAGTTGTCTGCCCATTTAAGGACAATGCTGGAGGAGCAGCAGAAACTTTCACAGTCTCTGGCTGCTCAGCCTGCTTGTTGTGTCTCTCTATGGATAGCAGACGGGTTACTCCAGTTCTGGTTGTGAGTGGCAGTCGTCCTCTGGCTCGTCCCCACGTCTGTGTGCACTGCAGCCTCACAGTCACACACACGCTCTCTGTCTCTCTTTCTCTCTATCTACTGAACACTCACTATGAACTGAGCTATTCCTTAAAGCAGCTACACAACTTGTACAAGACATTTTAGTTTAGAAAACATTAGGCCCAGTGGGAGATCAAATCAGGCCCAGTGGACCGCTGGGCTTGCAATACACTGGCAGAAACCCTGGGTGAAAAATGTTTTTATTGATAATGTCAGGTATGTTATGAAGTGACCAACTAATACTGGCAATCTTACCCTCATTCTTCGGGATTAATTACAGTAAGATGTTGTGGAAGGCTAAGGCTGGCAACATTTCATTTACTGGGAGTGAAACATGGCAAAAGAGCCGCCCTAACTCAGACTTGCTTAACCCTATCTGTGCTTCCGTTGCAAACATCCCTCATTTTCGTAGAACTTTAAACCAGTTTGTCATATAAATCAATCTTTTTTTTTTTTTTTACAAACTCTGTTGAAGATCAAAGTTTCCAGTGATACATACTACTGTATAGAATGTTGGATTTCTGTGTAATTTAAGACTCAGTGAAGTGTTAAAACAATTCAGCGTATATGTATATAATCATACATACAGTAAGTGATACTATCATACAACTTGGTTGTTTTTTTTCTTAAAGCAAAACAAGCTTAAATGTCCCTGTCAGTCCTAATCTCACTGGCCTGCCCTGAGAAGCTCAGCTGGTTGCATCAGGGTAACTTCTTTACTTCTTTACTCAACATACCAGACTCTCCATGTCACACTGGACAGGCTGTGTAACTAACAGGTTGTTCAAATTCAAATTTCTTAGCATCGTATCATTTATTGTAATATATTTAAAATACTTGAAATCTTTCTTCTGGTAATTTACATGGAGTTGTATTTATATACAATACATGTCTGATAACACCTAAACATTGTGATGATTATGTGATATACGAAATTCTGAAAGCACCAAAAACAACCTCACTGTGACTGTACTGAAAATTGAAGACCTAAATATGTTTTTCATATTGTGAATTTTTTAGTAAAGGAAAATGAACTTTATTTCATGAACTTGTTGCATTTTACTGTCAAATTGATGAATCACTGATGAATACAGATCAACCAAAACAATACAAGTGTTTTATGATGAAGAATTAATTTTATGGGAACAATATGAGCCACTGTACATGTTTCATGTGTGCTGTACAAAGATCAACCATCTCTTCTAATCATCTAGTAAATAAAAAGACATTGCTAAAACACACAAATAAATCAATGTATTCATACACACTACAGCATTCAAAACTGTATTTAATACACTCAGGACTCAAAGAGTCTTGAATTTCTTACTTCTTGTGTACAATTGTTTGTACTGATATCATATATTTTGTTATACTTTGATAAGACATCTGGCATTGAACTGTGTGGTACCTCTGTGGGTCGCTACATTCTTTCTTACAGAACAATTAGGCCAGGCTCTGTATATAATCACTGATTAATACAAATTCTTATTTATTATGATTCTTTCAATAACTGTAAAGACCCAGTAGCATGTGTGTCTTAGTGCCTTGCACTGAAAAGAAAATCATGTTTCACTGTGAAAGCCAGTCTTGGTAGGTACAGGTAGGGACTCAGAAAGCAGACATATGAAACCCCAGCAAAAGCATCCAAGATGAGCAAGACTCCATCAACAGCTGTCCTCCTTGGTGTCACACAAGTAGAGATGCAACAATTGCAATTTTCTTGGCCAATTACGATTTTTTAAAAGTCTGACCTGCAGATTAGAATTTTCTTTCTTTATAAGAATTTCATGAGAAAGAAATATTTTTTTTCTTTATATATTTCTTTTCTTTCTAAGAACTATAATTGACAGCATGCAAAAACATTTTTGTAATTTTTCCTAAATGGAATATTGAAATTCAATTGTATGATCATTAACTATTTAGATAACTTACATTTTTCTTCTTGAAATTGGGCACGTTCACCAAGCTGATAGTTTTTTAAGTGTGTGATTAAGTTAGTTGTTATATGTTTCTAGGGTTGTTCCTCCTCAGCTTATTTTGGACTTTAAGGTATTACAAATTGCAAGCTTTGTGTCTGACATGCTGAAGAATTTCCATACTAACAACGTGTGTGTGTGTGGCTGTACTGTCTGTGCTGCAGTTGCTGTTGTGTGCACAATGTGCATGTTGTGTGTTTGTGGCTGTGGCTGTGCGTTGTGTGTGCAACATGTATGTTGTGTGTGTGACTGTAGCTGTATATGCAACGTACATGTTGTGTGTGTGTGTGGCTTCACTGTCAGTGAGCTGTGTGGATTTTGAATTAGTGACACTGGTGGGCAGGTAAACAATTTAAACATGTTTGGCTGGAGAGGTTAACTTGATGAAGTCATACACACAACATAACCATAAACACACATAAAAGTTTGACTGCTTAAATGTCGGCAGTGGCTTGGTGTATCTCAGTAAAACACAGTGCAATTATTTTGAAATTCTCCAGGGCTGGTTCTGCCGCCTCTGCTTCCTTTTACATAGTTTGACCTCCAAAGTGTGTGAAATAATTTGGTCATTATTTGGGCTATTTATTTATTTATTTAGTTTAGCTCTCCTTAAAGGCTTAGTCCCACCCACTTGGTACTCATGTGCCACATTCTGGCTCTAACAATGCCTGTGAGCCCACCAGGCACACCATGGCATGTTTCAAAGGTGCCTAAGAAGCGGCTCTGTTCCGCTGCACTAAAGATATTATTTTTGAATTGTCAAGCAGCACAGAGCAGATCAAGCTAGGCAGGAAGTTGGACACAGAAACAACATTGAGCATCCTGTTAATTTTCAAAATAAAACAAATGCTTCTAAGTGTAAGTAAACAAAATCAGGCAGTTTAGTTGCCCTGCTACTGCAGTAATTACAGTAGCCAAAAGGGCACTTTATCAGCTTATCAGCTTTGACTAGACTGCCATAATTACTGTAGTAGGAACAAAACTGAATTTAAAAGGCGGATGACTTTCCCATAGTCAAGATGCTCCGTTTCTGAAATGCTCCCGGTGGGATAGGACATTGTGCAGAGGATGAGGCAAAACTGCGTCAGAGCCAGAATGCAGTGCACACACACCTGGTGGGATCCCGGCATAAATTGACCATTGCAGCCAACACACTTCAAAACACACAACCTCTCTATAGCCAGTGTTTGGTTTGTCCATACTGGGCTACTATAGAAACATGGTGGTATACCATGGCGGGTTCCATGGAAGAGGACCCACTCATTATGTGGATATAAAGGGCTCATTCTAAGGTAACAAAAACACAGTTCTTATTTTCAGATTATTATACACTAATTAAAACATACTTATGAAGATTACATTCCATCTCTGCCAAGTCTGTTCCACTAGATGCCAGTAAATTCTACACACTGCACCTTTAATAAGTGGAAAATTCTACTTGTTAGAATGTGTTTTGATATATTGTAGACCAACCTACACACTGCAGCTTACATACTAATTAGATCATTCAGTCTTTAATGTCAATTGAAGGAAATACATTCATGACAAAATAGGCTATCACTCCTCTCTTATCACAAAATGCAAACTGCATGTCACCTCGTATTCCCCTGGGTGTTTATCACAGCCCCTGAGGATCAAACTGTCTGGAGGAGACTATAAAGGTGATTGCGGTGTTTATGAGAACTGATTTTCAATCAAGCAAACACAGTACAGTGACTTTCCTCTTGAGCACAACTCAGCCCTTCACATACTGAGTGATAATTGCAGCAAATATGAAAAGGCAGTTTTGCTCCATCTCAAAGTGTTTCTTCTTTCACTCAACCTGTTCGCCATTTTTGATCTGTTTCTTAACTGTGGACAACTCGAGGAAGCAGTTGAAGAGAATAAAATAAAGTTACTGGAGCGAAATGTTATTCCCCTCAGACAAGTTAAAATTAAACTTTATCAAACGAACAATTGTAAACTGTGGTTTTGTGCTTGGCATGGTAAAATGATTTGTATACTGGTGAAGAGAAGACTTTTGAATCCTTAAGTGGTATTGTTAGTGTTGAATTTTAATGCATGAAAGTAAGAAGTAGGGAGAGCGACACACGTGACCACACAGGCACACCTACTGTACAATCACCCTAGCATGGTTGTTTGTCTTTTAGCTTCATTAAAGTACACCTTCCCTCCCCCCACACATTCATATCACCAGAACTCCAGCACAGCCCTTCTTCCTCTCTTCATTTTCATCAAAACATTGCAGATGAGGTCCTGAGCTCAATTAATCACTCCTGCACTGCCCCTCTATTAATCACCAAGCCCACCATAATGCAGGGCCAGGCCTCGGAAACCTTTTTTTTCTGGGAGTGGTTATGTTGTCACTGGATGTGTATACATACCTACACCCTAATGCACTCACCTACATACGCCTGCAAGCACACACAATCAACTAGGACAGCCATTCTTGTACCTTAATCTATTTAGGGAATGTAAGTTGGAGCTTATTTCACAGTTCTCCTTTTCTGTAGACATCCTGCCCAAAATGAAGTCATAACAAACAACTTTCCCACACAGAAAGCATATAAATTAAGCAGTCACATTAAAAAATATATATATCTTAAGAAACCTGACTACCAACCCCCACTGTTAAGATGCAGGGGGAGAAGACTACTTATGCCCAACTCTTTCTCTGCAAAGAGAAAAAATGGTCACCTGAGAAGCAAACCATCACCACTTACTGTCAAGAAAAAAAAAGATAAAAAGAAATTGCACATTGTCTACTGTCTGTTCTTTTATTCTAGGAAATCAAATTATATTACCAAACAATGTTCTGCTTATTAATAACTAAATAACTATTAACAAAAAATAACACAAAACATTTGATTTAAGCAGCTTATATATCCTCCAACTATACTCCGCTATGTACACTTGTTATAATTACCACCTGAATAGTCAAATCATCACATGATATTCCAAGGTAGTTTCTGACAGACTGTCAAGTGTTAATATGATTAGCGCCTGATATGTTTTAAAATCTTCTACCTTGAAAAAGCTGTGAAAAATACTTTTTTAAATATTTATTTATTTCCTGCCTTTCTCTGTTCATCTGCTCTGTTTTTAAATGGACATAGATAGTATAACAGCTTGAGAGGCAGGGGCAGCTTGCTTAATTATAATAAATTTGTGGCTCTTATCTGTCATTAGTCAACCTTGGCAATTTTTACTGCACTCCTTTTACTGCTCACTCCCCCAAGGCACAGAAAACACCCATCTTTGCCTCAAATATCTGCTTAAAACACAATACTAAACCTTATCTACAGGCAGCTATGAGCGTGCTAAGAGAGCAAATGATTCAATTCCTCAGTACAGCAACTCGCCCTGTGATGCATTGAATCTCTCAGCATTCAGGAGGAGATAGACTCCCATTTGGTGAATGGACATATTTAAATTGTTCCTTGATAATACACATTATATCTGGAATATTAACAGACTGAGCGCTCACTGAAGCAGAATTCTAATAAACCAAACTGTTACAGATCAATAAGATTATTTTTTTCAGTGAGGTTATGAGACCATACCTGAATTTCTCACTAATTCTAACCGCTAAGCAACCTTGTTGCAAAAACAGAGCCAGTGTCTTGCAAATTTTGTCAGAGAAGAGAACAAACAACAATACCCCTGCAGCAAGAACATGGAAGGCGGTGTTGTTTGAGCACTGGACCAACAACGCATTACAAGAACAAGCCGCTGAGAATTCACAAGTTGGCTGTGTTCCTATCAGACAATCTGCTGCTGGTGCAGTCAGTCAAAACAACTCTTGGCATTTCCAGGCATCATGAACATGAATCCATGGTGCCATTAAGCTTTCTGGATATAAATGCAGGTGACAAGACTTCAATGTAATGCTTAACATGAAAGAAAAGAATATAGATATTTTTTTCTTATTCAACAGTTTTTCTAAAGAATATTGCCTGAGAACCAGTGTGATATACACATATATCACACTGTAACATGTGTCATAGATCTCCTGTGTTGCTCAAACCATGTTAAAGACACATTTGAGCCACACAATTTCATTGGGTGACATGTTCCTTCATGATCTACAATGCTTGCTAGCTCATTGTGAGACAATGCCACATACACAATCCTACTGCTGTGAGAACTCACTAGATTAACAAATGTGTACTAATCAGCCATTATAAAGAGTACCACAAATACACTATTTATTCAGAAACAGTAAATTGAATATCACACAAGTACAGTGTTCTAAAATTAAATTCCTTGATCATCCATGTCTATAAAACTTAATTGAAATCCACTTGTAGCTAATTCAATGAGCATTTTTATGGCAGACATTTTGATGTGTCATAACAGAAAAAGTGTAGCTAATAATATTACTGATGGCTCAGCTCCATCCAGATGTGTCAGGAAGCCAATGAGACAGCATGCAAGGCCCTGGCACTGGAACACATAAATGAAATGCTGCCATAAATAATGTTATTAGTTCCACCTGTGTTTTACAAGTCAAGATGTCTGCTCAGAAAAGGTCTCTTGATTAGACATGACTCATAAAGACACACACTTGTCTATATAAAGTCTCAGTCCACCATGCATGTCATATCAGACTAAAACAAGTCATTAACTCCAAGAAACTCTTGAAACACCTCTGACATACAGTAGAACAATTTCAAGGCATTAAAGGCTAATTGAGCTCCATCAGCACTGAGTTTGACCAGATTTTTTTTAGATTGTGAAAATAGAAAATGGTAGCAGAAAAAAGGTACCAAAAAGGTAGATGAATATAATAATATTATAATATAATTTTGTTCTTCCGCAGTTGCCAGTACATCTTGAGACATGTTTCTGATTTGCGCTGAGAGAGTCATGCTCTCTCCTGTTTTCAATGCAGCATCAGAGAGTTTCTGAATACTAGTTGCCTGTAAGCTGTGGTTGGCACACACATGGGATGTGCCGGCCTTTTCGCAATGCAATGTGTTTGACAGCTGGTTGACTACAACTGGTTATGCATTATGCAAGTGATATAAACTCTGTGTCTTTGATTACACCCCATCTATAGCTGATCAAAGGCTCATTCAGAAATTCAAAGCAAATAGATTTGACAAAGTAATCCATTTTCACCCAGCAAAAACAACATGAGTTGCTGCACTGTGTGTACTTTAACTTTCCTCGTCAATGATAGGATACTAGGTTGCATGTATGAAAAGTAAAGGATGCAAAGTGATATTATAGTGACGCAGTAGTAGTGCTACTGCATATCATGAAATATTGGCTTATTAGGATGCCTGCCAGCCAATCACAATGCACCTTACACTGATATATAGCTACTGTAAACTTTCTTTCTAGGCTGATATTTTCGTGGTGTAGCGTAAGATACTAGGCTATAGTGATACTTGATAAGGCCATAGAATGTAATAACACCCAGTTATTACAGTTTTTGTGTGAACACCAAGAGAATCAATAAAGGTGAGGAAGACACAGATTGTAGCTTGGAGCAGTGCAATGAAGATTATTGCCAGAGACATGTTGCATTTTTTAACCTTGGCTACATTCAACTGTGACTGTTTATTTCTTCTTTCAGAAAGGACTGTAATGTTGCAATGTGAAGCTCTGTTTCTATTTGAAAGCCAATCCCTCTGTCACTGCAAGACTTGGCATAAAAATGTAGAGCACTCTCTAAAATCATAGCCTATGATTTTATTCAGTGCTGTGATGTTGAATACACTGTGTCCTCCACCGGTTCAGTCCGTTAAGTTGAAACACATTCTCTCTATGCTCACATTCATTCTTTCTCTAATAAAGTTCTTGACTCTACAGGGAAGGCAATTAAGAGAAAAGCAGTGGTGTGCACATTTACAGTGCCCCAAAATCATCATTTGCACATCAAACAGCCTACGCCTTCATCCCGGTAAATTTGCATATAATACCACAAAGGTGCATCAATGTCAAATAGAAGTCTTCATTCCAATGCAGCATCTATGTCTCCTCTGCTGGGATGCTGAGGTAGGTGCACCTGAGATACACAAAGCACCGGGTAAAGTGGGGGGCAGGTAAAGAGTAAAACAGATACCGCCAGTCATAGAGGAGGGTGTGTTTTACTGTTGTTATAGATAAAGTAATCATGGTGAGTTATGAGAAAGAAAAAGGTTTGTTTTCTGGGTGCTGTCACTCATGGAGTGATTTCAGGAATTGGTCAAAAACCAGTTGAAATCAATATCCACCAAAGCGGAAAAATGGGGAGGTAAGGAATCTGGATAATTGACAATTTAAACCACTCTCCACCCACAATACATGCAAACCAACACATTCAAATAACACATTATTAAATAACTGTCACTATCCATTAAAAATATCATACCTCTCAATGTTCACAAGAGCAGAATATAGCTTCATGTAGGGCAATATTACAAACATATACTTAAACATTGGTTTATATCATTAACATAAATCAATGTTTTGTTGTCAACATTTACAGTGGTGTTAAATGGAGGGCAACAAGAACTAGTCATCAGATATTGTTCACTATAGACTAATCAGGTTGTGGGCAGAAGTAAACAAGTTGCCATTAAAGTAGTGGCATCTGACTTGTAATCTGTGCAATAACACTGTAAAGTATGTAAAGAATTTACTTTCTAACCACTTTTGGCAAGAACTATGTGCAGGAGATCTTGTTGAACCAAGGTTGAAAATTAAGTAATTGAAATGTCATTGAAATAAAATCATAAATATAAACTTCACATGGAAATCTTGTTAAATTTTAACAGACAGCTAGACAACCTTTTAATGACCAAATTTCACTTACTGGGCTGCGCTGTTACCAACAGCACCAACAATAAATTTCAACTATGGAAAAAAAAACGTCCTTTCTAAAGGCAACTTATGCCCAATAATGAAATTACATTTAATTCAGTTATGCATCATAATAAAGATAACTCATAAAATATGTAAGCATAACACAATGAATTACTCAATGACCATCTGCTATTGTGATTGACACTAAAATACAAACATTCCATCATTTAGCCATGACAAAACAATTATTTGTTAGCATTAAACTACAGCAGCTGCCATGACCTGTAGACATATGGTAGGTGCAAAATCAAAAATTTATTGTTGAATGCTAAGAAAATAATTGTTTTGTCTTGGCTAAAATGATGCAGTCCTCAATTTTTACTATGTAGAATGTAGTAAGTAAACAGTAGGTCTAGCACTAGTAGTAGCAGCATAATAATAAGCTATTTATGATCCAAACAGATATATTCATCATAAGTCTGAGGGGAAAAGGTTTGATAATGTACCCACTGACTGTAGTTACACTTTAAATATCCAGCTAGCATAACATTCTAGTTTGGAAACATGCATAATTCATGCATTTTTCTCTCCTCAGAAGTACACATTAAATATTTGTTAACTTATAAAAGCATCATGCAACACTCTGCACCTCAGGACTATTAATTTTCCACACACACACACTTCATTGTAAAGCTCCATCTGCTACACCACTGGTACTATTAAGGCAAAGAAGAAGGGCTTGAATATTGGAGAGGAACAGTTAAACCCCAAAGATGAAGGAGAACACAAGGGAGAGACTCTATATCCACAAATAAATAAGGCAACATTGTGCAGTCACTCTCAAACAGCTATTGCAACATCTGAACTCCCACTGATGCTGTACAACAGTACTTCAAAATTAAATACATGGCAGAGTGACTTTGATAAGTGATTTTTACACCCTGAGCTGGTAGCTCTGTACATATCTTATTCTTATGGACAAAACAATAACTATTCCAGTTAAAATGCAATTAAGACTGCCATTGTTTGTTTACTGAGAAAGACATGGGATTGAATGTCACATTTTTAACCTTCCCTCCCTCCCCCTTTTTCCTCAGTAAAATTCAAGTGCCTTTCAGATAACTTTCAATATTCTTGAGATGAAAAGCTGCGGGGGTCCACTGGATTAGTTTTTATTTTATTTTTAATTCATGAAATAGTTTTAATAAATCATATTTAATCATTAAACCCAATGTAAGTATCCCTAATTTCATTCTGGGCATGCAGATAGGCTAATTACTGCAAATTATAAATAGAATTTGGTTCTTTTCTGCAGTGATTAATTAGGTTTTATGTTGCTCTGTAGAAACAATATTGTATTACAGACTCAAACAGGTTTAGACTCCAAACAAATGAATATGAACTAAAACACACAACAGATTACTGTTGAATTCTATAGGTGTTTTGTTTGTTAGTTTGCTTTTCCAAGCATGCTTCACCAAAATTAGGCCAGGGATCTCAAAATGTTCTCCCCATCATCCATCCATGTATTTTCAAGGTGTCCCAGCACCATGAACAGTCTTCTCAAAATGTGCCAGGGATCATGCATATTTATTTCAAAAGTTTAACTAGACAATGATTTCATGGTTCTCTGGGCCACACACATTATCTTAGATGGCAACTTCTGGATTGTTAAACTTTGCTCTGGGGGAACTTAAAATGAACTGTAATAACACTGATGATCCCTTAGCTGTTCACAAAGTCATCTTCAGGTCAAAATTTTAATTTGTCCAATATTTATTTATTTATGACCAAAAACACACAAAGGCTTAGCTGTACTTCATGCTTAATGCATGTTTATTAGCAAATGTTACCACTCTAAGTTCAGAGAACCAGCTGAACTAAACTTGTCAGAATAATATCCAATTCAGTATGACATAATGCGACAACACAAATCTTTAATGCAGACTGTCAGTAGCCACTGGCACTGAGCCTCAGACAGTAGCAAACACACAGGACTGTGGAGGTTGCTGTCTCACCTGCCTTTTGCTCTTTCTACTACCACATCCAGTGCATATCTCATATGTGACTGTCCATTTGTCAAATGTGTGATCTTTGTCCATATTAAATCAAGTTCAAGATTGAGTGCCATGTGTCAGGGATGAAAATCTAAAAGCAAATATATTGTTATAATGTTAAACAATTATTTTTTAGTTTAGGAGTTACGAAACTAAGTAGTAGATGACATTATATCAAGACCAGCCAGTGATCAAGTCATGCACGTTTGATCAAACTAGAGTTGAAACTCACAATTTGCACATTATTTTTAACTCAGCACAGCATCTGCATTAATATTTTATATTTAGTGGCTACAAAAGTAACATGTAGAGTTTTTTTTTTTGATCAACTCCCTGGGGAACTCACAGGGACAAAGTACTTGCAGCCTCCTTGCCACAGGCAGAGCTCAGGAAAGGTCTTTATAACAGTGAACCTACAAAAATAAAACATACTTTTCTCAGAAGGAGAGCAAGTAAATTGGTGATTTAGTGATTGTTCAGAAGGGAACATAGTATTGGTTCATTTTTTAACAATGAGTTTTGATTGCTTTGCGTAATTAAAAGTTCAGTTACTTCATTTGTACACTGAAAATTCCTTCTGCTCATCAGGAAATATTTTATAGCCAACATTTTAAAGCACCTCTCTAGAGTATAAAATTGTTCTTCCTCTCTCTGCATTTTCACCTCAGGATACAATCAAGGCCACTGTTGTTTAAATTCTCTTTGTACCCTTGTGATTACATTTCAAACCTTAAAAAAATGCCTCTTGTTTTTAGTGGATGAGCCACTGCATTGTGAAGCAATTTAACACTCCAGCTCCTTTCCTCTTGGCGTAATTAACATATCCACTGTGTCTCTAATTAAGTAATCTAGAGATACCCATTAGTAACATAAAAAACATAAACACTGTAAGAATATCATTGCCCATTTTTTATCTAATTTGATGGGGTATCAATTTCTATCTCCCTGTTAATTGAAAATATGTGTCAGAAATGAAGCACAATATATCCCAGGCCCACAAGACATTATTATCCTCGTGATTGAGCATATCAGAAATGCAGATCAAGATGAGGAAGCCGACTTCAAAAATGTCAAATGATCATCCTGCGTATTGTCAAGACAGAAATGGGGCACACAGGATTTCAACAAGCTATTAATGCAATGTCTGGTCCATCATCCTGCTATGAAAAGTCCTCAACAGAAAAAGAATAAAGGCCGCTAAACAAACAGGCACAGTTTAGAGGGCTGGCTGAGGCTGCCCAGAGGCTCATTAAAGCAGGCTGCTTCTCTTCTTAAAAGCAGTTCCACTGGTAGAGTCGCCCATAGAAACTCCAAACTGACAGAATATTTCATTAGAAGGCTTGAATATTTCATTTGAATACACATCTTCGGATGCATTTCCTCTTTCCTTTCATACATTAGGAATTAGGCACTGCAACAATTAAACACACTCATCTGCATATGAAGAGCAGCCTGCAAAATCTGCGCTCACTGAATGCAATCCTGGCCTGCATTTTGAAGGTCTATATGGGAGATTCAGGGGTGGAGGCTCTCCTCTAAGTTCTCAGGCCTGGGTGTCGCAACAAGATCCATCAGCTGGCTTGTCAACACATCTCACAACGCTCATTACCAACCTGGCTACTCCACACCGAGTCTGACGTCCTGTGGCCCATAGAAACCAACATCCAGCTCTCCTGGCCCGTCTGCCACTGCATCACCATGGCAACAGCTCTCTGCTCACAACCACTCATAGGTATTTTTTCTCCATAGCTAGATTTCCTGAAGGCTGGTTCCAAGTATGACAGCTAGCCATCCAACCACTGTTAAAGCACTTAAAGGTGAAGTTGTGACACAGTGCCTATAGCCCCCCCCCCCCCAAAAAAAAAAAAAAAAACACAGGAAGGCAGATGAAAATAAATCGGGATAATCATTTCAGAACTGATCTCATAAATGAATTACCATGAAGCACTGACGCTTTTCTTCTGAGATGTGGTAAGTAACTATTATTATATCTTAGCCATTTTGTTTTCTGTAGCTGCTGCTTATTTATGAGATATACCAACACTCCACTCCAGCTTCCCAGATTGTCATTACAACAAGAACAGAGGCTTTGAGTGAAACTAATCATGAGCATCCATATCATGTTAAACATATTTATATTTATTATGAACCTGGGACTTATTTCACTCTACATTTAGCTATCTCTTGGTGCTGTCTAATACAATCGAACAGTACCAAACATGTCATATAATTGAAACTGGACCATGGGAAGTACAGTGTGACAAACAATATAAAATAATTGCATCTGAGGCATGATAGCTGTGGTCACATTCACAGAAAAACCTGATCTAGAGGTGGTGACAAAAAACAATACTAAATAGATCTCAATAGAATATATCTGTACTTTTTGGCCGAACAAATGTTTTCAAAATAAGACTAATAAAGTCTATTTGACAGGGAAGCTTTAAATCTAATGTGCTCCTATCTTTCTAATTTTCATTGAAAGAATCTGGGTATACTGTATTAAAAAATAAAATTGCCCATAACTTCATGTTCTTCAAGTTAGGTTGACTCTACAAGTTAAGCAGCCTTCATCACTGAATTTTCAAATGTCAGTACTGAGATGTCTCCCCCTGCCATGATAACCACAATAATGGACAAACAGCACAAACATTTCATTCATTTCATTTCCTCACATGTATATTTTGGTTTGATTTGTGTCTGCATACCTTGTAACGTGATATGTATCACATGCAAATTTTATTATGATAACATGCTTATCCTTTATATCTAGATTCACTGTTACTCATCTACTGTATCTTCCTCACTTAATTAATTACTTTTCATCTTTCCATCATCTCAGTGTCCTGTTGCTGTGTCTGGCACTTACAGTTCAAGCTGCATATGTCAATTAGACTGACATGATAACCAGCTTTGAACTTAAAACCGAACAGCTGCTTACTCCTCAGCCCTTGTATTCTAATACCAAACAATGTTTGTTAACTTTAAGATTCTAAAAATGCAAATAAAATTCATTGTTTTGACAGTATTCAGTGTTTTTACAGCTTTATTACAACAGCGTTTGACTTCAGCCCTGTAGATCCAGCCAATGGTCAACATTCTCTTCTGTTAATCTAAACAAAGTGTTTTAGTTCCCTAAATTTAACCATACCTTAACCAAAGGGGTGGCAAGAGCATGACCCATATGGTTTAATAAGTCAGTTGCAAAGCAGAAGATGTGTGATAGAGGAGGTGTCTCTTTTGTAGAAGAATAAAGTAATCAAGTCAAAATCTAGGAAATAATAAAGTCAGACTGATTTCACAGAGCAATACCATACAGGGATAAACATAGTATCTATGCCCTCATCTAGTAGTCTATGATGTACAGGTTTCACTCGTAGAGCGATGCAGTAGATGAGGCATATAAAAAGGGACAAACTAGAAGCTTTCTGCGTTAATAGGTGATATTGCACAACCTCATTGTATAGGGACAGTTAAATATGGAATAAATTGAGTAACTAATGGTTACTTCCCACCGGCTGTTTTACGGTTGACTATCACAAGCTTGTATTTATCGTCATTTTAAAGCCCACTGCTGTTCTCATAACTTTCATTTAAAATGGGGAGGGAACTGAATGTTACCACCATCTGGTACCATTCCTAACTCAAAGAGAAAATGCTTGAATTCTCAACAGGGATTTTCATTAAGATGATATCCCATCTAGAATGCAATATTAAGGCAGCAATACCGCTCGAATTTCATTTCAGTCATCCTTTACTGATTCAGATTTCTTTGTGCAGTAACATAGAAAACAGTTTTACAGCAAGCAATAATCACTACAGATTAAACACCAATTAGAGTTAGGGTTAGACATTTCAGCTTTCAAGCAATAAAATAAAATGAAATATTGCTGTATTGCCCTTTTCACAAATATTTTTGTTGGTGCTCTAGAAAGCTCCCCTATTCATCATGGAATTGATTCTTGAGTTATTTTTGATCAGGATATATCCTTTAACACCTTTAACAGAAATCTAATTTCAAGGATTCCCTTTTTTCACTTACGTAATATTGCAAAAATCAGGCACGTCCTTTCTCAAGAAGAAAAAAAATAGTCCATGCATTTGTTACTTCCAAGCTGGATTATTGCAATTCCTTATTATCAGGTTGCCCTAACAAGTCGCTAAAGGCTCTCCATCTAGTCCAGAATGCTGTGTACTGACAAAAACTAGAAAAAGAGATCATACTTCTCCCATCTTAGCTTCAGTAAAATCGAGAATTGAATTTAAACTCCTTCTCCTCACCTACAAAGCTCTTAATGGTCAGGCACCATCATATCTTAAAGAGCGCATAGTACCTTATTATCCCACTAGAACACTGCACTCCCGGAATGCAGGCATACTTGTGGTTTCTACAGTCTCCAAAAGTAGAATGGGAGGCAGAGCCTTCAGCTATCAGGCTCCTCTCCTGTGGAACCATCTTCCAGATTCGGTCGGGGTGTCAGACACCCTCTCTACATTTAAGAGTAAGTTTAAAACTTTCCTTTTTGATAATGCTTATAGTTACGGCCATTGTTGTTCTGCTTCTCTGTCTACCGGTTTTTCCTTACCGCTGTTGCCAAGTGCTTGCTCATGGGGGAATTGTTGGATGCCTGTAAATTAAAGTACAGTCTAGACCTGCTCTATGTGAAAAGTGCCTTGAGATGACTTTTGTTGTGATTTGGCGCTATATAAATAAAATTGAATTAAATTGAACTAACCTAACAAACACTTTGCATCTGGTTAGACATCATTAAGTTCAATTGCAAAACTGTGAAGAACCTCTTCATCACTGTACAGAAAGGTCAGTTATGAATGGTTTAACTTTACTGTGAAAGCATGAGAGCAGTTTGCAACAGTTGTGTCTTTGCCTTTGTGGATATTGCAATAAATATTGCATGGTTCAGATGTGTTTTATTGGACTACATGTGACAGCTGTCCACAGTGTGTGAAACTGCTTTTGGGTCAGAGACAGATCATGACGTCTCTGAGTAAAGAGGAATCTAGTATCAAAGAGCTGTCTTGGAGAGGCGACACAGAGAAAGAGGGCCTTATGATGTTGAAGCTTGAAATATTTATTTGATACAATAGACACAATAGACACTTACAGTTGCTGTAGCTCAAGTGTGACATGATTGAGAACCAGAGCAAGCCATTAATGTTTTATATGTAGTTATGAGTAAAAGATGAATCAGGCCAATTTTAAATCATTTTAGTATTATTTATATAGACAACAAAGACTTGGAGGTAGTTAATCATTTTGCTCAACTTTCTTTCCATTTTTCTGCCTTGACAGTGTTGTTCAGTGAACATATTGTTTCAAGTGGAGGCATCGCCTTAAATGAATTCTTATTAGCCATCTAAAAATAGTCTCCAGGTTTCAGGGTCTAGGCTGCCTGTAATCTGACAAGCACAGAGGGAGCATCATGACCAGCCAGCTGCCAGAGCCTCAATGAAAAACATAAGGAATATGGGCATTATATTATAAATCTCCTGTGGAATATCAGTAGCTGTTATGGAAGACTTCTTGCAGATCATTAGCACCAGTAGATCAATGTGAGGAAACAGCCATTGTTTGTCTCATGTCATACAGTATATGATAGCAGTTCTGGTGTTGATTGCTTGAACCTTTTTTCAAGGATAATGTTCCATCCACATTAATTTGCCGTTTAGTGTGGCACATTATTTGCACAATGAGAATCTATGAATGTATGAATGTGGGTTTTGGGATCTGAACATAGATCCCATTATGCATATACACTTGAGAAGAGAATGCCTTTTTTTGTTATTGTTGTTGTTGTTTGTTTGTTATACTTTACAGCATATAATGCTTTTAGGCTTTGTTCATTTCTGTTCACAGTATGACCCCGTTAAATATTTTTTCTTTGTCATTATATATATTACATACAATATTCATTGTAGCTGGGCAGCCACCACAATAATGTGATTTTCAAAGCAGCCGCATGGCCTTTATCTACTGTACATCTGCTCATTGTCTGTCTATTTATGTAAATGTGTTCATTGTCACTGATGGCGGTCTCATCACTCAGATCTATCCATCCAGCATAAATCACCCCTCTAGTACAGGACCAACACATAGACAACACAGTCACTCGCATTTCCCCCTCTGGGTGCATTTAGAGTCTTCAGTTCATCTAACATGCTGGTCTTTGAATTGCATGAGGATATCAGAGCACCTGGAAGAAATATGTGCATACTCTTACTGACATTTGAACACCAGACCCTACTGGGAAAGCCACAGTGCTCCCTGACATTCAATAAAAAAAAAAAAAACTTCATTCCACATATGGATATCCATTTGTATTAAGTGTTTAAATCTGTGATTTAATTACTTAGTTGATGTATGTTCACTGTAATTGGCCTTAAAATATCTTTGTAGCAGTTTCCTGAAACATTAAATTTATCTATTGAATGCAGATACCCTAAAGGCATCAGATTGTCCAACAGTATCTGAAACCCCTCTCACAACACCTTTCTAATGTAGGAGTGAGAGCTGCACGTCTGTAACTTTCAGAAAACACAAGACCATTTCAGTGCTGGTCTGTTCCTGTATCACATTATAAGCATTGTGCTACTTTATATATTTCTTTACACTAAGAAAATACATATAAAACAAGTGTAAATCATGTGATATGTTGTCTGTTTTTGATGAAACACATAAATTTGTTGTCACAATAGAACACTACTATAAATTTGAATTTCATTTTGTTGGTAAAATGACACATTCTGAACTGCTCCATGGCTAAAATGAGTTCTTCTCTGTTTAGAAACAATATGTATATGCTAAATGTCTTTAAAGAAGCAGCCTTTACACCTCTCAAGGGTTTTTGTTTTTGAAAGCAAATTGTTTCATCGGCATATAAAATTGCCCCCCACCCCTCCAATTGCATCAGGTGGAGGACAATCATATAGTTTGATGTGGTTTGTTGTAAGATTCCATGTTGGTTTTCCTCCTGTCCTCCCTAATTTTTTGAGTCACCAACCACCACCAGAGTCCAACAAGGACAGTCACTTCAGAAATTGACCAGTGATGTGTAGGTGAGAAAGTAGACAGGCTTTCTCCTAGAAATTACAATTATTTACTACTTAAATGCCAAAGCAAATATGTATCGAAAAGCACACAATGCTTCCTGGGTTTAAGCCCTCACAACAATTGATTAAGGTAAGGGAATTTGTTTAATATTGAAAAAAGTCAACAGTGACATGAAGCATGAGTCACAAAGGATTTACTTCATTAACATCTAACCAAAACCAAGCTAAATTGTTTTTATCATCTAAACATAGCTATTTTATTTGAATTTCTAGGAGACAGTGTTTCAACTATTGTGCAACACTATGAATGCCATCAAGTAAAGACTATCCTGAAATGTGCATGTAAGATTATTTTTTTGCCTCAAGTACAGACTCAAATCATAAAACTCTAGTTTGGAAGCTCAAGATGACCAGCAAGAAGACGCAAAGCAACAGTATGAGTTTCTAAAATTATAATGACCAGAAACTCTCTGTAGACAGATTTTGGCAACAACCAGCATAAATCTTTTACTTTCTTTGTTGACAGTCATGCCTTTACAGTTCAAACAAAATGATGTTAAACTGTATCATTTGCTTTAATGAACTGTAACTACTAGGCTGCAGTGAGATAATGAGATAAATGTGTCCTCTCACTGCAGTTTGTTACAGAAAAAATGTTCATGAAACCATTATTATTTCTACAACTTAACTCATGGGATCAAGAATCAAACATCTGCATGATCAATGTACAGATTCACAGAAGCAAAAATTGGTGAGCTGAAATGGAGCCAGTGCTTTGGGAACATCAGCGTCTTTGAGTGTAATCCGTCTTCCTGTATTCTCTTCAGTCACTATGGGCAAGTTTTATTGTCTGCAGTGCAACGACCTGGATTCCAATCCACAAGGAAGAAGGTGGGGATGCAGGATAACAAACTGCACAAGGGACTTCAGCAAGGATTGGCTTTAACACATGCACCAATTATAGTGAGCACAGCATGCATCCTTTTCCAAACACTGCTGAGTGCTCCACACACCCCCTGAGAAAACATCTGCTTTTGTGCAGAGATCCCAATTCTACTTTCACATATGCACGTCGTATCACATGAGCACACACCGACATGTACACACACACACACCGTGTTAACACATAATGCACGAGATAAAAATAAAATAACAGTTTTTTTGTTAAATAAGGTACATTTTAATTTCCTTTTTTCAAATTAAAATAGAACTGTAATGCATATCTATTTTGCTATTATCCCTATGCTCACCAACTGTGAAATTAAAAATTACTTCCAAAAGTACCAAAACAATAACTCTAATTTAATCTTTTATTAGTTCTGTTTTCATACAAATGAACAAAACATTTTGTACACTTTAATACAATGTTAACTTTGCCATTCACAGACTGAGAACTACAGGTGCCACCTGTATCTCTTTTATAGGACATTAAACTGACTTGGCCACTGGAATTTAAACTAATAATGTTCCTTTTAACTTTTGTATGAACCATTTGAAATGTGTTTTAATTACTCTTTGGGTTCATTGCAATGATGACAATAGTCTGTTTCAAGAGAAGTGGAAAGCACAAATGAAAGACTCTACGTAAAATGATGCCTTCATCAATCTTTATGGTCAAGTAAATAATAAAATGTTCAATTCAATTACAATTCCATTTAAATGTTGAGTTGTCCACTTAATAATCTACTATCTAATTATAACCCAAACTGACATTGAAGCATAGACAGATAAAATAACCCCATGATGGACTGCTGGGACATATATTATGATGGTCAAGTAATGTACAATGACAAATTATAGCTAACACAACATTCGTATCTAAAGACAATATTGAGCCTAACTAACACACCCTAATTCAGACCTAGATTATCTGAAGTTAAATACTGTATATCATTAGTTCTCCTCCTGTTGTGACATCACATTGAGGGGTAATTCAAAATTATTTCTTTAAATGGGGCGATTTCATCATGCCAAAGAGTTGATGAAGCAATGATGAGGAAAAGCTTCATTCTTTAAGAGCCCTTGAAGGACCAGTGTGTAGGAATTTTTACATCTAGCAGTGAATGTATACTCATCTCCCTCCCCTTCCAAGTGCATAGGAGAACCTGCAGTGGCTATGGAACTCATGAAAAATGAAAAGTCCTCTCTTGAGCCAGTGTTTGGTTTGTCTGTCTTGGGCTACTGTAGAAACATGACGTTGCAACATGCCAGGCTCCATGGAAGAGGACCCGCTCCCTCAGTAGATATAAAGTGTTCATTCTAAGGTAACGAAAACGCAACTATTCTTATTTACAGGTGATTATTTAGTATTTATAACATACATATGAATATTATATTCCATTCTACCAAGTCTGTACCCCTAGATGCCACTAAATTCTACACACTGCACCTTTAAAATAACATCTCTTAATCTAAAATCTACCCCTAGCCCAGACAATTCTTGTTCTCAATGATACCCCTCATATTTATTTACAATAATCTACGAATAAAATAAAGCCACCAACTTCATAATAAAATATAAAAAGGTTCTTGTAGTTAAGGAACACAATAGGCTACACGATTACTCAAAACTACAAGTTACTGTAGGAGAGCAACTATAAGCGCAACAAACATATCACATATCAAATAGTCTGTACTGGCTTTTATTTATGTATAGCCAATTGTTTTAAAATAATACAAACTGAAACTTTTTAATATGAACTTGTGTAAATACAGTATGTTGTTCAATCTAATTGTTTCATGGTGTATACATTTAGAGAAAGACTTTCCAATTTAATTAAGTAAATTACTAAATAATATTGTGTGATCACAAAAACATCTGTTTTGTTATAGTCCATATTTTTCACAGATATCGATGCTAATTCAGGTATTGGTTTTCATGCAGAGCCTCAGGTGTCCCAGACAGGGATACTGATAATCTTTCCTTCACAACTTTAACTATCAGGGATCATCCTTTTAGTTGGTTAAAGCAAAAATATGTGCCCTGCATCTACACTCTCTAATTTAACTCACACAGCCAAGGAACCTCAATTAAATCTTCCAACACTGCAAAAAGTTTTAGTAAAAAGTGAAATCATACAGATTATATAAGGATCAGTGCATACTGAGCCTCCTGAAAGATCTGACAGTGCTTTTTTCATTAAGCAAAGCTCCAGATACTATTTCCTACGGATAATTAAAATCATATTGTATGTTGTGCAAATGGGATTATTATGGAGGCCTGTCAGTTTATGGAATCATGGACTATAAATGCCTTAACTACACTGTATTCCTTTTCTTGCAGCATTTGCAGCAGTGACATTATTTTGCATATGTAAATGTACCAAAGTATAACTAAATAACTGAATAAAAACTTTTTTGTCACTTTACTAAACAAATGTAAGTTAGTGCACTTGTGTTTAAAGTGCAGATTTATTGTCTTGTGTGTATCATCACTGATAAAGACATTGTGACAAGAATTTAAATATAGTCTAAAACATATATCAAACATTAAAGGGTCATCATCTTTCCGCATTACATATTTGGGATGCTGCTCATTTATATTTTGGGTACTGAATAAAGTGTTTGTCTTTTAGGACTTTGCCACCCACACAAGTACAGTTTTCTCCTTGGAGAACAGGAGATTGGCCAATATTGAAGCCTGCAGTGGCGCATCCAGGACTTTTTGATGGATGTTGCCAAGAAGAGACACCAAGCTAGTGTGCGGTGGCCATGGATATGGTGAATATAAATGAATGGTAGGTGATCAAAATGTGTAAATATAGATGTTCAGTGCATCACAGTGCTTCAACCTATGCACAAATAAACTCATATTAGCATCCATTGTAATGTTTGTACAAAAAGCCAGGTTGATTTTTTTACATTTTATAATACAGCATTAAACTAAAGGTGCCATGCTGACCACCCACAACAACTAAATCTAACATTACAACCTAGAGCACCACTAACATGTAACTACCATTCTATTCAGTTTTCTATTCCATATACATCACTTTTTTAATTCCCACTTATCACAGTCAAGTTGGCCCTATATCAGCTGTTCAGCTGTCATCATTGATTTGCCAGCGTTTGTCCCACCTTATTGTGTTGATGAACATGACCAACAATCCCATCAGATCTGGGTTGGCCACAGGAATGGCCAACGAGATTTCAGATTTCAGGTCATTATACAGTGGTGCAGTAGGATTGCAAACCATTGTGATATTTGACTCATGTCAAATTGCAGTTTGTAATTGCAGATGCAACTTATGCACAGAGAGAAAAGTACACACACACACACACACACACACACACACCTCAACCATTACAGGCTAAACACAGTCAGAACAGGTGCAGAGAGAGTTCATGAGCATCTCAGCATTGAGCAACTGATTCGTCTCTACAGTATTGTAAAAGATGAGAACATTACAGACCTCCTCTCACTACAGAAAGATAAAAGTGGGGAGTTAGCATCCAGGAACCTCCCAACATAGAAACCATCCAAAGCACTAGAGTCCTGCTGAGAGATAAGAGCAAGATACAAATCCACTTTCCACAAAAAAATTATGTTGCGACTGAAAACAACAATGAAACAACATACTTAAACATATGTTCCAGAGAATTGGTGAGTAAAATACTGTTGTTGTGAGGCATGACAGGTAATAACAGATTTCAGCCCTCACTGTAGTTCCTATACATTGGCAGGTTTATAAATGTAAGAATTATTTAGCATGAGAAAGAGCCACAATGCACTGGCCATAAGGCAGGAGTCCCTAATTACTGCCTTGTGGGGCCTTGCTTATCATCAGCAGCAATTTTTGTGTGGCAAATATTCCCACAACAGCCTTTGATGTAATTACTTTCCAAACAGCTCCCCTCTAGCCAATATGCTGTTCTAAATTCATGGCTTGGCTTGTTTGCAACGTCACTGGAACACACACATTTTTCATTTGTTGCTCTGTAGAGAACAGAGACGCAGCAGCTCCACTGACACCAGGGACTGAAACTAACTATTTTCACTACTACGACAGAGAGTAAACAGGCAAAGTGCAGTCTAGTGAAGGCACACAAAAAGAGGCAATTCATAAATAAAAATATGTTTGGACCAATATTTCACTTGATGAGGCAGCTATGCAGGGTCGAGTAAGGATGTAGCTCCACTGAGAAGTGGAAGCAGACCGACCAACCTGAAGTGAACTTTATTACCTGAATACAGAGCAAAAAGAAGACAGAACAAGAGTTAGTCTACCATGTACTGTTCCGTCCACCAAAAAGTGTTGAAGGATATCTCCAGTCATCTTTTAAAAAATGTGAACTTGTTTCCTGTCATATGCCATAAGAGGACATTCTGTATAAATGAAAGTTTGTCACAACTCATCAGAGAAACAGTTACAAGCAACTCTAAGTGCATTATGTGAGCAAAGTAGTAAAAAGGTGCAGTTCAGTGGAGGATCAGTGATCCAAGCAAATAAATCAATATGTAAAAATATTCTATAAACCAAGTATGTGCATTTCACAATATTTTCCAAAGCTGCTATTAGACTTAAGCCAAGACCAATATTTGAGTATTTCAGTTACAAAGTCAAAATAACCTATAATGAGAGAAATCCTTGAAAAAACTAATGAGTATGAATCACTTAATGGAATTCTAATTAAGTGAAAGAGACTTGAATGACACAAAATAAACGCAAAAGAACTTGCCACTGTAACCATAACTTATTAAAAGACTGCTGCATTAGCAGCTCTCTGAATGTCAAATTTGAATTTATGTTAAGCTACCAACTGTGACTGAATATAGGCAGATATTATGGCGCTGTCTTATTCTCTCTAAGAAGTTTTCTCACACAGTTTTTTGTGTTCTCGTCATCTCTTGTTTGCTGTTATTGCTATATCTATAAAATACAGGTTAAATTTCTCTTTGCCACCAAACTACCTACTTCTAATAGGGTTGGCCAATATGGCCTAAAGTGAAATGTTTCCTTAAAAACAAACTGCAATAGATGAAGGAATTATTCAAATAAATTTGTTTTTTTTAATGATAAAAATAATTAACAGAAGTGGCAAACATTCCCTATTGGGATTAATAAAGTGCAAAGCTAACTTTCACCAACTTAATTTTTCAAATAAATAAAAGGTGCCTCTTGAAAAAATGTATTGTATCCCTGAAGAAAGAACACTTTTGTAAACAAAATTAAACATATGTTATTTGCAAGCTAAATAACAAATTCACACATAAAGTGCTTGTAATGTCTTTCAAAATTTTTTTTTTACAAGTTTTTTGCAAGGAACACTACTGCCTCTGGCTTGAGGCGTGTCCTGTATGTTACAATACTCCTCCCTAAACTAAAGACCCTCTCTGATGGGACACTTGTAGCAGGGATAGAGAGGTATTTCTTGGCCAGATTACTGAGCCTTGGGAAGTTTGCTTTGTGGTGCTTCCACCACTGAAGTGGATCAGTGTCTTGGTCTGTGTTACAGAACAAGTAAGTTGCCAGCTCAGTTTCAATTTTGTCTACCTCTGACTGGAAGGAAGATGTCACTTTCTTCTTGAAGAGGCTTGCTAAAGTTTTTTTCTTCAGCTAAGGCTGAGCTTCTTCTTGTTGCACCTGCACAGCTGGGCTAGGCTTTGGTGTGATTTTGTCAGCGGTCAGAGACATCAGCTCTGTGACAGCTCTTCTCTTAATTTGTTCCACCTAGTCATGGTAAATATAAGTTGTCGGTAGCCTAGGATCCATTTGTCCAAGAATTCATCTGTATTTGTCATCAAGGTACTCCAGTATGTTTGTTTTTTAGGTTTTTGTTTTTTGTGAGCTCAGTGTCTTCCTCTTCTGGCTGTAAGAGACTGCTTCTGAACACATGGAGCACTGGTTTGATGTAGGGCATCAGTGAAATCTTGCAGTGGTTTCACACCTTTATTCAATGATACATCCATGTCTTGCCACGTGGGCACAAGGTACTTGCTGTTCTTCTCTGACATGGGCTATGGCTGTCTTCTGTTCCAGGACTCTCCCTACTATCTTTTGCCTTGAATCCTACCTGGTTCGGGAATTTGTGATAAGCTGATGTGTGGGTAGACTGAGCTCTGCCTGTACTATTGCCATCCTTCACACTGTTCTCTGTAAAAAAAGGAAAAAAAAAGATGAAACAATCAATTCTGTTACATGGACTACATTCACACTTACATAGGCTAATATGTCCAAACAAGTCTTTTTAGTTTAAGTGTAAGTTATTAAGAATGTTGATTATGGCTTCATTAATCTATCATTCAATAAACTTTTATTTTTAAAGCACAATTCAGACTAATAAATATAATTATGCATTTCCATTTAGACACTTACCAATGGTGTCGTGCAGTTTGTGTCCAAAGTACTGGAAGTTGGTCCAGTCATTCAGTCTTAGAGCCCTCTGTGGGAGCCCAATGCATCTTTCAGCCCCTGGGTGATGATTTCACCAGTTTGGTCACTGAGGAAGTAAGTTGTTTGGAGCCAGACACTTTGCAGAGTCC
This sequence comes from Euthynnus affinis, assembly GCA_029490765.1. Lineage (NCBI taxonomy): Eukaryota > Metazoa > Chordata > Actinopteri > Scombriformes > Scombridae > Euthynnus > Euthynnus affinis. Next base: position 19,208,322 of record CM055839.1, read on the forward strand.
AATCGCTGGTAATAAAATGTGCCATCAAACCCATGTAGGGCTGCATGGTTCAACTGGACCACACTGTAGCAGACCTGCTAACCCTAGACAATTTTTTTGGATTACCACCTCAACAATTTAGATGTGTCAGATACAAATCATTGCTGTTCAGAAAATGAATCATTGTACATAATTTGCACACATATACATTACAGTACATCATTTGCATACATGCAGCAGTCAAACAGACAAAAAAGTGAGGTATGCACTATGAAGATCCTTGACGCCATTAACAGATTGTTTACAAAAATATCTGTAGATGCCAATAATGTTATTTGGCCATTCATGCCTGTTTGTCCATTTGTCTTTCACCTACCTAAAAACAGCTTACCAAGGAACACAATCTCACTTTGGCTACACACTAACATACCACTACTGCTGTATTTATAGTTTCTATTGTTTACACCACAATAATCAAACTTTAGCCAATTTGATTTTTGAAAATATGATTTTCAGCCAATTTGAAATGATGATGACAATGTAGCTTGAAAACCCTAACCAGCATAAACAGACTATTTTGTGGCTATGGTGAAATAAATATTTTAGAGCTGGTTAATACAACTCTTTTCATTATAAGTAGGCTATAACTTAATGGTGTGATGACCCAATAATAATACATTCTGAATATGAACATGGCTTTGAAACTGTAGAGGTAATCACATCCATTCTTACATATTATGTACTTAATTTGCATTAGGGGCTGTTTCCTTTCCTTGAAATTTTCCTAGAGTAGGTTAAGTTATAGACTACACAGTGCCAGCACACACACACACATACACACACACAGGCACTTTCTACCTTTTACACATACACATACACAGCTCTCTCCTCTCAGTTCTCTCCTTCAGTATGTCATGGTGACTTTTCCTTTCTTCCGCTCCTCACTTCAAAGTGTCCTCAGTGAGAAGCTGGCCAGATTACTTCTGGTGTGTACGTGTAACCAGGGGCGGCAGGTAATGTAAGCTAGAGAAGGCTAAGCCTTTCCTAAATTTACTGCTGGCTATTGTGCACTCTACACTGTTCACTGGTAAAGTTAAAATAATGAAAACATATGTGTCAGCAGTTCAATTGTTGAAAAGACACACATTATGCAGCCCTGTAGTTACCGACAACCTGTTAGCTATGCCATTAGCTAACATTTACGCTACTGAATCACAAGCATTCATGGTTTGTCAGACAAATGTATATCAAACCTGTGAGTGCTACAGCTCATTTAGTTCAGAAAAATTGGACTTTCCAATCAATAAAATCTCACAAGCAAGCAGACATATCTGAGAGCATGACAGGTGAAATGGAAATACATGGCCTTTATCATTTTGGGAGGCTTGCTGCAGCAACTTCTTGGTCCACATAGTGTAGCATGACTAACATTAAAAAACTACTGTACGAGGTAAACCATCACTGGCCTTTTTTTTTTTTTTTTTTTTTTTTTTTTAAGACAACAGGCTTCTTTTTGCTTACCTTAAAGTAACTTGTACCAGTGTACTTTGATGTCAAAATGCATGCCTGCTATGCAAAATGCATACAGGTTGGCGCGTCTGCTGTAGGTCTGTCATAGTGGAGTAAAACGACATCCTCCAGCTTTAGTTTGCTTTAGGCTTGATGCTACAAAACCAAACCACTTCCAGACAACTGAGGAGACAGAGCCTTTTTTGGAAACGAATTCCTCACTTTTATTTGTGCATTCTGTCATGTTGATATTTTACCTGTGTCTGAAGAGAACTCTCAGGGGGGAGGGCGTTACTATGAACTACAAGGGCTCATTGAAGTGGTGGTGGTTCTGTACCACTATTCACTGTTATACATCGTCCTAAACCATAAATTAGGATTAATTGATAAAATTGTTTTATTGCCCAGCTCTACTTTCTAATATACTTGTGCAAACCTTAACTCGTTGTTCAGGGTCAAAGAAGTGATGACAAGTGAACTGAACTTCAGAGCCAGTGTGCCTGTTTGATAAATAACATGTCTCCAAATGCAGAATATGACTATCAAATGCTCGAAAGGAGCTCTTCATTATGTCCTTTTCAAAAATGGCGCTCAATAAAGAGAGCTCTTGAAAGAAGTGTCCGTGTGTGCATGCTATGGTCAAGTGCCAGCCAGTGCTGTAGTACTCGAGTCCAGGACTTGGACTCAAGTCTGACTTGACTCCAGATTTTCAGGACTCATTACTTACCTTGGACTTGAACACTGATGACTCGAACTCGGACTTGACTATTGACTGCATTCAGACTTGGAAGTTGAAGATGAGGACTCAGATGTTAATTGATAAAGTAAAAGGTTTATTTTATTTGTTTTTATTATTTTGTTTGTAATAGGCCCTTCAAATTTGGCATAAATTATTAGCTATATTAATTAGAGATGCACCTATCGATCAGCCACCGATCTAAAACAGCTGGTGTTCAGCTGATCGGCCATCAGTGACTGGCATATCTGTTTCATATATCAGATTTTTTGCCAGTCCTGTTTTAGCCACACTATGGTTCACATCACACACAGCGGCAGCTGCGGCACAGACAATGTAGCAACACACAAGATGTCATTGGTATGGAAATTCTTTGGCGTGAGTGAAGAAGACACAAAGCTCGCAATTTGTTATACCTTTAAGTCCGAAAATTTAAAAAAAGTGTATTTATTTCTTTAGAAAGAAAATCAGAAAAAAATTGAAATTATGAAAAAAATTGGAATCGGTCAGACTTTTTGAAAATCAGCCAAGAAAATTGCAATCGATGCATCATTAATATTCATATGAAATGGTGACAGCTATGTGATTTTTGTTTGATGTAGACCATTTTTATTTGTATGTCAGTATTTCAACTGTGCTAGAGTGGAGCACTGGAGTCCATCTTGGAACTTGACTCAGACTCAACCTTGATGACTCAGACTTGGACTCAGGTAATGGGGACTCGACTTGGATTCAACTCGGACTCTTCTTTGGTGCCTCAGACTTGGACTCGGACTCAAACACTGGGGACTTGAGACTCGACTCGGACTCAAGATTTATGACTCAACTACAACACTGGTGTCAGCATTGTTGTGTAAAAAAAATAAATTCTTTTTTATAAAATTTCATTCAGCAAACCACAAGCATCTGTGGCTCTATATGAAGTCACTGCCCTATCACATATCGCTACCATAACCATTGTTAAGTGCTTAATAAAAAGTTTCTCTATTCATTTAAATCTGCTCATACAGAAAAGAAAATAAATAATGATTGTAATAATTGCATTTCATGGCTACTGCACCGTTATTGGTGACCAAAGTTTCCAGCCAGTGTTACAGGCCCCAGGCATGGGTCACCTGTATACAGAAGATAGGTCCTGTAATATACAGGAAAAGCAGAGACAGGAGACGTTAGTTGTGTTCGTTCAGCAGGCTGTTCTCTGTTTTTTATTAAACATATTCTGTATTCTTCCTCTCCTTTAAGACTTGACTCTTTAGAATCTTAATCACAATAATCTATACATCACAAATTTTACATTTCACACATTAACACATCATAATGATGAACTATCAGTGGTTCACGCTATAGTAGCAATGCTGTGTACTGTGTACTCTGTGTACCAAATTTACACTCTTTTACTGCTGCTGTCACCAGCTTTCCAAAATATTGTTTAACAGTAACTTCCACTGTGTTAAGCTTGTTTTGTTAAGCCTTTCTCGTTCTACTGCATACCTGAACACTTTCACAAAATATAAACAATCAAATATACACTTTAGAAACAACATTCGTCATTCAACAATATTAGCATATCACATTTAACTATTTCTCAACATTAACATAAGATATCGACCAGAATGAGCACCCACTTATATTTAAATAACCATATCTTAACTACTATGCTCACTCCCTGAAACTCTATTACATTCACTTTGTAAAATTATCCACTCACTGTTTAGCAAACAGCTATTTTAAGGTAAAAACACAGGAGCAACAAACATAAATCAAAACATCAACAGTAAGGCCGCCATTTTGTCACCGTTTTTCACAGGGCTCGCGAAGCACTATTTAACTCCCAAACAATTTCTCACACACACAGTTTTCTACCTTAATCGTGACCCTAATCACAAAAGGGAGGCTTAAAAAGTCCTTAGGGATAAGTTGTGACAAGTTTACACACATTACTGACCTGTAATATACAGGAAAAGCAGAGACAGGAGACGTTAGTTGTGTTCGTTCAGCAGGCTGTTCTCTGTTTGAGGAACGGAAGCCCTACGCGGCTACAACTAGCGCTCACTCTGGTGACTACTCCCTCTTGTGGCGGAACAGAAAAACACACTTCACAAAATGAAATATTAACCAAAATAAAACATGTTTAAATCTGGCCTTTTTCACATAGAAAAATACACAAAATAGTGATCAAAACCTACCAATTGTCGATACATTTGTAGGTGTCACACCAGCCTACTGACCTTGACTACAGTGCAAGATCCAGTTCCACCTCTAGCTTAAGTTTTCCACTTTTCTGACATCTAGCTTTCAAAGAGCCAAAATGATCATTTTACACAGCCATTTTGTCTAACAGAATACAACACTGGATAGCAATGGCCAGAGTTTGCTTTTCTATGACTGTCTCACAAAAAGATTGCCATGTCCTGCAGCACATTTGCAGCCACTATGAAATGAAGATTGCAAACTAAAAGTTTTCAAATGAATGTGACCTTTAAATCAGATATTTGTCAATGCTTTTACAGAAGCATCACCATTTTCATAATGACTTGATGAAATCTTCAAAGGGACCTTTACATATTTAGGGTGGGGTGGAAAGGGGAGAATGCATTTCTGCTCATGTAACTTGACAAATTGTGCTTCAAGGTTTCTATTTATATCTTTCTCATCTCACAGGGAGGGTAGAATCTTCCCAATTCCCTTGCCGTTTGCCAGAGGCTTAGTGTGACATATTGCTAATCTGGTCATTATGCAATTTATCAGCTGTCTCTCTTTTACAGCCGTGCATAGATATTATGCAGGTTTCTTATGAGCCTAACTGCAATAACACTGCAAGGAGCTAATGAGCAGTCGCTACTACTGTGGTAATACATCTCAAGTCACTTCAGGGTACTCTTGTTGCAACAACTTGTTAGTCTAAGTCACTCCATTAAACTAACCAAATTATTTTTTTGCTAATGATATTGGGAGCCTCTCAGGCTGGGACCAATGGATTGTGACCAAAACAAGAGAGGGAGAAGTCATCAGAGTCCACTGTTTGACAGCAAATGACTCAGGAAAAAGAAGTTAAAGGCCTTGCTGCAGACCAAAAGCCTCACGTAACCAATGCCCTGAACTGACGCAAGGGAAGCACGCATCTCAGAAGGGATTCATTATAGCCTCTGGCATCCCTCAACATATGAAGTATGGCCATAGCCACCAGAGAAAGCTGTTTTTGTAATGTGAGGCAGGCTTGATATGGATGACAGATTGCAAGTGGCCTGAAGCAAACATCTTCCAGAGTCTTAGATGGTCATCCTTTTCAGCAATGACTGAGTTTTTGCGCCATCAGCTAATTAAGGGTGGCCTGTCATTAAATATGCGTAAATCAGACCTTAATGTGACTCGAGAGTCTTGGTGAGACACTGGGCGGGAAGAATGTGTCCCTCTGATTTAATGGGCCCTGAGCTGAAGGGGATATAAGTCTTGATAATGATGGCCAAGTACAGTGTATTGATCATCGCTCCCTCTGGTGTCTATGTGGGTTAAAGCAGCCAGGACAGAAATTGAACTGGGATTTCTCTGCTGTCTAGAGCAAGCTTACACAGAGGTGAGATGGTCAAAATAACTTGACTAATGTGTTTGTATAAGATCACTCTGGTTCACTTTGTCATTTATACAAGATGTCGACTCATTTGTCCCTCTTGTCACAACTGTAACAAAAAAGTGAACTCTGTAGGGATTTTGGTAATAAATTGCTGTTCTTGCATAATAGTGCTGTACGTCCAGGGTAAAAAATAAACTTTGGCTCACTTGTGGATAACGAATGTCTTGAAAATATATGTACACAAAGGACCACGTTCTTTGTAAGTAGGTCTATGATTTGTAACTCTTTAATTGTCAAAATGATAAATATTCACACATAGTGGATGCCAAGTACTGAATTAATGGTAAACTCTTCAATGTGCAGTTCAGCTCTGTTCTACACACAATTCCCTTCTCTGTCACAACTCTTTCATGGGAGTGCTAAATGCTGGCAGAAGCAGCATTGGGAAATTGTTAAGACAGTTAGAGTTTCCCCTAATTACAAGACAACAGCGCCAAAAGTTGACAGTTAGTGGTTTGGCATTTTGCATTCCCATCATTATTATAATGAAACATTAAATATTTATCATATATGAGATGGGGGGGGGGGGGTCATTTTGCCCATTGTCATTAAGATTTTGGTTAATTATCATGGCCCATTGGGTCCAGCACCTCCTGTAATGTGGTACCCTCTGTCCATTATCCACGGTGTAATTATCAACACACTATCTAGCCACCATCACAGCATTTGCTCTTGGAAACATGGTCATAATTACCTCAAGATGTTGCTTTGGCAAATGTTGTTAATGGAAAGCCCCTGTTACTTTAATCAAAAGGCATTTATGGAGTCACTTGGGAGCGCTATCTACTGTACAATTACTTGTTACTGCAGTGGCTAACTCACAGCGTTTGTAAAACTGCTGAAAGTGCTGTCCCATCTTAGTGTAATGATTAGCAATCCATTGTATTTCGTGCTGAATTTGCCTGTGGTAAGCAACATAAACAATCATGTCAGAAAACCAATCAGAGTTGCTGTCTCAAAAAGATACCATCAAAACAGCCTACTGGTCAAGACAGGAACAAACTTTGGATCAGTGTCACAAAGAAGGATCCAACTTCCAACACAGTCCTTCCTTGGGTACAAAGTGGGCAGAAAAACAAAACAGAAAGTTCACTTTTAAGAATACTGACTCTATATGTAACGTTACGGCTCTTGACTCCAAGAACACAAAAAGACACTTCATATAGACAGGTGCTTAAGACAAAATTCTAAAAAAATATGTACTTCAATTATTAAAGTAGCAACATACATAGTGCTTGAATTTGATGTGAAATTATACTGTTAAATGTTATCACTGATATAAGTTACAACTTAGAAGCTTCACACATGTTACTTATCTTTTATATAATCATGTAAATTTCAACACTGTATAACATTAGAGCCAACAGGACAGAGGACACCATCATCGTCATATGAAAACTGCGTTGTTGATTATGCATCGGTAGCTAGCTAGCTTAACTCAACACTTTTTTACTATGCTGTATAGGGTACTACAAAATAAAATCCACTCTGTGGTCCAATAATGATGCTTCAGTTAACTAAAGATGTACTAAACTTGCACACTAACCTAGCTGAGAATTTTACAAAAACTTCCTGAGACCTGCGGCTCACACTCACTCTATTCACTGATTGGTTACCACAAATGGAATGTAATCTGTCTCAATGTGGGTTTGTGAATGCAGGGGGGATATTAAAAGAAATTTGCGCACACAAGACAGGAAGCTGTGCATTTTTTTCTCCATCACGTATTATTTGTGCAAAAAAAACTTTTCATTACAACGCACAACACTGGGTTTGTTCTAAAGAGGTAGTCAACGAGAGTGTAAACTTGTGCATAAAATGTATAAATGTCATTTTAGTTAAGAAACAATAGATACTGTTCTCTCTGGCATGTTCCGAGGACCCTGCACAGCTCCAGATTCTTGCCAAAGATGACAAAGTATGCTTGTGAAGTTGTCATATCTCAAATAGGTTACTGAAGCAGAAATAGATGAGGCAACAATAGGTGCTTCAAAAAGGTTATTGCATTATGTGTAAAGCCCATGAGAACAACCTATGGTATTCACAATTTCACGGGCAGATGTTTTCTCACTGTTCTAAGATTATTAAGTTATAATATGTAACTTTTGTTTTTAAAAATGCTGGAGCCCATAGGAATTGGTCACATTTGATGTTTCTCTTTTCCTATTTCTCTTGGGGCATGGTGTAGGAAAAATCATTTAATAATAATTAATTAAAGGCAGACAAGGAGTCTTACACTTGAAGCACTTCAATGCCAGGCATATTGTGTACTGTAGTTTTCAATATCAGTCACTCATGGAACTCACAAGCTTTATTTAACAGCAGCATCCATCACAAATGGAACATCACAGAAGGATGATATAACTGTAGAAAAGTATCAAAGGATAGAAGTTTCCTTTATGTCAAAAGGCTCATTAAAAAGAATCTTCTTTGACTTTATCCTTGCATTTGACTGTAAGCACAAAATTTCTGTGGAAGTTTTAATAAATAATAAAATTACTTTGTTAGATCTTGTGGTTGAAAAATTAAGATTCATGAACATATTCCTACATCACAGAGCTAGAGGCTGTCATATGGCTGAGCAACATTTCTTTCAGGCACCTAGTGTGTCCAGTGATGACAAACAGTAGGAAGAGGGATTGAATGCAGCAGTGCTTTCCTTTGCCTCATGCCCATCCTGCTGAGATGCGGCTGCAAGTGTCTTGAGTGCTGAGTTTTCATGTAACATGTTGCCTGTCATGTTCATTCACTGCCAGGCGTTAATTACTTGTTTCGTTTATAAGTCCCATCATTGTCTCTCTCTTTCTGTAACTTCTGACTGTGGATCAGATCTTGGCAATTCTTCCTTCTCTTTGCAGAATCCCCTCCGTCAATATCCAGGAAGCAGTGGGCCACATGACCTGCCCTGATCACAAATGCCATATTTGGCCATCTGTCACTGGTGTGTTATAGTCGGTTAGTGAGTGTAATACATGAACTCTGTGGTCAAGAAATGACATTTCTTCCTCATGTCACTTAAAGTATTGAGCATCACGTGTATTGTATTAAGAATGAGAAATTAACTGTGATTTCCTTTAGTAGATGCACTACCTGATGTGCTAAATCTAATACAGTAGACATGTATGTCAATTAGGAGTAACTAGCTTGCTTTTTTATGACTGTGGAACAAACTGCATTACCACAGTTCAACTGACTGAGGGATGACAATCGATGTCTTCACTGTGATAATTGTGGATGACAAGGAAGAAGACTCATGGCAGCCTATTAAACACTCAAAATAAATCTAAGGGTTTATTCAGGCTTCATAATATCATGTACCACAGTCCTTGGTGGAAAAGGGTGTGTGTATTGTCTTGAATTTCATATGAGTTTCCCCGCTTTGTAATCTTTTTATGTTTTCATGCCTCAGCAGCCTGTTAGCTTAGCATAAAGACTAAAAAAAGGAGCTGGACTGGCTTTGTCCAAAGATAATAAAATCTTCCTATAAGTACCTCTAAACCAAACAAATTAACATGTTATATCTTGTTTGTTTAATCCCAACAAAACCGCAAACTACAAATTAACAGTCCATTTTGCACTTTGAGGGGTTGTGTGCTGGACACAACCCTTCTTGGCAGGGCACAGTGACTTCCTGGAGTCCTATCATCACAGTGAGGTTGCCAAGAAACTAGTGGAAAGTCTAGGAAGTCGCTGCACACTGCCAATAAATAGTTCTGTGCATAACCCTCCGTAAAAATACAAAAATTACTCTTTTAAATTTTGGACAGTATTCCAGAAGGAAGAAAAATCTAAGTCTGTATCTATTGCTATGGCAGTTTATTCCCTTAACATAACCTGCTGTATAACTGGTTACTGATCTCAACCCCTGGTCCCACACTAGCTTTTTTGATTCCCACTCACCCATGGTGCACAGTCCTGCACCATTTGATCAGACTGACTCCTTTGTTCATTGTACTAAGAGCATGCATGAATCCCTATTGTTCTATTTACTCATGGTTTGATTTGCTGACATTTCAAGATCTCTGCTAATAAGGCTTTTCTTAGCTGTTCTTTCTGGAATACCCCTGCAGAGCTCTCCTCATTCATCACACTTATCTAGAAACATGAGCATGACTCTCCTATTTCCTACACCACAGCAATGATATATCTGCACATCGCAATAAAAAGATCACTACTTTTGTCATTTGATGTTTTCGCCTTCGTGTATACAAAGAGAAAAAATAATAATAATAATAATAATCTTTATTTATATAGCACCTTTTAAAAACAAAGTTTACAAAGTGCTTTGACAGCAACAGCAGAAAAGCAAAACTAAGACATAAAACAAAAAACAATCAAAAGGTCAATCAAGAAATTATAAAAGTTTTAAAATACAGATGGCAGTCATAAAAGGTTTAAAACACAGATGATTAAAAGATGATTAAAAGACAACATCACATAAAAGCCAGTCTGTAGAAATGCGTTTTAAGAAGTGATTTAAAAGAAGTTACTGAATCTGCAAGCCTTATCTCCTCAGGCAGGTCGTTCCAAAGTCGAGGGGCTCTGATCGAAAAAGCTCGGTCACCTTTAGATTTGAGCCTCGACTTTGGAACGACCAGAAGGGCCCCACCCGAGGATCTAAGGCTGCGGGCTGGCTGGTACGGGGTCAACATGTCTGTTATATAGCTTGGGGCCAGACCTAGACGTGCTTTAAAAGTGATCAGTAAAATCTTAAAATCAATTCTAAAACGAACAGGGAGCCAATGGAGTGAAGCTAAAATCGGAGTGATGTGCTGCTGTCTGTTAAAACCAGTAAGAAGCCTAGCTGCTGCGTTCTGGACTAGTTGGAGGCGAGACAGGGATTTTTGTGTAATGCCGGAAAGGAGGGAGTTGCAGTAATCAAGTCTGGAGAAAATGAATGCATGGATGATTTTTTCAAGGTCAGACTGGTAGAGCATTGGCTTGATTCTGGATATGGTTCTGATGTGGAGGAAGCAGGACTGGACAACTTTGTTGATGTGAGGTTTAAAACTTAAATCAGGGTCAAACAATACTCCCAGATTTCTGGCGGTGGGCTTCATGTAGGTGGAGAGGGGCCCGAGACTGATGGGGTTGTTTGGGTTAGGCGGACTGAACAGGATAACTTCTGTTTTTGAATTGTTGAGTTGAAGGAAATTTTGTGCCATCCAACAGTTGACGTCACTTAGACAATCTACAGCAGCAGCTAGGCTTCTTGGGTCACCGGGTCTCAGGGGAAGGTATATCTGTGTGTCGTCTGCATAGCAATGAAAAGAAACATTGTGTTGCTGAATGATTTGACCAAGTGGCAGCATATAGATAGAAAATAAAATTGGACCTAAAATAGAACCTTGTGGTACACCACTGGTAATGTTGGCTGAGGAGGAAGTAAAATTACCAATGGTGACCGAGAAGGTTCTTTCTAAAAGGTAAGAATAAAACCAATCAAGTGCAGTGTCCTTGATGCCCACCCAGGTTTTAAGACGGTCAATTAAAATAGTGTGGTCAACTGTATCAAAAGCAGCACTTAAATCTAAAAGAATTAAAATTGCGCTCTCTCCTCTGTCGGCTGCTAAAAGGAGGTCATTAGTTACCTTGAGGAGGGCAGTTTCTGTGCTATGTAAAGCTCTAAAACCAGACTGAAATTTCTCAAAGATATTGTTTTGACACATAAAAGCTAAGAGTTGGGTTGAAACAACCTTTTCTAAAACTTTACTTAAAAAAGACAATCCTTTACATTAGCATCTGTTATTATCTTAAGAGCCTGGAATCTGGACAATAGACGATTGCTCAAGAAAAATTGATGATGTCATACTAATTTGGGTTTATCATACTAACTGGTTCATAAAAAAAAAATTCCTATGTTGTATGACTGAAACAACAACAACACAAGTTGCATTCTAAAGCAGTCTTTTTATCTCCTAAGACTTGTCAGCAGTAAAGTTTTTCCTGCTGGATATAGTGGTGGTACAACTTTCTCAAGACAGCCACTGGGGTGCATCTTTTAAAATAAAGGATCCCCTGAGAAATGCAGGCCAGGATCACACACTGAGGACTACTCACTGAATTTCCCAAATCCCTGCACATTGTCTCTGGGCTTGGAGTGGTCGTGTGCTACATTCATAACTGTTCAATATATAGTAGTAATAGTTTTCTGGTAGGTGCACAGAGGTACATACAGCTTTTATTTTCTTGCCAACCCCTGAGCACACTTTTTATCACCTTTCAGTGTTACCTAAAACAAAAGCATTCGCCTTTGTGCCTATGATCCTTGTATTTAGCATGGCAGTGGCTCATGTGGGTGAACCTGTCAGCATTCATTTATCAAGAATCAATAAAATATAAACCAAACACACCATGACAGACAGAGTAGCTTTACAGCATTTTGCAGCAGGTCAATATTTAAACACATGTAGGGGGATCGTGAGGAGTTTCACCAGTCCCCGTGGACAAGGACTAGACTAATTTTATCACCAAACACAGCTGTCAACATCCAATAAAAAGTAGGAAAAAAGATACAGTCCTCATTATAAAATTTAAATGACTTCACTTTTATTTTTCTCCAGCTATTCATAGAGGAGGGGGGTCATGAAGATGAATGCTGATGAACAGCTGTGTTTATTCATTATTCTTATCCAGTGTGATAATCCAAAGTTTATCTGATATAGATTGTTGAGAGCAGAGACACACCACAGGAAAGCATGGATAATTTGGCAGAAATACCAAGTAGCCCCCACCCCTAATCTTTTATTGAACAACCTGAATAACACAAATGAGTTTGTGCATCTTTATTTGTAACATTCAAAGGGACCAATCATTATCTTTTAATTACTAGTACCCAGTAGTGGGGCCCATTAAAGCAAAGTAATTAATCTAACACTTTGGCAAGGGAGGGGATGTGCTGCACAAACAGCAAGTTCATTGAAACTGGTTTTGAGCTATAATATTTACACATGAAGAGGCATTGAATAACAAATTAATGGTGCAAGCAAGGACTACAGTGAGGCAGCACAAAGAACTGAAAGTACTCGTGACACGTACACCACACAATAGTTTATCACATACTATTTATTTTTTGACATTTCCTTTTATTTTCTGTCTCCACTGGCGAGTGAAACACCCCTGGCACAATGGCTAAAGATGAAAGAGCAAAATAAATCAATAAGCAAAGTGAAAATATGTTATGATACTACACAAGGCCTTGTGTGCTACACCTTTGTCTGCGTATAATATAAATGCTATTTATATCCCTTGTTAACATATTAGTGTGTGCTCTAGCAATGTTGATGATTGATTAACATGTCAAATTAAATCACTGTCAAAGTAACGTTAGCTGTGCAGATATTCCAAACAGTCCAATTAGAGCCATTAATTGAGTGAACCCAGTCAGCTCTCAAGGACAACAGGAGGCTCTTGATGACCACAAAGATCTGATTTCACTGTCTGTAACCATTGTCATCTTTAGTGTGGTTTACAAAACAACAATTCAATCAGTTAGCATTTTTACTAAGTGATTGACTATGTGTAATGTGAAAGGGTCACCAGAAGATAAAAATTCATGCATAAATTTCACCCACCTTCACCTGCTTTTTAGCCTCTTTCCTCATTGTGGTCGTACAACCAGCAAATTCCATTCTCATCAACCTTGTTTCCAGCAGGCGTAGCAGGCTGTTTTCAGCTCTAAAGGAACCACTGATAAAGCCACTGCACAACCTCCCAAACACCAAAAGCCACAACAAACATATAGTAGGCTAAAGACTCATTTATTGTTATTTTTGAAGACCAAAAAACCAGAGCCAAAAGCAAATGTTGAGTGGACAGAAAAGTGACATGTTACATGCCATAACAACAGATGATAATATGTGATAATATGTCAGAGTTATGTGTTTCTCTGCTTTTTCTTCTGGAATCAAGTGGCCAAAAAACATATTTATGAAGCTTTGACAAAATGTGTCTTCATACATGCTCAGCTTATAATGCCCTTTACTATGGTAAATACAGACATCAATTTACAGTAGCTCAAAATATGGACAATTTTTTTTTTTGAGAGAGAGAGTTGTTTGCTGAATGCTGCAGTTTTTGCTTATTTATTGTACATTGTGTCATCAGGCCAAAAGGCATAAAAATGTCTTTTGGACACTGCAAAGTATGTGATATACAGCACTTGCTTGTTAAATTCTGTGTGACCCAGGTCTAGTGCACATGTCTGGAGGGGTTGTCAGGGGCACAGAAAGCCACATCATGACTGACAGGCTGTAAACTCAGTCAGTATCTCTTTATTTAATACAGTAACTGATTGATGTATTGTATTATATTAATGAGTTGCTGTTTTGTGATAATAACACTCACACAGTAACAGTAATTATGTGGAATACAAAAAAAATACTAATAACCAAAACAAGCATAGAACTACTGGTGCAATATCTACAGTATTTTCAAAATCTGCAGTGAATCTACTGCTGTTGCAGTATCCCTTTCCCATATTGGAAATAGATATTGCAGTATCGATTTGCCATTATGGTATTGCACATCCATTTTCTTTATAGTATAGTTTTTCAGTAATGGGCATCTCAGAATGTATTTCACACAAACATGTTTTTATATGATAATAATCCTGTGAAAGTACATAGTTATATGTTGCATACTGTGAAACATTGCATCATAGAGTACTGAGAACCAACCATGGGGGTGTCCTAGATGGTCCTCAGTTTGTTGATGTACATTCAATCCACAGTTTAAATGGATTTTTATTGTCCTCTATTACCATCTCTATTTCACTAAAATATTAAAATACTCTGAACCAAGATTGCCCTACAAAATGACAGAATTACACAAAAATATACCTGCAGTTTGTTAGAGAAAAACCGAACAACGAGCACAACTAATTACACTTTTTGCAAACATTTTATTTCTGCCTCAGGAAAAGAGAAACCATCATCACCACTGAAAGAAAACAACAGCGTATGGCTCTAGAGGAAAATAGTTTGGAGATTTGACAGCCCTGCAGTAACTTGTCAGGGTCGTTCTCCATGAGCGTCTCAACATCGTCCCCGCACTTCATACAGGAAATGATTCATCTGCATCCAGGAGAGAAGCTGATCGCCATTCCTAAATTACCTATGAGTTATCTCCTCAATAACTTCTAATCAGACAGCTGCCGTTTCCTCCACTGTAAACAAAAGTAATTACAGTAGATGTGATGGATGGAAAGAATAAGACAGCTTCTGCATGCTCAGGACGAGTCTGGGACTCTGTAGAGCAGAACACTTTAATTAGGGACGGCCTAGCCCAGCACAACTGAATGAGCCTGACAAAGCACACATTTCAACCGCTAAAATAAGTCCCTGCCTATGCAGTGTCTTTTGTTTTCCTAAGTTTGGACAAGTGATTTACTTCAGTGCCTCTGAAGAATTTGCTTTGAAAAGGGAATAGAATCTAGCATGATATCACTTCATCCTGATTAAAGGTAATGACAGAAAAATCTAACATGTAACAACAGAATAAAAAGTTGCAGTTTTCATTGGCCAACCAGGAGTGCCATTACTTTGCCCAGATTGTATGTATGCAATATTCTCTATGGACACACAGGAGGGGAATGATACTGCTAAGTGCATTTATCACAAAATATTGTTCATAGATAAGAGATAAGATAAGATAAGATATTCCTTTATTCGTCCCACAGTGAGGAAATTTCTTTGTTACAGCAGCAAAGGGATAGAAGTAAAGAAACACACAGTATAAAAACACACCATTATAAATAAACACAATATAAAATAAACATAATAATAAATATAATATAATAATATAAGTAAAGTGCAGCTTGATTATTGTTATAGTCCAGTGAGTGTGTGTTGTGGGATTACTAATGTGATAAAACCTTTGCATTTGTTCAATAAACTCAACAAATACCTTATGTGTGGAGCATAACAAAACAATGGACTGTTAATGTTGACTATTTTTATTATGGGTTCAAGTGCACCCCCTATAGTTAAAAGGAGTGGTTACTGAGGGATGACACAGACAATTTTATTCGTAACCAAACATAAATTAAAGGTGCAATAAATGTCATTGACAGACAGCTATTTGCTATGTAAAGATATGCAGTGAATGAAATCACGCTCCCTCTGTGTGTGTTGTTATCCGACCTTCTTTGTTCTTTGCTTTGGTAGCTGCATCGGCCGTGTGTGCATGTTCCAAGATGGTGGCCGCATCACAAACTTTCTCAAATTATAGCTTAACAGTACACTAAAATATGTTTTGGAAAACATTTGAGAAATAAGCAATGCACTAACAAAATCTTGACCAATATTTGATTGACAGTTTGATCTGAGTTTTGTGCGTTAACTTTCTTTCTTTTCCAACGTTATTGAGTAAACGACACATTTGTTTTGGACTGAAATGTGGATCTAAGTCATCTAGTGGAATGTCCTGTGTTGCAACTTTAAAGAGCCTCTCCAGACATTTGTTAAGACGTATAAAAATACACTGCTTTGAACAATAATGTGTGTCTGATATGGTTTTTCCACCAAAAAAAAGTATACCACGTTAATATTGTAATAAATATTAAAATGACATCTCCTTCTCCCTAATTAAAAAAAACCCAGAATCTCTGAATATGCAAATATATTAAGTTTAGTTAGATTAACTGCTGGACATAAGATGTCTGCGACTTCACTATAAAGTCCATTCTCAGTGTATGTCCGCTGGAGGCTTCAGGTTTCCACATCACATGTGTCTGTTGGACCAGAATTGGCTTCCAAACTAGTTGTGATGTCCCAAATCATGTATATAAATCTACCCCTTAAAATCTGATTTTCAGTGAGCACAGAGAAACTTTCCACTTTCAGCAGATGAATGTGAAAACAGTCTTCTAGTGTCAAACTCTGCACATACATCATTCAGCACAGTGCAGCTCAAACATCCAACTGAAGTAAAATGAAGAAAACATATTTTTGAGTGAAGGGGGATTTTAAGAAAACAGATGTGTGTCATTTTTCACTATGTATCAATTTTGTCATTTTGTTTGCTCAGTTGCAGACTGTATTATTCAAAAATCATACATCCACAACTTGTAGGTGCTGTAATGACCAATTTAACTGTTCCAAAAACAACTCTCATGAGTGCTTTCTAAGGTCTGGTGAACTAAATCTACTTAAATAATGGAGAGATACTCTTCATAGTTAAAAGAAACCAACCAAAAGAAATCAACACAACACAAACCACAGTCTCTAGTGTCAAAGTCAGATGCTTTTTACAGTCAGCTTTCCACCCTAACATTTTTCTCAAAAGTTTTTTGTGGTGGTGGAATAATCACATGTCTTTGCTGCTGAGAGAGAATAGTCATTATTTGCTTGACAATGACAAATAGCTGATGCACTGAACAACAATCCATGTAGTTACACTAAGGTAGAAAATCTTAGAGTGAGTTACAGAGTATTTTACAGTTGACACAAGTGGCATGCTGAAGTAATACTGCTTTACAAAAAGCAACAGGTCCTTTGATTTCATGGTAAAATCTTTAGGCTTGGGATGCTGATGCAAAATGTGTCCACTATCCTTCTCAGTGTCTCTGCATACCCCCCTCAGGTTTTCTCCCTATAATATGCGTTGACAAAGATAAAAATAAACCAAAAATGGAGGGTATCAACCTGAATTAATGTTACTTTGTGTCTCAACATGATCTGACACAGATAAGTGGTGATTAAAGTTTAACAACATTACAAGAAAATGCTTTTATTTCATTGGAATTCAAACCTGCAGAAATGGATAAAGGGTGTAAATTGACGCAGTGCAGTTACGTCCATTTTAAATATACATGAGAGGTTGTCAGTGTCAGAAAACATTAAATCATAAACAGAACAGGGTCTTTATTGATTTGGGAATGGATTCATGGTACAGTCAGACTCAGTCATGCTCTTTCAATATATTCAGTATTATGAAGTATTAGAGTAACATCTGCTGTTTAATGCTCAATGCATCTATCAACACTTTCATTCACATTGTCCCTGAAATATTATTGTGTGTGGACAGCATGTGATTAGTAATTGTCTGTGAAATGTAAGTAAAATATATGTAATGTAAAATGTAAGTCAAAACTTACAGAGATAATTGAAATATGCTCTACAGAATTTAGCAGACTCACCAGTGAACACCTACCCTACTGTAAAGTGAGCTTCTTTACTGCTATAGTTTGGTATATATTCCAATTTATTTATTTTATGTGTATGATTGCATGCTGCTTTTGTTTTTCTACCTTTGTTGGACCTTTGACTTCATGGACATTGGTTATTAAGGTATTTCCTTTGATGTTTACAATAGTGTCAAGGGATTTCCAGGCACAGATGCCTGCATATCTTACAGTATACTGTACAACCACAGGGGGCCACCCCTCTGTGCTCAATTGGTGCAGCTCCATTACCTGTTGCACCCATTGCACTCATTGTATAAGCCTTTGATGTTCATCTTCCGTAATAATGAAAAAAGTGACGGCTGCATGCTGACTGCAAGCCAAAAAATTGATTCAAATAGACAACGTTTCAATATTACGAAGAGCTGACTTGGATCGAAACATTTTTAATACATTCTGTGGTTTGGAGTCAGGACGTTTTTCACTTATGCTGCCTTTTAAATAGCCTTGCACCTATGTGATGTGCATATAATTACAGCTCTTCAGTAATAAAGTACAACCATCTGACCTTTTTTCCTGGCTTATTTAGTAACCAGCAATCTGGGACTATGGCAAAATTTCACTTTGCGTTTTTACAAAACATTGATAAATCCACATAACCCCTGGTTGAAATTTCAGTGCATTGTGAAAATGCATGTTGGTATAGAGGACATGTTGCTGTGACTCATTCATCTGGCAGATTGTGGTATTTCGATAAACTGTTTGCCAGGTTCAGATAGCAGGGGGGATTTAGCCATTTTATTCCATTTTGCAGGAGCCAAAAGTTGGATCAGTGCCACTTTCAGTGGCCAAGGTTTCAGCAGAATAAGTACCATACATAAAATAAGGTCAGGTGCAGATTCAAATTGAAAATTGACTATTAAATGTGTAGGCAAATATGTGAAATCATGCGTAGTGCTGGTGAGTGCATGTGGGTGTGGGTAGTATTTTTAAAGCTCCATAGATTTGATATTAATGTTGACACTTTTCACTCAAACTGCCAAAGTCATAAAATATTAAAGTAAGATAACCAGTTGAGCAATAGGGGGACATAGTACCGCAACATGCGCACATTTATATATGCATTTCAGTATGTTTCAAAGATCTGTTCATCTGTTTTCCACTGCTTACCTGGATACGACATGTTTCTCCCGAGCCATATCCTAAAACCTTCCCAGGCCGACATGTTCTTGGCCTGTATAGGGGTCTCCTCTCAGTTGCACATTCCCATAACTCCACAGGAAAGAATTCAGGAAGCATCCTGCTCAGATGCCTGTACCACCTGAACTAGCTTTTTTCAATACAAAAGAGCAGTGGTTTACTCTGAGCTCATTGTAGACATCCGAGCTCCAATCTTATTGTTTCCGTATGCCATCTCCCTCTTCACCATGACAGTCTAGTACAATACCCATCATATTATTAATGCTGTAACAATCCATGATCTTATTCCCCATCTCACTGCTGTAAATATTAGTCATCTTTATGCAGTTTTTTAACAGTGGAGGTATCAAAAGAACTGACGGTGACAGTGCAAAGTTAAAGCTATACGAAAATCCCTTCAAGGAATTCTGTATATGTTCACAGCTGGTATTCTTGGAAATCTTCGATTGAGGCTTTACTTCTTAGCACCTCCGATTCTTTTTTTTTTCCCTTCTTTGTAGCTTGGCATGCCCTTCCAACAGAAACCTTCATTTTCTGACTCTCTTAAATCCTTATGCCAACATCTCATGCCCGGTAAGGCTGCTTGCCATTCAGGCAGAAGGATAAGAGTGTTATAAATTCAGGTGCTTTCAAGTTTTTTGTTTTTTTTTGTTTCTTCTTCTTTCACTTTCACACTATGATTTATTGAGGAATTTTGATCTAACCTTAAAACCGACTCCTTTGTCCTTGAAGACAACCTAGTATGGTCGTACAGCTTTGAAAAATACATGTGCAACACAAACAAGGATCTAAAGAAAGTTTTAAGAGGATGTAACAAGCTTTTCTTCAAATTCACTGGCTAACAAGGAGGTATAATTAAAGTTCAGTAGTTTCAACTCAACTGTGTTATCTCAGACAACACTTCATTAACGAAATACTGAGGTGTAGTTGTCTTTTAACTCATAAACTCCATGTTTGACTCTTAATAATTAATGCACATCTTTTACATTCTGATCTGTGTTCAGATTAAACAAACAAGATCTATTGTGTTAATTAGTGAGTTTTAGAGATGCTGGTAGTCTGATTTTGTTACCTTATGTTCAACTTCAGAGACTGAGCAGGAAAGAATCTGTATTTTAGAGGGTTATAAGTCATAGAAAGGTTATAGCAATCCTATAATAATGCTATAAATAACACATAATAACCATATTGTTATTATAGAAGTATTTTTTCTTACCAGAACCAGAAGATGCAGTATTGCTATGCAATATATTGATTTGAAAAGAGCACAGACTATAATAAACAGGCCTATAGTTTATTGTTTCAGAATGATAATATAGAAATTGGGATTATATCTGAGGTAACATATGCAAATTCATACAAGTAATATATATGTAGTGTGAATGCTCTCTGAGCATTAACATTAACAGCAATTAACCTGAAGATCCTACATTAGTGTGGTGTTGATATGAAAAATGTTAGCCCAGATTTCAAAAGAGACTTTACAGTCTGAATGTTGTTTCAGAGCATCATAAAACAGTATGGTTATTAAGAGCTTCAGTCCAGAAGTACTGGTCTGAGTATCGGTTTTCAAAAGCCCATATTTGTAGAGCACCACTGTAGTTGCATTGCCTGTTTTATGCTTAGCTCCATCCTCTGCATACTAAATACATTATCGAATCTCCTCTGGAGTAATAAACACTGCGTAAAATGCTTGCAGTGTTTTCTCCTTAAGCTGTGAACAAACCCAGCAGATCGTAAAAATGATGCAAGGACGCCCACAGTGAGCAGAATTCTTGGTGAGTGTTTACATGCTATGTTAACATCCAGAGTAAGTGGCCGTAGCCCAACCTATTTACAAGCACCTTGATAACTTGTGATAGAGTATCCCACGTTTCCATGAATAAACCAATTACACAGTGGTCTTCAATCCTGTTCCTGGAGCTGGTTTCTCTTTACTACCCTCTACTTAATTGCATTCACGCTGTCCCTGGTGTGAATCAGTCCCTGATTAGACTGCTAGAATGAAACCAGCAGAGCTCTGGGTCCAGAGTACTTGGACTGAGAGCAGCTGACCTCAGGTGTCCCATCCCAAATAGAATATAGGCCACCAGAGAGTATGAAAGGGATCTATGCCTATCTATTTCACTGAGTTTATTTCTAATGCAGGGGAAATTAATTATTCATTTAGAAGTGAAAAGATATAAGAAGTGTACATGCTAATATTGAAGATATCTGTTAAATAAAGGGGGTAAAAACTTAAAGGGAGCACACTAATTGCACACATTGTGACCTAAAATTTAAGGAGCAGAGCTAGCACCATATGAATGACTAATTTACTAGAACCTGCAGAAGTGCTAATAGAAATCCACTGTGTGTTTGGACCACAGTCTAAGCCAGGGCATGTGAGCTCTGTGGAGTAGCAGCAGAGCACCATGGATTTTGCCTCGAGTGTGGAGTAGCTTTTTGAAAAATCGGAGCAATTGTGTTCTCTCTCGCTCTGAGATACAGTTTCATCCTGTGAGCAAACTGCATTGATAGCAAATTTTCGAATAGTTTTATTTGAGTGAATTTGACTGCTGGAGTGTTTGATCAGTCGTTTTTGTTTGTTATGGGGTTTTTTTTTCAGCCACAAACAGCCAAAAGATGTGTTTGTAATAAGAACATGCACTTACTCAGTGTGTGTGTGTGTGGCAGCTCAGACTGATCAAAACTAATCTAGTTTTGACTAGTCCTTTCTCTTCTCACTCCTGTGTCTGAACACTCATAAAGTGGAGATTTAAAACTTGAGATACATGCAGTTTCTTGTCAAAGTGAGCGCACACATCTTTGACTGAATTTTTGCTACCTAGGATAAAACTTTTTGTTTGCTTCGGTTGTCTTTCTAGATTGACTTTGTAGGTATTGTACACACAAACAGCACATCACACAACTGAAGGGCAACATTCACCTAATTTGCTGCGGTGCAAACTGGAGCAGGTTTTCCCTCAGCGTGAGTGGAGAATGAGGGGGGAGCCTCAAGTAGAAAACCAAGAGCGGCTGCGAGCACCGTGATTACAGGACGCTTTGATCGGGAATGGAAATGGCTGACGCTCGAATATGCTGCTCTCAGCAATTGAATCAAAGACACAAAATTATGTAGAATAAAATTTAAATAAGCAATAATTTCCATGACAAATATTTGATCAACATTTAATATGTCATGCTGCTAAAATATCACTAAAATATCCAAGATTAGTGTCACCAATACATTACCTGACCGCATGTGAAATATGGTCACAATCTCCCCTACTGTTCCTGCGTTATGGTGTTGAATAATGGCCAGAAACGTGTTTTTGCAGAACATTATGATGTCACAGTGACCTTTGACCTTTCAATTATAAAATGTCATAACTTCATCATTTTATCCTTTTAGACATTTGTGTGAAATTTTGTCATAATTAGCGTATGAATTCTTGAGTTATGGCCAAAAATGTGTTTTGTGAGGTCACAGTGACCTTTGACCACCAAAATCAAATCAGTTCATCTTTGAGTCCAAGTGGATGTTTGTGCCAAATATGAAGAAATTCCCTTGAAGCTTTCCTGAGATACCATGTTCATGAGAATGGAATGGACGGACAAACAGACAACCTGAAAACATAATGCCTCTGGCAACGGCTGTCACCGGCACAGAAAAAAAATGGAAATAATACATTTAACAATTGCAGAAAATGTTGACATTGGACATTTACCGGGGTGTGTGGACTGTGACCAGTACAAAATATTGACAACTGCCTCTGTACAAACAGGAATCTATCAGTTACTGATTGATGTGGCCTAGTATATTGGTCATTTTTCAAATATTCCCTTCCACTTGGAAGTTTGGATTTGAGAAAATTGAATATGTGTTCTTTTTCTAATGTTTGTGATGCAGTCCAAGTTTTGCAGTCCAAGTCGTTACACCACAGGAGACCCTGCCAAGTGTTTTATGTTGATAGATAAAGATGTTATATTAGCATCTTAAACATGTATCATCTGTGCTCCAGTCTGTGAAATGTGACATCAACTATAATCACCTAAAGCAACTGAGGTCAGTGAAAAACCGGTATAGTTGGTAAAGTTGGTGTCGATGGCAGGTGCAGTCCATCCATATTAATACAATACTCACATGCAACACTCACTGTAATCATTCCTTTAGTCCATACTGGCTGTAGATTACACTGCAAGTGATGAGAAACCACAGTCCTCGTTCTGTGCAAAGGTTAATTGTAAAGTTCAGTTGAAGCTAATATGAAGCTTGAGAATTTAGCTTAATCAATCTTCTAAGAAAAATCTGAATCTATCCTTTGGGGTAGAAGTTGTTTTGATCTTGTTCAAGTTGCATTTTTAAACAGAATTGCATGCCTGTCTCAACTTCACGATTTCTACAGTGACCACATATTCAGGATTCATCCCCCCCTTTGATTGCCAATTGATGCTCACTTGTATTTGACTGTTGTTTGAAGTGAATGTAATTTGGAATTAGGGATTGTGAAAGGCTTGACAGACTTTCAAATTAATGAGGACTTGGCATTTGCTCCTTTTGTCTCACAAGAATGATTTTTTAATTTCCAAGGTGTACATTCAGCAGGCTCTAAAGAAACAGTGAACTGGGCATGAAGTTTGCTGAGGTGTTGCTTCATCAGAGTTCTTTCAGGCTTACTTTGTTTTCTTTCCTCTTTTCAGATTTTTTTTTTGGTTCCAAGAACCCATTTTTCACTACTCACAAACCTATTTCCACCAGCCCTCTGCCCCTCATTCCTTCGCTGTAAGATTTAGAAGTCTTTGCAGCCATTTGAGTTTTAGTGGACCAGTGGCTCCAATGCTCACAGTCAGAAGAAATAAAATGTCTTCAAGACTGGCATTTTCTTTCTTAAATCCCATGACATTTTTTCCAGTTCCCGAATGAGAGAATGAACGCTTCTCAGAGAGGGGCCAACCAAATAAACCCCTCTTTGGGCCTGGAGCCACTAATCTGTAATTTAATTTCAGGCGGGTGTCTGGGCCATGAGGACACACAGCAAGGTCAAGGGCTACTGTACAGAAAGATCTGCACATTTGGGCACAGCCTGGGGTTTGATCAACAGTCTCATCCAGCTTAGGAGGAGAGGAGGACACAGTATGTGTGCCTGTTCGTGTGCATGTTTGTGCATGGGTGTGTTGGGGAGGTATTTCTGCACTACTTATACAAGTCAGACTTGATGCAAGGTAGCTATTCCGCATATGACAGCAACAAACAATCACAGAGAAAATCCATTATTCAAAACAAGTAAAATGTTTGGGATGACTGAGCATCTGCAAACAGAGAGGGATTAGACCTAAAATAGGACTGCATCTAACTGGGAACAATTCAACATGTCAGTGTTGATCTGCATGTAAATGAAATATTTGTATTACTTTGACCATAATTCATGTTTTACTCATTATGTAGAATAGTCTAGTTGGCAGATAAATCAACTAATGGAAAAGTGGAGGGATGAATTTGAGCAGCATGGCTAATCCTGTGGGTGAAGAAATGTCTGTAATAAACTCGACCTTGTTCTGCCTGAATGAGCACAAAGAGGCCCTGGGAATGGGACCAATAATTACCAATGACCAGGCAGTTTCACCATGTCTCTTTAATGTAAATAGGCACTGGATTATCTGACACAAAATGTTTTGGCATTCATACATGGACTTAAGTACCTAAAAAATGCAATAGAACAACCTGTACAGCCCCTAACCTGGTTGTTGAGGAGATAAAACATTCCACGCCAGCATTAGAAACAAGCTGAGATAGTCTGTGTTCATTAAAAACAATTTCTTACATATAAGGCTGTCAGGTCAGTGAGAAAATCAGGGTGTATCCCATGCACCATTTGCAGCTTGTTGGAGCTTAGCTGGCATTCAATTTCAATTCCCTCAAGTTACTGAATATAGGAGAGCGGCACACTGACAGGTACAAGTTACTCCAGCGACAGACGCTAATTAGCAAGTGCAGGAGTAATGGGAGAGCCAAGCTCTCTCTCTGGCAGAGAGACAGTGATGGCAACTAAGGCAGGGTCATCTCTTTAAGTGTCTCACTTCCTATTAGACAGGAGATCTCTGGCACATGCCCCATCACAACCCATACAGAGTGATGTCAGGGACAAAGAAAGGATCCTGTCACATCCTGTAGTTTTCAAACAGAGCTTCTCTTTTGCATACTGCACAGAATACAACCCACTCAACTGCATTCACTCACCGCTGCGGCCCTCCATTGACAGAAAGGGAGGGAGGGCAATACAAAAATAATGACACACGATGTGTTTATGTGTTTTGGTTGAAACTCAAGGGAAAGTCTTAGAAAGAAGATGATGGACTCATCTTCTGCTCAGCGAGGCTTTGACATTCTGTAGGGGACGCTGGAAATAGTCTCCAGGTTGATGGATAGGTGGAGTGGGATTACCCGCCAGACTCATCTCCTACCCGCCGTCTGGCCCTGACTCCTGGAAAAAGACACAAAGACAGAATACGTATAATGTCAGGCTGTTCACCGAGGGAGAGGTTATTAGCTTTGAAAAATAATGATACACTACAGGCTGGTCACAATAACCAACAGCTAACCTCATAACTAAAGCAGGCAGGGGGGACTGCACTAATAAGTTACTAATAAGTTGACTTCACATGCAGATAATTATCATTACTGTAAGTAGGGCTGGGCAATATGGACAAAATCAAATATCACAATATTTTTGACCAAATACCTCAATATTAATATTGTGTGATATTGTAGGGATGACTTTTGGCGCTTTCACAAAATATTTACTCAATGAGATTTTCAATAACATCATCAAATAAGTAATCATCAATAATATGGATATAATGACTAAGTGGGTAAGGGCAAACAATAGAACAGTTAAAAGCCTTTAAAACCAGGAAAAGACAACACTTATGTCATATCATGATATTACCATATCCAAAATCTAAGATGATATCTAGTCTCATATCATGATATCGATATAATGGTATTGCCCAGACTTGATTGTAAGAAGAATAGCAAGGTGTGAGTAAAAAAAAAAGAAAAAGTAAAATGTGGAGAAAACAAATCCAAGGCAGATTTGGCATCATTAAATAAAGATCTTCTTTTCAAAGATGCCACAACCTTTTAAGTCTCTCTCCATCCTCTCTGTATCACAAGTATCTTTCTGAACTTCTAATGCTTCTCCGCACTCGCAGCCCCCATGGACCACCTCACTTCTAGCGCAGCAAAAGAAATTGTTCTCCCTGCATCATTAAACAGGTTGAATTAACTTGGGTGGAATTTAATTATGTCACACATGAAGCTCTCTTACTCGAAGATTTTAAAAGCAATACAGTTGACTATATGCTTGGAGGTTCAGCATATAGATACATTATTCAAGTCAGTCAGCTAGATCTGCATGCAACTTGGACTCTAAATGAAAAAAAAGCGAACTTGCACATCAAGACAGATCTTTTAATTTCTGTTTTCTGGTGGAATATCCAACATAAATACAGTGAGAGAGGCTGATAATCATACATGCCACACAAAATCCTACTCATGCTCTGCGTTACATTAAGATCTTAGTTATATTGTCTAAACCTGTCATGGATCTCCTTTTGATTTAGGTAGTGTAAATTGAATAGCTTTGACTCTGTACATCCAGTAAGCAGATATATTCTCATGTTTGAAGCACATGCCACGTCTATCTTCATACTTCATCACAGCAAATACAAAAATAGTTCTGTTAGTAAGCTTCTCTTACATCCTAACTGATGCTCATTATCATTTATCCTTTATCCTATCCTTTATTACATTTTACACACGACAGACTGGTGTAATGTGGATAAAATCCTAAATGAAACCCTGAGGGCATTGCTAACAGCTTCAAAATGTCAAAGCAAAACTGATACAGTATGTCATTCTAAATGATGGGAATCTTTGCAAATTGCAAAGCTCACCACAAGGATATCTGTTCTACAGAGCAGTGCTGCATTTGAAAATACAGTCGGGCTTCCATTTGCTCCCTGTCAGAGGGTAATCCAACTTGCCAACTTATCCATCACCCAAATGAACACAACACAATTTTCACACATGCATTTTCTCATCAGATTCAAATCTACCCCTGTGTCCCCCTAGAGAAATTTAAGGACTTGTATTTGAAAGAGGAGTCATGCTAGCTGGTGAGTCTGGAGTTCAGGGGTGAAATTAAAGGCCTCTACACTCACCAAGAAAAGGGATGAACATGTACAGCAGGGTAATTTAGAATCTTACACACACACACACACACACACACACACACACACACACACACACACACACACACACACACACACAAACAAACAAACAAACAAAAGCAACCAGTGATGGCCACCCTGAGAGGATTTTTCTGGGATTGTTAACACTGGCAATCAAAAAGTAAACTCCAACTTAAGTGTTTAACAAGCAGCTTCTCTCTGTCTAAGAATCCAAAGCAGCCATGGCAGGGCAGAACCATTCCTCCACTCTAGCACCTGAGACACAAACTGATGGACAGATTCATTTACAGCACGTCCATGAGATTGCACACTAATTTACTTGGGCTATCAGAGATTGTTCACGTGAAAGATAGAGCGTCACAGTGGATTCAATCTAATGAATCCTTGTAAATCCACACTGTGCCCATTTCTTTCCTCATTTACATTGAAATGTAAGTGTCATATTTCATTCTCTCAGTTGGTAACTTCCTTTTCTTTTATTTACATATTTATGGTGCATCATACCAAAAAAACAGTAGGCCTGCTGCTTTTTGACACCAACAGACACAACAACAATCAGAGCAACTATCAAAGACAAACACCAGGCAAGGGACTATGAAAGTAAATGCTGGAGAAGAATTTGGGATAACGAGGCAGCAGCTAAACCTTGGTGATACTGTACTTAAAGATCATTACCAGATGATCAAATGCACCATGACAATTTCACTGTGCAAGAAGGGATAATTATGAACTACAATCTGTACGACTCAAAGAGAATATACACATCTGCTTTTATAGATAGATTTACATTTTAATAAAAGCCTTACATGCCTCGATATATAGTAGAGGGCTGCAATGGAAATAGGATCCAGTGGGAACTGCAGAACAGAGATGGTAGGGTGTGGGATATATTTAAATAGCAGTTAATATCATCAGTGTGGGAAGAAGTATAAGAGGGTATTATTATTAAGCTTAACCATGCATGTAAATGCATTGCCTTAAAGTAAACTATATGGTGTATGCCTCCAAATAAGTTAAGTCAGTTACATAAATGTCAGTGACATAAGAAACCGCCATACCTGATTTACAGCTGATCAATAATAAAAAAAATCACTACTGTTAGCCATGAAGTCTGACATTAGAGCATCTGATTTGTATAATATTGCTAAGAGACATTAAATATCAGAGAAACTTTTAATGCAAATTTTCTGTTAATGTCTTCAAAAGCTGGACAATTAAAGGAATACTTTGACATTTTGGGAAATACACTCATTCACCTTCTTGCTGACAGTTGACAGATGAGAACATTGATACCACTCTTATGTCTGTACAATAAATATAAATTTACCGCCAGCAGCCAGATAGCCTGTACTGGCTAGACTGTAAACAGGGGGGGGGGGGGGGGGGGGGAGCTAGCCTGGCTCTGTCCCAACATAACAAAATATGCCTTCCAGCATCTTTTAATCTCACTAATAAACACCTCATATTTCATTTGTGTAAAGTGTTTTAGTTTTATGAATAGTTACATGCTGGACTATTTCTTGGCTGGAACAGTCACTTCCTGGAGTCTCTGCTGCTTGCTTGGAAACCTCCAGGAAGTTGCTGCTCAAGAAACAGTCTGTGAAACCACAAGAAGTCATTTTTATACTTTGTTTTTTGTAAAATGACATATAACATGTCAATGTTATAGCTCTCTAAGCTTTAGAGGTGCTGGTAGGCAGATGTCACTTTTAGACAGAGCTAGGCTAACTGTTTCTCCGTTTCCAGTATTTGTGCTAAGCTAAGCTAAGCTAACTTATTGCTGGCTGTAGTGCTATTTACTGAACAGACATGAGAGTGGTGTCAATCCTGTTATCAATTATCTGCATAAAAGGAAACAAGCACATTTCCCAAAATGTTGAACTATTTTTTTAAATGTTAGCTTAGCATGTATGATATCATTAATTAGGGTTACAAGTGTCTTATCGTACCTGCAGGATGGGGCAGGCAGCGATACAAAAAAACTGCAGAAATGTTTAGAATCTCTGCAGGAGCTGAACAAAAAAACAACAGTCCTGTGCAGACATCTACTTCAGTGGTAATTCAGATAGGTCACAAAGTATACAAATTATCACTATGAATGAGCAGTAATGCAGCAGCAACTTGCTACAAGCCTCTCCTCTGTGAGGTGTGAGGTGTCTGACAGGTCATTCTGTCACCACTTGACGGTTATCCCAAACTCAGCAGCATACATCTCACACTAAAAATCCTACACCTTTATCAGCTCTTTTTCTATGCTCAAGGTACCTCACCCATGACCTCTCTCCAAAAGCAGCCTAAAGCCCCCACGGTGTTAATTATAAGACCCCCCCGAAGCCTGGGTGGGACATGGAAGTGCATTAATCTTGATTCTTCACTTCAGTATAAAGGATTGTTTGAAGAGACTCCTGTGGTGAGCCCCAGAGGCGAGGTGACGGGAGCGAGGTACCAGGAGAAAGGTTCATTCTGTGCTCACACTGGGATGTCTGCCACATCAATGGGCAAATAAATAATTTACCCTATACCACTTACATATTCTCACTATTAATCTGGCTGAACATTTAGAATCACAGTATGACATGTCAAGTGATCGTCTTCCACCTGTGTTGTGATTTATTTGTTTCCTGATGCAGCATGAAGGTGACTGTCAACCTGAGAAGAGCTGAGAGAAGGCTGAAGGACTATGACATGTTTACATTGGTGAGTTTACATTCAGCACCATTTCATCACACACTTTAGCCTCTCATGGTTATGCACAGACGTCAACGCAGCACTTTGCAGTGACAGCAAAATGACCGTAGTAGACGCGGTTTAGTCATTTCCTTTGGCAACATTTATGTCATGTTTTTTTTGTTTTCTTTTGATAATGTAGAGTATGTAGAGATGTTTCATGATGTGTAAATATAATACCTTACTGCTCTGTCCCTTCTCTCTACACCTAGCTGTCACAGACTGTAAAATGGAGGAATGGAAATGACAAAAATAATCAGGAAATTGCTTTAAAAACACCACAGACTGGAGACAGCAATGACAAAATGATATAAAGTAGCCTGGATGTACAGGTAATTTGAGATAATGTCCAACCAGAGTAAATGAGAGTGAGATTGGGTTATCATTTCTGACTGATTATGTGAAATATTATTAGGTTGAATATTCACTGACTGCCCCAACCAAATCTGACATTTTAGTAGAAAGAAAAAACAAAACTTTCCGAAACGCTCAAGTCAGTCAAGTGCTTCACAATAGCATCATTTCTTTGCACTTTTTGAATGACTTGTTTGTTTGATCATGGTCCTCCTTATCTTATTGATTCATCTACTTCTACAGTTCCAACAGTTACTTAGTATGCAGAGACGTGTATATTTCAGGTCCCTCTATATGAACATGTGCAAATTCTCCTGCAGTTTCACACTAATGTGTGCACACTTCAGAAAGCTGCACATAAAAGTCATCTTACCGCTCAATAGGCGACATGTTTTGCATATTGCCATCACAGTGGGGGGCCTGTTCAGTATTTAGGTTTCTGCCATCTGTAAATTCTCTAGCGCTCAACATATTCTCTTTGATAGCCATCCTTTGAAAACAATAGGCTGGGATTCCTTTAAAAATATCAGTCCCTACTTGTGACAACACTAATCTGGGTTTAAGAACTGTATGCCAAGCATTGTTGGTTGCTGTCAAAGGAAGCTTTTGAATGTACAGAGTTCCTTGAGGGAGACTCACATATTATGTGGCCAACAAGAATAACAGCAGAGAAAGTAAGATTTGATGACTGAGAAATAGCATTTGTACATCCATGTATAGCGCTTCAGACATATTTGGCAGGTAGTGAGACTGACAGTGGGCACCCTGAGTAAGGGATATTAAGTGATGCTAACATGCTATGACAAAGGCCATGGCTGGGCGACCACACTCAAAGCAAACCAGGTCCTCACCATGGAGCTCCCAATTGCTGACAACAACAATTCAAAACATACATCTGCTGCATTAACTCTACAGTGAGGTCACAGATATTGATGGGTGTGCTTGCTTCTGCATTTGACATTTAACAGTATTACAGGTTATCATGGAGACTGTTTATTATATTACAGTTTTCATTGCTCTGAAACCTCTTACAATAGCTTAAAAATAAATATATATATATATATATATATATATATATATATATATATATATATATATATATATTTTTTTTTTTTTTTTTGCCACTTTTATAAAAGTAGAAATTGCACTTTATTTTGCTTGTTGCTGCTCCTTTTCACTATGTTTTTTTTATCATCTATACATTGACAGCATATGTCAGCATCACAATGTCCCAGCAGTCTGTATCCATGCATGCACTTCCTCTTATGTGTATTTTTCAACATCAACACACCGTTCATCTTGTACACAGTCTCTCATCTGCATTATGAGTAATCTATGGTAGTTAATTGAGCCCAGAGGCAGTTGGTTTCAATGAAGGCTCCTGTGCTTTTCTAGCAAAAACAGGAGAAAAAGAGCTCTCTGGAGAAGGCAGCTCTCTGTCGAGAGGCAAACAGAGCAGAACTCCTGCCGTGTTCATTAGCTGTCATTGATCAGTGATTCAGTCGCTGTGCTACTCCTACCACAGCTCACATATTACCAGTTTCATGTCCTAAAAATTAATATAAAGGTAAGAAACTGGAGCCAGCACAGCATTTTCCTCGTGATATTTTATTTTTCATTGCGGTATTTTGATGTGAATGGGTATTTTGCCAAGGTTTTCAACGGTAGGCAGATATTGCTACGCAGCACACTTGTCCATTCCACAGTTTTCCGGTATCAATATGAGCTACTGTATTCGGTTATTGGCTTCCCTCAGTGGCTATCATTGCAGCAGCCTATTCCATCACAGGAGAATGTAGAATAAGGCTGTGAGGTATAAAAATGTTAATAAATGGCTCAGACAAAAGCATAAATAATGCAGAGATCAGAGATACTGGGATAGTGAGTCAAACTCCACTTCGAGACACCCTACACCTCCCTGGAGAGAGTCCAACGCAAGTGTCCTGTCTGACATCATCAGTATCTTCCAGGGCTCACCTGCCACATACAGCAGAGAGGCCCTGGAGGAGATCCCCTCCGTGTCTCCTAGTCCCTCCCTCCTCTTCCTACCAACTAAATCTAATCATCAGAGAGCTCAAACAACACGCTGCCTGTTCATCCCATCTACTACATCTGGCTGCAGTAGGCTTTTAAAATACTATTAGAATCGTTTTTTTTTTCTGTTATTTCCCCATCCTTTTAAGAAAGGACTCCCCATATACTGTCTGTACTTAAAAAGCCATGACAGAGTAAACTCTCAGCTAGTGCATTGGAAAACTATAACAATGATATATATTCTAAGCATGACAGTCTAGAGTTTGAGTGAATATATAGGGGTGAATTTAATCAATATTTCTCAACTCCGCTGAAGGAGCTGGGAAAGGGCCATTATGTAGCGCTAATTGCACCTATAGGGCCTATCTTTAAAAAAAAAAAAAGAAAAAAAGTAATCTGCTTTCTCATTGGAATTCATAGAAAGTCCTCAGGTAGATGACCGGGACCGTCCATGCTGCTCCTCATTTCACTAAGTTTTCTTTATTCCCTTCATGTCTGCCTTTGAATATTTATTCTCTTCTCATTTGCAGCTATCTCTGACTCTCAAGGTTCTGCACAATACAATTCCTTATTGCCCCTTTACAAATAAAAAAGAACAAAATAAGGTCCTTTTAAAGGATCAATGCATATTATGAACACAGGTCTAGTAACGCAGAATTTCACCTGGAAAGTTGTACAGTTTCTTTTGACTGAGATATCAATTTTTATGCCAGTAAAATCAGCTGTGTGATGTGATGCATTTTATTCCACTGCCCAAAGAATGATGATATTCAGCATTTATTCAAGTGTAACTGGAACCAGCATTATATGAACACTACAGTTACACGAGTATCAGTGAGTGCAGCACTGACAAATACGAAGTGGCCTTATTTATGACAGTAATTTTAGGCTAAGGAGTTACATCTGCAACAAATTACCTCACTATGTACATACAGGTGAAGATATACATACAAAAATGCAAAACCCTTGATTTACTGCTTGCTTATAGAATTTTGCGAGTGAGAGGCACCTTCAGAATACTTCTCAGCCTTAAATGAACACCTCTGCGGTCTAAGTTTCCAGAACCAAGTAAGTAATATTTATGATGAAACTTTGCAAGCCTGAGATGATTGTTATGTCTACAAAGCAGTGTGCAAAATATTGAGTGTACTCCAGATAGCTATTTACTATGTTATCTGTGCTTGGCTGAAAGTAATGAAACAATAAACGTTTGAGTGGATAAACATAAGTCACAAATGAACACATGTATCGATAAGGCAAAGGTTTATGAAAACAAAGTGCCCTCTGACTCTGAAATGAGTTAATTAAATGCAGAGCCTTGCTTTATTAAATAAGATATGCTGCACTCTGCATAAATGCATTAATCGATAGCAAAACTGCCGCACAAATATTAGAATAATTGATCGAGGATGATTCAGCAGTGGAGAGGTCTAGGGGCTTGCAGGATATTACCTAGCAATAACAGTCTCGGTGAAGGTCAGTGGATACTACAGTAATGACAAATGTCCTCTCTTTGACTCCTACTGGCCAGACTTTATTTTGGCTAGTTACAGGAAATTACTTTTTGCACCTTCCATCATCTACTCACTCTGCATGCTGCGGCTTTATGGCAATGACGAATCAGGGTATAATAAAAACAAGCTGTAACTGTCCAACCTTGTCATAAAAAGTATTCACACAACTGACACCAAACTGCTGGTTATTAAAGTAAGAGTTAGGGGCACAGTGAAGAACATATATGGTGTAGGTCCATACTGTATGCTAATATGAGATCGTAGTGAAGTAAGTGTGACTCATAGACAGTGGTACGACTGAGCAGTATCATCCAGTCTATTTTTCTCCACCTCCTCCGCAATAAATGGATGCATCTACTGTACACACATGCACAGCCATGGACACTAAATACACACAGTATATGAAATCTATTGTGCGTGTTGGCTACTACTAATTCCTAAACATATCATTTACAGGATTCCCTTGTTAGCAGAATAAATTCTGAAAAGCAGGAAATATTCACCATAATCAAACTGTCTCATTTTCTTTTTTTCAGGCCGACTACACTGTGCTGTTATCAGTCCAGCACCATAATGACAAAAAAAACACTCAATATCTGTCAAAATTGATGGAGTGCCTCTAAATGTCTCCAGAAATATCAGCATCCAATGTCAAAATATCTATGTAACAACATAAGGAAAATATATTTTTGCCACTTCTGGAAAAAAAAAAGAATCTTTGAAAACAAAAATGTCCTCTGCCGTTACAACTTGTGTCCTTTGTTGGTTACAGAACAGTAGCTTTCCCAGAATAGCTCCAATGTTCAGGGCTTTCCTGGTCCATAGAGGTTCATGTGTTAGGTCCAGGGAGGGAGATGGAGCTTAACACAGGCTGGCTATGGTTGAGTGAACATGGGGCCAGTCCTGGGAGTGTCCCATTCCTCTCCCTAAGGGCCACAGGATCTAACACTGCCAGCACCCTGGCTCCCATCACTATCAGAAATGCTTGCCTGCCTACCATTGCATTACTGCTGCTGTCCTTGGTATAGGTCACTCTGCTACTAGACTGGAGTCGTTACAAAGAGGGAATACAAACATACAGTCACCCCTTAGTCTGACACAAGTGAGCTACTGGGAAAAAAACCCGACAAAACAAAAAGTCACTAGCATCCTTTCTCTCTGAGAAACAACTAGTTATTCAATGTTCAAACATAACCAAGAGAAAGCTGTTATTGCAACTTCAGACTGAAGACGTACTACTGAAATGTGAACACAAGTATGACGCCCTACAGCAGATGATGATACTGAAAGTCTGGGCTTCTTTTGAAATACAATAACATAACATAACAGACCCTGAAGACTTCAAAAACATATTAGTTGAGCATTAATAGATGAACAAAGTCAAAAAGTGTAAATATTCTGGTCCTCGCTTGAAGTGTACTTCCATTAGCAGTGCAGTAATGTACCAAGAGCTGAAACTGACCAGTAATAGAAGAATATATTTGAGAAAGAATCACCACATAACACTAATAGTGAGCGGCTAATACTGTAGACGTTTCCAAACTGTTGTTCTGCATAGGCCTCAACACTGTCAGTCAGATTATCACATACGGGTACAGTTTATGCTGTCCGTAACATGACATCATCCACCTCCTTGAAATGGATGTACATAAATAATGGCTGAGACATTGACTCACTGATCCACGTTAGATCTACAGCCATGACATCTGAATGTCTTCTGGACTGGAAAAGTGTGGGCGTACTGCAGCAAAGCGAGCAAGGACAGACCAGACTACACCACAGAGTTGCCTCTCATGGGTGAATCAATCCATACCAAATATGCCACTTCCGCCTCCTCATGTGTCCAGCGGGAGGCAACATACAGAGAATGAGATGCAGTGAAATCAGTAGTAAGAAAGCATGGAAGCATCTTTGATAGGGCAATTCCAGGCAATGTCCTCATAATACCCACATCTATCCCTGTAATTTCCTTACTGAGTCCCTGTCATGGGGCGGTACTGATGAAGTCCTTCTCAGTCTGGCCACATCATTTCCTGGATTACATAACAATTTTCCACACGTCCTACAGGGAGAATCCAGTTACTAATCTGTTTGTCTATATTCCCAGTTATCAGCACTTCCCTCTGCCAGGTGGTTCATCTGGGTCATCTACTAATCCAGAACAGACCACGGTTCAAAACAGTTACAGTACCGTTATCCATAACTCATACATCTCCTTTCTCCATGGCCATTTCTTTTATATAAGGACACGTTATATTTTCATTTTTGTGCACAACATCATGCTATAAGTATGTGCTTTGTGCTGTTAGTCTGTGAGACATGCTCTTTACTAATTATGTGACTATGGACTGATAAAAAATAAAAACTTTTTTTCTCTTTCAATATTGGGTATATTTGAATGTTTTCTTCTATAAAT
The DNA here is from genome assembly GCA_029490765.1 of Euthynnus affinis. Classification (NCBI taxonomy): domain Eukaryota; kingdom Metazoa; phylum Chordata; class Actinopteri; order Scombriformes; family Scombridae; genus Euthynnus; species Euthynnus affinis. The sequence goes on from CM055839.1 coordinate 19,244,781, forward strand.
ACAGGTAATATCCAAAATTGTCTTTACATCCACAAAAAAAGAAAACAGTGACACGTGGCTTTAATGTAGCAAAATGATCCTATTAACCTCATTCTGTAAGGCTTGTTGTTGTAAACATCAAAACAGTCTGCTGCAGCCTCCTCACTGCATAAAGTTGGCAGACTGAAAACTTCATGAGGGCGACAGTGAATATACATAGTTTTCCGACAGAGAGAGGGGGAGACAGACAAGCTGTATGACTCACACTTTGCTAAATGTTTACCATTAATCAGACCTTTATGGTGGCTTTGAGTCAGCTAGGAAATCTTTTGTTTGCATGCCAGATAAAATGAAATAGATTTGTCATATCAGCCTGTGACCCTGTGATTCCTAAAATCAAAATGTCAAGACTTCTCATATTCCTGCCTGTCTGCTGAATTAATGCAGCCTAGCCTCATTACAGCAGCACTTACCCATGGCCTCCAGAGACACTGTGTCCTCCAGAGGTTTACTGCTGAGACTACCAGCCAATTGTGATAAGGAGAAAAAAAAGTGTAGCACCTGAGCAGCACACACAGGTGCACTTAAATCAGACTCACCTTTATGCTCTTGGCCTTAGCTTTTCAGTGGTGTCATGGCTGAAGAAAAAGAGAACAAACAAAGATGAATACTCGTACTTAAATAAATACAAGATATGTGAATGAAACTACAGTACAGTGGTCATGTCAACATTATTGTAACTTTGATATCTATTGTCTCATGGACCAAAGCATTTTCACAAGCTGTGTAGTTGTTATCGGGTCCCCTCCTCCTTCAGTTCCCCTCCTTCTCCTCCTCCTCCTCCTCTGCTCCATCTCTGTGCACCAACCTTGCCATGGCTAACAGGAAGCAGAGGGCACAGCGCTTTATTTAATTAGTCACAGCAGCTGAGTGCTCATGTGGAACCAAACAGGGGAGGCAGATTGGGGTAGTGAGATGGATAGGCACTCTCCCACCGGGCCTTGGCTGTGCTGTCAGAGGAGCGTAGATTACAAGACAGAAGGGGGAATGGAGGGGGAGTGGATGGCATGAGGATGTAAATGGTGTCTATACAGGGGGATTCATCCCAGGAAAAGATTGCCTTCACTCCTACCGGTACCCCTGTCCTTTCACAAAAGCTCTCTCTTTACACTGTTACTTTTGTCTCACATGCAAAGCAGCCAGCATTGGGACTGGCCTGAGTGGTTTGGCTGCTTTTATTAACTGTGACAACACTCATTATTCCAAATGATTTAGAAGCTGCTATTTTTCTTCCATCTACTCTGACAATGATCAGGTGGCCTTTTCCTCATGGACCAGCAGATAACCTCTGAGAGGTCACAGAAGTAGCTCAGTGTGCAGCACATCCTTGATGAGTTTCTTCCCAACTCAAGACAATCAAAGTACAAAAGTCCTTTTTGTAATACATCATGGAGGTATTATTTTGGAGGTATGGAATATGTAGAAATAACAAGAGAAGGCAAACATAAGAAATATGTATTTGTACATAATTAGAAGATTTGGTCTAATGTGAAATATATATGATTCATGTGATAAGGGGTTTACAATTCCCATTATTATCCAACCAGTGTTACTTGGCTTTCAACACCAAAACAGGATCTCTCAGGTTCCTCCTTGGAGAAAAGACAGTAGTAAACATGTAGCTTACTGTATGGCACTGAACCCACTAGGAACATCAGTGCAGTGCTTGAATAATGTGTGCGCAACTACTAAGCAATGGTGTGCAGGGAGCTCTTTTAATTAGCGCTCTTGAAGTTATCCAGTGACCCACATCTAATGATGAAGGCATCATGAATGTTCTATTTACATATCTTTAGTCAGTAATGTGTGACCGTTGGGAGAGCCCAGTGGCTGAGTATGTGGTGCCAGTGAAAGAGAGGGCATGCCTGGGGCTGCTTTCCATGGCCCCCTAAATTCCAACTGTAGCAATGTTGAGTGGTATGTCAGTGACCTGCAGGTCTGTCAAACTAGGTTATGTCATAAGAATACTGTATGTAACTTTTTAATAAACCTTGGACTGGTAATGCTGCATATTTCCAGTTTCAAGAAGTTTATTATTATAACCCAGGTTAAGAGATCTGCAATGTGTGGCATAAACTGGATTTGTAAATTTAGCCAATACAGTAAATAAGCAAACAAACCCAATTTAAGGTGTGGTAACAATCCAGATTGAGGAACAACCAGGTTATACAGAACCAACTTGATATGATTTTCTTTAGTCATTCCTGGTTGCCTACTGTAATCCAGTTCACTACAGTACAATGCAGTTCTTATGATTAAATAGACATGTATAAACAATTGCTTATCTATCATGAAACTGACTACGTGTATCATGGATTACATTCCCTGAAGCAATAAAAGAAATATGAAATTCCAAGGAACATACGGCCCCATTCCCTATAGGAATATTTAAACACCTTCAATAAATTGCTCAGGCTACACTTTGATTCCCATGAGAAACATAAGGTGAATATTATGTTCCTCATGCATTAAGGTGTTGTACTTTCATTGCTATGTGAATAACTCAATAGACAGGATAGAGGGGGGATATAATAAGCACAGAGGTGACTTTGACTCTGATACAGCTGTCCTTGCTTCTGTCTGTCTGCTCAAGAGTCACCTTTACACAGCTTTAGCTAGCTAGCTTCTTAAAATCAACACAATATTTAGGGTGATGAGATACAGTGCTCAAGGGTTTAATATGATTTTTAGAAACTGTCATCCATCGTTCAGTGGTGGCCTTGGCATGAGGGAGTAAAAAGTGTGCGGAGGGTGGGGGCTCCTCTGTACTCGGCTTTATAAAGTAGGATATTCCCTAACCCTCCACCTTCATGGGACCTTTCCTCAGTTAAGAAGGGTTAATACAACCGTTTTTCACATGGAGCTCCCATTTCAGAAGGCGTTTCAAATTGTTCTTTCCAACGATTCTTTGTCTATGAAAGAACTGGGTCACTGACTAACACTCTTTTTCAAGGCCTTGCTGCTAAGGCCTGACTCCTTGGAGTCCAGGATTTAGGGAGACAGGGGCTAGTGCACACAAACTGAAGCCAGTTTCTGACAGGAGGAGCTGTACTTGCATGACTGCAGCCCCCTCTAAACACCACATCAGATTACTGAACACATTTCAGAGAGGGGATGCGGAGGTGAAGGCAGAAGCCAACAAGAACTGTAATACACATCTCTGTGGATGAATGTCTGTATATAGTGGTGCTCCATCATGTGCGTGTATGAACATGTGCACATGGACATGCTCAGCTCTTGTGTGCATGTGTAGTAGACCTGTGTGGGTTTGTGTGAGTGAAGGGAGTGCGTTTGGCTTTACCACCTGCAAATAAATCCAGAATTTGAGCTCCACTGTTTGTTAAACATTATTTGCCTCTGCTATAAAAGCAACAAAGGGATCCTACCCCACTGCAAATGAATGAGCCCAGGTCCCTAGTTATCACTGGTTATTGTTCCAATCAGGCTGGCTTTGAAAGGGGGAGGCGCGCTCTCCTTTGGACAGCTCATTAAGATAACACACAAACGTGGCTCCCCATCATCCTGGGTTTATTAAAGTGGGGCTCATTTCAGCTCCTTTGTCTCATGCAGGAACCTCTGCCTTTGTCAGCGCAATTGGAGCCAGATGGCAAAACAAAGCTGCCTGTCTGGAGTGCTTACAGAGTGATCTCAGAAGGCAGAGCCATTAGCTTGACTTCACCAGCTCACCGCCCACAACGTCCACCTGGATCAACCAGGTGCACGGACAATGACAAGAGGGAGCGAGAGCAAGGGTGGCTGCAAGTTGTTGTCTTGTCTCTGGATTGTAGACACACTCGAATCTCCAAGCTCTATTCTCCTTTGCCCATCCCCTTTAGCTAAAGCTGAACTATTCAGTCTAGCTAGTTGTGGGATGGCTGACGCTGCTCCTGGCTGCACAGATCTCTCTGAAACATTCATGAGAGAGGCATTAGAGAATAAAAGTCATTGTCCCCCTTTCACTCAGAAACTCTCCTTCACCTCTCAGCTTATTAAAATCACATGGTATTAACTTTACCGTTCACAGAAAGGCTAAATAATTCAATCAGACTAAAGAAGGAGTCAAATGAATAACTCTAATGACATTAACGCTTGAGGGAGAACTGCTCAGGACTGTGAGGGGTAGTCACTGAGGCTGGGCAAGCAAAGAAGCTTGCTCTGCTTGCTAATGGCAAAATTAATTCTGGACTCATAAGGTCATACTCATACTAAGTAAAATATCACATCACTCTAATCACAGAGGAAGATGCACACATAGAAGTAGTTTTTCCCGATTCAGTAGTACTCTTTAAAAGCAAGAGATAAGCATTGAGCAAACTTATTTACATTGCAAAGCTTCCAGAAACTCAAAATCCTGAATTTGAAAATGAATAAGCATTAAATGAGTTGCTTGCTTATGTCTTCCTTTAAATACTTGGTTTTGAACAATTATGAAATATTTCTTTACCAAGAAGCACAATTTCTGAATATGGAATATAGCTCCTTTTGTGTTTGGTGCAAACACAGTTACAGGTATGTCTGTATGCATAAGACATTTCAGCCAGGACTCAGTACAAAATCCATCAGGCATGATAAACAGGATCATTTGAGAACAGGACACGGCAGCACTACTGTAGGCATTTTGTGAAACTTGGAACTTGTAGAACTTGTTACCATTAAATTTATAGACAAGATAGATTTTACTGTTATAGCTGTAGCTTTAGGGGAACGTATAATGTAAAACAGCTTGTTGGCATCACTAAATTAGTGCGCCCGTCTCCCTCTCTCTGCCTTAAACACTCACACACACAGAGTAGAGAATGGATTTGGTTCCAGGAGCTGGTCTCATTTTTTACGTGCATTCATGCTTCATCAGCGTTCACTCACACTTCAGTAAACAAACTTAACATTCACTTACTTGTTTTGTTGGGTTCCTACAACCTGCACTTCTATTTAAAGAAGCAAGACTTGACTGTGGGTGATGTTTCTGTTATTAAATATTTTTTGTCACTGCAATGCCATGTTAGAAGAAATACAATTCTATATCTCATTTCCAATTAGATTTTGCATACAGAGCTTTCATTTTCTAGTTGACTTTAATAGATACGATGCACTACTGCATGTTCTTAAACTCTTGCATCATTAGACAGCTTAGAGCGCTGAATGCAAAAGATTAAATATTGTTGTTTCTTGACTGGCAAGCGCCACGTGCCACATGCACCTGCGCAGCAGTGCCAGCTAAAACATTCAGCAGGTCCCTGAGGCACACAGATTGACCAGGTGTGGATTGGCTGACCTGTCTTTGACTCCTCTTCTTCCAGCTCCTTGGCTTCTTCAGCTGTGGGAAGACAGAGGAGCCATTATCAGTGGGAGCCACAGTACAAAGGCAGGCACACAATGCAGTCACTTCATCACAAGCCTATGGTGAGCTGATCCTTCACAGCTCAAAGGACAAACTGTGATGAGAGCCCCTATATGACCATGAAGCTCCGCATAATGGTACACTCTACCACATCATACACACACATACATGCACAGCCATACCCACCCCTTAACCTCCAATCCAGCCCTCTCACAAAGACAGTAATCACATTAGGCTTTAGCTGCTGGCTCTCTGAAAACCCACTGTCAACAGAGTTAGGGAGGCAACTCTGTGACGGCTGTCACACTTGCATACACACGTGGCATGCATGTGCATATGTGCACAGATGAGCACAGACTATGCAAGTGGCTGATATTAATTCTATGACACAATTACCATCGCAATTGGGCTTGAGATGGACTATTCAGTGTCTGATACATAAGATTAAACTTATAATTGGACAAAATTAAATGTCAAGGAAACACAATTCATTTGTTTATATTCTTGTACATTTGCCAGATTTTCCTTGACTTTGACAGCAGAGAATATAATCCTCTGGGGAAATTAAGCAAAATCCTTATTATTACAGCAGGAGAACGTGCAGAGTTTCTAAATTCAAACAGCCTGCATATAAGTCTACCCACACCACGTTCTTCAGTTTCTCCTCCTCTGTAATATGCTGTATCTTGAATTCAAATGTATTAAATGCACTGTATTTGTTGACACATAACTACAACCATTTTTATTAGTCAATCAAAGATATGGCTTTATATATATATATTATATATATATAGTACACACGTCTTCACAATTGTGGAGTAAAATTCACATACGTGTGAGCCTGTTTACCTTCACCATTTCATTCAACACCTTCAAATCAACCAACAGTCCCACCACTGTGGCAGAAGTGGATATGCCTTGGGGGACAAGGCTTTGATAGGAGAGTGAGGTTCATTTAAAAGGCACCTTAAAGTCAGGGTGAAGACGAGGGCATCCACAGGGCAGTGAGTGAGAACTGCTTCCCTTGTACATTGAGAGCGTTTCAATTTTATGCCCCCATTGGCTGCATCCCAAATGTGTAGGGGTGAAAAGAAGGGTAGTTATGGCTTAAGCACAAAAGCTGGACAAACCGCATAATAGATGAGAGAGTCAGGGGACAGAAACAGCAGTTCACTCAAGCCAAAAGAGTGTGACTGTTCACCTCATCAACTCCTCTTCTGTCTGTGTTTCTTCTACGCAGAAGTGGTGCAGCAGTGCTGATGAATTTCTTCAAACACTGCTATGACATCATAAGTGCTGGAAAATGTAAGCTAAAGTAAATGGTCCTAGTTAGAAAACCTATATCACTATAAATAAACCGATTAGCAGGCCTAATTAATTCATGCTTGCACCCAGGAAACAGCAGAACATTTTTCTTTTTAAAACCTTTGTGCATATTAGGACATAAGGCTTAATGACAGCAGGGTTTGTGCTGTGTAGGTTTTAATTCACATTCTCTCTCCCTTTGATGATCAACTCTTGATGACAAAAATAAATACAATTTAACAAAAAACAAACAAACAAAAAAAATCAAAACATAATGAATTGATCAAGGATTCTAAAAATTGTTTTTATGAGCTCTTTCTACATAGACTTGTAGTGGAGTAAAATAAATCCATGTGTCTGTTAATTCATGTGAGTCACGTGCAAAGACTACTGATCAATCACAGCCTTTGGTCAGGGGTAAACCTGAGGGTTAAACCCTGTGAGACATGTGCACCGCTGTTGTAAAAACCCCTCGGGGAAACACCGCTTCCCTCATGACTTTCATCTGTCACACAGGAGAGATGTGTCCCATGTCACCTACACATGATCTCCCAGAGTAGGTGTGATTAAATCATATGCTTATCTAAATGTAAAATGAGCTTTGGAGAAATGGAATAGTGGCCCTGGATCGGTCATTGAAAGCAAATATTAGATACATAGTCACAGATATTATATTATGTAAGGAAGGGCAGAAGAGAGGGATGAAGGGAAAAAAATATCAAAGAGGACAGAGCTATGCTGATGTTGAGATACAGCACTACCCCTGGAACTGAGCTTTCACTTCCAGCTGCAGTACCACAAGCTGCTCTGCTACAATACACGTTCTGTTGCACCACATACATTATGACAGGGAAGAAAAATGACTTACTTCTCCACTTTTACTGACCCTTTCACCCTCACTACCCAGACACGGTGAAGAGAGAGTCAACTTCAATCTGGCCATACCCAGGAACACCATTAAAAGATAAGACAACCACAATTAGGCTGTACTTCTCTGCTTCCTGCCCTCCTTACAGTTCTGGATATGTGCATAGGAATCCTATTTTAAGCCCCTCCACATCTGTATTCATATAGTATCATTCTATCAGGAGTATAAGAGTCTGTATGATATGTGAATAAGTCAGTGCTCCCACTCTTCAGGTTCATGCTTGGAAAACACCAAAGACTGCAGAAACATTGCTGGCAGGGGACAGAATAAGACTTAACATTTCAATAAGGCGGACAGTGGATGACCATATAATCAATCCCGCCTTCGGTGTAAGGGCTGCAGGCAGGAACGCAGCTCTTCATCCTGCCCAGCAAAGAAAGGGGCCCCACAACCCTAGGAGCCCTTTGCCCGTAGGAGGAACTGCATTATATTTCTCTCTTTCCATTTCATTTGATTTCATATGTTCCATGGAGCTATTTACTCTTTCCTCTGAGTCTGTGTCACTTCCATATTTATTTTTAAACCTCTGGGCCCTGGTGCAGACACTGGCTGACCTTTATTTAAATGTCTCCTCCACTCTGAGCAGATCTCATTACAGCAGAGCTGGTGGCTTTGCACTATCTATCTCATTCCAAAACTTTTTCTCTTTGCACTTGCGGCGATCCTCAGCTATTCCGCAGCGCTAATTACTGGACCCGAGTAATGATGTTCCTCTCTGCCGAAGATATGTGTCCCACCATCCGAGATCCTGCCTATACGCATTAAGCAGAACTCCCTCTGGATTCTGAAAGTTTCTTGAGCAGTTAACATCTCATCATTGCTTTCTGCTCTATATCTCTTGGCCTCACTGTGCCTCCCACATGATCTAGGCAACACGTCGCAATTATGCGCATCATACTGGCCCACTATGTGAAGAGTTTAAGGAGTCATTCTGCATTTTAATGATGGCCCTGAGAAGGGTTTGAAAGGCCCTGAAAGTATGATAAGGCTGGCATCCATTATTCAGCAAGCCCTTAAACTATGTACACAATAGGGTGACACAAAACAGAAAAATCATTTCATTACTCTGTTGATTTTTATTTTCTTCTCGCATATGTTGCCACTGCTGTGAGGTTCTAAATTTGTATTCACTCTTAATGAAGGCAGACATCCCAAAAACTTTGTACCCATTGTGAGAATATACACTGGTGTTGAATGTCCTCTTTTGTCCTCTCGTCCAATCCCCCTACCTTCTCTCCTGGCCTCCTCGCAGCTCTCCTTGATCTTCCTACGGCAGACAGCAGCCAGGGCAATGAGCAGCACCAGCAGACACACGGCCAGGCCAACAGTTACCCACAGAGCCACCGGGGGGAACGCAATGTTCTGACCTGAAGCAAAGGGCACAGGGAGAGAGGGGGCAGAGAAGGGAGAGCATCATTATTCACTCTTGCAGAGCTAAAATAAGAGCGCAACTGTCACCACTGTATCCATCACCATTTTTCTACCATTTGACAATTTGCTGTTAGTGTTGCTTGTCATAAAAAAACTCTCAAATTATCCAGACTACAGAACTACTAAAGCACATAATGACAATGATTATTTACAATCATTATCTCCATCATCATCGTCAGCTTTGTCATATATTCTCTGTATTAGGTTTAACTTTCAGAAATAGTGCAGCTGTTCTGTGACAATAGAGAGTGAACCTTTGCCTTATGTGAACTTCTTTTGAGTCTTTCACTTGAGTCCAGATAGCTATGTTAGGGAGAGATGAGTTGGGAAGACATCAGACATATGGATAAATTTCACTTCTGAAGAAATGTTTACATTGAGCTTTCGGTACCTCACTGACGTTTGTGAAAAAAACAATGTTAAACTTTGTGGTCATCTTAATGTTACTGTTACTTTGGGTAATATTAGAAATCTGACAGGAGAAAGGAGCAGAAATGTAGAGAGAAAGCTTGGAGTTGTGTGTGTGTTGAGTTCGGAGGTGAGAGAAAGAAAAATCTGAACCTCCAATGACAAGGATGGGCAAATAAAGCTAGTGCATCCCAGCAGAATATTTCACAGCCACTCTTTAAGTGCTTCTAATTACAAAAGTGAGTCTTAAGTACAACATACCAAGGAGGAAGGCATAGCAAAATGGATTGGGAACACAGGATTAGTGGTCACAACAACTGAAGATGAGGAATTTGTTCCAATGATGGAGACTGTAAAGTTTATCTGAATATTCAGGGAGAGTAGACCTAATGCTCATTGGTGTTATTTTGTTATTGTCTGAGAGAGCCTTTTGAAAAAGGCCATGTTCTTGTTTCTTTTAATGAACTGGAAATTCTAGAGAAACATTTAAATGATGAAAATGATACATTACACGTTAGCTAAACCTGTTAGATTCTAGTTGACTATAATCTTATGATATTTAGTCAACTAACACAATTCAGATGACTAAAATATGACTAAATATAAATGGCATGTTAGTCAAAAGACTATGACTAAAACTATATCAAAATCAAAATTAACACTGGCTAACCAGTAGAGGTAAGATCTTAAACCCGAGCCCGAGCCCGGGCCCGACCCGACCCGAATTTTGGGCCGGGTCGGGCCCAAAATGTCAATTATTAAATTTGGGTCGGGTGGGGCTGGGCTTCTCTCTCGCTAATTTTTTTAATAAATACATATTTATATATTATGTATTGTATACTAAAACGATGTATGGAGATGTGTGTGTGTGTGTGTGTGTATATATATATATATATATATATATATATATATATATATATATATACCACCTACGTCAGCAGGTCTGACTTCTGCAAACAGCAGCTGGTCCAGAAACATGTATGAATGGATTCATCCGTGCGCGCATTCTCCAGCGGAGGATTTTTAAAGTCTGTTTGTTTCCGCCTTTGGTAACGCATCCAGTATCACACACAGAAATATCTTTAACAAACTTTTCCAGCGTTATTTCATTGTGTAAATGCATTTATAATGATCATAAAAAATATGTAGATTATTTTAACATTAAGGAAACTTGCGATATAAAATTTCGGGTTTGTTTCGGGCTCGGGCCTGCAAATCAAGTTAATTGATCGGGCTCGGGCCGGGTCGGGCTTTACTACCCGCGGGCCTGGGTCGGGTCGGTCTGGATTTTTTAGGCCCGATCTTACCTCTACTAACCAGTCACACAAGACTGCGCTGTTGTTTCACTCAAACAGCACTGGCACAGCATTAAGAGGATGTTGGCACTAACTATCCCACGTCCTGCCTTCTACTACACATAGCTCATATCTCTGAAGCTGTGATGCTTTTGATTTAATATTGTAAAATTGTAATACCCACAATAAAATTACCATTCTGACAGTTGAAATGTCAAAAATAATTAAAATAGTTTAAACCTGCGGTATGGAACTTTTGTCTCCCCCTTCTGGCAGTGAGAGCAATTATAAAAACACTGTTAACATGTGCTTTATGATGTATGCCGACAGGCTGGTCCCACAAAGTCAGTGGCTCCTCACAGCTCTGAATACGTCGGAGCAAATTTCCAAATAAGTGTTTTTTGAATAAACTGACCACATATATACATATGTCCTACAAATGAAAATTACAACAGCTCTTATGGTCCAACAAAGATACCTGAGGGCCGAGCACCCTTCAGGATGGATTGGGATTCTAAACATGACATAATTTCCCCAGAAAATCTGAGGGGAAACCAGTCATTGCTGGATGATGTAAACACATTTCTACCGGTGCTTTTAACGAGTGCCGTGATAACATATCTTTCTAATAAAATCACTTTGGAGACAATTAGACATCAATGTGAGTGACAGTATCTTGGAAAACAGCAAACTGATGAGTAGAAATAAAAACTGGTCAGCAGGACAAAAATCATATCAGAGATTCAGCCAGATTTCCCTGGAGTTTTCAAACTGAACAGAGGGAGAAGAAAACAGCAGAGCCACTAAATAGCTGTGAGCCTGGCTGTAGCACAAACAGGCCTCCTTCAGAGAATGCCCACTTCAAGACAGATAATGATAACAATAAAAAAATAGACTGAAAAATGACTGGCATTGGGAAAAGGAAATGATGAAGCATCTGTAAGGACTTGGCATCACTTAATAGACGCATCCTTTTGGAGTGGATCAGTTCTCAGGTGGAGATCTAGTTCATCAGATGCTGAGAAACAAATATACCTGATTGTCACATGAAATAGAGTTAATGAAAGGCCACAGAGGCCCGGAAAGAGAAGGAGGAGAATGTACACACCAGAAAAATTTGTTCAGCTTTTAGTTGTTTTTAGCCACCCTAACGCCATGGTTTTAGGAATGGCTTGTTGTTGGCTTGTCAGCCGGTCCACCATTTTGGTTCAGACTCAAATATCTTACCAACTCTTTGATTGATTACCATGACATTTTGTACAGACATTCAAGGTCCCCAAAGGGTGAAGCCTAATGAATCTGGAGATCCCTTGACTTTTCCTGAAGCGCCACCATGAGCTAAATGTTACATGCTGACGTTAGCATTTAGCTCCAAGACTTAGACTTAGTCTTGTTATTGTTACTCTGTGCCTTTTGTACCAATATTTATCCTTGATGACTTCATTATATTAAATGGCAGTAGCATATTTAAATGGATTGCTGCCTGAAATATGCTAGATTTACAGAGGTAATTGTTGCTGTGGCAGATAATAATGTATATTACATACACATTTCACATAATTATTATAATCTAATTTTAAGGTGTACACACACACACACAAACTATATATAGGGAGTATAAAGACTCCCTGGTACTGCTACTGCAAAGCAGGATAAACAACCAAATGTCACAGAGAAAGGATACAATCTGGAAAGTCAATCTTGTCATTTTGATGAAGCTGCATATGCCTCCCCAGGCTAGTCATGACTGATGATGCTGTGGCTCGCTGTCCACCGAGCCCATCCCTCTGCTATATTTAAAGGATGACCATCTGAGAGCCAGTTTGTACTAACAGCGAAACATGTATGAAAGAGGAATAATCACGCACAAGCAGTTTACGTGTCACAAAGTCAGAAAAGTAACAAACGTGTCTAGCTCTGTGTGACAAGTAGAGAAGATGCAGTGCTCTTTGTTTCCATTGTCTTTCTCGTTCTCTTTTTTATTCTCACCTTCCCACCACGCTCTCCCTCCCTCAAGGCAGACTGATAAAGACAAATGCCATAGTCGGCTATCATTGCTACGCTGGGGCCCAAAGGGCTGCAGGATCATATTTTTCTTTTTCTCTTGTTTGATGATGTGATTTTGTTTTCTTCAGAAATAGATTTGTCTCTAATGGCTCTGTTTACCTATCCTCTCTTTTCCCTTTTCCCTATTCCCTCTGTGCTGGGGTAAGGATGGAGTGCTTTAGACCGCACTGTCACATTACCTAGAGTCTGCAGGCTTCAGAGCTGCACCAAACAGGGCAAACTTCACTTTATACATTCGGCATGTACAGAAAACACACATTAGGGAGAAAAAAAGAATACATGTTAGAAAAGTTTTACATTAGAAGAATTGAATAATGTAATCTAGTTAAATTGTAGAAAACCTTGTTGGAGGTTGAAAGTGCACCTAATAATAAGCTGTGATATGAGAATGAAACAAAACAATAATTATACCAGACCTAAATACCACACACTCACCAGGGTTTCTGTCTGAATTTAAATCTACTTTTTCTACAAAATCTACTGATGATGTTGATGATGTCAACATTCAGTATCAGCTGACTTAAATATAAAATGAATTAAGTATGTAGAGTATGCTAAAAGAGTACACAAAACAACACTACATACATAGTACATCTTTTCTTTTTCTGTCATCTTTTACTATCACATGAAAGCCATATTCAATTTTGCAATTTCAGCACACTTGAGCCGTATGCAGCATTTCTGCATTTAGTTTTTATGTGATTTTTCATTTTGACTGATATTACATTCATATTGTAGATGTAATTGATGTTATTGTATAACTTAAAAAATGACATATAATGAAAAGTTTATTTAGCATGTTTGCAAAGTTTTTGTAGGTTTTATTGATTACACCTGGAACACATCCTGTACTGTTACTTCTAATACTAGGTGGTGCTTCACCTTGTGTGTTGTTTGTATCATAGGAGGCCACAGCAGACTGCTATGGTAAAAATAGATATTTAATGGGGGCAGGCAAGAGTATGATAAAACACCACCTCCACATGAAGCCTCTAACACCAGTGAGAAACGTGGCTCCCTTAGTATTTGGAAGACACTATAGGGGACTTGCAAGGGGCCAGCTTAGGTATTGTTTGGGCTTCAGTGAATGTGAGAGCCAAGATTTTCAGGCATTTTTACAAGGCTGAGTGTTTTCTCTCCAGTACCTTCGGTGGAATAAAGTGCTCCTAAGACTCCCTTGCCTGTCATCTTGGTTCTGCAACATGAAGACAGTGGAGATCAAAGCTGCTTTCTCTCCAGCTGTCAGCCCAGTTTTACCTGCCTAGAAGAAACCTAGCCTCTTAAGCTGTGACCAAAGGAGAATAATGTCCCTTGACAGAAGGATGGCTTCAGGCTAAAAAGAGCCTCAAGGCTCATTGTAGACAAGCTGGAGGGATGAGGAAGAGGAGAGGAAGAGTCAATTAGGTTTTTCTTTCAATGTCAGAATGAACAACTGGGTTTTACCCTGCCCGATTGTCAGAGTAGAGGAAGGGAGAGGGGGGACTTGTAGAGGAGGAGTGTTGATCACAGAAAAGCGAGCTGGACTGGGGCTAGCCCAGGGGTTGAGCTGCAGCTAGGCCCAGCCCTGCTGGAGGGCCTGTATAACCCTGGAGACCAGAGAGGCACAGCCAGGCGCAGGACTGGAAATAGGCTTATATATCTCTCTAACGATGAGTCACATGGCAGAGATAAAGACATTCATTCAGACAGTACAGTAAGGCAGGGAAGAAACACTAAAGTGAATGAGATATAAAACTCAGTGAGACAAAACAGGAGCTCACACTTAAATCACATTCGCCTAACACTGGTGAGGTGATTGATGCATACTACCTCAGTGAGTGCAGACTTGCCGACATTGGTGATTTAAACTTCTTCATTCAGTTTCTGTGTAGCACCGCCGATCTCACAGGAAAGAGATTGGCAGAAACAATAACAACAGTGCTAATGGAAAGAAGATGGCCTGTGTCAGAGGACACGGATTAGGTCAGAATGAAAAACATGAGCATGAATATTAGGATTACATTGAACGAATGACTTTGAATTTGTTTCAGCTTAAGTTTCAATTACCAGCTTTTATTATTAACCTCGAAGGCGTCCATCAAAACCTCCAAACTCTCCACATTCAACCCCAGTATGGAAAGCGTGTGACCGCACAGAGGCTGTTCTTGCAATATTTCTAGGAGCATCTCTCCTCTCTGGGAGAGGACAAGAAGCTCACTTGTAGAGGAAAAACTTGGCAAACTTAAATGGATGGAGACAGGTTTTTGTCCTGTCAGCATCTTTGCTCTGAGCCTTCTCTCCTCTTTTTGCATTTCAATAAATTGCTTTACAACGAGATGCTACCTCACTGTCTTATTGGCATGCAGGGAAGCCTAGCGCCCATTTACTTACACAATTTGTCTGACATTATTGCCCTTCCCTTGACGCCATGGGCTTGTGGCAAACACGAGTGTATGATGTGCAGACGTGCACATTAAAACAGAGTAATGGCTCTGCATTTATAGGAATAAAGTTTCTAACAGCCCTCTTTTTTCTCAGCAGGAAGACTTTAAAAGCCATCTGGTGGTGATGGGGGAAGTGGTGAAGGTTGAGGGGCGAGAGTAAGGTGATGAGTAAGTGAGCCAGTGAAGGCTGGAGGGATGGGGTAAATGGGTGAGTGACCAAGCAAC
This sequence comes from Euthynnus affinis, assembly GCA_029490765.1. Lineage (NCBI taxonomy): Eukaryota > Metazoa > Chordata > Actinopteri > Scombriformes > Scombridae > Euthynnus > Euthynnus affinis. The sequence continues at coordinate 19,260,240 of CM055839.1, forward strand.
CCCAGTGGGTGAAAAAACAAGAGAGTGAATGAGTTTGTGGTTTCGCAAGCAAGTAGGTATTGAGCTGGTAACTGCGTGAATGCAGGACCAGGCTGGAATCACAATGAAGTTTTGTGGTATTAGTCCACTCTCAACTCGTAAGCTGCCTCTCGGACATGTCAGGCTGCTACTGACCTTTCTCTGGTGGAAGGTGGGCTCACAGTCCAGAAGTAGTCTGCCTATAGTGCTGTACTATGGATTTAGAATTATGAGTTGGTGTGGTAAGGTTACCTCCCTCATAAAATGAGCCAGACTTTAATCTGATTGATCCACAGGTGAATATTCCCTGCCACCCAACGGTCACACACCACTGAGAAAGGTTACAACAAGCCATGAAGACGGACTGAGTCTGAGTTACAATTGGCAGGTCAATGCAGGATAATGGATTTTTAATATTGTGGCTTGCTCCTACAGAGCAAGAGAATGAAGCTGTCGGAGTCCCTTCTTAGCAATAAAAAGTTTGTAGTGTAAATCATGGGCATCTAGCCTTCTTAAATGTATCTTCAACTTACAAAGAAAGCCAAACAATGTTGGACATATTGATTATCATTTTAGGTTAATCTTAGCTAAAAATTCCAAACCTTTCCAAAAACTTGGCTGTGATAAAAATCCTTTATTGAAAGCCTAAGAGCCCAATAAATTGACATATCAGATTGAGTCTGATATGTTGGTCATTATTAGCTTGCTAGCAGATGTATTGGTACGTGTCGGCTTACAAGTATCAAGAAATTGCAGTACAGAAATGACAAAGATAAGTTTGAGGAAATTTAGAAACAATGTCTCCATTACAGTTTGTCCACCAGAGAGACAATTATACAGGTATTAGCTAATTATATGTGCACTTTCATGCACACATAAATACACATTATTTCAAAATAAGCTATTAAAGTGTAGCTTGGTGTTAGAACATATTTGTTGTGTTTATTTATACGTTTATTATAATTATACATTATATTACAACATCTACAAACAGAGACGTGACTTCCAGTTGTGCTATAATGCATGCTGGAGACATCAGTGACCATCACTACATAAAAGTTTTTAAAATGTTATAGCATCATTAACAAATGATGAAAATGTGTAATCTCAATAACCGTTAAGGAGATGTCTATGTATTACTACAGTATACAACCAGTCCTACAGTATATGAGACACTCTCTGATTTGTCTGCAAGGGAGACAGGGGAAAGCTAAGCCACAGGTACATTTAAAAGGATGATTTCAAGTGTTATTCAGATATGCCAGAGGCAAGGTTAGAGTGATTTTTTTCATCTTTACAGTTGAAGGTAATCCCATACCCAGTAGACTGGCTAATTAACTGAATATACAGCTTAAAGCCAACTGCATGGTTGTCATGTTAGCAAGGCAGAGGCTATGTTACAAGCAGAGGGGTGTGAGAATGTGTAATAGCTTTGTGGTGGAATATATAAACAATAGCCTGGGGTAGAGGTGGGCAGCATCACCAGAATAAACTTCACATCAGTGGAAAAACGTGCCCTGATGCGGATTTGGCTACACCATTTGTTTTTGGAGAATGGATTTTAAATGTCACGTCAAAAGTGCACGGTGAGCATCAGCTTACTGCATGTTAACCAGTGAACATATGTTTCCCAAAAACAAAACAAATATGCTTTTGCATCCTAGGAAGGTGAGGAAATGGAGTCAGACAGCTCAACAGAGACTGGACCAAACCACAACGAAACATGTCAGCAAGTACGAAGAATGTTTGAGAAAGTGCTGCAGCTCTGACACAAGTAGCACTTGCACTGGTGTAAAGAGAAAAACCACAGTGCAGACTTTGTTCCTGAGTCCCTGCCCTAATGATAAGACAAGCACGTGGCACGTGCCTTAACTGTGCATCTATGTAAAGAAATAGTTGAGAAATGTGGCTTTTAAAGCAATGGGCTAGAACACTGGAATCATGGCATGCAAAACCGAGACAAACATTTCATCCAAAATTTGAAGGTGCTTCGATAAACGAAGCAAAGAGCAAACACAAAGGTGTCCGCTGTGCAAGCTCATAATTTCCACCAGGTATGAAACTCTACTCCACAACCACTGCAAACTAGATTAATAGTTAATTAATCATACCTTAAACTCCAAGATATATACTTTTTACTATCTCTTGTCATGCATTTGATTCACATTCCTTTGAGCTCATGCGGATAAAATATACTATGATATACATACACCCATCAATATTAAAAATGTAGTGTGATATAAAGTGCACGTCATACTGTCCAGCCCAAGCCTGGGAGGGGGATGAAAGTGGGCGACTGTCTCACAACTGGTCTGCCCACCTCATCACCTCAACACCGGCCAGGCGAGCTCTCTCTTAACATTTCCCATGTCCCTCCCAGCCCCACTGGGGCCTCAATTAAAAACTCCTCTGATGTCTAGTAACTGACAGAGACTCCATCACTTTCACACATCCCTCTCCACTGAGAGTGGCATTAAGATGTTGGAGGCAGAGTGGACTATTGATTTTCTTCTTTCTTTCTTTGGTTGCTCTATTTCTTCACTAGGCCATCTTGGCAATGCAGGCGTAACTCGGGTGCAATAATCAGTTTACAACGTTGTGTTGTCTACATTTTTAATTAGCTTTAAAACAAGCACTCCATGTGAGATGCTGAGGATGTGTAGGAGAAAATCACTAGTGACAGCAATCAGTACCAAAACAGACTATCTGGTTGGTTGATTAAGCCAAGTAGAGGAACGGAGAGCAGAGTGACAAGGACAAATAGCAGTGAAAGGACTAAAGAGCCTTTTAAAACAAAGGCCTGTCAAACAAACTCAAACTCAATTCTGCACATGAGCTATATCTTGTTCATATTCCTCTTAAAATCTTATTGATCTTTTTTGGCAACTTGGGGGTGTTATGGAATTTTCCATCTTTAGGGGTTACATTGGGTCAAACTTGGCCTTGAGGTCAACATAATTCTTAATCAGGAAGGAGACAATTTCTCTTTCTCCTTGTGACTTCAGCTGTCTGTGATGTTTTGGGTAAGGCAGAAACCTCTCTGATAGATGTTATATCAGCATTGCCATGGTTACCAAGGTCAGAGGCTTTCCTAAACAATACAGATAGACAGTGGGATATCCAAACCAAAACTGCTGAAATTCCATGTAACGTAACTTAAACTGTCAGGGGTAAAGTGCAGTCCCTTGTTTAGAAACTAGTGAACCAATAAGACTACATTTGTTATATTGTAGGCTGATAAAGACTAGGACTCTGACCTTCAGAGGACAGAACGGAAAGAGACGGTATCAGAGCAGAACACTCTGGTGTTTACCATTTTCGGTTCTCCACTTGGCCAAGTGCTTCAATAAACATTTTAAGTTTCAAGACATCAAAAGACTGGTGCACACTTTTCTCCACTGAAGATGCTGACCATCGCTCAAAATATCCACAGCAGGGGGGCAGTGCAACTGACATTTGACTATTATTTTACATACAGTAGTTCTTATGACAAAAATAAGAACTTGCTTGTAAGTCACTGTGGATAAAACAATCACAGAATGTAAATGTAAAAACATTGTGTCCTCTAACTCATCTTTGCTCTGAGCCTTCCCTCCTCTTTTTGCAGTTGCCTATTTACACATCCAGCAAACTCAAACAACACTAGCATTCAGTTGGAGTCGTGTTTCTGGCTACCAGACAAATGTAAGTCACTAATCCATTGTCAGTATAAAAAAAATATCAATTAGCATGGCTTTAAACTGTGATCCTTATTCTGTATGTAGCATTGTTTTATCCGTTCATATTCACATGCTGCTAGAAAGAATTTCCTTTATTTAAGTGATAAAGTGTGCAAAGCACAAACACGGCTCATTAAACATAAAATAATTCAATGACACACAGAGACAAATGGTAAATAATAATCAGCCCTATACTACTGGAAAGCCACACTAACCTGGTGGATGAGCCAGAACTCCATTGTACTTATTCCAATGACTCACTGCACCAGGAAGAAACTGCTGCTTGAAACTCTCTGCAGACACTCTGTGAAGTACACACCTATTGCTGAAACAACTCCTGTGTTGCATCAGTATAGTGCAAAGTGGGTGAGAAATATCATCCAAGATATAAACTTTAACATGACACTTATTGAACCATCCATTGAAGTGTTCATTTAAGTCAGGAACACACCCAGCGATTGCACTGGCTTTTGTAATAGTCTTTTGTGTTTGCTTTTTGTCTCTGTAGATTAATATGAAGGTGTAATGGCACAGCTAACCAGCTTCAGCATTTGGTCCTTCTTCCTTTCTAATATCTGGTTATGAAAAAGCCTCATCTCATGTAAAACATTCCACAGTCACTGCTGGTTCTGTCCTACATCCTCTAGTTAGACTTAGAAAAGTAATAAAGTAATCCATACATTTAAAAAGTATCAATGTTTGTTTACCAGGAAACAAAGCCATGGTTCAAATCAATACCAAAAGTTGCTGTTAACATGGTTATACCTCTGAATACAAAATCACAGCCTATAAGATTAACCCTGTATCACAAAGCTATGCAAGTTCTATCTAAGACATTAAAGAACTGCCTGGACCTCTTCAAAGAGTGCAAGTTCTTAGTATGCTTCCCCCACTGCAGTATTACTAGGAGAATATATAATGACAGATTTTTTTAAAAAGACATGTCTCTGTATGTCTTTGCCTAGGGCTCTCATTATAAAACAGCATTTCTCATTTTCCTCTGCTGCAGTCTTTGGTGGTTACTGGAGAGACAGATGAATATTCTCAAAGCACTTGGCCTGGCTCAGACTTTGGAGCAGGTCAGCTCATTCCTGTTAGCCGTTCACTTCAAGTACAAAACCAAACCATCTCACATGATCACACGATAATTTCCTTAGTTTGGATGGAAATAAATACAAAATCTGTTGAAACCACAAAGTTGTTGCTTTAATGGAGGTCAGAGGTCAAGTTCAGCTATTGAATGACACCCTTGGTGTTTGCGGGGATACTGTGTCTTATTGGAGGACCTTTCTCAAGACAAATTCTTACCAACAATAGGCATCAAACCCTCACTTACCCAATCTTTACCCCTCTGCTCATAGAAACACCAGTGTACTTGAACATTTTTTTAGAATGTAATGTGTTTGTTGGTGGGAAGAGACATCAAAGAGAATATCTCCTTAAACAAAGCACCGTGGTTCATACGGAGCTATGGTACAATCATTTTATTTTATCTATAGCTTTGTTTCACATTGACATTTTTGCTATAACTTCAGTCATTGCTGACTGACTTGCATGAATGCAGTCTGGAAGCTAGCAGTTAGTTCCATTGTGAAAGGAAATGATTAAAACTAGAGATTTTGAAGATTTAAGGCTTTCAGATGCTGAAACAGGATTCAGTTGGATCAATACATATAGCTCCTCTTAGAAAATCTAGTCATTATTGAGTTTAAATCATAAAAAAGTCCCTGCAGACACTTTTGATTGGTTGAGTGACTTTGAAGTCTTGTAAAATACCTTGTAACCCAAAATCGCCACCAAAATTGGTAAGAGAATCGTTATTTATTGCTGAAATTGTATTAAAATATAACACTTATGGCACATTGACATTCTTTTTTTATTGCAGTCATTTTATAAAAGCAAAAACCTTCTCCGGGCTGTGCTTGACAGTTCCTTTAGAAGGGTCCCTAACAATGCCTCTAAGCTGTTACAAAATCACTGTCAAGTACAGCTTCTCATGGCTTATTGCTTAAATATACTTTGTCTCCTTCCAGCACTTTTAAAATATGATATCTTGGACACACTGAAAAAAGTCTCTCTCTCTCTCAGTGGAATATAGCTAATCACAGTCTCACAACTTGTGTGTAGCTAAGTTATTTAGCCTGAGAAAATGCTCAGTCGGTGGCATAAAGAAGTCAGGGACAATATGTTCAAACTAGAGTCCCACAAGGGTGCAACTTTCCACAAAACTAATTTACTGACTAAACCAAGGCTAGCTAATGCACAAATAAGGTCCTCATATTTATAATATGTCCAAATTAAGTACATTAAGAGCCATATACTGTTACAGTGTAACTAGATCTGAAGAAGAGCCATAACAAAAATAACATAAATACATATCATAACATAATACCAGATAAATACATAAATAATGTGACTGGCTTTATAAAAGAAAACCTTTCAGAAATCAGACATCTCAGATCTTTTTTCCCCCCAAAATAGATGAAGAGTAAAAAGAAAAGAAAATGAAAGACAGACAGCGAGAGCTGAGTAGTGATATGAAGATAAAAATAATCTAATACATTTGATTTACATAAAACAACCTGCCATGCTGCAGGTCCAAACTATTCTAAAACTGTTGAGCATGAGTAGTATATACAGAAGAATGGCAGAAAAAAAGGGACACATGCTGCTTTTGCAGAGCAACTTGGAATATCTGAGCATCTTCAGCGGAAACTGCTTATATGATCAAAAAGCTTGGGACAGAATCATTCCTATACAATTGCTGTTTAAACAATTTGCTTATTCTTATTCATCTCTTCATACATGACAAGATATGGAAAAAAATGAACTACTTTAATTCTGTTTTTTTGCTTTACTGCCATGATACATGTCTGATATGTCCATGACAGCTTCGGCACCACTATTGCCTTATGGTAACCCATCTGCTTCTGGCTGGTTACCTGAGGCTGGTGCTGCGCGCACACTGAAATCATGATGGGACAAAGGAAAGTAATTTTCTCTCATTGAAAAACAGTCTCTGTGAAACTTATGACACACTGCCAAAAACAAGCCAACAAGATGCAGCAGCGAAACAACAAGCGTACAGTATTTCAAAACAGTCAATAAAATTCCATAAATAGCAAAGCTCCCTGTTTCATTATTTAAATATTCACATTATAAATATACAAATGTCAATTAGATGGTAATCCACTTATATATAAGCGGTCTCCACTGTACTTTTTGGGCTGCCCTTGGGCATTTCATCATCCTCTAAAAGTCTTCCATGGAGCTGCCCAGTGACTGGCTGAACTAGACTGGTTGTTCATAGGTAGTGTGTGAACCAGGCCATTGCTATTAACAGCATGCATACTAGGCAAGAATTTTCTGGGTAAATAAAAACAAAACTGACTCCTTCACTTGTGCCATGACTTAGAAACAGTGATTTTCCAACAGAACTACATGTGCCTGGAGATCAATGGTCACAAGATTTCAAACAAGTTGATGAGCTTCAATTTTGAACAGACTATTATTGGTGCAGAGCTTGATTAGACTCTGCAGACTTAAGTTGTTTGCAGAGATGTGGACCAGTCTGTATACTTGATAGTGTACAATTTCACTGTTGAAACTACTTTGAAACACTGTGGAAAAGCTAGTCCTTACATGCAGCTTAACAGTACGCATACAGAACGGGTGATCATTGCAGTACTTCTCATAGCAATTAGTTCCTAACACTCTGTGCTGTTCTTTTTTTAGTTATACAATAGACCTCTTTAACCCCAATGCACCTAAATGAAAGGAAGACCTTGAAGCAAATCTAAAAATTCATTTGTTCTTTTTTCCACCCTCTCAGTATCATATTTTGACATCATTGTGATGCACACTACTGCCATCTTTGAAGCTGTCTGCCCCTTGCTTCAAGATGTATGTTAAATAACAAGAAAATAATGGGAAAAACATTTTAAAGACATTCTTGTAGAATCAATGGCAGATTTACAATGTACAGGATTACAACTTGAATCCTATTTTACTCTGTAACCTTGACAGCTTCTTTCCCTGCTTTGGAGTACCAGCACTAATTCTTCTTGTGGTACACAATACAAAACAGGACACACTTACTTTCATCTCTGGATGTAAGTCATCACTCTGCTGAGGCAGCATATATTTCAAACATATAACCAGTTACATCATTGCGCCCACAATGTCATCACATTATGTCATGTGGTGTTACCGAGATGCAGTGAAATATTGAAATCCAAGGACATCAGCTGTCAGCCTCCCTAGTGTGTCATTCAGCAGGTATATACACAGCCTGCAACAGCACACTCAATTTGTGGAATACCGTATGAGATATATCACTGAGTGTGAGACACCCTTTTTAAGAATGTATATGGTGCAAATAGTACATAGGCTTTGCAGTTTTTTCCACTTCCATTTTACAGTACATGACGGGGTTTCTGACTAATCACCAAAAAGCTATCCCAGTGCTTAAACATTTAAAATTTCACCAAATACACATGTTCAGTGATGTTTATGATATGTTAAATCACATCAAGTGTATCAGAAAACCTTTTTAATTTGGTTCAATTTCCATTCCCTTTCCAAAAATTAGCCTTCAGCTCGGTTGAACTGAAATTCTTGCTTCCAAAATACAGCCATGGCGTTGTGAAGTACTCTTAGCAGTGTAACCCTGTTTGGATTGCTTAACTCCTAAAACAACCACATCAGGAAAAGGACCCAACAAATGGCATCACTTCTCATCTGGTGGAGTAAGTGGCCGAAAGCATTGAGACAGATACATTATAGATATGACAGATTCTTGTGGTGTGGGTCACTGAGCTGTCTCTGCCGCTGACAGAGAGTTGCACTTACTAGTCTGCAGCAACACACACACGAGGAGGGTGAGTGATGAAATTAAACACAGTTGACAATATTAATAAGGTAAGAGGAGCGAGTTTGTTTCCTCATGGACAGTTTGTCTGTAATGAGCTGCAAGTTGTCAGGCTCTGGATAGACAGGCGTGGCTACAGAGTCCAAGCCAGTGGGAAGATATTAATGCAACCTGAAGGGTTCATGAGTCATCGCGGGCCGCTGTCCATTCAAACTGGTATCATAAGGAGCACGACCACAGCATAGCTTAATCACAGTCATTACTGTGATATTTGACACTGGGGTTGAAATAAAGGGCTGTGTAATAGGTGCGTTTCTTATCACGCAGTGAGTCAGTGGGTACTTACGTATTTTCAAGTCAAGCTGTCAGTACAGAGGGAGGTGAGGGAGTCGAGCACCATGCCTGCTTGAAACTCTTCTCCTCTGGGACACAGCCACACTCAGTCCATTCTTAACTTCCATTTCACACTTGGTAATCAATTACTGGTCTCTAGAGCTATCGAAGAAAAGGGCTACCTATCCCGAGAATAAGCTAAATCTCTCAACGCCTCCTAATTGAAAACACATTATATCGCTAGACAATGCTCTTTGTGTGTAGCCAGCCACTAATTTGGACTGTTTGCATGCACAGAATAAAGCAATTTACTGAGGTTGCAAACATCCTTTGCAGGACAATAATTCATGGTGTTATCAGGTGCAGAGTTTAAACATCAAATAAACGGACTGAATAATTAAATAGCCAAACTTTGAAGGTGTGCCCGGCCGTTTATTGGTGGCCATTCTCCCAGTGACTCTGAAAAGCTGAAACTAATATGATTTCATATCATGAAGCCAAGACTGATGCCAGACCTCCCGAAACCAATCCCTCTTACAGGATTTAGCAGCAGCTGTGTGAAATGTACACTGCAGGGCCCCAACAGTCCCAATGATAGTCCTTGCTGTGAGTCCAAATCAAAATGAACCCGATCAATAACAAAAGAGGGCTTTTGTGTGTTTACTGCCATCATAAATACAGTCCCCTGAAAAGGGAAGTGAGGGAGGACAGAGAGAGACAGGTTTCCAGGCCGGGGACAGGCATAAAGATGTCAGACTGCTGTTTGTGGGAAGGTGGCACAGGAGAAGATCCAACTTGATATGATGGTCTTGGCCAAAAATGGACTGTGTTTTTGATCACTTGCATAATGACATGCAGAGGAGGAAAAAACTAAAGGTGTATGCTTACAGACAATGTCAACACATGTGCACATGGATATATGTTGCACATGCTCAGAGACCGATGACGAATTCCAAATGTAAACAAAGAAAAAAAAAAACTCACTGTCCAGGAAGAAATACTTTAGCTTTTAATTCTGGCAAAGAAAACCATTTTGACATCTGACCAGTGCAAAAAGCTTTTAACGCTAAAAAGTCAAGATGGCAGATCGGGAGACAGGAATAAAGAGAAAATAAATCCCTGCACAAAAGAGAGGAGCTCATTTTATCTTTCCGATTGTACCATTCTAAAAGAGCAGAGCGCAGACCAGAAACTGCCCACAACAGAATCCAACTCAACAATCCTTCAGAGCCGCTAACAGTAAGACTGGGAGCATGACAAATAACATTGCCTGGGCCATAATACAGAGATAAAATTTCCCATACTGAAGGCCCAGAAGAGGACAGTCAAACATCTTATAGCAGTGACAGCGGCAAGTGGCCTGAGTTAATAATCCTGATAGGAATTAATGTGCTTACAATGGTGCCATTGCTGCCTACCTGAATTTATTTGTGATTGCCTACATTACTTCATCTGTCTATTGTGTTGTTTTCCTTGGCTGACTTCCTGATAAGACAGAGCACACATTCAGCAAGTGAAAGAAGGCCTGTTTGTGCACTGGACACTAATTAATACAGTGCTCCATCGGGAAAGTTGCCTGCTTGCTGCTCTGCTGACAACAGATTCATTTATACTGCTGTTTTCTGCTTCTCCGAAGGCTCTGTTAATTGCATTTAAATTAGTCCTTGTTCAGTAGAGAACAAGGACCAGCACGGTGGTTTGTTATAGATGCTGGAAGCAAAAACATGATTTTGAAAAGAATATTACCCCAAAGTTGATTGACAGAGCTTTTGATAGAAGATCCTACCAGAAAAAGGCAAAACCATGCTTGTAAAATATATCAAGAATAATTGCAATTACTGCAATTTCACCACAACAGTTACTAATGACAGAACCTTTGAACCAGTAGATCACTGCATCGTTCTGTTTGGCCCTTTGGCTGTTCTAGCACGGCAATGCTTTTACCTCATTTTAAGATACACATTTTTTCAAACTGCCACACAATATTTTCAGAGATTCTGGAAAAAAAACCCAAAACATTTATATGACTATTCAGAGAAAACACTGTGAGGGTCTTCTCAGAAACTACAGAGGACTGGGGCTTTATGGTTCGAGTAAGTGTGGCAGGTAGCTATTCAGATGGCAACACGATGTCAGGACTAAGACCTAGAAGACATAATAACATAGTCAGGAAAAAGGGGAAGTAGTGAGCTGGTACACATTGCTAAGTGTAATAAATAACTGAATGCATTCACACATTCACACAGAATATCTACCATCAGCATATGCGTTAGAATCCATCTCCACGATAAAGGTCAATGTTTATATAGCAATTAAAGATGTTTTTTAACCTTGTTTTATCCAATGAAGGTTGGTTTAGCATACACTCACTTCACAATCATACAGTAACAAACATTCTCCTTAGGGAAATGTGCTCCACAAAAACAAATGTTATACATGAAATACAATAAGACTGTTTAGAAATACAGAATTTGAAGGAACCTGGAAAGGATCTGACAGAAAAGAAAATGTGAATTATTGCACAAGGGCCTTTCATGAAGTTGATGGAGTTGGGAAATCCTCTAGAGACTATGTATTCTAGTAGAGTGTGGAGATTAATATTAGCATCAAAGCCAGGCTGGATGAGGGTCCATGACAATTAAAAAAAAAAAAAACATATCTAATGCCAGGCCCAGCCAATATCATCTATGTGTGCCACCTACAGGAAAGAAAAAAAAACACTGACAGCAGGTTAGACTTGTAAACATGTTAATGTCAGCATTTTTAGACAACAAAAGTTTAAAAAAAGCTTCCAATTTTGATATATGTGACACATATACACATTGCAATCTTTTAACTACCGCCATGTTTTGTTTTTGTGTTTTTCATTTTTATAGCTGCCGTTTGTGTGCGCAACAACATGTGTAACAATTAACATTTGTGTAAATTATAATGGACAAATATTATATCTTGACAGGGAGCCAGTTTTTTGGCAATTAACACTTACTGCCAATGTGCACCAGGTACAGCTGCATCATGTTCTGTCTCCATTCCAGCTGCCATTGTAGCTGCTATGGCTCTTTTCTCCTATCTTTGGGCATCTGTTTTATTTTTCCCTCACTGATTTAGCATTCTGTGGCATAGAATTCACTTGTGAATGTATATCCTGCCAATATTTATTGACTATTGACTTAAAATTAATGCTTAATGTTTTTTTTTATTATTATTATTTGAGCACCAGGACTGTTAATAATAATTTAAATGTTTCAAACACTTCCCGGTAGCCTACTGGTTAAGACACATGCTACATAACATCCACAGTTGCCCATATCTTTCTCTCCTCATTTCCCATCATCTCTCTTCTGTTGCTATTTAATAAAGATGTAAAATGTAAGGATGCAAATTTAAATATTTTATTTATACTTTAAGCATTATTCCATTATTGCTGTGCATTTGATCCCAAGTATTTTGTTTTCTCTTACTGATAAAATCACCAAAGTGGCAGCGATTTGACAGCGCTGCCACAGAAATAGTTCCCTTCGATTTTCTAATATCTTTATCCACTATGCCTTTAGAATTTGCCAAGAAACTAGAGCAGAGGAAAACCACACTAACATACGGAAAGCATGTCAATGCCACCCAGACAGACTAGGCAGTAAATGTGAGATCCTCTTACAGTGCTAACCACTGAGCCACTGTGATGCCCAGTTAAAGCCAGAGAATGCCAGCTAGATAGTAGAATTCAGCAGAAAGTCTTCTGCACCACGTGGGGTGATCTCCCTCCCCGTCAGCAAGTCCATCTCCTGCCTGTCAGGCTGTGGTGCCACAACTCTGAGCTCAGCAAAGGTTTTCGTCTCCATCTTGCTTTCTGTCATCCACTTCTCACCCCTCCTAACCCTGTCCCCCTCTCTCCATCTCCCTGCCTCATCTCTCTATCTCCTTCCTTTCCCCACTCTATCTATCTCCATCTGCACACTGCTCACTGTAAATGCTGTGCCAGCATAGTGATGCCGGGGAAATGGCGCCATCCTCATTGAGAGAGCTGGCAGACAGAGTGGGGGTGGTGCTGGAGGGGGTGTTCAGTGACAGGCCCTGAAACCCAGCCATCACATAACACACTGCAGAAATCGCACAGCTCCAGAAGATACATCGCTAAAGCTCCACATTCAGAAAAGGATCAGTAAAAAATGATAGAATATACACTCTTGATCACTGAAAACTCAGAAAACATTATTCTTTTTTGAGGAGAACAAAGTGATCAGAATAGGCTGGGAGTGTGAGACAGTGCACGCCGTCAAGACAGGAGGAGGAGGAGGAGGAGGAGAAGGAGGAGGAGGAGGGAGGGATGGTACACAAGCATTCTGGCTAGGCAAGCAGACAAACCACGGTTCATTTGAGGACTGAAGCTGCTCCTTTCCATCATTCGACTGTTCATTAATACCAGCTGTTCCTATGGGTCTCCCCGCAACTAAGCCTTGCTGCACTCTGCAAAATCTATCAATATCCCGGCAACACAAAATACTGCCTATTTCAGATCTTGGCTTAAAAACTGACCAGCACTCCACAGGGCGTGTTTACAAAAATAACTGTCTGTGAGATGCTTGATAATAGTGTGCATGCGGCGTGTGCATATGTTGTTGACAGTCAGGATGTTACTGGTGAGGTAGTTAAATTGGTGGTCACTATAAAAGGGGTAAGATTAACACGGATGACTTAACACAGATTCTCAAAGTGTAGCTCATGCCAGCCCACATAGCGCTCCACTCAGTGTGGGTAAAGGGTTCATTTTCTCAAAATTAACCTTGTCAAACTCCTGTTCTGCCTGGGGGCGGTTTGTATTACTATTGTAATTTTTCAATCAGAGATTGGGGAGAGTGTGAAATTTTAACATGCTTGTTCACTCTACCTCGCCCTCCATCTCTCTCTCTTTCTTTTTCTCCCATTTCTTACTGTTTTTTTTTTTTTTTCGCTCATAGTGCATTTAAAATTTTAAGCAGATTTCACCCATTCTCATAATAGGATTCTCCACTGCCTGAGTGCAGAGTGCGGTGTGCTGTGTTTGTGAGTGTATACAGCAAGCAGTGTGCTCGCTATATCAACTCAAGCCCTGCACAATACACACTCTGCTACTCCAGCAGAAGAGTTCTACTAGGTCAAAATTAATTACAGAAGCTGTTAAGCACACACCAGCTGTTGTAAACAAATGCAAATACATTTTCATTTCAAACAAGCCCCCGTTGTATTGCGGCACACAAAATACTGTAAATCTTCTGTGTGTTTACTAACAACTTGGGCCATCATCAAGCTGTGCTAGAGCTTCTACTGAGAAATTACTCTTACTCATGTACATACAGTTGCTGAAAATCAAGATCACCACTGTTTTAATTAAGGGTTTTCCCCAAGTTCATTTGTGGATTTGCTCCTTTTGCTGCTCTCAATCTTACATGCTTTACTACATCACACTTCAATAACTCTATTGCTCTTTGGCCAGACCCCTCTTTTTAAAGTCTGTTTTGCTCTTGGGCATTTTCTTTGAGAGAGTCTGTTCAGAGTGGTTCCTTTATTTTAGGGAACAGGAGACCATGACACTCTGGCTACAGGATATTACATTCAAAGCTTATAAAACAGTTCTTATATTGTATTCATTCATCCATCCAGTGTCCACCTCCAGATCTGCCACGTTTAAACGCCAACACTTCAACTATCCGGGAACCAAACTGTCATAAACAACAGAGCTGTTTTACTAAACTACAGAGTTAAAATGTATGGTTTTAAACTCTGTGGCACTCATAAAATGAAAAGGAAAAACTGGAAACATCATTATGGTGGTTGAGAAAACAGCCTCACCACAAGGTCCACTTAGTAGCTTTTCTGGAGCTTTTGAATATATCACATGAACAACACTGTTTCCAAGGTGAAGAGCGAACTCTGAACCTGAGCTTTTAAGCCAAAAAGGACAAGAGGTCCTTCAAGTGTTCCTAAAAACGGATATTTGAACATCTACAATGCTAAGGCAACTGAGCATGTGATATGATTGAAAGCTCCAGAAAAAGCTTTTACAACAATTAAGATTAAAGCAGATTAAAACTATTAAATGGACATTGAGGTGAGATCGTTTTTTAAACTGATGTCAAGAATTAAATTTGAACCTGAGTCGCTGTAGATGTTTTGCATAGACTTGCCTCCCCTAAAAAAAAAAGCATGACCATCTAAATTACCCACCCAGATGACTTTTTCAACATATTTCCAAAAGAGTCTGATGAGACAAAAACTACCATGAAAGGTAATAAAATGTTCATATGTACATCAACCAAGCCTCATGAATCCAGCAAAGGAAGAAGGGTAATAGACTATTTTACCTACTGCCATATCTCATTCTCACCATTTGTTTAATATCTTTCCACTCCCCCAATGGTTCCTCTGACTGGTTATCAGTTATGTTTTGAAAAAGGCCAACCAAACTGTTAGAAAGGCCACCCTCCCTCAGCCATCCAGCAAGGCTGCCTTGCCAATCGGCCATCCTGTTTCCAGACAGCACAGTCATTTCCCAGCCCAGTGGAGCAGCACTCTCTGACCTCTGCCTCAACCTCCGCCTCAACAGCCCGAGCTTCAGCACCAGCTCCAGTCCAGAGAGCAGACTCGGGCCACCTCTACTTATTTATGAGCCATTTCACACAGTGCTGCTCCCATTGGAGACCCAGCCTTGGCCCACCTTACACGGCACTCTCGTTGCACTTAACACAGAAGTACACCAGCAGGGCCAGGGGGAAGTGGGTGGAGGTTGGTGGTGGTGAATGGATTTGAGATACCTTTAGATCTATAACATAAGTACTCTCCCACCTGAGCTCAAGATTATATAAAACAATTAGAAAACAGCAAACATATAAATCCTTTTCCTGGTTAGCAAACATTTCCTGCAGACAGCTGCTAGAAAACCAATCACTCCATCTCGTACAATCATTTATTACTGTAGTGCCCTGTAATATGTGATGAATAGCTATTTGATTCTCCTCAGGAAAATAATCTTCTACTGAACTAATTTAACGATACACAAGAATGGATTGGGGTTATGCTTATTGGACCATAATTGGACATTTCATTATTTCTCATTCATTTCTTTGGAAGTGAACTGTTACCTTTATCAGGAAACAAAGGAACTCAGACAGACAAAGGAAAAAAAAAACTTGACAGCATAAAATTTGACTGACGGATTGATTTATGAACGCATACGAGACTTTAATAAGAAACTCAGTGAACGCATGACTAAAAACAAGATCAGTCCGAGCTGGTAACATTTAAACACTACAGGAAGCTGGTGAATATTAACTTGTTTATTTTGCACCAGAATGGTTTACTATCATAGAGGACAAAAGAAACCAGATCATTTTCACATTTAACAAGCTGGAATAAACATATTATCTTAAAAAATGGCTGAAAAAATAGTTTCCAATTACTTTTCTATCAAGACTTATCAATTAATTGACTAATCATAGCAGCTCTACTATTTATAGACAAAGAAAGAAAGACCCACACTCACCTGTGATTGTGACAAAGGCGTAGCCCTCATCACCCAGTGGTGGGTTGATCAGTTGGCAGCTGTAGGTACTATTGGGCTCCAGCACCACTGTCAGCACACTGGTCATAGTAAACAGCCCTTCCTCATTGGCCACCACTGAAGTAGTGATATTGTCCGTCAGGTTGCGCCCGCCCCCATCCTGCCATATCACATGAGCCTCTGGATAACCTCCATAGGCCACACAAGTCAAGGCCACCTTATCACCTGGCCGCAGGTTGGATTCAGGCTCCAGAGTCACTACAGGCTTGGAGTAGGGGGCTGTGAAAAAGAGGAGGAGAAACAAGAGGAAAAGAGGAGTAAGGATTCAGAGAGGGAGGGAAGAGAAAACGAGGTATGGGGTGATGGGTGAGGATAAGGGTGCAGGAAACACATACTGAATTTAGTTAGATTCTCTGCAGTGAGAGTCACCCTGGGAAGTGTTTGACATGATTCCCATTAAATTCTTAATTATATTTTGGGAGCTTAGCATAACACAGTGCTTAAGATCCCACAGACACAGACAGCATCTGTGGCACTTCCTGATGCTGCATCCCTACACTCTAACACTGCTCTCTCTAGAGAGCCAAAGCACTGAGCCACTCCCAGAAAGGAAATATGGTGCAAGCCACGAGGCAGAGGTAGGCAGGCCTGGAAGAAATTGGCAGGCTCAGAGATTTGGGACGACTCAGCCTATGGCACGGAAAAGAGCGTAGAGGGGTGGAGGTGAGGGTTGAATCGTCAGCCTCGTCTGAAATCACGGATCTCCAATCCCTTGAGCTAAAACACGAGTACAAAGGTGGCAGAGAACGAGGCTGCTGTATTCCCAGAGCCAATCATTTCACAGCAAACAATGGGGTGGAGCTGAGGGCGAGATGAAATAAGTTTGTTTGAGCTGCTTTTTGAAAAGTGGACTCTCAACACAAAGACAGATTTAATGTGGTGGTACACACTAACTTTCCCAGCTGTCCTCTGACTGACAGGCAGATTTCCAGAGAGGGCTCCTTTCATTTTCTTCCAGCGCAGCATGAAGGAAGTCTACAATGCTAACTGTAAATGTTGGCTAAAAATAGAACATCTATAAATCTAATGCATAAAATGGAACCAATTTGTCACTGTTGGAGACACTGTTTTCCCTCTCACCAGGCTGTTATTCATTAACACCGCCTAATGCACATCCATCCGGGGAGAATACAGGAACAATCTCACAACAGATATAGAAATGTGAGAAGGAAGGAAAGGCACATAGTATCATTATAAATAAATAAAAGGCTCTCAGCTGTGAAGGTGGGCGATGTAGTCACACAAGGAGGGAAGATGTTAGTGATGGCTGACTGACCGTAACAACAGCTAATAATCAAAGTCAGCAGATATTGACCATGACAGAGACCACAATCAGTGCTTATTGACCAAACACACTGCTAAGCAGCCCTGAGGAAACTGTTTATCACCTGTTTATGTCTTGTGAGAAGAAATTATCCTAAATCTCCTTCTACATAAATGCACAATACATTTTATTGCATACTATTAGAGTATATGAGTGTATAAGCGTTGAGGTCAAATCACTTTCAGCTCAATAAGTTTGAAGAGTAAAGTGAAAAAGACACATTATACATATAATTATCTTGCATCATGTTAACATGATAAACCTCTGGGGGCACTCCACTGATTTTGCACATTATATAAGCTTGGACTTGGTGACTACAAATTATAGAAAGCCTGTGTTACAAACTGGGGGCATGGAGTTTGAAAGATGTGGGCATTTACCAGGCAGGAGAAGTCTAACAAAAGATGCAATTACAGTGGGTTGCATTATGGGAAATATGGGACCCAGCATTTTTGGAGCTTGGCCTACACTAGGGACTAAAATCTCAGGATACCTCTGCCCTGGCTGCTTACATTTTGACCTTTATTTTCTGTTATTTGTTTCTTGCAAATTTCCCAACTTTATGAGTAGTAGTAATATAAATTTACTACTAATTTGTCAGAGTGCTCCTTTCATATAAAAAGTATTAAACCTGAAGAAATTAATTTGGGCTGAAACTAATTATTTAATTTTAGTATAAATTTAATTTAGTTTTTTATTCAATTTCAAGATAAATCTATAAAATGTATATGTTTTCTGTGTTGGCCTATGGGGAATTTTAAGCCTATGGTTGTGTTCCCCATGGCATTTTTGCTTGATAATGATGATATGAATACTGATTATCAATGTGGATTAAAGTAAATTGTGGTGTTTGTTATTTAGTGGGGGAACAATAGAGATAAACACTGTTACACAAGGAGAAGCCAGGGAACATATATGATGTATGTAAGGTCATTTGCAGCCCCCATCTCATTAGGGCAGTGTGGTCTAGTTTTTGCATGCCATTGGTTGTGGCCATGTGCATATTCATCTGTTTGTTTTTACATGTGTCATGCAATCTTGACTCACCGGCCACCTGCAAATACAAAGCAGCGCTGCCATAGTCCTGCACTCTGACAAAGCAGGTATAGCTTCCTTCGTCGGCCACTACCACCCTGCTCAGCAGGAGCGAAGCATTGCCCAGGCTCAGCTGGGTGGGGAACAGACTGGTACGGTTGACGAAGCTCTCAGCCTGGTTCGCCAGCTGGTCACGTCCCTCGCTGTACCCATGCACACTGCGTTTGGTGTCTGTCAACTGCCAGAAGACGCTCAGATCGGACAGGTTGAAGGGGTTGGCGTGGCTGAAGGAGCAGTTGAGTATGGCATCCCTGCCGTGCAGCGCCACCACTGCCTGTTCAGGGACGTACACGTTCATCACAGCTACAAGAGAGGAGGAGAGACAAAGGAGTGGTGTCAATAAAAAAAAAAAAAGCTCTGAACTGAAACAAATAGTAATTGCCTTTTTATCATAACATATTTATATGTTAGAGGATGTCGGGTGAGCTGTCAAGTCAACCAAAGAAAATACACTCATGATCTTAACTCTGTAGCTTTCACTATGTCAATCTTATATGCCAAACATCACCCATTTGTCACCAAAGCAGTCTAAAATAGACAATGAATAGTATTAGTAAATACTATTTGGCCCAGGTCTAGTGTAAACATACAGTATTCACTGATTCACAGCATTAATGTGTGCTGTGTTCAAATGTGACAGACTGAAAAAAATCAATACAGTATTTTGAAATATATGCTGTGACTGCTTCTGAAACATCCAGTTTGTTTGTGCAGCATGGTAGCACGGAACGGGTGAGATGGGATGAAGGCAAGAGGGAAGAAGAGGAGGGATCTTGAGGGAAGCATTAGGACTTTGTGTTCCTATAGGCTTTGCCTCCTGGCGACAGCTCAGTGCACTGAAACTTAACAAAGGAGGCAGAAACATCTGTATGGTTTTAGTTAAGTCATTAGTTAATTTTTTTTTTAAAATCTGGTGGGGGGGAGGGGGTAACTGCACCAAACCTCTCGAGTGTGTGTTTTTGTGGGAATGAAAAGTGACGTTACCGAATGCTTCTACTCAAAGGCTTCTGATTTGTCGGCGGACCTGTGTGTGCATATACAGTATTATGTGTACTTTTAGTCTAGACTAGGCCAAGAGCAAAGAGTACACTGCATAATCATTCTGGATTAGTAGCCATCTCAGGCAGTCTAGAGTACATCCATAGTATTCTCAAGAGTCAGCATTCTCCATTGATCCCTGTCTGCTCTTATACAACTCAGAGACACTCTTCAGCATCACAGGAGAGAAAAAGCCCAGTCGGCCCCTGGAGCAATACACTCCTCTTTATGCACAGCCTCTCTAATTGTTATAATCACGGTGGCATTTTAGCCTCCTCACCCCTTTTTGAGCTCTGTCTATCGCACAGTCAACGTCAATGTTGAATCACTTTGGTATTAAGGAGATTTGACTGCTGCAGAGGTACAATAATTACTTCCCCTATTAACAACAAACAAGTCTTTCATCTGAGAGGGTTCATATTTGGATGGGTATTGCTAAGTCAAGGCAGACCTATTTTCAATTACACTCTGCCAATCCCAGCAAGGTAGCCTTTTCACATCATACCCCCACCAACCTACTCATCTGTAGGAACAGTGCCACCTACTGCCTAACCCCACAAGTGCAGAGCAAGGGGAAAGAAAAATGCAAAGATTTCTACTCAAATAGGCCTCATACTCTATTTATGGTTTCTCATCCTGGGCATTGAGTCCATGAGATGATGTGGGGAATTTAGGGGCTATGCTTGTGCATATCTCCTAAATTGTCCAAAACATCATCTATTTTAAATATAAATCATTTAGTAATTATGATTTATTATAGTTTGACATATATATTTGATATTTGATTGATATTGATTAGATAAATACAGAAACAGGAAACATCAAAATCATCAAAACTGGAAACTGGCTGTCCGATTTCTGACTTTGAGAATGCACACACAGCAAGGTGCAGAGCAGTATGGGGTCACAGGACAAATCAATACTTTAGACTTTATATAAGAAAGCTAGAAACAGCCTCAGACAGCACCATGATGAGGGTGAAATAGCTGAAAACACTTGGTGAATAAAACATGGAGAAGATTTGTGCAACATGTTTTAATTTTGATGGACTTGCTATCATATTCTCTCATACAGGTCGATGGGTTGGTGATTTTTAATTCTGAATTCAAATGTTGATGTATGCATTTCTGACCTGGAACAAATCTATGCCAACCCCCATGGGGGAAAATGGCAGAGGGGTTTTTTGTTGCCTTTACTGTGATTACAGAAGCTCTTCTTGTGCTATGGGGGTTTTCTATTATACCATACCTGCCCAGATTCACTCAGCAGGGCTACGGCACAGCAAACAATACAGAAGAGTTATCGGGGCAAAGCATGGCAGGAGGAGGCAGCATTGTGCCATCATCAATAGGGATAATCGAGCAGATTTCTAGAGTATGTATTTTTGCTGTCTTTGGAGGTGGCTCAACCTTTGTGGTAATGAATAGGTTGCTGGTGTGTGTTTTTTTTTTTGTAGGAGTGGAGGGTCAGTGACAGCCCTCTTCGAGACATGCATGTTGAAGGAGGAGGAGAGAGAGCAATTAAATCACTCCCCGAGCAGCCCGGGATGACTCAAACCACTGAGTTCATGTGGGGAAGGGGGATGGGAAGAGAGAAACGGAGAGAAAGAGAGGCCGGCGACTAGCTCACACTTAAAGATAATATCTGGAAACAAGCCAAGGAAGAGGCTGTGGTGGAGCCTCACTCACTAATCCCTCAACACGGACCAAAGCCATGTCAGAGAGGAGTGAGAGATAGAAACTCCCCTTTCTCATTCTACACCTCCGCCTCGCTCCTCCTCTTTCGCCTCGCTGCTTTTTTAACCGGTGACCCATTGCTCGCTCAAAGGCCCTGGGAGGATACAGGGCCTACACAGAGACCTTGTGTAGACACACCAACCTGTACTTGGAAAGAGAACACAAGGGGAGCATTTTGCATTGCGTCAAGGGGAGGGGATTGGAAAGGAAAGGAGAGGAGGGCAAGTGAGGCCGGCTGACGTCATGGAAAGCGCACATCTGATGTCCTATTCGTCAGAGGTGAAATACCACGAGCCAAAGAGTATTGCTCATGGATGTATTAAGAATATGTATCGCTGCATGCGCACTTGCCTGTTTTTGATCTGCTGCTGTTTACAGCAACATGGTCTGTATGGAAGCCGACTGTTTGATCATCTCTCCTTAGGTGTGCTCTAGACATGAAAAAACATGCAGCCTCCAAAGAGACATGTGCAAGTAGCAGAGGTTAAATATAATAACACAAGTGGTCTTTGGTGAGGGGGCTGGGCCGCACCTTGCGCCAGGCCCTCTGTGTCTGCTCAGAGGGTAAGTGAGGATCTCGCTTCTCTTTTTTCCCTCTCAATAAAGAGATGCTCAGAAGCCATAGAGGGCAGGCTGGGAGACGTCAGGCTGTGGGGATTTACACACTACACTTTGTATTTATGGGCCTCAACTCTGTTTGAGTGCCTGTGAGACAGAGACGGGCACTTTCACAGCCGACATGAAATAAACTCATTAGAGCCTTCGCGAGAGCTGGCAACGGCCCCGCTTAGCAGCGAGGCACAGGGCTGGCTAGAAAAGGCTGCAAGTGATCTTCACACTGCTCTCCACTCCACTTTCAAGACTACCCACCACCTTGTCACTATCATACCTCCTTCCAGTGCGCTTTCCTCAGGTGTATAAGGCATGGGAGCTGCTGGTGGTGCTTCAAACCAGTGTTATTCGTATAGCAAGCTGACACTAGCTAGTCACGCGAGGTGAGCATGGAGGCTGAGTGAAATCGAGAGACAGCGTGGGGTGCAAGCAGACAGTAAACAGGAGGATCACAGCTTTTATAGGGAGGGTGCTTGCAAGGTGATGAGTGAGGCTGTTGGTAAATAAAATCCAGACATTCTCACATTCCACTGGCAGATACAGACATGTGAGGGCTGCATGCAATCCCAAATACATCATGTGCACAATATTAGACAACTGTATTGGGATTATTAACCTTCACCAGTCCCTCCATATATTGACCCATCCATTGATCTAGTTGTGTAAATAGTCATTAACTTGTCTCATGTTGATCTGTACACTACAAGTAAAATCAGTCATTCCTGCACTGGTTTTACAATGAAGTAATCTCAAATTTAACCTATTTTCAATATATCATTTGACAAACCATGGTGTATTTTAAAGAGAGAAGACAATATAGTATTATGAAACAGTAACCTATTTTTTTCATGGCAGACAGGAAAAAACACTGTTGTAATTAATATATATATATTTTTTAAATACTACATTTCCATTTAAATGTGCCAGTTCCAGGATATTGTGGAACTGCTTAATGGGACACATGGATGGAACTAGTCATTAATGTTATTAGTTACACCCAAGTGGGTAGTTCCAGGTCTGAAAAGTGAAGCCAATGTGGAAGTGCCTTAAATCTGCAATCTCTCAAATGGCCATCACAGGGTGAATCCACTGTCTCCAAAAATAAGTATTAGTACTCACTTGATTTATTACCTCACTAAACACTTTCCTAATGGGTTTATGGCCTCAGTAGCTAGTTTCAAGTCTTCTTCAACACAACATGATGTTCATTTTGTAAATTATGGCCCCATTTAATTTAAATTTGGCAATAAAGCAGAGTATGCTTTAGGGTGGGGCTACATCTTGATAGACAAGTTATTATTACAGCAACAATGTTGGTTATGTAACCATGACATAACCTCAGATTCACGGGGTAAAAAAAGTCTTGTTCAGCATTTGGTTGTACGAAAAGATCCTCAAAAATTAGCATTAGCAGTGTCACAGTTAATCAGACTGTAAATACACCTAGCTAACCAAGGTAGTAGCTAGCGGCTAGAATTAGGGTCAGCTCCACCCTCTCAATCAAATATGGTCACTTCTCATCACTTCTTGCTCCAAAAATCCAAGATGGCGACAGTCAAAATGGCAAACTTAATGGATGTAAAATGGGAGTCCACAAACTAATAGGTGACATCATAGTGGCTACATCCATTATTCATTCACAGTCTATGGTCACAACCATGCTTTTCCTGTCTACAATGAAATACAATACAGAACACAAAAGCAAATATCTTGCTAAAATTTTAACATACAGACCAGGTCTCAATGTTATGGATGTAGGGTAAATGTCTAAATGTGAATATTTTGTCAGTAAGAGTTAAAAAAAACAAGTGTGTGATGTTAACTGTTAACCCTCATCACTTAAAAATGTGCACCACATAAAGCCTGTGCAGAATGCTTCATCCTATTAACCTATTTTACACAGATTTCTTTTATTCTGTTTTGTTTTTGTTTTTACTGATTATCCTGCAGTCCCGAGAGTGAGTCAACAAATGGCTGACGTAGGGATGTGCAAGCACACACTGTTACAGACAAACACACACGCCCACAGTTAGAAATGATTATTGAGAAACAGTGGGAAATTACGTACTGGTTATCTGGTACATATGACCTATTTTCTCTGACATATTCTTAGTGTAGCGAAAACACACAAACAGACCAATTCCAATAGACAATTTAACTACGAAAAACTAAATATTGAGCAAAGGTCATCTATCCATGTCTAACTTTATTCATTCAAGTTTTTATGAAACTGAGATGGAAATTGTGTATTGAGCCTGGTTTTGGCAAAATTATGGCTGTTTATTTACGAATTTAGGAAGCATACAGAGATACAGCTAAGAGGTGGATTATGCTAAGAGATTGTATGTTCGTTATATTGCTTTTTTCCACTGAAAAAAACTGGTCACATTTGGAATCCATTGACTGACATGAAGTCATGCTGACCACAGCTGCTATGCTCCATGAAAGACAAAACTAAAATTTATTTACAGCCAAATTTTAAGCCTACAAATGGGTGAGAACTGAAATGGAACCATCTTATTTCAATTGTGAGAACTTGAGAAAAAGTGTGAAATAGCAAGGCTATGTCTTTCTCAGTGTCTGTAATCATTCTTTCGATCATCCTTCATTTTCATCCATAAACACAAGCCCAGACTGAGTCTCAACATTCTCCAGCGGTAGTGAGTTGCATGAAACTGTTGATCTCTATCAATCTGTCCTTTCTGGGGGAAAAATACATATCGAAACCAAATCATTCCGATGCGATACAGTTCCCTATGAATGTGAGTCAGATTCTCAAAATTATGATTATTTAATTTCTGTTGTCATTTATTGACATTAACAAGAGACGGGTGGTGTAGAAGCAATGACAAATGATGAATACACACATGTATTACAATGGATAGCTACCTTACTCTTCCACAACAGTGTTTAAGTGCAGTGGAATATGTAACAGATTACAGAAGTATTAGTAAGCCACTATAAGTAAGTCAATATAACTATATCCAGCCCTACACATATATTCATACCACCCCACCCACACACAATTTCAAGCAGAAACAGACACCCAAAGACCAGAGAACACTTTGATATTCCACACCTGTATGACTCCTGACAGCTCCACAGCAACACACTGTCTGAGGAATTGGACACGAGGTACTCTGACACTACAATGGAGATGCTGTTACAAAGCTGCTCTAGAGCACAGAGGTTCCCATCAGCATGACCAGCAACAGGCATATACACAAACACACACACATATACTGAGAACACACATGTAGATGGTGCTACATGCCCAGGATTCTGTGCCATGTCTTACACACACACACACACACACACACACACACAAACACACACACACACACACACACACACACACACACACACACACACACACACACACACACCACAGGCAAGCAGTCAAAACTTCATTATTCCAAGTTTGAAATTTTTACAGCTATCTACAAAGGGGTTTTTTTGTTTAGTTTTTTTTTTTTTTTTTTTTTTACAATTCTTTGACTTCAGAAGAGGTAAATATATTAAAGGCATATTATGCAGGATTTTCCTAAAAAAATTAACAATATATAGAAAATAATAATCCTTCTCAATCATCACTTATGACCCACTAGAAGTGGGTGGAGGTATATACAGGCAGAGGGCAGGGTCTCTGCCTGTATATACCTCCACCCACTTATATACTCATTATGCTGTGCTCAGGACACTTCTGGGCGTCAACCTTTGGGCAGTGGATGTGTAGCCCCAAGCCAATAACAACATGCAGGGTGTGAGGTCAGGACTCAAAGCGTAGTGACCAGGTCATATCGAGGTCTCCATCTCTCTTCTCTGCTCTCTGTCTGTTTCATGGATGTATGAAGAGAACAGATTTGACTGCTTGATCGAGGGTGGGGCTGAGCTACACATAAGCAGAGCAGAGAGGCCACAGCAGAGAGGATGAAGCTCTGCATTGACACAAAATATGGCAATGCATTACGTTCCCGCAGAGTTGGGTGGCGGTGTGGGTGTGTTTATTTGTGCTTTAGAATGCAACTGCCATGAAACAATCAGAAAATAATGTGTTATTTATCTGATTCACAGCTTTGTTCTCTCTACCGCTACTCTCTCTCTCTCTCTCCCTCGTGCTCTCAGTTCGCTCCGGTGTCGTTGAGCTGGGGAGGAGGGGCTAACTTTGAATGCTGTGTTTACAAACACCAACCGAGAAATCCTTTATAGTATGCCTTTAAAAATGGCCCCCATGCATGCATAAACACATTTGACATGTGATTCAATACCAAGGCCTTCCAGCTCAATGAGCAATGCAACTTCACTTCAGCTTGCCTCAGTTCAATACCATTCACCACACACACATATTAGTGCCTCGCAGTCTCACCTTCATAAAGATAATAATGGTGACTGTTCAATAACAGACAGTGAGCAGAGCTATTTACACAATCAGTGGAGCCATTTGTTAAACACAATAAGTACACCCGTTTAAAGGGAATGTGTGAAGCCCCGCTGCAACAAATGACATGGGAGGAAACATTAATATGAGTCCATACATAAGGAAAATCAAGCACCAGCACTGGAGGGCAAATTGAAGGGGTAATATTGACACAGCAAAGTAAACAGGTGCAATACTAACAGACTGCAATGACAGTAGGCTTTAGTCAGGCAAGAAGACAAGCTGGAGAAATATGCTTTTACAATACTGCCCCCCTCTGTTGATGCATGTAACTACAGCTCAACACATTTTCATTCTGGACATTTTGCACAACCTGAACATCAAAGGATTGTGCTCAAAGGATCTGTGAACCCTTTCATACCGATTATTCTTATGATATAACCAATCCCTGCAAAAGTCTGAGGGGAAAGCTAGCTCTTGATTTCAGGCCATCAGGAGCAGATGTAGATGTCCACAATATTCCCATTTGAAAAAATTAGCACCTGGAAAACATTACCGGAGAAATGGGAGCGTGTGCATAGTGAGCATGATTTGTTTCGAAATTAGAGATCGGAAAGGGGTGTGTGTCTTGAGCAGCAGTTTTCAAATGGCCTCTTGGTAAAAGAGGTGCAATATGGATGAGATTAAGTAAGATTTAAAGCCTTCTGCAGTGTAAAGGGGTCACTTTCAACATTAAGCTCTAAACATAATCTCTTCCTTTCCTATTTTTGCTCCAGGAAGTCATCATGGAGTGTGAGTATCCTCACTCAGGCAGAGATACAGGTGATGGCAGATAGGGAAGACAAGGACTCTTGACTTGCTTATTTTCAGCAGTGTCATAAATCAAGATGAGACTCACTATTGTGCTATTTTCCTTTTTTTCTATCTCTTTCTTGCCATCTCTGCTTCTGTCTTGCTTCCTCCACAGATGCACAGATGTATGCCATCTCAAATCCCGTCAATAACCTGTTAATGGGCTGCGGCAGTCAGATAATAGTGACGTCTGTCACTACAGCGGGCAGATAAGGGCAAGCCTCTGGCTTACTAGCCTGAGAGACAGAACCTTTGATGAGCAGGAGGTTGGGAATGGAAAGCCGAGGAGAGGGTTGGCAGACAACGGCCAGACATAGCAGCAGGGTCATGGGATCAGATCTGAGTTGAGTGCAGGTAATTTCTAATGATGGTTATTGAAGTGTATATATACTATGACCACCACTGCAGAGGTGATGAGAAAGGTGAAGAAGTAAACAGGGTTTTTTTTTCTGATCCCATTGATGAGGCAGGTGTTTTACAGCTGCTGCCTTCTGATATTTTTAGCTTTTTCACAGGTTCATATCATTTACTAACTCACGGTTTCATGCACCAGGAGTGATAGGAGGTTAAGCCAGGGTCAGTTTGTGACCAGCTGTGTATCATCTGAATGACACCGTACCTGACATCACCACTGCAACATCACCGAGGCAACACCCTGGAGGAAGGTGTCTCCCTGTGTCAGCTGCCAGGTTGCCTCCTCAGCAGGTCAGTAGTTGTGATGCTTTCCAAGTACAGATCACTATCCATTAAACCTATACATCACAGCCCACCAGACACACAGCAGACCCACATATGGCTCCAGGCTCCTCCTCCCCTCCAGTAGCCTACTGCAATCTCTGCATACTACACAAATCAATTTTTTAACGATCCCACAAGGCAGCATTTTTAGGACTTGTTGAAATAATCATGAGGTCCTTGTTGGGTAATGCACTCCGTTTCAATGAGACGTTCTGTGAGAAAGGAAGAGCTGGGGAACGGTGAGACAGAGACAAGCCAACAGAGACTGGTCATTATGTATGCATTGCGGCGAAACCAATCTTTGTTGAGCCTGTCCTCGATTGTTTTTAAAAGGATACTTCACTGGACGCAATCAAATTAGCAAGAACATCACTGATACAGGGTAATAACCCTAAATTGAATTTCTGCACAGGCTAAAGTGTCCCCTCTCTGCAGAATCAATTGCTGTGAAGAGAAAAGGAGGACAGGAAGAGGGCATTCATAGTTATCAGACCTTTAAAAAGTACACCAGAGATGCAGGCATGAGCGGGCTATTTTCACGCTCCAGGGCCCTGCCATAAAGTGTGCCTGCCGAGTACTACGCTAGATGCAATCTATCCAATTATGCTAATTAATCTGAAATACCTTACAGCTCCCATCACCAAAAGTGAAATTAGGTCAGCTTTCCATTTTTGTATTTGCATGAATAGAATTCTCTTTCATTGTTTTTGTGCTAAGAGCTGCACACAGCAAGCTCTGGCATCATAGTGGCTGTGCTAACTGAACAGAGAGTATGACAACAACAAGCAATTAGCTAGACAGCCTCCTGTTAGCTCTGTCACTGGCTGACACTGCTGTGTGCTGTGCTGGAGTGAGCCAAGGATGTTACTGTACTTAGCTACTGTTGTGGCTTGGTCATTACTGTACATATATATTGACAATTTGTGCATTTTGCTGACACTTATAACCATAATGAGCTATAATGAGAGCAATAAAAATAAATGTAAGTTATTATAAGCCACTAGTAGGGACAAGGGTCAAAACCAGAGCGGGTTGGTGTAGTAAATTTTCACTGCTGCTTCTGCTTCTTCAATACTGTATTTAAGCTATGACCTGAATACCCCACAAAAACAAAAAAACAACTCCTAACAGACAAGCCTCTTCAACGCTGCAGTGACACAACAGCTGTGCAGTTCTTATGAGTAACATCAGTGAGGTTTCACAGAGAATGATCCATCATCCGATTCCTGAGTCAGGAGACAGCTGGGAGCTACAGAGACAATGTTACTGCATTGGGATGACAGCATTGTCATGTGCCGTCCTTGTGTTTTTCTTCCATAAATAGTGTTCTCACGACAGGAAGTGTGTTTGTTGAAACCAGAAAATGTGATCGTGTCTACTGATATGGGCACTTACTGGAGTTATCCAGCAGTGACACGGCTGAATACAAGGAAGATTACATCCAGTGATCCCAATGAGGGACCTGGAGACCTTGGGAACTACCGACACAGACGTACACCCACATGCACGCACACACACACACGCACGCACACTCACTCACCTGCTCATATAATTACACCTGTGCATGCAAGTCTGTAGGTTTTCTGTCTCTGTAACCAATCAAATCAAAACATGTCTGTACTGTTTATAAATCAAAGGTAATTAAGATGACCTTTAATTAGTTACCAAGATAATTACTGTTGTCAGATACTGGTAAAAAATAAAAAAGTTGAGCCTTAATTTGTCAGCCCACAATGTTATCAAGAGTATGCCGCTACTCTCAATGTACAGTATTAATTTACACAAAACTTTGAAGGTAGTTTCATACTTCAAGATACTAACAGTACTAAATTAAAATACTTTATCAGCTCCACAAAGCATGCAATGTTTTTGTGTCATCAAACAGTGTTAACACGTGCAGACTATAGCATCAAACAAGACCCCAACTAATTCACTTAGTGCTCCAGTTAGCAGAGAGAAACTGAATCATTGTATGAGCTACAATAGCCCATTACCCGTGAGTTAAAGAGCTCCATCAGTCCCCGACACCTCCTCCTCCTATTCCCTCCCGGTGAGAGGAGCGAGTCAAGCAGTGGATACCACACAGCCAGTAATGAGCAGGCCGGAGGCCCATTTGTGCTGGGAGAGAATAGGTCTCTAATGAACCACTGAAGACAGTTAGGTCCACTGAGTCAAGATTGAAATGTGCCACTGATGGCTGATAGGAGGTTGTGTCAGCTCAACCAGAGAGAAGTAAAGGAGGAAAACATAGCTCTTTTTAAATTATGGTGTTTTGGATGATAAAAGTTCTTTGTGAACTTGGTAGGTTTGCCCACGTATGATGAGCCCAAATTTTAACATTGTGCTTTTGGCATACAGAAGAAACCTTTCAGAGCCGACTTCCTCCTTCTTCTCCAGGCTATACATTTATAAAAAGGAATATCACCCACTAAAAGATTTTAATTTACATCATGTGTCAGCCACACAATGACTGGAAGAAGTGTGGTGCTAAAATATATGCACTTTTAAAATGCTCAATTCCCTTCTTTTATTTACCGTGCCATGAGACATTATCAAGTACGCCCAGGCTATTTGTTTCTTTTTTATGATGACACAAGTTTTTCTTTGAGCACCATTTCCACAGAGGTAAAACATTTGAGGTTGTGAGTTATGAATCCTTAGTTGCAACATCAACCACTACCCTGCTCCTCAGTGTTATAAATATAAGAGAATGACTTCCATACCACACTCACTGAGTCACAGCAGAAAAACTGCACTTATAGCAGTTTTCATTGCTGGCCTCACCCTAGCCCCAGCTCTTCTCCTCACCTGTCTGGAAAAAGGTCAAAACTATTCTGTTTTACAGGCTTGATTATAAGAAAAATATAAAAACACACTCCCATATTACCAAGTTGTAAGCCTGTAAAAAATAAACTTAAAGGAATTATCATGAAAAACGTCTTTTCACTCCCTCAGGCGGGATGCCTGTGTAAATATGTTCTTTGTCAACTTGTCTGGATGGATGAGAGTTTAAACAGGGACGGTTTATAACTCTCCAACTACTGGCACATTATTTTTGGGAGCAGCCTCATTTGAACCGTTGTTTTGCCCAGTGAAGCCTTTGAAGGGGGAAGACTAATAGGCCCTGCAAGGCGTATTGTTTAACAGGCAGTGGCATTTCCCACTGTGGTGACTTGGATCTAATGGCAGGGCACAGGCAGGGGCGACACCCACCCATAGCTTGGACGGCCAGCATTGCGGGCAGCAGGAGGAACAGCATGGTCTTCCAGGGCAGATTCGAACCGCAGGTCAACCTCTTCAGACACAGCGCTGCAGGGACAAAAACACAGACATCTGAGGAGGGGGAAGATTTCACTATGGTAACACAAGAGCATGACAAAATACTAAAGAAATACAGAGAGAAGGGTGATTAGGATGTGTTAGAAATAGCGAGGGATGTCTTCTATGTCTTTGTTTTGGCTTGCTTGGTCTCCCAAGTGGGTGGAGACAAAGAAACCATGAGACAGTGCAACATATTTTATCAAGTACAGACTGTTCAAAACTGTTTTTTTTTTTTGTGTGTGAGTTACACCTTCTCTGACAGTATGTGGATTCTGAAGGTGACTGTTTTAGTCTTTTCTCTGGCCTGCTCAAGGCTTTTCTCTTTCAGAGGGAGTGGAGCTGTGATGACAAATGGGGACTTCCAAAGTTGATAGGGAACAGCCAAGTCATTGTTTCCAGAGGGAGAACACTGCTTTAAAAGTGAGACAGACAAAACCAACCACTCCCCGTCTACCTCCTCCCTGCCATGTAGGAAATATTTAGAGATTTATCTCAACGATATTGGTAGGGGCCACTATTATTATATTTTATAATATATTTGTAATTGTATTTTGGATAACACTAGTTAGGTTTGTTTTTCTCTCTCATTGATATGAAATTGTTTTTCTACACTCATCTGGTATAAATAATTAGGTATAGCAACAGAATAGCTGCAGAAAATTAAAGTGCACTTTATTTCTTATTTTCCATGTTATTCTGGGATGAATGCAATAAAGAATTTTATATATATATGGTGTCTTCTCTTATATATATATATATATATATATATATATATATATATATATATATATATTATATATATATATACATATATATATACATATATATATATATATATATATATATATATATATATATATATATATATATATATATATATATATACATATATATATACATATATATATATATATGGTGTCTTCTCTTCTATATATATATATATATATATATATATATATATATTATACAATAGTATTTAAGGTTGTTTTTATATATATATATATATATATATATATATATATATATATATATATATATATATATAAACAACCCTAAATACTATTGTATAATTTTTTGTAGGGATATCATTTTAATCTTGCTTTTAAATTGGGGTAATTGAACTTTGTTGAATTTTAAACTTTGGAATTTCAATTTTTTTTTTCCTATTGGCTTTATTGGTATTGTTTTTAATGTTTTATCATATTGTTATCAAATGTTCTACTTATTTTTATTTTTGGACTGACAAAAAAAATGAATCCTGTTTTGTAAATCACTTTGGACCTCATGTTTGCATGGAAGTTGCTATAAAAATAAAATTATTATCATTATTATTATTATTATCATCAATTAATATAAAAACAAAAACACCTGTTTCCACTTTTAAACAAGATGTTTTTTAATGTTTTCCACAACGGATTCTGAATAATTGAACAAACAGATTTTAAGATCAAATGTCACAGGAAGACCTTTGGGAACAGCTAGTTAAAGAGATAGATTCCTGTAAGTAGGTGGATGTATTGCATTGAGTGCAAATCTGTAGAATATAAAAAGAAAAATAGAGAAATGAAAACAAAGAAGAGAAGACACCATCAGCATTTTAAAATGAGTAATGAGCAAATGAGTAATAATCCTAAAAATAAAACTGTGTAGTGTTACTGAACTGTAGTGCTCCGTATGGTGTTAAAGTGAAGTGTTTTCTGTTGATTTGATGTGTTGGGCTTCAAACGGAAGGTTTTTTTGTATGAGCCATATCCTTTCGCAGAGACAGATGTGAGCAGAGCGAGTAGTCATACACCATTTGGTCTCCTGTGAATAATTGATTTAGCATCACATCATTTTAGTGCATGAAGGAAAGAACTCAGGTCTATTTCCTGTCTGTTGCTTTTTGCTCCCATATCCTCCTGTCTCCCCCCGTACTCCATTATACTATTGTGGTTGTTTAAAGCTCCTATGTATAGAATTTTGTGTGATTAGAGTTTCTTTCAAATTATC
Organism: Euthynnus affinis; assembly: GCA_029490765.1. Taxonomy (NCBI): domain Eukaryota; kingdom Metazoa; phylum Chordata; class Actinopteri; order Scombriformes; family Scombridae; genus Euthynnus; species Euthynnus affinis. The sequence continues at coordinate 19,293,860 of CM055839.1, forward strand.
CTGCTGGTTAGAGTTTTTGTTTGTAGAAAAAATAGACAATCTTGGGGGAAATCGGTGCAGTGTGTTGCTTTCAGGTGTGTGTGTGTGTATCAGGGTGCTATCACTGGCTAAACAGTATTTTTAAGGCCAGTATAAAGATGAACAGCACACATCAGAAAATGCAAGTAACAGCTACTTATAGGCTACTTCTGATTGCTATCAGCTGTTATAGTGGTTTCACAGTATTACAGAGGGTGTGACCAGTAAATTACACATTCTGATGGCAGTGACATATCAAATAAACATAAAAATAAAATGCACTACACTTTTACATGGAAGTCTGAATGTGCTTCAACAGTCATCCAGAGGCTTCACAAGTTCTACTATTCATTATGTCCACACTAATGTTTTCTACTTAAAAAATACTGATAATGTGTGAAACTGTTTTCTTTGCAAACTGGTGTGATCCAGTGTTTGTCCAAATGCAATGTCCCATTGAAAATAGCTACATCTCTTCTCCCTCTCTTTTAGTTTCATGGCAGTTAACTAAAATAAATGAATTACTGCCACCATTCTGTAAAAGGTATGCAAGGCTGTTATGGCACATCTGGTTGATCTGTTGGTTCTGGCAGCAGACCGCTCCATTTTGACCAGTTTGAAACGATTTGATCACTCATCATGACAATAGAAACAGATGCTATCTCAATAACAACAACCTTATTGTGTGACTGAGTCAGAGTCAGAAGGCACAGAAAATTTGCCAGGTTGACAAGCTGGGAGTAATTTTAAAAAGCACAGTTTTCCATATTTACACTGTAATAGAGTTTTTTTTTCTGTTTGTCCAAGTGTTCTCAAATGTTTCTATAACAGTGAGGACATTTTTTACTCCTTACCACATAAGTGGTCAGGAGTCAACTGGCATTTAACCACTGTGGGTTCTTCATACCTTTCATGTGAATGACCCTAAATATCTTGGTGTGGCTATGATCTCAGTAACTCTCTACCACTCAACAAAAGTGATGAAACCTATTTTTTAAGTGCCTACACATTTGCAAAAATTGGTAATTAGAAGTTCAGCAAACGTTGTTTTAGACATACTGTAGAGATACATATACTGTAAATTTGAGGAGAGGAGCTCACAGATCAGTTGTGGTGTTCTGGTACAGTGAATCATGTCAATATTGCCGTCAGCTGTAGCTCTAACTCAAGACTTTACCAAATCTTTTTCCATGAGGCTCCATTTATGGCTTCAGCAGAAAGGATGTGGGAAGGAGTGCAGCTTCATCACAAAGTTTCCATAACAGCAGAGCTCACCACTTGCTCCCTGGACTTTCAGAAAGAATTAGCCTGCCACAGACCAACTCAAGACGCTGGTAACACTATCTGAATCTCCCAAGACATTTACCCTTAGATGCTGAGAATATAGCTTTCTTATTGCACAGAGATTTGAAAATGGGAATAAATACTCAATGAAGGAAAGGCCAGATATATATCACAGCCATCCCCTTTGAAAGGACTAGATTTCCTTAAAGACCCTCTCAAATGTTTTTAACCTTGTTAACATGTCCATGTGGTGTTTTTCATATGCTACAAGATATCCGGAGTGAAATAAGCAGTCAACTCCATGGCTGAGCGTTTCCGCTTTGAAACTGCTGTGTACCAAGGACAGTCTTAAAATCACAGATTCAGTCAGGCAGGATTTCCTAAGTCACAAATCTAAGGAACCAATCATTTACAATTAAAGATAATTGTATGCAGAGTCCACATCCTTGGGTTTTCCCCAACAGCTGATTCCGATCTGCACTGAAAAGTAGCAACCTGTTAAGTTGAAAGCCAAGTCCGGCATAATACTATTTAGTTGAGTTTCTGTCAGGAGAAAAACACCAGTTCCTCATTTCCCCATGAATGCTCAGCCTCAGTTGGTTCAGATCCAGTTATCCAGTGTGCGAACGCTGACCAAAAAGCGATGGAATCGTTGGCCTGGTTGTGTTAGCTTTTAGCTTGGTTAACAGACCAGCCCACTAACCCCTGTTCTGGTTCCATGCACATTTCCTCTTGCCTCTGCGCTTTTGTAGTCTACTACACCAGTCCGCTGCCAAAGTGCATTGTGTCCTCAGGAGTTGCAGTCTGCTGAGTGCCACTCTAAGCTTCAGTGGAGGTCAGGCCCGTGAATTTGGACTGTTCGGTTATACTGCACCTTCTTGGCCTAGTTGCATTGGTTGTATTATCTGCACACTCACTCACGTTAAGAGCCATTGCACTGCTGCGCGCTGCAATGAATACATTTGAATTTTTGTCAATTTCGGAACTTTTAATGAGGGAGAAGGAGTAGATGTCATTTTAAGGAGTTTAAAGGGGTACTTATACTTTTTGTTTTGCAAAAAACCATATCAGACACATTATTGTTCCAAGCAGAGCATTTTTAAATGTCTTAACACATGTCTGGAGTGGATCTTTAAATATATACAGTACAAGTCAAAAGTTTGGACACATTTTCCCATTCACTTGAACAAGAAAGTGTGTTCAAACTTTTGACTGGTACTGTAGATTTAAGTTTTCCTTTGGACAGCACAAACTGAAATATGCCAACACGCCAAACCACAGTCTGACTCTGACTGTGTTTGTCCAGACACCAGGAAGCCATCAAAGGCTTTTTTATTGAATGACTCAAGTACTTTACTGACCCCATGCCAGCATGTACCCTATATCCTTTTTTCTTCCTTTCATTTTAACTTTTACGATTCAGTTCAATGTCAAAGATCAAAACAAGCCGAGCACACTTATAAGGTTTTATTAAGAAAACAGCTATAGTATCCATCACTACATTACACCAATGTATCAAAACTATTGCTAACTCTTTATTCGGATTTCAATGCTGTTCCCCTAAATGAAGGCCATTAAAACGAAGAAGAAATGGTCACTGAAAGACTGTTTGACGGTCTTGACTGTCTTGCATTTATTTTAGTGATTGGCCGTCAGCTTTTGAGCCATAATCACCAGTGAATTTCATTTTGACACAACGCTTGGGATTATTAAGCTTATTACCAAGGTCAAAGGAAAGAGAAATGAAGCACTTAACTGCAATATATTGCATTAGCACGTCACAATTTTTGAAGTGTCACGGAACATTAAGAGTTAGAGTTTTACCATATACTATCACACTTCTCCTTTCCTGAGAAATCCCACTGACAATGATTCTGTATCAATTTGTCTTTTTACTGATACTTCTGCTCTTGAATCGACTCCTCTCACAGAGTACAGGACCATTCTTAATCACTGTTAATAAAATTAATTGGACTGACCTTCTGGACCCTAACTTCTCATTGGCATATGGCTGGCACCATTGTCCAGCTCCGCAAACCATTAGGAATAATTCAACCCTTGATGATGGGGACATTTCCAACCTGGAAGACATCAGCCCCATCGAGGGAGAACTGCATCATGGGATGAAAGTGAGCCTTTCAAATCCATATGGTAGCATTCACAAGACCTCTCAGGGATGACTGGATTCACTTCATGGAGTGAAATATTCCCCACAATAGCCAAATCAAATAGTACATTAGTTCATCAAACTGAGGAAGATGAGCTACTTAAACTTCAAAAAAGCTTCATGGGCTAAAAGTCAAATGACAACCTTTCTTACCAACTTTCTTAAAAACCACTGAAACTCTAATTTACAGTTCACACGAATCAGTTTCATAGCAGTGCTGTAATAATGGTCTAAGGGATTCAGTATTATGACTATTTATATGATAATGATAACTAGCATCTAAGGCAGTGAGAACTATAAGGCAGATGTGTCTTCTCAAGGCCAGACATATTGTAAAATTATATAAGACTCTTACCACTAATGTTACACTTCAATTCCAACTCCAACACCTTGCCTTTTAAGAGCCACAGGAGCCAATTCAATGTAATCTTTATCTTTTGGCAGCTTGAAATATATGTGCAATAACACAGAGATGAAATAAAGCTATGGACGACACACAAACCACAATCACATGTGGTGTGGTATAGCATTTTTTTACAATGTCATGATTGACTCTCCATTGTCTCAATGATCATTTCCACAGGAAGCTGTACTTGCCAGCAGAGCACAGCTGCACTATCATGTCAAAACGGCACAACAGCATGACGCCAGGCAACATCCTCAATATCCTCAACATGGCAGCCTGGCATCCAACATCTTCTATCCCCTAACCCTAACCCCGTTGGACTTTTTTCTCTACCTTAAGATGTAGTCTACTGTATTTGTGGCCCTGCATCCCTGGTTGCATCCTCCAACTGTGACCAGTTCAACAAAAGAGTGATATTTTTCAATGGCTTTGACTGAATAATGGTAAAATTATCCTGTAATTCAATAGAAAAATAAGCATGGCATTCTTCACTTTTCTATCCTGAGCCATCAGATTTGTCCTGTAGAGGTGTGGATATGAAAACACATAAAAAAAAAGAATAAAGCAGACTTTTCTGATAACACAGATGATCTCACCAGAAGAATGGAAATATAAGCTACGTCACTTAAAAATAAGTTTCTCCATTTTGAGTTTTGGAAGTTGTTACACTAATTTAAACGCAGTGTTCTCTTTTTGTCGCGTGGTGGCGCAATCAGCTTCATTCATAAATACGAGCTTAACTTCATTTGCAAAACAGTATGCAACTTAGCAAGCCATTGTCTTGCTTTAAAACTACAAATATATATATATATATATATATATGTATATATATCAGACAGGCATATCAGGTATTGAGCCGGTAACGTAAATAGAGCCAGCTATGTGTGAACCGTTACCCTGCCCTGGCTGAGTTCACGGGGTTCCTCAACTGTCAGCCAGCTGTTGCTGAAAATAACCAAAGTTTATTTAATTTAGCTACATATTATAACATGTCTGTTAAGTTGGCGTTTGTTTTCGAAGACAGTTGCTTTGGGCTTACCATGTTAGGACGGCGAAACTTAAAAGAAAATCACCAACCATCCAGCGGCGGTGAGTCTTTTCTCTCTTTGTGCAGCACAGACGACGTTATTTTCCAGAGCAGTTCATTCCTCTCACAGAAAAAAAACTGGAACTATTGCCGACGAGATGAACAGTCTGTTTTTTTGACGGCGGATAAAGCTTCAGGACGGATTTATCAAAGTGAGTGGGTATGCCCCATTGATTTTGGGAAGATTCTTTTCACAGAAACCACTCCTTGCTGCTTTGTCCAACACCGACGTCATACCGGTTTGGGGGTGTGTGTGGGTGTCTCAGGAGTGCTGACCCCAAAAGTTACCTCAGAATTAACACAAAATTTGGTGAAGACACAGGTTTCTACCTAATTTTGTTACCATACATACTCATTGAAAAAAAAAATACAAGTTTTTAGTTGCACTACCCTTATCTATAATCTAATCTGATATGTAACACGTCTTGACGCGTGGTCCTTGAACATATCACTGACAGAGATTTGCTGATATAATTCATATTGGCACTCACGAGATTCTTATATTTATTATATTTATATATTTACGTGAATTCATACAGCTAATTTGAACATTTTTAGCTAGATTGATGAGTGTGGGTTAAATGTGGCATACAGACAATGACACCACTGTCTGGAAACACATTTGCCTGAGACATGACACAACTTAGGAAAATCCTGAACTATGCAGCAGGAAAATCAATTGGGAACACGTGCAATACATAAAAATAGTAGATATTTTAAAACAAAAGTGTAGCTGTGGGCACAGTGTAGAGATTCACACATCAAAAATGTAACTGGGGCAGTTATATGAATTGCCCTAACATTTATTTTTGTTATTTGTCTTGAGGAGTCTGTGTGAGAGAGAGAGATAACGGAGGGCATTTTAGGATTGTCCACGGTTAAAAAGTACAGTGAACAGCACAGAAAAGTAAAAGCTCCTTTGTTCGGGCAATACAAGTAAACGTGACATACACCACGTGACTAAATCCAGGAAGTGAGTTGAGTGTCAACAACGAAATGGTGAGTGTGCAGTTCTTTATAAAGTGTGCGTTTTATCATGGCTTTTATGTGTGACATGCATTCTGTAAGTTATCGATGGAGTGTATTAAACGTCTTTTACTATAAGAATAGTTAATGTTTATGTTTCCGAATCGATACCGTATCTTTAACGAACGCTAAGCAGCTAACGTTAGCCGAGGTCGAGCAGGTTTTCAAACAAAACATCAATATTTTTGTCAAACCTTCCACCACAAAAATATATATTTAGCTAATAATTCGTATTTGTCATGAGCCCATCTTCTAACATTTAACGTTGTTTTTGTGTTGCATTTGTTAGTGCAGAAGTGTATTCTTCCTATCATCAAACAAACAAAAGCATAGTAAAATTGAAACTTATAACGTTACAGCTGTGATCCGTTAACGTTAGCCCACATCAGAAATAATTACTGATCAAATCTAACTTGAATATTTTCTATTCCACCATGTTAATGCTAGTGTTCTGTTTGTGTTTATTGTAGATGTCCTCTCCAGACTGGCACCTGTCTCTGAAGCTGGTGGATCAGTCCAAATCCATCTTCCACTTCCCAGAGATGATGCCAGGAGATGTTCCACCTGGAGGATACAGAGTCGCTACTCTAAAACAACTTGTTGCAGCTCAGCTCCCAGACTCCATCCCAGATCCAGAACTTATAGGTCTGTTACAGCTATGGCATACATTTAATTGAGGGGAACTTTTAAGTGTGGGTTTGGTTGTGCTCCACTGGCAAGAAGACTGTGTGTTGCTGTGTTGAATGTATGTGTCATTGTTATTTGTCCTTAAAATGTTCTTCCTGTGTTCATGTTTGGACCAGAGCTGGTCCACTGTGGGCGGAAACTTAAGGATGACCTGACACTGGATTCCTGTGGGATTCAACCGGGATCCACCTTACACATACTCAAAAAGACTTGGCCAGAGCCTGAGAGCAGTCCAGGTGAGTCTGTGTGTCAATGTAGCTTTGTAAATGTGTTTAAAGATCCCCGTCAGGCGTTTATTAAGACATAGAAAATTACTCTGCTTGGAACAATAATGCGTGTCTAATATGGTTTTCCTAAAAGTATAATTACCACGTTGAAATCCTTTAAGTGTCATCTCCTCCTTCTCCCTCATTAAAAATCCCTCATTTATGATTGTGTAAATATATTTAATTTCAAAAGCTAAACTGCTGGTCTCCCACTTAACTGTAAAGTCAGTGTTTGTACACCGGAGGATTCTTGTTTCCACATCACACTGGTGTAAGTTGAATATTCGACCACAATTGGCTTCCAAATTGATTGTGATTCCAAATTGATTATTGTGATTTCACAAATCATGCTCATAGGCCCGTCCCTTTTTTTTTTTTTTTATTATTATAATGAACACAGAAAATCTTACCGCTTTCAGTAGATAAATGTGAAAACAGCCTTTCAGTGTCAAAATCTGCACATACATCATTCTACAGAGCTCAAACATCCAACTTAAGGAACAAAAAACCATGTTTTTTGATTGTAGGGGGACTTTAAGCTTTACTAATAATAATTCCAAAACTCTGAATATGAACAAGAGCCTGTTTTGTTTTGTTTTGTTTTGTTTTGTTTTTCTTTCCTAATTTTTTTTTCTTCATCAGAGCCTGTGAACAGAGCAACTGCAGCCAGGGAGTTCAGGGTGTTCCATGCAGCTCTTCACTCTCTTAACTCTGCCTACAGAGACTCAGTGAGTAGACACGCAGTGGCAAACACAGCACTGTTCATGGTGAAACCTCTCAAAATATATAAATATATACACTGCAAATTATCATATACTTGATCTGCTTAGGTTTAGGTTCACTGCAGGTTCAAAAAATAGCGTATATGCTAATGTAATGTAGTAAATGGTTTGCTACAAAGTGCAATAATGTCCATCTGCTATTGTTTCTGGTAGTCTAGTTGTTAAGATGTGTCCCACATGATTGCAATGTCTTTGGATGGGTTCTGAACAGAGACCTTAGCTGCATTTTTATTTCCTTTACTCTTCTCATGTTACTTGTCTGGCTGTTGTTTCTAGCATTTGCCTAAACCATCTACTGTCAATAAAATGTGAACAAAATAATCTTTACAAAAGACTATTTTGCTCAAGTGAATGGATTTTTCTCAACAGTCATTTTGGTGCAGTCACACCTGTGTTCACAGGTGTTTACGTTTGATTGGATCATAGAAGCATTTCAGGGATAAGTGTGAACAGTATCCCAGGCAGTCAGGAGCTGGTCAAAGATTATCCCCAACAGGAACAGGCTTATCTATTACAGGTTGGCAGTTGGCATAAACGTACCAGGCAGAAACATTTTTTGAATACCAGCATGTTTGCTTGAGTGATAAACCAATAGTTTTGATGGAAATAGGCGGTTTTTAACATAAACTGATTTTGAAGTTATTTACTTGTACTGATATTTATGGACATTTGTGCAAATGATAGACCCTGAAATCCTACTTGTCAGCAGCTGATGGGCTTTTAAATCATCAAACAATGTTTTATCCATCATCAACAGATTCCAGCATCTGTTAAGTGTTTCAATCTGTCCTGGAACTATTTTATTTGGTGAATGATATAGTAATAATATTGTTAAACTAATAGAATCAACCATGGGAATACACCAGAGATTTGTTTCTGGCTGACTGTTAAAACTTAGTTTGAGAGCTGTGTTGTGATTTTGAAATGTCGTGTCGAGTAGTACCATTTGTCAGGGATATTCACAAAAATATAAACTAAACGTGTATATACGTGAAAATAACTATTGATTTAACATAAGAATCCAACTTTTCATTAATAGTAAGCTAAAAAAATAACCTATTTAGTGTTGTATATAAATGATTAATGGCTGCTTTTCCTGTAACTGTTAATACTGCAGCTGTTGTTACTGCATCTTCTGCTGCTGCTGCATTTACTAATGGGACTTACTTGTCTTTTTCCTCTCATGTAGGTATATAAAATGCTGACAAATAAAGAGTCTCTGGATCAGATCATTGTGGCCACACCAGGGCTCAGATCAGACCCAGTTGCCCTAGGTAAGACCTGATGGATGCTAAGTTTTATGAACATCGTTATCCATCTCATTGTACTACGCAAATAGTACCATTTCCTCTAATATTATTCAATCCGCACAGGCGTGCTACAAGACAAAGATCTCTTCGTACAGTTCACAGACCCTAACATGCTGGATGTGTGAGTGTAGCTTTTCTTTTGTTATTGACTCTGATATGACAAATAATAAGTGAGTGCAGTACAGACAAGCAAGTCGGAAGTAATTTGAATTCACATCTCTACTTCTCTGTCTGTCTCATAGACTGATCAGTTCTCACCCAGCTCTTGTCAATGCCATCATCCTGGTCCTGCACTCCGTGGCAGGCAGCATGCCCACTCAATCCAGCGCCAGCTCCTCTCGCAACGCCTCTGCCAGTTCCTACAGCGATATGCCAGGTGAGTGGGAAAGATAGCTCAGTAAAAGCAGGCAGAAATTATGATAGGCAAGAGAGGATTGCTAATTTTGGAGCAACTGAACTGAAGAAGACAAGTGTAACGGTTGGATAAAATGTAACAGACTAGCAGTATGTTGAAGAATGTGTCTGCCATTTTGAAAGAGTTCATACTTACGTTTTTATATAAATAGTTTCAACCTCATTATTATTTTTTTTAGATCTTGAATGCCTGGCATGTTTTGTTCTGTTGTCAGAACGTGTACAAACAACTCTTATTCTTTTCTCTTTTTCTGGCAGGAGGCTTCATGTTTGAGGGCATGTCTGACGATGAGGAAGATTTCCAGTCGGTGAGTCAGTCTGCTTTGATACTCAACATTAATTCAATTCAGTTCAATTCAATTTTATTTATATAGCGCCAAATCACAACACAAAGTCATCTCAGGGCACTTTTTACATGGAGCAGGTCTAGACCACATTAGACATCATGTACAGGAAAACTCATGATTGTTATGGCCTCAATGTATTTTTGTGTTTGTAAATGTATGTTACAGGGAAGCCCAGCAGGTCCTTCCAACAGAGCAGGGGCCTCAGCAGGAATACGACCAGTGTCTCTGGGCCACAGTGGAGCAACAGGCCCTCGACCGATAACGCAGAGCGAGCTGGCAACAGCTCTGGCCCTCGCCAGCACCCCTGACAGCAGTGCAGTTACTCCAACGACAGCAAGCCAGGTGAGCTTTATTTAATATACAGACTACTGAACTTTTGTGCATAAGACATTAAAAACATGATTTGTCACACAACCTGGCTACAAACTGCAGATCAATACACCTGTCTTTTTTTTTTTTTTCCCTCCTCCATTATTCCGTCTTTAATGTAGTCGGACCCCTCTAGTGGTGTAGCCCCCATGTCAGCAGGGACCCCTGTCAGTAATGATCTCTTCAGCCAGGCACTACAGCAAGCTCTACAAGCCACCAACATGTCTGCTTTACAGGTGAGGTTATATAAGCTTTGTAGAAAGATGTGAAGATTTCTATTCTGTGTGCTGCAGCAGTTAAGTTGTTTATCAGATCCTAAGTGGTGCAGGAGTGTAAAGTATTAGCGTTTTAGATGCTGGTGACTCTGGGGGGAGAGGAGGTCTTTCGATTAAAGAGCTTTCTTTGAATGTGTTTTTGTTTTGTCAGGGCCGCTGGCAGTCCCAGATGCAGCAGCTCAGGGACATGGGGATCCAGGATGAGGAGCTGATGCTGAGGGCGCTGCAGGCCACAGATGGTGACATCCAGGCAGCCCTCGAGCTCATATTTGCTGGAGGCCCAGGACTCTAAACCCATACCCCACGGACAGAGGCTTTTATAGAGAGAGAGAGGAGAGTGCAGGAGGAGGCTTTTACAGGCTTCATGGAAACTTGGTCATCCTGCTACCCAGCAATTATAAGAAAATTATGGCTGTAGACACAAGTTCTTGTAACTGCCTCATTTTCCTTGAAATATGCCGCCACACACTGTACCGTTTCAAGTGAGCTCCCCACAGTTTTTGTATCGATGGGACTAGACTTAAATAAATTAAATCATATATACCTCATCAGCTCCTTATTGTTTGTCTTTTCTGATTTCTAAGTGATCTAAATAATTATATCTAATTGATAAATTGAATTGTTGATTTTGCTCTGATTCATTTGTTTGCCTAATTGTGCAAGCATATATAATCCTATAATTATTGGTTTGCATTATTAAAATGTGTGTCAAAGTGCTCTAAAAACATACTGCAGTTACATTGTCTACTCATAGTGTGTGTAATTCCCTAATTTGTACACTAGGTGGCAATGCAGCAGTTCATTTTCCAAACATGACTGATCATCATAGGCCAATGTGGTAGACTTGCTGCTTGTTCACCTGTTATTTTTTTTCTCCTAAATTAAAAATCATCCTTTTGAAGCCCTCTATTGAACATATATTTGATAAAAGGTTGTTTTATTTGTTGTTGGAGCCAGTAATATAACATTCATTGAGATGTTTACTGTGCTTGTCAGAGCATTGTTACCATTAGCTGAGCCCCCCTCCTTTGAAGCCTTATTACAGAGAGCTACATTTGCTTTGTCTCATAGTCTCCCATCAGTGTATTTTAGGGGAGGACATATTTCACGCCCCCCTCTGCTACATACCATTCTCCATCTACAGTAATTGCCCTGCTTAGTTTTATTACTGCACCTGTGAATGTGACAGCTCAATCAGTGGATTGCCCTTTCATGAGCACAGCACCCAAACAGCGCTTCGTGTCCGTCTGTCTCCATTACTGTTTTATATGCATGCACACCTGTGGGCAATTTCCACCTCCAACTGCCTCCAAGGGTATTTTAAAAATAAAGCATTTCCACTGTGCTGGAGGAAACGGTGTCATGGCTTCAACAAAACAATAGTGAATAAAAGTGTCATTGCCTTTCTAGCAAATTAAAAAGGAACCTGTTGTGGTTGCCAGGATAAATTGCTGGAATTTTAAGCCAAGCAGGAATACTGTAGCATAGTTCTGCATTGATTTCAGATTTAGACTTGTGTTTTTTCTAGTGCTTCACTTGCTACTAAGCTGTGAAATCAGATTTGACATGTGTGGCAGCACACATATATCAAAGTATATCATGTCTACTTACTGTTTTTTATGTATAGACCATCTTTCTAAGGCTTATAGCTGCAGCTTCCAGGATATTCTAAACATTTTACCACCATGTAAATCACCATGTGAAGTTGTCATGGAGACACTCAACAGTGTGGGAATTTTCATCGCACATATGGCATAAAAGAGCTGTTATTACACACCATATTTAGGTGCCTTTTGTTGTCAAATGTCAACACGCTTCAAAGTAGTATTGGATATATGTTATCACTGAGGACCTTGCCTGATATTACAATCAGTCTTCAATATCCAACCTAATGTTAAAAAAGAGCTGATGCTTTCATCATCTCTCTATCAAAATGTGTGAGAAACTTCCACTGAAATTATTGGAATAAAGTGACAGGTGAATTTTAGTGTTATTATCATTTATAATGGGGGCTGTATTGCAAGCCAACCACCTCAAGGAAATATAAATAATGGAACATTTCTCTATCTCTGTCTATTCCTTCCTACCATTTTATTTTTTAAGATGAACATACTGTAGTCCCTCTTCATTAGTTATCGCAAGTTTTGCCTGGATGTCTGCAACATACTTCAAGCCATGGTCATAGAGGTTTTGAATAGCTGTTAAGAGTCACACTATTCGCTGAGTGCTTTGTTAGACTTTCTCTCCGTCTTTTCTAATGGCACGGCGGTGCGTGAAAAAGCAGCTCTGATCAGGAACAGGAAATGTCATAAACTAGAGAGATGCTTTCCTAATGAATGAAACCAGGAGCTTTGAAGCTGGCACGAATCTACCCAATTACTCCTACAGTGACCCAGGATTCAGGTAATAAGCAAGGTTCTGCACCATGTCATTATGAGCAATAAGTTAAGCCAATAGAAATCATCAATGCCAGACCTTTTGAAATGGCGCCTATAATCAAGCCTTCACAGACAACCAGAACAATAGCAACACTATTCTCTCCCAGCTGAAATCGTCAGACGTGCCAGAGGAGGAGGATAGGATAGAGTTAGTATAAAGCCCTCCATCCACTTTTGTCTTTGTGAAAGGAGGCAACTCACGTGTTATTAACATACAGTCTGTTACCTGAGATTGCTTTCTACCCAGCGTGACTGAGCAGAATATGAAATGAGCTTCGGATGGACACAAGGCCATTTTATCCCCTTGTGGCCCATTGCTTTCAAGCCAAGCTTTTATTCGTCCCCTTCTTTTTCAGCACTCTTTTTTTTGTCCACAAAAGCTTCTTTGATGCATTTCATCCCAGGTGCTTTAACCCTTGATGGAGGTTTTCTGGAGCAGAGGGAGAAGCAAAGACTGTGCAGAAACCACTGGGAACTGGAATGGAAACTCAAAACAGCAACTTTGCTTCTTGTTTTGTCTGAAGTTGTTTGATTTGACTGAGTCAAGGGAGATATGTGAAATCAAAAGCTACATCTAAAATGGCAGTATATTCTCAAAACTAATTCAATGCATACTATCAAACAACCCGAGAGGCTGTGGATGTTCTGCATTTCATTTCATCAACACTCTGCCTGCAGTGCTCTTCTTGAATGGCTGCCAGTTGTTTTGTGGCCAAAATGTGCTGTGTAAAATGTGTTTTTGCTGTCACAATGCAACAGTTTCTAAAGTGATTTTAGGGTACGGGATTAGGGATTTCACTGTTAAAATTGCCTTCAACGGCGCTGCGCAGAGCACGGCTGAAGCCGTTTCATTTACATGGAGCAGTAACAACCTACAGGGTCTGATCGTAGTGATGTGTCTGGCTGAAAAATATCCACAATCACAGCGCAGTCCACTGTGCCTAGTGCATTTTTATCTAGGCATATGAATAATGTAACTCAGTTGGTATCTATCACTTTATACATCATCATTTGTAAAATATATATTTAATATCCTGTATGCTTTGGTTTTTCTCCATTTAGTGTCTTCCATTCACTCATACATTGTATTTGCTTGCAGACATACTTAAACACAATAATAGCTTCTTTCCTAGTTTATATTTTTCCAAATGACAGATGGGGGTAATTCAAGATGTAAAATCATGGATAGAGGGGGTCATGGCTTTTGTTAAATCCAGTCTGTTAGAGAGAGTGACAGACTATAAGAAACAGACCAACCATTGAAAATCAGTAATACTTCTCTGTCTCCCTATTGTTGGTGAGAAAAAAAGTCCTCTGGACCTGCGACAAATGCCAAGAATAATACTGATTTACACTTCATTAAATTTCCAGTGTGGAAAAAACATTGCCTATGTGCATAAAATGCTGCTTCTTTATTATAAAAAAGCAAGAGGTTTGTGATTACTGGAAGCAGGGAATCTAATTGTAGGAAACATGGACTAGCAACCTTGATTTTGGCTTGCCTAGAGAGGCAGACACATCAAGCAAATCCCACTGGGATGAACAACAGTGAACAAAAAAAAAATTACAGGACTGTGCTGCAAAGTGGATCAATAGAGAACAACAACTGCTGGAGTACTGGCTTGATAATAGCTCCAGCGTTCTGTCCTTGACTCAAACAATGGTCGCTATTCACTGTTTACCCAAGGTTTTCACCATGGTAGCTGGCATTGGTCATAAAAGAATCAGGTCACACATTTAACTCATAAACCCAATTTTATTTCGTTTTAAACTTGATGCCTCTATGTCCCCACACAATACATTCAATATATACATTTGGCCATGAGGGACTGTACAGAGATATGTTATAGTAGTGCATACATACGTGGCACGAAAATGTACACAAAGGAAACTCATACATGCCACTTTACCACAGTAAAGTGATACACAAGATACACACGGGGGCAAGTCGATGGCTGATGGCTGCTTACACCAGTATACACACATACGCACCTGCATATACACACAAACACTGTTTTATGCATGCACAATTGTGTGTCCACACACACACACACACACACACACACACACACACACACACCCAAACAGACACATTTTAAGACACTTCTGAGGGAGGAGAAGGGCTCTTTCAGGTTCTCATAATAGAAATATACGGATGTGAAAAGTATGTCTGCTGATTGCAACAAATTCCTCCCTCTGTCAGAACACCCTCCCCTCTGTCTCTCCCTTATTCTTCCCCTCCACGTCTCCTGTTTTCCCTTTCTCCGAATCTAAGGCCTCTATCTAGGCAGTGCGGCCATCATACGCAAGCTCTTTCCTATGGTAGAGTAATACTCATCAGCAGCAGTAACTAAATAAAGAGCATCTACTGTCAACATTTGATCTCTTAAACACGGAACATTCGGAACATAAAAGGATACATCATACATATAGTTTATTTAATTTGCATTTCTTCTTAGGATATCTTCTCTCAAAGAAATACATAGGTCCACTTCCACAACATACTGTCTCCTAATAAAGCTGCATGAGGTCGCCTCATCACATGATCAGACACATAACATACTTATCTGATGACAGTGACATCTGTCTGCTCACTTACTGCACCAACAAAAATAAACATCTGCATACATCCCACTTTCTCCAAACTATTTTTACTAATCAGGTCATTCTCCTGATTACATTTCTTCCAGGTGGACATTTTGTACCATCACGTTTGTCATAAACATTTGGTGGAGGCACACACTCCAATCATTTTTCCCTTCAATGACTGCAGTTTAGGTTTGCATAGCACACGGCGGAGATATAGTCAAAGCCAAAACTGATTTGACTTTGTTTATACAGTGGTCATGCTTGCTTCAGCCTCTAATTCCTGGTGTCAGTAATTCTAAGCTTGGACAAAGCCCCTAAAATTTCCATTTTACTTGGATTTGCTCATTAAACCGCTTTATCAAATGAATTTCGCAACTCATAAGACTGATGAGGATTTCCTCCAAAGAGCCCGTTTGATCATACAAGCATTAGGCACTCTCATTAGACTCAGTTCACGGTGTAGATACTGCTGGTTTGTATTCTGTGTAAATGCTGTTTCTTGCTGTAAATGGTCAGCAATACATTGTGAGTTGTTAGGCTAAAAGACAGACATATCAGTCCTATGAATTGCTAAAATCAAATGTGGTTAATGAGTGAATACAAGAGGAAATGAAAATAAGTGAGTCATAGTGTTAAATTCTAATTTCTTGAGTTCAGAGGGGAAAAAACAAATCTCTGACAACCAAAGAGGTTCAAGCAAAGGCTGTCACCAGTTTGTACCAGCAGGGTAAAACACACACTGGAACTCAGAAAGTCGCATATGCATACCTATACCATACGCAAGAACATGTTGGACACATGCATACGTGCACTCACTCGCATTCACACATGTATGCACATCTGGTAATAAAGAATAGATGATAGAGAGGTTTAATGCTGAGGAAGTATGACAGGTCGAAGGTAGGTCTTTTTCCGGTTTGAACAGGCTGCGCTGTGATTGGTCCGGAGGAATTTGCAATTGTCTCTCACGAGAGGCTTGACAATCCCGTTGGTCAGGAGACACTGTGACTGGAGTTCCAAAGCCAGGCCACCGAGGCAAACGTGCATTTAGCAGAACTTGATACAACAAAAATGCAAAGCACCACAGTAAAAGAGGCTGATGTAGTCCCAAAAAACACGATCACATCGGCACACAACGATGAGGGCGAGGGGGCCGACGGGCCATCACAAAGGAGTAACACATCAGTAATAATTACCCCAGAATAAATTACAGTCACAGAACAATCTTTAAAAGCAGAATTGGAAATCAGCTGATCTAGAGGACTGATTTGACCCATGCATTATAAGGCATTAACCAAACATTTGTTACTGACATCACACAGTATCATATTAGTGACTATACATACAATTGCTGATCTGGAAAATCTGCTTATGTTATGTTAAAAAAAAAAAAAAAAAAAAAAAAAAAAAAAAAAAAATTGGATTAACTTTATAAAAAAAATATTCCTAAACTAATGCTGATGCAATTTTGAGGGAATTGGGAATGTCGAAGGGAGGGCAGATCGATGTCTGCAATCCCATTGTACCTATTGATCTGCAGATGGGCGAATGAAATTGATTTTCTGAGGTAGACAATGCAGGCATATTTCATTCTCCCGATGCAAAGCCATTCTAAGCAGGGGTAGCGGGGGTAATTTGGTCCATTTGGACAGGCTCTGGTCTCTAGCCTCTGCCAATTGTACTGTGTCAGATGGGTTGACCCATCCATCATGCTCTCCTGCCTGTCTCACCACTATGGTACTTACACTGTCATTGGTGTGATACACCCACTCAGTGATGGATAGCAGACAGCATGTACTATGACAAGATAGAGAGATCAGTCTGCACAGCTCACAGGCCTGTTGTTTCCGAGCAGCTGGGGACACACCATTCATACAAGGCCAGTTCAATATCTTGGCCACTGTATGAGGCCCATGTGGACAATATCCCTCAACATGCCTCATAAATGTCGCTTCGCTTACATGGCTCTTACAATCTTCAAGTCCCCTTGAAATACAATTACTCGTACAGGATCAACAGAGCCTAACCAAATGAGAAAAGTCAAACAAACTCCTACACAATTGTCATAATGTGCACTCTTAGGAAAAAAAGGTATGACATTTTATGATAAAAGGTACATCCCAGTGACAAATGCTATGTTGTGTACCTTTCTTTGAGTGTTAAGTGCTAAGGGAAATCAGCTCAAGAATCAATGAAATGATGTTCCTCAGATAGTCAGTCTGTGATGTCATGACGTGGGTGTCTGTCATAAATAAAATAAAATAAAATAACAAAAGACTTCTGCAACACTGAGTCTGTATGTATGAGATAGTATGCAGTAGGCCTTCAAAACAGGTCTGGAATCTGTCGGCCAGTGAGGTGAGTCAGAATCAGCAGTTTGGGATGCCACTGTTTATCTTCCCATGAGCCTGTAGGGCTCTGTTACGACGGACAGGAACTGTGGAGCCACAGGGTGGCCCAGTGAGTGCTGCAGGGGCCGACGCCTGCAGGTGACCCAGAGCACTATAGTGTCCTGATGGCTACGGGGTAGAGCAGGGACATGTGTTCAGCACCCTTGATGGGCAGCTTGCGGCTGGAGTAGAAATGGATGATCTCGGGCACACTGTCGAAAGGGCAGCTGTTCTGGCCTAGGATGTACTTGTTTTCCTTGGTCCGTGACAGCTTCATGTGCATGAAGCCCTGGCTGCTCCTGGGGACAGAGGGAGACAGAAGAGAGGGCCAGAAAAAAAATGTTTAGTTCTATTTCAAAAAACTAATTTAAAGAGAAACGTAAAGAGCTTGAGTAAACAGAGCACTACACCTTGACAGCTTTCTCATTTACTCCCACAGTAGCTGTTCCCTACAGTACGTGACAGTGTTCTGAATGCTGGATTACCTCTGATAACTTTAGAGCTGTCTGGGGACGATTAAAAGGCAGGTTGCTTAAGGTGCTGTGTTTCACATGCGGAGCATAAGGATGAGGCTAATGAACCCCCAGGATAAATCACTTAAGCTACAGCTATAAATGCACAGAAAATTAAAAGCTCCCTGTGTGTTTCTAGGAGCCTTCGATCAATACATTTTACATCTCGCCAGTAATCTTCTGCTTTAGAATAGAACATGACTTTTTTGGGAGTTGTTAAGTGATGCAACAGTAAGCTTTGGAGGGATGGATACAAAACTAATGTTCCCTATAACTTGCTGTAAATATACTGTTTTGATCATTTGTCTTTACTAAATACATTAGCATAACAGCTTTTTCAATCTACAACTCATGCTTCTAGCAAGTTATGATTGCCCTATCCATAAACTATGTGCTCACTGGCTGCAAGTGGGCATTATGGTCTGTCATCAACATAATGTACACCACTTCACTAAACCTACTTTCTGTTATATATTCATATATATATACACATAAAAACGTGAAATGAAACTCATGTTGCTGAAATGCAAAAAGAAAAACAAACAAACAAAAAACTGGCAACAAAGAACTTTTCAATTACACTGGAAGAAAAAAAGAGGGATTAAAAAAAACATTAGCCCTTCAGGTACATCAGGTAAGCACAAGAGCTGCAGATCCCATTGACTTATGGGACCAGTCAGTATTATCTGCACTTTACATTCTGTTTGCGTCAAAGATGTTGTGGAAAAGGACTCTCGTGAGGACTGCACACATGCAGGATAAGTGTTTACAAGGTGTTTAGCAGGGGAGACATTATTTAGTCTCTCAACAAAAAGATGACATGTGAATAGAGTATGTATATATATAGCAACAAATAAAAGCACACATTTCTGTTTTGGTAAGATGCAGTGAAACACAGCATTAGGGTGGTCAAGTCACATTCCTTGCTTGTTATTATCCATATATTTGTGTTTCTATTACTCCTTATTAAATTGACAGTAAAACTCAAGTTAAACTAACAAAATCAATGTTTTTTTCGGTCATTTAATATATTCCCACTGTAAATATATACATATATTTGTAGGTATGCCCATTATCTGTGATGAGCAGGAGTAAGCAGCTGGGCTTTAGGCACCTTAAACATAAAGCAAGTCCATTCTTTACTTATCTCGTAATTGCATGTGTAAACCCTGCGGTTGTGTTCTCCCCCTCATGCACAAAGAGAAAGCGGCACAGAGATAACACTGAAGTGGGGGAAACAAAGCTAAGTGTGTACAGGGTTCAATTTAAGGACATCCATCAAAAATAGAAATACACTGTGACTTCTTCCTGTGAGTCTATTCGTTATTTCAACAGTTCAGGCCAATCCTCATCTGTTCTGTGTATGGCAGCTGGTGGATAATTTTTCAAATATCTAAGTGCTAACATCTCTTTTTTTAATATGGGAGCTTGGGTGGACAGCTGCAGGCTTGCTTGGCTATAAAATTGAAGTAAACACAACTATCAGACTTCTCCATTACTCTGCCTCTGGCTTGGATATTTTGAGCATGTCATTAACAACTTCATCATGATTTGAGTAGAGCAGGACAAATTTCCCTAGCCACAGGTCTCTACAATCCTATAATTCTGCGAGTTGTGCCAGGAGAGCTCATTTTAAAACATCTTCCCTGCAAAGTGTATTTGATGAATCCTCATGCGGTGCCTTGGGAGACAAGCGTTAGGTTACACAGAGACACACTTAAAAAGGCAAACACATCAATAGCATCATTTTTAGATTCCCAACTGATTTTCCAGTCAGTGTTCAGGGTTGCTTATCACGTTACAGTCCTGCAGAGACAGAAACCAGGACAACAGAGCAATACAGCAGAGCTGTTGATAAAATGAATATGGGGCTATTTTTGAGAAGACAAGCCTTTGTGGTGTTATCATATCCCTGTGTTTGTGGGCTCCTGTTGTCTAATCAGGATTAATCTCACTGGGGAGGTCTGCTGTCCTGTTTATTGAGGTTTATGACTTTGATTTGAACCCCGTAGTCCTCAGAGCAGGAACAGCCAGACAACAATCACTGCTTATCTCTACCTTCGAGATATTGGATTGCTCCATGAATGATGCTCTCAGTGTTATGAATCTATGGCATCAAAAATGGCAGATATAATCCGCCAAAAGATAATGATCCTTGGCAGATGCGATGACCTTTTTAAGCATTACCGGGCATCAGATATCCTGTGTGCCCATTATTTCATATGAGAACAAATTGAATGAGTCAACTTGGGATGATCCCTACCATTCTGTAAGACATGATTGATGAACCAAAGAATATGATTGGAAGTGTAAAGTAGCCTGTAACGTTTAAGAAACAAAGTCTAGGTCCAGTCTCCTTGATGAACAAAATAGGAGGAAAAACATCTGTACCAGAACAGAATATTTGTTTTTTTTAGCTTAGCTTAGAGTGGCTAAATAAGCTTAAAAAAACAGAATCAATATTGTTTTTGTATTCTAGAAAGCTATTTGTCTCATCTGTGCCACATAAGACACACTTTTGTGTCTGAACACGATCAAAACAGAAACCATAAAACCTTGAAGTGTGTCTGGATTAGAAGTTACATTTGTAGATGCTTTTGGGTTTTGCTTTCAAGTGGTTGTTTACTTCCCCCTAGCTTGTGCTCAAGCATCAAACAGATTTTGTTGTATAGATTTTCTTCATTCACGAACAATTTCTCTGTTCAGCCAGTGGACACATGCTGTGTGGAATCTGTCATGGGGTGAGAAACAGGATGACACTGGGCTCTGAGAGACTTGTGAAGGGTTTAATATGTTTCAAACAGCTAAAAGAGCTTTTATCCAAAAAAAGAAAGGCAGAGAGAAAGGGAGGGGCAGAAAAGAGGGGTTAGGAGGGCACAACAGACAGAAAATGCTTTCCATCAGGCCAGAGGACTCTTGAGGCTGGGGGTCTCAGCTACGTCTGTCTTTATCAATAATGCAATACACATACGTGCCACTGCATGGCCTTATACATTTTTCAACAACCTCGGACATGGAGGATCTTCACCTTGGATTTCCACTCATTTTCAGTGGCAGCTGGGGGACTTGGGCTCGTGTGAGCCAGCTGAACTCAGAGTCACCTCTGCCTGTGGTGTGGTAGCACCTGTCATTCCCACCAATCAGCCCGCTGATTGTTTTCCTGGCTTTATGTGACTGATGCCAAATGCACGAGATGTGATGTTCTGTGACACCCATAAGATGACTCACTCACTCAAGATAATGTGCATATCTGTGTGAATGGCTGCACACAAAGAAGAACAAAGTCTCAAGAAACATTTTCTATGCTATTTTCTAACATGAAACATAACTAACATAACTATAATTTACAAGAAAGTGAAAAAAAATCTATCCATCTATCCATCCACAAAATGGTATGTAGTATTAGGTTCAACAGCCCATGTTTTAACCATGTCAACCCTTGAAGGCTCCTATGTCTATTACTTTAGCTTTTGGCCTTATCAGTGTTAACCCCACCAACTGCAAGGGTAACCAATAATGGGGGAAACCATGGCCTCCCCATAGCAGGGAGAGCACCTACACTGGTTCAAGGTCCAGGCTGCTGTTCCCATTGAGCCACATAGATTGAACAACTCTGCTTCCCAGAAAGTAACACAATATTCTCAGAATGATCTTTTTCTCTCTCTCTATTTTTTATACTTTACAAACAGCTATTACAGATCCCACAGAAGTCTTCCCATGACTCGCTTTTCGTTTCTCAAATCAGCCTTTCGGTTAAAGAAGCAGAAGATGGTCTGAATCCCCCAGGTCCTTCCCTATCATCAGCTTTAATAGTGCAGCTCATTATTGAGGTTCAGCTGGACAGCTGTGGGATGTGAATTAGTCTACACGAATGTTACCCATTATTGAACCAGAAGGTTAAATTGTGTTTTTTATTTTAAACCACACAAAATTGAATACTGAAGTTGAAATAGTCTGTTCTTATTATTGCCTGGATGAGTTCAATCTGTAAAATAAGTTTCAGGCACATGCAAGTGTCAGCACGCTTTTTTTTTTTCCAGCGTCTTCTGGTCTTCCTCCTTAAAAAGTTGGAAGCTCCAAATTTGCTTATTAGATGTGACATAATCACCTCCCGTTCTTGCATTATCACTCACTGTATTATGTTCTCCTGACAAACATTCACTCCTTTGACTGAAGTCATTTGATCATTTACCAAAGAAGAAATCCAGCATGGCACTAGTTGTCGCTTAGATGGAAGATGAAACTGTAATTGTTAATCATGGGCCATTTTGGTGTGTGTATTTGTGTGTGTGTGTGTGTGGTGCTGAACCATATGTTCTGGTCTTCTTTTGCACTTCACAGATATTGATCATGGGTGTCCCTATGGGCCCTAGCTGTTTTGAGTAATAAATAATGGATTCCCAGGCAGTCAGAATTTCAGTATAGCAAGTCAGCAACCCAGCGGTTAGTAAGGCTTTTTGCCAATCAGTAGGGCAGAAAAGAAGCATCACACAAGCATAAGCTGATGATCAGTCATTGGGCCTGGAACTTAGACAGGCAATGGGCTACAGTAACATGAAGAGAATTGGAGCAGCAGTGAACAGCGTTATGTTTCCCTGCCAAGATATACAAGCCTCCAGCTAGATGAGATCTGCGGTAATAACAAAGGCTAATCAATGTCTCTCAGCGTATTAGAGTTTCTCATCTCTGAAGGTCATCATGGGGCTGTGGAGATTTTTCTAAATGTCATATGGTTGAGTCTGCCCTCAAATGTAAAATGGATCGTATATAAACTAAATGTGAAAAGACCACTTGTCAACAAAGATATTATGATTTCATAGCTGATACCTCAAGCAAATTCACCACAGTTGGTTTTGACAAGTTTTCAGACGGCCACAAAATGTCTGGTTATGTTTTGGAAACTGTTGCCATGGCACCTAGTCCTGACACCCAGTAGTGAAATATCATCAAACCAAACCGACTAAAGCCGCACGTTACTGTCAAAAGAATGGGATGTGACTGCGCTTGAGCCCTTCAAGATAGAGTAACCTCTACCAAATGTCAGACTAGACTAAACCAATCAGAGTGGTTCCTTTGAACCCTCTGCTGCATGTGGCAAAGATCTGGGGTCGCTGATGAAGGGCACCGGTAACTGAGTTGTGGGCACATCAGCAAATCAAGCAGCCGGCAGTGTCAGAGGGGTTACCAGTGGGAGGTGGAGGACAAGGGACAGGCAGTATGTAGGTGGGAACTGAAGGTCTGAAAGGTGAAAATTATTACCATATTGAAAAGCTAGAGTCAGCAGACTACTGAGACACAGATATACAAAGATGTTAGACTTGTCCACTACAGTATGTGTGCCCCACCAAGTACAGAAAGCATGTTTAGCAGCTGTACTTGGCTTTACGTCCTATTGGTATGTATGTAACTATTGTCCTGTTGCAATTACTTTTTCACCCAGATATCATGTGTATGTGTGTGTGATCATATTGTTTGTGACTTGTTTGTAAGGTAAAGAGAGTTGCTGTTCTTACTTAAGGGAGAGAGAGTAGTCGTTCTTGCTGGTCTCGCTGTTTCTCACCAGGTAGCTGGCCTCCTTACACAGCCTGAGCAGGGACTCAGCATCTGTTCGGCTGATGGCTCCATGGTACCAGCTACAGTAAACAATGAGAAAAAGGGAGGAGAACTTAGGAAGACCAAAACAAGTGGTCAGAATGAGCAGAAAATAGTACAAAGGAAATGAAAAGTGTCAAACCCCCTCACGAATACAAAACGAACAAAAGGGCTCATCTCATTTTAGAACAAAGCTGTGTACTTGAAATCATGTAGAAATCCGTAATTAAGCAACACCAAGGTCAGACTCACAACTGGCTTTCCAGGGGCATGGTGGGATCAATGCGTTCCCCGAGAGAGGAGCTGCAGTGGTCGAGTGAAGTCATTTTGGTGTTGACCAAACAGCCACTGGAGTGCCGCTGCAGCGGGCGAGTTTTCCCATCCTTGGTGGGCGACATTCGAGATTTCTCCACACCATCAAACTGGACTGTAATATAAAGGAAAAATCAACAGTTGAAATATTTTATTCTGGAAGGATATAATTTATATTCACATACAGTAAGACCATTCACAACTCTAATAACAACACAACAAAAGCCCATATGTACACTTCAGTTAAGACTTCAGGTAAGGTCACTTAAAAAAAGGCTAGTGTGCTTAACAAGGAGTAGAGATTTGCAAACATTATAAGGTAAACTGCTGTTAAGTGTTTCTTCTAAACCTGACAGAGTAGTGAAGTGTGAGAACAGAAATCCTAATTGTGCGTTTATACACACACACACACACACACACACACACACACACACACACACACAAAGTTACACTTTGTGTAACTGAAGGACATGTAAACACAGTGGAGAGGCATAAATCAATCCCCACTGTGTACACATTCCAATGAGAGAAAACACACACACACACACACATACACACTTCCTCCAGATCTCTGAAACAACCACATGTATCTTCTGTAAATACACCCATATATACCATAGTACCTGAGTGTGTGCAAAGAACACACACAAACACATATGCAGTGTCATATAAACACAGACACAGAAAAATTCAAATGCACACAGACACACACAAGCACACCAAATCCCATGCACCAGTACTGCAAGTTAAACATTAAACTGGCTTTTCCAAACTCTCACGGTCAACTGTGGACATGACAAGCTCTCTTGGCAACCTCACAGGGAAGTGTTTGATGGTATGCGGGGGCTGGAGGTGACCTGTGCTCATAACGTGGACTGGCGGAGGTCACTGAGCAGCTTCACAGCCAATCAAGACACAGAAAAAATATTTACCATTAGTTACCAAAGCTAACATGAGAACAAAGCAGATAATCTGCACAAGGACAAATTCCCACTTCTGAAATGTTGGACGGAGTAGCGATGTGGCCGCCTGTGTGTGTATACATTGTGTTTTAGCCATTTTTCCTCCGTCATCCATCACTATAATTGATGTCACAGCACCCTTGGCTTTGGAAAGACCTATTTAGAGCCACTGACATGCTTCTTGAGCAGTAATGGAGAGCAGATTCCTGCATCACACATATGACAAGCTTTAACTAGAGATTGTTGTGCTACTTAAAGGTTTAAGATCGACATATTAAAGCTGATCCCTTGATAGACGGAGTTAATGTAAGGAGCTGAAATCCACTGGGGTGCCTCTATCTTCGCAGCTCCCTGTCATTAATGGCCAGTCTTGTGTCTGGCGTTTAATTACCCGGGCTAAACATGGAAGGCACTGTACAGACAAACAGGCACTGTGATCTTAACAACATGTCGATGGAAACGGGCCTACATCTGTCTAGACTCTGCATTCCAGTTAGAGGATTGCATTACACTTTACTGTTTGTGAGCTCGCCAAGTGTTCCTGTACTGAGTGGAAAGACTGACAGTGTCGATCAATCACTTTAGTCTACACTAGACAACAGCATGTCATCAAATTTCATCAGGCTTGTTGAAACGCAGAAACTTCTGTAGAAACTGCAACACACGTATACATTTATTTTGTTAACATGGTAAATGGTATGTTTCCCTTCATGTTTGGCTTTCTCCACTGCCAAAACATTCTAAATTTTAAGAATCATTAAATCTCTGGTGTCAACAGGTTTTAACAGAGATGAATATAATTAAAAGTGAGTTACATGTATTCTATGAACCAGTAATACCACCAGCTTCTAATGAGACAGTAACCCTGTGTTAGTGCTGCATCCTGAGATCTTGCGATGCAACACAGTGTAATATAAAGATGTTGAGACACAGCGCTGCTGTTTCAACTCCAACCACCAGGGGCTCCCCTTCACCTCCTCTCTACTCAAGGTTGAACTCGCTGGCCTTGAGCTCACTGATGCGTTTCCCTAAACATAAACTCATGGAAATGATTATTCCAAATGACTCCGTCTACCATTGTTATCTTGGCCTCTGCATGTCTCTTCGTTATAGGGCTATGGCTGAGTCTTAAAATGACAGCCAAATTGTACTGCTTCATGACAGCTGGGTAAATTGTGGCTCTAACCTCAGACCCATGGAAGAGTACGAGCTGTAGCTCCACTTCCTCAGGGTCTGACTCTTGGACTGAGCGGTCAAATGATGCTCCTGTGTTGCACGTAAGTCCACGTGAAAGACATTATTAGTTCACTACTTTTTTTTTTTGTGCAGTCCATTTAAACCACATGCTGACAGCTGGGGAACACAGTGTGGGTAGGATGAACATACAGTATACAGTATGTGTAAGGGTGAGAAATAGCGTTTCCATGGAAACTGACCAAGGGGACAAGGGAGATGCATGTTTGCTCCGCTCATCCCTGTCAACGCTGACAGATCACAACATGAAGATCTAGCCAATTGCTCTCTCTCCCTCCTTCTCTTTCAATTTCCCTCTTTCCTGTTTGCGTATGTCCAACCCTTCCTCTCTTTATGCTTCTCACCTTCTCTTTTGATCTTTCTATCTCACACACTCTCACACCCCGTCTCTCTAACTCTGTATTTTTCTCTGTGTTTTTGCATGTCAAGGACAGAAAAACATAGAGGAAATTGGACTGTGGAGAAATACTCGAGAGACAGAGCGGTAACAGCTTTGATCTGTTATCTCTGCTGTTTTTGATGGTCCTAATGTTGAGCTATCAGTCACTGATCATGTCTGTTCCTGCAACAAAATTGTTATATTTTAGATATTTACATTATATGATCATATTCAAAATGGCTATAAATTGTACATTGAACATTATATGTTTTTCTTCCAGTCCACCATTGATGTCAACATATAATCCTGGAAAAGGTATCTGCTAGTGTGTCATAAGGATGAATGTTGCTATCTTGGTTTCCCCACACAGTCTATCTCTCTGTTTATCTATAGCCCACTCAACCATCAGCCTGACCTCAGCTCTTCACATTTCCTCCATTCTCCCTGTGCCCACACTAATTCCTCCTTTGCCAGGATTCAACACAATCAGTGTTTTTTTTTTTACCTTGATTAAACCCTTTCTTCCCTCCTCCAACACCTAGGAAAGGATGAGTGGCTAATCTCAGTGGAGCTCACCCCATCAACCTTTCCTGTCAGAGCTGAGACTTTTCCGGAGGCAGAGTGCATAGATCTGAAAGAAGAGTATTGCATTTTCTTCATTTTGTTTGTTGTGTGTGGACCCATGTCTGCTTCGTCTGCCAGCCATCTCACCAACACTAGCTTTAACCGTTGTAGAATTATGTTTTAAGGCTGAATATCAATGGGAGTGAGCCAAACTCATTCCACTTTCATTCTCTGGAGCACACAGTCTGAGACATGTCCGACAGGAGATTGACGAGAGCATTGGCCCAGAGGAGAACAAAAGCCCTGAGAGGCAGCTTAGAGAGACAAGAGGGTGCACATACAGTATAGGCACACACAAAGACAGCTACATAAATGTGCAGGGGCATCTGTGTGTGTGTTATAAGCATTGTTGCTTGTAAAGCACAGCAAATGGAATCTGTGCATCAGATTGAACTGTCAGTCAGATGGTGACTGATGGCTGAAAGACCTGCCCCCTTCAAACACATAGCTTCCTTTAGAGAGCTCTGTAAAAAAAAATAAAATAAAAAAAAAAAAAAAAAAAAAAAAAAAAAAATATATATATATATATATATATATATATATATATATATATAACACTGAGGAGGTTGGGGAGGGAGAGTGTCTGAGAGAGGGAGCTGATTGGCTAGGATGTAGATAAACACAGAGGTCAAAATGACATTTCCATAATCATACTGCACCCAATTCACAACAGAAAGTGTTGCAATGTAATGCAGCAAAGCCGAGCACAATACAGTGTGAAATAATGCTACAAAAACACACAGAGAGACACTTATAGTGAACATCTAACCACAAAAAAAAATCTGTATTAAGGAAACACTATATATTGGAATTTTTAACTTTTCAATGATGTTTGGGTCACAATTTGCAAAATATAAATCCATGGAAACTTTCATTAATGAAGGAGGAACACCAAAATATAGTTACATCACTGAAGACTTTGAACAACCTGACTACTATGAGTCCTCTTCTGCACACACTCTTGAGCAAATGTCTCTAATTAAGCTAGCTAATTAATTCTCATTTACTGATGGTACTCCTATCCAAAAGGATGACTAGTTTGAGGGGCGATGTGCGCCATCAACCGCTGTATTGTGAGGTGAAAATTAGGTTTTCCAGCTAGGACGTGTGAAATGATTAACAGGTCTGCATAACATTAGAATGAGCTGCATGATGAAAATAGCGCTCAGCATGATATGATACTCCAGGAACTGGTAACTTTTAGAAAAATCACAAATTTTTAATAATATATTTTTAAAGTCATGCTGCTAAATCCAGCTTGGAATATACTTTCTTCATTATATAAATCCTAAAATGAAATTCTAATTGGGTTTTCCAGACAAAAGAATGACCCTCCAAAGTGTCAGCTAGTGAATCTATTTAAAATTAAATCTGGATTTCTTTTAATTACTTTGTTTTTTTTTTTTAGTCTGCTTAGCTTAAAGGGAGAAGAAGGTAAGAGAAATGCTGCAAAGTCTGGTAATTAATTCATGTCAAAAAACAAAGAGGAAAAGCTCTCTCATTATACTACGACAAAAGTGCCCTCCATTTATATGTAGATGTCTGCACAGTCAAGCCGCATTTAAATTTTGATAATGAGGTTGAACGGATAAAGCAGATTCCCCTGAGCAGTAATGGAAACTGGTTTTTTGCTGGTCTATATTAGAGCAAACGACAACAGCCTTTTAACTCTGTTCCCTGGCTGAGTCAATCTAGAGTGTGTAAGACAAGCAATCTTGTGTATCAAGGATGACTAATGTCCTGGTGTGTGACTGAGGGTATGCCTATACGCTGGGGTCAAAAGAGTGCATTGTAACTGTATTCACAGGGGTCGTGGAGGGCATCAGCCCCCCTGTGTCTGGCACTATGACCTTTGACCTCAAAGATGTAGAGTGGGGCCATACTGGCTCAGACAGCGAGAGGATCACTTTACAGCTGGACGCCAATCTTAAACCCACTCACATCACAGAGGGAACCAGAACCTTTCCCATGGATTTATGGACATAAATCAAGTCCTTGCCCTGTCCTCGCCCACAGCACACAGCGGTGTCCTTTTACATGGTCTCACTCTAAGTCTTCCCACTCTGCCAGGGGAAATCCCATTCCTGGCATTAGTTCTGCTACACGTCCTTCTTTTCCCTGGGTAATTACAGCAGAGAGCCTGTGGAAGGGCTTCAGAAATCAACTAATGGCTGTTTGAAAATAGCTGAATTACTTGTCCATTGTGTTTAATAAGATGGTAAATATGTCTAAACCTGAAGTGAAATCGCCTCAAATGACTTTGATTTTTCACTTCATGTAAGCCAGTTGTAGAGAACAGCCAGAGAGACATCTGGGACAGTTATGAGTATGTTGACAAGAGGAAATGGGGGTCACAGCAAATGGCAATTACGCATGCAGAAGGCAGTTCAGCACAATTAAAACTAATGAGCCTTCAGCCCTAAAACCTGCACAGGAGTTAGTTATTTTCTGCCACATGTAATACAGATGGAAAAGTGCAGTCATTACTAACACAATACCTAATGTCACATTATGCAGTGCTCCGAAAAGATGTAAATTATTTCAGTAAGCCAACACTGACTAGCTAACCTTTTAACCAGGTGTATAGATAATGTCTTCTCTTATACTATATGCTTAGTTTATTTCTACAAATTCACTTATAAAAATTCAGGTCATCTGCTTTGAACACTGCATGTCCTGTTCAGGTGTCACTAACCAAGAATTAGTAGTACAGATGTGCAACACATCACACTTAAATGTTAAACTGAATTAGTGGGAGCACACACTCTTCACTAATCAAACCATTCATTAATGAGATCAAAAAGACAGATAGATAACCACAATCAATGAAGTGGATGGATGGATGGATGAATAAAGGGATGGACGGATGGATGAGCAAATGGACAGACAGATGGACAGGGGGGTAATTGATGGGAGAGACGCTGGACAATGTGAACACCAACACCCACCCTGGTGGTGCTGGTCACAGGTTGTCTGTCCTGGCGAGGGCTGAGCTGTCTGGGAGGGAGACTCCAGCTCCTCCACTGGGGGAGGGCTGGTGTTGAGCTGCCCAACAGGAGGGGGCCACGGAAGGTCCTTGATCACTTTAATCTCTACTGCAAATGTCGCCCAAGTCACCAGAGGAGAGATGGCGGGAAGGAAAGGACAGCAACGAGAGGCATAAATGGACAACAATAGAGGAAGTGAAGGGGAAGTAATGACAGAAAACATACAGAATAAAAAGAAAAAAAGAGGCTAAGTGAAAAACAGATCAGAGCAGAAGATGCCAGCATTGTGGAAGAGAGCTGGTTATTGTGATTGAAGAATCAGCAGCAGCTGTGAACTAGAAAAGGAAGGAAAACAGCAGGACTGAAAAGGAAGTAAAGTTAGTTTTTCTTAAAGCTGGTTCAGCTGGTTCCACTTTGGATCCAGTTCCAGGATGATTAAAATACTCAGGGCAATAGGCTAAAGAGCTTAAGACTTGAGAGGTGTCAGATTAGATAAATGGATTTAATAATAGATTCAGATTCAATAAAATCCCACTGAATCCCAATGCTACATGAAAATTTGGGAATTTTGGGCCTTCCCCTCTCCATTGGCCCAACACCAACGATCTGTCAACCAGCCTGACTTACTTAAGTCTCACATTGGAATCTAGAGATGCACTAGAAACATGTCAATGCAAAGTTCGGAATCCCTGCTTTCACAATAAGTAATACACACTGTTCTGTATGACTGACTGTACTAAAGAGCAGGCCCAAATTACACATACTGTGCCTTATAAATGCAGACTGTAAAGTATAGAACTGCCTTGAGCTTGGCTCCAGATACGCACTGATACATCATCAGCATACACTCTTTTGTTATTCTTAGTACTGACTTTGAAAAAAAAGACCCTAGGTTTCTGTATTAAGATAAACAGCAATGGAGACAACATCCTTCATTGGAAAGAACCTCACAGCTATCCATCCTGGCAGTGGACACTCCCCAGGCTTTGCCCTTTAAATAATGTATGCCTCATGGCCAGCCAGGGTATAACCAGGGTAAATCGAGCGTGTTCGCAAAAGCATATCGGTCACTGAGGAAGGGCCACTTGTTAAACAGCTGAGGATACTTAATAAATGGGATGACGAGGGGAATGTTATTTTGTCTTTCAAGAGAAAACTAGCATTAGAGGCCAACGATAATAAAGACATGTAATCCAGCAATAGTAGCTTTGGAAAGCCACTGCACTCTGGGGAGACAGGAGGACCGTGCAGAGAAACAACCATCTGCTGTACTCGAAAGACTAGAGGTTAAGAAAGTATGATTCTATGACTGCACTTGTACTTTTACACAGATCTCACAAAACAGATCTTCCAGCAAGGCAACAGACAACAAGGTTTTAATGTCACTGTCCATGGTGCTGGAGATGTTACTACAGTGGGTGAAATTAATGAAAAAGAAAGGGAATTTAGTGTGCTTCATCAGTCTGGTTGCTACAAGTGGCAGTCGCTGCCTTTAAAAAAAAAATAAAGAAACCTCCAAACAATTGACGATTCTAGCTCTAAGAGGAAGAAGGAGAAACAATTCTGCAAGCCTACTCATTAAAATTTGCCCCAAGATTCCTATAAGTTCACCTGCTGAACTAGAGATTCTTTAATGAAGGAGATATTAGATGTCAAGAAAAGTGGAAATAAGTCTAGATGAAATTTACACAGTGGGCCAAAATCCCAACTTCTTTATTCAATTCTAATGGAAGCAGATAAATCAGATTGAGATTACAGTATAGGATAACATTGGAGTAAAAAAACCCTCCAGTGGTAACTCACATTTCTGTCAGTCAAAGTGCTCTGAAATCATCAGTGTGACAGCTAGACTACACATCATCCGTCACATCAGTCATGTGAGGGCAATGAAAGCCTTATTTGATTCAGGAAGAAGTGTGTGAATATAAGGAGACTAGCAACCAACAAGTCCTCCAAATTAAATAACCAAATAGGTAGTTTGACCATGCACTGCAGAACGACCCATAGCAGCGTTTTCTAATATGCCGGCTCTGTCTGCAGTAATGGGTAGGGTGACTTAATTTGTCTGTGCTTTCCAAAACAAAACTGATGTTTTATGGTGTGACAATACTGTGGTTAAGGTCTGGTTAAGTTTAGGCACAAAAACTACTTGGTTAGGAAAACATAGTTTGGGTTAAAATGATCACCTGAAAGGTGGCGTGGGTTAAAGGTACTACTTCCTTAAAGTTAGGCAACCTTTGTTGACATTGCAACAGTAAAAACCAAGAGACAATCATAGTTAGGTTTTTTTAAACTGTCCTCACTCGCAGT
Source organism: Euthynnus affinis (assembly GCA_029490765.1). Classification (NCBI taxonomy): domain Eukaryota; kingdom Metazoa; phylum Chordata; class Actinopteri; order Scombriformes; family Scombridae; genus Euthynnus; species Euthynnus affinis. The sequence goes on from CM055839.1 coordinate 19,326,647, forward strand.
TGGAAACGTGACACTCACGGTTGGAAACTGGAAGCGAACAATAGTCTCCTGCAGTCCGTTAAGTCCACTTTTTGCAGGATGTAACCGGCCACCCAACCCACCAACTATGAATATGGAAATTTTTCACGTTATATAGACGTCATCTGAACTGCGTCACTTCTCCAGGTCATAAATACTACAGCTTCTAGATGGGGTCTGTCACTCAAATGTAACTACAGGTAATTTTTGGCGACTGACATAACAACCTATAGTGTCATTTTTATTGGGAGGACAGGCTCGTAGCAACAAATTAGCAGATGTAAATCAGCCAGTGGATACCAAATACAGGGGCACACACACACACACAGCAAAAATTGTTGAAGACTTCCTTTAAAAGTCTTACTTTAGTATTTTTGCTCATTATTCCTTTTGGAATTCAATGTTTATTGTACAATAATTAGAATTTTAATAACTTTGAGTTAAGGACTTAACATAGTTAAAAAAAATTATATTTAACATTGAGATTTACTTTAATGATTGACAGCAGTTATTTTGTCAAATTAAGAGTCACATATTTATTCAGAATAATGCCCTTCAACTAAAGAGACTTGCCTAAGTGCTACTTTAGCTGTCTCAGATTAAAAGTACATAGTTGTATTCATAACCATTAGTGTGTCACAGTCTCGTATTGGCTGGTATCCAGGCTGGTTTTCAGTGGGAGGATGAGCATAATGTTACGGACTTGTCTGTCTTCCACCCTGCAAGGAATTGCAGCAGGGTGGTACAGGACATACTAATGAGAAGCAATATCTGCAAGCTAGATGAAGGGGGAAACTGGAGAATATTCAATCCGACAAGCAATTAAATAGTTGGGCCTGCGATGTCAGGGGGCTAATCTGGAGAAAGGTGGCTGGAAGGAGGAGCTGGTTGCTGTCTATCCTGATGGGAGAGGTGTAGGGTGGTGGAGCTTGGAGGGGGGGACGGAGACAGAAGGTCAGAAACTCTGGAAGATAATATAACTTCCTCTACTTTGGGGTGAAGTAGGGGACTCTTCCTATGAGATCAAAAGCCTAATACTCATTTCACATTGCAGATTAGCGTGTAATTGTTTGGGGAGCAGAAGCCTGCCTGCACTCTGCAGCCTCACTGTCAGGACGAGGACACCAGTGTGGCTCAGATTCACTTGGTTTCACAGCTGAATAACAGCCTTTAGCACTGTGGAAATTAAGGTAAACTAATTCAACAGTTAGTTGCTTTTTTTATGCAACTGGAATCTCCCTCACCTTGTAGTGTATTCAAAAATACCATCAGTCTCAAGGTCTCTTGAATAGTCATTGACTCTAGATGCCTTGTTGCTGTATTGATGAGTGTATCTTTACACCTTGAAGCATTCTTCAATGACAAATTTGATGAAATTCGGGACTAAGGTGACAACAGCAGTTGCCTACACACACTTGAATACACACTAAAACTGATTTACACATAAACCCTGAAGGCTCATCACACTGCCACAGACATTTTCATATATCTGCCCTTATCACACTGCCCTCTGTGAGACATACACTCACAGTGCTAAATAAAACTCTTTACTGCTACACTTGCTGATGGAGATTTCAACTTATAAATATATTGTAGTAGTGGGTTGAGTGTTTTAGAGACTGGAGGTGAATATCAAGTAGAAAATGTAAATCAAACTCAGAATTGTATGTGTGTGGTCAATTAATTAGGACTTCACTGTGGGAATGAAAAGCCTTCAGGAAAATGAGAAGAACAGCTTCATTTGTCACTTGCATGTGCTGCTAGCTTTGGAAATGTGGGATGCTGGCAGGATGTCACCTGATCTGGACACTGCCATAGCACCAGTCTGGTGCTGTATTCTGCAAGGTCTAGTATTGTAAACACTGCAGCTGATTACTTATTTGTTTGACAGCTATGTTGACAGCACAGTTCATCAAAAGAACCAGAGAGTGATTGAACAATGGACAACGATTCCCCCTTTTTAAAAATCTCTGTTTACCTTCCTTTTGTTCTTCCAGGAGCAGATCTATTTTAAATACCAGGTATTTGTTTACCTGGGCTTTTCATTAGCCTGTGGCACTTCATCACTGTAAACAGTGCTCCACCATAAATCACCAGCTATGCTTGTTTCCACCAATGCCATTTAATTTAGTTCTGCTTAATTTGGTTTGCTAATTGCATGCATATTCAAAACAAGCTGGAAGATTGTGATGTTTATGCCACACATTATGAGCAAAAGAGCCCAGAACACAATACCAGCCTCTTCTGAAGATGTGTTTGTTCCATTGGCATCCAAATCATTACAGATAACAACTGCGTAATGCTCCAGGGGAACTGAAATGCCACCTCATAATTCTCTGTATACTGCATCCGTCACATTATACGGTCCAGCTCTCTTTCAAAGCACAGACCTGTTTTGAAAGACCACGTTTTTGTATTAAAAATGAAAGTGGCACAGAAAACAGGTGAGGGGAGATGAGATGACAGCAAAGCTTTTTTCCCTGCTCTTCCATCAAGAAAGAGAAGGGAGAGATGGGTTAGTGACGGCTGGCCAGCAGGAGCTTCCAGGGGGGCTGCTGGGGGAAGCGGAGCGCTTCTTCCATAGTTTGTGAGGGAGGTTTACAGTGCTTGTTGTGTGTGGCCAATGTGTGTGAGTGAAGATAAGACCCGTGGCAGTGCTTGGTGAAAAATGGCAGGACACATTTGAGGCTCATGAAAGAGGGCTGTCGGGAAGATAATCGGCAGGGTGCTGCAGTAGAGGCCAGGAGGACAAGACAGAGCTGTGGAGTGACAGGCAGTGTTGAGGAAACCAGATCAGCCAAGCACAGAGAAACAGGAGCACAGCACCCACAAAACAGCTGGCCTTAACCCTGGTGCAGGACTGAAACTGAATCAATTATTTATTTTAGGACATTAGACTTGAGCCTCAGATTTCTGGGTCGTTAAGCCCATGAAGATTCATTAAAAAACCATAAAGCTCCCTAAGACCCGAGGGAGCAAGCGACAGCGTGTCCCGTGTTAAATGCATGGTACCCCGCTGGCCAGGAGCCAAGTTAAAGGAGTTACTAGCAGGTAACAGAGGGCAAGGAGATTAAGTAACATGGCTCTCAATTCCATTCCTGCTGTGAGGAGACTCAGATTTCCAATGGCGGCTTGTCCATGTCTGGGTGTCTGAGTCAGCGTGCCGTATGCATAGTCAAAGCATTAGGGTTTACACTGATGGACATGCAAGCACTGTTTCTCTCGCTCTCATGCACAGGCCTCTTCATATGGTCAAATTCTAATGCATCTTCCTCACTACTTACCTCCAGTCTCATCCATCACCCAATCAGCAGGCAGAAGGGATGCAGGCAAGAGGTTGTGGCAAGTGTATACGTGCGTGTGTGTTCGTTCTAAAAAGGGGGGGATACAGTGAAGATGAGTGATTAACCAAACCGCAAGTACACAGACTCCCAACACCCTAACAAGGCAGGGAATTTACATTCCATTGCATACCTGTCAGGAGATAGCCCAACAGTGAATAATAACACCAGACCAAGTGTTGTGAAGAGGTGAGCATGCAGGCAGTGATAGGGACAGTTGTGGAAAAAAGGGAAAGGAGAGCAGTCTGCTCTCCCTTCCCCTATCATTAATGAAGACAAATAGTCTTTTATGCAGATTGCATTATCGTGTTATACCATGGTGGGAGGACGTAGGGAGCACTTGGTGCTTATTTAATACCTTCTCTTTTTTTAAACACCCACTCGATGGTGAGATTTTTTCATTATCTGTTAATACTTTGTTTGCAGACACTTTCATTTCCCACATAATTGTTAGAATATAAACTGTGAAGGTTTTGATGTACCCCCCAAATCGAAAGGGAAACAGTACCATTAGTCATTGATATTACACAGTCATAAAGTGTTTCAGCAACTACAGAAACATAACCAAGGAGAATTGCTCTCTAGAAACCTAGCTTGCTTATAGAGCTATAGCTATAAATAAAAATAGTAACTTCCCCTTTTATATATATATATATACACACACACACATATATTGTTCTTGTCACATATCCATACATCATTTTAATTACTTTCCAATTGTCAGCCTTGGTTTGCATTGTTTTTGTAAAAACTATGCACATCATATAGTGAGTACCTCTCCTACAGAAAGGTATAACAACAAAAAAAGTTCCAAAAAGTGACACACCTGGCGTAATCTAACATCAGGCAAGTTGACTCGTAAAGGACAGGTTCTATTTTTCAGGTATGTCATAAAACAACAGTCAAGTGCCCAAAATAAACATTAACACATATTAATACTGGCCATTAAGAGATCCCTTCATAATGCACTGTCAGTGTAAGCGATGGACAAGATCCACAAGCCTTCCTTAGGTATTGTTTTAAGCAAGACTTGAAAAATTGTGAACTTATCCTTTCAAGTAGTCCCAGGAAGGATGACACATAAATGGTAAGGAGGGAATTATGGGATTGTCAGTAGTTCTAGAAAGTGGCTCCCAAGTGGACTTAAATACTGAAGCAGTGTATAATTTCTTGACATTTGAGGTAAGCTGGTTGCAAAGATCAGAGCCTGGGTGCAAATCCAAAAAAGAAAGCACACAAACTCAAGCCATGAAAGGTGGGAAACTTTCTCTAAGCCCCTTGATGTCTGGATCCAAGGCCGGTCTACACTGACACCTGCAAAAGCAACAAGGCTGTGTTGACAAGGCTTGTCCCAGAGAAGTCACTCTCATCTTTCTTCCTTTTTTTGTCTTCCAAATAGTAGGGAATTATTTCTGCCTGAATAAAACATAACACAGAATGAAGACGTGCAATAAATCAAAGTTCTTTTGAACAGCAGCTCTCTTCTTTGAAAGACAACTTAAAGACTTATCGCTCCAATTCCCAGCCAACACTTTGACATCCAGTTGAAATTAAATTAATCATCATCAAAAGAAGGACGCTGTCTGTAAAGGGGAGGAAGTTGAGAGAAGGATGTGTTAGTAAATAGTGCCCGAAACAAACTTCTGAGTGCTGCTTGACAGACAAATAATGAGGGAGAGAAGCAAAGTGATTAAGAATGCAGCATCCCTTATTTAAGTAATCACTAGCAGAGGCAGAACAGCGTGACTCTTGTCCCCTCAGTGCCTTCACTACACTGAAGTACACAGGAAACAGGAACTAAGTGACAACTATAGGCAAACATGTAAAGATAAAATCAATAGACACACATGGACAACTTACTGTTGCACCGATTATAATAGATCCATTATAACATGTCATTTATTCTATTAAGTTTTTAAAATCTTCAAAACAAGCCAACAATCCTTCAATGGACTGAGATAATTTCACATGTTTTCATCTCTTTCAAGAAGTGATACTCTCTAGGAGGTAGGATGGTACAGCGTAGTGCTCAAATTACCTCCAGGTTTGAATCAAATACTCCCTTGAGCCTCTTTTTCTTTTTCTACAAATGAGATTCATGAGCTTTCTACCCTGCAATGCCACATAGGAGGTTTTACACACACACTTAAACATGTTAGATACTACAGCGAAGCCCGGTACAGCACCGTCTCTGTCTACACACTGCTGCCGTCATTGTGGCTCACTCTGTCATTTTGCTTCTTAAAAGAGAACTGTCATTGTGGTATCCCAGTGATTTCGGACAGTAATGTGAAAATCTACAGACACATGACAGAAAAGTTGGAATTATAGTTTCATAATTTTAACTGATGATGTCATCAAGGAAGACTTCTTGTCCATTGACAAGAAATTATTGCGTCAGTCTTTGGGCTCATAGGAGTTATGTTTGACACACTGACATTAAAATTTAATTTCAATATTGGTCTGCCATTTGAGAATAAAAAAATGTTCATATAATCTAATAAATCCACAGCGAGAGCTTATAAGATTCTTTGGACAATTGTATTCTATTATTCACTTTATATGAAAGGTGGCTTGAAGATTTGGTATAAGATTTGTGTTAATGTTAGACATTAAAATTCATCTGAAAATTATAACACTAATACTACATATGAATTAAATTTTAGGGTGTACTTTCCTTCAACTGTGTGACATGTGATCCACCTCTGCATCTCTAAAATCAGTCTAAGCTGACTGCTCATCAACAGCAAAACACCATCAGGTGCATTTTCTTTCATTCTCTTTATTTCTAATCAATGTTGCTTTATTGAAATTCCATGTAAATATATCTGTTTCCAAATTTCCCCACAGAAGGGATATTAAAAGATAAAACATAGGGGAATATCAGCAATTAATAATAAAAGTATTCAAAAGTAAAGAGAATATGATCAAATCATTATGATGACAATGTACGTGTGCACTGTTTTCATCTTGTATCTCGCTCTGTGAGATTAGATTTACACTTCTGTAATGCTTGATTATTCTTCCAAGCGTAAAAAACAAATTACAAATGTGGCAACTTATCTCCCCCACTGTGGACCACAGTGAGCCTTTGGGCCATGCATATTGTCATTGACTTTTTTCATTCAGCTGTAATTAAAAAAAGAAATTGTTCATTAATTTAGGATTTAGTCAACCTGCTGTTATCATGTGGAAGACACATCCCCACCGAAACCTAGTGACCTCCTGAATCTTCAATGAGATAAAGCTCTGCAGAAGCTGTGTTTACAGTTCAGACATGTTATCAACTTTTCTATATGATGTGCAAGCATAAATATGTTCATGGTAAAAGCTTACCTAAGCTAAAAACTTGTAAAACACAGCTGTTTAAATGTTTGTTCATGTTAACCTTTACTATTTGGAATTCACATCTTAAACACCATGTTCACAGCATGTAAATGGGAAAAACATGTCAGTAAGAGTCAGGCTCTGTGTGTTTACAGTGCTGGTTGAAGTGTCTTTTTATACAGTGAGCAGGGAGGAAACAATGTGAGCTTTGCACACCGGGCAGTACAACAAAAATCACTTAGCCATGAGTCAGCTTTAGATTTGGTGTACAGCACATCCCAACAGCAGGAAATACAGTGTCTCAGTGTTTTTTCTAATGGCTCTGTTAATTATTTTCTCTTCCTTTCATAGCATTTCTGGAAGTGGAAGGCGTCTTTAACAGTTCCACTCTCCACCTTAGTGCCAAGAAATGTTACTGTACTTTTTGTACTTGTTATACTCATTTGAGCACTCAAAGGCTGATTTGTAGAGTATTTCTAAAGCACCGATGCCTTTTTTTTTTTTTGGTCCACTTCAAGGACTAGGCAATCACGGCAGTAGCATCCTGAAATGTCATTCGAATCAAGAAAATTTTCAAAGCAAGGTGATTTTCATTTGAAGTAGGTGACCTTTTTTCAATCTACTGGTGGTGATTTCAGTTTGAGAAAATGACAATTTAGTGCTCTCATGATCTTGGAGAGGGTAACATTTTTGCAGTGTTAACCAAATCCCACAACTCCTAACAACCTGCACAACACGCTTGTGACTGCAATTCTTAATAGCATTTTCAACCTGTGTGCAGATAAACCCCAAACAGAAACCTCAACATCCAGCGCATCCCATACAGTTTAGGCATCAATTATAAAAAGCTCAAACATAAATGTATACAAACAGACAAGAGACACTCCCCAGCCCCGTCTTCAATGGTACCTGTGAGGGATTTAGAGGTGCAGTCCTTTCTTCTGTGGGGAACTGTTCCAGTGCCACTTACAGAGCCCTCGTAGCTAATGCAGTCATAACAAAGCAGAGCTGTTCAAGGATAAAAAAGAAAAAATATATATATAAAGAGAAAAGGGGCGATGAAAAATAGAGTCAAGGGTTGCTGATTTTCTTTTTTTTAATAAAATCAGTGAAAGGCTTGGCATCTTTGAAGATTTTGGGTGCATATTTATATTCCAAAGCCGTGATCTTTCCAGGAACAGCCCTGTTTGATGTTATGGCTGTGTTAGCCATGCTGAAGCTCTCAAACCACAATGACTACCTGCACCTACATGCAGCTGCAAAACCAATCATGCCCCCCCTGAGTAGCAAAGGTATCATAATAGTTTAAACAGGCAGCGGCTGGATGAAAACAGCACACAGTAGACTGGACATCTGCAAATAAACTTAGCAGGTGCTTTAAGAGAGAGGAAAAGGAAGTGTTACCAGAGAGTTTAGAGCAGCAGCAGCAGCAACAGAACCCTCAGATACCAACAGAAGCCATAATCATATTTGTTAAAGCTGGAAAAACAGACACCTGGGTTAGTTAAGCAGAAGAGAGGATATTTCAGATTTAATTGCATGAAAAGCTTGAAATTGAAAAATGGCAACCCTTACTATAAAGCAGTCATTGCTCAATTGGATTTGTACAAAGTTAGATTCGCTGTCTGTCTGAGAGCTTAAAGACTAACTTTAGATTTTCACATTTCTCTGAAAACATTAATTAGACTAAGAAGAATGCAAGAATGAGTAATTCTAAAATAACTTTGCTTTGTAGCCAAGGAATAAAAGAGGAGAATTTGTTTATTTATTTCTACAGTAATTACTACAAAAGGTAATTTTATTCTATGTGTTTGTTTTATACATTTCTCTTGTCATATACGTATATCATCTTGATGGCTGAAGGCACCTTGACTATGATTTCCCACTGGATATAATAAAGTTCAATCTCAACACCTTGTGTCCTGACTGCCATACCTGCAAAGGCTTTGGAAATCCTCTCTTTCTTCCACTCCCAGGGCTGATCGTACTCTTCAGGGGGTCGCTCGTCATCCTGGGGCAGGCGGCTTTCTCTAGGGCAACGTAAGCGCTCGGGGTCTGAGTCACCACCATTCTCTGCTGGCTCATATGGCGTGTCGTACAGGGGCAGCTGCCTCACCGAGCCTTCCTTAGGCCCTCGCCCACCAGATCGTATTTCTACAGAAAAGAAGGAAGATTCATCATTAATGCTACATATCTGAAATATCTTCTTCATCTTTATAGATGAAAATGGCTCAGTGGGATTAGAAGTCAGCAAATAAGAAAGGGGGATTTATGACTATAGATACACTTACAAAATATTAAAACAATAAAGGTTGTAAAGGCTGACTTGCACATTTGTTTTATAAGATATGATTCACGAGAGAAGATATTTCAACTGATTTCACTATGAGGCAAAATAACTTTCACAGTTTTAGCTATATAGTGGGAAAAGGAGCCAATAACATCAGTTTGCATGTTATTATGTTATATATAATTTCCCATTTATGGCCAGTAGTTAACAATTTCTGATTAGAATAAATGGTCAGTGGATATAAAATGGGGATACAAGGTTAAATAATAATATAATGCTGAGGCAACCTCTACATGAAGTATGAGTGAAATAACAGATCATATAAATTAATGTAGTGAATTATGGTGACAGTTTGCTATTAGTGAACTGATGACAGAAGGCAGAAGCAGAGGAGAGATTTGGAAAAATGGGTTGAAGAGGGTAAAACTGAGAACCTGCAAAAGCACACAATGTAACCTCCCCAGCTACAGAAAAATCACACGACACTTCTGAACATTGGAGGTACACTCCTTCAGTTAACTGCTTTGGTTGGTTGAAACTGGTGTTTTTTATAGCACCAAACACTGCCGTGTATCCTCCCAAGTCAGAGGTCAAGTTGTGAAACTCAGCTGTGAAGTATGACGAGCTGCAAAACATCAACAGTGAGCAGTGAGTATTACTTTATATGGTTAACATTTCTGAAAATCTGTTTTTTTTTTCGCCTCAATGATGTTGTATACTACAACCTAAGGTGGTGCTAGAGAGAATGGAAATCCTCATACAATGTAATGGTCATTGGTTAAGATTAGTTAAGATGTTTTTGTGCATAAATAGACATTTTGAACTGATTTTGTTATAAGAGGAACAGTCCAGGAACCATCTCCTCATGCAAATTTTATTCTACAGTATGAACCAAATGCATATATTCTACTCAAAAGTTCGAAGGGCACCCTCTCAAAAGCCACTACTGGAAGCATGTGCCACTCATTCAAAGATGGGCTGTGATAGAGGGCTTAAAGTGCCAGACAAGGAATCATTGGACCAAGAAAGCTACTAATCTCTCCGTGTGGTGGGGGATTTTATCTACCATAGTGGTTGGGCAAAAACAAATGAGGGCATAATGGAATTTCACCTTGTGCAATCTTCACTCAATGCAGAAAGGGATGTGCATGTTTTGTACTTAGGCATTACTCAGTGCCATGCACCACTTCACTCTTCCTTGAATGTTTTCAGCTCAATTTCATATAGTCTACTGCCTATACAATTATGAAATCGAGACATTTTTCAATGCTGCAAGGTTGCCTGGATGCTGTAAAAAGAGATATTTAAATATGTGTCTCAAAGCTTTCAAGGACACTGTGAAAATCGCATTTCTGAAAAATACGAAATAGTTGGACAGTTTTTTTTTTTTTTTAACCATTTTAACATTTCAAAGTGTGTCTGAATATGACAATGCACATAAGGTTTAGGATCATGAATCCAGTGCATACATTCACATTTTTGTTTTTCCATTTATGTTGTAAATCTACTCAACATCACCTGACCTAAACTAGTATGCATGCACACCCTTTTATCCTCTGTGTAAGGAGGTGAAACAGACCTGACTCCTAATTAAGCATCATGCCCTTGAGAACTCTCCTCCTCTCCCCCTTTTCCCCCGCCTTCTCCTCCTCCTCCTCCTCTTCTTTATCTCCTCCCCAATCCCCCTCTACTCATATGAAGTTGTTAGCAGCCTGCACCCTTCCTCCTAGGCCACAAGAAGCTGTTAGCGGCCCGCACCACCATAGAGTAATGCAATGTGAAGAGAATGAAATATTATGCCACACTACTGCATAATTGCCTCCTAGCCCAAGGGAGCTCTTGCGGAAAAATGAGCGATGCGTTGAGCCTAATGGAGCTACCCGTTGGTGGTGGTGGTGGTGGTGGAGGGGTGCAGTGAGGTGAAGCTGCCAGGTCCCGTATCTCAGCGTAATCCTGCATTAGACAAACTCACACTCTTTGATCTTGCTGTTAAAAGACTTGGTATTACGAGATCCTGGCATGATTAGGTCCTACCCCCCCTGCAGAGGAACAAATAGCTGTAGATGAGGGTGAAAGAGGAAAATGGAGGCTGCCTGAAGACTTATAAGTCAAGGGGGGAAAAGAAGAGGGTATTACTGGTGGGGTGGTGAGTAAATTTTGTGGGAAGGTAATTGGAGGCACGCTTCCTTCGATAAACTGCTGCAGTGGATTGAGACTCCCTGATAGCACCCCCCCTCCCTCCCACTCTGTTTTTGGATTTCTTGCTTCCTTCCAACCTCCCTTCCTCCCTTGTTTCCTTCCATCCTTCCCTCTTTTCTTTTTTTTTTCGCCAGCTCCTGTTGAGGCATGCTTGGTAAACAGGGTGGGGACACATCTGTCTAGGCAAATTACAGTGATTGGCATGACAGTGGGCTTGCATGTTGCAACACAGCTGCAATCTATCTTCCGTCTTTGACCTCTACCCTCTGTTTAGGGTCAGAGGTCAGGCACCACACCCTCCCTTGATGTACCTTGTACCTCCCCCTCCCCGGATGTCAGAGTTCCTGTCCAGATGCTGTACTTCCCTTCTTTTCATTTTTGCTCCTTATTTACTTAGCCTTAACAACCCCTACCTTCAAAACATAAAAAACATTGCAATACAAAATTTGATTTGTATCTTATTTATTTCAAAATATAATAAGAGGATAGACCCCTTGAGATGCATCATCTTGTTTTCAAGGGATTCCTCAGGCACAAAACATGAAATTTTTGTGCCTGTATTCTATACGGTGGTGGTGTAAGCAGAAATTTCACCGCTAACACTGTTAAAGTGAAGTTCTGCAACATTATCCTTTTACATTTTTTAGAACACAGAAGTATTTTAAGAAATAATTAAACTTCTAGAGAGTGTGCTGCATTCAAACAGGGCTTCAACAGCCATGTAGTGGCAGCAACAGCACTGACCACAACCATCTGTTAAGTGCCACTAAAAAAGACGTGTTTGGGGGAACAGCAGAGCATACTGCTGAGAACAAAACAGCTGCATTCAAGCTTAGAACCGTTTTTTCCCCTAATGAGAAAAGACATGAATACTGACTCACATGAAAACTCAACTGTAAAGCCAAAGCCAGTTAAATGTAGGCTTCCAAATGTAAGCTAAAAATCAGAAGCAGGGGGGAGAAGCGTTAAGCTTTTAAAGAAGTGACAGATCCAGTCTTTGTTATCGTCTTTCTCCCTGGTTCATGAACTTGAGGGATTAATCATATAGGAGGGAGAAGAATATATTCCATACAATAGATCTGGGGAGGCTCCTGTTCTACTTACTACAGGAGGAGCCCTCTAGGCATATTTTCATGGAAGTGCATGGGCAGGCAGAGAGCTCTGGATTAAATCAAAAAACATTAAGTGCAACCAACCTGGCAGCAGCATCCTGCTGCACATAAAGGACTGTCCAAGCCATCGAGACATTATTTGTCCTCCTTTCCCACTGTTGCCATCATGTAAAGGTGATTGTATTTGCAAGAGAGTAGTAAACAACTACATGACTGTGCTTATATTGCAAGGCTAAAGCTACTAATATGTAAAGGAAACACATACTCATCTGTCTCTCTGCTTGACAGCCACCCACACACTCCTACTGAGCCTAAGAGCATTTGCTGCTGTGAAGCGCCAGCAGGGGCACACTGGATATCTGGATTTGATTGAGGGGATCTCTTGTGCACTAGTGAAGGATTAAATGCAATTGACTTTACACTCAAGAAAAACAATGGCCAGAAAATACCCAGGCTTCAAGGATTTTGCTGTGCCTGCCCTGCCGGCTAAGTCACTCTTAAATAAATCCTGAACCTATGTAGCCATTTTCACTTCAGATAGCTTGGTTATTAATAAATTGCTCTGCTGAGTGTAGCCATCTGAAGAGTATGAAATAATGTCAATGAAGAAAAAATGGGTAACTGATTGTAAATTAAATTAAAATAGAGCAGTGACTTGGCAAAACACTTATATTTCACACACGTAATTACTGTGCTGGCCTGCTTATGAATGCTAATGTTGAAATCTATTTTAGTAAACTTAGCCATGTGTGACACTGGCCCAGAAACACAGGTTTAAGAGGAGTACGGTGTTGATTAACGCAGCGGCTGCGGCAGTGGCAGGGCTCTTATGTTGCAGTGAGTCTTTTCTGAAGCTTTGATTTAATTTTGTTTGATTGTCCAGGTCTGTGCAGGGGTCGATCTAGCGGCGGCAGTCAGGGATTTGAGTTATATTGGAGTCCACCCATAGGTATTGTGTGTCAGTCACAGAGCTGGCTGACAAGTGAAGGTGTTTGCTCCTTGACCCGTGGTGGCCTGCTGTTGAGTGTCATTCCGCTTAGTGAGTGGAGCTGAGAGGAGTCTCTTGCCGCCGACTGTTCCCCACAGACTACAGGGAAAATAGCTACGATAAGCAAAGACAAAACAAGCCTGTCAGCCTTGTGCTCACATCACGCCCCGATTTTGATTTCATTTTCATGTCTGAAGCGTTTTTTTTGAAGGAACAAAAGAAGCAAAGACAAAAGGAATAAATTAGCATGTGTGCTTCTGCTGTATGTCCTTTTTTAAAGCCTGAACCATTTCAAAATGTCTTACTTGATTTTATATTTGGAAACAATTTGTATAGTGTCTGCAATCAATTAGCTTTGATTTCCATGGTTAGGCTCTTGTCTTTCTTTGCACATGACAGGTTTGTCCATCTGCATGGAGGACGCCTGTCTGTGCGTGTGTGTCTGTGCTGCTGATGCCTCTCAATCAGCCTCCTGCAGACAGAACAAAAGGAACCATGCCATTTGTTCTCTCTGTCTCCTTCTTTCTCCTGGCTAACACTGTGCCAAGCTTGTGGTGGGTACACACTAGGGCCTCTCCCTGCCTGTCATACATATATATACTTTTGGGGAGCCTGGAAGCCAAATCTAAGTCATAGTCTATGCATGCTTGGCCCAGAGAGGAGAGTATTTTGAGTCTTTCAACACTATCTTTGGTGTGTGTTCGCTTATAAATGCCTATCTGTTTCAGCTGGAAGCCATACTTTTTGACAGACAAATGACACACAGTGAGAGGCAATTGTAGGCCGACCCACAGAGCTGTGCTGCATTTGTGAAATAATGTTAGGAAATGTAACTTTCAAGTGGTAAGTCACAAAAGCGTTTTCATTTGTTAACGGACAGGATACAGAAGCAGAAGAAACATGTAATCAAGAACACTTTAAAAAGAGTTAAAGGAAAAAATTGTGCAGCCAGTCACAAGTAATGTCACAGTGAAGACATGCCTGTGTGGGTGTGTGCACTCGTGTGTATGTGTAAATTTGCCATTCCCCCAGATGGCCTGAGGGAATAGATGCTGACGAGTGTCTTCCAACAACACGCTGAGATGTATATGGATTCATTCCCTTACTGGAGCAGAGAGTAAGCCTGAAGAGGCAACATGCACTAGGCAGAAAACAAGAGGGAGGCGGGTGATGACGGAAGTAAGCCAGACAAAGTAACAGAGACAGAGAGAGAGAGGGAGAAGAGGGGAGCGTTCAAGGGAGACAGTTGGGATGTATGAAAAAAGAAAGAGACGAAGAGCAATGGCGAGTGAATTTAGAGAGGGAGGAGAAAAACTGAAAATTAGAGACAGGCAGGTGATGCAAGTTAGTCACACAGAGAGAAATAAACAAAGAGACCGTGACAGGAAGTGAGAGGGGAAGGATAGAAGGAGACAGTGGGAGACAGAAGGAGAGTGGCAAGAATAATAAATATGCACAGCAGTGAAGGACTCTCCATATATAGCAGAATGAACACGCATTACTTGAAGGCTCACTATGGATGAAAATAACTGTTAGGTGACTTATGAGGTTTTATTAACAGTCCACAGTAAACTTGAAGGAGCTTTCCATATAATTTTCATGTGGTGCTTCTTCAACAAAGGCTCAGTTTTGTGTTTGCTTTCTGTCTTCACAGCAGGAGAAAAGCCATAATTCATTATTTATATACAAATCAACCCCCTAAGCTGTTTATTCAAGAAAAGCAAGAAGTTTAATTCCATCTTTCAGAAACAGCATGGGGTCACATCCCAAACACAGACGAGCTTAAGATGGAATTGAGTTTCCTGTCATTATTAAAATGATTGCTAATTAACAAAGTCTGGCTTCTTGTAATGAGTAATTAACTGGATTTTCTGTTTAATATGGGATGATGTAACACCATTGGGGGGACTCCCTGTGATCCTGCCTTGCTGTATAACACTGGCAATGCCTCACCTATGTAAATGCCTGTCCACTGCAGGACCACTGCATGGACGGTGGCATTGATCCTATGTGGGGTGCAATTGCAATTACAGCTCGTTAGGACTGAGGTGAAAGCTCATTAACGGAAGACGAATGGGGACAGCAGCTTGGAAAGGTGCCCGTCTACCTACATGAATCACAGAATAGGCCTCACAGCGAACTCACGCAGCTCCAAAATGAACAAACAAAAAGACGAGCGGTAGATCAGAATACTGACAAGGCGACAGCGAGTACAGATGCGATTAGTCATCTGCCGTTACCGTCGACTGCACTGCAGTGATAGAAATTCCATTTGGACGACAGTCAGACACACAGAAGCTGGAATCCTTTTTCGACACGCAGAGAGGAGTGCTTTACACTTTAAGACCGGATGCAACATTTGCGTGTACTGTTTAATGTGACAGGCTGCTTGGCTGATGCTGTTGGATGCAGAGGGTCCCAAAACCTTGTGGGAGTAGAGCTATTTTTCTGCAGGCTACGGTGCTGAGCTGTGTTCGCTCTGTGGCTATTGTTCCTGAGCTGAGATAAGACTAGTGGTGGATTAGAGGAGAGTGCAACCAGAGTTCAGGTTGTGTTCGGCTGCTGGAAGGAGAATGGGAATGGGATTGGTTCTAGGAAGGGAAGAGGAGAAAGGTAGAGGAGATTAAATGAAAGGGGATAAGGAAGGAAAGACGAGTTAGCCTTGTCAGCGAGTGTCTCTTGTCATGATGTCTAATCTGCCTGTGTGGTCGCAGGGGGAGGGGACATGGAAGTCTGATGACACGTGGATGTGGCTATGATGAATAGTCACTTCATGCCCCCACCCCAATGGGGGTCAGTTGCCCATTAATGGTGATAGGCCTCCAGCAACAGTCAGCAAAGACCCCCTTGCACTCCTGCCACCTCGCTCCCTCAACCTTCAAACAGCTCACATTCCCCTAGGGGATGTCAAGACTGCCCATCTACTCTGCTCTGAAACAGAATAGAATAGAATGACAGACAGAGGCCACTTCTGTATTAACTACAGACACTTAGTACTTACATTTTAGCTTTTAGAAAAAACCGAGCAGGCAAGATATGGGACAAGTGTCTTGTATAAGCTTTTAAACATGATTAGACATTGTCAGTAGCTTTTGGTGGGAATCAAGCTTGAGATCTTTCAGTAAAAGCACGGCATCATTCTCCTGAATGGATCTCCATCCATTTTTCCTCAATGGCCATCTGCACTGCTCAGAGTCAAACAAAGCCAGCGCACACAGCTGTACACTTAAATGGGCACCTTACAGAGAGTAAGAAGAAATCTCATACTTTATTGTGTGATAATCCGATAATCTCTCCCTGCAGCACAACAATGCAGACAGAAGCCGCAGCCGAGAAATCTGTGGGAAATTAAGTTCTATCACCTCCACGCTGAGTGGAGCTGACAGTCACTGTACTCTCCTTGGGCTGTCTCTCATTAGTGGAGATGGATGCATGCTGAAATGCTGATATATTTTACTCACAAACTGGGTTACAAACAGAGGACAGTAGCAAATCTTTTCTTGTGGCAACATTACAGTAACTGAACTGTGTATGACCTCAATTTTACTATTAGTAATACACTGTCAAGTCTAAACTGTAGAGGCTCTTACAAATATAACCCATAATGCCACTCATACTATTCCTGAACTTCAAAGTCAAGGCTAATTATGAGGCAAATTAAGCTTAAAATGAGGATGAAAATGCAGCAAATTAGAAAAAATAGTGTAACTAGGTCAACAGAGAAGCATAAATATTCATTATGCCCCCCCCCCAAATAAAAGCAGTTGTGGACTAAAAGGGAAGTAGATAGGGAGACACTGGAATGCTTGGTATTGATTTGTTCCCTTTATTCGAGATGGCTCCTTCTGCTGGAGCAGCACTGTGACCTGTTTACCAATCCTTTCAGTGCAGAGGACATGCATGTCCTCAGGGAAACGTACATTAGTAGGACTCTAGTAATGCAAATAGTTACACAGCGGTGACCTCCGTCTCTCACTACGTGCATGCTGTTTTGACCTTCAGATGAGTGCCACCTCTTGGTAGGCGCTCCACACCACTATACATGGAGAGGGTAAATACAGTAAGGGTGGATTACCACGCTAAGCTCCTAACAGTGTTTACATGACTGTGTGTGATCTGATCCCCGTCACCCAGCTTCAGAGCGAATAAAACACAACATGACCTCCAACAGATTAAACACTGGGAAACACTAACAGACTTAGATGGGTCAAGCCCTGTCTGGATATAAGTGAGCAGTGGCATATTTACTCTCCATAATATTAAACTGCAAAGTAAATTATTCATCATTTAATTTTTTTTTTCTCCCCAAAATGTCATATTACAAAATTACAAAACTTAAATAAATAAATAGCACAAACCAGCAACTTGTGTCCCTGGAACACAAAATGATTCAATTTCTACAAACTAGATCATAGTTATGGAAATGTAAATAGAATAAATTATGTGTATTCTACCAAAATGAATATACAGCATTTTGACTGTGAACTTATCAATTGAGGGCAGCAGCAATTTATAACCTAATCAGGCATATTGTCAGGGTTTTCTGTGGTGCTGCATCATTGTGTTTCTGCCTGTCACAACATGCAGCATTAATGGTGAAAAGTCTTCAGCTTAAGGTTCTATCAAAACAAGAGAAATTCTGGCAAATGGAGACAAATGGCTCCAACTAAATATTGTGAGATGGGATAATGTTCGTTTGTTTTTCGTGTTTTATGTTCCTCGCAGAATGAACACATGCCTGACTGTACTATATGGCTCGAGGTCTGACATCTGATGCATCCTCCCCAACTATCAGATGTGAGACACTGCAATTAGCCACAGCCTAATTAGAACCAACTGTACAAGTGTCTGGCTATAGCTTGAGGCTGTATTATTGTTTATTTCAACTTTGCTTTTGTTCACACATGTGCACCTGACAAAAAAACAAGACAAAACAAAACATGAAAGCCTTTTTTATGCATAATGAATACTATAACACACCTCACCTCTCTACTGCTCTTTATACACAAAGCCTCCCCACTCTGGTCCCTGCTTCTATGTAGCTGCATAGGACTAAAAGTCTGTAGCTTGGTGTGTGTGTGTATGTGTGTGTGTCTGCTATCGGTCCTCTTCAACTTCCATTAGATCAGACATCAGAGAGCCCAGAAAGAAACTTCTGGAGTCTCGTCAGACCTCTCAGCTTGGTCCAACCTGATTCACTCTGACAGGGAAGACAGACCAGGGCAGGGGAGGGCACGTGAAATATGATCTAGCTGCAATGCCACAACTTTACAAACAAAACTAAGATAAGCAGGCATAATATGAAGGCCATTACAAACTGATAGGGTTGGTACAAGCAAACGTGCACACACGGGCATCAGTCAGTGGGGAAAAAAAAGTCAGGTATACGCAACCGGATGTTTGTTCCTGTTTTCTGCTTCAGTGCTTCTTAAAACTCTCCCTATTTATGTCTCACCCACATGCCTGTCAGTTGGCACAAATATGGTCATAAATAAATATAATAGTAACAATAAATAAATATTAAAAATATAACACATAACAAATATGAGCTCCTCGCAGGTGCAGTTGAGTGCAGACTTGTCCATATACAGATGGATAGAGAGTAGCAGATGGTCATTTACATCCGTTCATTTTGCACTACTGTGGCTTTGAGGACATGGTAGATATGGAAAAGACTCTGTGTTCTGGGCATCTTTAGCATCTTTCAGGAGCAGGTTCCTGTATGTTTTATATTGCTGACTGTCATATATTATCAATATTAACGGATAACCAGTAAACAGGTATGCAAAAAGACACATTTCTATATATTGTTTTTACCAGAAAATGCTGAATGTTGTCTCTCATTTGTCCACTGCCTATAAACCTGTCATAAATATTGCAGCTTTTTTAATGAAAACCTTTTCAGTTGTCATTCATCTTATTTTATTACATTGTCTTTGTTGTGACATTTCATGTCTCTCATAAACTACTTGATGGATTTGTCACACAGTAACAAAATCAAAATTTTAGTTCCTTTGTTGGCATTTAAGTCAATATATGACAACACTGCATGGGATGATGCATAAATTTTACAAGGGATGTCTTTCTGAAATTTCATTATCTTTTCAGGTGGCTCACTGTTAATCAAAGGGCTTTAAAATTCATGAGGAGAGCTCACATAGAGTATCAATACTGCTGAGCACCTACCCCAGAGGAGTAAACAAGGCAAAACACAACAGCAAGCAAAAAAAAAAAAAAAAATCAACTGAAAAGACAAAAATACATTTCAGTTCTATTGTGAATTTACTGTTTGTCCAACTGAGACTGATTTTACTAGTAAACTATTTAACAAGCATACGTACTTACGGTGAGACACAACAAAGATAATAAAAAGCAAGGCACAAATCCTGCTTGCAATGTGTGTGCATCATGACAGCGTGTAACAAAATTCCAAATGAACTTCCTAATTCAACCCTTCTTCAAATGTCCCATAAAGACAAGCTCATAATCCTTAATGAGTCAAACATACAACAAAAACTCCAGAAGACTGAACAACGAATGCAAATTGACCCCGAGGGTGCACTGCAGACAATGAGCCCTTGTAAACAAAAATGATTACCCACGAAAAAACAAGCTGCGATGTAAACCTTGACTAAGCTAGTTCTGTTACTGGCTAATGAGCAAATCCTTTAACACCTCCTACAGTGCTGCCATTTTTTCCATGGGCTATTACATGCAGTAGTTTATATACTGCAGGAGTACTACTGGTTTAACGGCTGTTGATTGATGATGTGTGGGAATTAGTGTTAAAGATTTCTGGCTTATTCCTCAGTGACCTTCGGTTAAAGTGCCATTACTGTATGCCAATATAAGCTTGTAATGGAAAAATCACTGACACTGGCATATTCTCTTTTGAGGCCGAAAATGAATCTTGAAACTTGTTTTTCTTTCAATGCACCTAATTAGTGTGCAGACATTTACAATATTTGTTTAGTATAACATTATGTTATAGTGTATTTCTCTTTTGTTTTGGCAACACTAACATCAGTAATACTCATCTATCTCGTTTTACACCAAAATTTACATATTCATAAAATTATGTTGGGCAAACTGGTCCTGCTCTGATAATAATATGCCAGTGGAATTGCAATCCTAACCTCATCATATATTTATTACAATTTATGAAATATTAATCCTAAAAAAAGATAAAAAAACACAGTAAAAAAAAGATTTAGAAAACAAAACATAAAAGACAGCAATCAAATAAGATTAAGGAAAGACAAACACAGCTGCCTTCATTAGTGCTTATAGCTGAACAAGGATTATACAGTAATAATACTATGTCAGTGTCTGCTGTGTCAGGCTCTATGCCTGAGTTTTATGACGCCTCTCTGTTGGCTGGACCCCAGACATGTGGCTGCAGCGTGCCACGTGGGCTTCTCCACCAACCTCGCCAGCAGCAACAGCAGCACCACTAGTCGCTCGGGAACCTCTGCCAAACATCCGTCAGCACACCACTGACTTTTATAGCCCGAGTCCCAAAAAAACTGCACTAATGAAACTATGGGCCATGAGTGTGATGTGTGCCAGCACAGTGTTTTGGGAAAGGCAGTGTCACTATTGCAGAATTGTTATTAACGTTTTGACTGGAATTGACTGGCAAAGTCCCACAGACTATCTGTGTACCATGCAGTTAAAAGTCAATGGCAATCCTGTAAAAACACTCATGCCAATAAAAATGAATGATGCTGACTGAGTAATCTGTGCCTCATCCTTTCCCGGATCCAATAACGTGCTCCTGCCACTGCGGGGAAAAAAAAATAAAAAAAATCACAGCAGAAGGATGATAGGATAGCCAAGCTGTGGATCACACCACTAAAGTCAACAGAGGTTGACACGAAAATACAAGTCAGGAGAGCTGCTTGGTCAACTGAGTCATAAACTCGTGGCCTTGAGTTAGGAAATCCATTCTTTAAAAACTTCAAAACCAGAAAAAAATGTGAGGGTGATCGGAACACAAGCAATTCTAACAGACACGCAATTAAGCTTTATTATTGCGACTGAAAGTAAGGGATGGAGCTGGTGCAGGCGGTGAACATGCTGTACTGATGTGCCCAACTAGGTTTCGTTCTCCCACCGCATTCGCTGTTCCCCTCAGAAGTGTAATCATCCTCGGTGTGGTCTGGCCGCCTCCTTCAACCCCAGCAGGAATGCCGACTTCATTCCAAAATCCCTTTCACAAAATGTGGATGCAAGCAAAACACAAAGAGCCCGACCGTTGAGCAGGATGAAGCTCATTCTGTTACTAGGGCAGGGAGCGTGTTATCATAGGGTTATGAGCAGCTGCTGAGCATGTTTCGTAAAGGAATGCCAGTGTTGATTTAAGCCATCTCCCTCTATACGTCATGCTGTTCGAAAGGAATACCAAACCGCCCATTTTCTACTATAATTATTCACACACTCAAATGTATGTGGACTGCACACACAAAGGGACACACACACAGATACTAAAAACTCCACTGTGTAGAGCAAAACCATCCATTACTGAGGTCTAAAATACCACGTCAGGGCCTCACAAGGCTGCGTATCTGCTGTTAGCCTGGTATTCAGCCGGTGAGAGAACCAGCAAATGGAAGGCCTCTGGATTCCTCTCCTCCTCCTCCAGCTCTGTGGGCAACTATGCACATACAAGACCATGTTAAAGAAAGGTCATCTGGCGTAGACACAAATATGAGGCCTGCGCTAACACGAACACATTTAAGGGGAACAGATGACTGGCACAAATGACTTGTACAACACACAAGGTGTATACCATGGGCTGACAACAACGCACACACCCGTGAAGATACGTCACACGGCCACAATAATACCCCCCCTCCCCCCCTTCCAATCTCCCTATAGTGTGCCAAGGGTGGGCTGACAAGACCCATCCCGCTCGGAGCTGCTAACACATTCTTGCACCTGCTGCCTCCCTCCCGACTGCTGCTCATCCGCTCTCTTCAGGGAGCACACACACTGGATTCCACACTGGTGAGGTGGCTGAATGTCGAACAGTCATAATCTCTCTGCTATGCGCAGTTGTGCTGTTAACCTCTGACAAGTGTAATTCTAACTCGGGTTCTCTGTTTTCTCCAATGAATAAAACATATTTTTGCTGAGAAGAAATCTCTCTAAGGGACTGACAGGAAATTAGGCAGATGAAGAAATGTTAGTGGCGGGAGGAGGCAGTGGAGGGGGGGGCAATCTCTGCCAACTCTGGTGGAGTGTAAAAGAATTGATTAACACTAAGTGGGAGTTTGGAGTCTATATTGTGTGTCTGCTCCGCTATATATGTCTCTGTGTTTCTGAAATGTGAGACAGACACTGGTAGAAAGACAAACTGATGAACATGAGGCAGAATGTTCCAGCAGTGTACGAGACGGCTTACTAAACATATGGAGGAGACAGAGGCTCCAGTTCTGTGGGCGTGCATGAAAGACTGAGAAGTCTGACTTCTTGCACTTCCTGCTGAGACATAGGAAGCTACCAGGATCCTGTCAGGAACAGGAGGGGCCAATTTCTTTGTGGCTCAGATTCTCCACAACTTGTCAGTCTTTCCTCCACACACACTCACACACACAAAGGCCAACAAAAGAAAAAGTATTTGTGGAGTGACATTATCACCCGTTTCTTGCCTGTATACGATGTGATCATTCCTTAAGACAACAGTGTGATTCATCACTGCGCTTGTTTGCTGAAAGGTTGTTCTCTACTAATTCCTGTAAATCTCAGTGAGGTAGACAAGAATAGTGTTGCAAGAGTCTTATCACCATGCTCTCTATGTACTGACATTTTCCACTGCTGTTGTGTAAATTCTTGTGGACACACTGTGGAGGATGTGGCACCAGCAAACACATTCTCTAGCTGGCTAAATGATGGCTGACCTTTCTACTGGCAAGTCTGCGAAACAGGGAACGTAGCTTCACCAGCGAGTCCTGATAGGACGCGAGACTGGAGTGGCAGATGCAGCTGAAAAATATTGACGACTCTCGAGAACTCATGAATAAAAACATGAATGGATGAAACAGATGATGCGGTTGTTGTGGGGATGAGGGGGATTATTCCATCATAACGGTTTTGTTCCCTTGAAACAGTTACATTTGAATGGCTGTCTGCTTGCATTAGCCAGCTTCATTAATAACATTCATTAGCCATTCAGGGTCTATTTGAACAGAGCACCGAGAATCTTCAGCCTCCCCTGGCTCCAGTCCTGATACACTTACATGGACCGTGTAATGTCTTGCAGGACAATTCAATTAGGAAGGAGGCATTTGATCACTATTAAGACTTAAGACTCACGTCCTAAAAGCGTAATTTATCACCATCAAGGTCTATTGTATGACAATGGTAGATTAGGTGTCCTGATCATTTTCTCAAAGGTGATACATGGCATCCTAGAACTGTTAGGGGTAAACAAGATTAGCCTTGTATGTGTCTTTTCTAAAAATGGAGCCTAGCAGAACTAATGTCACCGGCAAGCTTGTTTTGATTGTTTTTCCTACAATAGATTCTGGTAGAACATGATCCATTTGTTGGCCTTCTCATCATAATTGCACCACTTCCTGTAGGGAGCAGAGAGAGATGAAATCAATCAAAATAAGCCCATTTGCAGACTTCACTTTAAATCATCCTCAAATCAAGGGCATGAACAATTTCCACCTAGACAAAAAAAGGAGTATTGTGTCTAAGCAAAACCACTCCAAGATCTTTTTGCAGTGACTGCCAAGTGGAAGAGGAAGTTGACAGTGAAAAATGGGAAAGAAAGGAAACGAAGGGAAGATGAAGACAGAGGAAGTGAGACAGGGCAGTGTGTGAGTAGCCCCCAGTGCCAGCTGACCCACTGTTGGCAGGTCTGACTGCCGGGCCCTCTGCTGCTCTCAACAGTGCCCAGGCACAGAGGGGAATCCTAGGTAATTTGTTCGCTTGTTTGGATAATCCACCATCTGCCACGTTGTGAAAGGCCTCAGGCCCATCCACAAGCCTTCATTTTGGACCCAAATACTAAACATATGGGGGCAAGCATAAATGAATCCAAGTTCCTCTGAGGGCACAAAAATTGCAAAACAAGATTCAGTCAGGGTGCTATAGTTAGGAGACATGTCAATCTCAATAATGTTTTCACTGTACAAACAGAGGATACTGTAGGGAGTGCATTTTTGGTTATTCCTGAAAGATTTTAGACATTTACAGTCAGCCGTAAATCAAAGTGACTTTCAGAAAGTTTAGGATTTGAATTAAGGGTACAATCATTTTCAATCAGTATCAGCATC
Organism: Euthynnus affinis; assembly: GCA_029490765.1. Taxonomy (NCBI): domain Eukaryota; kingdom Metazoa; phylum Chordata; class Actinopteri; order Scombriformes; family Scombridae; genus Euthynnus; species Euthynnus affinis. The sequence goes on from CM055839.1 coordinate 19,351,210, forward strand.
TTTTGTGATATCTGAAAGGAGCAGATTTCCTCATGTTAATACTGATAACAACATGTTCTCACAAGAGGCAACATGATGATAGTCAACATTTCTCTTCTTCCAAGGATCTGGCTGGAGAAAAGTCTGGAAATGTTATGCCAAGATAAATCTTAGGATTTTCTACATTTGATGAGTAATAAAGCTGTCTAGTAAAGTGAAATAAGCCAAACATTGATGTTTCCAACTGCAACACAAATAACAGTTGAAAGTGTAGTAGGTCAACTCCACTGGTGGAAAACAGGCTGATGACTATGAAAAATTAGGTTGTCTGCAAAAATGAGAATCCTATAAAGAACACAAAAACCTTTAACTCTATTTATTGCTATCACACTGTACACAGTGTATCAGTTGTCGTGTTTGCTACCAATTTAATGATGTGAACAGACTCAAAAATGAGGATTATTCTCTACAGAGTTTATCTCCCCAACATGAAGTCATTCTTTCACACTCTGTTGAGGTACCAATTAAATGTGTATAGTTTGAAGAGGAAAACTTATCCAGTGGACATATGATATCAATGACAATGGACAAAGACAATATTTCATGTCCCAGGGGGCCTGGTCAGCTGCCACTGCCAGCATCAAAAGTGATATGGTCATCTTTTGTTTTCTGGCTCCTTTCATCGATATCATCGTCACCCTCAGTCTCACTTAGCATGTCCTCTCTTATCTGTCTCCAACTGACCTGGCGCATTTCAAGTATGCCTGAATGAGATTGATTGAATCTGTCAGAGAAGCATGAGCTAAACTGATGAAAGCCACAAAAAGCATCTCTGTGAATGTGCACACAAATTGCAGGATGTCAAAACAATGGGTGGGAGCTCTAAAATATCATGTGGTGGAAATGCTGAACAGAAATACCGATCAGCTAATGTAGATTCTATCAGTTTGCCCAGCCTTTTCCCCAACACTGGACAATTAATAGACAGACTGTCTCTTCACTACACTCACTTGGATCAAAGACTACCCTGATCCTCTCATGTGCTTTCTCTGGTAAGGAATTGAGAACACTCAAGCATGAATGAATCATATTCAAATACAAAAACAAGTCTGCGCCACCCACACAAGCACAACAGAAATGATATTTGCAGAAGTGACAGAGGCGTAGAAGGATAGCAAAGGATACTCAAATGTCAGGCAAAACCCATCTCAGACAGGTTTGCCATCCTGTCAAGAATTATTACTTTCAATTTCCTGGTTGTTTATGGTGACAGGAAACAGAGACACATGTGAAGCTTTATCTTTTACATGAATGGGTTCTCAAATGACCTTTAAGAAATAGGAAAATTACTTTCCAGATCTATTGAGGGTAAAGCGGAATCAGGGCAAATAAAGAAAAGTACGGATAGAGATATGCCAACCAATTGGTTACCAGAAGTGGCAACAAATATATAACAAGGGCTTATAAAAGAAAGAATAAATATGCAATTCTTGTTTGTCTACATTTTCTTTCAATACTGAGAGACCTCCTTAGGTACTGTTTTAGTAGACCAACATCCTGTTGTATCATTTAAACATGATCTGACAAAAAAAAGCATCTTACAAAATGTAACAGAAAGAAACTTGACTCATCTGTTAAAAACGGTTCACAATTTCATGCTTTATCCATTTTTAACCACATATACTCAGTTATTATACTTCAGGACAGCTAAGAAAAATGAACAGGTGAGATGGCAGGTGAGGAATGGAGCAATGAGTGAGACATGGCAGAGAGAAATTCAGAGAATACAACAGTGTATTGCGGCACCATTACATAGTTCTTTGAAGTGCCATGAAATGACAAAAGGAGTACTTTCATATGAGGATGTATTGAGTCATCAGTCAGCAGTGTGACCAGGTCTGGAGATTACTGAGGCTGTGAGGTGAATAATTTGAGTGAAGATGCTCTGCTTTTTTATCCTTAGCCTAGCTCAGGCATGGCTGAGCACAACAGGGATGTGCCAATATTCATTTGGTAATTTAGGGTGGTTTGCTATCACTGGTTTAACATTAAATAAATACTATAAATTGTGCTCAAAAAATAGACAGCAGATAGAATGTCTTTGTCAAAAGAACAACTTTTGGTATGTTGTGTTCTGTGGAGAACTCCAGCTGTGTTTGAAGTGAAGGTCAAATGTACTACCAGCTACTTTTCCTCACAGGCATTATCTTTTCACAGAATCTGAGAATGGTAAATGGACTGGATATATATAGCACTTTAATCCAAAACTCTGCAATTTTCTTTTTCTTCATACACACTCACACACCGATTGAAGCAAGCTACCATGCGAGGTACTGGCCAAACCATCAGATAGAATACTATGAGGAGCATGTACGGTTGATCAAACAAGTGGACACATAGGACTTGGATTATGCTATGCAAGTACTTTTTATGGATTTTTTAAAATTGTTTTGCTGTTGTTATAATTGATCTGCTTCTACTTTAGGAAGTGTTATTTTCTATGAAGGCAAGTAAGTACATACTTTTGGGGACTAGTTGATACACAATCTTTTTCATTTATCTGAATTACTCCTTTAATGTAAGGGTAAAGGTTGGGAGTAGGCTTGTTGTTCTTGCAAGTAAGGGGATAGGGATTGAATTTTTTCTTAAGTGCTCTTGTTACATTTCTTCGTTTCAGCTGTGCCATAAGTATACAAATGAAAGGATATGTGTGTATCATTGTGTGCGTCATTTAAATATGTCATTTGACAAACACTTTGTGAAAGGTTTTCATTGTCATCTAAATGACTGTTGTTTTTTGAAGAGTCGGACTACTTCATTTTCTCTACGCTTACTAGTGCAACTTGAGCATCTGCACACTCTCCCAGAATGCTGAATGAGTGCAAATTGCAGTAATGAAGCTATTTCATTATGGGGATGAGCAGTGCTGAATAAACAGGAACAACAAGGCAGAGTGCTTCACTGAGCCATCTGTGGAACTACTTTGGCAAAGACTGCTCCTGTGTTTACAACACTGATGGCTGGCAGGAGGACAGAAATGACTTCTAGCTAAGTGGCTTAGCTAGACTTCTCCAACTTCTACTGCTCTACAAACAGTAAGTAATAAACAGCAGGGGAGTCTGATGAACACTGGATAGAAGACACCATACCATTAAGATTCAGATTTGGATGAAGTGTTATGGTAAGTTCATTACTGATTTTGGAAAGAATTAACATTAACATGCACCAAATAACTTCAGGAAAGATTTCCAAAATTTGCCTTCCAGCCTCACCAGATTCACAAAATCTCCAAACAGCTCAAATTGTGTTGATGAAATGAATTTGAATATACTGCCTGCATGTATTGACTGAATTTAAAAGTAAACAATAGAATTATATGTGCAAATACTAAAGAGACAACACAGAAATTCTAATGACACAGGGAGATACAGTACATAAGTACACAAGGTAAACAAAGACCAGTGGTAGATGCTACTTTCCAGCTGATGTTCTTTGATAATACAACATCAACAATATACTTTCCTCACTACTTTCTACTTTCTGGCAGAGGACTTTGGGACGACAAGACTCAAGGTAACGCGAAAGAACACAGTGAAAAAGACCACTTCTGCTGACTTCAGGGAGTATGCAGGAAGCAGAAAATAGGCTACGGGCAATTTCAGCATGTTTTACAGACAGCCAGGAGAAATAGACTGAGTAACAAAATGAGAGGAAGAGAGTGAGAGGTGAAGAAAGACAGTATTTGAACAGTTCTAATCCACTGGCTGTGAATGTAGTTCATACAGTATGTTATACTGTAAACTGTATACTGGTATACTGTTTTTTGAATTCAAAAGACTGTTTGACATCTGAAGAACAGGGAGCAGTTCAGAGTGAGAAGTAAAAAAGTAAATACAGAGTCCAAAGACACTCTCGTCAAATACAAACATGTCCCTAATGCACGCCAGTGCTCTTCTGTTTATATCTAAGTCTTTACACCAGAAATTCACAACACTGGTGTTGGAAAAGAAGAAGGAGAAGCAGAATTACCCTCATATGAAATAGAGAAAACTCCAAAAGCAGAATCAATGTCTTTTTTGAAATGAAAAATTCAACAATTTGACTGTGCAGAATCCACTCGGTGCTCTGAGTACACTGTAGGCTCAAATTCTAACACTGAATTTTAAACATGAAGGTCGTTTCAGTTTTCTTACGTGATCAGACGACACAGTTTCCATGCATATAAAAAGAAGTCTGTCACGTCCACACATCCAACAAAAAGAGTTAATGCTTACAAGGGGTCAAATCTGCTTAAAAGGTGGCCTCTCTAATTACCATCCCACACTGCTGGAACAAAGACTGTATAAATCAGCTAATTTTCATTCACAAGTCATGCTCCACAGATGGGCACAGGCTAAAGACGAATACATCCCCATCACATAAATCGTTACTCTCACTAATGCTTCAGTCCGGATCAGCTCATTTTCATGCCAGAGTCACATTCTCCAGACATGTCATAATTACTTGTTTCCTGACATTCATTAAGTAACATGCTGATTCTCCTCTTTCACTCAATTGGACTTAATTGACCGCTTTTCAAAGCCAAGCCAGTTCTTCCATTAGAACAAAAGCCAGACAGCTAAATGTGTCAGAGAATGAAAAGTGAGTGTGCATGTACATATATATACGTGTGTGTGTGTGTGTGTGCACCCCTGCACACTCCCAGCACTGTTGATTGCAGTAATGGGCTGAGGCAGCTGGTCTCAGTTTTGCTGTCATTCTTGTCACAATGATGGAGGCTTGAGAGTCAGCCAAAGAACAGTGTGTTGCTCGCAGCTCCGCTCTGCAGCTTATCCTTTCATTGCACTATTAATGGACATCATTGCTAAATGAGCTACAAGGCAGGGAGATATGCCGGTGATCCTGAATCACTCAGGAATAGGAAGCTAGATAAAAATCTGCAAAAACCCCTCAATGACTCACACAAAACTCCAGCAATTTGGTAACATGAGTGTAATTCCCCATGTCTCAATTACACCTGCTCTCACTCAGATGATGTTAACACCCTTAATTCTCCGTAATATCATTTAGATGCCACAGTCAATCATCGCATCATATATGAATTCAAGTTCAAGAGAGCAGAACAATCTCATTTCAGCTTCTTTCATTTGTTTAGTCTTCGAATGTGGTACCAGCATGTTAAAATATCTTTTTATAAAACTGAGGACATTTTAATTAAATGTGTCTTGACTGAATAGGTGTGTGCTGTTAAAATCTAGAGTGGCAGTCAGGCGTCAGGGTCTGTCAGCTAGTATAATTACAGTATAACTGTACCGGAGATGGCGCCGGCAGGAGGTGGACAATGGAGGTGGAGAGATTGACTGTTAATTGAAAGGTGGCTGGTTGGATTCTTAGCAGCAACAGGGGAGTGTAATCCTGCCGTGAGCTGGTAAGTAGAGAGTACCACTAAACCTCAAACTGCACCTAGAATGCTGCACCGTAGGTGGGTCTGCAACCTGTGGCTAACTAAAGAAGTGCATTCAAGCAATTTAACCGCAATAAGTGCAATGAGGAGTGATACTCTATGTGGCCAGACCAAATGAAATTAGCCTCTGTAGAGTGGTAACCTATCCAAATGTTCTAATATACTGATCTCTAATGATTTGAATGTGTACACCATATAAAGTATCAATCAATCAATCAATCAATCAATCAATCAATCAATCAATCAATCAATCAATCAATCAATCTCTTGCTCTAGTGTTTATGTTTAAACAAAGGTAAACAAGTAAATATGTCAGTGTATGTCTGCAGGCTGATCTTCACCTGACTTGACTTTTTCTTCATCTTATTATCCAGCTAGGAACGACTGATAGTGTCCTGTGTTCTGTTTATTTTACAAGCAATTATGCAGAATTGGTAGAGACAAACTTAACAAGATAGGACAGCATTTCTCCATGCCCAGTTCGCTATGAATAAAATTCTTTGTTAATAAGGGAGGTGATATGTTCCTATGTTTTTGCAGAAGACTTATCTATCTCTAAGTTTTATCTTTTAGTATCAGTTGAAACAGCATCTCACAGGTTCTCTTGACCGAGGGCAGTCAGATGTCAAGACCAAAACTCTTTTGCTTGGCTTTTAACAGCAAAGTCTGCCATGATTCATTCATGGAATATAAAGATCTTTTACTCAAAAACTGACAGGTTTCACTTCATCACTGGTGATATGAAAGCTGCTATGTTGCTGCAGGGTGCCTAATTGTTTGCCCTGAACTGGAAGGTCATATGTTTCATCCTTACAACTTTTCCACTAACGGCTTATCTACACAAAAAGCGATTCAGCCGCATTTTTCTGTGGTTTGCCTCACACACATCTGACAGAGCAGATACGCATCTTTTTTAATCAATACAGCTGTCTACACAGACCACGTACACACATAAGTGCATTTTTCGCCTTCAGGTCCATTTTCTTCCATTTTACACGCATAACCACAGTGATTGTATATAGGGCTCTGAGTGCTGGAAAAATGTGGATGACCTACGCTCACTCCTGTGTATACACTGACGGAGGAGTGAAGCTGCTGCTGTTGCTCTGCTAATGTGCTGCTTTCACCACACAGGCTGTGGAGACTTGGTGAAACATGTCTTGTCTGTGTCCTCAAGCAGAACACTAAACTGCAAGAGCAAATTTATAAAAGCTGAATTTCCATTTATCTTCACCCACTCGTACTGACGTTGTTATATTACATTGTTTTGTTTGAATGAGTTATTATTTGAATGAGAAATTATAATCTGACATGTTTATTTACATCTGGGTGAGAGTTTAAATAAGGTTGGGGCCCATTGTTTACTGGCTGCTGTGTTTCTACGAAACTATTTTACTTGAGTTATTGGAATACATTAGTTCAGTCATTGTTTAGTTGCATATGCATAATGCAGTGCAGAGTTATGGGAATTAACATAACATGAGAAAACATACACCACCAACATCTGCAGTGCCTATTCCTTATTAATATGATTGTTACAGCTATGTCCATGTGGGAGCACTGTCCTCACCACATTTATCAAGCACAGGGATCAGCAGACTGCTTCCCTACAACGGGGACAATCAGATGTTTCAAACATGAAAAATGTCAGGTCAGGTCAGGGCTGTGCAGGACACGCTCTACGAATATAAATCAGATATGAAGTAAAGCTGCCAATCCAGAAGCAGAGATTTGGCTGCTGCACACTCAGCCAGATGGGAGCGGGATGCACCATTTTTTTGTGTCAGAGGAGTCTAATAATAGCATAACAGCACTACTCCCTGCACTTCTGACCCCTGCTTTAAGGTCATCAGATGAGAATGGAAATGAACAATCACAATAATTTAAACTTTTTCCCCAATTTTCTAAATAAGATATGGTCACATTTACTGGAAAATGTGCGACTGAATTCTCTGTATTGTATTTGGCTTAATGCTATCAGCAATATGTCTTGCTTTGTCATATCCCTGTTGTTGACAATATTGCTCATTAAAACTGCAAAACACAAGGGTGGTAACACCACCAATGTGCTTTGACATTTTTAGCAAAACATTAAAACAGTAAATTATGTATTTTTGTCAGCTTATGGGTGAGCTTATGGGTGGGTTTTGTGGCTTATGGGTGGCACTGGTCACCTTAGTCTACCAGTGCATCCATTATCTCTGGCACAATCTATCCTTTTGTTTTTTGACAATATCCCTGACATAAAAATACACCTTCTAAAGTATGTGATTGGATGTGATGGCATCCTTATAAGAAGCAGGCCACATGTGTGCATGGTTTAAACAAAGGGAATGTTTAGAAATGAGCATTTTTACATATTAAAACCTGGATGTTTTTTTTTTTTCATTTTATGTTTAATGTGTATTTCAACTTGTCGCCTGATATTTTGCAAAAAAAATGCACTAATATTGACAGAAAATTACATTTCTCTAATTGAAAGGACTTTAATAGTGATATAGTGAGAAAGTAAATAAATTAAAAACAAACAGATTAAGCGCAATAGCAGGACTGCTGCTGCAACCACAACATTGTGGCTTTGTTTGCAGGTAGACAAACATCCAACTGTTGTCAGTTTACAGTATTAAAATCCAAAGCTTGTGTACCTGCATCACAAAGCAAACATAGGCTTTATTTAGCTTAGTTTCATGCCAGGTGTATTGTTTGGGTAATAAAAAGTTTTTAATTGGCATTCAGTTAGAGTTACAGTTTGCAAATCTGACAGTAGACCTACAGTAAGAGCAGTTACAATAGCTCTCTACTGGCTACACTGTTGCATGCCTCAGAAGAAGCTTTACGGAATAAGCAGAGGGTCACGCTCATCAGCAAGAGGATGCAGGCTGTGACTGAAATCACTCATGGTACTGACTCACACGCAGGTGAATGTACTCAAGTTAACGAGTTCCCGTACAGCAACAATCAACACTAAGAGCATGTTTGTACAGCTTAACAACTCTGCTGTATGTAGGAAAATCATGTAAAAGAGATCAGCGTGTAGCCAACATAGAAGCATTGTTAACATCATATTAGGACTAATTATCCATGTCCATTTTTTTCTTAAAAAAAAACAAAATGCAAACATCAAGTGAAAAACTATCTATAACATTCATAGCATTCAAGTAATACTGAGATAGAGCTAACAACAGAAAATATATCATAATAACCTAATAAATATATTTTAATTCATTACACTGTATTTTTTTTTTAAATCAAGAAATACTGTATTTTCAAAGAGCTTTTGTTTACCACCACCTCTATGAATACTGTATTCTAAATGTACTCTAAAAGTCACTCTCTTGGAGAGTGACTTTGCCGAACTGACTAACTAATACTCATCCGAAGGGCCAGTCTGAACTTCAGAAGAAGCCTGAAGCCTGTTCTGAAGCAGGCATGAATCAGCAATAAGTCCTATATATCCAGTGAAGTGAATACCTAAGGGTGACACCAGCAGTACTAAAATTCTCAGTCATCTAATATTTAATTATAGCTCTAAGACAGCAGGACTACATGTCTAATTGGGATTTCCATTCTTAGGTAGAACATTTCATGAATAAGGAAATGTCTGCCTGTACATCTCAAAACACACTCCCAGTATGCTAGTGCAACATTTCAGCAAGACATCCATCCAGATCCTGGTCTTTGCAAGCCCTTCTATCTGATTCAACACTCTCCTGGGCCCGCCTTAGCTCACTTAGGCTATTTTAATTATGCATCAACTACTGATCAAAGGCAATTAATAGGCAGAGCAGCCTTTTGACTCTATTGCTCTTAACCTTGTAAGGCCTTCAGTTCTGTTGAATAAATTATCAGCCAAAGGGATCTTGTGTTTGCATAGTGTCGTTTGTAGATTGAAAGGTCTGCTGTGTGGGTAGCAGAGCACACTTATCGTTTTAGACTTACTCAGGTCTCCTGGGAAAATCTGCAAGGCTTAGTACATCTGCAGCCATAGCAATACCTCACTGCGTAAAAAACACTGATAACCATCAGCACATCCAGTCCCACCTCTGTGAGTGGACAACAAATCCCATTAGTAAACATCATCAGTTTGCTGACAGAGGTTTGAAGATCAGGGCATTAGGGCTCAACAATAGGGAGCGTGATTTAGGCACGAGAAGCCCAGACAAATAGGTTGGTATTCTCAAAGGACAGACAGCTGGAGAAACAGATGCTGTGGTTATTTGTGCAAGAAAGCACACGTGCCCTTTGTCAGCATGACCTTGTTTCACGTTCATACTGTTGCACAGTACCCAGTATTACCAGTATTTAACTGCTGGATAAAGAACAGCTCCACTGAGTCAAAGTGGAAGTTCAACATGTCAGACTAAGGGCCACTCAACAGTAGTTGTAATCTCATTCTGAGATTAAAATCCGCAGGGAGAGTTTTTTTTTTTTTTGCTGAAGACAGGAAGGCAACGTGCTTTAGAAGAAGTCTGGTTTAAAAAAAGCAACACCTGTCATCTCCAATTCTACCCTGTGCAGGGACAAACAGGCAGACATATAAAACTCACATTCACCAGCAGATATGCATCTATCACTGGGAGGCTTGCTAAAAGTGCTCATAAACTTAATATACAAACACATAATTCATAGCCTACATCCCAGAAGGTTTCCTGCAATATAATTTTATTACAAAAAATAATGATTCAGTAACTATTTTATATTATTCTGTTCCCCAGAGACCAACTGTTTTGCTGAATTTTATTGCTGAAACTGCCTACCTTTTCTCTGGACAGAAAAAAAATGTTTTATACATGATCAGTTTGTTAGGCTTAACTAAAAAAAAAAAAAAAAGAATCAAGATCATTATAGGTAGTGCAGAGATAGGCGGGATGTCAGACTCCCTCTCTTTCATTTTGTTTTAAGAACATGACCTATTTCTTTCACTGACTCCCCTGTACATTTCGTCTTCTTTCCCCTGGTACATTTCCGTGCTTTCACAGAACAGAGGCCTGAAAAGGAATGGGAGGTTTCATTCCGGATCTCCTTTTCAATTAAACTCCCTCGCTTGCCAGGAGGAAAAGCAGTCCAGCTCTTATGCAATCCTCCTCCAAACACTGAGACTAAGTGACAGAGGGAAAGAGAAAGACGGAGAGAATGAAAAAAGGGAAGGGAGACAGGGAGGAATGAAAGGAGCGCAGGAGGGGTTATCCTCACAAGTGTCTGGCACCGTCTGACCCAGTGAGTGGCTTTCCTTTGTCAGGATATGGAGAGAGTGGGTGGGAGGGAAGCAGGGTGCTTCCGTCTCCATTCACACGCTTACTTCACAGACTCGGCCTTTCTGTCGCCACACACCTCCACACAGCTAATCGTAATCATGCCAGGCAGCAGGTAAACACAAAGTCTGCCCACCAATCGTCACGGGCCCCTGCCTCTCATCAGGTCCCCAACAGATCCATTACAGAAGTTGCAGTTTTCATCGAAGCAGCCGTGGAGCTGGCGGAGATGGAAAAAAAAGAGGGTCTGGCTGGAACTGCAGAGAAACTTTGATAAATATAGGGGTGATAACAAAACTCCCCAGGGAGCAGGAGAGAGGCTAAAATGAGAAATGGAGAACAAAGGCAAGTCGCAAGGTTTCCAAAAAAACAAAACTGATGCGGTGGCTGTGCAGAAACCCCCACCTCTCCTTCCAAACCCCCTACCAGTCTCTGTCTGCATCTTCAGAGTGCACAGCTGCTGCTGGAAATACTGGGTCAAACTCATCTGAGAAAGGCTGTTCATGCTGGCATTTTTTGCAAGACACTTCGCTGCAAGGAAGCCCAGAGAGTCCAATTATTCAAGATGAAACTGCAATTGTGCAGTATGCTGATCAGCGTCATAGGAAAGATGTCCACTGTGAAGTGACATCTCAGATTAAGATTTATAGGTGTACAAAATACAATGTCTTGCAATCTTGCAATGGTTTATCTATGAAAAAGCTCACAACATGTTCCTTAATGTGAGGAGACATATCTAACCTTTTTTAAAGTAGTCCTTTGCAGACATAAACATGTCACTCTTCATAAGACACACTGACAGTCTATTCACTCTGTTCCCATGCTCACAGAAGTGCATACATAGACACACTTTGCTGTTTGCCAGCAGCCTGCATAATCACTACTTGCATGCATAAATGTAATATTCACAGCAAACAATCTCAATCTCCAGTTAAAAATGAGGAGAGGCTCCTGGGAAGAGAGGCCTCTAAAAATTCTATGCATCTTTAAACTAATGAGTATAAAGCCTGCTACATTTTGCCTTGGGATGTATGTCCATGGGGTGGAGAAGCTCTGCTGCAAGGAAATGAGAAACCAAATGCACAACATATGCTTTCTACTTTCTAACATACAAAACTTTGGAGCACTATAACTTAAATAAAAAGAGACACTAAGGAACCTCAGACACCCCTCTCCCAAATTACTTCCTCCAGGTCCTCCTCTGGGATGCCAAGGTGTTCAAAGGGGAAATTGTACAGATATTCTCTCCAGGGTATTCTAGGTCTGCCCTGGGTCTCCTCCCAGTTTCACATGCCTGGAATACTTTGACAGGGAGGCATCCAGGGGAGCATTCTAATCAGATGCCCCTACCACCTCACCTGGATCCTTTCAGATTTCATGGCTCTTTCTAAATGCCCACATTCCCCCAGCCATGCTGTGGAAAAAGGTAGGCTTGTATCTACTATCTCATTTTATCCCGTCACAAAAGCTCATGACCAAAGATGGGGGTTGAATCCATTGGTAAATCAAGAGCTTGGCCATCTGGTAATATAAGGTCAATGTACGGATTAACAATTTGCTTGTCAGTCTCCAATTTACCCTGACCTATGAACAAGACCCCCAAGATGCCTGAACTCTTTCACTTGGAGCAGTAACTTGTTCCTTACCCAAAATCCAGAATCTTCCATTTTCTAGCAAAATTACCTTGCCTAAGACTTGGAGGGCATCAATTGTGAATTGCCCCAGAGCATACCATTTTTGGAAATTCTTATCTTTACGTGTAGAATAGTTTAGCATGCAGTTCAGTCATTTGAATTTTGGGCTACTACCATCCATATTCAATTAAAAACCTCTGCACTTTATATTCTCACCCTTTTCACAACAGCAGAATCTCCTAAATCAGATCTCACGAAGTGTGTATTCCCCTTAACACAAAATACTAGCATTATCATGTTTACTTGATGTCCTTCAAGATGGCCTGGTATTGTAATAATTTGCAGTCTGCTCTGGGTGAAAGACTAATACAGGATGAGAAGAGCCTATTGTTATTCTGATGGTCCTGTATACTCCCCCATTCTGCCTTTCTCTCATCAGGAAATGACCCACCTGGTGCAATCAAAGTATGGAGACTTTACTGCTCAAGTGTTTTGTTGTGCTGGATACTGCCTCTTAACACAGAGGGAGCATTGACTACTAAGCGGAGGCTGAAGAGGGTAAGGGTCTCTCTTCAGATAACCCCTGAGGAGCCTTGGTGTGTTTCCTCTCAGGGAAATTCATTGGAGCATTATACATCAATGCACCAGCTCAACTGAGAACATATAAAGGTACTCAGGTACGGGGGAAATCTGGCCAAGGTTGAAAAAAATGAAGATGAGAGCAGCAAACTGTAGTGAATACAGCAAACACATTATATTGCATGTGTATCCTGAACACTTACATAAGTGCACACACAAAACCTGAATGAACGCAGTATTGGCTAGAAGTCAAACTGCCTTGGCCAAATGCTTTTATTGTGTTTCCAAGAACCACATGAGAAGGAGTTTGCCGTCAGTCTCTCTTCTCGCTTGATCAGTGTAATCACATTAGTCTGCTTCATTCCTTCACACTCTGAGAGGAGAATCTGAGCTAACACACCGCCTGACTAATTAACAACAACACATACAAGAGGCATTGTCCACAACTTCACCCTTTCATTCTGTGATTCTCAGAAGTTCTCTGATTAGTGCCCTCACCATGTCCATAGGCCAAAATCACACACATTAAAAGCACTATGCACCATGTAGTCTTTGGTGTTGAGAACTGCAGAGAATTGTTTTTCACAGAAAGTTATTCACTTCAGTGTGCTTTATTATATCCGTTTATTCTGTTTACTGAATCCAAACCGAGAAGGCAGCCAGGGGACACAAAGCAGGAGAGAGAATGTGAAGACACAGAGCCAAGTCTCCTCTGTGTGTTTGTGGGTGCTGATGAGCTAGGCTGAGAGGATATGGAGAGGGTTTCCTGCAGGGCAGCAGCCTGCTCTGAATGGGCCAGCTGTTCTCTGCTCATTCTCGTGTCCCAGTGCCCACTGAAAAGCCAGTTTTGCCAAAGAGAAGGACAGATACAGCCTCACTGTAGTGCACACAGTGACAAAGCCTGCTTTTTTTACGATGGGTTCCATTCAAAGGTAACCAAAAGGCTCCAGGATACTGTGGAGACCATATGCTCCAACCAGGACAGAGCTTCTGCTCCTCTGTCAGTCTTTCTCCTCAGGACACAATCCACCTCCATTCAATCCCAGGACTGGCCCGGCTTGACCCGGCACGACTAGCCTGCGGGTGGCCTCAGGGCCCCCAGGGAGGTGTTGATGGGCTTGGTGTCCCAGCCTGGATGCCATGCTAGCGGCCTGTTGACAGTGACATGTGGGCCTGCTGACGGAGCACTGAGGGGGAGCTGAGAGGAGCATGGTGAAGCAATGTAGCCAGACATCTGTGGACTTGTGTGGGGCAGGAGAGCATCAACCCCAAGGCGGAGGGTTGGAGAGTAATGGATGCCTCTACTTGGTTTGTCAGTGAGTGCAAGGACAAGTTTATATGGACAGAGTATAAGGACGTAATGGAGCAATTGAGTGCAGTCAGTTAATCATTCACTTCTGCAACCGACAGTTTCTGAGAGTGGCAGACCTTGAATGTTTTCACTCTGCTGGGAATGAATCCACTCTGTCGCAATACACAAAATAGTAGGTTCAAACTGAAACATCATCTTTAGAGCCATTGAAGGAAAGCTTGATGGTTTTCAAATTAACCTGGGTTGCTTATCTCTAGAAATGATAGTGTGATTAAAAGCATATATGCTTTAGTCACTGACATACCCTGGTATAATCACGAATAATAACATGGTCCCAATCACCAAAAAGCAAAACAGGCACTGGGATTGTCCTGAGTAAACAAAGTGATTATATTCACAAGGCAATAATCGCTGGGTGTCATGATGTAATTACTCTTTAATCTCACTTCCAAATGAACTTCATGGCAGAATCTATTTTTCATCAAAAAGCAATTACACGCTGCTTCTGCCTTTTTAAAAGATCTACTGGAGAGGCTTTGCAAAACATTTTCATATGCTTAGTGATATTCTAGCACTGGGTTGGATACATCGTGTGACATGTAACGTTTTCCAGGACATTTGGTGTTAGAGTGAAACCAATTCAGAGAGCAGTATGTCCAGATCCCTTAAGAACTTCAAGTAGATCGGAGCCAAACCTATCTGAAATACTTTGAAGAGCATGTGCATGCGGAATGTCATAATTGTCTACTATCAAAGGGTTTTGGCACCAAAAGAAATTCACAAAGAGACAATACATTAATGACAGGGAACACTTAGTGTATGATAAACACACATACACATTGTATGTGGCTGTATTTTGTTGCAGCACATGATTAGTTGACCCTCCATTAGTTCCTGCCCAGACCCAGATTCATCTGTTCAAGCAGAAAACCAGAAATCCCAGCATGCAAATCTGAAAGAGAGTATCCAAATATCGGAATTAACTGGGTTCAATATCTGAAAGAGTTCAGTGCTCCAAAATCCCACAAAGTGCATTTGGGGGGAAAAATGGTTGTGTAAGATTATAAAATATACACTGCAAACATTGTATAAGGTGAAATAGACATTTAAATCTTACTTTTCAAAGCATATTTTCCACTTTTCAAACCATACTATCAACTTTCAAAACCTACCGTCAACCTTTTGAATCCAATTTCTAATTTCATGAACTGTGAATGTCATTTGACCTCATAAAATGACCCTAAGTGTGAGCCATGCCTGGTACATAAATGACACCAATAATAAATCTGACACATTAATGTTCTTTGTGTACTATTTAAGCTCGAATGACTGAATTTTTCCAAGTCACTCTGCAGAATGCTGCTATGTGTGTGGGTTAGATGTGTTGTACGCATAAAGGCAAACAAATGCATGCACACACACACGTGCACAAAAAGACAGATACTGTACAAGGACAAACCAATACCGTGACTGTGTAGATGCAGCAACATCATCATCACCCAGAGTCACGCATACAGAAATACATGCTACATACAGACCATTACTATCATCCTCACCGCTATAACACAAAGCACTAGCCTCTGTAATTCACCTGCTGTCTTGTATAAGCAACACATCTCTCTGTCTGCCACATTTGCTCGGCCTTAATGAGCTCTGAGGCCTGATAATGATATTACTGCCTGCAGCGAACAGCACTGAGAAGAGGTTTCCTTCCTCTGTGTGCATAGGGGACAAACACAAAACAGACGTTCATATGCTGTCAGTAGTCATTACTGAGAGTGCAACGCTGATGTGCCTGCATATGCAGAAAAAAAAAGATAATATGCATATGGACATATGGACATGTCTGCCATCTTGTCTGCAGTCATTATCCAAAATACAACACTGATATGGGTACAAGCTAAACTGATGGTAGTGCACTGGATGTCGTTTTCACCACTCATGTTGCTGCACTTGATGTGTTGCTTTAGTTCCAGCTGACTTCCCACAGTGTCCAGAGCACCGTAAAGCCACTCTTCACAGGATGAAGGATTTCCTGTAGCTGTCAGTGAGGCCTGAAAAGCGGAAATGTCATCAATTGTGATTTTACGATACTTATTGAAAATCTCTTTACTTCTACTCCTTCACCCCCAACACTTCATATGCTTGTCAGGACGGCCTGTGTCTAAGTCACGCACAAGTCCAAATATAATGCAGGCTGACAGCACTCAGTACAAATATGCTTTGATGTCAATGCAGGATATGATGCAGTATTCCATGTTTGATATTTTGTCTGTGTTTCTCTGGGTGTGTTGAAGAGAGGTTGTATGTGAAGGAAAAAATATTTTCATAGCAAAAATTTTTATTCTTTTGGCAAAGTAAAATATTAAAGACAACATATAGTATTTAAAAGTGCATAACTACCCCTACATTAGTGTGTGTGTATCTGCATGCTTACTATATATCTAATATTGGATTTGCACATAAGCTATTTTAGGTAACATAAGATTGGAGTAGGGGTGGGCGGCATAAATGGCATAGAAAGTACACCAGTATGAATTTATACTGTGCTGGCTAGTAGAGCCCTCATTTCGCTTGACCAAAGATTCACTACAGGATTTGTTGTCATCAGGGATAGCTTAGTGCATAGATTGTGCATGTAGTGAGTGTGTGGTCTAGGGAGAGAGAGAGAATAAGAGAGAGCCTGTGTGTGATGGTGAGGCTGGTGACCGGTTAGCTCCAAAGTTAGCAACAATGGGTTAACGTGAATTGACCAGGTTCACTTAAGGTAAGCTCACTGTGGTGAAATTTTAAGAAAAACAAATATACAATGATATATACCGTGCTTCAAATTATACCAATATACATTTTAGGCCATACCTCCCAGCCCTAGATTAGAGGACACTCAGATGCTGATGAAATTTAGTTTAGAAACTTCCCAGAGATTATGTGAGCTTTCTAGTTTGTGGCTGGGATTACAATTCAGTCAACAGCTTCTGCGTAGGTGGACAGCAAGTTAAGGTCCAAAGAGTTGCCATCACCTCATAACATCAAAATTCTACTGTAAACGCTGAACTCACACCCAGTCAGAAAGAGATAACATCTCAATTCCTTGGATCGATTTACCCAAGTCCAAAGTTGCGCACTGACAGTTAACCTTCCCATCACTCAGAAGAAAAGTCTAGTATGACGAATTAGGGCAGGTAATCATGTCTCTAAGAATGTAAACAGATGCAATGATTTGTGTGACTCAGATCATCAGTACACCGTGTGTGTGTGTGCGTGCATTTGGATCTGATTACTCAGCAGTGAGTGTCAGTAACTCACAGCGAGTGACGCCAGGAAGGTTAAAAGAAATGTTAGGAATTATTTGAGCTTGTGTATGAGTGTGTGTGTGTGTGTGTGTGTGTGTGTGTGTGTGTGTATGTGCGCTGCTTGCTCTGCTTGCTCAGCGGCTAGCCTACAGTAAAGTGACAAGATGCCATGTTTCTTCAGAGGATGAGTCAGACCACAGATGACATGTCTGGCTGGTTAAACAAGGACACATAGTTGTCGAATGTCAGCCTGATGTCATTTACATACGAACTAACAATTATGAAGGCTCACAGTGGAAGGCAGTTTGGTAGTTGAGTCTCATCTCTATTTGAACAACCACAATCTTGAAGAGACATACGTTTGTGATACAAATACCTGAACTGGCATTATTAATCTTGGTTATCTTTAAAAGCTACAACTGACGTACTCAGGGTGTCTAAATGCAGATTGATGCTGAACATTGAGCCTTGACATGTGGACTGGAGTAACTATGTAAATGCAAAGTGTGGTCTTTTCGGTATCCTTTGATTTAAGTGTCATAGATCACCCAGACTGGTAAACATGAAGAGGCTGTGCAAAGTTTACAAATGCCTTAGATAATCAAATAAAAAAGACAGTTTCTCTGCATTTGGAGCCATATTACGTGGTCTTCATTGACCACATTAGTATCAGAGGGTGCAATAGAGAGCTCTGGAAAAGCTAGTAAGCAGACCTTGAGTTGGAATTACTTTGTCAGACTATTTGTGTGGTCAAAAATGAATTTTGATGCTTGGTTTTATTACATTACATAACAAACAAGAAGTCTTAAAAGTCCTATGGACACAAGTCATCTTAAACTAAGTAAGCTACATGCTGATGAAGACAGTGTGTTATGTTTAAAAGCTGTTTTGGGGGGGAAAAAAGTTTTTTGTATGTATTTGCCTCATTATTTACTTAATGATCCTGGATGACTAACTGATTCCTATTATGCAATATCAGGTAACTAGTAAATATTTGTAGTTGAGAAACTTGTGATGTTCACCCACCACCACGAACACTCAAACAGTCCACTGCGCTTCTTGGTTCTCTAACCCCTGTAAAAAAATCAATAAGGGTTCTGTTTTCAGAAGGCATGGATCCATGCAATCAAAAAGCCTAACTGTCCACCACAGAGGCTCCAGAGCCGGTTCAGACAGCCTGTGCTTCATCCCCTGTAGTGATACCCTGAAGTTCGATTCAAATAGAGGTCACCTTCCCGCACCATTTCTCTCGGTCACCTTTACACTCCAGTGAAAAACAACACGTCTGTCTTTCTCTTACTTTACTCACTGACTTTCTTTTGCTAAGTTTTCCCTATATTTTGTTTCCCTGTCTCTCACAATCTCCCTTTGTGCTGTAAGTTCAGACCATCCATCATGTCATTCCAGACATGACTCATGTCTGTTTCACTGTAGAGTAGGTAGGTGGTAAAAGAAATTTAAAAAAGCAGAGATGGAGAGACACATGTGGATATAAAGACAGAAGGTATGTCGCCATCCAAATGTTGCACATGTTTGAAGCAAATATCTAAAATGTTGACAGCTACACAAAATGTGAATCTGTGCATTTCTTCTAACAATTGCTATGTGAGAGACTTAAGAAGAGGGCATGAAAAGATCATCAAGTGCAGAATCTCCTCTGTGACTATGGTACATTTAGACCTAAGCCAAACTGTGCAATATAGAGGAAGGGCATATAGTTAGAAAGAAAGTTAAATTAAACAGAAAATTTCTCCACTTTTCAATTAAGTCTCAAGAGGTTCTGCAAATTTCCCAGTCAGAGTTTTACCCATTCATTGGGAAACAATTAATAAATAATAATAAAAAAAACAAACATCTGAAATGGCCAATCATAAAAATAAGGAATGTCATGACTTTCCAGAAGGAAATCCATCAGGCTGTAAAAATGTTTGTGTACAGCAATATATCAAAGTAAGCAAATGTCACAGACATGTCTTCTTTTATTTTTGAAATCTGGATTTCCTGTAAGAGCCAGATGCAGGCAGAAAGTCTTCAGAAGAGAAAAGAAAGCAATAGAGAACCAGGAAATGAAAAAAGCAGTCCAGCCAGCCCTTCATAAGTTCTCAGCCTCCACTGTTCCACATCGATACAGCGATCAGTATTTCCAGATCACTGAGCAGGGGGGTTAACCACGGGCTCTGTGCTCTGGACAAAGGTCACCCAGTATAGTCTTGCTGTGAGGTCCAGTGACCCACCCTGAGGAGCCAGACTCTGGGCTCCAGTCTGGCCTGGGCTCCCTTAATCACCATGACCAGAAAGTCAATACTTTGAACGAGTCAATTACCCAGGGAGGAGAACTCATGGTGCCACGTGATCCAGGAGTTTCCCTTATCCAGACTACCAATCTTTCTGACAGCCAAATCATAGGCAACTTATTGGATTCGGTGGAGAACGAGATCTTTACATTAATAATTCACTCTGTCCATGGCTGCATCTCATCTCCCTCTGTGGCACCGAGAGTGAGACCACACTCATGCACACAGCAGGCGAGAAAATGCAATGCTTGAATGGAAATGAGCCTCTCTGGCTGGACTATATCATTCTGTGCCTCTCTGCTCCCTGTGGCCTCTTATTTGTTCCTCCATTCTTTTTTTTCTCTCTCCACCTCTGTCTTCTTACCCATCCTGGTTGACTGGTGATAGCATTCCTGTGCCGATTCTTTCACTCTTTTTGCTGTCGCACATTCTCAATCTCCCACTTTCACTGTCCTCATTGGTGATGCATTTGAAAATAACGACAGTGGATAAACAATGGCCTTGACTATACTTTCTGACTTTCACATCACAAAAGATTTATGGCAATCTAAAAAAGTGAATAAACTATTCAGAAAAAAGTACTTGAAGTCTACTTAAAAAAAGTGTTATATGACTATTTCAGATGCACCGTTCCTTTCTGTCCTCATTCCCTTCTTCGCGGACAGAAGTTTAGCCTTTTCTCCTTCGCTTTCACCCCCCTCTCCAAATTACGTGTCTTACTTCTCCCTTTCTGCAACTCTTCCCTCTCTCCTTGCCTCCATTTCATTTTGCTCTTGCCATTGGTGGTCTGGTGGTGATGGAGAGCCCGGTCTCCCTCTGTGAGCTGCTGTCCCTAATGAGGCTCTTCAGCCACACACCGTATCAAATTAACAGAATGCACCAACCTATTACAACCCAAACCCACCAGCCGGGCCTCAGGCAGACCCAGCACATCACCTCACCGCACCAGCAATCTCACTCTGTGATTGATAAGATGTGATGCAAACAAAGACAGCATGGAGAGACAGAGAGGGAGATAGAGACATAGGCAGACAGACAGCGATGAGAGAGAGAGAAAGAGGGAGCAAAATAAAAAGGATATACACATTTGTATTTTCCTGCAAGGAAACATCAGCCATTCCAAAGAGTAATTACCCTCTTGATGGAATAAGTAGTGAGGGGAAAAGGTCACATGATGCCTCTGTGAAGAATTTTATATTCGTTGAAGAAGCAGTGATTATTTCCAAAGACTCTCCAAGGCCTCTCTAAAGTGCTAAACTGTTGGACTAAGAATACACACAGGTCATCTGCAAACTTTCTTTTCTCTTTACATGTCACTGCAAAGTTATTAATTCAGATGATTTTATAGTCTAGTGTTCTGGCTGCAAGAGACAACCAGAAACATCTGGATTGGTTCACTATCAGGCTTAATACATTGCTTGGATGAGAATGTATGCACAAGAGACTGTGTTATGCTGAAACCATCCATCTGGCTAATTGGATCTCGAATCTTGGAACACACACTTGACATGCTCTGATAAGGTTATAATCTCCCTCGTGCCTTTATGGTGGTAGCTCACTATTTTAATTAATTAGTCACCTCAAGTTTAAGCATGGCATTCTTTTATAGCTGTGAAGAAGGAGGGAACTCAGTGATATAGTGTCTGCTTGCAAGCAAGCAAGCAAGCAGATGCAATGTCTTCCAAATTACAGTTGGCTGATACAGCAGTAATTGATATAGTACATGCATGTTCATTGTTAAGCATGGAGATGTATACAGACGTTAAAACAAAAAAAAAAAGAGAGAGGAAAGGGTAAAAGTTTAAATCAAGCTACAATAATGGTTGGATTACCCTGCGAGGAAAGATAACAGCATGTGTCTCTGGAAGACAAACCAAGAGAAGGTCATTCCTGAATAAATGTCACCAATAAATTGGCTCCCAGAGAGAAAAAAAGACCCCCGGGTTATTTCACAAGACAACAAGGCTCCTATAAAAGAGCTTAGTCCATAGTTTATCACAGTGAAAACAGGAATCCCTAACTACTGCCTCCTGGCTATACTGATAGAGAGAACCAGAAACCCAGTGAGGGTACGAAACGTGCACAAAATAACATGGAAAAAAGTTGATTCAATATATAACAGAAAAAGGACAAGAAGACAGAGTCAGAAATGGCAAATGAAGATATGGTGAAGATAAACAACAGGAGTGGAGGAGAAAGAACAAAACAGACCACGAGTGACGAGGAAAAATGTTAAGAGGCTACATACAAGAGATGGAGAGAGAAAATACAGGCAGGGAGGGAGAGAAATACACAGAACAGAAGCTCTGTGGAGAGATTCAGTGCTGGTTTGAGATGACAACTTCATCGCTATGCGCTGGCTCTTCAAGCCCTCCTCATCCAACCCCGTTGTCAACAGGCTTCTCTAGCTACATTACTCACACTGCAACAACAGTTACAGGATAGTCTCTTCGGACCGCTCTGCACTATTGTTCACACACACTTCACGCGAACACAAAGAGACATCATCTGTTTCCATTCACCTACAATTTGGGTTCAACAATAGTTAAATTGTGAATCATCACAGGTTTATTCCAAAGCTTGCACTGAGCTCAGCCTTCTAGCCAATTAGATTAGTTTAATTTCACTTAATCTCATTTGATTTTGAAAGACACAAGATGCTATAATGGCAACAATAGCAACAAAATAAACATTCTTGAGACAGTGCACGTAGCCATACAAAGCAACACAAGGTAACAAAACACAACAACGCAATACTGATTATAGCCATATTTTGACAATGGATATCTTTTTAGCTTTTATTTGAGTTTTTTTTTTTTTTTTTTTTTTTTTTTTAAACGCACGACTAATGTTTTGTTTTGATTTTTGTTTTTTTCTGGACAAAGTCATACAGGTGACATTTGTGTAACATTGCTTGAGCCAATTAAACTAATTTAATGAAGCATGTTTGTGTCTCTTACTCTCACACAGCACAGTACACCATGATATGTTTTGTACTGGTTTCAGTAGATTGTGCTTTTATGTCCCTGTGAGTGTTTATCTGGCGTTCTCTTGTCTGTCTCTCTCTCTCTCTTTTTTTTTTTTTGGTGTCCATCTGTTCCTGTCGTGTCCTTCAACAGCTGCAGAGTGCTAGCCACCCACTCGCTCACACTCGCACCTAAAAGCTCTCTGTCACACCAGAGTGTCAACAGGCCCGTTTTCCTCTCCAGCTTGACTGTAGCCACCGCGCAAAACACACAAGCCTGCATTTAGATTGGTGCCAGCCATCTCCCTCTTTATTACTAATTCACTAAGTCTGTCATCTCACTGTCTCTCCCTTTCGTTCAGATCAGTAACTTCCATCGAGTCACTGCCTGCAACAAAGTTGAAGTTCCATCACCACTTCAGGGCAAATGGATACTTGACATATCAAATGACCCACAGGAAAGTATGTCTGTGTGCACAGCAGCTGTGTACGCATCCATCTGTGTATGTGTGTGTGTATTAACAGACCTCATTCATGCATGCTGCAGGCCCTCAGTAGCCAGCAGCGGGTATGAATTCTGCCCTGTCCTCCTCTGCAGTGGCTCAGACATGGATTAATGGTGTCATTAATCTTACCTTTAAAATGAATGACTTCAGCACCTCCAACCTGCGCCAAAGTGGCTGCCCAGTGCCTCCCTCTCCCCCCACACTCCAACCCCCCTTAACCACTCAGCTGTAAGGGATGGATAGTGGGTCTGCCATCCTATCCATCCTTGGCTTGGCATAGCCTGGCACAGTGGGATATCAGAGGCCAGCAGGAATGCTCCTGCCAGTACACGCCGCTACCTCTCAGTCTTGCAGCTAGTTCTGTGTTTGTGTGCGTGTCTGTGTACACTAAGCTAGTAACTGTAGTTAGAAAAATGAAAAACACAAAGTGTCCTTGCCATGGAGGGAACAAAAGAGGAATTGTCACATTTTTTTTGCAAAGACTACCTAACTGCTGCCAAATATGGAGCAATTGCTAGTATACTCACTGCAGCTCAAGGTCTCTCTATTTATTAAAGCTACCTTCAGACGGGGGGTTTGTGAATTGGGTTGGGAGACGATATGGTGGGAGGAAAAGACAGAACAAGAAAAACATCATTCATAGCTGATGAAATGCAAGTAAATCAGGGCAGTAAATGAGAATGAATAACAGCCAAATGCAGCAATTTGCTTTGTCATTTTACACCAGAAACACCAAACTCAGGTCCCGCCTTAAGGAAGCAGATTTGGTCCTTGATAAGGTAACTGATAGGAGGGTCTATAAAGTATTTTTCCACACCAGAACTGTACTGTGGATGTCATGCTGCCTCATTAACTTCTAATACACTGACCTGCCTGGGTCCAGGAACCAACCGGTACAAATACTGGCTTTGTGTGATATGAGTGGATTGGAATTGCTAATCTGATATCAACTGACTAAATGTGTTTTGTTTGTAGTGTAAAGGCTATATATGTTAAATGTTGTTATACAGTTGCAGCTATGATGTTAATCATTCTTTCAGTGGCACAGTTCAGTCAGTTATGATATGAATGAGTATTCCATAAAAAAGTAGGTACAAAATACAAACATAGTTCACAATGACAACAGGCAAAGCAGCACAAATGTAATGCTTGCTCACCAGTACTGCATGTATAGATATTCAGTGAAAATGTCAAATATATCAACAGCTGTGTTCACAAAGTCGTGTGTGAGTGGTCTGAGCCACAGTGCTGGGCGGCATTTATCACTAAGTGAGGGGGAGGGAGGTTATCAGGCTGGAGCTGGAGATTCCACATTTCATCAATAAGTCGTCAGTCTTCCTGCTCTTCCCCTCTCCTCCCACCTCCTACACCTTCCGCTCCTCAGCTTCGCCAAATGACCCTCCAAGCCACAGAGGCTGTTGGCCATTACCCAGTAGGCCAAACACACACACACACACACACACACACACACACACACACACACAAACACAGCCTTTGAACTGTATGTCACGCATAAAACTATTTTTAAAACATCAGTTTAGCCAGGAAATGTGAAGCTGAGAATGTATGCTGTTTCATAGCACCATGCAGTTACACAGCTCAGTTCAGCCTCATTAGGGTTCCAAGCAGCAAAGATGCTTAGGATTATTATTATTATTTATTATTATTATTATTATTATTATTATGCCCTAAAAGTATTTGGGTCTCAGAAAAGAAGTTCTCAACTTGGTGTGTCCTTTTTTCAGAATTTTCTCAACATTTTGACTGTTGTAAGCATTTTAAGTTTAAAGAGAGAAAATTATCCCAGTCTGGCACATGTGATGCCATTGCCTGAAGTTGAAAGAAGGTGTGTGGAAACCATGTCTCCCCAGTGGTGCAGTCAGCAATTCACCTTCTCTGGGGATACAAAGATCCAGGATTCAAATCCCCAGGTGGCCAATTCAAATTTGCAAACCATGTGGCAAATTATGCATGTGGCATGTTTTCAACTTCTTCTGAAGACTGTCCTTCGTGGTTGGACGCGGTTCATTGATGCTTGTGGCTGTATCCACACACCTTCTTTCAACTTCAGGCAATGGCATCACATGTGCCAGACTGGGATAATTTTCTCTCTGGCTGTATTTCTTATTGTTTAAGCATCACAAAAGTGACAACTACACAAAGCCTTCACATGGTTGAAACCTCTTGACTGGTTTTTACTTCTTCCCACAAAAAGTTGATGAGGTAAGATTTGCTGCTGAGTCACTGGAAATCAAGGAGACTGCCAGGCCATGCTCATTTACTGACATGTTTTTGTTTAGACTAATAATTTAGCGAAGATACTCATTTTTTTCTTGTTAAATGTAATATTTGTCAGATTTTCTTGAGCTTTTGATTATGTTTCTCATGTTGCCAAGACAAGGATCAACAGATTAATCACATTGAATTGGTGGACAGAGTAGAAAGATGTTTGACTAATCCAGGGAACCATAAGGGAATCCATAACTGTAAGTAACTTTTAGAGGAGAATATTTGTATGATATCATGAAACTATGGACATTTGGTTTATCATATAACCGGCTTTGTTCATATCTTGACAAGACTTACAGTAAATTTGCTGCTATTTTGAACAATATGTGGCAGACATTATCATTAGCTGGCATTACAGAGTACTGTGACAAACTAGCTAAGATTAGACTTCAGAGTTCCACTTCAGCAGTTGTGGTTCACTCCAGAGGGATCTCGTTACTGTTCTGTTTTTAAGAAATAAAACTCGGCCCTGCTCTCATTACACTGCATTTTGTTGACAGGACCATTTTTAAAAGTTAAAATAATATGGACCTAACAATAGCACCAAGTCAAAAGAAAAAAAAAAAAAGAAAAGACCACCCGACACCAGCTCTGGCATAGTAGAGCATTGGTGTTGCATCACTTAGTACCACCCTGTCAGATCAGTGTGTAATAACTGTCAGTCACTTCTCATGGAATCATGTAGATGTGACATAAGTGGGTAGCTCGCTCCTGAAAAACTCTGGCAACCACTGAATGGGGCGTGGATGTAATGACTAGTCAGGGAGCAGGGTGGAACAGTAGACTGTTTCACTGTTTTCTGCTAAAAAAAAGTGAACACCCAGCAAAAAGTGAACACCCAGCAGGCAACAGAAAATCTTAAAAATAAGATTACTGTAGCTGCAGTATGTAACTTAGTTGTTAGTAGAGGCCATGCTTTTGTATCTAAAAGAAGGCCTGCTAAAGTATCAGAAACAAAACGTCCTTCCTTTTTCAAGCTAACATTATCAATAATAACTTGCTGTGTGGGGTGTGTTATGTCATCACTAAGAGAAGTTATTGCTGTACCTTTGGGGCCATATCTTACCTAACCCTGCGGCACGACCCAAATGTTCTTGTATACTATTCTGTCATCACTCAGCTGAGGAAACAACAGCCATCATGATTCAAAAAGAGTATATTGATAAATCTTGAATATAGCCCAAATTCAATATGGTTCCCACTGTGAAGACAGAACTTATGTAGCTGCTTGGTCATTTGACAGCTTATAGCCTCTTCACTACTGTCTTCAGTATAATAAATGATAAATGATGATTTAAGGTTTGTGGTTTTCTTTATTTTAGATGTGATTTTTGGTTTTGGGTGCCTGGTCAAGTTTGTCAGTGACAAAAAAACAGTGAGCTGGGAGGATGCTGTGAAGTCATCCATTCAGAAGGCTCTCCCTTGATAAACTTCAAAAACTGTTTCCTGTTAAATACTGATGTTTCATTGTATGATGTTTTTATGTTTATAATAATTCTGTGATATGAATGTTGTCTTAGAATGCCATTATTTAAGGAACCACCTGGATGTCACCAGTCTCCAGTTGTGCCAGTAGGTAGTTAATGAAAATGTGGTCTAATTCATAATAAAGATTACAGTTTTGAATCATTTGGGGGGCTAAAAAGAGCAGCTGTGAGTTGATTGCATGGCCTAAATACCCTGAAACAATAGCTGTTGTGAGGAGTGAGAGGAAGGAGGGGGGTGTTAATTATTCACTTCCCTGTCCAGTTTTCAGCTACTGGCCATGCAGTCCTGCTTATTTATAGCTGCCTATAATCAGCTGGGGGTAAATGTGTTTCTGAGGTAATTCTTTAGCAATACATCAAACATATCAAGACAAATGTTAAAGAAAAGCAAAGAAAAAACAGAGGTGAGAGGATAACTTCAGAATTATTACATGCATACCAACACTAAACTCAAATTCCCATACTAATGGCACAGACTTAGAAAAAAAAATCACCTTCACGAAGTGCCATTGTCAGTACATGCTCCGGATATTCCTTAAGTTACAGCTCGGGGCAATAAAAGCAGGGTTACAGGCCAAGAAATGTGCTGCCACATGTACCTGCCATCGCCTGGGGTGAGTTTTCACTCCTGTGAGTGAGTGAGGAGGAGATGGAAACCATTCAGCACACCATGCCTCCATTTTTCTCTCTTAAATTGTCCCCATAAACTTACCCACAGGTGCTGTAATATAAATTTGTTCCCACTGTCTCTGAAACTAGATTTCTCTGCTGTCACTTTCTTTACTTTTCTGTTTATGTTTCAGTCTTTCATCGGTTTTCATTTCATTTCATTTCAGTCTTCTCTTTCACTCTCCTCTTCCCCTTCTCTCTCTTTCTTACTTCCTCATCCCTCCCATACTGTCCCAACCTCTGAACATAGTTTCTAACCCACCCAGGCCATTTTCAAACCGGTAATGTTCCTGGCATTTATACTGTAGAGCCAACAGGGGGCTTAGTGCCACACTATCATGAGTAATTGAAATAATCAACTCCATTGCTAATGACTCATCTCTTTGGCACTGGATGCTAGTCTCCACATCATTGGGAGTGTGGTGCAGGAGGTGCCAGTGCCGGGAGACATTTCCCAGCACATTTCTCAGACAGGGAGAGAGAAATAGCGAACACCCATCTACCATGAATCAGCCATTATGGAAAACATCAAGGTTTTTCCCTCCAGGCATCATGGCCTGTTGCACAACTCTCCTAGCACTAAATGAATGAGCATGATCTGAGAGATGGGATGAGGACAAATTGAGGTTACAACTTTGACACAGTGTGTAATAAATTCACCACTGGCATAAAGTATTTCACACCGGAGGGGTTATTTTTGTCTTATACCCCCCAGTACACACACACACACACACCTCAATACACACTTTAGGTGCTTTGGTCATGCTTGAGGACTGGAGAGCGGACTGGACTGGAGTGTGTTTGTTCGAGAGAGTTCAGTCATGCAAGCTGTTTGCACAACAGGCCTCCTCTACACTGTGGGAAAACTCTCACATGGTCGTCTGCCTGGCTGACTGGGGAGTATGAGTATGAGTGTGAGTGTGCGTTCATTGAGAAATGACTTGACGCACACTGCCCTGCAGTACTAGCCCCGCCTCTTGTACTTGTCAGTGTAACAAGTCTCAACAGCTACAACAATGTATGAGGGAACAGAGTCAAGTGGAGCAGATAAAGTAACATCGCAAAAGTTGATTCTAGCTTTTCTTCCGACAGCTCCTCCTGTGATTACTTAGGTGCTGCTTGCGTTGGGGTATGCCAGGAATGGCCATGCTGACAGCTGAGGAGGTGTGTGTCTGTGTGTGTGTGTGTGTGTGTGTTTGTGTGTGCGTAGGGGTCACTGTGAACATACCTGTGTGTGTTTAGATGCGTAAGAGAGACAGAAAGACACAGACAGAAGGTTCTGTTCAAGTGTGAAATGTGTCATAAGCTTGCATACATGTAAAATAAGTATGCCAAGATAAGATACACACACCTTATAAAAAGTAACTCGGACATGCCAGAACATCAGCTGACAATGAGGAGGGAAAACCATCCACTCTCAAGCTTACACACACACATTCAACAGACACGCATGAATACAAAGATAGCACATGCAATAGCTGACGCGTGTAGACATGACAAACATTCGAAGCACTCTGGAAACACACACATGTACACACGCAGGAAACGTTTTCGAGATAAAGAGCCTGCGCACATGTCTTCACATAACTGCAGGTGGTGCAGTAAGTCCCGGGCCTGCAGCACAGTGTGGAGCAGCTTATGGGTGGGTGGAGCTGGCTTTTCAGGTTGAGGAAGTCATGACATGCCCCTCCAGCAGGCCCATAAATCAACTGGCTCAACCTCACTAAAGGATGGCTCTTGGGAGAGAGAACACAAGCATGAGTGCCAGCCCATTCAGCTTAAACATACACACACACACACAAAGTCACGTACACACGCACGCCTGCAAACACACACACACATACAAACAGCAGGAGTGTTCGCTGTGTTATGTAAACGCCTGTGGCACTTTTCGCCTCGGGCCTTACATGCCACACCTCCCACCATGTGGTTCAGCATATGTGTTTGTGTGTTTAAGGTGTCAATGTTGTGTAATCAAGGAATTATAATTGTACTTTGAAAACAGCACATCCGGTTTCTTTTGAGGTTAACTTGATACTTGAAACATGTGACTTCAATATGCAGAGCTTTAAGATATTGGTCACTTTGTGCCAAAGACTTCTTGCATTTATGTTGGAATCTTTGCAGCGATAAAACTTCATATTACCACAAGACGTATCGTTTATGGAATATGTAAAGAAACAGTGACAATAAATGGTCTTGAAGACAACTTCAGACACAGTTAACTATTCTGAGGTGCTCAGTTCTAAGTTATTCAGCATATCAGAAAGCATGGCAACAGATAGGGATTTCACAAGTTGTTATGCAAGACTGATATCAAAGTCCCTAATGTAGAAAATTATAAATATCAGTATCTGCAGATACTCAGTATTAAATGATCTTGATTTACTGGGAGAAAAAGCATTAATTGGCACACATGCAACAACATGTGCTGAAACTTGAAACCTAAAGTTGTCAGTGTGATGGCGCAGTAAAACAGTCAAGATTTATTTTCAGTCTGCTTCTTGGAATTAATTGGAAACACTTCACATAAGAAGTCATCTTTTACACACCTTTGAATTTTACAAGTTGAGCAAGCGAAAGTCTGTTTTATGAGGAGATAGACTAACTGTTTTATAGATGATATAAATTTGACAAGTGGTAAATTAAAAAATCTTGCTTTGACAGCCATAAATAGAGAAGTTTCTGTTGTGTTAGCATGTTCTGAGTTGGGTGTCCATCTGCACCCATCTGTGAAAGCAAGTGCTGAGAAAAGACGAGGACTATCTACAGCCAACAGTCTGAGAGCTGAAGAAAACTCGAGTATTGTTAACAGCACGGGTTGCCTGGAGAGTGGAAGAGAAAAGAGATGAGAGACAGAAATAGTGACAGAATGAGACAGAGAGAAAGACACAAGCCTCTAGCTTCACATGAGTGGTTAGGTGCTTTCTTGGCGACAGCGCAGCGGCCCATGCGACGGTTCCTCTCTTTCCTTTTCAGCCAACTAAAATCTGAGCGTGCAGTTCTGCTTGACCAATGTACTGTCAAAAAATGAGGAATGCAGAAATTACTCTAAAGCCATAGTCAGTATATTGATGTATTTGTGCGCAGGCTAACACTTGCCTTGCACATTTAACAGAAAGAGCAGCTCTTGACTCTCATTACACTGTTGAGGTACACTTGGGCACTTAACCTCTCCTGAACCAGCAGGCCTGTACTGGGCAGCATATAAGTGGGAATGTGGACCAGTTCATTTTCCCCTGTGTGCCCATACGTTTGAATTAAGAGTATTATTTGACTGAGAAATATGGAGCTATCTATCCATCACTATGGAATATTAATATTAAAAAGATGACAGTAGAGCTGAAGAAACACACAAGCAGCTCTGTTCAGAACAGCACCCTGCCAGCTCAGTCAGAACAGTGAAAAAAGAACAGAAGAATTGGCAATCAATAGATATGATGGATAAAAGCAAGGAGTCTAAAAAAAACACCACCTGAGGTTTTCAAAGACAGGAGCAACCAGAAAGAACAAAAAAAAAGGCTGAGGACTTCATCAGACCAGACAAACAACTGCTGCCAATGTAGTTTATTTTGTCAATACAGCCAAACGTAGAACTGTGTCTAGGTAAATTTAAAAAGCAGAGAAAAATCTTGGAACAAATTCAAGATTCAAGTGATACCACAATAGCCTTTCTCTGATTTTTTTTCCCCTTTACAGCTTCCTCCACCTGAGAGAGGCGATAAATCTTGAGTTTTTGTACTCAGCTGAGGCAATGACTGGGCCAGAGGTCAAACCAGTAAGACAGATGAAAACAAGAGATTGTCTGGAGACCAATTAAAAGAAAATTGCTGAGGAGGGACAGAGACATTCATGTCCTGCCTTTGTGGGAGCAATACTATAGAAGCGTGTGTGTGTGTATGTATGTGTATAAAGTGAGAGGTACCGGTTTATGGTAGATGATATGACTGTGTCAGTATATCATGGCCTAAATACTGATATCTTGCAGTCATCCGATTTCCAGAAACATCCACTTGAGGTCTGACATTCTCTCAAATATTTCTGTAACATTCCTCTCTTAGGTACTAAGGTCTGTTTAGGGACAGGAAAACAGCTGCCACATGTTTTGTTTTCCCTCACGTTTCATTATTTCTCGCTTCTTTATGCACATTCTTTGTTCTTTGTCATTGCTGTGCTCACTAAGCCACAGAGTGAATGTACGCTCTGACGAAGCTGTGTGGAGAATGTGGTTCAGCTGAATTCTTATGTTAGCACACAGCTATTGTTGTCTCAAGAAAAAGGAAAAAAAAAAAAAAAAAAAAAAAGAAAAAACTCTCTTCCTGGAAATCCCAGCAAGTGGCCGTCTCCACGTGCACGCAGTTCAGCGGAAAAAACATTTTTAAAAACACCTCTCCCTTTATTGGTCCTATTCCTCTGAGGTGTGGTTTTTAAAATCACTTATGGGGCCAGTGTGATTTCTGGGGTCAAAGACTTTGCTTTTGAAAATGTTTTGACATCCTTGATGAAACACATTTCATTTTGGCTCTGCTGCACCTGTCATGTAAAGCAGCATTGGGCCATATGAGCCTCTTCAGCAATTCCCAGCTTGGAAACATATGGCCAGATCACACTACATAATAATTTATACTACACTATGACATACAATATGAAGTCACAGCAGAGACACAGAGACAATATATTACGAGATACAGGTAGCTAGGTGACAAAAATTGATGTTTTAGAAAACTGATGAGCAAGAAATGGACAAAAAAGGGTTGATCTATACCTGCCATCATCTTCTGGGCCTCATATGGCTCCATGTAGCCATCATTCTCGGTTGTCACTTTCTCCGTGCTGGCCTGAGTGCCGCCAGCCTGCTCAGCATCGAAAGGGTCTGCATAGTCTTCAAGGATAATGAGCTGCAGGAGAAAAAAAAGAAAACAAAAAGATTGGGGAGGAGGGGAGGAAAACAGGAAAAGGGGAATTAATTTTGCTGCACTGTTGAGCACTACAACGTGGAAAGGTGTCAAGAGAGCTACATGACAGATACTGCTGTGGCCCAGGACAGGACCAAGTGATATCCACTGAGGCAGGCCCAAGATAAAGGGAGAAACACATAAATAACACCCCACCTCTGTATGCCTCAGCACACCACCACAATGCCTCAGCTTTAGCCTTACAGCACGCTCTCCGCTACTGCTGGTGTGCCTAATTATATGATAGCCCAGCGACAGGCCTACATTTCAAAAGTAGAGGAGAAGACCACAACTGCTCAACTTTCTTAAGAGAAACAATTTGGCAGATTTATGCCTAGTTGGCAGTGAGCCACGGCTAATTGCAGTCTTGCTCTTTTTGCTGAGCATTTTGTGCAGTAGATGGCAATTAGGTGGACATCTTGAGACCCAGAAATACAGCTCAAACCTTTAGGGAAGGGAGCCACTGTCCGCATCTGTAGTGCCTTGAGGAAGGGGGGGCGGGGGGGGGTATTTGTTTCTTTGACATGTTTTCTTCTTCTACCAGGTCACCGCAAGGATATAAAGTCCCATCTGAGTTGTCTGTCCTCTTGGACATTGGATCTAATTATTGTGTGTGACTGTGCTGGTTTGGGCCAGCTGTTAGGAAATGGACTTTTTCTCTGTTGAGACTCCTGAGAGTCTAGTCCTATCCAATCAGTGGGCACACAGGCCACACGATGAGGGCATTGCTGTAACTTGGAAAGGGATTGCAAACAAATAAGGAAGCACTTGTGCCTACACCTAAGTGAGCATGTAGCAGTGTGCATGACTGGCACTACTCCCTATGAGTCATGTGTAACAGAAAGGGATTTGGTCTCATTATAAGCAAGCTCATCACTCATCTGGTGGATGGGGCTGGGCGGGGCACACTGGAGGTGGACTGAGCCTCATGCCTGCCGTGCTGTGCCTCCACAACCTTGCCAGCTTTCCTTCAGAACAACCACTGTCCATTTCTGCTGCAGAGAGAACACACTTCCCAAAAATGAATTTCAATATGAAGGTGAAAGTGCCAAAGACACACTCATACAAATACACACCTGTCAAGCCTCAGGGGAGCAAATAAAATATACAACCATCTGACTTTGAGATGTCTCTTCAGCTGGGAAAACACTGACACTTTTACAGTATTGATTGAGGTCAAGTGTCATTTAACGCAGTCATAAATAAAATAAAAAATATTTTGAAAAGTTTGTAAGTGTTAGATGCAAGAAAGTTCACCAGGGATAATTTATAAGCCACTTAGTGACAAGAGAAATGCTGGCAGGTATATTCCTGCACAGATCATCTCCCCTATACACGGATTAGGCAATAATAGTAAAGGAAGTAAGTACTACGGATGTGTTTTAGAGCAGCTACTGTATGTTAAATCCGCTTTCTTCAATATTCCCTCTCCATCTGTTTTGGGGAAAATAACTAGGACTTTTTTCTGCTGCAGCATAATTATGGGTTCCTCAAATGTTTTTGCTTCTGTGAATTCAAGAGGGGGGGGGGGGGGTTCCAGTACAAACATTGTCCTGGTTTGTTTTTGTGCTCCATACATATTTCACTCACAAGTTTAATTAAAAATTCAACCATTCGGATAAGCAACAACTTTGCAGCCCCAGAGACCCCAAATCTCTGCAAATTATGCATCACAGCCACATTGTCATTACCATCTCATACCTTGTTGCCTGGAAACTTAGCCATCAGTAATCATAACGTGTGCCAAACCCACCTCAGATACACTCACTGCAAACACAGCCCTAACCTAAGAATAAGCAACCCTCACTAAAACAACAATGAATCACCTAAGTGCCCATCTGACTGTGGTCCGCATACTGCAGCACAGTGGCTCGAGGTTAGAGACCATATCCCACAAATGTGATAAAACACTTTAAATGCTGCAATTTGCATTCTCTTCAGCATAACATTACATTGCCTCATATTCATACAGTTAAAATAGATTCACACCTGTGAGCTTCATAAATACAGCCTTCTGTTCTGTAGACTGACAGCAGCTGTATCACGCAACTGAGTTTAAGTGCCAGGACACTCAAGGCAAATTTCCCCAGCTTCAGGTTACAGCTGTTTATGCCCGCATGCAAGCATAGATATTATCAAGGTTTTACTGTAGCAGAGCTCACACCTTGATTTTCTACCACCTTACCACTTCGTGCACCATCATGAGCCAAAAGGATGTTTGGGCATGTTTCAGGAAATAATGGCAATCAATTACTGAGTAATGTGTGGAGCCACACCAAATGCATGACATCATCTTTGCCTTTCCTGTTGACATAATGTAGGACAAATAAAGGGCGGGGTACAGCATGTGATGAAAACCTCTGATAGCTTCAGACATAATGATGTCTTGGGATTAAATGCAATAATAGATAATCTTGGATTAAAGACTCCAGACAGTAGACTTTAGCTTAGGCCTGATACACATGAGTGGTGGTTCATCTTTAGGCTTGGAAATTTCGGTTGATACAGTAATGTCTAAAGCAGCATGAGTTAAGGGCAGACAAGCAAAAACACTTCACTTTGACTGTAATGTATGTGTTTCAGTACCTTTTTACCCTCCCACACAATCAAAATCAGACTTTAGCAAGTCTAATAGACCCGCTACTGCTGTGAAAGCAAAACAGAAATCTCTTCTTTTAAAATAACCTCTGCAGAGGCGGAGCTTTTTCATAATTTTACCATTAAAATATTATATGTCAAGACACAATTAAAAACCACATTGTTTCTCAAATTCTGTTTGTTTTTTGAGGAATACACCTACAGCTGTTAACATGTGAACATCTTAATTATGTTTCCTCATATATACTTTACAGGCATATATTTAGCACTGAGCTAAGCAGTAAAAGCTCTTTTAAGCACCTGGGGATGTTCTTATTCAAGTCAGTAGGGGGACACTCAACTTTTCTTTCCCACTAAAGGCAAATGAGGGTGATGACAAACCAGTTTCCACCCTGCCTACAGTTATACAAAAATAAAACAAAGAGAAGAACAAAGCAGCCTCTTGTTATTTCACTTTCATTTTAAATCATTAGGCAAACATGTTACAAAATGTCTCAATAATAAAGCAGAAACATGGATGACTATGATAAGTTTTTGGAGATGTACAGTATCTATTGTGAACCTTGCCGCATGGTCATTATCAACTCCACATGGTGTTGTATTCCTACCTTTCCAGTAGTCTTTTGTCGCCAACTGGCAGGCAACAATGTTATTAATTTCAGTCTACACAAAGCCTTCCTGGGCATTTGGGGATTTGAGCCATCGACAATTTAGATCAATAACCTCTTTAAGGCACCATCTCCTTGCCCCAGCAGGCTAGTTCATGTTTGGGTGGAGGAGGTGGTTAATATTTCCAAATTGTTCCAATGTGTCCTTCCTGTCCCAGTACACTAAATACTACTCGACAGCAGGAGGAGCATGGTGTTGTGAGGATAAGGGGTGCTAGAGAGTGGTGGCGCGCCTGGGGACACACCATCTGCCTTGTGGCATGCCAGGGTGTGTCAGGACTGCAGCCAAGCCACACTTGTCATGAAAGTAAAATTCCCCCCTCAGCACAAGACTGCAGTGCCTCAATATATCAGGTCTTTGCTAAGCTGTGATGTAAGCCCATATGAATCTCACAAAGCCACCTCACAGGCTTAGGCCATGTTCCCGCGGTAGCTTGGTCCTTCACTGGTCTGCAGCATAGAGAGAGAGAGAGCTCACTCAATTACTTTCATTCCACAACCCAGATCCCAGGTTGGCCATGTCTTACACCTGCCAGAGCGCTGGCAACTCGCAACGGAGAGAGAGCAAGAGACTTCTTGAAATGCACTGCGGGTCTCGGGCAATGAAACTGACTTCAAATCAGTGGGAACAGAGGGAGAACATTAGTGAAGGGAGGGAGACTATAACAGGCACCTGCCACTTTGGCTCAATATTCAACGACGCTAGAGCGTCTAGGATTACAATTCGATTGGACTCCGGTCTTCCATTAGAAGTGAGAAAATAAGGGCTAGAATTCTCCTCCTGCACTCTTAATGGAGAGAGATTGTGTATGGCTGGCCCATCAGATAATCAGGAAATAATACAAATTTAGAAAAAATGCATTAGTTGCAATTTGAGCACATGGATGGAAATTTGCTTATAATAGTTAGGAAATAGGCTGTTGCACATTTCTTTGTCTACATCTTGAGCAAGCGTCATGTCCAGTGTTGGCATTTTAGAACAATAAACAACCAGAGGCAGAGGCAATATAACAGAAAACTGATGGCTTCGCCACGCAATAACCAGACAAACACCCAAAAACATACAAATTGATGAAAATATAGACTAGGCTCAGTCCTGCTGAATGAATACTGACAGCAATATGATATTAATGTCATGGCTGGTCCAGGAAGGATTGAATGTGTCGAGGTTGAAGCCCCTATGAGTCTGCCAGAAAAGTCAGTGGGCTGTAGAATGAGGGAGGAGGGGGGAGGTGGGGGGGAGAGAAAGAGGACTGACGTGTGTGATTTATGTCTCACGCCACGAGGGATTTCAGCCGCTGATAACCTAATACAACTCAGTGCTTAGCAGCTCAATTGCATTAAGGCATTTCAAAAGGGCTTTTTTTGCTGCTATTGCTCTTTTGTTCTTCAGTGTAACAAAAAAGAAAACATGCCACCATTGTAAGGACAGAAAGCCAGATAAAAGAATAGAGGAAGGGAGGAGAGAGAAGACAAAATGTGTGTGTGTGGGGGGGGGGGCATTATTTTTTTTATATTTCTACAGAAGAGAGCTGGTGAATACACTGCTATGCATACGGTATGTTTACTCTGTTGGGTGGAATAAATGTTCAAATACTCGTGTAAAAACCGAACTCAGCAAGCTGTACCTCCTTGAAGTGCCTCTGCTGATAGCTCCTTCACCTTATCTTTGTCTATAAACACAGGATGAATGCTGTGCGTGCAGTGCGCAGCCATCTGAAGATAACTTGGCCACAATTTTTTTAGAAGGAACATATTGGCAAGAAACACTCCTTCAAGGCAATTTATTTAAGCAAGAATGATCACAGCTTCTCTGTTGACATAATGCAGTTACTATCAATAAGACACTTTCATGTTTCTAAGAAGCAAGCGCAAATCTGGTTACAATTCATTGAAGGCCCCTTGTGAAGACTTAACTCTGCTGGGTTCTCTATCTCCCAAACAGATTAAGCAGACGGAAAACTGGCTTCGCCTGTAAAAGAGAGACAGTACAGGAGTTTGTTTCCCAGCATATAGACCTGATATTAATGAAACTTTATTGAAATGTTTCCTAAGAAACGCAGCTGCTGCTTGAGCATTCTGCCTCCGTAAGCTAGGGATGGGAATCAAGAACTGGTTCCAAATTGTCTGATCCACTGGAATCATAGGCCTCCAAGCTGATCAATTCTTTTTATCGATGCCGGCATGTGTTTCTGACAGTTGCACAATACAAAACAATGATGCTGGAATGCTGGAAACTTGCAACAAAAAGGAGTCATGGCAGTAGGACCAAGACAGCAAATAAAACACTCACAGAATAACCAAGAAGACCCATTGTTGACCCGGTACAGTGACCAGGGCAGGCTGTGGGGAGAGCCACTGTTCTCTCAGTCAGCTGCTGGAGCTAATGGAGCTAACTAACAGACAGTGGACCGTCAGCTGTTACCAACTGGGGCTAACAGGCTAACTGACAGGCCACTGGCTCACCATGCTGCAGTGCAGTGTAGTAATACTGAGGGAACCTGGGGGTGAGCAAGCCCTTCTCTGAGTAGAATCACTTGCTCCAGCCTGCTGCGGCATGCACACCTTTTTTCTATTCTGTTTCTACACTCTGTTCAGACTCAGAGAAAACAAAACAGTTGCATTGATGCTGATTTTTTTCCACACCGAAAATTGATCAAGAATCGATAAAGAGACTGGATCAATAAGCAGCACTAATAATGGCATTGGTATCAATAAAATCTCATCAATTCCCATCCCGACTGTGAGCTCAAAAGAGAATGATGTGCCTCTTCTAAAGGCCTACTTAGGAACCAAAAGACATAGCTAATCATATTATTAGATCTGCTTTAAAGATGCTTTTTCACAATCGGTCACAAGCTCCTGCGGTCCACATACCAATGAAGAGCACTTCACTTCAGTTAAAACAAAAGTTCTGTTTCATTCCAGGTGAATTCATTTGCTTTGCTTTTAATCTAATTGGAGCGTCATCCAAGAGCAGCGATTCAGTGTTGGTAAGCATGCTACTCAACCCTGTGAATCAACCAAAACAAATGGTGACTTCAAGAAACAAGATAAAAGCATTCCAACATTTATGTCCCGATGATTAGTTGGAAAACAGGCTCATGAAAAAAAACCTCCTCTATTTTTCCTTTCTTACCACTGAGCAGCAAAAACGCATTTTCTCAACCTCATAACCGCCACCATTAGCAAGCTCAGGATTTAGAGAGTCTATACACAACACGCTTTACTGTATATGTTTTAAGGATTAGATTCAGCATCTCTCTTTGCATTTATGTGCTCAGCCATCAGTTTCACATGTATCTCCCTCAGAGACATCTGTGTTGTTCAAAGAACAGCTCACTTCTGGCTGCCGACTTATTTATTACACCCCCCTTTAAGATTCAGACCACATTAAATGTTGGTTTGTCAGATCTTTGCACTCTTGCCCATGTGGGGTGGCTTTCGCACGGCAGCCGGGGTGAAGCCGGTTCTTTTGGCACAAGTGATTTAGCCTGTTGTTGATCATGGTTTGCATGAGAATGCTTCCAGATGCACTAACTACGACGCTGATACCATGCGCTACACTTCGGTGGCAAGTGGGAATAACATCAGCAATGCATAAAATAGATGAGTCACAGCAGCATTTGCCATTTTGTGTTGAAAGGACAGTTTTGTAAGACACATTAAGCGCAGCTGGACAGTCCCCCTGTACATATGCAGGATATATCAGCTATGTGTGTGTGTGTGTGTGTGCAAATGCACACACACTCACACACACAAGACAAGCTTAGGATGAGACCTCAATCAGTTCTGAAGTAGTATGTGTAGTGTTCATTAACAGTGCTCATTCAAAATCAGACTTCGTCAAGACTTTCAGTCTGTACAAATTGATACTCATCCGCTGACAAGGGAATCACAAAGAACTTCTCAAAACTGCACTTTGAGTGAAAAAAGAAATTCTTAATTCCATAAAAGTTAAAGATAGGTTAATCCTGTAATTTCAACCTTCTTTTTGTAAAACTTCCACTAACTTATAGCATCAAAAAACGCCTCTCTGGCCAATCTCAGCCTTCTGACTTACTTTAATTAAACCTACAGAATGGAAACATTACACTGTATTTTTGGCTACATTTAATACACAACATCCCAAATAATAAGTTACCGAGAAGATGGTAGTATAAAGTAGTGTAAACAGTAGTAAGTTGCATAAAACTGACTATATCCACACATTACTTGTGAAAACCTGCTCGTCCACTCCTTTCTATACTTAATATTCTACCCAAACAAAATACCCCACTAGGTAGTAGTCTTGCTTTCACAATTTTAAATGGAATATGTGTAGCTTTACTTTTCAATAAATTTCTAAATTGACTTCCGCCTTCTTCTGATGAATGAATACTTCTTTATTCAGTACCCAAGGCAGTGAAGCAAAAAAAAACACCACCAGTTGTCCCTAAGGACCTCCTTCATTGAAACACACTCCACATAACCACTTAAGACCTCCAGTGGAGAAAGGAGAGGAGGCCGTGGGTTGCACCCTATGAAGGTGCTCTTAATATGCGACAGATATTCAAGATTAAGTACTTGACGACACGCTTGACAAAATCCAATTTCCTTCCTCTGGCCCCATCCCTCTGTGATAGATTTATTGGCAGTGTTTCTGCTACATACAGTTAGTGGTGCGGCACAAGAGTCGCGAATAATTCAGGTGCTACAATGGCATGTTGGAATTTTATAAATATGATAATCCTGTGCCCATGTAAATGATTTGTCCTCAACACAGGCTACACCAATTTCCCTCATCACTATAGTTAACAACTAACAGTTGGTATAATAGAAGCACTATCCTTCCTTTTTTTAAATTTGAAAAAGGGAATAATTATCATTGCCTGCCCACCAAACACGCTGCTGGCATTTACTGTAGACATATGATGTTGCTCTAGAAACGCTATTATTTATCATGACTTATCAGATAAAAACTAGCACAATTAGGAAAGTAGAGCTTCATGAAACATGTGGAAATCCACTGGGATGGAGGCTTTGGTTTTGGGAGAGTGATTTACAGAGCGGGGAGAAAAACAAGCTGCAGCCAGGCTGTAAACAAAGCTAGAGATCTTGATGTGAGGACGTCTTGATTGAGGCTGGAAGCTCTGTGGCCTCAGATAGCCTCTGTGTGGTCAGGATGCACTGAGGTCCCAGCAGGTCGCCCAGACTGACAATAGAGCGAGCGCGCAGGGTGGAGTCCCATACCACTGCCATTGCTATGTGGCTTCCCACCTCTCTGATCACGACAGGGAAGGGCGAGAGAGTCTATATTAGGAGAGGAGAGGTATCACCAGTCTTTTACCACAAAGAGTCCTCAGTGGAGCACGCAACAGCTATGTGCCGTAAGTATTTGTCACTATTTCCGACATCTAGATTGCTCAAACAGCCGAGAAGATTAACCATGGTTATATTTTAGCAAGCAAGCAGCACTTAGAATACCCAGCTTGCACAGATGGGCGAGCACAGACTTGTCAAGTTAAAAAGGGAATGTCACCAAGTTGTAAACACTTCCTGTCAGGAAGGGAGCACTTCCTTAATCCTGGAGCAACCAAGCCATTCCTTATTTTCCACCAAACAACTGCAGATAGTGGCTTGCTTTCTCTACCCATGTTCCTATCACAATAACAGCTAATTTTAACAGTAAAAAAAAAAAAAAAAAAAAACAGTCAAATGTGATCTCTTATGAGCAAATCATCCATCTGAGTAGCAGAAGAATAGACTCAGAATTATTGACTAGACTCATTTCTCATTTACATAATGCATGAATTCAAAGGCTGAAATCCCGCTAAGAAGAAATGGAAGTGTTCAGCTTCCTGGTGAGCACTCAGATCACAGGGAAACTCTGTTTGCAAGATGGAAGTCTGGCTACCTCCTGCAGTGTGACACAAAAAAACAACAGCCTGCTCTCACGTGCAGGAGATAAAAAAGCAAATCAGTTCTCAATGACCTCTGCAGCACACTGTATTGTGAATCAAACATAACTACTTGGGTATAGCTGAAGTTTGCATAGTTTTTACTGCAGGAGGTCAAAGCTGAGCTACTGAATTTGCAAGAAAATAGTGCAAAAGTGCCAAAGCTTCATGCAGATACTCCCTTTGTGCCTCAGATGGCATTCAAGCTCAAGGCTCAATTTGTTTCTTTATAACCGGTGTGTGACAACCTGCCTGCCCACCAGGACTCCCTCTTTCTAGACTCAACTACACACACTGTCATTAAACAAAACAGAGCCATGTGTCTACAACTCCCCAGCGGCCAGAGCTGCAGCACTAGTCTGCAGGCTAATTGTGACCTGGTGGAATCATGTGACTGATGTCTCCGTGCAGAGCTAGGAAAAGCAAATCGAGCAACAAACACAACAGACTCCATCGGGACTCTTTAAACTTAAAAAGAAGGGCCCCCAGATGGAGGGGGAAAAGAAAATAAGCAAACAATGGCTAAAGGCCATCATTTCCAAGACCTATAACTTTCAGGCACATGTGGGGTGGCTGTATATAAAACCTAAACCATGACTAGTTATTACACTCAATGATGCTGGATTAGTGTCATGATGAAAATGTAACAGGGTTTGTGGATTCACCAAAATGATATCTTGATGAAAAGCCGGACCCTTCAGTGCTCAATTGAATAACTATTACATTATGGCTTCCAGCGAAGCCTCCTCTACAGGATGACTTCATTCCTGCTCCAGAAAAGGTGGGGCTTAAGCCTGCACGCTGTTCAGCTGTGGACCAAAGAGCACTGTGCTCCTTCCTTCCTTTCAAAGTGCCCTTCCAGGATTCTTGTTTAGGTCATGTGAATCCACTGTTGCGCTCTTTTGTTTTGGACAGTACAGCAAAGATAAAACACTCAAGTATTAAGTATGAAGTATCAAGTATGTTTGGCATGAAAATAATCCCCTCCATTTCTTATATTCTGAGGAGTGAGTAACTAAAACTGGTAGACTTGAACTAGCCAGGTTGACTTGGAGAAAATGCTTTGGATGCTTAAAATAGTTCAGGAAATGCACAGCATTCTTTGACACCTCAGTGAGCACTGGGTCAAACTGGAAACAAAAATCTCACAATCACGCCTGGTAACTCGTGCCAACAATATCACGGTCTAGACTTTACTGTAATGAGTCAGAGTAGCCATAGCAACAAACTTAAGTCATTTTATTTAACACAATGTATCATATTATTTATCATAATTATCAAAATGATCTACTCACTTCAAAACGTGAGTCACAATCTGCCTGCCACTGACCAACAAACTTGTCACTATGGAGCATGATTAGAAAAACAACAGCTGTAAAATCCAAGACATTCAAAACACAGCTTTCACACCAATCTGTTGATTATTCCAACAGGTGTATCACATTGTCACAGTGGAAAATTACTTCAAACATTATGTATCCATATTAACAAAGCTGTATATTGTGCCCATTATGACTTCCACTCGGCCAAACAGCAGAAATAAACAGGTTTGTGTAAATATAGAGCAACAACATCCTGCACCACTCTGACATCCGGTCGGGCCTATCAACCTCACCAACTGCACTTAAAAAGGGTGCTGTAACAAAACATGATGGGCTCTGATGTTTTCATCCATTTTCTGGCTCCCTGAAGAAAACCACTCTAACAGACCCAGGTGATATTGACGTTTGTGCTTGACATTTCTCCTATCACTGGCAGAGATGAGAGTGTGAAAGGCCGGTGGGATGCATTTATAAAACTCCACTGATGTCTGGAGTGCCAGGGTGAAAGGCCAGGCGAAGATATTCAGGTTGTGGGGAAATGAAGCTGAGCTGAGTTCAGCCATGCGCTACAGGCACTGTAATCTGTAGGCCAGTCAAACAAACCTGATCTGCCCAAGCTAGGAGACAGGAGTTTGGAAGGTGTGTCAGGTAAGTAATTCAAGTCTTTCACATACTGCAGTGCACCATTTCGAGTTCAATCTGGCCATTACACATCCAAATGGACTTAAAAGTATGCAAAATATAAAAGGAAGGAAGTTCACACCTATTGTTCATGAAGCTATTCAATAATGGCAACTTGCATTCAAGGATCACTGTCTTTGTATAGTCTCACTGAATCTGACAAATACAAATACAATGTCTGATTGTTGCCCCAGGACAGGCTGCTACAAATGACTTCTGACTAATATTTGGAGTTTATTAAAGCTGCAATTAGTTATGTTTTTAATCCACATTGCTTATATTAAAATTGTTGGCTGTATAATATGGTTCAACCATCGTGTACATCCACCAACTTCAATATACATGACTTTCATCTTGAATAAGCACAGTGACTTACTGGACTTTCTGTTGGTTGCCTGGAAACCTCACCGTGATGACAACAGAAGACACTGCACCCAGCCAAGAAAGAAGCCAAGAAATAGTCCAGCAAATAACCCCCTTGTAACATTGATTTCAGGATGAAGTCATCAAAACAGACAAGAACAGCAGCACTGCACTTATAGAAATAGGATATTTTGGTTTTCAGAGACATCCCAAAATAAACGAGAAAGACTTCTCTTAGGAGTAGGAGTGGTGAAAAAAGGTGTTTTGCCAAAAAAAAAAAAAACTACTCAGGAAGAAAAGATCCTGTTTACGTGGATAGATTCGTCTTGGCACAAAGAATGTAGGAAAAGGAGCAACTTTGCTTCTAGGCCTTGTGAGTTCAGGAGTTGTGAGCAAAATATAAAGTGCTTTATAAATAGCACCACAGTGGAGC
The DNA here is from genome assembly GCA_029490765.1 of Euthynnus affinis. Classification (NCBI taxonomy): domain Eukaryota; kingdom Metazoa; phylum Chordata; class Actinopteri; order Scombriformes; family Scombridae; genus Euthynnus; species Euthynnus affinis. Next base: position 19,395,892 of record CM055839.1, read on the forward strand.
TCTCTGCATTAAAACATAATCAGTTCTTCTTTGATCTGAGGCCTAACTTTCCACCAAATTTCACTAAAATCGATTTAATTTTTTGAACATCCTTTCAACAAATAAAATATAGATACGGAATGAAAAACATAACCTTCTTGACAGCGATCCTGATGGTTTTTCACCTCCAGCATAATCTCATTTTAAACGCTGAGACAGATCTAGCAAAAAAGGTGCATGGAAGGGATTTAAGTACATAAGCCCAGATGCCTATGTTTGTTGGCTGCACAACAACTGTCTGGGTTTCTGATTCAACAACATGCTTCTATAGACAGATATGCTAGCTGGTTTGTAGGATCACTGAGTCAAAAGGGACCCCCGAGCCCTGAAGGGAGCCAAAGTTAGACTGGAACAGCAGTTTCCTTAGGTGCACAGACTGATACTGATGATGACAGGCTGCACTTCACAAAGATGTCGTAGCCTGTCAGCTCTGTGCCACTTCTTTTGTTTACACATTACCGAGTGAAGCCCATCATCACTTTCGGGTGTCCTTGAGAGAAGTTAACTTAGTGCTGAGCAGAGCGATGAGCTGGGAGATGAAGCCTTTAATTGGCTGCAAGGCAAGATGATAATTGATCATCCCTCTCAACTCACTCTACCATGAAGGGCTTGGCATCATTGAAAACAAAACATATCACAATGCCTTGGAAACACAAAACTCCAAAAAGAAAGTCTGCATCAAAATATTGAATTTCAGTTTAAGAGCTCAGTATGAAGATGCAACTCCTCAGACAAAAGTCATCTGAATAAACTGTCACCTCTTAGACGATGATTGGCACGAAAAGCACCACAGAGTGGGAGAACTGTGAGATGAAATAGGACAGCTGTGAAAATGTAGCAGATATATTCTATTTTGCCGAGCAGATTTACATTATTGCACATAAAAACATCTTCAGCTTGCCTTTTTTTTCTTCCCATGAAGGCTCAGTGAATAGAAATGGACTGGGGGGAAAATACGCTTGATGCTGCTATTGGCATTTCAGGCATTAGGTTTACTAGTGATATAATTAGCATTCATGAGTCAAGTAATTAAAACATCAATGTAACCAAGCAGAGCTGTTAAGACACTTACATGCTCTTTGCTCAGTCTCCAGCAGTCAGCGTTTGGTCTATCCATTTATTATCAATCTGATGTGTGTGTGTGTGTGTGCTACAAGACAGATTTCTCCCACTTTTGTTTGAGTAAAACAGTTTCAACACAAAGGGTTTAAAAAAAAAACCTTTCAATGCTAATCTAAAAGGGAGAGCATATGAAACAAACTGCAAATGGTGTGTGTGTCCCCTGCGGAGACTGTTAAAAACACGTCGCTATACGGGAGACAATCCTACATTAACAGCACTGTCTAAATCCTCACCTGGAGAATCCCTCTAACAAGGATTTACAAACTATTATCATGGCCAGCCAGAGTTGGAGAGAAGATCCTTAGCTTCCAGACAAACAGTAATCCTCACAAAAGTTTGAACATAAAGCCTCACCACACACTCTGAAGCAACAATGTGTTTACCAAGTAGCCTGGTGACTTATTTAAAGGGTTTTGCTATAAAAGTATCTATCCACTATGGGAAAATTATGCACATTGGAGCACAATTCCTACTGCAAACTTCCCTCCTGCTGTGGAGGTGTGAGTCACCTTCCCTCCTGAGGGTGTCAGGTGACTCACAGTAAGCAGTGCATAATGTAAGAAAAAAAAAAAAAAAACAAACACTCAATTCAGCCCAATGAAATAAGGCAAACACTGAGAAACTCATTACTGCTGTGATGGATTATACTGCACAAACAATTTTCTAACTTTCTGGAAGTTTATTTTAATACTGTACGAGATCACGAACATGGAGAAATGCTGCAAGATATCTCCAGTTTTGCTGAAAGTGTACAGTAACCTAAGGAATGGTGTAAAGGAGACAACCTGGATGACATCTATAAAAAAAAATTAGCAGCATTATCTTTTTTTTCCCAATCATATTTCCCTCTCTACAATGATGCCAATTTTATTTTAACCTTCAGCACCTAAGAAGAAAACCCTTAAACCCTTCTCTCGACATACCACTTAAGCCCACCAGCTGTCAGTACTGATTTAGCTCATCCATAACATCAAGCATACTGGTAGGTGTGAGGTATTTAAACCATACACAATTATCTGTCTCTCTATTAAAGCCATATGCGCACATGAGGAGAAGACAGAGAGGCAATTGTATCCTGACTGGGGGAGATCCAAATAAGCTTCAATTAGCAAGAGTCAACTATAATCTGTTTAATCAGCGTGAACAGCTGCAGTTGCTGTGTGAAAATTATAAATTCTGTTTCCCTTGTTGTTTTGCTGATAACTAGAGCTGGTATGGTTAATAAATCTGAATACCAAGTTGAAGAAGGGGCTGCTGAAAACAGTGGCTGACAGTCTCCGAGAACAAACATCGACAGAGGTTTTATGAGCTTCACAAGGTTCCTCATCTCTGTGTGTTGAGGGCATATGGGAAATATAGATGACAGTAGAAAGTTGTGTTCTGTGATCAAAACTGGGGCAAAAAAAAGGCCTGTTTTCCTTCACGCAACACTCTTGTGACAGGTTGCTGGCACTACAGAATATAAATAACGACTGTGGACTCGTTGCAAGTCAGAGAGCAAAAAAAAAAAAAAAAAAAAAAACAAGAGGAGGAAGTAACATGAAGTTGCAATCAAGACGACCAAAACATTTTCAGAATGCAGCTGAGATTGAGACATGATCTCACCTCTGAACGTCAGAAGGAAACAATGTATATTAGCACGTAGTTGTTGTGCTTTCTCTTCTGTTATCTATGCTATGTAAACACATGTGAAACATTCCTCAGCGGGCTCACACTCATCATACAGTATGTCCTTAACCTCACTGACACTTGAACATCTCAGGTTTCTCTAAATGAACCTGGTGTGTATGAATTCCTGAGAAGCCTGACATGACAGTGTGCTCCGAGGCACAGCCTGCATGCACTCTGCCTGTCTTCACATTCACTTTGTGCTGATTAGTGTGCAACAAGCTCCCTGCATGGGCAACAACCTAAGAATTTAAAAAAGCAAAAAGTGGGAGTCTTATGCTGTTATATTAGGAGAACTCTGCCAAGAGAGGCTCAAATTAGAGCCATATATCCATGAACTCATCACAAGTCATTTCCTCCAAAGCCAGCAGACATCACTGTAAAAAAAAAAAAAAAGATCATTCACTAAATTGATATGTCTAGTTAAATAAGATTAGAGGAATTAGTTGAATTAGGGGCACTGTGAATAAGTCTGAGATCACATTGCTGCTCAGGAATAAGCTGCAAATACAGATGGGCACACATCATTCACATTGTGAACCTGTGTTTAGGCTTCACTTTACGCCAACTTAACAGTCACAAAGTAAAGCAAAAGATACACAATTTACAGTATTTAAAGGCATATCTGCTGTGATATTCAGCAGTGTGTCAACACAGGACACAGACTGCTCCCTCCGCAACACTCCCTGTAGTGCAGGTTAGTTATTAGACAGAGGTGGATGTCGCAACTCCTGCGGACAGCCGTTGTGCGCTTGTGATAACAAGTTCTGCCGGTTATAACGATTCATTCCTCACAGGAGTGGGTCAGGTCAAGTAGCTTCATACAGATCATGTTTTAAATAGTGAATAAACAAATAGGTACCACTGTCACGAAAAAGAACTAATTTTGTGACTTTATATTGAGAAACAAATTAGACTTAAATGTTTTTCTTTTTGTTTTTTGAATTTTATTTTTGTATAAGAATTTGAACATGTAGCTATCAATAGTTTAGAAGCAGTAGCCCCATACTTGACCACATGCTAATATTTGGACTAAACTTCACCCACCTTCTCCTTGTTGTCGTGGTCCGAGGGAGGTGAAGTAGGAGATTTAACACTCCCCACAGCAACAGCCTGGGTGACTGTGATACCGCCGCCCGGAGCCGGGCTGCTCTTTTCGATTGTTTCCACCTTGATAAGTCGGTGCTTTGGTGACACATACTTGATATCCGGCGACCCCACAGTGTTCAAACTGGAGGCAAATGAAATATTTCCACCTGGAGTGTACGGGTCCTCGAAGTCCAGTTCCTTTTGTAGTTTGTAAGCAGCGAGGATGTCCGGCTGAGCGGGGCTTGGGAAGGTGGCCCCGGAGCTTGTTGGTTGGTAGCCAGGCGCACCGGGCACACCGGTGTGACAGTGTCTGTAGTCCGGTTTCGGGGGCGCCGGAGGGGGTGCTTTGGTAGTTTTGAATCCTAAGTGCTCCTTGAACCACTTGGCCATGCTGCCAGTGCATCGCTCACAAGTCAATGAATGTAGTTTAGTTCCACCTTTCCTGCCAGCGGAGCCCGAGTCTGTTCGTCAAAGTGGGATCCTCGGGTCATCCGCGGCCAGCAGACCGGCTTCGGAGCGTGTCGCCAGTCTCGTGCGACTCCGTCGGTCCGGAGAGGGGTGTGCGAGCCGAGGGGGAGCGCAGCCACAGGCACTTTCTGATCTGCCCCGCCGCAACTCTGTCACACACAAACACACACAAACACACACGCACACATACACACGCTGCTGTCGCTCTGACTGCTCGGCTGGCTCACCACGTCAGGTTTCCAGACTACGCAACACGGGAGCGCTTGTGCAAGAGGAACACACGCCCCCCCACAAACCTGCCCTCCCTACCTGAGAACATTCACTGCCACCTACCGGACTTGTGAAACTCATTTGACTGTTGACTAGTGTGAATATCAGGAACCACTGCATAGATCCGTCGCCAATTTTTTACTCAAGCACTGAGCCCCCCTGTGTCAGGGATCAGTGAAAGATACGTATACAGAATACTGCGTGTAGGATAGAAGAGGTGATATGATATCAATCGGAATAAAACGAGATTAGGTTTTGTTCTGTTTCTAAAGTGAAGTAAAAGAAATCCAGATTATTTCACAATTGCATCTGAGACCCCTTGTTTTGTGAACCATAGTAGCCTACCACATGAGAGCTGAAATTCTCAGGTATAGCTAGGTAATATGATCTTTTCTATGTAGCATTTAAGATACCAGTAAAATGAGTCATTACAAAGGATTTTTTTTTCTAACTGGTTAAATGTATTTTCCATTCCTCTCCCCAACAAACTCTACATTCCATGTAAAAAAAAACAAAAAAACAAAACACTTGAGGTCAACATTTTTCCCACAAATAGCACTCAAGGGTAAAGTGTCCTTTCCTCATTTCCACTGCTCTCATGTCCAGATGGCCACAGCAGCCCATTTTAATTGCACATTGCATTGCAAATGACCAGTTGAGAGGGGTGGCAAGAGTCTATATTAACACTGGGCCATGCTCTAGCTAAGTTCATTAAATAAATCCACGTGTAGAGGAGAGGAATTGTTCAAAGCAACAATACAAGTAAACATTTATCTCCAAGGTGTCTTTCAATCTATTTGATGCAGAGGGTCATGGGTTCACACGCTAAACACTAATTGCCTTTGCAATCAGAGGACAGATGAAAAGAAGTCCCATTTCCCCGACCACAGACATACTCCAGCACCAGCTTGCATTAGCTGGAGTCATGGCTACAGCGCAGCGGGATTTTATGAAGCAATATTTCTTTTTAATAACACCACACACAGCCTTGAGCGAGTCACAGTGTACAGATCAGAGTTTAACCCTGGCAGGCCCCTGAGAGAGACAACTCCATACTATAGAGATCAAAACAAAATCCATTATTTCCGTCCTGAAATCCTGCCATCATTGCACTTTGGGCAAGCAAAGAGAAATTTGACCAGTGCAATTTTCCTGCACTTTATAGGAATAATTTCACCCCACAGCCACGACACAAGCTGTTCAACTAGTGCATTATACATAAAAGCTTTAAAACAAAGGACAAGGGGAACAGATTCAGATGGCCCTTAGTTTATTGTAGCTGTAGTCTTTTATGTTGCCAGAAAAAAACAATCTCAGAAAAAGGAACAAAAAGCAAATGGTCTGTTCCAGCTCACACAATACATGGTAGGGCTGCAATATACATCCTGTAGGTGAAGCCTCATTGTATACAGTTATTTGCTTACAGGGCAATAGCCTGTTTCATGCTGTAGGTATTAGAGGATCTGTGGTGGGCAGTCATGTCAGTTATAGAGCTTGACTCCTATCACAGATCTCTTATTGCATTGCAACCATTGCATTCACCAATTTCCTCTAGCTGCCACCAATGACACCCTTTAAAATGCAAATCCTATAATCCAGCATCCTATAGGATACAAATAGTCTTCAAAGTAGCCTATGCAGGCACGGCGCTTGCCAGGAGGAATTTAGATAGAAATGTATAGGATTCTGTTGAAGGTATACTGTTGTAAGTGTATTAGCGCAAATTGTCAATATCTCTCACAAAATGAAGCAACTGAAAACACTTAGCAGTGACAGGTGGTGAATGCTGGCTTGACTGAGAAATTGCAGGGCTTAAAACCCAAACAAGTAGATTTTCCACTTTATCACAGTGCTACGGAACGTAGAAAATCATTAGAAAGTTATTGCAAGAGTCTTTTAACACTGTGACCTTCAACTGGACTGCAACCTGTTAACTGCTGCCCCCAGGCTACATGGTTTAATAAACTGAAACACTAATTAAACAACAAGTAGGTTGCAGATTATGAACAAATGTTCTTTCCTGTGTCTGTCTGCGATAGTGGAGGGGCATGTATATAGTAGGAAGCATGAAATTTACACAGCTCAGACAAAATGACAGCTATAGGTGGATGTTAATGCCTTCAACAGTTGCTCAAACATTTGACATGCAAGACATGTGACAAGTTTATTTTGCTCTTTAAGTCAGACAGCTCTGAGGTTTCTCTGAGGCACTGCTGGGAATTATTGTACAGCAGGTAGTGACATGATTAGGACTAAGAAATCAGAGGAACAGGTTGTCAGGACATACAGTATGAACCCTATATTTTGTGAGAAAGTTAGTGATATAAATGTCTCCTTATCAGAGTATGAGTTCCATTCCTTTCTGCAGTCCTCCTCTAAAGATCTAACCATTGTTTAGGACCTATTTTGTGTAACATGTTAATACATCTTGGTCAGTTCTGTCTCACCACAATGTGGACTGTTATTATGTGCTCTAAGCTCATTCAGTCTTTGTTATTGTAGTGCACTGTTCTTCTGCCTTAGCAAGTCAGTGATAACCTCACACCAACTGGTGCAGAATGTCAAACTACTTCACCGGAACGGTATTCAGGTGCCGTTAAAAGCACCAACTGAAAATTGAACAAAATATTTTTATAACATTACCCATAAAATATTCATTCTCCAACACAAAGGATTCTTATTTATTTAGCAGAGAATGGTGGACCCCTCTCACATTTGATTTGTTAGGCTGTAACCGTGCAAATGGTGCAGTCGAAAAGGGATTACTGCATGTGAAAAACTGAGGCACTTTGTACTCATATGTGTGTTTATGTTCCATTTGTCTGATGCATTTCCCAGTGGTACAGCAAAGCCCTGGATTATTTCACAATAACTTTGTGTCAAGCAAACCGTTTAAAATGAGAATTAAGAATACATTTGGGCGCATAGTTGTCTCAAACAAAAATGTGCACTGAAGCTAGAGCAGCTTCTTCAATTGTTGTCTCTTCATCAGTTTAATGCCTGAAGAGACAACAAAATTATATGATGTTGTTGTCATGCTACATCTTTCTCTAACATATAAGTCTGATACTTTTAAAATAAAATAAAAAGGTGTTGTGGTAGCACCAATACAGGAAAAGGTCAGTGTTACAGACTTGCTGCTTTTGATCAATTGCAAAACACTGAAAGATGCAATAATGAAATCACCACAACCACAAAAACATATAATAACTAAATAACCAAATATTACAGCAGCGTATTTCACTAATGATCATGCATTCAGCCAGACAAGAGGGACTAGACTGTGGCTGTAACTGCTGTGGTGTTTGGTTGGAATAAACCTGCAGTATAAATGGCAACCAATAAACAGTGTGAATGTGGCCACAGCAGGTATCACTCATAACACTTTCAATTTTCAATCTTTGAAGCCCTGTTGAATTAATAATGCATATTGTTTAAAAAAAAAAAAAAAGTAACGTTTTTAAGAGGTCTAGATAGTTATTTGAATTGTTTTGTCTCTTTCATTCTCTCTCTCTTCCATTTCACACTCCCATGGGCACAAACACGCACACACCACACACAGACGGTGTTTTCCCACACCACCATGCAATGTGTGCTTTGTATCAGATGCTTTTCTCCCTGTCATTCAAGCAGGTGGTTTTTGATTTGGTTCTCCAGACTGAGGGAGGTGGAACATCTGTGAAGGTGTAATGGTCTCCTGTCTGTCAACACCTGGATCACCAAGGTCCTGAAGCAAGGAAATCATTACTTAATTGCTCAAGCAGACAGCAGAAGATGGTGGATTCACTTTAGAGCTCCAAGTGTGAATGTACTGCAGGGGACCATATGAGCATGTGGTGAAGCAGCGCTGATAAAAAGGAATATTTTAAAATGGGGAACCAGATCGAGGCACTCATAAAATGTACTTTTCCAGTACATGTGGGAAAGGAGTACATTATTTATGCACTGAATATTTATTTCAAAACCATTCAATTTTTGTTTTGCTACATTTCTACATTCATTTGTACTCAGAATGCGAGTACCTACCACCTCCTGACTCTGGCGAGGGGAGGGAACCAGGACCTGCCCATTACACACCTCTTTGTTTCAAGACTTAAAACCCCCTCATTAACCTGTCTTTTCCCCTTTATCCAAACCTTTACATCATGACTTAAAGGTCTAGTGTGTAGAATTTAGAGGCATCTAGCAGAATGGACTTAGCAGAAATGGAATATAATATTCACAAGTATGTTTTAAGTAGTGTACAAACCCATGAAAATAAGAATTGTGTTTTTGTTACTTTAGAGTGAGCCCTTTATATCTAAATGGGGAGTGAGTTGTTTTCCACAGAAGTGTATGTGCAAGCGAATAGAGTCAATATAAAATTGATATATTGTACATCCATAGAAAACACAGGTTAAAGCAGTATGTAATATTTTGCCTGCTGTCCCTTAATAAAGCAATGTTACCCTGTAGGGTTCCATCCCATGTGTTTGAGTCATCATTCCTTCCCATTTCTTTAGTCTGACTGCAGAGCTTTGTTTGCTTTCCCATGCCTGTCAATCAAGGTGCAGACTGGGATCTTAAAAGCTAGCTCCTTTAGCTGCTCATCCAGCAACTGTGTGGCTGTCACCTCTGTTTATTCCAGAAAAGCTTGCCACTGCAGAAATGAAATGAAGTATTAATGGGTGCTTCTGTTGTGAAGGAGGACAAGGACAGATTACTAATCTGATTTATGTGTGTGGTCTCTCCATCTGCCCGGATGCAGGTGTGCATAGATATGAGCTAAATGTACATTCACTGTTTTATTGCAGACTTTGATGGTGACAGTGGAAACTGTTACAGTGTATTGCAGTGTAGTGAAGCCTGACCTCTGTCTAGTGAGGCTCTATATGTGTCATCTCCCTAAAAAGGTACTTACTCAGTCAAGGAATTCATTACAACAACACAGTTTCACAGTTTGTATTACTCTGACAGTCAGTGGTGGAAGAATTATTCAGATCCTTTATTTAAGCAAAGGTACAGATACCGTAATGTAAAAATACTCTATTATAAGTAAAAAGTTTACTTCAATAAAAGCATAAAAGTATTAGTAGTAAAATGTACATAAGTATCAAAAGTAGGAGTCTTTATGCAGAATGTCCACCAGTGTTAATATATATTACAATATTAGATTATTGCTGATATATTAACATGAAAGCCACATTTTGATGTTCCAATGTTTGAGGACCAAGATCACCATTATTGGTTAGATGTCACAATTTATTTTTGGCTTTTCATGCTGGTTTGTGTGGAGAAAGTAATTTCATTAAGTATTCCTAAGACCATACCATTCTTGTTCAGTGTGTGAGAATATACTCTACTCTACCTGCTGTATAAAGCAATAGTGTATTTCACTCTAGCTCTATTCAATGTCTGGTTTGGTTGTGGTAATTAATCATACTCCAGTGCTTGTCTGAGCTTTCATGTGCAGAGGCTGTTAATGTCCTCAGTACATAAAAACAACAACCGCATTCGATTTGCATACGCTGCTACAACTTGAGATCACCCGGATATTTACTTTTTGATGCATGTGTCAGACCTATAGCAAAGACCCAGGCTGTGATGGCCTACTTTTTCATGGAATAACTCAAGTTTTCTCTGCTATTCCTAAAGGACCATTCCACTCACTCTTGTACAAATCATAAAATGCCATTATTGCAAAGTAAACAGAGTATCTGTAGACTGGCTCAGTGAGGAAACAAATCTAATCTTTATATCTAATCTCTGAGTGTGACCCTACTCCAGTGGCAGCCTCTCTTCCTCTTGGCAGTCAGCTCCGGGCAATCCTCTGATCCAATCATGTCTCACTGGACTCTCCCTCTTTTTGCGGATCTAACAGCATGTAACAGTGTTGTCAATTATTCAAGGAATGCATCTCCGAATCCTCCCAAATATTTTTCTGCTGGTTTTATTCTAATTATTCTTCTGTCAATCTCTCGTGGAAGCTTAAAATTTGTTGGCAAGCAAAGCACTCCAGTTGACATGTTACCTTTTGAACCCGGTTAAGTATGTCACACAGTTTGCTAGAATCCACACTGCCAAATCGTGCAAAATAAGGATTTACTGCCTATTAACTGGGATCCAAGTGTGTAGTTATAATGCTTAGGATGCTGCACACCCTTGCTGAAAATAAAGCAAAATATTTGGCATTTATCCTGAATGATTTGTGGCCTTGACGAAGAACATGAAAGGACAGGACACAAATGGAAATGGCAATGTGTAATTTCTAGACATGGACTACATGTATAAATGGTGTTTTCACTAAATCATTTACAAGATATTAAAGTATTTTAAAGTATTTTGCTTTCTGTGTTGTATTCTGGGTGACGACTTTTACTGCTGTGTGTGGCAATGATACTTGTTTAGTATCATATTTAGGGATGTGAGTGTATTGAGTTTGACTGCAATGGATCACAGCAGCATGGTTCAAAAACTTGCCTCTTCACTCAATGGACTCTGACAAATGAAAATGTACTGCTCTTAACTGTCACTTTATAATGCACTGCTGTATGCAACACCATATTTAGATGTCACTTAGGGGATAGAACACTTAAGAGAAACTGACTAATATAATACTGTCAATCGATTTGAATAATGCTATTGTGAGATGGAAACCTTGTTAGTCCAATCTGGTTAATTTTTTGAATGTAAATTTTCACTGTCATCGTTGGGTCATTGATTGGGTCTCTTAAAATCTAAAGTTTAATTTCAAAACTCCATGTTGCACTCCTCACACTGAGGTTGTTGTTTTGATTGCTGAGAGCTTTATTATTTCCAAAACACAGGATTTTTAGCCAATAATAATAAGCATCTACATATCTTGTTTTTTTCTCCACTCTCCCTCCAGTTCTCGCATCAACAAAATGATTATTATGTTGGTTATGCTTCACCTTGAATACGATTTCATTATTCCAAAGCACAATTACCAAAGGGAGAACTGCCAACAGTTAAAGTTATATTGATTGCCTTGCTGGAGAGTGCAGTGATTGGATACCCACCCATTGCAACCATCCTCATTTTCTTTTTTATTTTAATTTTAATTTCTAATGTGTCACTCTGACAAAGAATGTCTCCAACTGTGCAGGTAAAGTGTGGCTGTTGTACGTTAAGGTGAATTTAGCAATCTTAGAAGCTGGTCTCATAGCAACGTATTAGTGTCAGTCCTATGTGTTAGATAGTGAAACAGGTTCCCAGGCTCTGGGCTTATATATAGGGGAGGGATTTTGCTTAATGGTAGAGCTGTAGAGAGCTGTAAAGAGCTGTAGAGAGTCTCTGGGGTGTTTCTCACTGAAATACTCTGTGCTGCAATTTGGGGGGGCTGTAAAAGATGAGAAATGTTACCCAGCGGCTCCTTGCATTACTGCTATTGTCATGCTAATGCATCAGCAATGACTGGCCGTGTGTGTGTCATAACTAATAACAGGCTGATTGGGGTTTCCGTGCCATGTCAGAGCCAACACTGATGATGAGTGTGCTCTCAATTCTGTCTTGACTGACAGTCTTTTCACTGTAATTGCAGGCTATTTCATTTTTTCCTTATGTGGTAAAGTGCACAGCTCTAAAAAGAGTATTCAATGGTGAAGGCAATATGTGGTCCTTCCCCCTGCTTTCCCCACACATGGATGCAGGCCGCCAAGAAGCCATTGAAGACAAAGAACATTGATGGGTCTGCTTGATAATTGATTACCAAACTCATACTCAGATTCCTTTACTGTGTTTTACGGTGTTTAGTTAAGGACTAAACCCGGAAACACTTTCTTAATGACAACTGGGTGAGAGTTGCACCAAGGTTTCCAAAAACATTTTAAAAACATATTTTGTCATAATAGTGTTATTTTATGAAAATGTGCAAAGGATGACACTGAACACTCTTCCATTATAATGTTTGGAAAACTGGAATAGTATGATGATAATGATAATAATCAGTACATTGATCCCATCTAAGAATATGTGCTTTAATATAAGTTAACTTCATGTGTAATTGTCTGAAATATTAAATTTTGTGTGGCCACTATGATTGAATTAATTACATATTGATCTCTGGCTTGTGTTTTAATGTTGTGACTGGCTTGCCCTCTAGTATCTTCAGTATATCAATAACTTGTTTGTCTTGTAATTGCATATTGATTCAACAAACCCAATGTGGCTGTTAGTGCAACTTTTTTTTTGGGTGAATCCCCCCTTTAGACAGACCAAATTCCTGCAGCCTGATACAATCTTCATTTTCCTTTTCAGAGCTGTATGAAAACATTTATTCGCCATCCAGGTGCATAATGACTATCATTAGTATACCTTTGGAATTTGTACAGCACCGGGAGACACGGAGAGTTTACGTGCGAAAACAATGCCTGGGTTGTGGGGAACTGCAGGTGCTGAAAGAATATACTGTGAGATTTCACATGCCACTAAACATGAACATCCCGCATTCTTGAGTACCTCTCTAACACCTTCCCAGACAAATTAGACACAGCTCAGTAGCACTCAATAGGCTTCACCCCTGGGAAATTATCACAAGACAATGGGCTTCTCATCTTCATTTTATGTTCTGAGGGGAAAAATGGACAGAAATGGCGAGGGGGGGGGGAAAAGAGTTTTGAGACTTCCCTTTAAAAAACAGGAGAGACTGGCAGTATCCGACAATCACAGAGCTGTGAATGATAAGTAATTTCCTTGCGGGTTTGTCAGTGCACAAGAGCGGATCCTAGAGACTCCATAGAAGTGCTGTTTTCAGAGGGATGATTACATCCTGAAGATGATGGATGTGTGCTGGGTAATGTGGGAGACAGGAGGATGTCCAGGCTGCTCAATGGCTGATGACTTGCTGCTGGCAGCCATAACCACAGCCTCATTACACACATAGCACGAGCTAAACACTTTATCCTGTGGCATGAACAGTAGACAGGTGATCTCAGTGGTCCTGCTCAATTAAGCAACACAATTCACACCCCTTTCTTTTGAGTGGGAGTCTGTTAAAGACTTCCAAACTATAATGAGGATATTATAAAAGGAAGTGCCTAGAATCTATTGCGGAGGCTGCAGCTGACCCTCATGCTCTGAAGTGCACAGGCAAAAAAGATGAATTTCTCACTTGGGAAATGTCAAAATGATGTAATGATATTCAACACATCCAAAAGTGAGATTCATCTTACTTTTGGGGATATTTTACAGCAGCTCATCCCTGTGTGAGCTTACAGAGGTCTTATTTGCATAAGATTTTGGAACGGAGCAGGCAGGCGGCGTCAAACCCTGTTATCCTGAGGCACTGACCTGTTTCAAGCTGTTGACCCAAACAATCCAGAGCGCATTCTCTCAGCTACTGTGATTCAATGACAGGATGAAGAAGACAGTTTGGGCACAGAGTCAGTGAAAGCCTATAAAAACAAAAATGTCTAACTTTGTAAAAGGTTATTGTCAAACAGAGAGGAAAGGAACACACATACGGTACCTTGGGTGAACTGGAGTTGAGTAGTGCTGATTGACTAATGGCTCAATCAGTTAATCAGCACTACTCAACTCCAATTCACTCAATATACTGTATGTGTATATTGGAAATTCATCATTCATGATGATTTTGATAATCGATTAATTATTTAAGTCATGCCAGGCAACTAGACTAAGAGTCTAAAACCATGCTGGCAGCACAATGATGCTTTAAGTATGGCTTAAAGTCAGCATGCTAACCTGCTCACAATAGCAATGTTAACATGCTGATGTTTAGCATTTATAATATTTATTGTATTAACCATCTTAGTGTAATGTGTTAGATTTTATTATATAGCGCTAAACAGTACAGTACTAGTATTTTACAGCTGAAGCTGATCTGAATTAATATAACTATTTTTGCAGATAATCAGTGATAAACATACATATTTGACTCGAGGGCGTTAAAATAAATGTTGACAGATCATCAAAGTGATTACAATTCATCTTGAGATAAATGACACGAATCTCTGCGCTAAATTTCATGGCAGTCTTTCCAATAGTTGGCAGGACATTTCACCCATTACTACAAACACCAACCTCATGGTGATGCTTGAGGAAAGGTCAGTGAATCCCCAAAGTCATTAGGATTCATCATCTGAGAACCATGAATGTCTCTACAAAATTTAATGTCAATCCATATGATCAATGTTGAGCTATTTCACTGGATAAGAGAGAACTCTGACCTGCTGGTAGTGTGTGATGAAAAGTTCCCTAATACTTTGGCATAAAAATGCCAAAGATTTGATAGTTCCAGATTATTAAATGTGACTATTTGCTGCTCTTCTGTTTTAAACTATTGTAATTGAGTATCCTGTAATTGAGGTTTTGGATAATAATATTGGGTTTTTGGTAAATGTGATATTCATTCTTTTGACAGTCCATAAACTTAACAAAAGAAAATAATCTGCTACATCATGAAAAGATCTTGCTTCTAGGCAGACCGTCACTGCTTCCTGGTGTAATTGTACAGTAAATTTCATCCATTCTTAATATTGTCATATGTTGCGGTCAATGGGTAGAAAACTGAAGTGACACTGGCTGGGTTCAGGGTTTGTTTCTCTCTAGGGCGTCCTATTCTAAAATGTACACTCTTAGATACTGTTATCTGTTCAGAAGAAATGTAAATGTATGACATCCAGTATGTACCTCCCCAGTGACCACTGCTCCACTGATTAAATCAATGAGTCTGTTAACCTGATTGCAAAGCACACACCAGGCAAACATATATTTCCCATTGAATGGCCCAGACCTGTTTTCTCAGGGAAACAGCCACCTTGGCAATAACCAGCTACAGTTTATTAGATGTATCTTTATGTGCAGTGAAAACTGGGATAGCTCCAGGCGGTTGTCTTACCCTTCCTTTTTCTCACTGACTATCATCTCGGAACAGCTGTAATTCTAAGCCTGTTAGGCTGATAGCAGCCATCTGAAAACCTCACATTTTCCACATAACTCTCAGTACTCTGGAAGGAGTACCAGCAAATCTATGACGGGTGTAGTGATCATCAGTAGAAAGTTACCAGTGATGCTCTTGAACAGGGATGAATGGGTGTGGTAGCTCATACATTCTTGAGTGCCGTATTGTCATGCTATTTCAATCACTTGAACCTTGATGCTGACCTAGTTTTGTTTTTTTCTCACACTGAACAATATTATCATATGTATGCATACTTTGCTTCAGTGCTTTAAATATGAAATGCATATTGTGTGAAATATTCAGACACAAGATGGCATTTTACATCCATTACATAGATTTCTTTCAGACATATTTCTGTAGAATCCAGCATAATGTATGCACCTGAAAGCTTGAATCCTTGACTAGAATTTAACATGAGTTTCTGAGGATTTAAACAAAGCTTGATCATGTGACATGGCTGTGAGTGACAAAATGGAAAGGTTAAGCAATAAATATAGTCAAAATGGTTATGATATTGATGAAAAATAAACCCTGTCTGGTTCCTGCAAAAATACCACATTTTAATTACTGTATTGTAAGATAAATACTAAAACACTAAAAATACCATTTTGCATACCTGTAGGATAGAAATATAGAATAGATTTGGAGTTTATGATTTGCACCACAATGTCTGCTGTTCTCTGTGTAAAAATGAAAAAAAAAATCCAGATAATGGCATTTGAAAATGATCTGTACAAGAAAAACTTAAGTACCTGAGTCTACATCCAGCATGAATGGATGCAAACAATTGCAGGCTGGGGCTTTAATCAGATTCAGTTTGGCAGTGATAGGCTGGTGGTAAGGCAATTGAGTTCAACAGTTTGAAATCCAAGACTGTCTGGGAAAGTGACGTAATGGTTACTGAAAAAAAAAGTCACAGTCATAACGGCATTTGCCCATTTGTGACTAATAGTGGATGATGATTAAATCTGGCTGTAATGGGATACAAAGGGAGTTTCTCTACATGTTTGCCTAATATCACTTGTAGTGGTGTATAGGAGACTACATTATCTCAAGATTGAGAAACCCTAAAGTGAATTTAAACAATTCGGGAAACAATTTAACCCGTTAGTGTTAAACCCCAACCTCAACCTTAAACGCACAATATGTAATTTCAGCCGCTAGGGGTCTCTCAATCAAAACAATAACAAAAGACGGTGTGTGATGACGGTGTGAAGTAGCAAAGGATCATGGGAGTTGTTGTCTTCGTTGTTAAATAATCAGCTTCACCAGGATACGATTACTCCGAAATTCATGGTTCAGGGTGTTTTTTACCAGGAGCCGAATTATCCGCAGAGGTCTCCTCCTCTCCAGAACAAACGGACCCGCTGATTACAGGTAAAAACACTGAATAAAGCAGTTTCATCTAAGAGATCAGTGTTTCTCCGACGATGTACGGCGACCCACGGACGTCAGATACAGGCTGTTAGCTGAGCCGCTGCTAACACTTTAGCGGTTTATATCTCTTCTTTTCATTCAGACGTTCATCCGGTTTCTCCCGGCAGCCGAATTATCCGCAGAAGTCTCCTCTTCTCCAAAAACAAACGTACACACAGAATAAAATTGTTCAAATATTAATTAAAGCTGTTTTACCTTAAAAACCAGTGTTTATCCAACAATGTTTGGTGACCACCAGATGGCTGTTAGCCAAGCTGCTGCTAACACTTGTTCGGCTTTTTCCTATGGCTTTTTCTCATATAACATAAGTTCCAGATGTTTGTCCGGTTTCTGCTGGGAGCCAAATTATCCACAGAAGTCTCCTCCTCTCCAAAATCAAACGTACATGCAGATTAAAATAGTTAAAAAATACTACTAAAAGCTGTTTCACCTAAAAAATCAATATTTCTGCAGTTGTTTGTTTCCTGGAGGGGCTGTTAGCCGAGCTGTAGCTAACATTTGTTTATCTGAAACGGTCCGTTACTTTTATTAAATTATAAATTTCTCTGGGTTTGAAAATTGTTGGAAACATTTGGGATAATGTAAGTACACAACTCAACAACATATATAACATAGGTCTAGTTATTTTTAAACATTTTAATGTGGAATAATTACATATTATACCTTTAAGTCTTCACCCTAAAATGTAAAGATTTACATTTCAGAGACTTGCTTCTTGTCTCCAAAAGGAAGGCAAGTCCACCCGCACATCCACACCCACATACCCACACACACACACACACACACACACAAAACAAACAAACAAATACAAAAAAAAAGAAAACCAAGGGATTATTTTCCATGTGTATGGACTAGCTTTAGCATGACATGAAGGAATTGAGTTCTAAATGGAGCAGTGCACACCTCTTCTGTTTCCCCCAGGACACAATCCTTGTGACAGCTCCTCCCCTGAGAGAGCAGTCTGTATTTTCACAGTGAGGAAGTTCTGGGAACAACAGACAGTCAGACAGACAGACAGTCAGTCAGGGAGAGAGAGAGACAGAGAGAAAACTAGGTTTACTGTACCTGCACTGTAGAATATGCATATGTACCAAAGTAAAACACAGCTACAAGGTCATGACTTTTCTTGGCTTGAATTAAAACTGTATCTGAAACCTTTGTTAGAAAAAGCATCTGTGTTAAGATAGTCAATGCTGGCAAATAAAAACTATTTAAGATGGATATGTTTTACAGTGTGAGTTGTAGAGGACTTATCTCTTGTTTCATGAGAACTGCTCATTTCTTCTTTTGTATAATCACAGTTAAATTGTAAATCAATGACACATTTTTCCAAAAGAGATGATGTGATGCTACTTCAATTACTGCTGCAGTCATGTGACTAGACAATAACCTATAGAGTACAGTATAGGACTGGAGCAATCCAACGACCAATAGGAATTCGTCGAAACAGCCTATTCTTCCCTTGTAGAGCTCTATTTTATCATTCTCTCGGATAGATGCGAGCCATGTCCCATCTGAGCGAGCATAATTAACACTGGGTGATAAAACCGAGCCCCGTGGGAGCTGTCCACTCACAATATATTTAATTGAAGTAAATGGTATAAAAGGATAAATCGTGAGTTATATTGAGCTGCCTTGACCAAAGGGTTCAACCATAAACTATTATACAGGCACAGTCATTTTCTTTGGGACATTCATTAAATAAAAGGGTTCCAGGCATTGAACACAAGGCGGGGATTTGGACTATGGCACTCACTCACCCCACCCTGTCCCCTCCTTCTCTTACTATAATGTTTGAGATTGAGTGTATGAATAGGCATGCATGTGTGTGTATGCATGTGTCTGTGTGTGTATGTCCATATGCTTGTGTGTGAATGTGTGTGAATGTGTGTGTTCATGCTAATGAGCCCCTTCTGTCAGGTCTGCTCTCACCTTTCTTCACTGTTCTGATCAGACCCCTGACACTGCATCACAGAGGTCAAGGCTTCTTGCAGACAGGTTGCTGAGGTTCTGATCCACTGACTTCATCAGCATGCATGTACGCACACTAATGCATGCAAATTCTCCCACTCACATACACGTTGGCAGTCCCACACATAGAAGAAGAAACAGAAGTTGATTGACGTACACAAGCCCACATTCACCACACAGATGCATGCACTCACACACACACACACACACACACACACACACACAGAGAAACACTTCAGACATTTCACATGTCTAGTGCGCTTCCTCAGCACTTAGACCTCGTTTAAGCCAAACATATTCAATCACAATGGAAGAAAGAGGTTTAGCAGCTGTATCACATTTACATCTTCTTACCTCTAAAATTCTGCAGGTTGGAGAGACAGATTGCATTTTAATACCAGGTAAATTAGGGTTTTTTTGGCAGCAATCACAGCGACAAGACAAAGCAGAGTGAGAGTGCATATCTCAATCGTTTCCTCTGGCTTCAGATCACTGTGAGTGTTTGTTTTTGTTGAGCAACTCGTTTCACCTTTTCAACACAGCCTGTTTAACATCTGTTCAATAAGGAGAGAACAACTTGAAATGAATGAGATTATTTAATTGAAGTGATACAGGGAAAGAAACATTTGTCAGTTTGACTACATTCGTGTATAAATGTCTTCATCTTTGCAGAATACAGGCCCATGGAAATACTGTAGGAATTAGTCCTCAACTTTATCAATATTTTTTCCAAAATGTTTTTTTAATAGTCTTGATTCTATCATCCTCTGTTTCTTATGAAGCCCCAAAGGGTTCATGGCAAGAATTTGTTTTTGCACTCCCTCTCAATATGTTTTGCATTCTCTTGCAACACTTTTGCATTCACTTGCAGTAGTTTTGCATGCCCATGTTTCCTCAGTGAAACCCCTCTGGGATACAGCTCTTTCATAATCAAGCGGACATCCTCTTTTATTATTTGTAGGCCATACTCTCTCAATTTAGGATAGATCCATCTGTATCCGTGCAGTTGTCCTAAGTACAGTAACTAGTCACAATTGAAACTGACAGCATCTTGGCGATTACCATACTGCTTTCTTCTGGAGAGACCACTTGAAATAAGACGTTTACTTTCACTAATTACATAACCATGCCTATTGAGCAGTAGTGCTATATCAGCATACATAATGCGCAGTTCAAAGTGAAATTCAATGATCCATACTGGGGTTGCACTGGGAGTAGCTGAGTGGAAATAGACTCAGAAAAAGGTTCAGAAGGAATGGAAGAAGAAAAGTATTGCGAGAGAATGCAAAACATATTGCAAGGGAACACACACACACACACACAAAATAGTCTTGCTGAGACCCTTGGGGGGCTCTGTAGTTTCATATGGAACTATAAAGGCCACAGAACTTAAAAAAAACCCCACCTCTGCAATGGGCGAGTGACTTTTTGCTCATAGTATTTGGCTAGTCATATGAAACTTATTATACAGTAGCTTGATAATATAACAGCAAAAATTAAGATTACATAATTATTGGACTGATATGTTCAATATTTTATCTAAATTATTTAAAAGACATATTGACATAGACCCTCTCCTAATAATTCTGGGGACTTCAGAATGAATATCAACATTAAACAAAGCACAACAACTTCTTTCCTATTGTTTAATTACAGAAAAGAAAGTGCCTCTTTTGAAATGGAATAAAGAAGTTGTTCCCACAGTTGATAATTGGATGAATGAACTTACTGAAATAAAACACATTGAAAGAGTACAGCATGTTTTAAAATATATTATCTATATACTATATATTATTCTATTTCATATGCTATATATTATCACATTTGGGGGAATTTCCTTGTTTTTTGAGGAGGAAGTTAATTTTTCTAAATGTTTCTATTTAATCTTATACTTTATTGATTTTATTTATTGCATGTTTGTACAGTAGATCTGCACTTGTTTACCCATTACTCTTCCCCTATTGTCTGTAACTGTTTATGATTCAGTTATGTAAAGGGTTTTCATTTTCGTTACTTCATCCCTAATGGACTTCCACCATAACTTATGCATTGTATAAGTGTAAGAGCTGGAGCTCTGTTCTGAGAAGGGAGCTCGGGGGTGCGTGGATAAGTGTACCAAATTGGTGATTTTATGTTGATTGCATATTGCATAAAAAATCACACAATAAAACATATTTGAAATAAAAATTAATATACTGATTGTTTTTTAGCTACACTATAAGCGTGATTCTTGGACAGTTGGTTGATCCAACCTTCTGGATCAAATATCTGCCATGAAATTCTGTGCAGACATTCATGGTCCTCATAGGATGAATCCTGATTACTTGGACGATCCCCTAACTTTTTATCTACCACCACCATGCGTTTGATGGTCCAATGCTTCGTTTTTTGACCAGATACGTGCAGAATATAATGACCTTCCCATCAGTTTCAATTGTACTTTGTGTTATTTGTGCTCATTATCAAATGTCAGCATGCTAATTAGCTAAACCAAGATGGCAAACATGGTAAGTATACTACTTAACATCAAGGAGTTAACATTGTCATTGTGAGAATGATAGCATTTAGCTTATCTTGTTAATTAATTAGATAAAGAATTAATTAAGTCTTAAAGGATTTAAATTCATGAGGGTATGGAGAAAAAAACAAAGAAATCTTCACTTTTCAGCTTTATCCAGCAAATATGACCTAAATAATAAATAAATAAATTATATATATGAAAATCTGTTGATTGACTAACTGATTCATTTTCTGATAGTTACATCCTTAAATCCGATACAGCTATAAATACCATCTGTCATCATGTTACCATGGTTTTTAGCTAATAAATCCTATAGTGCACATGATCAGATGAATCTCCTCAGTCTGTACATATGTGTATATATTTGCTTGCATACATGTGTCTGTGCTTGAGAGTATGCTTACATGATGATAAGTGCACACTCAGAAAAAGGCATTATGTTTACTAATGGTAAAATGATGTCAGAGAGGCTTTTTGAGCCACTTAGCTCTGCAACCAGATCAATAGTGTACAGCTTTGGGATTATTTACACTGTCCACATCTCATTTTAGGGTTACGCCTTGTTCATCACTCACAGTTAAACGAATGTTTCTGTAGTAGCCAGCTGAATAGAGCAGTTGTTTGGGTCAAACAACTATTGTGATGAACCTGATTAGGTATAGTGGGTGTCTATTAGAGTATTGATTTTTTAAGTCATTCAGGTTGAGATCATCAGCTAAGTGGGGTGACACATAGACCTGAATTTGCAGGGAATTTATTGACCATGTGAGAGAACAAGACGTGCATGCTCACATTTAGAGCACAGTTCTGTCAGATCTAGCTAAGGTCAAGGGATTATTTATACTGATCACATTTCTTTGAAATAACCCAAAGGAAAGAGCAAACACAATGGAATTTACAATAAGTTGACAGAGAGAAACCTTGGAAAAGTGAACATCCAAAATAGATGACTGCAGGTCATATGAGTGCATGATAATGCAATGTGTGCTAGGTTACAAATAAGACACAAATAAGACAACAGAAAGTTATTAACATTTTTGCAAATCTGTGATATAAAAATTCAGTGTTTGGTTCAACAGCAATCTAAAAATATCAGTTTTGCAAACCAATCTGAGGAGGATCAAGCATGTTTACTTTTCCCTCCTTTTCACTAGTGTTTGAATCTGACATCTCATTGTTTATTTCAGTATCTCTGTGCCTGCCCTCTGGGGCCAAGCAGCAAGGAAATTTTGTAACATTGCATCTTTGATTCCTGAACCTCTGCCACAGTCCTGCCAAAGCCCCCGCTGCACCTTGCTCAGCTCATGTGCCTCCCCACCTTTCCCGCCCCGTCACAGATGAGAGAGGAATATAAATGCCTGCAGTCCCTGAAGCCCAGCCCCCACCCCCCTTCCCCCATCTACACCACCCTCTGCCCGCCTCCCTCCATCCCTGACTGCTCTCCTCCAAGGACAGCCAAAGACATTCTCCTGAGTGAGATAAGACCCGACATAACATGGCAGCGCTCACACAGCCGTCTGTGGTTGCTGCCTGCAGGGTGTTACTGGTGGAGCCACACTGAGATTGAGACTTTGATTCTTTATGTTTGACTTTCTGTCACCCCAGCAGATATGTTTGGCACTGAAAACCATCTATATTTGTCTTTCTTCATCAGGAACAGAGTTGATGGTGGCAGTCAGCATTTCAAAACATGAGGCGCTTGTCATGTTACACATATAGTGCATGTGATGAATGAATGATGAATGAATGGGAGCTAATCTAAATTATCTGCAAAGATTCAGTGTGATGCATGTTATGCATCTTCTGTTTTTGCTTTATAACTCACAGCATATCAATGTTAAGTCTTTCCCATGATTGATCACTTGATGGTTGTTGTCCACAGGTCTTTAATGTCATGTTTTCTTTTTTATATCAATTGAAAATTGATAAATTATATGTTCCATGTGCATGCTTCTGAGGATATTAATTCAAGAATTCAACAGTAGAAATACAGTAAATTATGGCTTCCCACATTTGACCTGCTGAATTACTCAGTCATCTAACGATTTAAATCATTTTATCAGAATTACGTGTGAGGAAGACAGTGTGTGCCTCTGAGAGGTAGAAACATGGTGATAGATGCAGGTGCAGATGACATGTGAACTCCAAGACCATGAATTTGTATTTGTGCTTGCATGCAGTTCTTGACAGGGAATGTATGGGTTTTATGGCCATCATCTATGAAGTTATTTGGCTCCAGAAGGACAAAGCATTGAGGTGATTAAAAAGCAGAATGGAATGTCACACTTAATAGATACAAAGCTGGTCTGAGGAAATAGGAAAAGAGAGCTGGAAGAGGAAGGCAGCAAGGGGAAAAGGGAAGAGGAGACAAAATGCAAAGAAAAAAGGTCTATTTACACTTGTGTACATGTGTTTGTGCGTGCACATGTCTGACAGAGCGTGTGGCGTGTGTGCACGTATATGCTTTATGTGTGTCCACATGAAGGGCTCGTGGAGAAATTGGATAGTGTGTGACTGGAGGTATTCTCGCCTCCCCCAATTTCAGGTGTAATTACCAAGACAGAAAATGAGAGGTAAGTGGACTAGACAGAGCCCCCTTGAGTCCCCTTTCCTTAGATACAGCCTCCTCCTCTGTACAGTGCTAAGAGGAAAACATTTACAGCTATAAACAGTACAGTATATGCCAGCTTGGCTTGCAGGATACAGTTAAGTTACTGGAATCAAAAGCTTGTCCTTTATGACATGTAAAGATTGCAATGTTGTAATCCTGTCCTGCTGTGTGGGGTAGTAGAGACAGTAAATATGTAAAGTGGCAGGCAGGCCTGTGGACAAAAAGGATTGCTATCACTGTGTCATAATGTGATCAAGTTTATCTTTTCCAATGACTGTTGCCGGTTTTCCTACCTCAGCTCTCTGGATTTGTCTTTCTGGTCTGATTGCTTTCTCACTGCCAACTCTAAAACCTGCTTTCTGACCCAGTAAAACACAGTTTTTACCACACCTGTTCAGCCCACAGAGTCTGTTTTTGGGCACTAGATCTGTGAATGTCTGGAAGACAGGCTGCCAAGAAAGAGCTGCAACTGGAAGCTGCCCAGTCCTCCCACTCTCCTCCACATTTGGCTGCTGAGACTTTCACTGAAGCAGTTCCAGGTATGGAAGCACGTGGTCCAAGAACCACCCTAATCCGGGATCTACAGCCTGTGTCTTAGACATTCTTTATAGGATACATTCTCTTGGCAGCTGTGAGTGCTTTGTACAGTTTTTGGGTTGTGGATGTTGGTGTTATAGAAGGTTCACTGATAGTGGAAACTGTCCAACTTCATCCTTGGCTTCTCATCACTGCATATCCTTTCTCAACCACAAATCCCATGTTTTACTGGCTGCAAGAAATAAATGATTCAATAAAAAAATAGTTCCATTCCAGGGATAACACTTCTCCAAAGTTCCAGGATCAGTTGTTAAGGGCAAGAAAAGACTACGTTCATTCTGCCTCTTCAGGTGCACTATTTGCACAATCTATGATTATACTTCAGTTAAGACAATGTGTATGGCACACAATTTTATCAAGACTCCGGCCAGGCAACAGTTGGAGATGTACAGGGACAGCTATTTCAAAAGCCTCTTTTGCTCTAAAAAGATGTTTGCCACTATATTGTGTGGTGTGTAGTGTTGCAGGATGTGGAACTCCACTATGTGTCCATTATGTGTCAGGAGCAGAGAAAAATGGATCACAATATAGAGTGATGTACATTACATGCTGTACATTAACTGCACTACTATATTTTGTTATTCATTTGCCACTGTATCTCTTACATACAGTAGTATCTTAGGGTCATATGCAATTATTACAGTAATAAAATATTTACATCAATATATAATATATGACATTTGCTTTTTTTAATGTAGGAAGGTACTGACACAAGCCAAAGATGGACAACAAAGATAAAGCTGACATAAACAGGCAGACTACATGATTCAAGTACTGTACATATACACAATATTGAAGGATGAATACTTCATTGAGAATTATTGCATACTGCATATTTTACAGTCTCTTTCCAGTATATTTCAGGGGGATTTACAGCATTTTTCTCCTTCATTTCTTTGCTTTATTTACTAGTCACACTGCAGATTGAGGTTTTTACATTTTAAGCACCTTAAAATAATGCATTTCCACTGTTTAAATCACTCAACAATACATGCATTAGGTAGACAGACTGCCACCTCCTTGAAAGTTTGAAAATATTTTAAAAAGGAACAGCGCTTGATACCCCACACAATTGATACTTCAGTATATTTAGCTGTTTACTTCACTGTGTTGATCTAGGCAAATGCTTGAATACATTGTTTTTGTACTGTTCTGAGACTTTGGTGAAGTACAATTACAACTCCCACACCAGGATCCTCATACAGCTTAAAGCTTTTTCTATGTGTCATTTTTTTCATGTAAGTCCCTGTAGCTGTCAACATGATGTTAGAGATTGCTGTGATCAGTTTTGCCTACATGTTGTTGTGTAGACAACAATGCTGTGCATCCAATTCATGTGGGAGAAAAAACAAAGCTCTGTCAGTTGCCTCTCCAGTGCATCAAAGAACACAAAAAACAAAAGACCCCATACCAAGCTGCTGGATATATTTTTGCCTCTTTTTGGCATCTCTTTTGCCGGCACTTGTGTGTGTATTGAGGTTTCAATAGAAGCTGACTTGTGTCCTACCTCTTCCTGTATCTTTGTCTCTGCATGTATGAACACACGGTGTTACCATCTAATCGTGTAATATATTCTCTGGGCTCAAACAGTGGACTCTCTGAAAGCACTGAAATCTGTTGAGGGTACTAGTCTCTGAGATTTGCAGGGTTTTGGTCTATTTGGTTGAGACACCATTACTGAGAAGTGAAAATCAGCTTTTTCTCTCTCTTTGCAGCTCACCCAAGGCTGTGTGGATGGATGGCTCCCTGTCAAACTGTTAAATTGTTAAGCGTACAATATTCAGGTCTGTGACATTTGTGCGCAGATTGCCAGAGCGAGGCCTAAATGCAAGGAGACATCTTTTATAGCGTGACCTTCTCAATAGACACCCCCCACCACCCCTCTCTTCTCCCCTTCTCTCTCTCTCCCTCCATCTGCATTCCCAGTCTGTCCTTGTTTGTAACATTTCTCCACCCTGCGCCATGGGTGGTATTGTTTATATGAGATGTATTTGAAACCCCCTGCTTTCACAAACTGAAGAAATGTCCATTCAGTAGACACAGACACACACAGACAAGACAAACAGATAATGAATTTTATTTATGAAAAGACACACTTTTAGGAAAAATCTATTTCAAATTCTGACCAAAAAATTACTCTATGTTTTGTGATTATTAACCACAAAATGGACATACATACTATGTTTGTCATTTGAAAATAACGATGAAACAATGGAAGCTTAAACAAAGTCAAACAAAATCATTATCAGGAGAGTCTCAGACCACTATTCACCCTTGGGCAAGGTGATGGAGCTGGCAGGTGGTGGACACAGAGAAGGCTGGTAAAATAGGAAACAGAATAATTTCCTCTGAAAAGTGCACTGGGGGCAAAGCAGTGGACATGCTTTAGAGGAAATACTCTCCCTACACGACTTTGTAGGTGTTAAAATAACAAATATCCAGTTAAATGTCCAGTGTCTAAAATATTTGTCATGTTTTTGTGTCAACTGTTGCATGTGCTTGCATGTGTGTGTGTACTTTTTCCTCTTATTGCCAATTGTTGTTTTAGCCCGCTAAATAATTATATATTGTACTAAAGATCTGTATCTGTCGTGCAGGTCTAAATATTTTGTATTTCAGATTTCACACTCATACACATCCTTATTTCTGTTCCTGTTCACAAAACCAGAGATACAATCTGATTTAGTCTGAATAGGAAAATTGGATGGGAAAACTGGATCAAAATCATGCTTCTCTTCACCACAAATTCACTGTTAGATTACTGTTAAGAAAGGCTAAGCCTGAAGGTAGACAAACTTAAATTGAAGTGAAGTATCAATGGTGCCTGTTAGGCTTGTTGCTGCAATATCTTTACAGATGCACAACAAGGAACCTCTTCCAAGCCTGGAGCTGATGGGAATGGTTGTAAAGATCATACCAATACTGTACATGTTTGGAGAGAAACATTTTTCCTTGAGGTGCTTATTGTGGTTCTCTTTTTTTCAACATCATACCTCTGAGTTGTTACATTACATTTCACTAGTCTTCCTAACTAGGGAAGACAGATTTACAAACTGAGTGTTAGTAAATAGGTTATGTAACAAACATTAAACTTTCATTGTTGGATGGCATCTATTTTTTGTGAAAAACTTCAACAATCAACAATAATCAATAATAATCAACAATAGATGTCTGCAGTTGAAATAAACACGTAGTGCACATAGCACCATTCTTGATTGTAAGAAAATTTAACATGTACAATACTTGTTATTTTTGGTGGAAGGACATGGACAATATAATATAATATAATATAATAAGGTCACTGAAAAAAGGCTCACTGTCAAGTGTGTGTGTGTGTGTGTGTGTGTGTGTGAATGGGTGAATGAGAGGCAAATTGTGAAATGTTTTGGATAAACAAGCTATATACACTTACCATTTAAGATTAAAAAACAAAAACAAAAAAACCCCAATTGAATCCTAGTAAAGAAAGACCCAATGTTACACTGGTGGTAATGCAATTTCAGTTATAGCTTCCATCAGCTTCCAACTCTCACACTCTCAACTCTCAGCCTTGCTCTTGCTTGCTCTCTCTCTCTCTCTCTCTCTCTCTCTCACACACACACACACACACACACACACACACACACACACACACATTCAAACATTCAAACTTACAGATGTGTCAGTGTCAGCAGAATGCTATTTTATAATCAATTTGGAATCGAGGGTGGAGTGGGTTGATGTTCCTTACAGCAAAGTAAATCCCAAAGTGACTGTTTCTCATATAGTGCAAGCAGGGCAATCAATTTCACCAGTATGACCACTGGAGAGCTGTGTATTGTGAAAGGTATAAGCTAAGTTAGAGTTCATGCAGAGTAAACAACAGTTTCCCTGTATGATTACTCTGAGTCAGGTGTACTTAGAACTCCGTGTCCCCATGTTGAACTTTTGATGTCTTACCCTTTTTCTGCCTGGGTAAGGAGCTATTGTTGAAATACTCATGGTCTGTGATTCCATTTTTTCCATGATGGGGCTTTGAAATGAATTTTCAAATATGAATGCTGGTTTCTTAATGCCAATTTAAGCCACCTTTAAAAATCCCAAGTGGATTTGAAGGTGGAATAAATAAAGTATTATAGCTTTTACTTTGATTTACCTGGTTATTACCTGATCTGTGAGAAAAAAAAATCATTGTTACTACTGCACGGAGAGATTAAGATTACATCAAGTTGTACGGCAATACTGGATTTATATGATGAATGAATAATGTCCATTCAAAAATGTGTTCTTGAACAAAGATGAGATGAGAGATTCACATTATTTAAGAGAAGATTCTGGCAGATTAATTCACTAAAAAGATGTTATAAAATTACAAATACATCCAGGAAGAAAGGACAAAGGTAATTTACCTCCTACTCATTACTGCATTTCAGAGCAGTATCCTTGCTTTCCAGTAAAGTTATGTACTTTAACAGGACAGACCAATTTGATGTAGATTCATCAAAGTCATTTGTATTCCTTTGAAGTCTCTTGGTTTTATTGGCAATCTCATAAATGTGATTCTCTGAAAGTGTAGGCTGCTTTAATGGTGGGGGCATCAGGTTTTTAATTTGGCTTAAAAGCCCATTAAAACCCATGAATCAGTTGGCACGATAAGGAACTGAGGACATTGTCGCCTTTCCCCCTTTAAGAACTGTGTAATTACTTCTCTCATGTTTTATATAGATTAATGAGAACACAATTTTCTGGGAATCATTGGCGAGCTATATCTCATCCATAGAGATGAGGACAAATATCACCTTTGTTGGGTGAACTCATTGTGTCTTTTAAATCTTGTGACTCAAGAAAGTTATTTTTAGATTGTCTACTGTGTATAACTTATTGCAGTAAGTTTAACAAGTTTCAAGGACCTCAAAAAACTTGCTGTGGGCCCTACAAGGGCTAAATGGACAACAAAATGGGGTCCGAAAGAAATTGTCCATCAGCTCCAGTGGTCTAATAGCTCCATGTCTGTCTTCCCATGTTGATCATTAATGGAGACTACGGTGGGTTCAATCACAAGCTCAAGGAGGTGGACAAAGTTTAAGAGCTTTGTAAGACCTGAAGATGATTGCTTGTGGGTCCCACTTGAAGCCCACCTTGGCCTAATCATTATTTATATTCTCACATCAATGTGGGGTCAGAGGATGGGCCCTATAGTCCACTATGGTAATCCACATGGTTAGACACACATGGGAGCTATATGGGGCTGGAGAGTTTTCTTTGATTGCTAAAATTGGACCCAAATGCCAACCCATCACTGACATATTTGAGACCCTCATAATTTCTGTGACAGTAGATTTCTTTGGAAACATTTGACCACAAGATTCTTCCCAGAAAATATATACCTAACAATGAGTGTTGAACATGTAACAACTACCACTGCTTGAGGCTGAAGCCATTGCAGAAGTACCTTTAAGTGCATTGCCACCGATGGCCCATTCAAAAAACCTAAACTTTTCTCTAGAAATATTAAGTCAATCATTTTTCATTATACATGCATGCAAGTCATTATGGTCTCATAGCTAAATTCGGGACTTCTAATAAGTCTGCTGAGAGTCATTTTGGAAATTATTGCTCCGTTAGTAAAATTTGAAGACTTAATAGTCGGCTTTGATGTCTGCTTTGTGGGCATTGATTGACAGCTGTGATTAAAAGTTCACTGCCAGTATCTGGCACTCGTTACCTGATACCTGTCATGTTAGGAGTGACTGCAATGTTAAGTAGCTAAGTTACCCCAAGTGTGCACTCAGTGTTCCCAGTAAGCTAACGCTCACTTCGGTCTGAGGTAGCAGGGCGTGTTTCCAGACCATGAAAGGCGACACCCCACACTCCTTATTCAGAAAGTCCTGGTGGTGCCAATCATAAGTTGCAACTCTGGACTTCAAACTGGCTCCAATGTACACCAATGGGAGACATCACACTATGTCCTCTTATATATATAGTCTTAACTTAAGTGAACCAAGTATAAGTTCAATTAGGGGTATGGCAAAAATATCATATCACAATTTCTTTCAGGCAAGATCCATGATCTTAAGATGATTCTTTCTCATGTTGGTTTTTAAGACTATTTAGCAAGTTACTGAACAGTACTCAAGATTCAAGATTCAAAAAAACTATCACATAATAGAAATTTGTCTTAGAAAATGGGAGCTCACAAACAACATAAAAACGTACACCCATGAAAGACTCACAATAAGTTTCATTAAAACACAAATAATTCCATAAACAAATAAGAGCAAGTGTGCAAAGCTGCATTAAAAAGTAGTCAAAGTCTGTTTGTGATTGTTGAAAATGGATACTGGAATGGGAAACCAAACCGACAATACGACCAAACTAATTTCACGGCTGAAAAGCAAATAGTTGATGTTGTGTAGAGGTGTTAGTGTGTGGTTACAGATAACTAGAAGGATGTGCACTGTTAAAAGCAGGCACCAACACAGTACACCAGAGCTGAAGAACTGATACAATACTAACAATCTCTCTGTAAGCAGATTGTGGAGACATTTTAATCATTCATGATCTAATTGTCATATCCTACACACCTAAGTTGAATCACTCTTCTGTTTTTCAGTCATAGAAAACAATGAAAGAAAAGAACATTTAATATGAAAATGTTGTAGATTACTATTTTGCACTGTCCCTTCTCCCTTATTTTGATATAATTGTTTCCTAATTATACCATTAATCACTTAAGTAAAGGTATCAAGATCAATAAGTAGGATTCATAGCTTTCACCTAAATCAAATCTGTTTTATTTACTCAGAGCATTGGAATATTTATGTACTCCAAAGCAGCCACCTGTCTCTCAGTTTCTAGACCACACTGCTACTCAACCTTTTCAGAGCTGTTGTAAAACATGCAAATCCATGCCAGCAAGCCATAGCACACCTGTTGAAATCCACTGGTCTGGCCAAAATCTGCCTCCTCAAAGCACCAACAGAAAAATTCAGACACTTTTTTAATTCAGCAGTCTCCATGCTCAGTGCACTGCTCGGGCCCACGCACATCTGTTCAAAGTGCCGTTCTCCTTTCTTGTCATCTAATTTGTGATTCATATCAAATGGATGCATTTCTAATGTACAAACTGTTAGCTTGCTGTTTGACTCTGGATATTATCTGGATATGTTCCACAACCTGAAAATGATGACAGCCATCCGTGTGTGTGTGTGTGTTATACTGAGAGAGACTTTGATTGTCCCTTGCTCTATACACAGTTATTAATGAGGCACTACAGTCATCTTTTATACCATCTGTTTCCTCAGTACTGATGGAGCTGTGCTCAGTCATTCTTCTATGTCAAACCATGCAGCTCCACACAGCGCTCTTGCGTCCTATAGAACACTATGTTGTCACAAACATCCACAACCTCCATCATCAGCCCTGATATAGTGTGTTTGTCACATTCCCATGGCACTTTAATCTTTTGTCTGTCTGTTGCTTTCTGTCATATACTTACTCCCCGACTCCATTTATTTCAAATCTTCAGTAACCCTTTACATTGCGGTACACAAAATTTGTAGTAGTTACCAAAATTGAGTAAAGAACAATCCAGGAAATAAATTATGATAAAAATGTAGGTTCAGATTTTTTCAGGGCCATTATGGTGACATGCTGGATGATGTACAGAGAGTTGGGCGCTGCTTGATTTTGCCTTGTTTGCTTTCAACATGTTGGCCAGGTTACGAACTTCCTCATATTACAGCTAAACAGTACACTAAACAGTAACTACGC
Source organism: Euthynnus affinis (assembly GCA_029490765.1). Taxonomy (NCBI): domain Eukaryota; kingdom Metazoa; phylum Chordata; class Actinopteri; order Scombriformes; family Scombridae; genus Euthynnus; species Euthynnus affinis. Next base: position 19,428,358 of record CM055839.1, read on the forward strand.
ATCCATCAACAGACCCAGTGTGTCTTCACTTGTACTGGTGGCTGTAATTATGAATGATAAAATTAGCCAAAAAAGGATCATAGCTTATTTGAGCTTTCCGTTGATTAATGTAGTGCACAGACTGGATGCAATGATGTATATCAAGTTTATGGATTCCATTCATTTTCTATGTAAAACAGAAGATGTGGCTGTGTGGTGCATGATGTATATGGCACAGCGAAGTTCACAGATTGCTCATCATATCTGTATTTTCATAAACATGACTTAACATAAACTTTATGGAAATTAGTCCGTCCAGCATAACACACCTGGCTCACAAAACTCAAGCAGTGCTGATCAAATATGAACCAAGGTTCTGTAATTTTCTTGCCTATTTCTCGCCTCAAATGTTTTCAGAAACTTATTTTAGTGTACTGTTTAGCTGTAAAATGAGCACGTTTTTGACGGGGCTGCCATTTTATCCTGCTTGAAAATGGAAGAGCTAAAGCCAAGCACTGCCCGACTCACAGTATGTCTATCCAATCAACTGCAGTGTTTCCATGGTAAGCGATTCATCGTGATCATGGAGGAAACAGCACCTCCCACCAGCTGGCACATTTAGTGGTCCAGTGCATCCAGATGCATCGTTGCTGTCTTTTACATTTTACATTTCTTGCTGGTATACAACACCTTGTTGAACATAACTATACCACTTGACTGCTCAAGCCTCATATTAGCTTCGACTGAACTTTAGCATGCATTTTTGCACAGAATGAGGACGTTGGATTCTTTTCCCTATTTCTTACAGTGTAGGTGCAGGAAGGGATCTCTTCACAGCCAGGGTGAAGAAAAGGATTGATTAGAGTAACCAGTAACTCTCACACATACAACATATGACATATGAGTATTGTATTAAAAGAAACTTCACAAAATCCAAACCTATCACTAACAGTTCCTGAACAAGGACTGTAATATAGTAGATAATTATTACTTGATAACAATGAGATACTATGGTATTGAAACATGTAACAATTCTAAATATTTGTTAATCATTTATTTATTCCTGTTTAACATTCTCTAACTTCATATATTTTCAAAGCAGGTATTTGCTGCATTACTTAATGATTGCATTACCATTATTTACTATTTTTGTGTTCCCTTATGTAAAGTAAAGCATCAGCGTATCAAACTGACCAGCAGCAATTGGGAATCCATAAATAGTTATTTAATGACAAACGGGAAACAACCAAAAAAGATTGTGATCAATCAAATCTCCATTAATACCTCTCCCAATCAATTTTATTTTCTTTTCAATCACTCTCTTTTCTTTTCCATGCTTTGTTGTCCTGCCTTTCTGTCTGTATTTATCACATCTCTTTCGGCATACTCCTCTGTCTTCCTTTTTCACTTTTTCTGTGTTTCTCTCCCTCCCTCTTTCTGTCTCTTTGTTTTTCCTACCATCTGTGTTATCATGCAGTGTTAAAGCCTCACTGATGTAAAGTGACAAGTGAAATATATCTAATTGAAGGGTTTGGCATTACCTAATCCCATCTGACAAAAAAATCCATTTTCTCCCTCCTTCTATGCAACATTTATCAACTCAGAAACAAACCTGTTGCTTGAGGTATGTAAAGATCAATTGTAAATGAGTCATGAGCTTCCTATTTCAGAAGAGGGATGACAGCATATTTCCTACGGTGTTTTTGAGGCTAAGACCACATTGGTCTTGACTATGTGATTCATGGCCAAGAGCAGGTTTTTATTGATGTGAGGTGAAAATGAACCATTTCATTTGTAGATATACAGAAAGTATTGACTCCCTGTATGTCTTCAACATTTTGTCATGTTGCAAAGACAATGGAAGCTTAAACTATGAGACAGAAAAAGATGGTCCATTCCGTTTGGGTAAGGATAGAACAGCTTCTTTAAAGATGCCCTAAACAGTTTTCTTGTAAACAAACACATTTTCTTTACTCACCAAAACACGTTCTATGTCTATCTACAAAGCATAACAAACGTCTGAATTAATTAGGCATCTTAGGCAAATTTGCAAGTCCTATTATCTGATTTTACCACCCCCCTCCCCCCTTTTATTTAAGCAGGTAAAAAGAATAAAAAAGAATAAGAATAAAATCTATTTTTCCAGAGAGATCTGGAATAGGGTGAAACCACTGGCAGAAACGTGTATTGCGTTGTTGCTGTACTGCCGTTGGAACTACCAAAATAGCATTTCATATCAAAGTCAAAGAAAAAAGAATTTAAACAATCAGAAAATAGTAAACAACTTAATATTAAAGTGCAAAGGTAAGTGATAGTGATTATCACCTCACTAATGTTTTTGGAGTGAGTTAGCGCTCCATTATATAGAGACAGTAGACCTACACTCAATTTATTACTCAGTGTTAGTTAGTGTTCTGATCTTTCCCTTTAATCATGAGCTTTGAGTGGAGAGAATAAGCAAAATTGCAGATACACATTCAGCAAGACAAGAGACGGGGGCACAATAATCAGTGAGGGCTGAGGAAGCTATTTGAAGTGATTGCTCTCAAGGCGATCGACTGAGATAATCAGTAAGAAAATGTATGATTGGATACCTTAATCTAAAATTGATTGAAGAGGGATTTTATTTGTCAAAAACCTAAAGTTACCTGGTGCTAAACACTAATTAATAGATTTTAAAAAATGAAGCAAACACATGAATCTGGAATCTGGGGATGGGTTGAGTGTTGTGTTGTAGTTCAAAATGTTTTAACAGACCCCATATGCTCCTGAACATTTCTTCCTGTCAGGCTGTTGGTTCTCTATTGCACACACGAGTCTGTCCACATGATGTATCCTCTCCATGCAACTCTTACCGCCTTATGTCACAAATCTGAACTGATCCCTTTAACATATACATGTTTACCCCTTTCACCTCAACTTTCAAGATAATTCCCTTTAGACTGATGGTAAATTTCATTCTTGTAATCAGCTTCCAAGCTCCTCTTAGTATGTCATTTTGTCATCCACCGCTGTATAATCCTTCTATCTCCGCAGACCGGGCCAGGGCAGTGAATTAATAATACTCTCTGAGGGCTGCGGCTCAAACCTTTCTCAAAAATGAGGTCTGACAAAGTCTCCGCTCTAATTGTATAAGCATTGCCACTTTTTGTCCGCTCCCAGGCACATCAGTGGAAGTGATGCTTGCAAGAGCTGCCCTCTTGGCCTTGGTGCTGCTGTCATATCTCTGCCCTGCCGGCTAACCCTCCCACCCACCCCCCGGCGGGAAATCAAATACACTTAATGGAGTAGAGGAAACATTACAGCTGTAATCGAACCTGGAACGAGATAAGTGTGTCACCAATCACCACCTTCCTGCATATCGTTGCTGTGGTGGAAAAACCTTTTACTGTAACTCCAGTGTCAGCAATCCTTATGATTTCACTTGAATGGAAGGATGACACGGTGCTTCATGAGCTCAATGTATTCTACACCCTTCAGGCACATGAAACCTATTCAAAACTCATAATAGAATTTCACCAATGCACAGCAGGCAATCCTTTTTAAAAATACAAAGATTTAATATTCTGTATAAAAAAGTTTGAATATGTGAAGTACAATTTTCACGCTTTATATTGCCTCTGTATTTTTGTGTTTTTTTCTGCTTGTGTCTCCCACTTCTCATTGCTTTAACACACTGAGTGACACACATCCATCTACTGATGGCCTAAACGGCTCCTGGTGGGCTACAGAGTGTACATCCAGTGGATCAAGTTCTCCCTTTGATTGAGGTCAGTGTTCTTGAGAGCAGAGGCTTAGTGGTGCTTGCCTCACCACAGTCCAGCTCCTGTTTCAGGGGAAATGGACAGACCTCAGAGGGCAACCTCAAGGTGAAAGTCATGATAAGTGTTGGGGAATACTGGAGGACTGATGCTGTGTCCACATTAAAGATGTGGATTATTTCTGTTGAGTCAGAACACTAAGAGATGCTGACAGACTTTAAACATAAAGTTACCAAGAGAAGAAATGTTTTGTATTACAGTAGTTCAGAGGGTTCGGATCTTAGAGCAGTTTTACAAACAAGAGGTTGTCTTTTCTTTACATTATATTAGCAGAACTGAGTAATAAGAAGTCAGTGGAAAATGTAGTAGTTATGTCTTATATCCGAGTGTATTTGACCAAACAATAAAGGAAATAAAATTAGGTCTTCTCTCTTTCTTGTAGTTATGAGTAGCTCACAAGTAAGATAGCAATTATGAGTGTTTTATTGTTTTGCTAAAACAAGCTAACATTAGCAACGTAATGCTAACGGTTATTTTATTCTAATGTTAGGCATTATTGATAGTGAGATAGTGTTGGCAGGATAATGTTACATATTTTATTATCTGTTCGCAGAGTCACGTACCGGAGGTTAAAAGGGGAAGAAGAGGGAAAGGAAGAGGGTGAGTTAGCAGTGCTGCTGCAGGTGGGGCCAGGCGAGAGAGGAGAGCAAACACCAGCACCGCGGAAGAGGCTGGAAACGACTGAACGACTGAGGTTTGTGATGTTATTTATACAATTAATTTTTATCATATTTCTACCCATTCTGCACAATATTAAAAATACCAATATAATACAAAGTGGTATTTACATAGCAGCTCTGTGCTTTACATTATGTAGTCTGTATAGTTTGATGTGTTATCAGTGAAATGTGAGTCAGTAACTTTTAGCCCCTTTTACTCAGCCTGTTCAAGGCGGGAATACTGCGCCTGTAATCTGTAATCTGTATTGTCTGCCTCGCTGTTCTGTTTAGACCGTATTCAGACCACATCAGGCAGTGCGGCATACAGCTTCAGGGTTGAGGAGGTGTGTGGACGTGTTTGTGCTTTAGAAGCTAACCTCTGTTAAACAATCAGAAAATAATGTTTCTCTCTCTTTCTCTCTCATGTTTCTCTCATGTTAAAATGAGTCAGGAAACCGGCAGAAAAGTCTAACTTAACTTTTAATGTTATCAAACGAAGAGAAATGTCCTCCAGTAATGTCTTTGTCCTCCCTCATTGCAGAGTTTACAGCTCTGATCAGTCTGATCTCCATGATGCCGCATGCTATGTAAACACACACGGAGGTGGCTTTATGCTGGCTTTGTGTGGTTAAATGTAAAAAGCAAAGGCAGATTCTCTTTACGCCTATAATGCGGGTTCTCTGTATAAAAGAGGCTACTGAAAGCATCAGCAACACAACTGAATGATTATATAAATACTATATAGGAACAGTATCATGTAGCAATATTTTGACTTTTTTTAAAATCATGTTGTTGTAGACATGTTTTGGAACACTGGACAGCTTACAATCCATATTCTGCACTAGCATCACCATCCAACATATCATGAAACTTATAACTTACGAAGCCTTATCTGTGCTTTTCCTGTGTTTTATTTTTTCAGCGACTTCTTGAAGAGGAGCACAGGCAGCTAACCAGTGAACTGCTTCAGAGGCAGTCAGGGTTAATTTTTGATGCCTTGATGATGCATCAGTGCAGGCATGGTGTCCCACCTGCTGGAGTACCAGGGGTACCATGGTGTACTTGTAGTAACTGTAGGGACATGCCTATGGACCAGGAGAGGAATGCTGTGGCCAGGACCCTGCAAATTGTGTGAGCCTCATACCACACTTCTCCCAGTACTGCCTTGAAGATGCTTTTTATGCATTCACAGGCAGTACTGGGAGGACATTACAATATTAGACCAAACCAGGAAGATGGGGATGACAACCTGGAGTACCATAATTCTGCCTATGGACATTTAATCTATTGGCAGCATGGCTCTTTAGGGAAACTGATTTGTCATCTCCAGTTGCTGTGTTTGGAGGATCAGGGACAATTTCCCTGATCCCCAAAGACATCACACTGGTTTCGCATCTGGCCTCTGAGGTTCCTTCCAGGTCCTCTGGATTAACCAAATAGTATTTCAGGTACTCACACACACTTGCCTATTCATCATCAAGGAATCAAATCATCTCATTTATTTGTTGTGTTTTTCATATTTTATTTATTTTATACTTGTTCTATACATTTTCTATATTTATATATTTTCTGGATAATTAATACATTTTTTGTTTATACACTGAATGCTAAATGTGTAGTATATAGATGCCACTAAATACTACACACTGGACCTCTAAGTCAAGACACCATCACTTATCCGTTCTCTATGATGGACAATACTGCCAATCCTCATAATCCCTCATCTGTGATGGAAACTGGCATATGGGTCGAAATCAATATAGCTAACATAGTAAACCATAAGGAGCTCAGGTATGATAGTAGATGACATTGAGGTGTCCAGAACCATATATTGTCTCCCATTTTCAAATTCAGGAACAAAATCTTTAGCAGATTCTTCTGTCTGAGGTTCTTTTCATATCATCCCAATCTCTATTGAATAATTTTATGGTAAATATTGTGAATATTCATCACATGCTCTTTTGCATTTGCTCTGCAGAAAGTATTTCAACATTTTACACTTTCATATTTCTTCCATCACTTGTCAGTGATACAGTGTTTCATTATTGTGTTAAGATATTGTTTATAAAAATGTGTGGAGGAGGAAGAGGAGGGGGGAGAAGGAGGAGGAGCACAAGAAGAGTGGGGATTGTACTTATCAAATTGCCTTTACAATCTAATAATGTAATGACCTGATAGCAGGATATTTTGCATTAAGTAATTACACAAACAGTAGTTACCAGTTAGATATTCAGTTTAGTTTTATTACATTTTCCCTAAAATAACAATGTTATTATTTATTTCCACGTATATTCTGAAGCCAACTATAGGTAACTGGGGAAAATGAGCAGGATAGAAATTAGAGCATTTGGAACTATTCCATTTCACACCCAAAGAAATGTGGTGAATCCCTATTAAAAAGGAACCTACTTTGTGCAAACAGAGTAAAATAAGTATCACCTGAAATATGATATATATACTATACTTTGATGTATATAGTTTAGTTGATGAGAAGTGGAGAATCAACATTGTCCTATCCACAATGAGACAAGTTCTTAAAAATTCTTACTTTACATGTCAGTCAAGTGCATAACCCAAGTGAATATTCCAAAATTATCCCTGACAAATAAATACTGATTAAATATTTAAACTGAAAATTTAGATGGCAATTTGACTTGAACACAAATCCCCAAATTACAGCCACACATCTGCATCACAGCCCAACGCGCCACCTTGTAGTTCACTCTTCCTTTGTTCAAACTGTCAGACTGACTCTCTGTGTCACACTCAAACAGGGCAATACAGTGTAGAACCAACAGCCTTCTCTCCTCATCACGGCGATACAGTAATACATTAACAATAAATAATGAAGAAATTCATCAGAAGAGACTTTGCATATAGATAGCCTACTTAAGCCGGAAGCGACCATTAACATAGCATGCGGGGAGTGGTGGATAATTAGAGTGGCTCTCCTTCTTTCCTTTTCCTTTCTGTGACTAATAGAGAGGCCATGGTGACAGAAGGAGGACATGGTGCACACATCTCACTATCACCAAACTCTCAAAGAGGGGAGACCTCTGAAAGACTGCAGACCTGCACATTCAATTAATCAGCTCTTTAATAGCCAGATAGTCAGTCAGTAGCACACAACCAAGAGAAAGATTTTAAAAAAGAGGAAAATGTTTCTAGAAAGTTTTAAAGATTTCTTAAGTACACATTTACTACTTGATGGATCTTTTTTATTAGGTGATTTGTTTGCTGTGAATGCCAAAGTCTGCTTTTTTATACTTTATTCACGCAGAATAAGTCTATACCTAGGGCTCTATGATAGGTCCAAGTGCCTCTGTGATTTGCTTTAGTGTGGCTCTGGTATGACCTTAAGTCAAAAAAATTGCCTTAATCCCAAACCTGCATGTAAAAAAGTTATGAAAGGGTGATTAGATGGTAGCTGTGACAGTTTCGTGTCCACCCATGGGCTCCTGTAGTTGAGGCCCACAAATCTTAACCCAATAGATGAAGTGCTTATCCCTGCTAGATCCCTGCCAGCACTCACCTAATTATACAAATCTCTGGGAACAGGTCATTAAATATAGGATATATTAAATATCATCAAGATTTAGGCCCCATTCATCAAACAACCTGTCTTTACTCCCTTCGGCAGGATGGAACTCATGCACATCAATCAGAGCAGGATGTGTGTGCAGGACTGCTATTTATACATAGCAGGTGGACGGGTGGAGGGAATGTTGGTGAGTCGGTTCCAGATGGTGGTGTGGACTTAAAACATTGCCTGTTGTGAAATTAATGTTGGTGGCATGAAAGTATTTTTTTTTTTAAATATGCGTGCTACTGTTTCCCTCATAACTTTTCCAATCTGTTGTTTCCTGCTGTTAAAGTCTTCTCACTGGCATTAACAACCTTCTTCCTCGTTATGGAAATATCGGCTTGTCAGGGATGTTAGAGTAATGCCCTAAAACCTTATGTTTTAACACTTACTCCAGCTAACATATGCCCCATTCTTTTTCTTGCCATTTCCTGTAACATATATAAAAAACTAATAGCTAATGCATCTTAGCCTAAATGTGGATGACACTGCAAATTAAGGAATGCAATACATGCCAAAAATCTGCTGAGGCCAGGCTTGGACTCATAATCTGGCAACTCTGGCAAATGCCAGATGGGCTGGCAGCAAGGCCAGCAATGTGTGAAAAACAAGGGTAGGTATGGACTAACCTATATTGCAGGACCATGTATAAAACACTAGAGGGCATTTAAATTGAAACAAAGGATTTTAATTTAAGACAGGATACAGGAAGTGGCAGCATTCCGCTGATTCCAGCCAAAAATTGTAGGAAAAAAGAAATCGTCCTGCCTGCTGCAGCTCACTTGATCTTGGAACAGCCCAAATTATTGGGGGTCCCAATTGTCAATAGGCTACCTCTACCTTGCAGGTGCAAGAAGTGCTACCGTCATCCTCCCCCCACCCCTTCAAGTGGATGTGTCCATCTATGTAATGTCAGAGGTTGAGCAGAAAATAATCAAATCAAAACAGAAAGAGTGGAAAATAAAAGTTATAAGTTTGAATTGAAAATAACGCCAGCCTGTACAAACGGATTAAAGTCCCAAAAAATGAAAAGGTGGAGCAGAAAAGGTCTGACAGAAAAAAAATCTCAAGGTTGATGCTACAAAATCGTTTAAGTTAACACATTTGTTCAAAAACTCCAACGCCACTGCCACATAAAATCCTGTTAGCATACCTAGCTGCAGTGATAATATTTACAGTCCACCACCAAATGAAGAGGAGGAGGAAAGAGTCTGAATAGATGAGCAGGCTTATTCCAGTGGAGAGCAGGTGCAAGAAGGGGAGGCCGTCGAGGACGAGGGAAAGGTGCACCGATCCTCTCCGTTACACAAGTGGCATGCCAGCGCAGCTTTTCAACGATAAAATTCATTAAGTATAGATTACGGAGCACTAAATGGCGGAGGCATGGCAGCCTCTGCCATCAGTTTATGAACGTGTGTGTGAATGAGTGAATGTTGGCATGTATTGTAGTTGTTGCACTTGAGTGGATGGTAGACTAGAAAAGCGCTATGTGAAAAATACATCCATTTACGTCACAGAGCATCTTGATGTTATGGCTACAGAAAAAGACATTCTTATGGCTTTGGACATGGGTGGAATAATCTGATGAGGTGTTTTCTCACCACCTAAGGTAGGACATGTTAATCAGTTCTATTTGCTGCTTAAGGCCACTGTGCTATGCTGTTTGAATGATGTCAAGGCCAGAGTGTTACTATAGCTGAGCTGATTAGTCACTCTATGTATGCTCCAATAGGGTGCAGGCATGCTGCTTGTCATAACCTGACAATAGCAGTGAATTAATGTTTAAATAGTGTCAGTAGCATGAAATCCTGACTGTTAAGCCTGATGTGTGAATTGCATCAGATCAGTTGTGAACACAATGTTGGATGATTGACTATAAATAGAGTGCTGTTAACTAATGTCCAATTTCAGACATATTTCCAGATCATCATAGGAAAGCTTTTGTCCAGTATGGAAATTATGTTTTGGCTATTTTGTTTCATGATGACAGCATTGCATTTTGTCATAGACTACCTTCACAACATATGATTATGTCATATTTGTTTTATTTATGAAGTCACCCATTGTAACATAAGTGCGCCAAGAATTGGGTTGCCCATATCAATTGTCTCTTGGGCCTTTTGGGGTGCCGACTTTTCCTCTAGGGCCATTTCTTGACTATTTATTTATTACGTTATTTTATTAAACCTTGTGAATACACTTGTTGTTAGGGTATATATATACATATATACATATATTTTTTAGCCTATATATTATAAATAGCGTGATATTGCTTTATGCAACACATGAGTGTGTTGGGGGAAAATGGGGCTCATCCAGATGAAAATTGTTAATTTTGTTCCCAGTTCAACCCTGGCTAAGGCGTTGTTATTAGGATGCATGCAAACTTCCTTAAGGGCATCACCTGCAGAGCCAAGTGATATTTACACAGCTGGAGATGCCACCGCTATTAAATCACAACAGTATTTCACAAATTGGGATGACAGTTCGCCAAGTAACATCCGTTACCATGAAAACCCACATGTGTTCTTTGCCTGTGCCTAAAATGCTGTGCCTACATTTCCTTCCTGGTGTTTAGACTTGAACCAGGACTAAAATTAATGTGTGTGTATATATATATATATATATATATATATATATATACTTTTTTGTGTCACTTGCACCACTATAAGACAGGAAAATCCTTCAGCAGTTCATCTCTTGACGTTGCTGCCATAGCATTGGTTAGAAGGAATATGTTAGTGGTGCAGCACAGTGATCTGAAGTGTCATGTCAGGGACCTGAGAATTGATTCAAAGACGTGACAGAGCCTGCGTTATAAGTCATGTGCGTGACTGCTCTCTAAAGGTCTGCTCAAGGCTGCCAGTCATGCATGCCAGGATGAGAATGAGATGTCAGGCTGTAAAAATAACACATTAAAAAAACAAAAATAATCTATATCTATGCATCCTGTACTGACATGACGTGACAATGCTAGGTAAGTGTTCATTTATCACATTAATGTATGTGAATGTGTGTGTGTACATGTCTACTTTATTTATCATGTGTGGCAAACCAATTTGATCTGAGGTTGATGGAAACGCATTACAATGTTGAGAGTGAACATTGATTCTTGACCTTGGAAACATTAGTTAAAATCTTAACTCATAGTCAACTTGTTGGCTTTTTCAGAGGCTTTCAAACAGGTATATCTCACAGTCTTTCTCAACAGATGCTCAGTTGCCATGGAAATAGTTAATTTGCCATCATGTGACCTGACTTAGGTCAAGTTATATCAGGTGAGAGAATGTAACCAGTCTGTTCAACGACGGTCTGAAAATAATCAAGCTAAGTACAAATACCTCAAAACTATATGCAAGTACAATACTTGAGTAAATGTATTTCCACCACTGGTGCTTCCAACTATACTAATTACTTTTAAAACAGTTTTACTGTCTCTCTCTCCCAATCTGTCTGTCTGTCTGTCCATTTGTTTAACTGTACAGCTATTGGTTAGAAGGAATTGATTCATTACCTGACGATACCTGATGAAAACCCAGTCACGTATATCTGAAACATCCAGGCTTCAGTCTGGTAGTTGTGCTTGGGAGGAGGAGCAGAGGTTCCAGCTGGGGAGGATGGCCGAGACGTTTCTCTTGTTGAGGAGAAGACAGGATAAAGGAGAGAAGGTGGCAAGATTGTCAGCAGTGTTCAAACCCCCCCCCCCCCCCCCTCCCCAGTTGACGACGGATGGCTGCATCACTCCCTCACAGCTGGCCTCTGATAAGCCCTCTTTTCGAGGCCCAAGGTGGAGGGCCTTCTTAATGGAATTGCTCTCATCCGGGTAACAGTGTTCTATCGACTGCTCTCACCAGAGAAAGAGGACCCCCTTTGTGAACAGAATGAACTGGGAGATTGATGAGGCTCGGTTGTGTGAAATCAGCCCAGCGCCATCTCCTATCCAGCCCGAGGGCTCCAAAGGATGGCTGTTTAGGCGGTATAATTCATATGAATGTGAAAATGAAATGCCTTTACCGGGTTGCCGGGAAAGCAATATAATGCCAAAATATTTCACAGTCTAGTGAAACAGCCTGGAGATTCTCTGTGTACTTGGCGACAGAAAACACATCATCATGTATGTCTGTGTGTCAACATTGAGGGACTACTGCATTAACAACCTCTAAAAATATAAAGATAACAGACAGCAGAAAAATAGAAAAAGATGAAAAATGGTTATGTAACAGTGTAATAATAATGGCACTGCATGACCCATTTTTTGAGAGAAATGTTTCAGGAGTTTATTGATACACTGTCAAAGCAATGTTTTCTCCTAAATGTAGATTGTGCAAAGGTACAAAAACAGAAGGGTCCTTTATCTGCAGGTAGCAGTGGCTGTCTAACATTCTGTAATACAACAGGTATACTCCGAGAGTTCAAGAGGCAGACGACAGGCTGATAAGATGCTTATCACCACTGAGGCTGTACAGCCTTATCTGTCTTACAGAGGCTCTTACCTTTGGCTTTCACACAGCCAGACAAAGATCCTTTCTCAACGGGAATTTCAGCTATGTGTAGAAGAAACAATTTGTTTTCAAGATGTCAGTTTTCTGTAAGCTTGCTGGAAACCGCCTTTACCACTGTTTCCTACCTTTTCTGTTACCACTAGAAAAGGTAGGAAAACACTTTATTTTATCTTAAACATATTATTAATTATTATAAATTGTGGACTTTTAGGTCAGAAGTGGCAGTCTTTTATTGTAGCTTAATTTATATCTGTAGTCATATCTGGAGGAGGCTGTTTCCATATTCCTGGTCATAATTAACAGTATTAATCCTGGAGATGCACTGCACTTTGTGCCAATAGCAATTCAAATATTACTTCATGGCAAAAAGCCCATTCTGTTAATGCAATTGTCCCCGTGTAATGGAGAGTCCTTTGTCTTTTCTGTTCGCCCCCTGTCTTTTCCATGGCGGTGTAGCCATTCAGCCAATGTAGAAATCCCATTTATCAGGTCTGTGAGTGCCCTCATGTCTGATCATCTGTCACTGGCTTCCTTACATCTCAGACATCCCTCCTGCTGCTTCTCAAAATAGCACAGGAGATTAGGAAGAAGGGAGCATTTTAGCCAAGTTCCAGGAGGTCCCTCATCCCCTTCACCCCCCTCCCCCGTTCTCCACCTCCTCTGCCCCCCCTTTAAATATCTTCTCCACCCTTACTTCCCCTCCTCCTCCCCATTTCCTCCAGCATCTTCATCTGATGGAGCCATCAAGGGAAATCATTGTCCAGAAGACACACTATGTGCTTCAGGGGAACTTAGAGTAACTTGGTGTTAAATCAAAGACATTCATTAATGTGTTATATTTTTCATCACAAAGGTCATAATGCAGGCAATAAACTTTGCCATAGAACATTAATCAACTAATGCTGCTCATAGACCTTATAAAATGTCATAGAAGGAAAAACACAAATGTAATTAGTAACATCAACACCTAGCTCTGTTCCAAACCATGTCATTGACCTCTCTGTATCTTAATTGTTTTGTTTTTGTGAAGAACAGTAGTGTATTATGATGTACCCATGTCCATTCATGACTGCCTCTCCAGTATAACCACTAGCAGTGTGAAAGACATCACATGGAGGAGGTGCATAAAACTCAGAGGGCATCAGCTTTGGCACCACCTGAACAGGTGTTCTTAATTACATTGTTACTCAACATTACACAGGACACATTCTGAGGATTTTTGATTTGGTCATTAGAATAGAAAAAGCTGCAGGGGTGAACAGTGACATGCTGAAAATTCTGTCAAAGTCTTGTACACTGTTTCTTTCTGTTTTTTGTAGCACCTGTTTACCACTTTATTCATTATTAGTTGTCAATGTGCAATTATTTTACAGCTTAAAAAGACATCACTTCATGTTGCATCAAAAACCACATTTATTCAAAGAGGAAACCTGCACACAGGGAAGCAGATGATTATTCAAATAAATGTCTAAAGAACAAGTCTGTTTTGAATTATTCATCTGATAATTTGGTAACCCCACCAAAAAGTGCAAATGCATAAAATGCACAGCAGTTATAGACTAATGCTACGCAATGTGAATACACTCTTTCATTAGATTCTTAAAGCAATACAAACATATAAATTCACAAAAAAATGGGTTTATGAGTTTACTAAGTTTAATGGGTTTATGACATAAAATACAATCAGTCTGTACTGGGCTAAAGATTAATGGGTGATTCATCATCCATCATCTAAAACTATGAAACCCTAACTGTACATCCTCAGCACTACCTGAGTTACAGAGTAGTAAAACTACAGTTACCTGGGGCTACCTTCCTTACCATCCTTCCAACTTGTCTAACTATCTTAGGATACATTTTAAATGGAGTATTATGTGACACATCATTAGAACGCCTGCCATTGGTTTCTAAAAAGGATAATTGACCTTTTTCACAGCAGACATTTTGACTTGTCATAAAAGGGAAAGCACAGGTGGACCTGATATCATTAACAATAGCTCAGTTCCTTCCATGTAGAAAAGAAGCCATACTGGTGAACCATCATGCACTGTACCAGGGTCATGCATCTGAAATACCAAATGGGATTCAGCCTTCAATAATGTCATTAATTACACATGTTATTCCTACCTTGATATGTCAAAATGTTTTCTGAAAAAAATCTATTATAGGCAAAAAAAAAAATTGCATTTCATGTGGTTTTGGCAGCATGTGGCAACAGTAACCAAATGTAATTCAATGCATACTTATTAATTAAGAAGAAAAAACTTCTAAAAAAAGTTGAAATTATAAATATGATAAAGTTGACAACAAATAAGCATACTATACAAGCACAAATCACACTGCACATATAGTATGTGAACAAAAGCACTTATGCCCTAATTGCCCTTCTAGTTTGCACTCATCACTGGGATTGCACTGTTAGAATATGGCTCTTAGTCCTATTCAAGTGGGTGTGACTTTTTCAAATATGATAATTCTAAGAGTGTCTGACTTCAGAAGCACATGGAAAATGTAAGAAGATATCTAAGATGTGATGGGTTTTACTATAATCTTTGCCTTAAGATGCTTGTAGATAATGTGGCCTTGTTCTCTGTCTGTACTCCATGAAAAATACCATTAAAGGGGCTCAGAGCTGCAAGGCTGTGAATGATTTGTGTAAGTAGCTACAGCAGCAAGAACAAACAAGAGATTACCGTGCTTAACTTAATATAATGGAAAAATAATGAACCAACAACCCTTGCATTAATCAGTGTGAATCTTGTGCAACTGCACAAGACATGGAAGGTGATGTTGAAATTTCATTTATTTCACACTGCACTGTCACTCACTGGAGAAGGTGGAACTCAACTCTATAGACAATATGTAAAAAGTGGTGGAGTTCCAACTTTTAGGGCCCTATCAAAATAAACATATCTAAACATAGCTGACAACAGAAAAAGTATAAAAGTTAAATTATTTAATGAATTAATACATCTTTCTACCTCCTGACCTGCAGAGAAAACTGCAAAACACATCACAAAATGCTGTTGTTTCAGCTTATCTTTGGCAAATTCATGAAAATCCCACAGAACTTCTAATGAGAAAAGAGAGTGCTGCTTTTTTAAGTCAGTTTCAAATCGATGCTCAGACAATAATTCAGTTTCAGTTCTTCTCTGCAGTCGGGGGGCTGCATAAGGGAATAATGGTAAGATGGATGGTCCATTTCACTGAGATCATTGCTTTTCCTATTGATTGTCCAATGCAGGTCTAGCCTGAGCCCAGACACGGTATTGAAGAGATATATACATACTGTAGCAGTAGAGGAACATAACATGCACTTACTGCCCCAAGCTCTTCCACACAAACAGATGTTGATATAATGGGTAGTTTCAGCTAAGCGAGCTGATGGGTCAAAGATGCAATCCAACTGAACTAATTCCCATTAAGATTGTCTAGCTGTCCTTTATTGCTTACTCAGGAGCTAGTTAGCAATCTATCTTATTTTCTCAGTTTTTTCTTTGTCAAACATCCAGCATCCATGTTTCACCCCTCACACCACAATACTTGTGACAACCTTCTTTGCTTTGATAATCAGCACACAAGTTATGCACACAGTGAGAGGCACATCCCTCTCTGGACACTATCTCACACAAGAGTGTTTGGTTTTGTTGTCCTTTTTTGTTCTGTCTGGAGGAAACTTTCTGCTACAGTGCCCACACAGTATTGAGTAAGCATCTGGAATGAGTCATAGCCCCTCTAATGGAAATCCATTTAGCTTGGTCTGAAGTATAAGACTGCGCAGGGAAGCATATCGTCACGCTGAACTGAACCCTGGGCCATCTTTCAGCACAGGCAGGACAAGCGGGCGACATTCAAGGTGAACACACCATCCTAAACAATCAAGAAAAAAGGTATTATTTGGTCATCTTGAGACCAAACAAAGAAACCCAGTAGATATGTTTGCAGCTGACTGCATCTTTATTAGACTACTTCTTAGTTTTTACAGTTTTCTCACTAGATACCAGTATGACATGTAACTTTTGAAGGAACTACTGATATATTCTTAAAGGCACCTAGTCTTGGGTGATTGAAAATTGAGGAAAAATATCCAAAGTGTCCCCACTGAAAGAGTTATCTGATCTGAATGAAAAGACCCACAAAGGCTGGAGAATATGGAGCAAAATGCAGATGTACGGATCATTAATATTTACATATAATTCCAGCCGGCGAGAATTGGATTTTGAGGCTGGCCTTTTAGTGTAATGTATGCATTCTGGCTCTTGATTGTGACGTCGCTGCAGCCTGAGAGGCAAAGTGTGAATACATTTGAAGTGAATCTTTTAATGGAGACATGAAAGAAGGCCCGTGAAGGTCAGTCTCTCAGTGGTGCTGCAAGCAATTTTATTCTCCTAAAAATGTTTGGATTACTTGAAATTAAACACGACTGGTTTCACTTTCAAAGTGGTATTGACTGCATTGTGCAATCTTCTCTTTTGCCAGTGGAATTATGAAGCTTAATGCTTTCTCTGAGGCAGGTGATCATCAAAGCAGTGAATCTCTAAAATGTCTTTTCAAGAATAATAATAATTTTAAAAAAACACTGCATCTTATAACATAAAATTTAAACCTTTTCATGTTTTCACTAACATAGATTTATGAAACTGATTCTGCAACATATAAAAACAAGTAAAACACCAACATGGAAGTTACACGGTGATGGCACATTATTTTCATGTTGTTATCTTGATGTTCAATTTTCTTTTCAGCAGAAGAGTTGTTATTGTCCCTATTAAAATGACACACATGCTGAATTAATAATGAGCTCCTTCACTTTTTTTGTCTCTTTGTTCATAACTCTCTTCAAGTTTCACCATCTCTCTCTCTCTCTGTGTGTGTGTGTGTGTGTGTACGTGTATGTTGGTTCAAAAGATTTTGATTCATTTACAATTCTGGGCCTTATCTCAGGCTCCAATTTATTTTCAAGTCCTTGAAGGTAAGTCTGCCAGACTGGTAATGTGCATTGACACACTCCCTTCCAAGAATAGGCTCGGAGGCAATTAGATAGATGAAACAGATGCACAGATAGAAAGGACTTTTATACCTCCAATTTGAACTGTTTTCATGTTTCTTTATTTAATTCAAATGTTATGTTATTTACAAAATGCCATGACCTCACACCTAAATTCCAAAAGATTATTTGTTCTTAGTGGGTAATGAATAAATGCAATGTTTTGTTCCAACAGCAATAAGATGTGAGCCATAGAGGCTTTTATGGCTGTATAGTAACAATGTCTATGGGGATGACACCTGTCTTATTGCTCTCCAGATGCTCTGCTCTGGCATCAGGTCATTCAGAGTCACAGTGGGATTGCATCTCCAGCCACTGATTCTGCCATGTCTTTCAAAGCCAGGCGTCATTACTGCAGCTCTGTGCCTGTGTTCTCAATTTACTCTAACAAGGCTCACACAGACCACTGTAAAAGTGTTGCTTGTCTTTTAATATCAGGAAGCACCTGCTGTCTGTAAAAGCATCTGGTTTTGTTGCTGTACCCCTGCACTGTTTAACGCATCTTCAGGACACTGCGACTGGAGGAGTTGGCAGGAACAGATTACATTAATTAAATGAAACTGAAAAGGAGATAACTGCAGGCTCTTGCAATTAGTTAAATACTAATGAGACTTCATACTGTAGGTGTTTCCTTACTCCAAGCAATGCTTGATGAGGTGAGAAAGCTTTTGATTGCAAGATAATGAATTTATTATATGTGTATATATTGTTTTACACAACTAAAATACTGTTTGAGGGTTTAAGATGATCACAAAAGTATTCATTAAAAATGAGTTAGAGTGCAGGAAAAGTACTTTTTTTCAACTCCACTTTGGTACCTCCTAATTTTGACTACAGTCAGGAAATAATATAATATAATAATAATTCTCTCTTTTATGCTTGTTTGATGGATACAATATTGGTGGTTTAGAATTTCAAGCTTCTTTCTATAGTGCTGAAAATGCACAAAATGTAACATTGAACTGTATTGGAGTGACAAAAATACACAGAAACACAACACAAAATACACTACACTTAGCTTACTTGTCCAGAGATTGATAAGAAGATTGATACAGTAAATATGTAGCTGGAGCTGGCTAGCTTAGCTTAGCATCAAGACTGGAAAAAGTCAGAAACAGCTAGCCTGATTCTGTGCAAAAGTAACAGAAAATTGTCCCATTTTTACACTTTTTGTACAGGTTAAGCTAGCAAGGTACGGCATTTGTAAGCATGTAGTCAGTAGGGGGATTTTGTTACCTTTGGACAAAGCCAGGCTAGCTGGTCTTTGAGCTAAGCTAATTGGCTGCTGACTATAGCCGTAACAGACAGACATGAGAGTGGTCTCCATCTTCTCTTCTAACTCTTATCCAAAAAAAAAAAAGTGTATTTCCCAAAATGTGAAACTATTGCTTTACATTTACGTTTATTACTTTGGCAGACACGTTTGTCCAGAGTGACGTACAAATGAGTCACGATAGAGCAAGGGGAAGCCTTCAAGATTAAGTGCACAAGAAATACTCAGTTCCTCATTCTGCCTGACAAGTGCTACAAGGCTGGTTTGTTCTTTTGAGAAAGAACAAGAGAAGGATCAAGCAATAGAGAAAGAGCACATAAGGTAAGTAAGTAGTCTCAGAAGAGTTTCATCTTCAAGCAATTTCTGAAGACAGAAGGATTCTGCTGATCGAATCAAGTTTGATAACATCCACCACAGGAGAAGAATTAGGACTGAGATTTCCTGCCTCACAGTGACAGTAGGAATAGTCTTTGTTTCATTTGCAGATCTTAGTGAACAAGAAGGTGCATAAACGTGAATGAGGAAATTCATGTAGGTGAGTGCCATGCAAGTGGCTTGAACTTTATGAGCAGCAACAGGGAGCCAGTGGAGAGTAATGAAAGGTGAAGGAGTGGAATCAATAAATCAAATCCTTGTTATATATAGTAAATGAAAATGGCTAATGTCAGTTTCACTCATATCAGCTCACTTACTGTAATAAAGCATTGTGAGTACAGTCTTGACCCGGTTGGTAAGAAGAGGATCAGCAAGGCAAAAGGCTTAAGTCCTTGCAGCTTCTCTGATGAATTCAATCTGAATCTGGGGTTGCACTTGAGTACGGTGTTACTGATGGGAGGCAAAGCAGAGAAAGCGGACACAGCCGTTATGCCGCAGGCTATCAGTCAACTCCAGCTGATTCTGAATGCGGCCCACCGTGTGCTGTGCTCTGGCTCAGGATGAGGGGAGGGAGGAAAAGTCAGCTATTTCTTGCTGTCTCAGTGTGGGCACTAGAACGTTAATCACAGAGATGCACGGTCTCATTCCTCCGGGCCGAGAGCCTTGTCATTCTCCTCACTGTGTTGCGTCTGAGGCGAACGACAGACTGGACAAACCAACTGACTGAAGCTGGATAATGAGGCCTGCTCCTTTTGAGCAAAGAGGCCAATCGGCTAAACCCACACATAAACAAAAATAAAAACTGCTGCAATAATAGGCAATTAGCCTTTTGTTTATGAACTGCTGAGTTCCACTTCTCGCTTCCTTCTCCTTACTACATTCTACCCTTTGCATCCAGGTTTGCAATCATCCTCACAGAGAGAGAGACCAGTATTCTGAAGGAGGATGTAATTTATCAATGAAAGATGTGGCTCAGGTGATGTCAAGATGTTTATGGTTGTCTGAGCTTTTTCAATTAACTGAATACGTAGATCCACTTTTTTTTAAAGATGGCTGCCAGTGGACTCTGAGACACCATCTTTGTGTGCGATCCAGAAATGCCATCACGACCATAAAAAGCAAGAAAAGACCTGCACCGGAATAGAAGACACCATGAAAAACATGGTTTGAGTGATAATTCTAATATCCATAACTATTCAGGCTGCAACATGATCGACCACTCACTCAATAGAGAGCAGGTCATCTTGCCATCTACTTGCTCTCCTGCTCCTCATAAGAACTGATGGAATTGATTCAGCTATTTATCACAAATCTGAAGTCTGTGAGAGCAGCGCACTGTAACAGTCTCTGATGGGAGAATATGAGCTGTCCATATCAGAGTGTATCCCATCAATAGCACTCCTCTCACTAAAACAAATGACCTTATTCATTCAACCTTGAAGGAAATGAGCCATAGAGATGATAAGAGCAGGAATGAGTGTAATAATGGAGAACCAACTGCTGATGTAACAAGCAGACAGAACTACGGTACTTGAGTGCCACGACTGACTACAAAAAAAAAACAGACACATAATACCCCCCAGTTATGAGGGGTTAAGAGTGTTCCAATACCATCTAGTGGTGACTTGTCGTACACACAACCATAAAATACAAAGCCTATGAAATTTCAGCACGTTGTAGAGAAAGACAAGAGGAAATCCATTATTACAAACACTTGGCATAAAAAATCTGCTCACTCCACTCTTTCCAGTCACTACAAGGTGCTATAAATCACTGCTCACAAACACATTAACTCCTCAAGTTTACCCCGTCCACTGTCCTCTGATTGAACTGCATGAGCTATAACTGTTCTTATTTCATAAATGTGATATGTTGCTGGATGTTTGAAGGTGATGTGATGCCTATCTTGTCCATGTACAGTACATTATTTGCTATTATTGTGTAGTGAATGCGTGATCATGTCCTACTGTACCAAATTTCACCTGTTAAGCTGTGATGAAGTGCATTGAATTAATAAAATTAAATCTAATTTTTAGCCACAGTACACCCTTTTATTTTCAGTTAATCTACTTGAAGTGCAATCTTAAGTATTAAAAAAATATCTAATAGTAGCTAATATAATTTAGCAATGTAGGCCCCAAGATGTACATAGTTTTCATCAAAAAGGGTGCAAGTAAAGTCAGTGTGTTTTTATTTATAAAGAACCTTTCTAGATAAGACGTTGCAAAGTACTGCACAATAAAGGACAGGGTCGGGGATGGAGCGAAAAAAAAAAAAAAAAAACGGTTTAACTTTTTCCCATAAGGTTAAATCAAGGAGAGAAACTGCAGGCCCACTCACTGAAGTGCACCCACCTCATTTCAAACATCACACGATCACCTGAATTTTTTTGCAAAGAACACCATCTACTGGAAAGCACAAGAAATAGATTACCTGCAAGGCCAAGACACATTTGCAGTCGAGTGTAGGTCCCTGGTAATAATATGGGTTGTTAATTGTAGGTAAGGTTAGTGATTGTTCCTGGTCTATATCAGTACTGTTTGAATGCTCCTGTGTAGTGTATATACATTTTCATCCAATACCAGTCAGATTTTGGATAGATTCCACGTAACAAATACTGTACTTTCACATTTGCTTTTGATGGGTTTTTAATTTAAAAAAACACAGAAGAGATATTTCATAAAATTCTTTATTCATAAACTTGATGCAAGTTTACAAATTACTTTACATGGTCAAAATCACCCTTGCAATGGAAAAAAATGAAACCAAACCAAAGCATGCTAACAGTGCATAACTTTATAACCCGGCCACCGCAGTTAATGAAGCAAGGAACCCAGAATCAGGCTAGTTCAGACCTCAGATCAATATGGCGCTTGCCAAAGCAGAAAAGGTTTTTGTTAGTCAGACAACATGTGTTGGTGTAAGAGAAGCTGTTATTCAGTGCACAACAGACTTGGGTACACCATTATTCAAAATGTCAGGTTCAAGATGTAAGCTCACAATTGTTCTGATGGCACACAAATCTAAACTGCTACTTTTTGTAGGGAATCCTGGCATCTTTAAAGGTAATCCAAACATGTAGTCCATGTGTCTCATATAGTATCTGACCTGTTTCAATAAGCAACACACGGAAAAAAAATGACCCTGTGCTCTGATAGAAAACCACAAGTTGAGTAAACAATGAATGAAAAAATGGATACATCTAGTCTTTTTACCCCCCAAACCAACCACACTTTGCCTTCAGTAGCTTGGGGCAACAACACCCATTGATATATTGACATGCAAAATACAGCAATATCAAAGAGACAGGGTTGATGTGTTCTTAACCCCTCATAAAGCACAGGATGATATGAAGGTGGGATCAAATCCCTGCTCCAGATATCTGATCATTCCAAAACTTGCTTAGTAATTATTTATCAACCTCAATGGTATTCAGAAAGTTTAAATCAAGTGTGTGCAATATAACAGCAAAACACACTGCAATGCCTATCGGTGAGACAAGGGCATAATTTTTTTTTCCTTTTTTAAAATGGCACCCCGAAAAAAGATTGACACATTCAATCTTGCATTTCATGATATTCCGAAGCAATCCTTTGCAAAGTCAAGTGTGCAGTATGTATTCCTGAGTTTGCTTCTCCAGAGAATGCAGGGGTGAGCTTGACAATGTGACCAGAATGAAGTGATTAGTACTTTACCAACGGTATCACAACAGCTAACAACCATGCCAATGATCCATAGTCATGTTGAAATTTTGCTTTGGGTGAAATAAGAAGGGAGTGTGACTCCTGTCATATCCTGCAAGTCTTAACAAATGTCAGACATGTTGGACATGAACAAGCTGTTTGTACCCATCTCTACCTGTTTTGAAGATATTGGAGTGAGGTTAGTATTACTGAGAAAATTCTAAACGAACGCAAAAATGAGGAATGACTGTATGAATTAGCATAACTAAGCTTTCTATGCTGGTTTTCAGGACAATATACTTAAAACAATGCAAATAACCACACAATAGAACACCCACAACAAACGTGTAACTGCATTAATTGGAATGCTCCACACAGTTTTCTGCATATTATTCACATTACATCAAAGATTCGGCGTGTGAGGGGTACAGCAGTGCTGAGAGTGGTTATGAATAGTAACCAGAGAGGTGGTAATGGGGAGAACTGGGTCCTTCCTGTAGCGAATCTGAACAAATATTTATCAAACCTGAACAAATATTCTGGAAATGGAACAGACTCCAGTTGATCTTCCCAGGTGTGAAGCCAGTAGGTATATGGTCAAGACTATTGCTGTGAATTTGAAACTCCGGCTGCATTTTCAAATGGCCATGAGGTCGAGGAAAAGACAGAAGGTAAAGGTCACTTTTTTCCCCCCAGACTATTACGACTGTAGGATTGGCAAAGTGGTCAGGATGTGAACCAGTTACAAGAACTAAGCAGGTGACTACACTGTTAAGACTACTTTTCTTCAGTACAACAGAACTCCACAAGACTGCGTCTTCACTGCATAGCCTTACTGAGGTTCATCCGGTTTGAGTGATTAGATATGAATAGCCGAACCTCTGGAATGCCAGAAACAGCTGTGTCTATGCCATCATTGTTACGGCCATTGTAGTTAAGAGGTGCCATCAAATAAGGGGAATGGTACTGTCATTGTTGCCAATAACATGAGGATTACAAATCAATATATATATATAAAAAAAGAACAAAACCGCAGTAGTCATTAAGCTTACATAAGAACATGGTGTACTTTTGTTTCCTTCTGCAAGAGTATCCATGAAGCAACTCTTTCTTATTCTAAATGGGTCTTGAGAAGTTGCAGTGCCCCTGCTGTTAATTGTCAAGGGTATATACTAATACAGTCTCTGCCCAGCCAAAGACCCAGACAAGGTTACATTATAAACAATTAAATCCTTTTGCAGAAATACAAATTTACATGTTTACATGTGGAGTTAAAATCAACTAGAATACAGTGTGAGCCAATCCCAACACACCCCTACTTTGCCTGGTCATGTTCCTTTTGTTTCCAGCCTCGTCACACACTAATCCTCCCCTGCAGGGAGGGGTCCAGTAGCTGGTTGTGATGATGACAGTGGACTCCAACTTTGGAGCTCAGAAGGATGCTGTTCATTATTATGGGCTGTCCAGCCCAGGCTGCAAAGGTCTCTTTATCTTCCTCCCCACCTCAGGGCTTCAAGCTTTAAAAGATATGAGGTTTGAAAGCAAGCTAGCCTCAGAAGCATGTTATTCCAGAGGAGGGATCTTGGCATAACAAAGATAATACATGAGCACAATATTACAGAGGCCGTCCATGGAGAGAGAGGCGGTGGTTCTTCCCCACCACCAGCATTTATATGTCCGTTCCAGCCACCACTGCATCATATCCGGGAATGTCGCGTGCCATTCTCGGATCCAGTCTGTGGCCGCAGAGGCAGTGTGCGGCGACTGGAGCACCAGACTGCCACTGCTGGAGGATAAAACCATGCCACACCTTTCAACTCACAGCCTGTAAGTAACCTTGGCATGCTCGCTGCCAAAACCAAACGGGGAGTTTGCGCGATATTTAAAGTCCACTGCTCTCCTGGAGTATGGGATGAATGTCGCAATGGTAAAATGAGATTGTTTCAGACAACAGATGTACAGAGAGATAAATATCTGAAGAGAGGAAAACCTTGCGAGTGTGTTTATGTGCTAGTTTGTGGGTGGTCACTGAATGAGGAATTTGGTTTGGAGTTCAAACTCTCATGTAGAGAACAAAATAGTTTGTACGATTTAAAAAAAAAAAAAAAAAAAGAAAAAGAAAAAAAAAAAAGAAATTGGTCGCAAGGAAAAGGGAAAAAAAATCTAAGACATGTGGTCCCAATGCAGGAAAGGCAAGAGTCTGTTTTAGCCATCCTCCTTTGGGGGTGTGTACCAGCCTTGGGGGAAAAAGCACAACAACAGAATGACTATACATTAGAAAAAAAATAGCACCAATGTACTGTCTCCAGATCTCCACCACCAACAGTACCGCAGGTAATAACCTATTTACACATTCACACGCACAGTACTCCTTTGTTGGTTACAGTAAATGGACATCCTGTCACTGAAGATTATTTATAGAGAAATGAAATAATGAAAGCCATTGTGAATATGGACCTATCTGCTTGCCTAACAAAACAGGCCAATATTTTAAATTATGATCAGTTGACATAAAATACAATTATCTTATGAGCTATTCTGTGAGACACACACAAACACACGCTGTTTTCTGTCCCACTGGTACTGCAAATGAAGCTCTTGCTTTTTTATATTCTACTTTGCAGTTTGTAAACTGCAAATTCCCAGAGCCTTTATTTCATATGTAGATATGTGCAACACAAGTGGAATTACATAACATGTTCAGGTAAACTGCTGGAATGACACCATTCCACTATTCACCTATTTCAGAACAAAAACTTTACTTTGGGTGACACTTGATTTAGATTTATGTGGTTTGCTTCTAGCTACTTTCCATCTGCTATGAAGAGGGAGACGCTTAAAAATATTTAGACATTTCCGGCTCCATCTGCTGTAACAAACACTTTAAAACACTAGCTGGTGTGCTTGTGTTGCGTCAGTAAAATCTTTGACCTTCAGTATAAACAATGGTACATATGAGAAATTATGTTGTCCATGTTTGGTACATACACAACAGTCCAAGTAGTCATTTTCCTACGCTTTGATTCATGAGAGGGATTTGGTTTCAGTAAACAAGGTCAGAAATGAACTCTGTATGAAACTGGAGACAACAACACTCACCGTTCTTTTCGTGGATCTGAACCAGGGATTTGTAGGACTGCTGTGCTCTGGCAAGATTGTACTGGTTCTGCATTCAAAGATGAAAATGAAGTCAACCTTAGAATGTGCATTGCATTTATGATGACAGCACAGAACAGGAAACAGCACTGACAGCTGTTTTCTACAAGCAAGATAAGAAAAAAAAAAAAGCTTATCGCACAATCTCCAATTTCAAAAAGAAAACCCTGTGTATGGTGCAGTACAATGAACACACACTCTCCTCTTGTTTGGCCATTCATACCAGACTGCTTTGACACACACACAGACACACGCCTGGTTAATATCACCATTCATAGAAGACCTGGCTCTGCACCTGTAGCTCTGCACACGTCACTGCTAAACCACAGAATTACACAAGACCTTATGCAAAAAAAATGATATACTTTTCATTCTTGGTAACTTTTTGACAAATTAATCTAACAACTTCAATTCTACATAATATACATCTGTACTACTCCAAACAATACTGAAAACATCTACGGTAAGGCTGCAGAAATGCTATAATGACCCTTTAGTAACTCTATGGTTATTGAAGAAGCCCCTTTTCAAGTGTTACACCCAGTTCACCCCAGCTCAGTTAGTCTATCTTAAAGTAGTATGAGGGATAATGGTCTTTATGAAGGCTGGCAGAGCTTTCATACAAGTAGGTGCAATATCTCAAGTCAACATTTACACATTTTCATTTAAAAAAAAAAACAAGAAAAAACAAAACAAAAAAACTCCTATGCACTCCCAAAACAACTACTTTCACTTCTAGCACAACACAGACACTACAGTCTTGTTAAGAATGAAAACTATTAGGAGTCTAATTCTAAAGATAGAGGGGTAAAAAATAAAATCATAGGAAAAGCTCTCTGATAAAAATAACTTCACTCATTATAATGCGAGCATTATGCAAGAAGAGCTTAAAAATAAACAGTGACCCATTTGCCCTTGGTCCCCAAAGAGAAAAACAATTTCAGTAACTTTTGTTAGAGGCACCCAGTCAACTGATTAAAATAGCTCTTACAATGAAATGATGCAGAGAAATGAAAAAAACAACAACAAAAAAACGTGCTTTTTCCAAATATTCATCATATTTGCACTTACTATCTGATGGGGAAAAGGAGAAAGAGAAAAGGATGAAAAGCAAACAGTGTGCTATCAACATATCACAGGACATTTCCTGGCTTGAAATGAACCTCTGGTGCTTCCTCACTTACTTTATTGGCTCCAAACTGCACTCTGGCTTTTCCTTTGACTAAAGTGGCATTGATCTGCATGATGACAGACTCAATGGAATAGGCACTGCTCCAACCCTGCAATCAGGAAGCCCAGTGTCAATAAGAGTAGGTCTCAAAATGTATTAAAAAAAAAAAAAAAGATTCAAATACAATCCAAGCATTTTTTTTATTATGCAGTGCAAAATTCACTTTTGTTTTTATCCTTTGGAAAAATACATTTGACATACCTGTTTGGTGAGAAGTTCCATGCACAGGGCACCTCCTCCGAGAACGTAACTAAAGCAAGGATAAACAAATTATAAGAGGAAGGGTTATCCGAACAGCACAAGGAAGCCCTCTTCCTGTTTTTATGTAGGCACTTTTTAATCTCTCGGTTTGTTGATAAACTCTGCCTCAATTTGAGAATGGACTATGGGGATTGAAGGAACTGTTAAGTGTGCATGCTAAATGAACTCACCCTCCAGAAAGCACAGGCGAAACTACCCGGACAAACGGCGGATCAAAGGGGAAATTATCCTGTAGAGACAACCAGCCAAAAATGCTTCACTTAAAGACTTCAAAGACTCTCAAATTCAGTTTCATTTTCATGAATGCAAAGTCAGTTTTACTCACTTTATATGAGAAGTTTAGTAAAATGTAATCCATTCCTTCCTTTTCCTTTAAGACTTGTAAATCACTGTGTAAGGGGCTATCTGGATCCACCCTGTTGGGCATTAAATTATGTTATCAGTCAGTGTTTATGCGAACAGAGAAAAGAAGAAAAACAACAACATGATTTTTCATGGATCAAAGATCCCCCAGTTACTTACGTCCTTAGTTTGACGTGCCATTCATACAGGCTGTCGTTAACAAGCTCAACCGAATAGATGCCTGCAAAAGAAAGTGATTAAATATGAGTCTTTAGGTGTCTCCCAGTGCAAAGGCTTTGTAACAACTGTAATAATTTATCTCCCTTTTCAGCCTATAAACTAAAAACAGCAATGCAGTGAGGCAAAGGTTTAGATGTATTTTGACAGGTACCTCCAGTCTCCACTGTCAGCTAATTCTGAATCCGTTATTTGAGGCCTTGTTCAAAATTGTTCAAAAGTGAGGATATTTCTACATAATGAGACTTCAAAATGGGTTTCTGCCTACTGCATAAAAAATTTGGTATTCATATTTCAAAGAACACATTTTGTTTTGTTTTTTTTGTTAAGCCTCAGTGGAAAACATGCTGACGTGCCTACAGCCATTACTAAAGCATACATGAGTTGTTTGCAAATAACAGAGGGGTGGAGCTGACCTCATCTGGACAAGCTGTAAAGGTGCTTTTTTTGAATTCTCTCTCTCAAATTCATGTACACATCATGCCTCTTATATTGAAATGTCTGATATTCACCAATACATATCAATCACATTAAGAGGATATAACAGATGATAACCCCCGACCCCCCCCCCCACTCAGATCTGCTACAGAGTGCAAACCTTCTGGTTGGTGAGCATTACCTGTCTTGTAGCTCTGAGACCTGTAGATCTCTCTAAGCTCCTTCATCAGGCGGTCAGATGCTTGCACTGAACCAGACACTGCTCCCTGCAATAATAATAAACAACAACAACAGATGTAACAATAAAGACAAAGAACACCGTGCTTTGCAATTCACCATGAGGGTAAACCTATCATCTGTACTCTATACAGGCCAACATCAAAGAGAAAGCATTATCCTGCAGGATGTCAATATTTACTCCTCTACACCCCTTGAGATTATTTCACCAATCCACAAAATTATAAAAACAAACAAAAAATAAATAAATGCATGAAAAGCTTGCATTATTGGCTCCATAGTTAGGACACTGTTGCATTTTTGACACAATTCAGATACAAGGACAGGTCCATAGCTGAGCTACTGAACAAAATGCTGAGCAAGCTGAGATCCAGAACAAAAACAAATCATTTCATAAATTTATGCTGCCTTGAAGGGCAGACACTGAAAGAAACCTGAAGATGTGCTGTATATAGAAGCACATTAATAAACAGGTCACATTCCCCCACTGTCAGATAAATGGATGAAATATCTTATAACCGACTTGTTTTTCAGGTTTCTTCTTTCCAAACCGTTTCCATTTGTCATTCAAAAATTAATCACTATCTTAAGCCCTAAAAAGTTAAACTGACAAAATGTTTAGGTAAGCTCACATATATTCTATATACAGAATATGCGTCAATCAATAATAGTATCTACCATTAGACCCCTTGGTACCTCAAAATATACACACATTACTGAATAAAGACTTACATTCAAGTGGTCCTGCCTCTGGTTCTTACGGATCTTCTCCAGGATGGCCAGATTTTCCTTCTCAATGCCATCATCTTCAGATTTTTTCCCATCCACAGGCTCCTCCTCTTTCATTTCATAGTGGTCCAGATCCTCTATGTCCTATTGGTTCATATTTGATATTTTAGGCATTCTTAGTGCATATTATACTTTCCAAAACATACCCTAACAGCATGCAATTCCAACAGCCTAAACAATGCTCTTTAAAAAAAAAAAAAAAAAAAAACAAGATTTGGATTTTTGAGTATGGAGGAGGAAACTAAAGAAGCGTGTATCATCAACGTGGGGGGGGGGGGGGGGGGGGGGTGATGATGCAGATGTAGATGATTCTGCATCAATTCACAAATGTCAAAAATCAATTTTCTGTTTGGAAAGAAAAAGGCAGTGCCACACCCGGATCTTTATTGTTATCTTGTGGTTCATCTTCAAAAAAAAAAATGGCAGCATTTTTTTTACATCAACTTTCCACCTCATCACCCAAATTGTTGTGTAATGTTAGTGGAGTGGAGCAGTGAATTCTAGCAGTAACAATCAAGACCATCTGACCAACACACACTGCAGCATGAAACAACCTAAACCGACTCTGAGGTGAAGAAAATAACTCTGTGCTCAGTGTGTTTTGTTGCTCAGTGTCTTGGACAGTGATGGCTTTCCCCGGAGCTAATGGAGACATAATGTTAACAACAACACAGCGGAGAGCATTCCTCCCCCTCATTTTGTTATTCTCATGCAGGCAAGAGACTCGAAAATGCCTTTGAATAAATTAATTCATTAATTAATTTGGTTAACTTTTTAAAATAAAAAGGCTGCAGACCATTTATTTTAATTGCCAGTTATGTTTCATATTGGAATAAAGACACCAGTGAATGGTTTGGCACACAGTGTACTGGAGCAAGAGAGTGAAATAGGCTGCCTTTCTGTCCATTCAATTGAGAATCGATTCTGAATCGAATCATACACCAAAGAATTGGAATCTAATCGAATTGTAATATTCCCAAAAATTCCCACCCCTAATCATCACTTAACACCTGTAACAACACACTAAGAGTAGAACAAGTGTTTAGTTTGATATAATAACTTGCCTCTCCCATCTCCTCCTCCTCTTCTTCTTCAGATGTGACCTCTTCTGTTCCATGCTATAAACACACACACACACACACATACATACAAGGCATTAAGTTAAGTTGCATACAGTGAATTAAGTAGGAGACTTAATGAGCAGGCTGATCCTTTTATTTGTCAGAAGACCATCTTCTACTGACTATGACCACAGGAGGAACAACCTCATGGAAATCATCTTTGCGATGTAGGCTGCTATCTCCTTATTAAGTACAAGTGGTCTGGAAGCACATAAAGCATCCTGATATAAATATAGATTGCATAATCCTCAAATTAATTATTTCTAGCCAGTGTCCTGGTGTACCATACTGTGCCATGCCACTGAGAGGTATTTGACAAGAGCAAAGTAAGGCAGCCTTGCCTTTCGGTCTTGTCCCACAGGGCCTGCAGGCAGGGGCTGATCCAGCATCTCCACATCAGGGTGTTGAGGAAGGTTGTACAGTCGGCAAAGGTCACAAATGAGCTTCTTCAACTGCTGCAAAAGCTGGTAAAGATAAACCACAAAAAGGAGGTTAAAGAGAGTCAGAGACTGTTTGCAGTCAAACAGAAAGACCACAAAGTCATTAGGCTGCCATCAACTGGTGTGTTCTGCTTTTGCAAATTTGGTGCAATTCAAATATAGCATGCCGGTAAACATCTGTGCAAAAGAGACAAACTGATCTTATCTATCCCCAGGAAGGCATAGTCTGTCTCTTACCTAACGCACAACACACACACACACACACACACACACACACACACATTAAGTTATGAAAAAAAAATTTCTGTCCAAAAAAACTTGACAGCACTTCTATAAAAAGCTTATTTTGTGTCCTACAAACAAAAACATGCAGCATGAGTAAGTAGGCTAACTAAGCACAGTCACCATATACGTAGTGAGGATGGGCATTTCAAGCAAAAATACTATTCGATATTCACTGGGAACTATTGGACCATTCTTCGAAGACTCCTCCAAAGTAAGAGAGAGACTGTTCACGACTTCACAACTCTTGTCTTTTTATTTTGATGTCATGTTCTTTAGTGATGCAATGCTTGTCTGAATGAGCTAGAATCCACAACAGAATCTAATTAAGCTGTTAAACCAAACAACCCTATGAAACATTGTTTATAGTGAACTGCGCCACATCCTTGCCCATAAAACACACAGACAGAAATGGATCATTTCTCTTCCACAGGACAGGTTATTGGCAATCAGCCTGTCACACTACAACTCAGTATGCTTGAGGAAACATGGTCCTGACTCTTCAGGCCTAACAAAAGCTAACAAACCCTAATGTTAACGGCACAACCGGATAAGGGGAAATGAGTTATTTCTATATTTGTCATATAGTGACATATCAGTGTTAATACAGCCCAAAAGGTTTATCATTTAAGTCATTATCACAACAAACTTCATCATGGAAAATGAGCTGATCTCAACTAAGCTACTGAACTACTAAGATACTGATTCTAACACTGACACTTAGACACTATTAGATACCCTACTAAGATACCGATATCTACTTATTAAGATAAGATTCATAAAGGCTAATCTGAGTGACTGTTCAGGTCCATTTCGTATTTTTATTTATTTATTTATTTTTTAACAGTAATTCCTGCTCTGGAAAACATCCTCTCAGATGGCACAGACATTGCGGGCACAAACAATTATGACCTTGCTAATTTTGCCAGTCGGGGATATTTTTTTTTGTTTGTTTTCCATGGTTCATGGGATTGATATGGAGGGGTGGGCACTTCTCTGGCAGTACTGATTTAATTCAGTAGTTGTGTCCGTTGTTTCCACATCACTTTAGTTTAGTAGTTTTTTGGCCAACAGCTCGATTTCATCTGATTCAACTGCGACCATCTCTTCCACACCCTCGGAGCTGCTTGAGAGGAGAATGCACGCTTTTGTCTGCACAGCAAGTTCAACTTCATCAGCTGTTAACCTCAAGTGTTTGTGCTTCGGATCCAGGAAGGATGCAATGTATGCAACCTTGTGAGCCCTGCTGACATCTGTAGGTGCAAGTAGCTGCTCCAGTGAAGCAGACACAGTGTGCTTTGGGTGACTCTCCCTGGGCTTCTTTGAGGTCTTTTAACATGACAGTTGCTGTAACCAGTTAAACCATGGAGATGGATACTCCACAGATTCTCCACACAACGCTGTGGTAGCACATTTCAGTGAGTAAAGCATAGGTATGAGCTCCTCCATAATACCCCTGCTATCATCAGTCAATTCGAGGGTTCATGCATCTGATAGTTTGGTGAACACTCGGTCTGACGAGACTGCAGATATTGTCTTTCTTTGTAGTCGCTGGAACATGTCATGAATAGAATTCCATCTTGTTTGGCAGTACTGCACTGATTTGTGCGGTTGTATTATGATGGAAATGAGAAACCAGACAACTGACAGATGTAACCACATGGTTTATGTGTTGAAGCATGAATCTGTCGTTTATAGCGAGTTGGAGTGAATGTGCAAAACAAGATTGAGAATCCCAGTCCAGGCGTTCAGTGTTAGCTAGCAGCATGTTGCTAGCGTTGTCATGTGCGCATGCTGTGACTTTTCCGTTTAGTCCCCAGGGTTCAGTAGTGGTGAGAACCACATTTGCCAGGTTTTCAGTAGTATGCCATTTTGTCATTGCTTTAGTTTGCAGAACAGCGCTCTGTATTTCCCAGCTGAGTATTTAATGACCGGTGACCACTATATACTATTCAGTTGTAAGTGCTGTCCATGAATCTGCGGTCAACACTTGTCAACCGAGTGCATCGCTCACTTGTATTATCATCATATATTCTCCAGTTTTGCTGATATGGATTTTCTTGATGGGGCCGTAAACTCACTCACAACAAATGCCCCCCAAACTTTGAAAACCCTCGCTTTCGACAAAGCTGATGGGAAGGATATCTTTAGCTGTCATCTTTGAGATGAGGGCTGTTGTTTGCTCTGTACGTCTACCATCAAACTTACTTCGTCTGGTAACAAAGCTAGCCATTGCTTGTTGATCTGTGGATGATCCCCAACCTTCTGTTGGGTGCTTCGCTCTCAAATGACTGTGCATAGTTGTTGTAGACTTGTGATATGCTAGCTTTATCTGTCAGAGTTTGCACCGCACCTTATTTTAGTTAATTTGTTTGAAGGAGTTCCACACAGAGCTTTCTGATGGCTGTAGTAGTCTTTGCATGGTTCTCCTATTTGTACATTAGCATCTAGCCCATCTCACAACGCTGTAGCAAATGCCCTTGTGTGGAAAGAGCCGAATTGAATGTGCCGCACACAACAAGGGAAAATATATTGTTTAATACAAGACGATAGTCACAAACTATTCGATTTTTATAATTTAATCACTATTCGAAAATTTGGAAACCATGACACATCCCTAAAATGTAGGATTACATAAGCAGCAGCTTATCACATTTAGGCCTTGAACACTGTTCCAATGATCTAATGACATGGCCATTTGGTCATAAGTACAGACTCTCACACATTTCTGCAGCACATGCAGGCTGTTTAGGTTTGAAAGGCCATATTGTAAAAAAAAAAAAAAAAGAAAAGAAATAAGCTCCTACTTTGGTAAATCTTGGGGAGACGATTTTTTTTAAAGGACAAGAACTGTATGAAAGGTCTAAGCATTGAAATAAAATCCAATCCTAAGTGTACTTAGTATTTAAAACATCTAAATAATAGCCAACATAATGAGTCAAAGTCCAAAATAAAGGGGCAGTGCCAAAAGATTATTTAGCACCACAATTACCTGCCTCCATTTGACACAGCAGGCTGGCATTATGTCACAATAATGCAAAGAAAATGCTCCTGCTGTGAGGCAGCCTGGTCAAAAGGTGTTAAGCCGAGCAATTCAGTTAACTCAACCAGAGTGTTTTCTTTTCAACTAGTCATGTGCCAAATACCAGACAAGCCATAAAAGCGTTTTGAGTGAAGCTACATCAAATCTGTTTTGGCATGTGAGGATAATTTTGGATCTTAGCTGGGTAGAAAAATTATCAGCTAATTGCACTTTGTTAACTTGAAACCAATTGCTCTGTATCAGAAGGTACGTGTCTTTGGGCAAAATGTTGGATGACAGGTTATAAGTTCATCCTTTACAATGCATCATAAAAATGTCAGCAGGTCCTCAAAACGTTTACATAAATCCTCTTCTTCAGTGACACATAATGAAACAAGTGAATCCCGATCATTACCAGGGTGCTGCCTTTTCTCACATCTTCCAATCGCTCCAATACTTGTGTCAAGCTCGGGTCATCAGAGTCCACAAACCATATTGGCGGCGTAGATGGATAAGACTCCTAAACACAGTGGAACACAACAGAAACAAGACAGTTAGCTTACACCAATACGTTTAATCTAGCATATGTACCTGCGTGTCGCAGGGTTTAACACAATGTCAGTAAATAACGTAACATTTGGCTTGACGACATTAGCATTCAGAGTGCAGGGTTAGCTAACAGCTATGGTTGCTTCATAACACTTTATAATGTCGGATTGTCAAACCAACAAAAACCCGCAATCTGTACTGCGTAGCTTCAATTCACACTGGCTAATGAAACTACGCAAACACCCTGCCCCGCATAGCATCAGATTATCGCACAGTTGTGGATGTAGCCTGCTACCTGAGTTAGCAAGTTAACCAGCTAACTTTAGCTCGCTAACGAACAACACGGGACGCGTATAAATCCCGGCGCTTGTATTTATGTCCCCTTACCGTTATGTTACAGTGGATAATTAACAGCTTTTCCCCCGTTACATTAAACTGGCAGCTCAGCTCATCGGGCTTCCAGTCAATGATCCGGAATCGTTCGTGGTTTGGATCAAAAATGGACTCCAAAAACTTCAGTTCGGCCTTCAGCCCCGACACCGACATCTTCCACGCATCTCCGGCCGGGCCGCTGGGGAGGGGGAGAAGTCGGGACTTAGCTTTTAGCTAGCTAAAGCCACAACGCAAATCTCACGCCTTAATATATTTTTAAAAGTGGACAAGTGGTGTCAGGATACCCCGTTGGACAGAGCTGGATACCCAGTGTCAGCTATCAAACAGCGTCCAGTCAAAATTTCAGCGCAACCAGACAGACTTGCTGATGAAGTAGCTAACGTTAGCTAGCTAGCTTACAGTTAGCGTTTGAAACAGCGTTAGCAAGGCGATGCTAGCCGCTGTTGTTGTCTTTCCGTCTATTGTTGTTGTCCGCCTATGATAACAACATGTTAACGCTCTCGCTGTGTCCCGTGGCCGTCTCCGCTCAGTCCCATCGGACAGCCGCTTGTTATCTACTTAACTGGGAAACAAACATATATTAATTCCCAGAATCTGAATTTATATCCCGATGAAGGGAAAGTGTTTTTCATCCCGGTGTTCAACTGTAGCTGGCCTCTTGTGGGGTTTAAAGATGGCGTTCTGCAATCTCCCTGTTCCCGCAGAGTCCCAGCATTCAGCGCGTCCTCACTGTATCTGAAGAACAGATAGAAAAAGTTCATCACAGTGGACCATTTGAGTTAATTAAACATCTGTATGTGTGTGTTTGCACAGCTTCTATAAGACATATTTCTTTAAATTGAGGTAAAAGACCTTCACTGCTTAACATGAGTCAGACTAGAGTCAAATCTGAAGCACAGAACTTAGATAGATGGGTGTTTCTATTCCATTTTTGCTCTGGTGCCACCAAAGATGAGTGAAATAAGTTAGATTCTGTTACCATGGAAATGATTATTGGTACAGTGTCAATCAGAGTCAGTATCAGCTGTCCACTAATATCAACATCATCAAACAGCAAAATTTCAGTACTGAGTTCAGTAGAACATTTGAGAAACATGAGAAAGGAAAAAAAGGATCATGTCTATGGGTTGGCCCTGTTAAATAGTCTAGGAGCTCCAAGCTGACTGTGTGTCAGTTGTGTTTCAGTAATTTGATTTCTTGCTAATTTGTCTGGGAATTTGCACTACAAAATTACAATATCAACTGGGTTCTACATCAGTACATAATCTTGTGATCCTGTCTTGTAGAGGTGCTCTTTGCCAAAACGTAGTTTGAACACGTTAACTAAATAACTAACTGACATACAGAAAACTTGGGCCCGGTAGTGTTCAAGTATAAGAGAACTGGTTGATTACCTACCTACCTACCTACCTACCTGTGCAAAATATAAGGAAGCTGCCATCTGTAGTGTGCTATATGCACTGTGCTTGAGGTGAACTTGGAAGCAACAGGGACCTGACTGCAAATTTTGACCTGGAGCCCCCAAACTATCAGGCTATGATAACCAGGAGATGTTCTTCTTTATTTAATAAAAGGAAAAAGCCAATTACCTATCATATTCAGAATGTTCTGTGTATGCATGTGTGCGGGCCTACATGCATGCGTTTATGCATGTTATGTGTTTTTGTCAAACAGATAATTATATACAGATAAATATATTTCATCCAGTGTTTTGTACAACCTTCAGCAATATAAATTTTGATTTAAATGTAAAATGTTACATCTTAATGATCCAAAATAATAGTACAGTAGTATAGTAAAACACTGACCTGATGTGGCTGTGCAGCTCCAGCCCAGCATTCATTTTTCCACTGTCTTATTCACTCTGGATTGTAAAAAAAAAATCTACTCAGCTCATAAGAAGGTAACAAAGTAACATGCTCTAGTTCATGAAATGAAATAACCTCTGTAGTAGTGCTTGGTGCCCAATAGGGGGTAGTATTGGCTTAACTTTTGATCTATAAACACTCAAAGCTTATGAAAACTCATCATTTGTGCTCTCTAGTAACTAGTGGTGACTGTTCTTTAGGCTACAATAATAAATATTTCGTTCATATTTATAATATTCTAAAATGTTGGTATGCAGGGTGGATTAGGGGTATTATAAAATGTTGGCATAATTATAAAGAAATAGAACAAATGGCAAACTTGTGTCTAGATAATTTCAATGTTTTCTGGGAAACTGTATTGCGATCGCTATCGACTGAAAAAAACTTGGAAATATTTTGACTTTCAAGTTGAGAGCCAGACAGGTTCAATACTGGGTAGATGGCACACAGCCTTTGGAAGCAGTCCTTTTAGTCCATAAATTCAATTAGACAGATAGGGTAGGTTTCAGGGAGCACAGCAAATCTCAGAAAGAACTTTAAAAGCCATACCTTTTGTGAGTAAGCCTGTTATCAGGAGAGATTTGGGAGCAGCTGACTGGGTCCAGAATAGTGCTGTGCTGTCGACTCTAATTATGGTATCACAAGGTTTTCCTTTCAACAGGGATAACCTTGCTTTTACTTTGCCCTCTCAAATTAGTATTCTGTGATAGACAGTGGAGGACACAGGTAGCTCACTTGAACATTACTGGTAGAAGTTCAGTGTGTGGAGTGTTTAGTAATATGTTCTACCTCAAACCTGCTGTAGCATATGAATGCAAGCAGAGGAGAGGAATACAACTGTGGCCCTTAAAAATGTGTTGAAGTTGTTCAGTACTTCTGGGCCTATAGCTAAAATTGTGGCATTTTGATTTACCACCGCCCTTGTTCATCCAAGAATGGATGTGGCAGTTGGCACGTTTGTTCTGCTCTGTGCCAGCCACTGGTGATGTGAAGGGTCTTGAGAGAAGAGTGATAACCAGGAATTAACCCATGACAGCATTCTCATATGGGTCAAACACAGGTCTATCCCAAGCTACGGTGCTGTCTATATATATGTCAACATCTACATATGATTTTTAGATTCATTTTGCAGAATATTGCAACTGTGTGTAAACTGACAGTCTACCTGAACTCACTGAGTGCGTGCAGTGAGGTCAGGGGATTTGCTAATGTAATGGTTCCTCTGGAAAGGTCACGGTTCCAGTCTAGCACACATCGTAATTCATTTTTGCAGGGTTTTGGGTAGCAAGAGTGGAGGAGGTGCTGGAAAATCAACAAGGGTAGATGGTCATGTATACCTTGGTAGTAATCAATGTGTGAACCAGGGGAGCAATGGCTGCCACTGTGTTCTTCTTTGTGTGTGTGTGTGTGTGCATAAAGAAGTCAGGGTATTGGCCAGACTATGATCATAGTAATTTATGATTTATGTAATTTGAGTAGGTCACAAAGGTTTGACAAATTATACAAGGAAATTATTTCCATTGAAATTAATATCACATAATACCTCCAGATATGAAGATTGGCTGGTTGAATGGGATGTAATGCAGAATTTATTAATGCTCCACATGAGCTGAAAGTAATAATGAGCTTAGTCAAATCACTTCCTAATAAAAAAAACCCTTCACTCATTTTAACAAGGCAACCTCTGTATATGACTGATATTACGAGGTTTAATTTTATAAATTATAGACCTGATCATTAAGTATGAAGAGAAATATTTGTTGTTGAAGACTGTTGTATTTTAAGGGTTACTTTCAGTCTTTACACCTGGTTGCCAGATTGATCTTGAAGCTGCTGACCTGTGTGCAGGTTGACTTTTCACTAGTAGGTTAAATCAATAGTATCTGTTTTTGTTGGTGTGTAATTACTCTGCATTGATTGCTTATTTAGGATACTGTGTGGAGGGACTGTCCTCTACACGTGTCTTTGACCAGAATGTCGTGTTATAGAGGGTAGCAGCTGAATAACATCCTGTCAAAAGCAATTAACGCACCACGCCCAATGTGTTGCATCTTCCCACAACTGACAGCCGCTGAGAGGTTGGCTCCACACTCTCAGACAGATTCATTACAGTTGCATTTGTGCTTTTCCTAAATCTTGGCAAGTAATTAATGAAATGTTTTTGCATGAATATTTTTGCATGGAAACCATCATAATTCATGTTGTGTCTTAGGGAAAAGATATGGTATATGCTTCCTCATTGATTGCCCCTATAGTATTACATCTATTTCACTCATGAAGAAGACATGCAAATGAAGGGGGCGTGGGGGGAGTGGAGGGTGGGGATGGACAACTGAGTAATGGATTGTAGACCTCAATGCTAGAATTATGTTCCATATATTCTAGGCTGAGTGCATATAAAACATTCTTGGCAGAGTATATCTTCAGGGATGTCACAAAGGCATGTGCAAGGCTTGTCAAGGGTCAGAAAACAAATAAAACAAATGTCTTTGGTTGAATCCTGATTGTCTTCTCAGCCTTGTTTTATGATTGAGCAGCTGACGTGTAGTTTGTCACAGCGTGCCTGTGTACGCGCTAATAAAGAGGCAGATTGCTGTTGTCCTCAATGATTTATTCTGTTCTTCTGTCCTCTATCTGCACTAGACGAAAAGTTAATTAAAACCCTGTCTTGTTTCCTCATTCCATCCTAGACAGTGCAAGCAAATCATCTCACACCATTTACAACACACTTTTATTATTTCTTTATGAACAAGAGCTGAAGTCAACAGCTCGAAGGCATGCCTTCTTTTTCAGCTTGACCTCAACCTCATTACAAGATGTAAATGCATAACTTTTCATCTCATTTACATAATCTCTTACACTGATCAAATTGTTATGTGTGATTAAGAGGTATTACTTTCCCAATTAAACATTTAAATACCTGGCTTGTCTATGGACTTTAGGATTATTTACAGCAGAGGTGAAACTGAATCAGCTGAACCTCACTGCCCTTTTTGTCTATTAGCTCTTCATAGAAGAGTATGTGATGGC
Source organism: Euthynnus affinis (assembly GCA_029490765.1). Classification (NCBI taxonomy): domain Eukaryota; kingdom Metazoa; phylum Chordata; class Actinopteri; order Scombriformes; family Scombridae; genus Euthynnus; species Euthynnus affinis. The sequence continues at coordinate 19,468,676 of CM055839.1, forward strand.
CATTTTCAGCTCATTAGTCCACTATAACTAATTTTATCAACAGTATTAGCCAAACAACTGTTATAAATTCACCACTGCAAGAAAAAAATAGGTGTTTCTAAACCACTGTGGTATTCTAAACCACAATGTCTTTTAAGGATTCGGAGGTGTTTAGATGTTGATCTTTGGATAACTAAAGCCATTTCTCAACCACCTCTGCTGCTGATTCACCACATACAGGAGGGCAGTTTGTCAGAGCAGACAGCACCATTCCCACCAAGGTGGAGCAATATTCAATTTTCTTCTAGGGAACAGTGACCATACAAGCAAAGACAGAGAAGAAGGTTAACATCCAGGACACACAGCCCTCACAGTGAGTGCAGCATACTGTATGTCTTTGCATCATCCACACAGCTGACAGAGACGGTAGTTCACTTACACCAACTCTTTATCTCATACCCAGTGCTGGACAACAGCTGTCACAGGCTCCATTTAGAATACAAGGTCCTTTCTGCAAATTAATCATTGATTCACATGAGCGTAACTCATGTTGGCTTTCAAATGTTTATGCTGCAAGGGGTAATGACATATATAAGCCCAATGTACCATAATGTGAGAACTGTCCTTGAGACTGAAAGGGAACCACACTGGACCCCTGTTTGCTGCAGTCTTTTACTAAATGTTAATGGTTAATGTTAATTTGAACGGAATTATCTGTCTGGAGGGTGGCAGATATATTTCACCCTGGAAAAAAGGTAAATACAGCCACAATCCCTAGTATTTTATAACTATGTTACGATGCATTAATACATGTACATCATCTTGTGAAAGCATGATGTAAATGTATTACATTTTTGTAGATTAGGTATTATGGTATATTATACAAATTGCTTTTGTATAATTCTCACACCAGTGTCTTCCAAAACATAATTCCATTAAAAAGGTACTTGTCAATTCCATGGGTCTTAGTCGGCTTAAGTGTTTCTCCAATGAGCCCACAGAGGGCCATTACTCTCAAATAGTACTGAATAAAGAGCAAATGTCACCTTGAACTGCAGTGGTATCGCCAGAAGTGTCTGAGCAGTCTCTTTATAACATAACTTACAAAGTTAAAAGCTGTGGATGAAGTCAGGTTTGAAGGAGAAGTGTACAAGTCTTATAGTAAACTTTGTATACAATGTATACATAAGAATGAAGACTGGAAACAGATAACACCAATTAACTGTTGAAAATTAACTGATAAATATTAAGTTTACAACAGACTCAGTGTGGTTATGAAATCACTTTGAGGTGAGGAAACACCAATGATGGTGACAACCCTAACCCTAGCAAAAACACAGGAACCATAAGAGAAACAGCATCTACAAAACATCAACATTAATAATGCAAAACATGTATATTGGTTTTATAGGTTTAGATTAGGACAGTATGATGTTCATACCTTGCTCTTTCCATAGTAAAGTGCCAAGCATGAATCCAGATTAAAACCATGATACATATTGAAATGTACTGCAGAGTAGAAGTGTAGAAAGATGCAGGTGAAAGACAAACTTCATTATGAGACAGCAATATTACAGCATGGAGGGACACAAAGAGAAATTGTTTGATGGCAGTCCTCATATTTTGTAAAGTCATGTATTTTTCATAAGTCTCAGTGTAATGGATGAATGAACTGTATTGGACCCATCTAACTGGATAAAGGTTATCTGTAGAGAATCACTGTTCAGTTGGATCTGTTGTTCCTCATATGGTCTAACCAAGTAAACTGCTGCCTAATCACATTCAAGCCAAAGTCTATTTACTTTCTGGGGCACTGCTGTTCTGGCAAGAGGCAAAGTGGGCTGGTGGAAGGGTCTCGTAAATGAGCGCACCATTGCCAATCTATCCATCCTAATGCTAATACAGTTTACAGGGCCAGTGAGAGACCCTGACAGACTGACAATGGGGGAAGGAGGCCCGGCTTAAATCAATTAGCTAAGAGGACAAATACCATCTAAATCATACCCTGCCTGGCCCTGGGCAATGGGCCTGAAAATGGAAAGTACATGCAGGCAGAGAGTAGCTCTTACTCTATCCCAGCCAGTGTTATGATTGAGGTGCTGACAGTTAAGCATACACTTACTGTATCAACAAGCTCAGAACTGAGCAGACACCAAAAGTCAAATCAGAGAGCATGCTTCAATTAAATCACTAGCTTCATCAATCAACACACTGTTAATTTCTGCTACATTAGAATCAGGGTACAGTACGTCCACTTTTGAACCTTCTGACATTGTGAGACTAAGGCAGAAGTTTAAACTTTCATCTGGATCACTTTTAAGGGCCTAGCATGCTTCAAACCATGTGCTTGTTGAGTCATCCAATAGCATCTAAATTCCTCTTTCCAACAGCAAAATTGTGTGAAAGTACACAGGATTTGAACTCTTCTCCAGGATGGTTGCTTGCTGAATGTGGAGAACGTGCAGTTTATCTAATATGAGCCGGTCAGCAACACCATGTGCAGCACTGCCTTCATGTACATATTGTACATCTTAGTTTGTCTGAAACATGCTGATGCCTTTATGTGCATTTTGATGAGTTGAGACTCAAAACGGCTCACCTTTGGCATGTTTGTGAGTTTTAGTCTGGCTTTCTTATGTTATTATTTTGCTAATTTGGCTTGTATTTTCTAGGGTTTGGTTTGCTTTAGGTCAAGTTGCACTTCCATAAGCTGCATCAGCTATCATTAGTTGCTTTGTTCATGCTTTAGCATCAGTGGATCTTTCATCAGCTGCTTAGCTACCAGCTAACTAGCATCATATTCATTCAACAGTGGCTTTTATAACCTGACACTTCTCAATGGCGTCTTTGCTGATGACTACTCTTCAGGTCAACACTGTTTGCTGCCTCAGCTGCTTCCATGACTCCGACCTCCTCCTTACTGTATATACTACACTTTATTAGTGACTTCACTGGAATCATGTAAGTGTTGGGGGGGGGGGGGGGCTTTACTCAAAGCTTTACTTTTTGAGAGCTCTCTCAAAGAGTAAAGCTATTTCTGACAAATCTTAACTGTATAACAGCTTTCTATAAATGGTCAATTTTGTGACTGTGACTGGGCTTAAGTTAGCTAACTAAAGCCAATAAATCCGGCTTTGTGAGACAGGCTTCTGGATCCTTTCACTTTCCTTCATTCTAAAGTTGTGACTTGAGACAGTTGAGAAAGTTTCTCCACCTGTCTAACAGTCTGGCTGTTTGTGTGAATATGTGTTTTGACGGTGGGGGGAACAGGGAGGGATCTGATATAACGAGAAAAGTTAGGGACATATGGTGGCTGTGCTGAGAAGCTGTGTGTGGCAGATAACATTTTCCATGGATGATTCTGATCACAGTGGAGACTGCAAGAAGGAGAGGGTCTCAAGGGGAGCAACATACCATCTGGATTCCTGTGAGCTGTGACACATCCATCTCTACCTGTGGACCAGTGAGTAACCTCTCTGTAGTGCTCACCAGGGCAACAGCCAGAGAGATTAGATAAAGTCAGAACTCACAAGACACACTTCTCAGACTGGTCAAATTACTCTCTAAATTAGAGCAGAATAAAGATTTTTTAAGAATAAAACAGCAAGACGTCTTTGCAAATTCACTTTTGTTGACTATCTAGATAACAAAAGCATTGATCTCTTCGTAAAACTGTATTGTCTCAGTGTGTTTACTTCCGGCTAGCTTATTGTATAGAAAGCAGTGTTTAGTAAGGTTCTTATCATCCTGAGGCCATGACTAACTTTTCTTCAAATGTCCTCTGCATCAGATATGCTGTAAACGAACAAGGACATAATTCATTTTAAGTCCAGGCTAAGTTATGCAATGCTAGAATTATAACATACATCTAATCAAGTACAGCAAGGACAGCTCCCTAACCTCGCTCCCTGGTCTAAGGCCAAGGAAAGGCTTTTTCACATCATCACATAACTTGATCGCTAAGGTGGGGATGAAATACATATTTTATTATTATTATCATATTTTATAGCAGGAAGAATTCTATCTAACAAATCATTTAGCTTTCTTTAAAAATAACAAAACGACAGGAAACAAGGACAAGAAACTGTCACATTCAATAAACAAATCAGCTAAAAATTACATTAGATGTCTCAAATGTATAATTAAGACTCAAGTGATTGAATGGATTGTTGGTTATGAAATGCTCCAATATTTACTTGTTACTGAATACCCAAACAATGCATGCATCATTTTGTACAGACAACCTGTACACCCCATCGTCATGTTGAAGAAAATGTTACTACCCCATTATTCAAGATTACAGTATCTGCTGCAATATGCAAGACACACAAAGGATGAAAATCACAATGTGGGTACACTTTATAGCCACTCCACCAGTAACAAACTACTGTATCCTATTCAGCCTATTTGCTTTCAGCTAATTGATGAATGGTTGCATTTCCATGTGGAAAATGCAGCTTCAGATCCAATCTGTTTCACTTATTTTGGAGTAACTACCAGCCATGCTGCCTGTGGTTAGTTGATTATCTCTGCCCTGCATCATTAGCAGCCAGTCCAGACAGACACGCAGCAATCAGTCACTTCACCATCTGAACCCAGCCTCTCAGGATGAGATCTCTCCTATGATGAGGGCCTCTGTGGTCTCTTGGGTACCATTGATGACAGAGAGGCTTCATCCTCTCCATCCCTCTCCCTGGAGAATTGGTTTGATGGTAACACAGACACTGAATTGAATCACAGAGACATGATCCTGGCCAAATGTAGAGACGTCATTAACCAAAGCTCTCCAGTGAGCAATGGCTAAAAGGATATAGTTGCGTCATGAAAGCTCCAGTCACATACAGGTCAGTAACATCAATCATACAACTGTTCATTCTATAATGAAATTTCCAGTTACTCTGTATTATTTCAACCATCTGTTTTCATGTCTATGTTGTTTTATAGTGCTCTTATGATCACACTAATGGATTCATGTGGATTTTATACCAAAACTATTTGTCCGAGTTCTTAAAGTGAAATAAAAGAAAATTAATCACAAAATCTTGACACACAGAAAATTTATAGCTCTATAGCTGAGAGTAATTACCAACAATAGCATGTTTCAGCTGTTTGCCATGTGTTAAAATTTACCTATCTTTTTTTTTTTTCAAAACTAGTAAATCATTCCACTGGTAAAAATCAAACTATATTTGCTTTTTTCCAGCTACATTGACAGAATGGGAAGCAAGTTCTCCACCTCATCCAACAATCTGCTCCTAAAGATGCATCCTCCCAGTGGGACCACCCTCATGGTGGTGTATTACCCATCTCGCACTCCTGCTGGCCCAGGCAGGTCATTTTCATGTCCAGCATTGATAGGCATTGATTGAATCTGCACAGTTTTGACCCTACTATGAGCCCCAAGAGAGGGCTTCAGCATCCAATTGAGTTCAGGGTACTGAATGTAACATAATCTTAGATGTCGCAATGGGATTTTTTTCATGCTGCGAAATCAATGGCAGACAGAGGAACTTTTATTTCCAAAATGAACAGAGTAAACAACATGATATTAAGCAAAGGCAAACATCTTGTTTGTATGCATTTGGAGAACTGGGTAATGCATTGTTATGATCAATATATAATATTATTAGAAGATTTATTTATCTTGTTAGTGGAGTATGTAATCTTTGTTGTTCACTGAAATTGGTAATGAGTATGGATACATTTACCAGTAGTCATAAACTAACATTTTTCAAGTTTTGCGTGTGAAACAGAAACAGAAATTATAAATCCGCATCATCAATCAGCCTATTACCTACATTTTGTTTCCCTGATTGTTTGCTACTGGAAGGTAATATAAAACACTTGAAAATTAACATTGCACCACACTGACTTACATACTGCATAGATTTACCTGTATTTTATAATCATGAAATGCTAGCATAGTCAGAAAAAAAAGACAAAACTCGGTTTGCCACATCTAATTTTCTCTACAACACAGAGTAGGCTAGACTAATTTGCACCTCCACAAAAATATAACCATTCATTACTCTCCATATAGGCTTGCCTGCAACATAGCCATAACACAGTATAAAAAGTGCTTTAGTCATTGTACAGTTCACTCTTCGATTCTTTTATTTTAAACATCACAGTGCAATTGTTCTTTACATAAGCACAGGAAATAGGCCTACAATAGAATAGATAACAACTAAGCAAGACTGGAATCTACACAGCATACCCCAAATGACATTTACATAAAATTTTATTGGGACAGAGCCTACCTGAGCAAATTGGCAGCTTAAAGGGCAAGGCGGTGTGACTTAGCCTTAAATGATTCAATTATTCTCCTAAGTCTCTGTAAGTTCCCTTTCATACACTAGCAACAAGAGGTTATTTAGTCTTCCCACGAGCATGGTTGCTCTGGTCCTGGATTTTATCCTGTTGACTGTTGTGTACAGGCACTCCATGAAACAGCTTGTAACAGGCAATGTAATCAAAACATGAAAGAAACTGTTCATGTTGGGGAATACAAGTCTAAGACTTCAATAAGGGAAAGGTAAGAGTGACCCCCATTCACCTTACATTTGATCAGTTGCTCAAATACTCTTAGTTGAGGCCCTTCCACTCCAAACCCATAATGCTTACTTGGAGCCTGTAGTATTTCCATCCGGCCAAATGAGTCTGACGTGGACAGCAGCCTTCATTATTCTGCATGAGTTGCACTGAAAATGGTTCTTAAGTTCCATAAGCTGTCTGTCAAGAATCAAAATACACAATAAATGCAAATCCAAGTCACTCTTAATGGGTGCAGACCTGGCCTCTACGTAGAGGTCACATGCAAATTGGTAAACATGGAAGGTAATTTCCTGTTATGAGCACCTGCAATGTCGCAGTTCTGCACATCATTTTTCTTCCTGACATCATCAGTAAGCCTGATGATTCTCTGAAATTCCCCATCCAAGTTATTCCTAAATGTAGTTTCTTTGAGGCCCTCAATCACATGGATGCAATCAGTCACCGAAACAGATGGGGACTGTAGGTCTTTTGTTGCAAAATCACTGGCACTGAACAGCTCAGAAAATGCCACGAGGAGAAAGATGAATCGCTTGGTCTGCATTTGTTGCAGGAGAGACTCAGGGTCTATTTTGATCTGGCCAGAGCAAACTCACTCAGTGTTCCTAAAATGATGTCATATAAAGTCAAAACTCAACTGATGGACTCAGATTTTGAACTCCATCTAAAATCCGTGGAACACACAAGCTCAAGACAGGGTCTGTCATGGTGAAGCTGTTTTTGGATGTATATAAATCGTGCAAGTCTGTTGGCTCCAGTCATGAAATGATGAGGTGAATTTAAAACTTCAAAAAAGTGGTCACAGTTGGAGACACTTTCAAAGCTGTCGACAGCGTGAGGCAATGTATATACATTGCATAAGGGAAAGTCTTTTTGAGCAGCACTTGCACCTCATCTTTCCCACTTGACATGACTGAGCAGGAAGCTCTGCTTCATTCTGATAAACTAGCAGCTGGAGTATATTCTAGCTTTAACTGCAGGCGTTGCATTGTTTTAATGATTATAATTAGACCATAATAGCTTAAGTTTCATACAAAATGTTTTAGTAACACTGTGACTAAAACTTCATTCTGCATCTGATTTCTGGGTATACTAGCTGCCTCTTTGGAAAGTCTGTTCTCTCAAGGTGTCAGACATTTTCTCTTGCCGTGATTTCCTCTTGAACTCACAATGTCTGAGGGCACTTGCGGCAAGGATTTTCAATCATTTGGATTTTATGAGGCAGTCACAGTTCCTCAGACAGCTGAGGTTTTGCAGCAATGTTCTGGGTATTTTTAAGTAGAACTATCTCTATCTACCAACCTACATTCTTACTGTTTCAGATTGTTTCAGACTCTCTCACCTTGCATTTGCTTTGTTACTGACATCTAACTTGTGCCCAAAGAAGCAGAAAGAAAAGATTCACAGATAGAAACAGTTTGCATGGCTTTGCTTCGATCGGGGCTTGTGTCTAGGAGCTATTAGACACCCCTTTCTAAGCACATTAAGATCTCATCTAGGGCAGAAAGAATTGATTCCAGTCAGCTGTGATTGTGGGAATGCTTGTCAGTAAATAGTGCTTATGTGAAAGAGCTCACAGTGACAAATGGGATCAATTTTACAGTTCTGTTAACACAGGAATATCAGCGAGGTGTTTTGTTATTTAAATGACGCACATGCAAAAAAAAAAAACACTCAGACAAACATACTGTGCAAGTACACACACTCATATACACATACACTGACTTTTGGGTGCACATTGAGATCTATGACCATGTGGCTGTTTCTTTTTTCTTAATTTTTTATTTATTTTGTCTCCAGTGCACCATTCAAAAAGATGTAATTTCTTTCAATATAACACCCAGCAAAGTATGACATCTCTTTATTACAGTTTCAGGTCTCTCAGCTCTTCCGTTTCTAATCTGTGACATACAATTTGGTAAGCCAGCCTTTCAACTTCCAATCCACTTCGGTGAGGGCTTTGATGGCTGAAACGACCAGGCAAGCTCCTTGACTGGGGTCATTAGAAGGCCACCTCTAAATCAAGGCACTGGGGGGAAGAAGAAATCAGGGATGGCCCAGACCAATTGATCCTTCCAGGATTTGTGGGGCTGCTCCTCAAGACAGGTGTGGTTTAATATTCCACCCTGAGCTGTAAAAAATGGCACTGCACAGTACATTCTGAATCAGGAGGTCACATTAAGTCCTGCTCTATTTGCTGGTGTCACATAAGACCATTTATCTTCTTCACTCGTGCTGTATGACATTTTGGACACTACACTTGACAGCTGTCTCACCTTCCTATCTATGACTGAGAAGCTGAATACATTAATGAATAGGCTAATCTGTCTTCTCCAGAGACTATTTATTACTGACCACGCAGTCTGACGCAACAGAGATGGACCCCTGTGATAAGCTGACTATTGCATTCTACATCTTTTTGCTCCCCCTTCCCATTTCTGATGCTGTTTTTAATTTTAAAAAAGCTGGTGATTAGGCATGTGATAAATGTTTCTCAATAATATTTCCCCATCAGATCAGTGCAGATGTTTTGGCAGATGTTTTGTAATGGCTACTTGGACATTGCATAGGGATTGTGAAGCAGTCAAGCAAAGTTGTACCTCATATAATTTCATCGCCCACTAACATAAAGTCAATCCTTTTTTAACTTAAGGTTTAAACTGCACTGCCTTCTGAATCTTACCGTATTAAAATATTTTGCTTAATAGGAATCAATGAACAAAGTAAATGCTTTTGTATATATATATATATATATATTTATCTTTGCAGTCAGTGGGTAAATGTCTGTGGTCACACATATGGTGTATATAGGTCATTAGTGGTTTTGGCCAAAATCAGATGCCTGCCAGTAGCCACTGCAGATATCATTTAAGTGGAAGTATCAGTATGTTTTAAGTGTAAATATTTATATATTTAGATTCAGTTTAGACATGTCTTAAAGCTCAAAGCTAGGGCAGCAACTAATGATATTAGATATATTTTCATTATCGGTTAATCTAATCTCCAAAAAAATTAGGAAAAAAATCCCATCACAATTTCCCAGAGTCCAAATTGATATTCTAATTGCACATATTGTCCAACCAACTACCCAAAACTCAGTGTATGAATCCTACATGTTAAATGCTGCAAATATTGGCTAGGCTGCCGAATTTTGCATTTTATTTTACACTAAGAGTGATGTTTTTTTTGAATGTTTCATGTTTGAATGTTGGTTTGGGGGGTGCACTTAAAAGAGACACGTGACAGATAGATCTCAACACACATTTCATACACATACAGTATGTGCATGCACACACAGAGACCAAAAAATCCCAGCTGTATCCATAAATTATCATAATGCTACAGCATCCTGCATGAACCAATGAAATGGGCTGATTCTCCCTGCAAGCAATGGACGGTGGGTAATCGATAACTTCACATGAGGCTGAGACTCTCTGGTACAGGAGCCAAGCACTCCAGGTAATGAACTGTCTGCTTGATATATATCCCTCACAGGGTGGGATTGCGGTGGTGCAACATGGTACTGCAACAGCAGCAAATATTTGATTAGCCATTTTTCTTCCATCACACTGGCACACAGGAAAATCTCTCACACACATACAGTAAATGTCTGTCGACATATCAACATGTCCACTGTCAAGCTGTCATGAGGCTTCTGCAGGCTTGTCAGAGACCTCATACCACCTTTCACACTGCAGGGATAGACAAATTTTGTTTGCTGTGCTATTGCTGTGATGCCAGGATTCTGTTTGTCACAGAGTACAGTATCATTTTATATCTCCTTTATAAATATCAGCAGTATGCTTGCATGTTTTTCATTAGGGCAGCTTGGTTTTGTTACTTGGTATTTTTTGTTTAATTTGTTGTTGTTTTTTGGTAAATTTGGGGTTAAGACATTTTCATAAACCATTTCTTTGCTGTTTTTACTGTATCAGATGTTTCTGTTCTGTGTTAAATTATGGACAAATACATAAATAAATGGCTTTGAGAGTTGACTTCTAGTCAGATTAACTCTGGTTCAGTTAAACACTGAGAGGTTCCCATTTCCAGAGCTATTTCCTGTTTTCCTGTATTTTATTGTGTTCACTTACGGTCCAGACAGGCTTCCTACTCAAGTGAATTTGATTTAAATGATTAAAGGATGTGAGCAATGTTGATAACTTAGAGCACTTCACATTTAAGCTTAAACAGCAGGGTTGCTGCAGAAATGCAAGCACACCAGCCCAGACATGTAGACAATAGACCCTTCCAGTGATATATGCTGTGACCCTTGAATTTGTAATTCGCTGCTTTCGGTATTAATAAATCAAGATTCTAATTCACTGCCTCACTTAAGACTGATTTTTCAAAAATGTAGAAAATGTAGACATATTGTCTTTTTTTTTTTTTTTTTTTTTTACATAATCATGATTTACATGTCCTGTGCTCAATGTGTAACAACATACAGAGAGATCCACTGATTCAGTAAGTTAATACATAGCAAAAAATATACAATATATAAAAATGTTATGGTCCACATAATTGGTTATTTTTCACGAGTCTATCCTGTTTTGCTGCTGCAATGACTCAATCTCATGTGTATCTACTTTACTTTTTCTTCTGTTAATGTCACAGCATGTAAGGAGATAATATGCTTAAGGAACATGATAAATTCAAGCAAAAAATGTCTTAAACGAGCCTAAATTAGATCATATATGAAATAATTTCTTATATTTTTAAAAAGATGTGACAAAAGCTTAATGTTTTTGTAATAACTCATTGTAGTCAAGTGCATTGGTATGGCAGTGAATGTTGAGTGACAAAGTTATTCTTTTTGTGGCACTTAAACCTCTGAAATGTTACACTGCCTTGATGAAAAAGGAAAGCTTGCATTTCATGATTCAGAAAGGCTAGAGAGAATTTTTCCCAAGGGCCTCATAACTGGGGTTAATAAAAGAGAGCTGCCAATATCTCACTGGATTCTCTCAAATACTTTGTGTGCCTGCTTACCATAAAATGCAATGTGTGTGAATATATATGATAATTTAGAAGACATTACCAGAGTAGGTATAGCAGATCGGGATTGGGTAATAAAAACGTAGGCAGCGTCACACTTATCAAGATGATCAAATGTACATTTTTAAACTTTATCGTGCATGTTTGACCAAGTAAATCAGTTCTCATGAAATTCCTTGTTTGACATTTATACAGTCTCACCGTCTTGCAATCTGAGCCACTGAGTGGTTAGTAATAGCCATTAAACAAATTCAGTCTTTCTGAATTAATCAAAAAGTTATGATCATAGAAAGTAGAATGGTGCCAAAGACCTATGACAAGTCCTCTGAAAAACCCCCTTTTGGAATAAATAAATAATTTATCCATCTATCCATTGATACATTAGGGATGGGATCCAATTAGTGATGGGATCGTTGGCTTTAATCCAAAGTCAAAACAACCTTGTCCCTCTCCAATCAGGAATTATATAGTTGATATTGAGTATTTCACAGAATGTGTCCCTGTAAATTGTCATCACTGTGTAATATGATGAAGTGGGAAGCCATTAAGGAAATTAACTGGCTCATGGTTCATATCTGAGGAGTCATGTTTCACAACTCACGTACTGCAGTTCATCGCATATTCAAAGTATACTGTCAAGTCTACTGTTTAGGGTCTAATCTCAGCTTGACTGAATCTTTTTAAAAGCATTAGAAATATCAGTGTATTTTAAGCATTTTGCACATTTGTCACAATTTGGGTTGTGATAATGAAAAGGGAGTGTCATGGAAAATATGCTGTGTGCTGAAATTTAGGCATTTCATTCAAGCTTTTGGGAACAATGAGAGAGAAGACAGTGCACAGATGGTGCAGTTTCAGTGTCTTTTCTTTCCAACAGAAGGACATGCAAGATTTCCTGGGATGAAGTTAGGCCATATCCAAACTGGAATCAAAATTCATCAACAATTTCCTGTAATGATAAGACCATCCATGTTTAAGCTGATTTACTACAAAATCTTGCTCCACTACAGCTTCCAGACATACACTAGTGATTTAGATTTTTTAGAAATGTAAATTCAAAAGTTATAATACTGCATAGCAAGTTATTCTCAGTGGCAACATTCAGTGCCAACGCAGAAAGTAATTTGATCTTCATATAGTGTCATGAGGGTCAAGGTTTATTAGCATTTGCTTTCATGTTGACAATTTTATTTCTGCATTTAACCATGAAAACAATATTTTCCATGCATTTCTACCAAAATATATTTTGATAATTGAAATAGGAAATGTAAATCATTTGTAGTAAAAAAGACCAAAAAAGGAAAAACACCACACTCCTTTAACTACGAGACTTCTCTAGATCAAATTGTTGTTGTTGTCTGTATCAAAATTAAAAATACAATGTTGCTTTGAATCTGTAATTTTCATGAAAACATTTGTTTTCTGCATAAACAACACCTCTGACACATGTACAATTTTGCAAACAAATGACTTAACTGTGCAGTCAATGGCCCTGTCCCCTTCGACCTGATAAAAAACAAGTGAGGGTCAAAACCTAATCAGCCCCTATTGATCAGCTCTCAATAACCCAGAATTTAAGTCTTTGGAGTTCAAATTTATAACCTCAGGCAGGGTCCTTGGAGCTGCTCTTCATGCCTGATACAGTTCCTTTACTGGCCAGTATAATGAGGCTTTAAGCAGCACAGTGACTGTAAATCTGCTACGCTAAGATTGCACTGCTCCTGTCCTGACTGGACTTTGCCTCACAACTGTAAATCTCACATCCCCGACCAGAGAATAATATATTATCCTCTCCTGAGCACATTCACTAAAGCAGTGTGAAGTCAGCAAATGTCCACAAGTCACCAAGACTGTCAACTAATGTTTGTTGGTGGGAAGAGTTTGTTTGACAAAATCTGAGAGGAATGTACAATGGACATGGTGTGTGCTGAAATGTGAGTTTATGGTTCAGGACAACGACATACAGTCAGAGAAACCTCTACTTTCAGAATTCTCAGATATGATTTTTAAAACAATTGTTTCCGCAGGGCCTTCAGTTATTGTATGTTTTAGCCATTTATTCTAGTGTTAAGAAGATGTTACAACCCTTTATTAGAGTGTTGTGATTAGATCAGAGAATTAAACAGTGATAATACTAAATTCACTGACTTTACACTAGGGTCGTACACCAAAATAGTAGTAGTCTACTTGTCTATCCCTAATATGTCACTCAAAAAGTATGTTCAGACATGAATAAACCTCATCTCCCTTTCCGTTTGCACAATGCAGTGTAGCATCTTCAGTGGCACATACAGCATATGAAACCTACCACCTAAAACAGATGCTGAGCTGGTGTAAAGTTGCAGTAGCCGATCAGAGACCTGATGAAGACCTGCAGGACCTGCAAAGGACGAGAGAGCAGTGCGTCTGCATGGCCAGGCTGCTGCGTGTTGGCGGAGCGCAAAACTGCTTGAGGAGACTCGGTGAATTTCACGGGGCGGATTGTTGTAAAGTAACACCACAATTCGGTGAATGACTTTCTTGTTTAGGCATCAGCACAGTGCTGGCCAAGTGTCCAGACCGAGAGCGCGTAGAGTCCGGCATGTCCGAGAAGAGGAGCGCTGAGCACCGCAGCTTTGAAGCTTTCCCACTGACAGCTCCAGCGGACCAGATGGTGCCGAAAAAATGAATCGGGCTCTCTCCATCCTCGCTTACTTTTTCTCTTTGGTTCACTGTAAGTGTGTCTTCAGTTTTATTATGTGGCTTATTAATGTAGGCTATTCTAGCATGTGCCACGTCTGTGTGTCAGCTCCAAATTTATTTGGGTAAACGTGCCTCTGAGCTGTGTTTTTCTTTTTATTTTATTGTTAGAAAGTTGAATGCAGCTTTTGATTTTGAGTGCAGTGACTGAATTTCAGAGCATTAACAGTAGAAAATACAGATACACCAATATTTGCAGGTTCATGTTGCTTCCATTTTTTTTGTTACTAAAACACATTTTTAAAAGTTTTAATTTAAAAAAAAATATTACATTACAGACATTACAAAGAACAATAGAAAAATACATTTGCAAGTTTAGCTGAGATGTGATACTATATATATTAACACAAGTCCTGCTGTATAGTGTGGCCTGTATCTTCACCAAATCAGCACTTATATGGCTGAACATTTGCAGAATGTAGTTGCAGCTTTCTAAACTTGTAAAATTGGAAGTACTTGAAGAATTTCAAGAAACTTTTGGGTGTATTATGCCCACCTTATCTTCTTCAACATCACAGTTTCACATGACCATAGTGGGTTTACTTGTTGAGATCGATGGGACTCATAGTCAATAGTGAAGTCTATTTCATGACTGAAAATACAGTGACAATCCCCATAACTGCTTTGCCAATAAATTATGATTTGACACAACATACAGTATGTGAACAGACTCATAAGGTCACAAAGACAAGGCCTACACTCATATAAATATGAGGGAGAAGAAGACAAAGTAGCAATAGAAAAACATGAAAAGGTCATCTTAGAACTGATTGTCATAGGTGGAATAACAGGTTGTAGAAGAAGAGAAAAATCTATTCATACAACATGACACCTCACTCAACTTTTGCCTCGTTTTGGCTCATTCACATTCTTAATTATGCTCTTGGCTCTTTAACTGTGTTACATTTTTCTAGAATAATGTTTTTCAGTGTGCTGTGGAGAGTGACCTTATCAACTCCACAATGGCTGACTCAAGCGTTGTATTAACACGCCTGACCTCACTCTGAATCAACATAATGTCAACATAACACTTATGACATGCCGTTCATTTTACACATTACACCTAGACACACACACATACACACACACACCCACACACACAAATGGCAGTTTTGGGTGTTTTGCCAGTGGCCTTCACCACTGGGGAAGGCAGAGCTTGTTTGACTCTGGTCTCTGAGGGCTTTGACAACACACCATCTGGTACAGAATGCTGGGGGGGGGTCCTACTGTGTTTGGATGGGACCTCAGCCAAATGACTGACAAAGGCACAGTCGCTGCAGCATACACTGACCCACAGGGCAGACTGAGGGTATGCCACGCCCTGCAAAACTCCAGGAGTCTGTGGTCTGATAATGACACTCACAGTTTGATACTGAACATGAAGAGAAGCATTAAAAAGCTTTGAAAATGAGCTTTGGAGTTGGAAGTCAAACATCATTGTTACTTTTTGTGCACCATGTCACCACATAGCTTCAGAAAGGGCACATCTGATGAATCTCTGAGTTTCCGCAGCCATGAATATCACTCTGCTGAACAGTAGCGCGATTCTTCTTGAATGGGTGCATCAGTAAAAGTCTCACCTCCACAAGTAGACCAAGTCGACTCAGCTACTTTAGCAGTGGAAGCATTAATAACCAACGGCATGCAAAGTAATGGAAAAGATCCTACATGCACCCATTCTGCCCCAGATGAGAAGTGCCAATCATCAGTTTCAATCAGGCTTGTCTGACATGGGCTTCATTTATCAGGGATGGAGGGAGGGAGGGGGAATTTAAGTGTTGGTATTCATAGCTTAGCCTCATTTGACAAAACCAGTGGTTTTGCTTAAGGCAAAGATGATACAAAAGCAGAATTATTAACATGCTGTGGAAATTTCAGCCCCCATAGCAAATGTAATTACTTTGGACATGACTTTGGGGTGTTCATAACATTTTAATATTATTTCCACATCATAGCCATCCTTGCTTTTCTTAATTGAGAGCTCCTGTCTCCCTTGAGACCTTGGGTTATATTTGTAGTTTGTATGAAGCACTGCCTTCATACCGACTGCAGAGAGAGGAGGTGCAGTATTGACCTGAACAGTTTTCTTCATGTCCTTTTCAAAGCAGAGAGGGTAAATGTTTTTAACAGAAAGTTAGTTGTGCAGGGTGATAAACATAACCAATGACACAACTTTATGTTCTCTATTACCATACTTTGACTTAATCTAATAACTGTGATCCCCTGACCTTCCATCTGGCACAATTATCAGATCAAAAATTTAGTTTGTCCAGTTCTTTGGTTTATGGCCAAACACATGCAAAACTAATGACATACCCATCAATTTAAGCTGTACTTTGTCTTTAATGATGATAAACCAAATGTTACCATACTAATAAGCTATAATAAGAAGGTGAACATGGTACATCTAAGCATTGTACCTGCTAGAGATAAACTCATTAGCATTGTAATTTTGAGCATGTTAGCACGCTGATATAGCATATATTTCAAAACACCGCTGTGCCGAGTATAGCTTCATAGAGCTGCTAGCATAGAGCTGCTAACATGAGCTGATTAAATCCATCTACGTGGGGTCTCAGGTCTGAATCCCCAAGATTCAAGAGAGATTCAAGTGGTTTTATTGTCACATGCACAGCAACACAGCAGATGATAACATTGAAGGGAGTGGAATTTGGCCTCTTCAAGCTCTAGTTACAATTAGAGTATATAATAAAATGAGAGAGAAGATTAGAAAGAGATGAATTAATAATGAAGTAATCTGGGTCCCTTGGAAACCACAGTACATGGTTCATATCTCACTCAGTGATTTTGGATGTGTATAAACAACCTATGTATTCAAATAATCATTAAACAAAATTGTGTCTCTAGGTAGCAGCTGTGCTGACTCAGAGGAGCGTCTCATGAACTGCTTGCTGGGAAAGGATCGCTATAATCCACTCATCCGCCCGGCTGTCAATAGGACCGAGAGAGTCACAGTGAAGCTGCAAGTGTCTCTGGCACAGCTCATCAGTGTGGTAAATCACCAAATACTCCTGCCTACTGGGAGGATGTGTTTGCATTTATTTATGTGTGTGCATCTGTTAGTGTGTGTGAGAATATGTGCTGGAGAGACAAAGAGTGGGACCAAGAAAGAAAGACAGGGAAAGAGGATAATGGAAAAGACAGAGCAAGATCCACAAAGCTTTGAGAAAGCAGTTAATTACAAACCAGTCTCTGCTGAAAGGCCATTGCTCTAAATGGATGGATGAAGTAGGGGATATATCTGGTCAGTTGTGATCTCTGCCTCTGTCATGTCCAGATTGAAACTTCAGCACATTGGATTAAAAGGGGCCATAAAGCTGTTTTAGCCACAGTGATAGAGGCTCTCTTCTGATTTACAGTGGAAGCTCTTCCCAGCTGCAGACCAAGGCAGTAAGGCTCATTCTCAGCCTCACTTTATGAGTTTGCATTGTAGCCCTTGGAGTAATTGGCATTTGGTATCACTTTACTGTAATTGTATATCATGGCAGTGTGATGACAATGCCATCAACAAACATGTTAACAAGCAATCTGAGAAGAGAGGAGTTATTTTTGACCTCTCTCCAAACTCTCCAAATGAGATGCCAGAGAATAATCTGTCCTCAATTTTATTTTCTCTGTGTGTGATTTTGTGTGTGTAGATGTTGACAGGATCTAAACAAGATGATAATTCATTCTATGTGCCAACACATTTCATCACATTTCACTTTTTTGTGAGTTTACAGCATCTTTAGTGACTATTTACAACAGAAACAGCTGTATTATCTTTATTGTATACAGTATTTTTTCAATGTCAATATTATTAAATATTTAGCTATTTTTCACTAATATTAATGTCTTAACCGAGGGTGACCTTAACAATGCAAGACTTGAATCATTATTTAATAAAACTGTTGAAATTTGTCCCTGCATTTGTTTGAGTTCAAACCAGCATGCAGGGATAACACAAAAAATACCATAACCCCTGTGTTGTTCTTCCCTAAATTAAAACAGAAATTTTTCATGTTTGTATTTCTGCACGGAACTGTATTTAAAGTGAAATCCTCCAAACTTGTCCATTTCCAGAATGAAAGAGAACAGATCATGACCACAAATGTCTGGCTCACTCAGGTAAGTTTGATGAAGCTCAGAGTCATATACTCTCCGTCAGCCAATGTCTAGTTAAATGCCCTTCCTGCTGAACTTGAATTAAACCTTATCCATTCTTCTTCTCTCAATGTGGAACAAACTGCTGCTGTAATTCTGCTTCAAACATGTTTCACTGATAATGAAGCATGTAATTGGATATGAGTTGGTCTTGAGAAAGTGTGTGGAAGTCAGGACTCAGATTTGATGGCCAGGTCTCTGTGTCTCTGCAGCACTGGGTGGATTACAGATTATCATGGGACCCAGCAAAGTACGAAGGTATCGACAAGTTGCGTATTCCTTCCAGACACATTTGGCTCCCTGATATTGTCCTGTACAACAAGTAAGCATAACTGAAATGTCATGCTGTTGTTTCTAGACAATGTTTGTATTAATAATACTATGAGTCTACAGCATAATAACGTCTCTATGAGCCTATACTTTGGTGCCTTTCAGTGCTTTGAGCTAAATATCCTCACAGTGGCAATGTTAACATAGTGATGTTTAGTATGTTATTTACCAGGATCAGTTTTGCAGGTGCCTAGTCACCAAAGTGTTGGGCATTTTGAAATTTTGACCTGATGAGAGATTCACCAAGTTAATTAATTTCTGCCCTAGGGAACTGGAATACTTTCGCAAATTTCCCTGCAATTTATCCCATAGAAAACCACAAATGTTAACATTGTGGTGGCACAAGAGGAAAAGTCAGGGGATCAACAAAGTCATTAGTATACATTGCCTTTTTAATCATGAATGAACCATGAACCATACCTTTGCGCCAAAGTATCTTGTAGATGTCAAGCTATTTCAGTGAATAAGTGAAAACTTTGACCTGCTGATGGTGCTTGAGGAAAAGTCACTAAAGTCATTACAATGTATCCTCTGGGGACCCTGACCTTTTCACAGCAATCCATTCAATAGTTGAAATGTTTCGGTCTAGACCAAAGTAGTGGACCAACATTGCCATCCCTGGAGTCATGTAGCTAATGAGACTAAAAATCAAAACAGATCATTATTCATGTAAATAATTAGTTCTTTCTATAACATACAACAGTTTAACCAATATTTTGGATATAACCTAAATCACCAAGAAAGAAAACATTAAGTATAAAAGTGACGTGATCATTCTCTCCATCTTCACCTTGTCTTGTAAATCTTAACTATCTTTCCAAAGTGATTCTCTGAAGCCTCACCAAAGCTTATATATGATGAGGCTTTCAATCTTTGCTTTGTGGATTTTGGTATTGATATTGATTGAACTGTCCTTGTCTGTCAAAAATAACCAATAGGAATTTACAGTATGAGTAGTTTTTCCCTATCTGCACTATGACTGCAGTATTGATAACACAAGCCTCGGAGATGGATTCAGAGGCTCTATTAAGTTTTCTTTCTCTTTCTATTTCTACTCATAGTGCTGATGGAACCTATGAGGTAACAGTTTTCACCAATGCCATTGTCCTTTTCAATGGCAGCATCAACTGGCTCCCTCCAGCCATCTACAAAAGCGCCTGTAAGATTGAGGTCAAACATTTTCCCTTCGACCAGCAGAACTGCACCCTCAAGTTCCGCTCTTGGACGTATGACCACACCGAGATTGACCTGATCTTGAAGTCAGAGGTGGCCAGCATGGATGATTTTACTCCCAGTGGGGAATGGGATATCTTGGCACTACCTGGTAGACGAACTGTCAACCCTTTGGATCCTACCTATGTGGACCTCACATATGACTTTATCATCAAGAGGAAGCCTCTCTTTTACACCATCAACCTCATCATTCCTTGTGTGTTGATCACCTCTCTGGCCATCCTGGTCTTCTACCTGCCATCAGACTGTGGGGAGAAGATGACCCTCTGCATTTCTGTCCTCTTGGCCCTCACTGTGTTCTTGCTTTTGATCTCAAAGATTGTTCCTCCCACATCACTGGATGTGCCCCTGATTGGCAAGTACCTGATGTTCACCATGGTACTGGTGACGTTCTCCATCATCACCAGTGTGTGCGTGCTCAACGTGCACCACCGCTCTCCCAGCACTCACACCATGCCTTCCTGGGTGAAGCTGATATTTCTTGTTAAACTGCCTGCCTTACTTTTCATGAGACGTCCACACAATAACTCTGCACGACAGAGGCTACGTCAACAGCGGTGCTTACGAGCTAGAAGAGCCATTTTGGGCCTGGGTTACCCAGTTGCAAACAAAACAGGTATCACCATGTCATCTTCTGCCCTGTTATCTTCCGACTCAGCCTTCTCCACCCTAGGACACAAAAATGTAGCTCCTCCACCGGGCTACAGTAACCCCAGCAGGAAAGGAGACTTGCGTTCCACTGACTACGTCCCAAGCGGTTTCCCTTCTACCCAGGACCTCCAGCAGAGAAGCAACTCAGATTGGGCTGCTGATGTCCAGGAGGCAGTGAACGGGGTGCGCTTCGTGGCTGAGCACATGATGGGAGATGATGACGATCAGAGTGTATGTATTGATGTTTAAACCAAAACTTTTACTGAGGATATATGGTTATCCACAAATATCTGAAATCTAAGAATTAAAAGGTAAGCTTTGGAGTTTTCTTGTAAGCAATTTATGTTTACATTCAGTGTTACTCACCAAAACACATTTTGGGTATCCTTGAGGTCTAACAATAGTGCTGAGTGCACTTTCTTTCTCATAAAACGTGTCCAATGTTTTTAATGTTTTAAATATTCTTGGGGACTCATGAAAACACTGCTCCATAGCACTACTAGTGGTCAGAAATGTCCTTTACCATTAAAAAGATATGATTTTTATTAAATCTATATAGTTTTGTGAAATAGTTTTTTGCAAAATGTGTTGCACCACAGTATCATTCATAAAGATTTGAAATTTAAGAATTTAAGAAAGATATACATTTTTTGTCCAACAGTCTCATAAAATGGTACTGAAATTGACTTGAATTTTTAAATGAATTAGACAACATTTTAAGAAAATATGTATATGTGGTTTATTCCTTAGAGTTGAATGAAAAGATATATACCACTCTAAATAGTGTGCTAAATATATGGAGCTGGAGCCTGGAGTTGGTTAGCTTAGCTTAGAATAAAGACAGGAGGCAGGAGGAAAAAGATGGTTCCATCAAAAATGTAAAAAAATCAGGCTACCAGCCCCTCTAAAACTCTTTTACTAACACAGTATGTCTCGTTACTTAAATTTTAACTCAAACATTGTTGTAAAATCAAGGGTTGACGGCTTTTTGGGAATGTTATAACTAATGAAATGAACTTACCAGAATACATAGACACATTGTTAGTCAACTGTAAATTGTATTTTGAGACAGTAACATAAACTGGACATTACATTTTCATGTGCTCATTTCACAATTGGGGTATGCTAAGGTTAACAATAAGTAGCTAAAACAACTTTGGGTAATGTGAGAGTTGAACAGTTTTGCCATCCAAGCTGAAGTGAATTAACTATTGGTAAATTTGGGGGAATCAGGCTCCAGTGTCATTGCCTTCCTCTCCCATCTATTCTGAATTCAATAGACTGGATCAAAGATGTTTGCTTTGGCATGATAGCATTTACTGTTCTGTGACCCCTGAGGTGCAGAAAGGAATACCACTAACCTTAAGTGGCGGCTGTGACCCAGCAAATTGAGGGCAGACTTTGGGTAATCAATCGGTTTTTGTGACAAATCAATAAAACAGGGAGGGAACCAGAAATGAGAAATGACTTATTTCAAAAACTACCAAGGCCAGCATTGAAAATGAGGTGAAAGGGTCACTAGCTATTTCAGTGTAGATATCAGCATTATGGAAGCAGTTCCTGGTAAGAATATATATTAACTATGTTCCTATTCAACTATCACCCAGTCAGCATACTATACTGCATCCCAAGAATAAATGTATGTATTCTAAGTAATATTCGTTTAGTGCAATCAGAGAACATATAAACAATAAATGGAAATTACAGTAAAAGTTGCCATTCATTCGAATTCTAGGTCAATTGCTGTAGACTACTAGACATCCAAAACATCATACCACTATAACATATAGGCTTTTATTGTTATGTTTAGATCCTCATTTATTCACTCGTTCATTTGGTAATTCTCTTTGCCCTCAAGTGGCTGCATGGAGGCATAGCACTGAAAACACACTGATTCAGAATTATTCATCTCATCGCCCTGCAATATAGCTGGTTAAATTTGACGAATGGCTGTATATGATATGTTGTGACACATCTGTATATCAAGCTCACTGAATAATTTAGACTTAATTTCTGTGTATTTGCAGGTGATAGAGGACTGGAAGTATGTGGCCATGGTGGTGGATCGTATGTTCCTGTGGATCTTTGTGATAGTGTGTGTGGTGGGCACCCTGGGCCTGTTCCTTCAGCCTCTCTTCCAAAATCAAATTATTCCCAACCAGCAGCCCAACCCCGAGATCCCTCGTATCTGATGAGCAATGAGGAAATGAGGAATAGTGCACAAGTTTAGGCTTTTCATTAGCAATTGAACTGTTAGAGTAATTATCATACAACAGATGAAGGCCAGCAGTACTTGCAAAGTATTTTTGGTGTTTGATTAAAGCTTGTAGTAGCATATTGGTGGGGTCCAAGAGCACTGACACCAATGTCATGTGTGCCAAATTTCACTAATAATGCGCCTTAGTGGATTAAATCAAACCATAAAAAGTAATCAAAATACTAACCAAGTATCCTACAGCAATACTACCCTCTTTATCTCCCAGTGTTTTGAGGAAATTGCACTCCTGCAAGAGACCTAATGTGACCTCGTTACGCTGAGGTTATTTCCCTTCATATCCACAAAAATCAGCTGCAGCACTGGGCTGAATATAGCCTCCTCTGCAGTGAAGTATGCAAACATACTTGCTGAACTGTTGGGACAAACCCAATTTGACAGAGATGTGAGGGTCGTTTGTCTCCTGTCAGATGTAGTTTGACTCCTTATTTGTGATTAAGTTATATCGCCATGTCATTGAAATGTGATGTATGATTAAAGAATGAATAAATGTATCGAAAGGTCAACCAGTGTCCTCTTTCAGTTTGATTAAATGTATGATATCCCCAGTAAAGTCTTAAAATTGTCAGTGTCTTGCCAAGTGCTCAGTTAATCTATGTTGCTGTTGGTAAAGTTTGCCCTCAGAGCCAATACATTTGCTGAAGATGTGCCAATTGGAACGTTTCATCACATAGATAAATGTGGGAATGTGTGACCAGGCAAAAAAATAGGTAGATGTAACAAAACAGGCAAAAGTGGGGCTGATCTTGTCTTGAGGTCCAGTGTTTGCTGCACAGGCTTCAAATCCTGGCTGATGATAAAATGAAATTAATATGTATCAGAAATTGACCACACATGTGCCTTTACACTCGATTTAATCTCTGTTACATTCTTATTTGTAGAGACAAGCAAGTGCACCCACACACATAAATCAAGCCTCACAAAGCACACAAACACAAGCTGAACCTTCACCCACACACACACACCCACACACAACATTTACTGCTCAATAAACAGTGCTGAGTGGGCTCGTTACAGATTCTGCAGACTGTTGGTTCTTTTGTGACACCTTTATTTAAATCAAGAGACAGCCATCAGCATCTATGTTAATGACTGGACTTGCTTAGTTTAAATCTCTGTTTACAGTTTTCAAGATTATCCATTGCTTTTTCATCCACCTGTTAGTATCTTAACATTAGGAAAGTAAGTAAGTGCAGGGCTACAGCAAATCCATCAATAATTGATCATCTGTTTCAAATCATACAAATCTGGAAGAGTCTTCATTCAACACTCAGTGCAAGGATTCATTAATCACAACCTAATGTCAGCAGCCACATGTCATTAGTCTCCGATCTCGAGGAGTCTTCATTCAACACTCAATGCAAGGTCCCATTAATCACAAACCTTATGTCAGCAGCCTTATGTCATTAGTCTCCAATAAGACATGCATGGATATTTTGCTCTGAGAATTACCCTGACACTGAAGCAACTGGTCATCTTTTCAAAATCTAGTAATTTATATTTTTTCAATAAGAATTCACCATATGAAGAAATGAAAGATATACCATATATATATAAAATTTTTACATATATATATATATATATAATTCCATGTCAGATTAAACAATAAAATCATAATGTAAAAACAATAACAACAATTAAATGAACATTAAACAAATTAATAATCCTTGTTAAATCCACAGGATAATCTTCAGCATGAGGCTCACTGAAGTCATGTTAAATGACCTGAGCCTCAGCTGAAATCTTTTATGTGTAGGTGTACAAACAATCTAATTTTTCATTGTAACCTGTCTGGGGGAATGAAAACTTTCTGAAGGTCAAATCAACATTTCTTTTTAGTCTTATGTAATGTAATCCTTTATTGGTCCCTTTAGGGCAATTCTTTTTTCACTTGCCCCACTTGAGAGAGTTAAGAGTGGGTCAGACACCAAACCACATCCCTGGTGCTGTTATGAATGTATTCATCATTTAAGGGCACTTCAGCCTGGTGGATGTCAACTTAGATCTTCATCCAGCTGAAGGACAGAATTGTCAAACCAATGAGCCACCCTACTAGCCAACTGAAACCACTCTAAACTGACAATGGACCCTTTTAATGGCATTTTGACTTGTCAAAGCAGGAAAAGCAAAGGGGTAAATAATAACATTAATGATGGCTCCATTCCATTAATTGTCCCAGTAAACCATGTCAGTGAGTGAGCATGCACAATATGAGTGCCCTGGAACTCATCTAAATGGAAAGCAGCTGTCATTAATGTTATAAATTCCACCTGTGCCTTTCCTGCTTTGACAAGTCAAATGTGTTGCCTTGTCTGCCTTGAAAAGGGTCTACAAGGGTAAAAAGAAGATCAGAATCAGATACAAAGCTGTACCCCAATTAGAGGTAGGATTAATAGCAGTTACTGACATATTTTTGAAAACACAAAACAAGAAATAACAGGATATTCTAACAGAATCAATAAAGAATCAATTGGTTAATAAAGAAATATTCTGATATGTTCCCAAACTACCACTGAGAGCCACCCAAACCCTATCACAGTGACACAATAACTACTGATCTTGTTTGATTTATGCTATTATTGACAAAATGTCTTCTTGCAGTAGACTCAGATTTGGGCTGGAGTCTGAATCCCTTCCATAGCCCCACCTGAGGAAAAAAAGGAAAGAAGAAAAAAAATGTTTCAAAAACATACTTTTAGCCAGTTGTATAACCTTACTTGTTAGGTAGTCCAATCCCCGACTTAAAGAGAAAACTCTGGTGACAGTGTAGACCCTAAAGGAACTGTCCCCTTCTTTTTTTTTTATCAGATTAGGTTGCTATAGGTTGCACATTTTTTGCAGTGCAGTGAGCATCCTTCCACTGACTGGCTGTGTGTTTCAGTGTGGCTCTGCCTCCCTCTCTCCGCTCTCTGGGCTCTTGGCAGCTGCAGACGTGCTTTCACTCTTCCCACTTTCTCCTCCTGTCTGCTGCACGGAGCGCTGCTGCCTCTAACCCTGGATTAATATTGCGATTGCCAGGTGAAACAGGATGAAAGCCAATTTTTGCTTTCTTTTGCACACCTGTTTCTTCCTTCTGTTTCTTCTGCAGGGTGAGTAATGGGCTACTTTTTTAATAGGACATCTTGTTAATTGTTGCTTTATATTAAAGTGTTCAATAATACTACCGCAATTAAGGGGAAAAATTAACATATTATTGTAGGCTCACCTGTACAAAACTAATAAATAGAAACATTTTTTTTAAATAATCACATGCATGAATATGTTCATGTCAAATCCTTTATATAATGCAAACACTGTGGGAAATCAAAATGATGACTTAACATGGCTATGTTTCAAGTGAATCAATGAATGTAGGCTATTTGTATTGCTGCCAATATTCTCTTCAGGGGAAATTTCAAAATTAATTAAAACAACACTGCATGATAACTTGAAAGTAACACACACACACACACACACACACACACACTAACAACAAACAAACAAAGAACAACAACAAAAAAAGGAGTTAATAATTCCAATCACTGTTTTACCATCATAAGACAAGTCATTGCTCCCCTGATGAGAGCTAACAAACGTGATGAGCTGGCAGTTATCCATCCTTAAAAAAAACTGTTATTAACCATGTGCAGTGACAGATCTATGTCTGACCCTCTGCTCTGATGCAGGAGGCACATGTTCAGATGCAGAGCACAAGCTCTTCAAAGGGATATTCACCAACTACAACCAGTACATACGGCCAGTGGAAAATGTGTCAGACCCAGTCATTGTACAGTTTGAGGTCTCCATGTCGCAGCTGGTCAAAGTGGTAAGTATAGCCTACAAAGGTTTTTTCACAGTTTCTGAGACAAGTGCTTTTATTTATCTAAAGATACCTGCAATTTCACATGTCAACATGTATCAATCTCCAATGAGTGGTCATGACCTGAGAGAAAAAGCAAAAAACAACATAAAAAATAAGTTGTGTGTCAATTTGTGGACTTTGGACAACAACGTTTTGAGAGGAGGAGGATTGTGGCATCGTCTGAGACACCTGTGATATTCTCTGCCAATGCACAGTTGCCCCAGGTTTATACCCCTGACAAGGGAACTAGGTGAGAAGAGGGTCAGCGTGGCTGTTTGCCTGGCCAGGACAAGATAGGAAATGTCAGCTGTCTGAGTACCTCTCAGTTTAAGCAGCCTCTATCACTCAATCGCTGCCACTTCAGATGAGCACCCCTGGAATTAATGGCAGGTTTTGCTGGAGCTTGTAGTGTGCAGACTGGCTGGGCAGACACACGGCTCCTTTGCTTGACTCAGACAGGTCTAGAGTAGATAGCAATAATTGAACGAGAAGGGGCCCATTGGAGGGCTTGGGTCATTGTGCCACATTTGGATATACTGCAATGTATCACATTAGTCCCTAAAGACATTTTATCAATATCAGATATTTATGTTACAGTTTTAGGTCAGTCATATTGATTTACATCATAGTATGTCACTGGTGTAGAGCCAAGGCTACAAGATTTGTTATAGTTTGAATGGATAATGTGTTTTCTGACACCCTGCAGCTCTCATCAATCAGTTTTTCTTTGTTTGAGATAAGAAACCTTAACATTTTTTTTCTCATAAGAGCTAGATAAGTACTAAAGAGCTGTCTGAGTCTAGAGATGACAAAGAGATAAGGACAATTTTGTTATCTTAGCCTTAATACAACTACTTTATTAGACTGCTGAGCGCCCAGTGCTGATGAATGGCTATAATTCCTTTCCCACACCTGGTGCTCCTCACCCGGTGTTGGTCGGCCTATAGCAATTACAGCAGGGCTGTATGAGCACATTTAGACCATCAATAGCTCATTGGCCGAGCTGGCTCAGTCATAAAGTCACAATTAGGGATTGTACCACAGGCACTTTGTGCTGATTGAAGGTGTCAGAACATGTGGCAGTATGGTACAGCGTTGACAGAAATTTATTTAAAGGAATAGTTTGACATTTTTGGAAGTATGCTTATTCATTTTCATGCCGAAAGTAGAAGTTAGATGTCTGTATGGCATATATTAAACTCCTATTGGAAGCCAGTTAGCTTAGCTTAAAATGGAGGGAAACAGATAGCCTGGCTCTGTCCAAAGGTAAACTAAATCTGCCTACTAAAACATCTAAAGCTCACTAAGCAACACATTATATACACAAGACATTGTGATTTTACGGGGGTTTATGTGCTGGATTATTTCTTGGTCAATAAAAGACAGGCTGGCTATCTCCCAATGTCTTAGTGCTAAAATAAGCTAGATGCTGGTTGTAGCTTCATATTTACCTTGCAAGCATGAAAGTAGCATCAAGCTTATTACCCAACACTCAGCAAGAAAGTTTTTTTTTTTTTTTAAAAATGCCAATTTATTCCTTATGTCTTAGATTTAACCATCACATCAGTAGTCATCAATGTTTGAATGCCTGTACAGAAGACTCAGTACTGGTGAAATGGTACTTTTCTTGCATTTTACAGTTGTAAAAAGCAAATGTCCATGCTAAATTGCATTTTTGAAAAAAAGAGACAGAATTGTATATCTCCATTTGATCTGAACCAGAACATGCTCCCTTTCTGTCTCTGCACTCTGTCTGATTTGGTGATAAGACATAAAATGCCAAATCTCTCAAAGCACTATAAAATTACCAATCTCTTACAGATAATCCAGTACAGATCATCCTCTGGCCCTCTGTCCACCTGTGCTTATCAGCCATGCAGAACCATATAAACATGGATGTAGCAGGGCTTAAAATCACCCATTATGTTGCATTGGACTCGGTTTGAAGCCCAGGGTTACTGCTTATGGTCCATTTGGAGCCAGAATGTTCTAAAGGAGTGCTGCACTACCTCAGACTGAAGCAAACAAACACCTAACGATGTAGACCTGTGCTAACATTAGGTAACTAAAATGACAGGTGTTGTTATCAAGTAACATTAAATTTACCAAAATATTGTGACAATATTCCAATCAGGGAGCAAACTGTCAATTATTGCCTAACAGAGCAATTTCCAAAATTACCACACTTTCCAAATTATTAGCACACTTATTAAAAGACCCAAATGTAGAGATTGATTCCATAATGACTTGTTGAAAAAAATGTATTAACTTTTATGTCATGAGAGAAGTTGATGCTTGAGGCTATTGGAGCCAGGGATTTTTTGGACCCAGCATCTAGAGACCGTCAGTGAGACTTCCGCATTGGCTTCAATTTCAAGCCGTGGTTGTTGCCGCTTGTGTAGAACCTGAGAGCTCTCCTGGTTATTAAACATTCACATGAATGGTTCATGTTATGCACTGGGTCATGAGATTGGTTCATTCACGGTCTAAGTCACGCACAAACCTGACCCCCACAGTTTTTTCTCCCCCACCCTCCCTCCTCCCCCTGCTCCAGCTTTCTCACTCAGTTGTTAGAATAAAAGTTAAGGCTGTGCTGCGACCTCCTGTCAAAGCGCCATCCCCTCCTGGCTCCAGCTGTCATGTGTGTTATGCTTCAGGCATGGAGGACTCAGGTGTGCCTCTCTGAATCCTCTTGTCCGGGATACGCAGAGGTCTGACCCTGCAGAGAGCACACGAACAATCCTCAGCGGTGAACTGGATGATCACCTGTGACAGTGTTCTTACTGTTTTAATGTTAAAAAAAACAATGTTGAATTTTTTTTTCTTTTCCTTAAATGCCTTTATTAACGATCAATTCTGCTCTGTTGTCAGGATGAAGTCAATCAGATCATGGAGACGAATCTGTGGCTGAGACATGTAAGTTTATGGTGCATGACTGTACAAATGGACCTTGAGCAAGGACATCAAGTATGGATCTAGCCTTCTGTCATACACGAGTCTTTGGGGCTAGACTGACAGGTTGAATTATTTATGGGAGGAAGCTTTTTAAGCACATTGATCTATGTAGTCCTGTTTCTTGAAAAAAAAATCCTATAAACTAAATGCTGATTTGATGATTTCATGGCCAATTTAAAAGAAAATCAATTTTTTTTCCCATTTAAATTTCAATCATCTGGCATTGGTCTGAAACTGACCATACTTGCCAATGTACTTAATATTCCTATCGAAACAGAAACCTCTAATATTTTGCAGCACACTAAACCTGGATAAAGAAATACTTTCTGTATGGATTGATGGTTGGTTTTGTCATTTAGTTGGTCCCATGTGGTTCCTCTGCTGCCATGATGCATAGTGCATTGAACCGGTTTTGAATCAAATGAGGGAGGACAGGTCTCCAGGTCCCATATTACAAGTGCTAGAGCCATGTTCATGCCAAAGGGTTGACTTGTAATTGCTCTTCAGTGCTGAGAGCTGAAGCACTGTTTTAATGTCATCTTTTTATAGAGTCTCTTTAAACGTGGTACAAACAACAAGGAGTGCCCCCCTGGCCAACCAAATCTTACAATACACTCTAGATTCAAGATACTGTTTCTTAATAAATTAAATTTTTAAAGCTCTTCGAGGTTGGTTTACTATTGTTGCTTTATGAGTCTCATGAGGATCACTGGCTGTCCTGAAGCAAAAAAAGCAAAATGGCTCTTCTTGCTTTTATATCTGTTTTGCAGCTTTATGAAACTGTTTACAGCAAACTGTTTTTGTTTAAACCACTTGACTTAAAATAAGTAATTTGCCATAATAATGCTCAGAGGTGTATTAATGGAACTTGCTACTGGGTCACTTTTTCGTGTTATGAGAAAACACATTAAACTTAAACTTACTGCAGGTAGCTTTTTGTACTTTTGACTGCTGCTTGGATCGTATTTTGTATTACAGTTTAACTTGAAGGTATTTACATTTGATTAGGATGACTTTATGAATGAATAAATAAATGAGCTGCCAAATTCTGGTTAAAGATTTAGATTAACTAACTTGATTTATGACCCACTTTCAGTTTAAATTTCAATTAAAAAGAGAGTACAGATTTAACACCAAATTTACATTATATACAGGCATCCATCCAATGATACAGTAAGTAACTGACTGTAAAATTATTTGCTTCCATTGTTACCAAAGTCTGACACAGAATTGTCTTAAATAGAAAGCCCTACTTAAAAGAAACCTGACCTATCTTGTATCAAGAAATATTTTTATTCTGTTTTCTATCTTCTTTCTTTATCTTTAGATATATCCAAAATACTGAAGAAGTGCCGTCTTTTTGTGTTTTTAATGTAAATAATTAATTCTGTTTTGTTTTTCAGATCTGGAATGACTATAAACTCAGATGGAATCCGAAAGATTTTGGAGGCGTTGAGTTCATTCGAGTACCGTCCAACAGCATATGGAAGCCAGACATTGTGCTGTACAACAAGTGAGCGTAACAACAAATTAAAAACCTGGCTCAACCACTTCATTGATTGTTGCATTTACGATAAAAGATCGTTGCACAATGACAAGCCATATCATTCTCTCTTGGTCTGCTCATTTTGCATGGGTCATTTGATTTGTTTTGTGTATTCTCCAGGGTGTCTATGCAGGAACATCAAGGGGTGTAATTTGCTGAGAAGCCAAAAGGCATATTTTTTTAATTAACATCGCCATGACAAAACAGTCGATTGTATATATCCCCCAATTTAATCTTCAGTGACTCATCTGTCCTTCTCACCAACCTGCAGCCTGTCTGTCTTTCATTATCTCATTCTTTCTGTTTCTCTCTCTACAGTGCAGTCGGAGATTTCCAAGTCGATGACAAGACAAAGGCCCTGCTTCGTTACAACGGTGACGTTACTTGGATCCCTCCAGCCATATTCAAGAGCTCCTGCAAGATCGACGTCACCTACTTCCCCTTCGACTACCAAAACTGCACCATGAAATTTGGCTCCTGGACCTATGACAAGGCCAAGATCGATCTGGTGCTGATTGGCTCAACCATCAATCTCAAGGACTTCTGGGAGAGTGGCGAGTGGATGATCATCGATGCCCCTGGTTACAAGCACGACATCAAATACAACTGCTGTGAGGAGATCTACACAGATATCACTTACTCCTTATACATCCGCCGTCTGCCTCTTTTCTACACCATCAACATGATCATCCCCTGCCTCCTCATCTCCTTCCTTACTGTGCTTGTCTTCTATCTGCCATCTGATTGCGGTGAGAAAGTCACTCTGTGTATCTCTGTCCTGCTGTCTTTAACTGTCTTCCTCCTTGTCATAACAGAGACCATCCCCTCCACCTCGCTAGTCATCCCCCTTATTGGGGAGTACCTCCTCTTCACCATGATCTTTGTCACTCTCTCCATCGTCATCACTGTTTTTGTGTTGAATGTCCATTACCGCACACCAAAGACACACACAATGCCATGCTGGGTGCGGAGTGTGTTCCTGGGGCTGCTCCCCAGGGTGATGTTCATGACTAGGCCAGAGCGGGACCCAGAGAAGGTGACAGTGGCTGACACTGTTGAGATGATGCATTCGAGGTCCTGTGCCATTCATTCCTCAGGTTCTCTGCAAAAGCAGCACAAACCTCAAGCCCTGGCTTCCAGCATGGTGTCCACCCTCACGAACCGTCAGCGACTTTTCAACAACACAGAGCTCTCTAATCTCAATAACTTAAGTGGAGAGTCAGCCAAAGGTGCGGGCTCTGGGTTTCTGTGCCGCGAGGGTCGTTGCAACTGCTGCTGGCACCAGAGATCCAGCAAACTGCCTGCAGACTCTGGGGGAGGCAGCGGAGGATTGGGCAGCCTCGGGGCCTTGACTGGAGGCAGTGCTGCTGTTGGGGTTGGAGGGGAGAGTCAGTGCTCCAGCTCTGAGTCTCTGGATGTAGGAATAATGTCTCTGTTGCCACTCTCTCCTGAGGTCAGGGAGGCTATTGAGAGTGTCAAATACATTGCAGAGAACATGAGACTACAGAATGAAGCAAAGGAGGTGAGGGCTCACAATTATAGAAGCATTTTATTAAGGGCAGGGGGAAAGTACAACTGTCAAACCCTTACAAACCCTTACAAGGAAACTGTGACACAACCTCTTTACCATGGCATTAAACATGTTTTCACTTTGATCCTCTCACAGGTTCAGGATGACTGGAAGTATGTTGCCATGGTTATCGACAGGATCTTCCTCTGGGTATTTGTCCTCGTATGTATCCTGGGAACAGCTGGCCTCTTCCTGCAGCCTCTATTACTTGGGGAGGACATTTGAATCAGTTTGACAGAACTAATATTCCAGACTGTTGATCTGCACTACATTTGTTGCAAATTCTCACCATGGCTCAGAGAGAATATATAGCGTGAAGTAAAGTCAAGAAGAAAAGATGAAGATGATGATGATGGTGTCTGACACATGTTGATTCAAAGGGTTCAGTGTTGTTATATTTTCAGAGATATTTTGTTTGTTTGTGTGTTTGCCAGAATTTTAAGGATTCTACAGTGCTGAGGACATGGCTAACAAAGAATGGCAAAGACAGTTGTCATTAATTATTTCACTGCGTAAGAAATAGTTTTAAGTATGGCAACACTCAAATAATTAGATCAGATAGGGTGCTGGTGCCCTTAACAAAGATACCAGGTAATATTTGCAAAATGAAAGAGCTGTGC
Organism: Euthynnus affinis; assembly: GCA_029490765.1. Classification (NCBI taxonomy): domain Eukaryota; kingdom Metazoa; phylum Chordata; class Actinopteri; order Scombriformes; family Scombridae; genus Euthynnus; species Euthynnus affinis. Next base: position 19,502,126 of record CM055839.1, read on the forward strand.
CAATTATTTACTTATAAATAATTAAATTAATAAAATTAATCCTTTTCACAAAAGTATGTACATACAGTCCCAAAAAGAGAATCATTTATGTTTTCTTCTTTAGAGTAGTAAGTACTACTGAGTGCCATGGCCAAAGTAAACATGTGTTTGAGACAAATTGTTTGGCATGGATTTCCATGTATCAAAACCGAAAAAGGATGTTCATGACAATGTTCAAAGAGTGACATCATGTGGTAAAACTGTGCAACTACAAATGATCAAATGGCTTGCTGGTAGTTTTAAAGGGATATGTCAACCATTTTGTCATAATCTCAGTTGTAACATATTTGCAGTTGTAAAATTATATAAAAAGGTGCACATTTGACTAAATTTAAATGGCACAAATGCATAAAGCTGCTGTTTGATTTTGACACCATTACATGCTGAGCAGTACAGAGACTTTATCATTTGGAATTTATTTGACCATGTGGATGACGTTTATATTTTCCCCAAAGTATGTGATGTGCAAAGAGAAACTGTAAATACTAATTCAAGACCAGTTTTACTCAACTATTTGTGTAAATAAATCTTCAAAACATGTGTGTAAAGGTATAAGATGAAGCTATTGCTGTATGTAAGATGGTGGTTTCTGTGAACTATACCTGTATTTCTGCAACTGGAAACAGAAGCTCTGGGATACAGATGCAATTTCAAGCAGGCCACCAAGGTTCTGCTCATTAATCTGTTTCAAGTGGAGCTAACTCAGCTTATTGGATCACAATCGATACAGAGAGCAAGTGATGAAGGACCTTATTGGCTTCCTCTCTTTTCTTCATCTAACCACTTTTTCTGGCCAAAATTCACCTTTCTAAATAGTCACATTCTCACATGTACTTGTGAATGAATATATAGTGCCATTGGTTGCCCCCCCCCCCCCCCGTTATGTTGAATTATCCACTGCTGATATGCATAAAGTCAAATAGTACAGAACACAGTATACAGTATGTAACTGTGAGTATCTGTGCTGAGAGGCTTTTAAGTATTTAGGGGACTGATTGTCAGTTTGTTACTGACTCTTATTATAGAGCTAAAAATCAGAGCAGATGGTGAGCCATGTGATTACAAGGAAATCCAGTCCATATTAATTGAATGCTGGCAGAGAAGCACAGGCAGATACTGTATTAGCTCACTGTCACATCTGATAAGAAACCCCTGGCTAATGAATTTAATTAAAGCTCACTCAGAACTCATGTGGCTGACCTGCAGGAGATCTCCCAAATAGATTATGTATGATGAACATACAAAATGAATGAGCTACTAAAGGTATCAGTCAGTTTTTGTTGTTGTGTCCTTTTTAGAAGCTATGTGCTGCAAAAAACTGACTGTGAATAGTAAAATAAAATAAATATTAAAAAAATATTAAATACACTAAATATATACTTAAATATTACTAAAAAAGTAATAACAATTACTTGCCAACAATCACTCAGTTTGTATGTATGCATGAGCTTTTTTTTTTCTTTTTCAACTGATGATGTTTAATTTGGCAACAAGTGTTCAGCTGTCACAAGCCACAATGTCACACAGAGGATGTGGTTTATTACAGGTTCTTTTCTCTTTCAGCTTTCTGTAAGAACGTAAGTACCCGATAGGTGCCCTTACAGGGTTTCACAAGGTATACGTGGAGACACTGTATGGATGTCACATAGCTTATAATCATGAATATAATCACCATTCTTCTGTGTGAGTAACATCTTTAACTATTTAACTGTTTGCATTTACAACTAAGTGAACCTTTGCATGTGAGTTAAAGAAAACGTGATTTTTTCCTTTCTTTCTTCAAGGTGCTCTAGCAAATCAAGTCATGAGCCAAACTAAAGGTGAGCTTTCATTCCTTAATATGATGATATGTTTTGAATTGTATTATTTATCAATACAGTGTCTGCCTCTCCAACATATTAATTTTGCAGATATCTCTACTGCCAAGATCCTGGCCCAACAGAAAACTATAAGTGAGAACAGTGACCTTTATTTAACCTGCAGCACATTTGGATCCAAGAAAACCACATTTGTTTTTATTTACTTATGTAAGGATGGCAAAGGAATTCAGAAAATAGGCCAGAAGGAAAATCAAATTGATTCGACCTTCACCATAACAAAAGTTGATACTAATTATAGTGGAAATTACAGCTGTGTTTACTCCAAAAACGATTACTCACCTTCTCAAGTAGCCATGGAAGGAAGCAACATCATCCAGATTCTTGTTATAGGTAAGAAGTTTTATTCCTATGAAAACATTATGTCAGTGTCATATCTGTCTACTAATTTTCTTCCCATTGCCATGCAGCCAATCTTCTCCCTGCAGATATTTCAGTGTCTGGGCCATCCACTGTCAGTGAAGGAGCCAATGTTGAATTCAGATGCACTGTTTCTGACACCCTGCAAACACTCGGTGAATGTCAACTCATCCACTCTTACCTGAGGAAGAATGAGACCGTTCTCCAAGTGCAAGCATTTAATGTTACACGGAAGGAGGCGACTTTCACCATCGGAGGTGCTGTCATGAGGGATTCGGGCCTTTACAGCTGTGTTGTGTTGCCATCTAAATGCATCCAAGAGCACGAGAAAATACTCTATGGAAATAATTCAGTGTTCTTACAAGTCGGAGGTGCAGAAAGCATCTGGAAAAAAGGTAATTTTTTATCTTAGGTTTTTCTGTTTGTGTCAAATCTCTAATTCAGTCCCTTAATTTCAATGATTAATTTTCATTGTATTATTCATCATCATGGTAATGTAAATTTATATAGTTTTTAGAAACACAATAATGTTCTTCTGCTTTCCAGAGAGTTTGGTCTTCAAAGTGATTTTCTCATGTGGAGTAATAACCCAGATATTATTACTGGCCCTATGTCTCTGGTGGATCAACATTAAAAGTCAGATGATCAGAGGTGAATCAAAAGGCAAATAATTCAGTTTCATATTTTGTAGTAAAAGTCCATCTTGGTTCTCCTTTTCAAATATTATCAACTGACAAAAAAAGCTCTTAGTATTTGAATTCCATTTGTATGACTCTGGCTTGTCACACCAACCACATTATGAAGCTGAACACACAGTGCTCATGATTCATTTGATGTTAATTGGGGATTTTTTTTTTCTATTTCAGCATGCCATTCAGCTTTGTGCAATCCATGGTGAGTTGTGATACATTATGGTTCATGCTGTCACCTCAGAAATTGAAATATATCATATATCCTGTCCTGACTGCTGAACCTGCACAGTGTTTGTAGATAACTGTCATTAATTAGATACCAAAGTGAATCTGCAGCTGGCACTAGTGTCAAACACTGACACACTGTCAGACAATAGATGATTAAAAGGCTTGCATACTCCTTGAAATATATTTTCTTACAGTGAAGGCAGCCAGCAGGCAAATAAAGATGTGTTTGAGGAACAGGAGGAGCAGACAGAGGGAGATGATCTGGGAGGACAAGACGGTATGTTGAAAATGAAATTAAAGACATTTTAAATGAAATAGTCATCTATACTGACTAAAAACACAATAGTTGAGTTTTGTTCAGTTTCAATACAAAATAAAATCACTCACAGAATCTGAAAAAAAGAACCCTGGATCTCATTTTTTTGTTAATTTTTGTAACAGCTTTTTCCAAAGCATCTCTTCTTATTCATCCTAACTTCATATTTAAAATTGATAAAAACCTCAAATGTATAAACAATTGTACCTTGATTAATATGTTTTTTTTTTTTTAAATTCATGGGATTCATGCACTAACAATAGCTTGTGATATTTTGTTAATTATATTACATTACATCAGCAAAGGGAGGTAAAACCCATTAATTTGCTGATATATTGTCTCTGTATTTTGCAATACATTTTTTTCAATCATCAGACGACTCTTTCAGCATGGATGACGAGGGGTAAGAATATTAATTATATTATTATTAACAATCCAAATTATTGTTGTTTAAGTATAATTTAAAAATATATATATTTTAAACAATATGAGAAACAGTGAATAAGGTGAAATAATAAACCTGACTTTTGATATTGAAAGTCCAAAGAGACTTCACACATGCACCAATAAATATATAATCACTTAGTTTTCTTAACAGTTTGACTGAGAACACTTTATTATTATTATTATTATTATTATTATTATTATTATTATTATTATTATTATTATTATTATTATTATTATTATTATTATTATTACTTGACAACATTTTCTCATCAGGTCTCAAAATGGTCTGGCTGTAGAGGACTCAAATTACTATGGCAACTGTGAGGCAGTGTACGATGTTGCAGGTAACTGATGACCTTCATGACATGTTGTTACATGGGTTTAGCTACTTTGTGCTATTACAGATGTATTTTTATTGCTTTTTGAAGCTCATATAGATTACCTTAATTTCTAAAATTCAGATAAGAATGATGATGTGTTCAATGACATTAATCATTTGTGTGCCAACTGAGAAACAAAAGGTACTGTTACATGTGGAGTTATAATTAGAATTCAAGACTAGCGGGTATTAAAACATTTTGTTTTGTTGTATGTTCTCTTAATGTTTTCTTAGTTTGCTGATAGGTTGTCTCATTTATACATTTTACAATATATGTATTTTTTCAATGATCAGCTGAATCTTCCAGCATGGACAACAAAGAGGGGTAAGAATATTAATTATTTACAATCCAAATTATTATTTTTAAGCATGTCAATCATACAGGTCTTTTTTTTTAAACAACATGAGAAACAATGAAGAGAGTGAAATAATAAACCTGACTTTTGATATTGAAAGTCCAAGGAGACTTCAGACATGCACCAATAAATATGTAATCACTTAATTTTCTAAACAGTTTGACTGAGAACACTTATTATTATCATTATCATTATTATTATTATTCTCATCAGGTTTCAAAATGGTCTGACTGTAGAGAACTCAACTTACTATGATGACTTTGAGACAGTGTACAATGTTGCAGGTAACTGATGAACTCCATGACATGTTGTTACATGAGTTTAGAATAGTATTTTTATTGCTTTTTGAAGGTCATATAGATTACCTCAATTTCTAACATTAAGTTAAAAATGATGATATGTTCATTGACATTAATCATATGTGTGTCAACTGAGAAACCAAAGTTACTGTAACATGTGGAGTTATAATCAGAATGCAAGAGTATTGGGTATTAAAGGCCGGTCAAAAGAAACACTGGTCAATAACAAAGAAATATGGAAAGAAAATGTGAATAAAACGTATTTAACTTATCAGCTCAGAAACCATTGCACAATATGGCATTGTCTTGTCACTTCGCATTGAGGAGTTTTTTTCTGTTTGTAGGGGAAGTGCATCTTAGAGGAAAACCACATCTTCACTTCTGACTCAGTTAATTCTGTCATTTAAAATCGTAAACAGATAAATAGAGTCAAGCAGACAAGAATAGTTGTACGCATGTCTAAAATTAAAGAGTGTTCTGGGCCTGCTATTAAAATGTGAACTTTCCGACCACAGATGATGAACCTTCAAGACCCAGAGCAGCACCTGTGTACACCATTTCCTTCAAAACAAAAAGACACAAGATCTCTCCTGTCTGCTAAACACACAGAATAATGGGAACACCTGCCCATATTGGACCCCATTTTAGTACAGTACATGTCTATTTCATAGTAAAGCAATCTTTATGTTTAGAATGAATGAATATAATCTTGAGCTTTTTGTAGAAGTGTGGTGGCTTAGTTCTTCTTGAACCTGCTGTTGCTTCTCCATTATTTAGGAGGCATTTTACTGGTCAAATCAATTACAATCAAGGCATCAGAATATTTAATGAAAAGAGTGGTTGTCCCTACCATTTTGCACAATCAGTGCTTTAGAAAAAACTATTCTACTTTATTAATGTGTTGATGTTGTGATTGTATTGAATGAAGACATCTTATCCTGTGCAGCGACTCCTTCTCTCACATTTAATCAGGCACATTCGTTCTTTGTTGTTGTTGTATGATGTAAAGCATGTGCTAACAGAAATGAAACCTTCTTGCAAGACATCTAAAGTGCTTATATAAGTGTAATTAGAACCTTTTCTGCTGCAGCAAAACTTTCTTAATTTTCTGAATTTTCTGTGGATAAAGTAGATCTCATGTTGATATGTTTCACTTTGGTCATGAGAGAAAGATTTTAATAAAGTAGATGGGACAAAGATGATTATAATAGAAACTGAGACAATCATTATGCATATTGTGCACTGCAAGGCAACAGCTTGCCTCAGCTTTGTGAATGTGTGTGTAAGCTAGATAGAAGCATATATACATATTTAACTACATTTCACTTTAAAGGTGCATCAAACGTGAATGTTTTACAGTAACATTTTAATTGTATGATTAACAACCCATATGTTTTTTAAATTATTAGATAACATGGCATTGCCATATTTCCTTTGTATTTGTACTATGAGTCCAATCAAAGAGTTCAATGACCTTATGTGAAAAGAAAATCACTCCATCAGTAGCAATGACTGTATTTGCCATGTTTTCAGCTGATGAGACACCAATCAAGAACGGCATCCAATATATTTGTCATTGCTCTTTTCCTCCTCTCTCTCATTATTGCTGCTCTCCTGTGGGAAATATAGCAGAGGAGCTGAGGAAAAGGCTAGAGGTTTCTACTTAGTCATCAAAAATAGGGGATAGCAGTGTACTGCTGTCTTTCGTGTCTTTTTTTATACTACCACTGAAGGAAGTCCACTCTGCACATGGTTGCTCTATTCACAGGAGCTGGCAATTTATCTCACATGTTTCATCCATTTTTTCCCTGTGATTTTCTAGTCTGAACATGATAATGGTGAGGTCATCCCCACAATTCTTGATTCTCAGCTTGAAAATGTAAAGTAAATTTTACACAATGAATGACTGCATTCTGTGTTGAAAGCAAACTTTTTTTTTCATGTAGTATATAAATCTCACAGTCAGTGAACCTTTCTTGCTGTCCCTGCTAAACCTGAGTCTAGATTGCGTCATAGAAGCCTCACCCTGCCCTTCCTTGGAAGAGGTTGACCTATCATTATGTTATACAATCTGCCTGGTAAAACGCTTACAGGACCAACCTTTAACCCGTATAGAAAAATAGAGAAACCAGTTCAGTTATTCAGTGAAGGTTCAGATATGTAGATATGTATGGTCTGATATGTAGATATGTATGGTTATTTTTGTCTAGTGTCCCATAGGGGCTGGGTACCAGAAATGTGCAGGACACTTAAATAAACAATTCAATCAATTAAAAAATGTCGCCCAAAAATAATTCCCCTTCTGCAACTTGCTGGGGAGTACAGCCAGTGGACACAGAGATATCTACAGGTATTTCATGCAATCTCGGAAGTGTTTAAACAACAAGAAATTTAAATCAAAGGAAACAATCCATAATTTAACAATCACAAGAGAAAATCTGATTTATATATCCTCCCTTTCCCATTATTTGAACAATAACAACATGATTATGTGTAATATTTTTGTAGAAAGAGCAGGACAGAGAACAGTGTCTTATCATTTTTTATTTGTTTTCTTTTTGTTTTCAAGACATACAAATCTGAGAAATACAAAAGGGAGAAAAAAAATCACTACAACAGTAGCCAGCAAAGTCAGGACCACATCTACAGAGTAGTAGGAATACCAGGGAAGTCTGTAGGACTCTGTTCTCAGGTGAGCTGCTCCTTTATGTCTCATGACAAACTCTATCCAGAAGAGGGCGTTATCTAGCGGCTTCATTGGCTGATCTCTGTGTAGCCTAGAGAGTCTCTGCATGTTCATCCTGTAGGAGGGGTCATTCAGGACTTCCTGTATGGCCTTCAGGAAGTTGCTGCCTTTGTCCACTGTATTGATGGTTAGAATCTTAGCTGCTCCTCTCTCTTTCAGACGCAACAGGTTGTCATACTGGTCAAAAAACACAGGTAAACCCACAACTGGCACTCCATGATAAATAGCCTCTTGGACTCCGTTTGTTCCTCCATGAGCCACAAATAGTTTAGTCTTGGAATGTCCTAAGAGGTCATTCTGTGGCATCCAGTCAACTAGTAGAGTGTTGTTGCCCAGAGTGGTTGGTCTGTCACCTTTATGCCTCCAGATGACTTTCTGAGGTAATGTGGCAAAAGCTGCAGCTATCTTGTTTGTTAAGTCCGCAGGAAGTTCACTCACAAAAGTCCCCAGAGACATGAGGATGACTCCATGTTCCCCTGAACTCTGGACAAACTCCTCCAAGTGTTGAGGCAGAGGTTTTGCAGGTTTACACTGGAACCCCCCTATGTAGATAACATTAGGCATGGTGGGACGAGGGAACTCAAACACAAAGTCCACTCTCATGAGCCACAGATCTGCTCCCTGTAATAGGTCACTGTATCTGACTTGTGGGCCGAAGAACTCATCACAGACAGCTTGATACTGAGGGCAGATTAGAAATATATCCTGAGCTTGCCAAATCACATAGAAAATAAGATTTTTTACTCTCTGTAGGAAAGTCATTTTGTCTGATAGTCCTGAGCCGGTCAACGGGATATAAGATAAAGGAGAGGGTGCAATGGCCATATGTCCCTCTCCACTGGTTATCCAACGCACATTATAGACTAGAGGTAGCTTAAGAGCATGAGACAACATTATTCCTGCACCCCATGCTGGGTCAGTAAATACCATGTCATATTTATTCTCCTTTAGATTTTTCATTAAGTCGTTATCTTTAAACATGTTAGTAGCCATTTTGCACATAATTCTATGCATGTTAAACATTGCAGTAAACATTTCAACCTGCAAGCTTGCAAAGCTCAAAACTGAACTCTCCCCCCTCTCGATATCAATGATCTTTTTCAGAATGGGGTTAATGAAGTCATGATTAAAGGCTTCGCTGACAGGAACTGTGATTGTATTGTAGTGCGGAGAGTCGTCCTTGATGTACCAGCTTTTATTGGTGCGTACCACATCAACAGAGTGTCCTTGAGCATGGAGAGCTTTGATCATGATATCCATATTCACCCAGTGGCTTCCCTCTAAAGGAAAAATCAAAATCTTGCCTCCATGAGAAATTCTCCATGACAAGAAAAGGATGGATATTAAGAGAAGAAATGTTTTTGAATTTCGGTGCAGGGACATCTCTAACCTGATAGGGAAAAAAACAAATACATAAATAATTCTAAGTCACCCTAGATACGAAAACTAGACGTTAAATGCCATAATAGCTTGGACAAAGGAAAACTCAATGATAGATGAATCTGTAACATACCTGTTTTACATGAAGTAGCTCCAGCCATGCGTACAGATAAAGTACTCCTTAGATGTTGGTGTGAAACACTTTAAGTACCAGTGAATGCATAACTACAAATTCCAGGATAGCTTACATAAGTGGATTATGGATAAGCTGTTATTTGGGCTTTTCTTTCAGGAAAGGAGAACAATGTGATCTCTTTGTTGAGCCATGGGCAGAAATATATTAGAGCTACATATTTGTACTTCTTTGTTTGAATCCTGCTATTGATTTTTAAAATTCTATCTAGCACACATCCTCAAGTGGCTCATATTTATGGTTGACACCTCAAAGATTTTCAAAGGTGTGTTTATTCAAAATCACCAAGACAATATCTTGTGGGAAAGAGCCAAGGTGGTCCAAATAATATTGCATGTCTCATATCAAACTTTAACTTTGACTTTAATGATTTTATATAATATTAGAAGTCAGAGGTCATATATATCTGACACCCAGTTGTTTTTCTTGCTGTGCTAATGTGCAACTCTCTACTTTAATGAGTTGTGCAGCATACACTTAATTTATTTGATTTATTCCTCAGACTCAGTGACTGATATTGCATGTTTTGGATGTTTTAATCACATCATGCACAACCTTTTTGCATGGCCCCTCTCTCCCTTTATCTATTTTGGTCATCTCTGTCTGGTTTAATAAATAGACAAAATAATATGACTTACACTGTTTACCTGTGTTCATTTAATATTGTGCGCATCATGTATTGCTATACATTGTAGTGCTATACATGTGTATTTACAGCCTCCACATGTGGCGTAACTGGAGCTGGAAATTCATTAGTTCAGCCAGAAACATGTCCATGCTTGAATGTGCCTCCTTTGTTGTATTGCTCAGCTGTAATGTAAAACCATGACCATGCAGAGGCAGTGCAGGCTCAACTCAACAAGAGGCTGAGCTGCTCAGGGTGCAGGAAAACAGGATCTTCCTATGGTCTTCTATTACAAAGTATCAACAAATTTCTAACATTTCAAGCAAGACCTGTGCTTTAAAGTTGTTGTAAGATTTATTTTGTGCTTATGATGGAGTAAAGGTAACAGTTTTGCCCTGCTTTTTGCTAAGGTTAAAAACATCTTGGACCTACATTATGTGCTAATCTGTATGCAAGATGAGTCCTCTGGTTGAAAGGAAGTGGTGCCTGAGAAATTCAAGCCCAAGCAAGAGAGCCTCCCATCCTTCCCACACACAGTCAAGCAGAATGTAATAACAAATCGTAAAATCATGTGGAGTGTCTGACCTTTGCATACTCTATGTTTGTGATCATGGAATTGATGACCCTCTGAAGTTGCACAGTAACTCAAAGAGATGCATGTATATTTATTTAGAAACAATATGTAGTTTTATTCTTTCTCCTTAGCAAGTTTGACATGTTTACTTACAAGGATGTTCTCCAGAAACTTACATAACTTCCTGCTGCTGTTGATGCCAGGATAAGTAATGGAGATTTGTGAAACTGGAATTATAGAAAAGCAGACACTATAGTTAGTAGAAATGTACACAAGAGAGCAAATAAAAATGAGCATGAGAAAAAAAAACTCATGAGAAATGCCTTTTCTTCAAATCAGTCAAACATCAAGATCATATTTCACGGTCATGTAATCTGCATAAACATACTGTAAGAGCCTGTGGTGAGACATTCATCTTGAATGATCCTGTGAGGACTTGTTCATGTCATTTAGTACCAACCTCTACCAGACTCAATGATACATCTCCACTATAAGATGCCAGCAAATACACTAAGCCAAATGAATGTGTTGATTTTTATTCATGTGTGAAATGTGGGCAAAAAAATGCAGCTAATATCACTGAATGTTGAATTATTTTCATTCGTACAGCAGTCAGTTTTTCTCATAAGAAGTACATCAAATGAGTTTTCCTCTTATGTCTAAACTCAGAGACAGAATCTCTTTTTAAAAAAACTGTCTCTGTGAGATGTACTCAGCAAACAATGTCTGGCACACCTGTGGATAACCAGAACAGGGCCGTAGCTGTTAATGTGCTTTGTCTGTAATGTGGTTAGTTGAACTGTGGTATTTAGAGGGTGCTTCCAGCATGGTTAGGGACAATGATGCTGGCCCATTTGTAAATAACTGGGATGAAGAGGAGAGCAGAGCCCAGGATTGACACCAGCAGGAAGGCCCACAGGAACATTCGATCCAGAACCTGGGCTACAAACTTCCAGTCTTGTACCACCTGTGCCAAAAAAGAAACACGTCATCTTTTGTTGTTTTGTTTTAACTCAGAAAATAAAGGTTGGGGCCAAAAATCCCCCCCAAAAAACACGAAATCGAACAAACTCACCTCTCGGACCTCATTTTCTTTAACTACATGCATGGTTATGTAGCGGATAGAATCCAAGGCTGCTTGTAGGTTATGTCGGGTGTAGAGGAGAGGAGTGAACTCAGGTGAGGTCTTCCTCAATCCCAGTCCAACAGCTCCCCCCGTCCCGGCCAATCCAGCTGTGGCGTAGCGGTCCACGTGGCTGCGCATGCACAACAGCTTGGGTAGTCGATGCAGGAAAATCCTCTTGACCCATGGTGCCATGCCATGATGTGTAGAAGAGGAGCGGTGGTGGATGTTGATGGCAAATACGGTGATGATGATGGAGAGTGTGACGAAGATCATGGTGAAGACCAGGTACTCCCCAATGAGAGGGATAGCCTTGGAGGAGGAGGGGATGATCTCCTCTATGACCAGGAGGAAGACAGTGAGCGAGACCAGCACTGAGGTGCAGAGAGAGATCTTCTCGCCGCCATTGGAGGGCAGATAGAAGACGAGGATGGTGAGGAAGGACAGGCCGATGCAGGGGATGATGAGAAAGAGGGTGTAGAAAAGAGGCAACCTGCGGATGATGAAGAAGTAGGTGATGGTGGGATAGGAAGAGCTGCTGTCTGTCCTCAGACCACGGCTACCTGTGGCCTTCACTATCTCCCATTCGCCGTTGTCAAAATAGTCCTGCTTGTCCACGTGGAAATCCTCCAGAATGATATCGACCTTTTAAATAAAGAGGGGAAATCTCATGATAATCACTGCTCATAACTGATACTGATGAAATATGAACACACTGTGGAATATACACTAACCTGGGAGCCATCATAGGTCCAGGAGCCAAACTTCATTGAACAGTTCTGGAGGTCAAAGGGGAAGAAGGTGACGTCAATGGTGCAGGCCGATTTGTAATTAGCTGGTGGTGTCCATGATATTGTTCCATCATACTTAACAACAGCCTTGGTGACAGTACCCTCAAAACGACCATCTGCACTGTTGGAAAAAATAACATTTCTTTACTTACAAGATAAATGCTCTGGCTGCAGTTTTAGCTGATTGCTAGATTAGCTTTTCTGAAACAACCACTACTCTTACCACAACAACTCTTTCTTTAAGGCTTTTGACTGGTCCTCTGAAATCATTTGAGGGCTTTTTAATACATACTTCTTTCTTATAATGTAAATCATTAGACAAACTAAACATAAAAAATATAAAAATATCAAAAACATCTATGTGAGCTTGTTTTTGTACATACTTATCATATAGCACAACGTCAGGGAGCCAGATCCTGTCAGAAGGGACTCGTATAGTTGCGATGCCTAGATAGTCATCAGGGTTCCATCTGAGTTTCATGTCATTCCACTCCTACGTTAAGAAAAATTGGAAAGTTAGTGTAAACAAATAATTCCACTCATAGAAGCTTTAGGTTGATTATATTCTTTCTGTGCCATAACATTTCCAGTTATACAGTACATGCTTATGGTAAGTAAATGGTAATGGTAATAAATAGGAGAGTAAGCCAATGTATGGAAAAAGCTTAAGCTCAGTATTATCAGTATCAGTCATCAGTATAAAAAAGGTGACCGCCAGATGCAGGAAAAAAGATGCAATTATAGAATTTGACATACTTTCCATTTTGCAAATGACATCTATGATAGATAGACATCACCACTGTGGCCACTGTCACCCTTTATGCATGATGCAATCCATCACTATGAAAGGGGGCAACTGACCTGAATGGCAGAGGCTGGTCTGTGGGGATAATTCATAAGATGTATGACACACAGGACACTCCAGACCATGAATAAGGCTGACAGGAGCCGCAGTGGGGTGGAGGCAACTAATGGAGGCAGGTGCGTAGGCAGAGGGCTGAAAGGACTCATATAGATGAGAACTGTCAGTGAAATGCCACCACACCAGATTACAAAGGGGGTGTGGGGAGGCTGAGTGGTTGTTGCTAAATATCATGTAAGCCAAAAGTTGTTTTTCCCCATGGCCAGAAAGTAACACCAACAGCGCCTCTTTAACAACTCTACTTGTATCTTGTGCTTACTGCGGGTACAGTAGAGAAATGCAAAGCTACTCTTGTGAAGGTTATTTGTATACATTAGCTCTACTTGCCTGTTTCATCCACACATTGGTTGTCATTAGCTGGTTTTTTTCATCCTAGAATGGTGAGACAACAAAGTTTAGATTTTAATTTAAAAAAGTGGCTTTTACATATCTATAGAGCAACAATTTAACATCTTTTAGTGCTATGTTTATGAAGTCAAAACCTCAGTGACACATACTCAGTCACACACACTATTCATGAAATAAAACATATAAACACTTTGTTCTTTGTTCACAGAGGGCTCCATTGTGCTAGTTTCACTGAGCAAGTTGTTACATCCTGCCATTTGGTTGAGCTTGTTTATATTATTTGACTTTGTGGGATTTTCTTGCATTTTCAGCTGGATTGTGTTGTGTGTTCTGGGACTTGGTTTCTCCGTGTTTCCCTTATGTGTTCCTTCGCACGTCCTGTGTTCATGTGCTTCTTGTCTTCATCACCCTTGTTAGCTCTACCCTGCTCCTAATGTGTTCCCCAGTCTATCAGCTCCCAGTCTGCCCTTGTGTTGTGTCACCTGTTCCATATCTGATTACTTTAGTTCCTGTTTTATTTTGAAATGTTTTCTCCTTGTGTCTTGTTACCTTTACTTCCTGTTTTTGCCTGCCTTTGTTGATGGCCTCATGTGTTTCACCTGTGTATTGTTTCACTCACGTGTGTTCAATTTGTAATCAGACCCTGGGTACATCCCAAGTCTCTTAAATTGCATCCACGTTTCCCTCACTTGCGTCTTTTCCTTGCGTCTTAGTCCCGCCCACCGAGGATGCGAGAAGAGACGCAAGGAAACCAAGCAAGGAGAGAGGAAACGAGGAGATTTGTTTTAAGAGACATGAGACGTGCTTTCCTCCGAAGCGTCATGTGAAGCGACGTCCGTTTCAGATGACGGCGATAGCTGATCGGCTTTAACACCTGTAGAAACTTTTGATGGATTTGTGTCTGCACACATGTGGACTGTGTTAATACTAATAAAGGTTCACAGTTATCACCGCTAGAGCAGCTGTTTCCTCTCTGCAGCCTGTTACCCGTTTTACAAACACCTGAATAACAACCTGCATTCTGCATTTAAACTGAGTCCTGCTCAGAGGCTCAGGAACCATTTCTGCTCACAGAATGCGTTTATACTATTTATTGATTATCTGCATCTGTATCTTTTGATAATCCTGATAGTGAATTAATAATTCAATAACCCAGAATATAATAAGGGTGTGATCTGCCAAATATGTTTTTGGCAAAATGTTTCAGGGAAAGTTGAAATGATGTGACTCATATCAAACCCAACATTCAGGAATTTTTAGCCTCACACGTGACCTAATGGAAATAACGATAAATGATGTAAAATATAGATGTGTTTAGCTGTTATTATGGATCAAATTAAAGTCAGGAAGAGTCTGTCTGTCAGCCAGAGGGAAAAATATCTCTAATAAATGAAGTTGTTTTTGGTTCTTTTGTTGATCAGACCGACAATTAACAGATTTTTAACTATGTGATGAATAAGAAACCAAGTAATACATGAAACTTGGAAGTGAAACACTTAAATTCAATCTGTTATCTGTATCCACTTCGGTATGAAACTGCAGTGATGTATCAAATCAGTTTGATCAACTGGAGCGTCCAATCACAATAACTGATATCCAATAAGGGGGCGTGTCAGCCGGTAAAAGACTTCCTGAAAGTCCGCTCTCATGTCTCCTCGCTCATCGCTCCTCAGAGATCCCTCCTCGATCCTCGCTCCTCGCTCCTCAGGGCAGAATAAGAGACTTGGGACGCCTGTCAAAATGGCGTGTCAGGAACAACTTCCGGTTCGGGCGAGGAGCGAGGAGCGAGGAGACATGATTTAAGAGACTTGGGATGTACCCCCTGTGTAGTTAAATCCTGTTCTCAATTCAGCTTTTCTTAAGTCCATGCGGTCATGGTCAGTGTTCCTGGTTCCATTGTGTCATTGTTTCCTGTGTATCCGGTCAGTTGTCCTAGTTCCTGTTCTAGGCATCTCCTGTCTCTTTCGAATATCCAATAAATATTTCTGCATCTGATCGTGCCTGCCTGCCGTAATCTGCGTTTGGGTCCACCTTCTCCACTCACTTCCTGACACAAGCCTAAAGTCTTTTGTCTTTAACCTTTGGACTGCTATTGCACTTACAATTAAGCATTATATGACAATAAAATGACATCACACTTAAGAAACACCCTCACCACATCAACTAGCTGGGAGATGGCCAATCCAAACTTTACACAGATGGTCTGGTTTAAGTATTCCACTGGACGAACCCATTTCTGGTAGTTTCCAAAGAGGTATTTGAACAGCTTGTCCTCTGCTTTTGCATATGAGGAGAGTTTTGGAATCCCTAAAAGGTGTGAAAAGACAAGAGGTTTAAATAGAAAAAAATTACAGTTTATTAACTTGCGTGTAATTGAACAAATACAGCTTCTTTGATTTATTCAGATGTCTGATATAGACGCCATGGCTGATTTTCAGCTCTGTTTCTAACAGCACTTCACTCTGATCTTATCACAATGCTCATATCTAGAGTGTCTGAACTCTGATGTCATTATTCTTAAAACAAATTATGCATGAAAGCCTGATAATCTATGTTGAAATGACTACCTATGACACCTGTGTGATGTGCAACAGCAACAGAGATGGTGGTCTTACAACAGAATACTGTTTTCTCACAATGCTACAGTATATTCTGTTGAGCTAGTAATGTACAGTTTGAGTCTCAAAGGATTTCCAGTCTGATGATAATCCATGAAATTGATGAGCGAAGTATACCAGTGGTAAACACATAAAGAAGGCCCTAGTTCTGGGGACCAAATAAAAGCACCCCATGCAGATTACATTTTACCCAGGTTTAATGAGGCAATTGTATGCAAACTTAGTGATTTCAAATATGATTGGAGAAAGCATTGCTGATATTTGTCTCACTTCATATTCACTGTGTGTCCTTCTGTCTTCCTTCTGCCATAGTTATAAAATATGAGCCTATTTACCCATCTTGCACTGTGACTCGTGTGTCAGTTATTGTGGTTTTTGGATGCCTTTCATTGAAAATTCACTGTTTACGAGTAGCTTTGATCCTGTCAACAGCAAAAAGTCAAACTATTTTCTGAACCATGAAATTATGGTGGAGGGGTTATTGTAACTGATCTTAAAAGGTGTACATACATTTGTTGGACTGACATTACTGTTATATGTAAGGGTAAATATAAAAAACAAACTGTTGAGTTGAGCCGATTTCTGTCTGACACAGTATCAACAAAAATTAAACATTTAAAGTTTGACAATAGAACTCTAGAGATCCCAAGTCAAAGCAGTGCCATATAATATCTATCCAGTCAACTTACATTAATCAAAAACATGCACTGACTAGAGGACACTGAATGCAGTCATGGTATTGCATGTAGGTACATGATAATTGTAACTGACGGATCACTTCATACAACAGTGCCACAGTCTAACAGCTGCATTGTTTTGCTGAAGCAGAGTGTGGTGGAAAATTAGGATTATAATAATAAAAATGAAGGTGAAACATTTGTATTTATAATAAGCATTTTTAGAAGTAAACACTGAAGGAATGGTTTAACAGAAGTCTAGGTAATACTAAAAGAGTGACTCAGCTAAAAACTCAAGGCCGTTAGAGTGTGGGAAAGTTAAAGAGTCCAAATTAGAATGGAAAAAAACTGCGAGCAATATGACACTAAGGTTGTCTATGTTTGGATTACTTTTGGGTTAATATCAAAAATATGATCATCACAGAAGGTGTGGTGTAATATGAGACACCACATGAGGGGGTATAAAATGCATTGTTTGTGAGAATCTGCAGGTTTTTGCCTTTGGTCAAAGCCTCGGTTTACTCTGTATTTGCACTTTGATACACAGTAAATCTATTCACATTTAAACTCTTTTAGCTTCAGTGTATTCTTTCGAGTCTATTTCTCAATTAGTAATGAAATAAGTCTTTGAGTTATGGGAGAGTTGAAGTTCAAGGCCCAGCTGAAGATTTACCACGACAAGAGCTCTACTGTAGACTGCAGAACAAAACGCAGAAAAATATCAATCACACTTTGAATTACACACAATTTCTTTCCTCTCATTCTTTAAATCACCCACCAACATGGTTATAAACTCAATTTATGGATGGAGAATGTGGTCAGAAATCTACAATGAGAATGACCACAAATGCATGGTGTTACTCTCTCACTGTGTGGATCAATAAAGACAAGGCTGCAACACACTTAATCAATGACTGTGTTATCAGCTAATTCATCTTCTTTTCAGCTTCTCCTCCCAGTATCACTGCTTGGCTGAAAAGCATACTATAGAATCATGCCATATAAAGCCATAAATGTACTCATAAAAATGATATAATACTATAAGCTAAAGAAATGATGATGTAATGAAATGATTTTTACACCTAATAATATTGAATAAAATTAATAGTTACAGTGAATTCATTTATGCATTTTCAAGGAGAATCAAGTCAAGGCTTGCCTGCAGTCTGCCAAGTTTAGTGGGCAGCATGACAAAAATCAAATCTGTACTGTAAATAAAGTAAACATGGATAATATACTTGCTACCATAAATATAATGATGATTGCTACTACCAGTAAAATATGAAAACATTAATAGTATAATAAGAGAAACCTATAAAACCTATAGCAGATAACAAAAGAATATAAGACTCATACACACACAAACTTACATAAAGACACTACATATATACACTGCACATACTGTATACATACATACAAACATTGTACAGTAGATACACTGTCATGGCAACAGCAGTTCCTCTCTTCCCTACTCTCTTCCAATTTCATACCATTAATCTCTGTGTTATACATAATGTACTAACCTTTCCTATTATTCTTTACCTGCCCAGCAGCTGTCACTGCTGAGCTTCCCACCTCAGCTCATCACCTCACCCAGACATCAGTCCACCCATCTTGGTCCTCATTCAGCTTAATATAATAGACAGCTAACTGCTGATTTGTTTCTGAGGCAGTCCACCTTTTATTCTGTTGGTCTTACCTGTGCCTTTTGATGACTACTCTTTTCCTGAGCTATATTTTGTGTTAGTGTTGTGTTTCTCTGTCATGTACAGTAGCAAGAAATATTTTTGTGGTTACTCAGTGTAGAGATATGAAAACGGTGTTAATATAACAGCGCCACTGCCTGAATCATAGTCAAACTGCTGCATTGTTTTGCTGAAGCAGAGCTCCACTACAGACTGAAAAATATTGATCACGTTTTGAATTGATGCTTTTATGGTTTTCCAGATTTTGTATTATTGATTGTGTTGTGATTCTCTGTCATGTAAAGTAGCATGAAATTTCAATTTTAGGTGGTCTTTTGCTACTATTAGACATGTGCAGTTGTTCAATAGCAGAATAGTCCACTAATTGTCTGCAATATTTTCAGCTCAATTATTACGACTTTAATGCAGCTAAAATCATTTAAAAAAAATCTGATATGAGAAGGTAAGAGTCCACACTAACACCAAAACGTTTTGTTTTCACAAATGACTCTAATTTGACAAGCTCTCCTCACTCTTCACTTTACAACCACTTGCCAATTTCTACTTCTACTTCTCTCCCTGTCACTGCAGTTCATCTTTGACTATGCCATCTGTCATACTGAAAAATTCTGCCATGGTAATCTGATGAGGCATTCCCAACTTACGCAGTGAGTGGCACAGGTGGCAACAGCACAGCAACGGCAGCAGCAGCAGCAGTGCGAGAGAGGTGGCTGCCCCTCCTGCTCTCAGCATCATATCAGAGGTGGCACCGCATCAACACAGCTGGTCCCTCAGGCATCACAGAGCTAGAAAATAAATATTAAAAACTGTGGTTGTGGTTGATTCTGTTTACATTGGGCAAATATTGGTGCAGTCAGAGTGTGACATTAATCATGCCTCAGGTTACTACACCCCTGCTTACTCCCCTTTGCAGCTTGCAATCTCAGTCACGCATTTCAGTGAATAAGACAGAAAAAATTCATCCTTGTGTCATTCAGGCTAAATAACAAACTGTATTTGTGTAGCACACACCTTTAATATAGAGAACAACATCCTGCACAAGCCAGGAATGCACTCCTCTCTCACCTTACTAACCTGGATGCAAATGCTGCACATACCTGCTCAGAGTCTCTGCCATTACCACACAATCCAGAGAAGCAGCGGTGGTGGAGGTGGTGGTGGAGTCTTGACGACAGCGACAGTGCTGCTCTACTGCTCCTCCATTCCATGCAGGTTCTCTCTCTTGCCTCGTACAGATGCTGCTTCACTCTCTGCTGCATCCAATTGTGCACAGGCTCATCTCTTCCTCCTCCACCCCCTCTTCCTTCAGAAAGCCCGCCCTGTTTCCCCCATCCCCCATATCCCATCTCCTAGCATTCTTGTGGTCACTAATCATACAGAGGGATAGTCAGCCCCTCTGTGCAGCCACATCACTCCCTCTCAACAGCATCACAAA
Organism: Euthynnus affinis; assembly: GCA_029490765.1. Lineage (NCBI taxonomy): Eukaryota > Metazoa > Chordata > Actinopteri > Scombriformes > Scombridae > Euthynnus > Euthynnus affinis. The sequence continues at coordinate 19,522,257 of CM055839.1, forward strand.
ATGACAGGGGGCCAGCTCTGCCACTAATAATATGCTTTGCATTTCCTTAAGTTTCCCGGTTGTTACAGTGTCTGGTGTATATAGCCACATGTGATGTATTGTACGTCCTGTTTCTCTCAGTCTCTCTGTACATGTGCATGTGTCTGCTCTTATGGTAACAGCATATTGTGGGGACCAGAGATGCAGTAGGGTATTGGAGGAAAAGAAAATCAATACCCAGCTTGTGTTGAAGAATCAATTTTCACAATTTTAAAGCCTGCTGTTAAATCAGATTCCTGAATATTTAGCTTAGATTATCATCATTATCATTAGATTATCATCTCATGATTTGGTTTTATTTGTTGTTTGTAAAACACATTGAACACTGAAAAGCTGACCTTCACATATAGTTACTTTATGTATGTATTATCTATTTTTAATTTAGTTTATTTTACCTCAAATGTGGATAGTAGTCAAACACACACACACACTGACACACACTGAATCACGCTCTGCAAAATAACTTTTCAGTATCTGGAAAAAAGGTAAATTATCTTATCATGTAAGGGAACAATGTATGCAATCCACACATGCTATAATGTAATTTTCTATGCAGTATAATTCATAATAATCATAATAATGAAAAGTCTTGAAATATTTCTTAATCTGACTGCTGCTATTAAGAAATGAAAGATCATTTCCTGACAATTTGTTTCTGAAGTAGCCTTTCTCTCCAGTTGGTAAACACGCTTCAGAGGCTGTAGGGAAAAAAACAAACATTTTCATTACTGCATGGATGAAACAATGTGCAATTTTTCCTACAGTATATTTTCGAAAATGAATATGGGCAAATACACTTCAAAATATCAGAATTTGCTATTACAGACTGTTGAAAGAAGTTTTTACTTTTAAATGAAGGATCTTGTGAAGTTTTTATGAGCTCCTCCATATGTGTCCCTCTCCAAATGTGATGGCTTCGTTTTAAGGAGGGACGGTTGCCACAGTGTGACCCCAGAACAAGCACAAGCTATACTCTCTTCCACCCCCATTTCCCATTACCCCCTAACTATAGATTTAGATTTATATATCACTTGATGCTAGTATCTATTATTTTACAATGAGTGCAACTTCAGAGTAAACTTATTTGTGTATTTTCAATAAAGCTAAATCACACCACCAAACCATCAACCCAATACACTACTTAGAAAGGTTGTTTGGATTACTTTGCTTAAGTAACTATTCTATGCATTAATTATATATTATTTATTTAAATAAATATCATATAAGTATGCAATAATATGTATTACATATCACATATATGTCTTTTCCTTGAGAATAATCTAATACACAGTAATTGGCCAACACAAGGAATTCTGATAACTAATTTCTGTTTGTCAATAATGGGTTGTAGTTGCTACTTAATAAAAGCTACCCCCCCCCCCCCCCCCCCCCCCCCCCAAAAAAAAAAAAAAAACAGACTGAGACAAGAAAGATCAATTTATTGTAATACTTCCAGCTCAGAGTCACACAATTTAGGTTGCGCTCTAAGGCAGTCAGTCAGTCAGTACAAAGACTACACTGGAACTAAGCCAGAGCAGATATTAGCAATTTAAATTACATTTCATGTGTTGTTGCCTGTTGTGTAATTCATTGCCAAGCAACAAAATGATAATAAGCAGACACAATTGTCCTCTTGTCATCTTGTGTTTGGCTGGCATAACGAGTTATGATTTTGGTTAGATAACAGACAAATAGCCTGAGTGAGAAAGAATAAATTCAAGAATGCAACACTCTGGTCAAAACTACATGGGCACTTATTTAAAGCATACACTTTGAGGTTATTGAACTTGAGCTAATATGAATGATTAACTGTGACTAAGTTTCTACATATCTGTTCTGGTCCTATCAATCAGTAACCTCCTTATCGTTGCACACAAATAGATCCAGTTTAGCCCTCCCTAACCCAACCTAGGACTCCAGTCTGCAGGGTCCATGTACCCTCCGTGTAGGTACAATGAGCAGTGCAAGCAGTGGTCCAACTGCTCCGTATTTTCCTGACCTTGAAACTCACTTTGCTCATCTGTGTTGGTATTTTGGTGACCAACGCAGAGTGCAAGGTGCAGAGGTGGCAGGAGAGGTACAGACAGGTGAGATGTTCATTGAAATGAAGCAGCAAAGACAGTTGTTGTATTTTGGTTGAATTATCGACGTTGTGCTGAAAACAGATGTCTCAGAACCACATCTGTATCGGTGCTGCTTTGGTGATATTATTAACAAAAGCAAATGAAATACTTGCTGCAAACATGATTGATGATTGAAATATAAATAAGGTATTTCAATTTAACACTCACCAACCAATCCAGAACCGAAAATAATGTTTAAGTCAGTACAGTAAATCAGTTTGCATTGATCTATAAATGAATGTAAGTGATTCTTACACTATCTGCTGCCCACAGCTGCTTTGTACTGTATGAAAAGCTTCTCCTTCTGTTCATTAAATCCCTGCAGAATCTGAAGGCAGCAGGACTGATATACTGATAAATCTGCAACCTCAGATCAGATCAGATCAGAGAAATTCTGCACCAATGGCGCAATGCCATTATGTACCACTGTTCACTGTGTTTACCTTCATTAAATCACCTGAACACAACATCAGGCTGCTACAGAATTAACACACACACCCCTACACACATAAGACTCGTCAGTTATAACTCAATAGTCAGCCTTTTTTTTAGATGTGGGATTGCCAGGGCTCATCACAGCCTCTTTTCCAACTTTCTTTTTTTTATCAAAAGTAGCATCTCATTTTATTCTTGAAACACATTACCATGCAAACACTGTTGTGTAACATTAATTACTAAGCTATGTGACCATGTATGAGGTAAGATAGTACATTAGAATTATGGCTGAAATAACATTATAAATCATATGAATGACTTCACCAAATTAATTTCTCTAATTATTTATATTGTTTTTGTAGTAACTTACTAATGAAAACAACTACTCCATCTGTCTTTGACTGCAGATTTGTGGTGATGTGTGTTCATGTTGTGGCACCAACCACACATTTCCGGAAGAAAAGCTTTCCATTTGATGAACTGTCCTTATCACGTTTAACTGAGATTGGCTCAACTGTTTCATAGCTATATGACTGGCTGAGAGAGTATTTATTAATCACCACACCTGTTGATCTATATCCACCTTCACCCATCCCATTTTCATGTTGCACTATTGCACATACATGGACCAAAATAGCAGATGTGCATGGGGATTTCCATACAGTCCATGAACCCAAGACCTACTACTCCGTGCTCGTCATTGCACTTGTGCATTTAAATAAGGGCCCGGGCCCTAAGTGTATTGGTATGTCTGTCTGAGTGGTGCTATCCACAGTACTGACAGTAGTGTTGGGGGATTTAATTCTGGCATGGATGAAATTAATATTTAACCTTTTGTTTTGTGTATGATCACATCCCCTATGTAAAAGCATGGATTTCATATCACAGCACTGAGAGTGAAAGTGCAACTTGATTAATTAAATTTTAAAAAAAAAGGTTTAAGATATTCAATTCAAGTTCAAATGTCATAATTGTTCTTATTAAAGTTCATAATAATTCTATAATTATAGAATACATTTTATTCTGTAAGTGTTACTGTAAGATATAGTGTAATATGCTTCATAGTCTATATAGGCTCAATGAGGTTGTGATTTCTTTTCATGAATAAAAACGTTTCAAAAACACCCTCCTCTGATTTTCCCCCCAAATCTACCTATCTATCTATCTATCTATCTATCTATCTATCTATCTATCTATCTATCTATCTATGCTATGCTATGCTATGCTATGCTTATGACAATGTTTTTGTGCAGTAAAGGCAGATAATATAGATATAATAATAAAAGCGAAAAACAACGTTTTGTTTTAATTTCTATGCCATTTGCCGATTTGAAGACAAAAAAAGCACGTGGATTTCTTTTTTTTCTTCTTCTTTTATTCACACGAAAACCGAAAACAATGCATTTTTTATTATTTATATTATTTTTGCTATATTCTCTTTCCTCATGTCTCTTCCTTGCCTCCTCCGCTCGTATCTCAGGTGTGACGGACCAAGACGCGAGGAGAGGAGGCGAGGAAAGGAATCAAGGACGTACAAACTGAGAAACGACAGGAGGTAACGTTACTTGTTGTGCGGAAACTGCGCTAAACCGTTGATCTCCTTGTCTCGACAAACACAATTGCTGCACAGTAAGTAGAGACACTATGTGTGAACAATGTTAATGAAGACAGTAACTCACATACTAGATTAGAGAATAACTTTGTAGCTGTGTCATTGGGAAAGTGGCGATTGGTACTCAAATCACGTACGCTTTTGTACTTTGGCACGTTATGCGCCTATGTGAAGCCTATATATGGAAGGCGGATTGGACCAAAATTTCTAGTTCGGCCTCCACGTTATGTAATATGTCAAATTTGTACGTCTTAAGACGCTGCACTGAAAATGTCGTAATTAATCAGAAAGTATAAACCAGTTTACAATGAAATCAGTGGCTTGCAGAACACCAGTTTCCTTCGTCCCCCAATCTACTCAAACAGGCTATTTGTGCTCTAATACTGCCATCTAGTGGGCAGTTTGGCAAACACAATACATTAATGAATAATATTCATATTATGTCAAGTATGATATTTTATGCAAGCTACATTTTTTCTCAATAATTAACCAGTAACCTTAAAAAATGCAGAGGTTAATAATGTCACTGTAAATTAATATTATTTCTTAAGCCCAATTCAATCAATATTGTTTCTTAAACTCAGTTCAAACAAGGTAGGTCAAGAATTGTTTTCTCTCTTGCAATGATTGTATGATGACTTTCCCCTCAGAAACTGATGAAGTGGTAGCACTCGGTTATTCTGTCATCTTAAGATGTACAAATTAGACGTATTAATGTGAACACCAAACTACACATTTTGGTGCAATCAGTGTTCCATATATGCTGTACTTGTTTTTCGTTACAATGAGAGAATATTTTCTTTTAATGAGAACATTTCTTGTATCAAGTATTGCTTTGTTGCTGTATCAAGTATTGCTTGTTGCTTTAACGAAAAAATGCATTTCATTGTTATGAAATACCTTTCTCATTTAAAGTTTTCTCATAATAGTTAGTGCTTTTATTTTGACAAACACATCCCATGGGCTTTCAGAGACCCCTCTGTAATGTTACTTCTATTGCTTCTTTCTCCAATGTGAGATATAGAGTATGGAGGATGTAGAGTGGATTATTATATTAATTATTATAATAACAATTATTATGTGTTTAAACTCAACAGTAACGCTGCTGTTTTGAGATGCAGTCTCTGTCTCATATTTCAAACACCTCTTGTTATCTTATCTCAGTCTGTTTTTTTCTCTAAATTTAACAGTTTGATACAAACTGCTATATTATTTATTAATAATTTATTATTATTAAAGAAACTAAGCATTTCAGCTATGATCCTATTAAGAGACTCATTCTTAAGAGTGTGTAGCATAGACAATTTTTAGCTGCATGCTAACTGTTACAATCATGTTGTGTTGACAAAGTGAGAAATTGGTTAGACATGGTCACAATACATTTCTTCTATAATGATATTTTTCACAGTAGTCAACTGATTATCCATCATATTCATTTCAGATGAGGCTGATCTGTTGCTGCAGTGCTTTGCTGATGCTCATCTTCATACCCAGAGCATGTCAAGGAGGCAACATCTTGGTCTTTCCTATTGAGGGCAGCCACTGGATAAACATGGATATTCTAATCAAAGCTTTGCACTCAAGAGGACACAATATAACTATTGTGCGTTCCAGCAAAAGCTGGTACATCAAGGACAACTCCTCTTATTACAATACTTTAACAGTTCAGGTGGAGAGGACCTTAGATAAAAAGATGATTACAAAAATGATAACTGAATTGCTTCAATTTGAAAGGGGGGCACTTCCTTTGACAAGTTTTCTCCACATGACTCTAGGACTGTTAAGCACATTTATTGAGGCTCACACAGCCGTGGGTGAATATGTATCAGCAATGTTAGATGATCAAGAGTTGATGAAAAGCATGAAGGACAGCAAGTTCGATCTTATACTCACTGACCCAGCATGGGGTGGTGGAGTCATTTTGGCCAAATATCTGAACCTCCCTTTGATTTATAATGTTCGCTGGATAATAGCTGGAGACGCTCATTTTGCTATTGCTCCTTCACCTATATCATATATTCCTGTAACAGGATCTGGTTTCACTGATAAGATGACATTTTTTCAGAGAGTTAAAAACATGGTTTTGTATCTAATAACCCAAACACATCATGCTATTGTGGTTAAGCAGATATACCAGAAGATTTGTGACAAATATCTTGGGCCAGATAATGACTTTCACCAGTTAAATATTGATGCAGATCTGTGGCTCATGAGAGTGGACTTTGTGTTTGAGTTCCCTCGTCCCACCATGCCTAATGTTATCTACATAGGGGGGTTCCAGTGTAAACCTGCAAAACCTCTGCCTCAACACTTGGAGGAGTTTGTCCAGAGTTCAGGGGAACATGGAGTCATCCTCATGTCTCTGGGGACTTTTGTGACTGAACTTCCTGCAGACTTAACAAACAATATAGCTGCAGCTTTTTCCACGTTACCTCAGAAAGTCATCTGGAGGTATAAAGGTGACAGACCAACCACTTTGGGCAACAACACTCTACTAGTTGACTGGATGCCACAGAATGACCTCTTAGGACATCCCAAGATGGAACTATTTGTGGCTCATGGAGGAACAAACGGAGTCCAAGAAGCTATTTATCATGGAGTGCCAGTTGTGGGTTTACCACTGTTTTTTGACCAATATGACAACCTGTTGCGTCTGAAAGAGAGAGGAGTAGCTAAGATTCTAACCATTAATACAGTGGACAAAGACAACAATTTCCTTAAAGCCATACAGGAAGTCCTGAATGAGCCCTCCTACAGGGTGAACATGCAGAGATTCTCCAGGCTGCACAGAGATCAGCCAATGAAGCCGCTGGATAGAGCCCTCTTCTGGATAGAGTTTGTCATGAGACACAAAGGTGCAGCTCACTTCAGAACAGAGTCCTACAGACTTCCCTGGTATTCCTACCATTCTGTAGATGTGATGCTTTTCTTAGTTGGAGTTGTGCTGATTATTCTCGGTACTTTTGCTGCTTTTATAAAGTGTTTATGCTCTAAGCTGTGTCTGAGAACAAAAAGTAAACATGATTAACAAAAAAAAATCCAAGTATTATTAAAAAGTAAATAATCTAAACTACAAATATACTAGCATATGATAGTTATTTGTACTGTGATTATAGGAATAACAGATATACACTTCCAATGAGCTGCAAAAACATGGTCTGATTTTACTACAAAAGAAAACAAGTAAAATGTGTTATTGAGTGCTTTATAATTCTTTGTTTTCTTATGCTTTTAACAGTTTTTATCTTGATTAGGTGTTTATATGCTTTATATGTGTAAACATAAAGTGAAACGCAAGTAATCATTCAAGGAATATATATATTTTGTTCAATATCAAGTTGGGTTTTGCTAATTTTGAAATTAAAAGAATATTTGTTTGGCTGTCCATTCATAATAATATTATATAATTAGTAAGTAATTGTATTGTAGAGGCAATATTGTCCAGTGTGTGATTTTAATTTGTTTGATATTCATGTTTCTATAAAATATGTGGATGAACTAAATGGATGTTGTAAACTGTCTCAATCTGTTTAAAGTAGGACACTACAAATAAAACACTAGAAATGTATCTAAATTAAGTGATACTTTATTAGTCCCAGTGGAGAAATTTCTGCTCTCTATTTGACCCCTGTTCAAGGGCAATGGCTAGAGTCTCCTAATACCTATTGTTTTTAAGACTGGATGGGGTTATGGCAACACAGAAAGGCCCCAGTTGGTCCAAATAGGCCTATGATCTTTTAAGTTCTTAGTTCCGGCAGCAAACTGTATTAAAATATACCTTTGATTGTACCTCTATGAAAAGTAAATGAAAGAAATTTCATAAGCCTTGATGGTTTAGGTGCAATTCATCGCGGTGAAACTAAATATGTTCATTCATTTTTATTCATTTCAGGAGACATTTCAGTTATATGTACACTGTGCAAAAGTTTTGGGCACTCTAGATGTTCAGACAAATATACAACCAGTCATGAACATGCTCTCTATTCGACACTAATAATAAAAAAGAAGGACTCTTGCTAAAGATAGTATGACTCCCACAGAGCCCTGATCTCAACATCATTGAGTCCATCTGGGAAGAAACAGAAGCATCTGAGATGCCTTAATACACAGAAGAACTGTGGCAAGTGGATGAATGCAGGAACAATCTACCTGCCAAGTACCTTAAAAAACTGTTTGTAGGTGTATCAAGGAGAACTAGTGCTGTTTTAAAGGCAAAGTGTAGTCACAACAACTATTGATTTCACTTAGGTTTCTTCTATTTACTGAACTTTGTGTGGAGTTAATTGATGAATAAAAGTTATTCATGGTATTGTTTCCATGAAGTGGCATCCTCACTTTATTTTTGGTGCCTAAAACCTTTTCACTGCTATATATCCACCAGGTGGATAATTGATGTGGCTGTATTTAAGGTGGTTATCACAATCAGCTTCAGGTGTTCCTGCTTTGTGTCACAGCCTTTGCCTATGCCCAATAATGTGGTTTGTACTTTTCACAACACACTTTGGCTTATTTTAAGTGAAAACGAGACATTTGACAATACTGGAATAACAAGGAAGCTGTAAAGATCAGTACAATAATTCTGAACTGTTTGTTTGTCTACATACTGTTTGACTTCCTTAAAATGACTCACTTGAGTAGTCAACATTTTTGCCCAAGAGATGGAGTTCCTGTCTCAAGGGTGTTGTCTTCTTTGCAGATACTATGATTGTATAGCCTTGATCTGTGCCTGCCTTTTATTACATATGCAAGCTTAAGATAACGATTTCTTTATGTTTTGACTGCTGGTTCTTTCATCCAGCACCTGACCAAAGATTCATCTGAGTGAGTTCTGATTCCTTATAGTTTTACAGTTTGATAATATTGTCTTGTAGTTTCAGATTCTTTCAAAATTCTTCATTAAAATTCTACTGCTTTACAGAGAATACAGTGCATCTGTTGTTAAATTAAATGCTAAATGTGTAATAAATCTCATACATAAATATAATCACAGTAAAGAAACTATCCTGCAGATTACTTTGGAGTTTAGCCTCATTGCACTGTAAAGAGTGAAATTCCCTTAAAGCAGTGGTTCTCAAACTTTTTCACACCAAGGACTCCTAAACTGACACAAATTAGACCAGGGACCCCATCTGATAAGATTTTTGCTTTTTAGATGCTTAGTTACAAAAAGTGTATGAAACCCATGACCAAAATAGTCATACATTCTGTCATTTTGTTACTTATGGATGGAATTATAGTAAAAGTAAATTATTCCACTTTTTGCTGGGGACAATCTGGAACCCCCTCAAGGACCACTGGGGTCCCTGGACCCACTTTGAGAACAACTGCCTTAAGGAAACAAGAATTTAAGGTGGTAAGCTCAGCAGAAGTGTCGTCAGTGGTGAGGCATATATTGCAACAATACATTTAAAAAAAAAAACAGGAAGTAGGTTTCCAGTTCAACTGAACTCTGCACAGTCCCGATAGCAACAAGAATTTAAAGTGGTAAGCTCAGCAGAAGTGTCGTCAGTGGTGAGGCAAATGTTGCAACAATAACATTTGTTACATACAAACATACAGACTGCCATATTAAAAAACTGAAAAGTAAATATCTTAAGCCTTATTAATAGCTTTTGGACAATAAACTTTACAGTTGAAATGGCCATTTTACCAAATCAACATCCGAATTTCATAATTCAAAATTGTAGAATTATTCTTCTTTTGACTTCTTAATCAGGTAGTGCACCATCTAATGTATACCGTTTATACTGCAAATTAAAAATCTAATATTATTCAGCTTAAATAAATAATGACAGAATTTTCTATTTGTGTTAATATTCTAAGATAGAAGCAGCTCTAATACACAAGGTCACATTTTATTTCAAAGAATATGGTTCTCTGCCTGTGTGAAAGGAAAAAAAAATATGCAGCACACCACTTTATCAGGTAAATCTTTATTTCACATTGCTACTCTAGATTAATGCATGACGATAACTGAGTTTCCGCTGTAAGCGTCATGAAGCTCATGTAACAACCCTGCTGAGGGTGGGACAAAAGAAACCAGGAAATGTTTTATCGTTCTGACAGTTTGACTTTGGTTCTTTATGGCACGCTTTGTTTAGGTCTTAACCATCTGTGGAGAGCGTTTGCTGACATGAGTGTTGGGGAAGTTTTCACTGTAAGCTTGACATTTACAGATCTTGTTTTTGCCATGAGAAAAGAGTGAGTAATGTCTCTCGATAGAGTTGTAAACTGCGGTTCAGTATTGAAGGAGAAACACTGGTTTCTAGTTTTTGTCAGCTAATGTTACTAATTAGTATGGAGATTTTATTGACTCAAATCCATTGTTAAAGGATTACACATCATATCAATATGAAAATCGGTACATGGGATTTGTTTTACACAGATTATGTGTTTTCTTAGAGGGAAGCGCCGATATATCACATTTCTTTTATGCAGTTATGCAGAGTCATGCTTATAAAAACACGATTGCAAAATTGGAAACAGAGCTCTTGGCATTGAACAGCACTCTAATTTCCTGAGAGAAGAACGTGAGAGTGGTCAGAGGGGTTTTTTTCATACACAAATAAAGAGACTATTGAAAGGAACATTGTTGAAGGTCTCTGTTTGGACAGCCTCCAATGGGAACACCATCCATCATTTATGCGCACATGTTTTCTTGAATCTATTAGTGACAGCTATCTGATTTTTGTTCTTTTTCTTTTCTATTTCAGACAGCTCTGTTTCAGAAGATTTGAAGATGTTTTTTTCATTGACCTCTATCATCTCTCTTTTGGCTGTCGTTATTCCAGCTGCACACAGTGGGAAAGTTCTGGTATTTCCGCATGACGGCAGCCACTGGGTGAACATGAGAGTACTTGTTGAGGGGCTTCATTCAAGGGGGCACAGTGTGACAGTAATTCGCGCTGCAGACAGCTGGTACATCAGTGAAACCTCTCCATTCTACAGTGCTGTCACACTGGATATTTCTGGTGGTGGAAATGAGGATTTTTTTCGTCTCTTTGTCTCTGAAGTTATTAAAATCAAACGAAGCAAGGGGTCTGCGTGGGCCCGTTTTGCTTTAGATATGGAGTTAAAAGACAAGTTCTTTGAATTGCACAGGAAAGTCTCTGAAGTGGTCACGTTCATGTTTGAAAATAAAGAGTTAATGAAGTCCTTTCAAGAAGCCAAGTATGATGCAGTTTTGACAGATCCAGCTAATGGAGGAGGAGTAATGCTGGCTCACTATCTTGGATTGCCATTAGTATTCAATGCTCGATGGACTGTTCATGGTGAAGCACATTTTGCGATTGCACCTTCTCCACTCTCCTATGTCCCACTTCCACCATCTGAATTAACAGATCAAATGACATTCTTTGAGAGGGTCAAAAACATGATTTTTTATACCATGAGGATGTATCTGTATAGACAGATAACTGGGCCACATTATTCTGCATTGTCCACTCGTTACTTTGGTCCAGATGTAGACTACTTCTCCCTGTTTCAGGCAGCAGACCTGTGGCTCATGAGAGTGGACTTTGTGTTTGAGTTCCCTCGTCCCACCATGCCTAATGTAATCTATATGGGAGGGTTCCAGTGTAAACCTGCAAAACCTCTGCCTCAACACTTGGAGGAATTTGTCCAGAGTTCAGGGGAACATGGAGTCATCATTATGTCTCTGGGGACTTTAATTGCAGAGCTTCCTCATGACTTGGCTGATGACATAGCTGCAGCTTTTGCCAAGTTACCGCAGAAAGTCATCTGGAGGTATAAAGGTGACAGACCAACCACTCTGGGCAACAACACTCTACTAGTTGACTGGATGCCACAGAATGACCTCTTAGGACATCCCAAGATGAAACTATTTGTAAGTCATGGTGGAACAAATGGAATCTATGAGGCTATATATCACGGTATTCCAATTGTAGGCATTCCCTTTGTGTTTGATCAAGCTGACAACCTGTCTAGACTGAAAGCAAAGGGTGTGGCAAAAGTTTTGGATGTTTCTGAATTGGATAGAAAAACATTTCAGAATACCATTCAGGAAGTCCTGAATGAGCCCTCCTACAGGATGAACATGCAGAGACTCTCCAGGCTGCACAGAGATCAGCCAATGAAGCCGCTGGATAGAGCCCTCTTCTGGATAGAGTTTGTCATGAGACATGAAGGAGCAGCTCACCTGAGAACAGAGTCCTACAAACTGCCCTGGTATTCCTACCACTCTGTAGATGTCATGTTATTTTTAGTAACAGTTGCTCTTCTTATTTTGGTCATTTTTGCTGGGTTGGCATGCTCATGCTTCAGACTGTGTTTGAAAAGAAAAGTGAAATCTGACTAACCAGGAGAGATACTTCATTGTTAATTTTCATATTGATTGATATGTTGCTATATTCAAGTCAATTTGGCTGTGATGAGTAAAAAAAAATAAAAATGAAAGGACTAGATGTTTTAATTTTTTTTTTACTGTTTTGTGTCAGCTGCAAGTTTGCTATCAAGAAAAATATCTACTGTAAAAATAAAATATGAATTCCAGTGTGTTTGATTACTTTGTCACTTGTCAACATTTGCTTTTGGGTGTAGCCAAAAAAGAGTCAGACTTATCTCAGCTAATGCAAACTACCAGGTGACTATTAGAACAGCTTGATAAATGAAAATTACATGTGCTAACATAGAAATTTCGACTCTGCTATACTGTATTTTACGGTAGACTGCATTATTCTGACAGAAAATTGTTAAAGGAAGGATCCTGAAATATTTAAAAGACTGACAATAAAATATTAAAACCATATGGAGTGTAAGACAATATAAATAATGCACTTTTATTTCCTTCAGGTTTCTTGTAATAGACATATTTTAGAAATTGATCTAAATGAGTTTGTTGACACCTTTATTCAATTCAATTCAATTCAGCGCCAAATCACAACACAAAGTCATCTTGGGGCACTTTTACATAGAGCAGGTCTGGACCATGCTCTTTAATTTACAGAAAGAGAGACCCAACAGTTCCCCACCTGAGAAAGCACTTGGTGACAGCGGTAAGGAAAAACTCCCCTTTAATGGGAAGAAACCTAAGGCAGAACCTGGCTCTGGATGGAAATTTATAATTCAAACTGAAACTTTATCCAGATCTGAAGCTTTTATGTAACTAAACACTTGTAACACAGGAAAATAATCCTTCAGTTACAAAGTTATTTTGTTTCCCAGCCTTTTAGTTTGGTTACCAATTATATTATATTATGTCTCCTTTGTACTCTCTTATCACCTGAGCGTCAAAGAACATGACATTGTTGTGAAAAAATCCTACTCAAATTGGAGCCTGGAGGGACTAACACGGATTTTGCTCTCTGGCAAAGGAGAAAATTGAAAATGAAATACATTGGCAAACTACTACAGCAGGCTTCACATGATACTGCAAAATTATTAAAAGCTTAAAATGTATACAATTCTGAAACCTTTTTCATAAACTAATGATATAAACATAATCCCATATATTTAAGTATATTTATTTTGATTTATAACAAAGCTACATGTATTGACATTTATGTTTTTGATAAGATATAATATGCTTTCTTCCCAACTTTAGAATAAAAATGCATCAGTCCTGGGTCTGGATCACTCTCTACCTGCTCTGCCCAAGTGTGGTTTCTGGTGGGAAAGTGCTTGTTTATCCAGTGGACGGAAGTCACTGGGTGAACATGAAAGTCATTATTGAAGAACTACATTCAAGGGGCCACCAGGTTTCTGTTGTGCGAACGTCAGACAGCTGGTACATCAAGGAAAGCTCCCCATTCTATACTTCAATTACAGTTGATATTGAGTCTGGATTTAATGAAGACTTTATAACTACATTTATGACCCAGTTCTTTAAAATCCAGAGGGAGGGGAAGTCTGCCTGGACACGTTTTAAACTGGAAATGGAATCAGGACAAGCGGCCTCTGAGATTCATGAGAAAACATGCAAAATTCTTGAGCTGCTTTTTGAAGACAAAGGTCTGATAGAGTCTCTACAGGATGCAAAATATGACCTTATCCTAACAGACCCCATTACTCCAGGGGGTGTTATACTTGCCCACTACCTTAGGTTACCTCTTGTTTTCAATGCCCGATGGACCAGTCTAGGTGAAGGCCATTTTTCAATTGTGCCCTCTCCTCTCTCTTATGTTCCACTGATAGGAACTGAAATTTCAGATAAAATGACCTTTCTTGAGAGACTTATTAATGTAATCGTTTTTGGCTTCACAACATATCAAATTGCACATTATATCACACCACACTATGCTGACTTAATTGAAAAATATTTAGGTCCAGATATAGACTACTTCTCCCTGTTTCAGGCAGCAGACCTGTGGCTCATGAGAGTGGACTTTGTGTTTGAGTTCCCTCGTCCCACCATGCCTAATGTTATCTACATAGGGGGGTTCCAGTGTAAACCTGCAAAACCTCTGCCTCAACACTTGGAGGAGTTTGTCCAGAGTTCAGGGGAACATGGAGTCATCATTATGTCTCTGGGGACTTTAATTGCAGAGCTTCCCCGTGAGTTAGCTGATGACATAGCTGCAGCTTTTGCCAAGTTACCGCAGAAAGTCATCTGGAGGTATAAAGGTGACAGACCAGCCACTCTGGGCAACAACACTCTACTAGTTGACTGGATGCCACAGAGTGACCTCTTAGGACATCCCAAGGTTAAACTATTTGTGGCTCATGGAGGAACAAACGGTGTTCAAGAAGCAATCTACCATGGGGTTCCTATACTAGGGCTTCCATTGATTTTTGATCAACGTGATAATCTACTCAGGATAGAAGTAAGAGGAGCAGGGAAGATAATTGATATTTTTACTATGACTCAAGACATCTTTTTCCAAGGTATTCAGGAAGTCCTGAATGAGCCCTCCTACAGGATGAACATGCAGAGACTTTCCAGGCTGCACAGAGATCAGCCAATGAAGCCGCTGGATAGAGCCCTCTTCTGGATAGAGTTTGTCATGAGACATGAAGGAGCAGCTCACCTGAGAACAGAGTCCTACAAACTGCCCTGGTATTCCTACCACTCTGTAGATGTCATATTATTTTTAGTAACAGTTGCTCTTCTTATTTTATTCATTTTTGCTGGGTTGGCATGCTCATGCTTCAGACTGTGTTTGAAAAGAAAAGTGAAATCTGACTAACAGAGTCCTACAGACAGCCCTGGTATTCCTACCACTCTGTAGATGTGATGTTTTTCTTAGTTGGAGTTGTGCTCATTATTCTCTGTACTTTTGCTGCTTTTATAAAGTGTTTATGCTCTAAGCTGTGTCTGAGAACAAAAAGCAAATGTGATTAACAAAATTTTTTTTAGTAGTATTAAACTGTAAATAACCAAAACTACAAATACACTAACATATGATAGTTATTTGTACTGTGATTATAGGGATAACAGATATACACTTCCAATGAGCTGCAAAAACATGGTTTGATTCTACTAAAAAAGAAAACAAGTAAAACGTGTTATTGAGTGCTTTATAATTCTTTGTTTTATTGACAGTGAACAACAAATATGTTTAAGACTGATTATATTTGACTCACTATATTCTTACACTAATGTTATTTCACAGAACCATTGCTCTGGATAAACAAACTGTAATAGTTTGAACAGCACGATCCGTCCTAGACATCCTATTACGTGACCCAAGTGAATTTTAAATTATGTAAAATGGTGTAATTCTTGTCACTCTGTGTAATATTAATCATGTCAGGTTTTTGAAATATGTATTTTTATTGCCATTCATTTTGTTAAATGCGCACTTTGAAAAAATTAAGACTGTGATAATTAATTATGACTATGTATGTATTTATTACACCTGTGAATAATGAAATTGTGCTGAGCAAACCTGAAGAAGCTACAGGTGAAACGTGTTGTTCAATCCTAATGAAGTCACTGTAAAGTCATCTCAGTGTGAAGTGGTTTTGATTTTCAGCAAATTACTTTTCATTGTAAGTTGGCAAGTACATATGTGTGTGTGTGTGTGTGTGTGTGTGTGTGTGTGTGTGTGTGTGTGTGTGTGTGTGTATTAATTAATGGTCACATCACACAGACACAACATGTTGATCCCCTGATATCTGTAGCCTGAGATCAGAGACCACACAGACACAACATTAGGTGAAACACTTCACAAAATGTACAGTAGCACTGCAGCTCTAAGAAGAACAAAATAAAAACATTTTAATCAGTGCATCTTTTCTCTCTTAGCAAAACTGATTTTCAAAATTTTCCAAATTCACTTCAATACTGGAGCACAATGCACTTATATTTTACATTTATAAATGACTTTATTCTTTCCTCAATATTGAACAATATTTAGAATTTATGATGTCTTCTCATCATAGACAAGTGTAGGCACTCATGGATTTAAACATTTCACACACATAGATTAGAGTGACACATGGAGACTAAACTAGGCCATTATATGTCCTTATATCCTTGCTTTATTGTAAAAGCTTTTATACCTGTGGGATTTTATTGACTCAGTCTTTCCTTGTTATACAACACCTACAATTTCAATAATCTGTGTTAAGGAGATGCCTCTCTCACTTGAGTCTGATAGTCTGACTTTGATTGTTTGTTCTAGATGTAAAACTAATTAAATAAACTAAATTAAATTAAACTAATTATTAATAATTATTTTATTTCAACATACATTTTTACTGCCTTAAATAATATGTTGAGAAAATCCAAGAATGACGTCTACCACATGTACATGAGCATTTTGAAAATAAAGATGTTGTGATTTTGAATACTTTTCACTGATACACTGTCTCTAACTGTCCTCTCATGATGGGAGAGCTGTAGTTGTTCCTATGGAGGGAAGCCACTGGGTGAACATGAATGTCCTAATCAGGTACAGTAAGACAGACCAACAGAGGCCGGTGCATGTTCTCTATTACATTGTGATCATTGCTCTTACTGATGGACTGACTTTGTTGATTAAAACATTTTATACAGAGAATGGAGAGAACACAGTGATGAACTTTGGAAGCATGCTTATCTACCAATAAGGGATGCAGGAGTGTTATTGGCTCATACTATAACTCATACTAAAGTTACCTTCAGCGTATTATGTATGAACCACCTCTCCTTTTAAAGAAGAAAGAGGAAATGTCAGGGCTGTCAGATGAAGCAATTCTCGCACTGAAGTCTTTTTAAATAACAGATTTCCTGTAACACAGTATCTGTGGTTTAAGAGAGTTGCCTTTGTGTTTGAGTTAACTTGTCCTTTGGTCCCTAAAGTTGTTTATCAATACTTTAGCAAATGCCTGTAAGTGTGGGATAAGTCAGTAGGATAAATTTGACAGCATTTGTCAAATAACCTATAAGTCATTGGGGTGATAGATCAGCTACTCTGGTCAAGAACAATTTGGAAAGGAAATAAAGTAATTCAAAATTCAATTGAGTCCCAGTTGCAGGTCTACATTTGCCACAACAGCAGAGTGGATAAAGGTAACAACTTCCTCAAGGCCACACAGAAAGTCCTACCTAAGCCCCCCCATAGGATGAATATGCAGGGTCTGCCACAATTTCTGCACTTAATGAGCTTAACTGGCTTTTGGGCAATGATGTAGATATCCACAAATACATGTCGGAACTAAACTGTAAGCATTGGTTTTGACAGACCTGTTCAGACTTTGTGGGCTGCAAAGCCACTGGGCGACAGTCCAAAAGAGCTGCTGCTCATCTGAGAACCCATAGTCTGCCTTTATATTCTTCTGTAGATATCAAGCAGTTTGTAGCCTGGGTTACACTGATTTCCTGCTCACCTTTTCAGCCAAAGACCCATGTTTCAGCTGAGTTAAGATATTGAATGTTTGGCCTTTAATATAATTCCACTAGAAAGGATATTCCAAATGTTACCTTACACTGTTGTTAACGTCAATGCGGCATTATTTGTCATTTAAATGATTATATTTTGTGCAACAATATAGTACAGGTATCTGTAAAATTTACTTGGTAGAACGATGTCACCTGGTTTCACAAGTCAGTTGATCACACTGAAACAAACTTAAATCCAAAAATGTGAAGACTGTGGAAACTTACTTGCTAATATGACATGACTGTACAAAATCCCTGAGGGTTTTTACTTAAATAAATAAATTCATTTATTACAAAACAATAAAAAAACATACTGCAGATACTGTTATAGAATTTGTACCTAAATCCTACTTTTGGCTGATTGCAGCCATAATACAAATCATCATGTACACAGTTTTACATCTCTAGCTGTCAAACAGATAAATCATAAGGAATATCAGTTCAGTCTGATCAACACTGTTAAGTAGACTTACATGTGATGGAGGTCCAACCATACAAAAATCTGGAGATATTTGCTACTTAGGAGGGGAAAAGTTATTTAAAGTGAAATTTCACTATGATAAAACATTTTCATTATTGGCATGTGCAACTCAAATGATAGATAATATTAGTCAGGTCAATATTAGCTGCCTGGTGGATCCCATCACCAGTAGTATCTCCGTATGTCTGAATGTAGCTTATACAAAAGGCACGAAAAATGTCCAGGTGGAAAATGAAATAATATTTGCATGGTATAAAAAGTTGAAAGTAAGTGTCTCAGAGGTGCTGGCTGATAATTTATGACTCTTTAAAGTGATATTTTACTTTGTTGCATTTGGTAAATTTTTTAGACAGGTATTAACTAATTTGTCACTGCACTGAAGTTTCAGATGAATACAGGGACACTGGGTGGGTACATATTCACTGATAATACAGCAAAAATAACAGGTACATTAATTTCAGTTATATTCATATTTATGGCAGCATCATTCAAGACACGTCCAATTTTTAGAAGGGAAAATACTTTCAAATGGCACTTATTGACAGTAGTTACAAATACTGATAGTAAAGTCTGTTCAGGGTATTTACAAAGTGTCCATGCCAGCAGGGCAGGTGTGGTGGGCGGTGTAATCCTCTCATGATGTCCTGGACTGTAGAGACCTCATCCTGAGCACAGTGAGCTGGGCTACATCTGCATCTTGCATATCCGCCTCTTGTTGGCAGCTTTCTCTGATTACATACACTACGAGACCCGCACAGATGAAAATGAGGAGGACTATGCCTATAACCTGGGGTGCAAAGGAGTAGAGCAATGCTGTTTTAGTAAATATTAACACAAAAGACGTGAACTGTATTTTTGATTAACAAAGTCTATTAACAAAGCTATATTTATATATATTTATGGATAGACTCTCTTTAGTGCACACTCTGGTGTTAGCATTCCACTCATCCTACATAATCCTCTGTAAACTAGAAATGATTCTACTCACCTGAGAAAAAACAAACAGCTGCTGTGAGCGGAGCATTAGTTCTTGTGGGCTGACATCTCCCTCACTAATTGGCTCACACCACTTCAGCGGAGCTGCCTTGTCAACTAGTACAAATCTACCCTCCCAGTCTGTCATAGCACAAGCAAAGTATTGGCCATCGAGGAACAACAAAATCAGCCACACGATAGCAGGAACGAAACTGGAGAGGGAAACAGTTTTCCTGCACCATGTATCACATCTACATCCTTGAATGATCAGCATCAAGGTGAAGGCCATGATGGCAGGAATGGTGAAGAATGCTGATGAAAACACTCCGTTCCATGTAGGGTTGCAAGGACACTCAAACTCCAGCTCCACCAGCTTCTCTAGTCCCATGAGGATAAAGCCAAAAGCCACATTTGATACCAGAGGACTGTTGCTAAGTTCATTTTTCAGTCTGGTAAGCCATTGTTGTCTACTTTCCATACTAGATTGACCGAAAAATGAAGACAGTCGTTGTAAAAAACCCAAATGAGGGTCCACCGTTGTGAACACATTGGACACAGCTAAGTGATGCGTAATTAACGCATCCAGGGGTAAGTTTTCCCCTCGGGCAAAATGCCACACTTCCACTCTGATTGGTTTTGAACAAAGGAGGGTGTGCCGTCTGCTCTGACATTTCTCTGGCTGATTGGTCTGTGCAAGGTTTCAGGTGGGGTTACATTTTAAATGTGGTCTCCCATGGACAAACTGGAGGGAGGGCTGTAAAGTGGAGGGAAGTTTGTTCTACAGTTGAGCATAGAATGACCCTTTACAATATTACAGCAAAAAAAAGAAAAAATACATCGAACTGTTGGCATTTGTCAAAGAGCAAGCCTTTGTTTTTAAAAATGAAATTATAGGCCCAATTTTACACTAAAACTAAATAAAATAATGAAATGTTACAATTAAAACCATATTCCACTAGACCTCTTAATCTGCAGGCCTAGTTATCAAATGTTCAGGTGTTTTGAATTAATATACCTCAATTGTTTGCAATTCAAAAATTAGATGCATGCTGGCTCTTTCTCACTTTACCTTAACTGACCACACGAGGTCGCCCATACAACAGCACAGATTAGGGATTGAGAGGATTACAGGAGGCCATGTTAAACTTTCAAGGGGATGTGGTACATACAGTTTGAGGACACACATGCCTCTGATGTGATGACATAATTTATAAATGACCTCAGCGAGTTCAAAAGCATCACCATAATCTCCTCACATTAAAACCTGACAAGGGAAAGTATTTAGGCGCTGTGAAATAGGCTTGGAAAGATGTGACTGGGGAAAACAGCGGCTGGGTTGCTTTCATTTCATCATTTTTTTTTCAAATGTAAAATCATGCGTATAAGATTATTGGTCGTTTTTTCTGCGTGGTTTGTGACACATCTGTCTTGACCACTGGTAATAGTTGAAAATGCCTACATTAATATTGCAAGAGATCTTGGAACAGAGTGGCCAGAGTAGGAAATCATATAGCTATTACTGTGGTGGCCGACTGTTCATTACATACTATATGAGCACGAACAAAATCCTCCAAATGCAAGATGATGTAAGTGTCATCTAATAAAGATGAAGGAAATGGAGCATGTGTAGGCACAGAATAACTGCCTGAGTTCCCAATCAGCATTTAATTACATATGTGTTGTACAGTAGGATACTATGTGCAGTCTATGTGAGTCTGTGCCGCGGTCATGAACGCATAGGGTACGCGCAGCTTGTCGTTGCTGCCGTTGGTGTCCTACCAGCATCTGTTCCTCTTTTTAGTATTAAAAATAGACCACTGCTGATAACAGACTGATGTTTCGGCTACATCACTTCCCGCCGGGAATAATTTGTGCCTTATTTTCATTTTAATCACTGAACCGTGACCGTGCGTGCGCAAATGCGCATCGGTCTGCGCATCTTTGAATCTTCAGAACTACACTGTGAACAATCTCCCTGACATCCCAAGACCCCTCCTCCGCAATCCGACGAGGCTTCTTCACCGCCTATGGCCACACATAGGCATCCCTGAGCCGCTGGCCTCGTCCCGGACCTTTCGCTCATTGCAGTCCTCCAAAGGTCTTTGAATCCGGGCGACTTTTCTACAGACATTTTTTGAAATCAACCTGGCTGAGATTTTTTTTAAAAAAACCAGGTGCTATGCAGGGCCCGTCTCTCTAGAGCTTGTGATCAATACACGAACTCTCCTCCCACATTCGTCCGACCGAGACCCTGGTACTCTCATCGAGCCCCGACGATGCATCCTAACGCAGCAATGCTGGCGGTGGTCCTTCTGGGGAACTTGATGCTGCCTTTCATCATGGCTCAAAACGGTAAGAATCCAGATGTGTTCATGGCATTATTGTACACAGTGTATTGAGGGAAAGTGACTTGACTTGCGTGGGGACGCGAATTGTTTCTTAAGAGGATTTTGAGAATGACTCCGTTAAAAGCTCTACTATCGTTTTACGAATCTCGACATCAAGGCCAGTTAGACAACCAATACATCTGATTCCATCACTGACTATACAATCTGTCTTTAATGTAGCCCAACTCTTAACTAAGAAAACAGGAAGACCACTCACGATGATATTGTGACATTTTTTTTGTTGTTGTTGTTGCAAGGTTACTATGTTCAACTGAGTATTTTGAGTGTGTAAGAGGACAAGTCGGATATGTTGTCAAATTTCCTTTAAATTAGACAATGAATATTGTTGTTGTAAAGAAAACTGAGCTTTGTACCTTCATGTAATTAGTTGTGAATATCAACATACAGTATAGTAGCCTGTGGCAGCCAGTGTACAGTTTGTTCAGTCAAAAGGCGGTTAGGTGACAGAGTGTGTCAAGCAAGACTAACCTGCTTTGGACGTTGAGCACGTAACCTATTATCAACACCAAAAACAGGCTAAATACTCGCTCGGTGTGTTGTACTGTAAATACCAGGCGCTCCTGTATCACAGTTGCAGTGCCTGTGCATCTGTTCGATTGACAAAACTAATTCACTATTGTTGCCTACCACATTTCCTGTGATGTAGGTGTAAGGGGAACTTTCTTTCTTGCCCAATTGGTTCAGTCTTCAGCTACTGCAAAATGTCTTGTGTGCACGACACCCTTATTTCCTTGTCTGATTATTTGGCATGTTGGAGCACCAGATGTTTGCTTTAACCAAGTATTCAAAAATGAAAGGAAAAGATATATGTGATTAAACAAATGTGATTTATAAAGATTAAGAGCTGCAAATGATATTCATTTGTGAATAACACATTTCAAAAGTTCACTATTAATCATAAAAAACTGACAGGATTTGGTTTAAGTAAATGGCAGTAACATGTTGTTGGGTGTTCCAGGCCGTCCTCCACTGATACAGCATGCCCCAAATTCAAATTCTGTTGAATCACATCACCCGGAGGCACACACAAATCAGCCGCCACTCATGAAATGAATGTGGATTCTTTTGAATCTGTATTTTTTTTAAATTGCAAAAGAACATCAATAGGTTCCTTTAGCAACCCTGACATGGTTATAAAGAAGTTGGCACTTTAATATGCAACTGGAATCAATCTATTTCAATTTTTGTTAATAATATAATCATCACATATACTCATATGATTTAGAAGAGCATGCTCTACCCAAAGGTCAAGGCCCCTGTGTTGAAAAATCAATGTCACTGACATGATCTAATCCCCCTTTAGAGAAAAATAAGGGAGAGAATTACTCTGCATACTTATAATTTTAATACTTAGTGTCTGCCTCGTCTTTCCAGTGGGATAATCGGACACCCACCAAGACTTAATGAGACGTGTATTCTGATGATAGGATGAGAGGGTTGTGAAAAAACTCAATTCAGCACTGTCCTACCTTTGAGGGATTTATTTTTGCAAATATCTGAAATGGAAAATGTTCAAAATTACTTATGTCTAAACAAAAAGCTCATTTTACACGATCAGATAAACTACATCTTCAGCTTGTGAGGAAACAAAAACCCTAAACTACCATAGCAGTTACATAACAAAATATTATCCCTTGAATTCCTTTCTTTTTTCTCTGTTAATTTCTCAGAGGTGCTTGAAGTGTGTGTGAGCACACGGCGAGGCCTTCTCTGATCTTGCTATCTGGAAAATCAAATACCCAATAATCCCTCTATTGTTTGATAAAGTTCAAGCAAAGGCATTCCAAACACTTCCTGTGGTCTTTGTCCAGTGTTAGTGCCCACTCACTGGGGCCCAGTTCATACCACAGAAACACACACACATACACGCACAGACCTACACATACAATCAGGGGTCAGTTGGAGATGGACTGCTGCCCCCTAGTTACTACATGTGTTTGTGCTTCATCTGTTTTATGTAGATATCCTAAATTCAAAGCTAATCTCCAGATGCATCTCATGCTCTGCAAATAGACCCTATATTAATTACAGGTATGATCATAATAGGCAACAGTTGGTGCTGTTTTGATATTTGGTCACATTGCATGCATCCAAAAGCCATTTCATTTCTCTCTCACAGTTCAGATTAAGGGTAATCAGTGCATGGCTTCTTATGCAATGCTAGATTTTCCTGTGATAGTACAGAGTTCAGGCAGTGACGTGGGGAGAATAATAATTATAAGAGCATGAAATGTAATCACTGCATTTGGGAAGCAGAGGGAATTCACGCCATTATTTTCTCATGTTCAGGGAAAAGTAGGCTTACTATAGGTGGCCAGTTTCTGCGACAGATATTTGGAGGACTGTAAATAGCATCCGTCCATTCTGCCTCGTTTCTATTTTTATCACTGAGACACAGCACTGAGAACTGTGGCTTTAAGGTCCTTTTGTGAAAGTGAATCCATTAACTCTTAATGGACGGCCTCCTTGTGCACAGCTGCACAACCTCCTAAAGACTTGCTAGGTGGTTGTGAACTATTTAAGCTGATGTGAGATGATGTGATCTTTATGCAAAGAAAATAAGGACTGTTGAAAAGGTGGCTGGGGCTGACCTGAAGGAAGTGCTTTTCTATCTTACATAATTTCCCCCTATGAACATGTAGCCTGCTCCGCCTGCTGACACTGTCATTATATTATCACTGACTGTGTGAATAATAGACAGATAGATAGATAGATAGCGGTGGATTTTTTTTCCAGTACAGTATGTTATACTCTGCAACACAAATGCATAAATGGACAACAGCGAATAATTAATATTATCAAGACACAATACAGGGATACAGTCAACATATCATCATAGAAACACAGTATGCACAAGCATATACGGTTGGTGCATGGTAATGCGTGTCAGTAATATGGGAGGAGGGGGCTCAATGGAGGAGTTCAGTGTCCTGATAGCTAAGGGGAAAAAGCTGTTTGTGAAGCATTTAGTCTTTGTGGGCAGTGACCTGTAGCGCCTCCCTGAGGGAAGGACTGGAAGAGGTGATGAGCAGGATGTGAGGGGTCAGAGATGATCTTCTTTGCTCGCTTTACAGTTCGGTGAGTATGTAGAGATTCAAATGAGGGAAGTGGGTTGCCTATGATTTTGGATGCCTTGTTAACAATCCGCTGTAGTATGATGAGCTGATACAATTACTTGCATGTTAAAACTAACATACAACTAACTACATGCAATTAACTATTTATATTTGTTCATATTGATGTAACTGATAAGAGCACCTAGGTTTGCAGTTGCTTAAAACTTAGTATGTGTGACAGCCAAGATTGGTTCTTGTTAAGGCTACGACATTAAAGTACGAAGACATAATGTAGAGAAGGAGTCCACATGCACTGCAATGTGTATGGCAATTACAGAATACAGTTCTTTGTCAGTACTTGGCCCTCTGGTTCTTCTGTATGCCACTTGTGCCAAGAAATGTTATGAACAGCAGCCAACTCCCCATTTTGACATAAGCATACCACTCAATCAATAGATGCATTGTTTATGATGCAGTAACTTGTCCATTATCATGTTTCTGTCCATACTCTTGTCAAAGGTACATTTGTGAGTCTGGAAATATGATGTCGGACTCAAGCCAGCTCTTACAGTGAGTCATGCTTGCCTACTGTGATATCTGATATGGACTGCACTGATTAGGAGCAGCATCACACAGTATAAAGCACACTGCAGTCATATACTGATACACAACTGTAAGTGGAGGAATGTTGTTGTTTTTTTAATAGTGATATGCTCAGGAAAGGTTTTGTTGAGCACACAAGCTGTTTTTTCAGCACCAACCTGCTTCACATTCATACATTTACACACATTCACAGCTGGAAGCTCCCCAATTTAGTCACAACCCTGTACTACTGGCTCCTCTGCAGGAACAACTCAGGTTAAGCATGGTGCACAAGGGCAGCTCAGGGCAGCTCAGTGAATATTCAAAGATGATACTTTCATTTATATATGGCCACATTTTTCCCTTTAGCCTGGGAATTTGAACTAGTGACATTGCAGACACAAGACTGTTTTTGTTTTTACCTAGGAGAAAATCACTAAAGTTAAGAAATAATAATATTCATGGAAGTATGTTGGAATAGCATTCGTTACTCTTGCAGAAATCAATTAGCAGCCGAAGAGACTCTCCTGGAAGTGAGGTTCTTCTAATTTAAGAATTATTGTGTTATCAGAATGATGGGAATCAGTGTCCCGTGACATATCTACCTAAGTGCTGCTTGGGTTTTTACATCAAATCATTTGAATTCCCTTGTTTTGACCTCTGAAAGAGAAGTAGGAAGTGTTCGCTGGTTGTGATTAGAGGATGGGATTAGAGCATTTCTACCCAGCACAGGGGTTATTGGGATTTAAATCTCATTAAACTGTTGCCTCTCTTCTGTGATCTGAATGACAGATTCAAGTATTATCACTGTAATGGAAATGGTCGCCCCCAATGCCAGCTTTTCCGGAAATTCAGCCTTGCAAATAACAGCAATATTTTATCACAGTGACATTAAATAAGGTTTATCAGTGATGTTATACTGTGAGTGAGGAAAACTACAACCACTCTGTCAGGGCCTTGTGTACACAATTGCAACCTCTTTGACAGGTCAAACTCAGCTGCTCACTAGATACTGTATCCCACCTACAAAGTGTATTCCAAGTCTGCAGGTTGTTATATGAATTCTAATACTTGATGATTGTGACATAAATACAGTAAGCTGTTTTAGCAGTATTTAGTAAAGTAGTATTATTAGAGCAATTTGGTACTAAACCAAATTGATTTGTAATGTCATGTGACCTCTACACATTAAATAGCATTCTCCTTGTATAATTGTTCAACACTGATAAAAAACTATTTGCCTGTAGGAATAGAAAACTGTTTGTGTGGCTCACTTTGGCCTTCTACTACTACTGGTGGTTTTGCATATTTCATAACCAAAAATATCCACTTCTTGTTACTGCTGACTTTACTTTTATTTACCTAAATTCCATGTATCTATGATGTTACACTCATTTTAGCATGTCTGAATATCAACTTTGGAAAGGGTTATTGGTAATTCTGTTGCAAATTACTTCATGGTTAGATTTTTTCAGCAAAGTTTCAAACAAAGTTTTTGAAAGCCATGTTTTTTCATCAGCCAACTCTTGAACCTATTTTGTGCATGCACAAAAACAAGAAAAACTGTAAAAACAGTCTCTTCACACATGGATTAGACAGTACAGTTTTGGTTGTGTCCTACATCGAACACGTTACTAGTGTCTAAAGGATGATTTTTATACTTTACTGACAAGAATAGAAGCCACTGAATGTTTGGAAGGTAGGAAACTCATCTAAAAACTAATCTTTAAATAAACATGTAAAAATGGTGGAATCTAAAGAAATGATTGGTAGTAATGTAAAGCACATGTGCTTTCTAGTTAATGTGCTATTCCATGAAAACCACCAATATGGCCCTTTAGAGTTGTTTCACTTTTGACTGGATATCAAGGTGTGTATTTACCTTTCGGCAGTGTGAAAAAGTTACTACCCTCATGTAGATAAAAAAGTAGAGAGAGGGTGAAGGAAAAAAGGACATAAACAAAACATGTCCATAAGGTTGTCCACATATTGTGACAAATTATCAGGATATTGATCTCTCACTCTCACACAAGTGTTCTAAGTTGTGCTTATTTGGACCTTCTCTCAGGACTGTGTAGATGCTTGCAGGCTGGGCATGACTGACAACTCCCTGACTCACCCTATTTGTTTTGTGGCTCCTGTTAGGGCAGGACAAGTTACACATTTATGATTTGGAGTCATTAGAGATAGGGGACTCTGACACACTCCCTGGGTAACTCCACCGAGCTTTCACCCAAAATCAACTCTTAATCAACCAGAATACCTGAAAATGCCTGTTTGGCTATGGTTGGCCTCTGTCTGCAGGTGACAAAGAAAAACAACCAATTTCCAAACCAAAAGAAGAAAAGATAAACAATGGTCACAACTACAAACTATTATGTCATACAAATGATCTGCAAATAAATACCATTGTACCATACAGGTACAACACAGATGCACCCACACCCACTAACTCAAACATACACACTGCCTAACATATAACCAGTTCAGTGGCCCTAGGGGGTTTCCTACTTACTGCTTTCTCTGTCTGTGTTGTGGGACTGTGGATGGGGATCCAGGTTGTAGGCAGGCTGCTGACTCACTCTCAGGATGCATGGTGGTTGTGTGTGGCTTGCTGTCAGTCCTCGGGGGAGCTCTCTCTTCTCTACCTACATCAGTGGAGTATGTAGGTTGTAATGACTATGACTTCCATACAGCCTCAGACAGAGCTTGTCACAGAAAACTACAGGTTATTTTGCAATACTGTTGTGCACATGTCAGATGGGAGTAAAATGAGTTGAAGCGTGTTAGTCAGATATTGGACCGTGAAGGACTTCATTATTTTGTGTTGA
Organism: Euthynnus affinis; assembly: GCA_029490765.1. Classification (NCBI taxonomy): domain Eukaryota; kingdom Metazoa; phylum Chordata; class Actinopteri; order Scombriformes; family Scombridae; genus Euthynnus; species Euthynnus affinis. The sequence goes on from CM055839.1 coordinate 19,550,621, forward strand.
ATCATCTACTCATAAGCATTTGCCCTCCTTGGTTAGATTCCATACAAACCATCACAGCAACTACACCTCTGCACACATTAAATTTTAGCTCTTATAATCTTCTTTTGCAAATCCTAGACTATGTGATCAGCTGACAACCCACCACTGCATCACTGTGCATGTGGTTAATATTATAGTTTGTATTCATTATTTAAAGTGATATTTTCATTTACTATAACTTAAAACAAACCTTCCAGTCCATGTTTTGTTAGTAGGTCATGTAGTTTAGAACATGGTCACCACCAGTGAGATCCATTTCATGTTAGACTGTTTTATGTTTAAAATTTCCTATGTCAACTTATGGCTTGTTATGTGTAACTGCATGCTAACACTACCAGTGCTTTCACATGTGGCCAAGTCACCAAGTCTCTTGCAGCCATTGTTGCAGCTGTTGCATTGCTGTCCATTATGTGAATTTTAAGGCATAAACAAACCACATTAGTATTAATATTGTAGTAAAATGCTAATTTAGATTATGTTAATTTTATGTATAGGTTTTTACCATGTGATTAGTCATTTACGTGATTGACAAAATTAGAAACATAAAATTTACATAACATTAACAATTTTAATCATAGATTAATAGCTAAAGTTATATAGCAAGCAAAAATGTGAGAAATTGCTGCTTTTACATTGTTATAAATTTTATATTTTTTGCATTTGGACTTTCAGACAAAACAATCAATTTGAGGACACCATCTTAGGTGCTGTGAAATTGTAGAATCTAGTAAGAAAAAGAACCCCAAAAGTTATAATGCCCGTCGCAAAAAAGGCATATAATTATGTTTGCGTGACAGATGCCATCTAGTGGTTGTGGTTATTATGAACTTGAGCAGTGGTGCGGTTGAGATGATGTCTGTACAAGTTGACAAATTTTCTCATTTTGGAGGTGATGGGTCAGGTGGGACGGTGTAATCCGACAGAGGTCTTTGCCACAGGAAACTGCTGTTCATTTCATAGCGTTGTCATGTCATAAAACATTATTTAACAGTGATTTGCAACGGTTTTGGAAGGCACAGACAAGTGATGTTGTCCTGCTGATGCCGATTACTGTGCCAGATAATAAAAAGCTCCCATGCGTCATTCTGGAGGTTTTGGGGGGAGGGAGGGCGGGAGTTGTGTTGTTTTTTTTGTTTTTTTGTTTTTTGTTTTTACATTTTACTGATATTTTAGACTGGACAATATACAATCAATAAATCAACAATAAACAAGTATTTCAATTATTCATGTTTGTTGCAGCCCTAAAAACCTACATCATATTCCTTTTCTTTTTCTTTTTGATGATGTCCACGTAAAATAAAAAGGCAGCCAGATGTGCCTACTAAACATAACCAAGTAAATATGTTATCATCATCTTTTTTTCTTGTTTTGCATTTGTGAAGAACACGCTGATTGGAACTGAAGTCAACACATCTGCCCCTTAGTAGATATGCTGACAGCAGTCCTGCTCATTTGCAGAAAGAATTCTGTTTATCTGTCTTCTGTCTCAAAGTTGCTGAGATCTGTCCACCATCCATAGATCCATTCTTAGTCACTTATTTCCCAGCACAGCTTTGAAATGAATGAGTACCGGCTGCTTTGTATTTTGTTTTCACTGGCAGTGTAAGAACCTTGTTTAAACAACACACAAATTGGTCTGCTCATTGGTTGAGTGTTGTCTGTAGTTCTGTGCGTATTCCTCCACAGAGCCTCTCGGAGCATGAATTTAAATCAGGCTCTTCTTTTTTCTGATTTAATTTGCCATCACCTTGGAGGACATTCTTTACTTTTTTTAAGCAGATACTTTACTGTGATTATGAGCACTTACGTCTGGCTGACAATAGCTATCTGTGCCATGTGCCAAACCAATTTACTGCCATACCCATAGTCATAGTAAAGGATGCCATAGTAAATGTTCTGTCAAATTGAAATATTGCTTTAACAGTGTAGGCGGATAGGCTTGGATTCACCCTCTGGGATTATGTGGTGAGCTTGATGGGCCCAGATGTTTCCAGAGAAAAGAAACAAATGCTAATTACTCTGCATATCTCTAGGCATCGTGCATAGAAATGCAAGTTGTAAGCACCTAATATCCTCAGACACATCTTCTAGCAGGAAGACTGCATTTTTTTCCCTTTTTGCTAAATTCTCTTCACTATTCTTCCTATCATCCAATTTATTTCCATGTGGCTTTGAGTCATGAACTGGTGTTGGGCAACATACTTGTTACCATGGTGCTAACTAAAATCCATGTATTGTCAAGTATGTTGAATCTTTTGGCTGTACTTTGGCAGTCTGTTTGAGTCCACTGTATAGATCACATTGGCCTCAAGTTTTGCAAACACTGTGCATTATAGAATTATGGAAAATGACTATATAAACGATGGAAAACCTTGTGAATGGTTTTGTATTTTCACCTGGCAGTTAAACTTCCAATAAAATTATTCAAATGTAATTGGCTTAATTGTGGGGGTGAAATTAATACCATAGTTGTTTACACTCCTTCCTCTGGCTTCTACAGGCTTATCTGTTAATGTACTTATGATACATTACTTTGAGCAGGGCAGACAGATCTGGGAGGGCCTGTAAGCTGTTGTATTTAGACATACCACACAGTCTAACACTCAAGAGACCATAGGCTCTTTGTTCCCATTTCCTGTACAAAAATTCAGGCCAGAGTTAAGGCAGTGTTTTTTTTCTGATTTATTTAAGCACATGTGGTTTACAGCTGACAGGCTGCAGGGGAGGCAGAGAACAGTGTCTGTGGTCTAGGTGATTTGTCATTAGATGAGGTTCATTAGGGCTGGCAGTGTATTGTTGGGCTAACTACTGATGTGGAACAGGAGCATGAATCAGGCACAAACACAGAGTGGTACATTCAGAGTTGTGGTAATATTGCATATGGATCCCAATTTGTTATGAATTCCATTGCATTTCAGAAATGAAATGTGTCTCCTTTTCCACACTGCAGTAAGGTAGTCCACTGATGTTAGAAAAATCATGGTTGTTTGTCTGGGAAACAGTGGTCTAAGTGCCAGTGGCATGCATTGGAGGTGCACAGTTTATGCATATTCAGGTTTACATGTTTTAAAAAGACAAATCATCTGTGATTTCAAAATGTCATTTCAGTCCTTTAGTGAACAATCCTTTTCTACTGTGACCGTATGTGAATTTTGAAAAACTGCTCTTAAAGTCCTGCTTATCCAAAATGAAAGCTGATTGACCTAATTTTTGGAGCGGAGAGCTGATATGGATTAAGATAGATTAGGTTTATACAGACATACATATACTTACATCTGTCTGTGACAATTTCCCTGAAAATTTTAGGTAAAAAAAAATAACCATGAGAGCTGGCATCTGTATTTAAATGCTCTGATTATTGTGGAAGTAAAACAAATATATTTGTATAATGACAATGTAGAACTCAGACTTTTAAAAGTCTGATGTGAAAGACAATAGTAGTATGTTTTAATAATCAGGGTTATTTAATATGCTACAATATCACTAACAAGAATTTGACAACCAATTATAAGAAAACAGTGGAACAAGAGGACCCTGGGTTCGAATCTGTGTCAGGCCAACAGGTGATTCTAAATTGCCTGCAGGTGTGAATATAAGTGCGAATGTGTGTGTTAGCCCTGTGACCAACTGGCATTGTGCTCAGGGTGGACCCTGCCTCTCACACAGCATGTGTTGGGAATAGGCTCCTGCACTACTGATGGAAACAGGAAACTGGTGTACCATATCAAAAAATGCATGAAATGTACTCGTACATATACAATCTTGTGCAATAGTATTAACCAATTGTGATGAAGATTGAGTCAAAAATTAATTAAATAAAAATAGATAAAATAAAAAAGGGGTTATGAGCTAAATTGGTATATAACTGGACATATAAAGGCATGGTGAACCAAAAATGAATTACTTTTTCCTTCGCCCACTGCCCAACTTTCAAAATGTCATTACTATTCCTAACAATATTCTGAGCTATCCTTCTAACTAACAAAATAACTTACTAACATCCTTGGTTGAGGGACTAACCTTATAGTTGTAAGATGCTCACTAGACCGAAAGCCACAGATATAGCCCCAAGCAGACGCGTACACAGACAGCTGCGTACATCACGGATGCGTAGCAATCCTGTTTATACTACTTTTTGGAGTCCGCTTGGAGGACATGTTCAACACATGCGCAGTAGATTGGTGTCTTGGTGTCTACAGGGAGACAGTGTTATGACCGTGCAGACCAACGCGGACAAGTCCACGTGGTCACAACAAATTGCAGGTATGTGGATGTCTGCACAGAGCCCACGTGTAGACAATCTGATGATGAAATTTACATTACGCAGACCCTAGTGGACCCTTGCATACTTGTGGACACTAAGGTATAATTCCAGCTTAAGGATGCAAATCATTGTACCTTTTTAATTTGACATTTATTCTTCTGACAGAGTTGTCCGTGTGACTTAAGCTCATGGAAAACATTTTGTAGCCACTGATTTAGATGAAACAAATAAATTCCCAAGCCGGTTCTTATGGTTCTTATTCAGTACTGACAAATACAAGGCACACTTGTGAGAAGTTTTCATTTCAATGAGTTCAAGTAGGATTGGTGCCACTGATTGTTGGAACACAGTACATTTAGGGTTGGGTGATTGTTGTTGTTGTGATTGACCTACTTGACAAGGTTATGATAAACAAATCTGTAAGAAACCAGCAGAGACTGATTAAACTCAGGGAGAATGCTTAATTGTTCTCCCCTTCAATATATATTTACTGAATATTTTGTGAAATTACATATACTATGTTCAGTGTATTGTAACAAATGTTTACACTGTTTGCTCAAGAATAGGGTCATGAAAGGTTAAATATGAGAAAGAAAGAGACAGAGAAAATACACAAGATACCAACCCTATTTGCTGGCATGAACTTCAGACTGGTTGACTATGACTTTGTCTGACAGGCCAATGGCCTTAGCGGGCCAGGGAACCTTGACGTTGAACGGACTGGATTTAGACAATCATTGACCTTTTCTTTTTCCACCTATCACTAATTTGAAGCTTGCTTCTTTTCTATTTGCTTTTAATCATCCTCTCTTTTGTTTATATATACTCTGTACCCGCTTAATTTCCTTCTCTATCCCTCTTCTATCATTTCTTTCCCTGCCATCCTGATACACTTTCCCTCTCCAGCTGGGTTTGTGAAGTCGCCAATGTCTGAGACTAAGCTTACGGGGGACACCTTTGAGCTGTACTGCGACGTGGTTGGTAACCCCACTCCAGAGATCCAGTGGTGGTATGCCGAGATCAACCGAGCCGACTCCTTCAAGCAGCTGTGGGATGGAGCCCGTAAGCGTCGGGTATCTATCAACACGGCCTATGGTGCCAATGGGGTTAGTGTGCTTGGCATCACTCGCCTCACACTGGAGGACTCTGGGACCTATGAGTGCCGGGCCAGCAACGACCCCAAGCGCAATGACCTCCGACAAAACCCTGCCATCACCTGGATCCGTGCTCAGGCCACCATTTTGGTGCTACAGAGTGAGTGGTCTATGTCCTGTAGTACCTAGATCGTGAACGAACTAACAATCCCCTGTCTCAACCACTCCAACCTGTAAAAACTCTCAAGAGTCCACCCTCACCAGAGTGGTCACTGGCCAGACAAAAATAAAACAAACACCATCCCCTATTCCTGGATTTTTTTGTGATAGTTATTGCCTTAATATTATGTTGTGTCTCTTGCATTGCGTGGATTGTTTTATTTACTTCAAAGCCCTGCCTGCTAAATGCAGCAGAAACCTAGTGGTGCTTTGAAGTAATGGTGCTTTTCATTTGGCTTTCTCACTCTGGGCAAAGTGTAAATAGGACTGTAAGAAGACACAAGGAGGGATCTGATAAGGTGTAAAAGAGTGATTCCTGCTGTCAACTCTTTAGTGATAAAAGCAATAATTTCCTACTTTCAAATTTGTGTGTCGTAATCCAATAAAGGATAAGACCACGTGAGGGCCTTGAGTGTCTAATTTCTTTTTCAGATGAGACAGAGATTTCTCTTCCTCAAAACAGTCTCTCTGGACATACCTGTGCATTGTGTAACCTTGTGCCTTCTCAGCCACTAAGTGTGTGACTGTGAATCAGTAATGACATTATATCCTTTAACCCTTTGCTCTGTGCACTCAAACATTCAAACAAACTGAATTTTAACTGGACCCTTCTAATCTGTGCATGCTTCAGTGCTCTGCTCACTGGAGCACAGGGAGATGTGGAATGTTGTTAGTCATAGTGAAGCTCTCTGAGAAGCTTAGAGGAGTCTGATCCTTCCTGGCTCTTCTGATTGGACTGACAAATTTTGATTTCTGTGTGAGCACAATTTGAATAGGTGTAGGGCAGCAGCTTTTCACTTCATTTACTTGTTTACTACTTTCCTACTTTTTATAAATATGCAAATCAAATCCTTACTCATTATATTCTGTCATTACTGAGAAGTAAATGTTCCTTGCATATACATGTAATATTCAAATTATTACATGTATATAACAGGCTATACATAATAGCCCATTTATGTGAATGTATAGTTTGTAGCTGGGGGAACGTGCTGAATGTTTTGTTGGCCTTCTAGTTTTGCTTAATTTAGATTGTGAATTACTCCAAATCAGTATATCCTAAATCTGTATATTTATGTAGTAATTCATTTCCATTATAAAAGTTTAATTATTACTCTTTTTGGCATTTGGATTTTCAAGTAATTGCAGTTTTAATGTTGAATTTTCCAAAAACATGCATGCATGGATAAAATCTACCGGAGATGCATCTTTTTACCGTGCTTCCTACATGTGCTTAAAGTGATACTCTAGCCAAAATCTTTCCATAAGTACCATCTAAATGTTAACAGTTTTCTTAATAAAAGAATAGGTCTATATTTTGGAAAATAGGCTTATTCACTTTCTTTCCAAGAGTTAGATGAGAAGATCAATACCACTCTCATGTTTGTACAGTAAATATGAAGCAAGTATGAAGGAGTTAGCAAAAAGACTGGAAACATGGGGAAACAGCTAACCTGGCTCTGTCCAAAGGTGAAAAAAATGGCTACCAGTACTTAAAGCTCTCTAATTAACACAGTATATCTTGTTTGTTTGATTTGTACAAAAACTAATGCAACATTGTGTTTTTTTTACGGGGGTATTTCTGTCTATTTTTTAGCTGTGATTTTCTAAATTCAGGCTAGCTGTTTCCTCATGTTTTCTAACTGCTAATTGCATATTTACAGTAATGTACATAAATGAGAGTGTGTGTATAGAATATATATATATATATATATATATATATATATATATATATATATATATATATACACACACACACACACACACACATATATATATATATATATATATATATATATATATATATGCAATTTAAAAAAAATCTTAAAACAAAGGATGGGTGCCGTGGTCAGCTTCAATTCATGTCATGATACAACTGATTCCAATAGTGACAAGTGTTCATGTCAGAAAAATGTCAAAAACGTCAAAATATCCATTAAAACTTATCAAACCACACCTGCAACATAATCTTCTCCACTGTCCATCTGTACAGTCAGTATAGAACAAACTGTCATCGTTACACCAAAATATGTATAAATACAGTACTTCTTTAGCTGTATTTTGGTGAGATGGCTGTTTGGAATGTAACTGAGCAAATGAACAAATGAACAGCAGAGAAGTTGATTATGATGCAAGAGTGGATTGAGAAGTTTCTGCAAAATGTGATATTTTTTTCACTATGAAAACTTGCCACCTATGGAATCCATTGTGGGCCACACAACTTCAAGATGACCATGGCAGCCTTACTTGTAAAATAATAAACCATATATAATTTTCAGCCAATTGTCAAGCCTACAAGGGGTGAGTATTTCATACTAAAATGCATGCACATATTTTGTGTGGAGTGTCACTTTAAATAAGTGATCTCTGGATTTTGAGAGTAAAGAGATAAGCACATGTTTGTGTGGCTTTGCTTTTTAATACAGTGTTACTAGTATGTGACCTTCTACTTTTTTTAGTGCAAAGTAATACAAATATGTGTGATTTTAAATTAGACATGAGAATGTATTGAAAATTGCATATCCTTATAAAGTATAAGTGGTGGAAACCATTTAGCTCAACCACTTGCTCAGGAGGCCCACTATTCTCCCTGTGGCATCACAGTTTCTTATTGTATTGTAATGTGAAACAATGTAATGATTTGAGGCCAGTCTTGCCTTTTTACAATAATGCTGTAGTTCTTGCCAAGTTGGCTACTAAATCTAAGCTATTTAGTTTAATTGATTTCATACCACATGGCAACATGTAACAAAAAGCAGCTGTACTTGATATTAAAATAAAACTAGTAATGTCATAAACCACCAGTCAATGTAAGGCAAAACATTGATGAGGAAATAATTTTAAAAATAACATCTAACATTATGTAAATGTTATCAGTTATTGGGATACAATGACAATTTAAATGAAGCCTTGTATTAGAGTATCAGTAAGAGGAAAGGGGGGAATCCAGGTTCCTTACATCTTTTAGAGCAACATTTTATATTTAATCACATTCTGATATAGAGATACATTATCCAGCAGTCACCACATTTTAAGTTGTGACAAGGTGTCCTACAAACAACCTTCTGGTTAAATTGCCTGTGGACCACTGTGCCGTGTTTGCTAAATGTTAATTTATGTACCTCATGTTGTGTGTGTACGCATGTCTCGAAGATACTATTAATAGTACATGTGCTTCTGCTTGGTGGGGGAGAGAGAGATGTACGGGGGGAGGGGAGAGATATCCCCTTAGCAAGTGAGTATAGAGAACTGCAGGAAGAAGGTGCCATGACTGCTAATAGAAGTCACTTGCTAGTAGTCTAAGTGACCCTTCTTCCCCTCTCCTCCCTTTTACCTTGCTAGTGGCCTTGCAGCAGCCAGTAGTAGGATTATGATGCTTCTCCTCTCTGCTCCTCCCCTCGGGGGCTCCATCGTTGCCATGGTTGGCCCGCCCTACAGGAGGAGGAGAAGGAGGAGGAGGGGCAGGGCAGAGGAGGCTTCCTGCTTACTACTACTCAAGGCAGAGCAAAGCTCGCCCTTAGATGACACTGCTTCCCTGAATGTCCTTGAGAAATGGACTCTGGTATTGCGTAGTAATTTAGAGGGTGAAGCAATTTAAGTAATTATACAGCAGTACTGTAAAATGTCAAAGGTCTGTTCGATGTTATATGAATCGTCAGCCCAGATCTCCTAAGTATATGGCTCATCTTACCTCGATATTCTGATGACATTTACATACAAATCTCTATTACAATTAAACATTTAAATTACTTTAGTTATTAGCTATATCATTTTCTATCTGACAAATGTTCCTCTGCACAGTGTGTGACAGCACATCAAGAGTATCCTTTTTTTTTGTAAATGCAATGCTATAACCAAGGAATATAATAATATCACATCAACATTTGATTCTTTTTGATTAATTGTCTATGTTTGTCTAAAACACATATTTTGGTAGTGGTTGCTCTCATTCTCATACATATAATAATGATAATAATAATAATAATAATAATAATAATAATAATAATAATAATAATAATAATAATAATAATTGATCAGTCACCTTAAGCATTCCCATTCTCAGCTACATCCAAAAAATATTACTCAATTACTCTATTTATTACACTATAAAGACAATTGGTTGACACAAGGTATTCCAGCTGTTTGATGTATGTGTGTCTTTTGTTTGTTTGTTATGTGCACTTTTGTCTTCACTTCATAGACACCCGCCTACATAGATCATATAAAAACAGCATACAGCCTACAGCTACTACAGCATGGGAAGAAGCACTAAAACAGCATTGAGCCCCAGTTCTGTGATAAGGTTTAACTGTCTCTGTCTTCCAGAACCAAAGATCAGTGCCTCTGATCAGACCATCCTGCCAGCGGACAGCTCTGGCATACCCATTACCCTGCAGTGTAACCTCACCACTGCCCACACCCCCCATCAGGAAAGCTTCTGGATGAAGAATGGACAGGAGATCCTCAATACACGGACAGAGCAGAGGAACACAGTATACAGGTGACAAACAGCTTAGGAGAGGGACAATGCAGACAATAAGTTCTCCCAGCGATGGAAAGTAAAATATAGGACTACAATTTATCTCAATGCTTCATATAACACAGAAGTGGCTATGCAAGCAAAAAACACAGCGGTAATCTTGCATAGTCACATGTCTGACTCAACAGTGGGCATCTAGCATAATTCTTGTCAGAAAATTATGGTGAACGGGTCATTGTCAGGACAAAGGCAGCATACTGATTGGCTATCAGTTTGAAATGAGAGTCTTGCTTACATTTCCAGAAGTGGTAACTCAGGTGTGTTTCTCTGCCTGGCTAACTAACAATAGATACTGAAAGTAGATCAGACCATTGACCACAGTGTTGGAAACATTCTCAGGGGTCAAAGTGCATGTTAGCTGTGACTCACCTAGCTTTAGAGAATTATTATTATTATTATTGTTATTGTTATTTTCCGTAAGTCAACAAAGTAAGATTGTATGTACTCATGTTCAGGCAGTTATAGAAGCAATTATTGAACACAATGTTTCTTCTAAATTTTGATGGAAGGTTATTTTCTTTATCATGAAAACACTCATCTCTTTATTTCAAGTAGCATACCAAACCTATGACATTTTGTTCTTGTAGCTGACAAAATGCTGACAAAGTAACACGTCTTATTACATTATGCTGCTAGGCTTACCAGCAAGCTACTACAAATATCAGTGTGCACTGTATTTCATAAGTACAAGTGCATGGTCCATGTGTTTTTGTTTTTTTATTTTTTTGTTTTTTTTGCTTTAAGTCATGTGTGATACACTGGAACAAGAACATATGATTCAGAGCTTATTAGAAGCACCACTGAATTTGGTACCGTATTCGTTTTAAATAGCTCAAGACCGCCACTGATTGAGATCAATGCTGAGGTAACTTTTGGTATTCCTGTCCATTTTTCAAATACTTATGCAGCATATCACAATATGCCTTAAACCAATACCTATGAATCTAATAAGAAATAAAAAACTATATCATAGCCCGAAGTACCAACTAGTTGTTAGTTCCTGCTGTCATACACTATAACCATTGGAGCACAAAACTACTGTCGCCCCTGTAGACATACCACAGACTCTCCCTAGCCACAAGATAAGACCAATTGGTCACTTCCTTGTCACATTACATCAGTGATATGCTGAAGATTACAGCTAAAATGCCTGTGGTGCCCTTCCCTGGAGAATGCAGAACTGCTGCTCTATAATATAACAGCATAATGCCAACATTTTGTCTCCCATGGGCTCAGAGGTCCTTTAGGCCCTCACTGCCATAGTCCCAACTAATTATTAGAGTTAAGCTGAAATTAGTTGACTGAATGTACTTGACTACTTATGATGGAAGTTACTAGTAAGTTAAAGTTATGGAATAAGTTGGTGTTTTGTATTTTGTTGCAGAATCATTAAACCACGGGCAGATGATTCTGGGGAATACATGTGTGTTTACACATTTGAAATGGCACCAAATGCAAATGCTACAATTGAAGTAAAAGGTAAGATTACTCTGTGATATAATAACAACTGAACTTTTTCAACATTAATGTAACATTAATAACACAAATGTCTTTTGATCATAAACTGTCAATGTCCAACAACTGAACCCCTTAGATTCTGAAAAAGCTTTGGCTTTAATTTTAGCATTTACCATGTGATCTGTAGTTTTCTACTGAGAGATGGAAAGCTAAAGGTGTCCTAGAAAAGTTAATCACCTAAAGCTGTGTGCAGAAAGTCCTTGTTGACAAAGATGTTTGAATTCATTCAGTTCAGTGGTGATGACAAGGAGCATTCCTGAGGCTGTTGTCACTCTTTCACTGAGACGACAGTCTAGCAAAAATGGATGGGCGCTGCACATGTTCACAAAACATGCAAACACAAGGTCTCCTATGAGGCATCCTTAAGAGCACACACACTTTTAAAAATTGAATTCAACTGATGATTTCATGTTTGTAGATGACTTAATTTTTCCATCGTGCAGAACTCAGATTGTTATTAATGATTTAAGTAGTGAAATCTAACTAGAACAGTCTCTGTAATGGATATAAAGCTAACCAAAGACCTACTGTGTTGGTTTCATGCAAGCTGACAGCGAAGCCATCAACTTGAATAAGGAATCTTCCCTGACAAAGGGCAAGTGAAACCCTGTTCAAGAGAAGCTTGACTGTGTGTAGTGCGTAAGCCAATTTGCTGTGGCATGGCTATGGTGCATACTGAGCATGCCGTGCCTCCTATTCCGCGGCTGTCTTAAAGCACTGCCTGATTGCGTAACATGGGTGATGACCGTGTGTGTTCTGCTTTCACTGGATTGTGAGATGACGGGACTCATCGCCATTCAAACTGAAGTGTCCTAGCCATCACCAGATTGCAGGCCTGTGACTGCTGAGGCTTGCTATCTGTCCTCTGGAAAAAAAACTTAGTCTTTTAACTAAACTGATGATGCATGATTTTGCCCTTTAAATTCGACAACATTCAAAAAAGATATATTAAAATAACAGGATGTTTTTACTTTGAGAATAGGTACCATTGCAGGATCTAAAAAAGCTTTTTTTCAGTTCTTAAATGCTCTTGTGATATTCTAGAGGTGTATGAGATCTTTTATGACCCAGGTAGCAAGCCCACTGTTATGCTAGCCAGCTTTGCACTGCGCTTCTGGCAGCAGTTCACTGAGATCCCTCGCCTACAGTGTCCTTGGCACACTCATTCTTGCAGGACTCAGCTCAGAGGCAACAGATGGAGGGTTCTGTGATGTTGTAGGATTAAGGCTCTGAATCCGGTCCCAGCCATCTCTGTGGCAGGAGGGGAGTTTATTGTCTGTGATACTAAGCTTACCACGGATACATATTTGGTACCTTATATTTCTCAAATTGCAGTAAATGTTAAGCAGATGACGCTTTAGATTAAGCTATGGAATGTTTCAGCTTGCATATTGATAATATAACATCCTTAAGAAAAAAATCTGACTGTGCAAGTTTGTATTTTTTTTTTTTTTAAATCCTCACAATCACAAAATGAAGCAACTTCAACACTTAAATAGATGTGGAAGGCCACTAATAAAGGATTTGATTTAACAGTTCTTTACCATCTGATGTCAACTTAATCAGCTTTTTTCTTTTCTTTCTGACAGCTTTGACCTTGATCCTCCTCACGCAGTGCTCTCACATTCGTACAGCGTCATGTTACCTCTGTCTAGCTCAAACAGATTAATAATCGCAGGAGTGTGAAATGGAGGTTTCTGCCTGTTTTAGCACCACTCTGAGGGTTGTCTCTGTGCTGTCAGTCACTGACATAATACAGCCAGGATAAAGCACAAATGAGCTTGGCCACTCCTCTGCTCAGGGAGCACGTGTGAGCCATAATTAGAGTGGAGTGATGTCACCAAAGAGCTCAGACCTCTCCTGCTCCATTATCCATGCGCAGCTGAAAAATGCTCACTCCAGGCCTCTCCCTTATCCTGCTTAATTGCATGGAAGGAATTATTGTAATTTTGAGGATTAGTGGAAAAGCAGGAACAGTTATCTTCCTGATGCTGTACAGAGTTTGCGTCTCACCTCTGTTTTATTGATGGATCAGTTTGACTTGGCATCTGTTGCAGTGCTTTAACCCATATGGCTAAATTTATTAAATTCATAACCTTTGTGGCTGCATTTTCGTCATCAGTTTATTCATTAATCAGAGCCAATTTATACAGTTATCCTCTGGCTCGATGTCTCTTTTATGGAATTCACTTTGGAATTATTTTGAATGAGAACATCTGGAGGCTGTCATGTCATACTGAACCTCCTCTTCCATGACCTCATTATGAATTGTGTTGAAATGCTTTTTTGTCTTCCAATGTGATATTCCCCATTACAGGGTTTGGGTTGAGGAGGCTGCACATCCAAAACCACACTTTTTATCAGGAGCCTTCGACCATCCCTACTTCTGTGCAAACCTCTGTTCAATTTTGCATAAAGTATTTATTTAATCTATCTTTCTGATAAAATGAGAAGTCATTATGGGTGATTATGTCTATACTTTCAGCTAAACTTATAGTAATATCTACTACTACTACTACTACTACAAAACAAAATACAAACAGAATACCAGTTTATTTTGTTAGCATTCAACAACTACAGCCCCTATGAGCTTTTGATGGCATGCATAGGTCAAAGACTGATGTGAGCTGTAGTTTTTGAAAGCTAACATAATTAGTGCTATATCTTAAAATGATGTATGTATGTATTACCAATTACACTATTACATACCAATTTGACCTAGAATACAAGATGAATACACACATATGTTTTAGCTATTTTAGAAAGATAAAAAAAGATTTAATAAAAAAATCTTATTAATAGAAAATAGTCCAGAAACATGATACAACACAAATTCAGTAACCTCTGTGTGAGACAATGAATGAGGTAGTGACATGACTTAACAAACTAAATGATACAATGCAATGTATACTGTATGATTTTTGAAAATATCTTAAATTAATCCACTAACTATGCTTCTTCTCAGCTACAATAGCTATACACATTTCAAAAGAAACAAAGCTGCTTCAGTGAATCATCTCAGCTATAGAGAATCATAATTGCAGTACTCTCTCTTGCACAGACAGCTGAATAATACAAATTATTACCTTACCCAGAACAGCTAATCATGCTTTCCTTACCCATGCCATCTGGTAGGAGTTAAAACGTTCCTTTGAATGTCTCACTTCTGCCAACTTAGCTAATGATCAATTTTATTTATTTATTTTACCTTTCCAGCAAAACCTGATATCACTGGCCACAAGCGAAGTGAAAATAAAAACGAGGGGGAAAATGCAATGCTTTACTGCAAGTCTGTTGGTTACCCACATCCCACCTGGACATGGCGCAAAGTGGACGGAACATCCTACACGGTATATGTAAATATTATTATATATATAAATATATACAGTACATGTAAGTATAAAATAAGACAGACAGAGTAGCAAACAGACATAGATGTTAAATAGATTTACAAGACAGATGGCATATGTACTGTGTTTATTCCAAATTAAGCATTTTAATTTTTTTCAATGTAATTAACTTCTTAAAATGACTGTTGTGTTCCAGGACATTGACAACTCTACTGGGCGTTTCTTCATCACTAGTAGAGACAATTACACAGAGCTCAACATAATAAACCTGGATATAAACACAGATCCTGGAAAATACGAATGCAATGCCACTAACGTGATTGGGACCACTGCTGAGATCACAATCCTAAGGGTGCGAAGTCATCTTGCACCACTTTGGCCATTCCTAGGTGTGCTAGCAGAAATTATAATCCTTGTAGTCATCATCGTTGTGTACGAGAAACGCAAGAGGCCAGATGACATTATCGATGGTAAGAAAACTTTCACTCTGTTATTGGCAGTAGCACTAATAAACTATGAAAGTCGTTCTGTTAAAATTACAGCACAGCAATTCCAAAGTATGGAAATATTCAGTGTTCTTTGTCTGAAGTCTGATTTTTGACACTCAGTCTGATATTAAGAAGTGAAGATAAATAATAATTATGGTAGGCTTCTTTTTAAGTGTCAGATTAGAAATTTCAGCTACTACAAATAGTGCCCAGTAACTCCTTTTTCCAAAAGGAGTTTGTATCTAATGTCAAATGTCATCATGAGAGGAGCTTGCCAAATCCTTAGTGGCCAACTGACTATCAAAGGACTTGCATCTCCTTGCATCTTGACTGGTGTGGCAAAAGGAGAAAGGAAAGACATTGTCACATATAAGCCACATATTGCACATATTAGATGCATGTAATGACCTTTACAGATTCACATTAGGTAAACAACAGGAGGCCAACAGCTAACCATTCCAAAAGTTGACTATTTGTGTGTTGTACTGATGGCAATAGCAACAGCACATTTGTTTCCATACTGATAGCAGAATAAGCATAAAATGCAGGTTTACCCGCATGTAGAGCTACTTGCTGGTAAACCTGCATATTAGTCCCGATATATAACTTAATTGGTTACTATTCTCTTCCCCCCTTCTTTCCAAATGGCAACATAATCTAAATGGGTGGTAAGTGAGAGATTCTGCATGGTTCCAGAGATTTTTTTTTTCCGTTAATTTCTATGTTTTTACGAGCCTACGGTCCATCCAAACACATTACATGGTCTTATGAGATATAAACATTAAGTTAACTTTAATACCAGTTATGGTGAAATGAAAACTTATCTCCATCCATTTTCACCTCCATCAGGTTCAGGTGACATCTTTTCACTTTATAGCTTCAGACATTTAAATTCAATTTTGTTTATTTTTGAGGAGCCAGAATCTTAAACCATATTAAAAGCCCACGCAGAATTCTTTTGACCATATAAATCACAACTATACACACTATCTACATATATAAGTTAAGTTTGAATGACATATATAAAATATGTTGTGTATATGTAAAATGTTGTGTATTTCTCAACTGATTGTCATTGAAAATTCAGGCCTGTGTCAGTATGTTAGCAGTCCTAATGCCACAGCTCAAACTAATCACTAGAGTGAAAAAAGTTTTAGCAAAAAAAGTTAGCAAATGTCGACAACTGACGGACATTCACCAATATTCAATTGAACTTTTACATATTCAAATCCAAATCCCCAACATACATTGATTTAGTTATTGTATTGTACAATTATTTGGAAAACTGAAAACTCCCAGTTCTATTTCACACAGTTCACACACACACATAAAGAAATAATGAAAAACAACATCTTCACAGATGTAATACAACAAGTTATTTCTACATTTATTCTTCATTTATTCTTGTAAGTATGTTTATCTTTTAATGTAGTGAGTTTGATATTTATGCATAGTTATCAACACCAGACTACAGGTGTAACCTCTGTCTGTTGCTAGATGCATTCATTGGAATTGCTTTTGTTTACCTAAACTATAATGGTACTATACAGTATGTAATTATGAACAAGAATGTTCTTACTATGATCACTCGCGTGTGTATAGCTTCAACATGCCACAGCACAGTGGTGCAAATAGTTTATTGTACTGCTTGCAGAGCCAGGAGACTCTTTTGAACAAAAAAGATAAAGCGTTGCTCAGAATTATTCATTTTTATGACTCTCTTGGTATATGCAAGTAGCAAAATACAGGCAGGTAGACGCTAGTTTGCCCAACAACATCAAGGCTGTAAACAGCCTATAATTCACTCTCTTATACTAACAGGCTCACCCCGTACTAAAAAAGCTTCAGGGCCCCTACTGTAGTGGCCAATTGAGGTTACATGTAGGCATCTGCAGTTTGGGGCTAAACATTATGCCTAAATAGTAAAACCACATCTAAGGGACAAAGAAATATTACACATAAACACAGAATTGAAAAAGAAAAAAAAACATAAATAAATAAATATGGGACAGGTAATTAAATACATGCTTTCTGCAGAATGTCCAATTCCTTTGTTCATTCTGTCATATTTTATCAGTTCATACATTTCTTTATTTCTTTATTCTTTATTTTGAGATTGTCAAATGCAGTAGCCCATATGTGAGATCAGCCTTTCCATTTAACAAAAGAAATGGCCCATGCTTCAGGAGGCAGACAAAATCACGTGATAACAATGTGACAAGATGAAAATGTCTAGAAAGCCCAAAGGCATCTCCAGTCACCAAAGGTTCTGTCTGACCTTTACTCATGTGGCTTTGTCTACTTTTTTATTTTGGAATCAAACATTAACACACTATACTATTATATAAAACCACATAGTCTCCTTGCTAATATGAATCACTTCAGCTGGGCTACAGTTGTACGCTACAGTGCACTCTAATATAGACTGAAGAAAGCTTCAGGGTACATCTTGCTTTTCATTCACATAGTCCAAACAAATATTATTTACTCAGTAAAATGTGTACGGAATATTAAGTTGATAAACTTGTTTTAAACTTCAGTGTCTTAAACTTGTCACATGGGATGCTGTTTCTCCCTATCACTCCTTCTTCTTCACATCCAATACACACTCTGTCTGTGTTCCAGACAATCACAGGTGACAGACTTAAATGTATTCATAATTTAATGTGCTCCAAAATCAACAGATGTTTCAAATTTAAGTATTAATTACTGTAGATGTCAGTTTATAATAGCTACTCGAACCCATTTTTTTAAATAAAAAAAGAAAGGAATTAATTTCTAACCATTATTTAAATTCAAATGTATTTATTTACTAAAGATAATAAGACACTATGGTGGTTAACCACATCTATTATGATCTGTTCTTATCTATAATTGAAATATATCAATTATATGTATTTTATTCAAGTTACATTAGTTAATCATATCACATTATTGGTTTCTTAAAGTTGTTAATTAATCGATAATTACAAAAAACAAACATACAGAGAAAAATGTTTTACTAGAACACTTTTTTAAAATACATACACACACACAACTCAAGTAAGCTCTGTGCATGGCCTGTAGTTTGGTTTCATCTACCGGAAAAATGAAGCGATTAAGGTGGATTATTTTTGCCATGTTTATGCCATTCAAATCAGCAATGAGGACTCCCAGCTCACGATGCACAGTCTCTCTAAATCTCCTTTTAGCATCCCGTATTCCCGGAGGTTTTGGCCCCTGTCTGCGCGCATTATGAATTCTGTTCTCTTGATGGCTTAGCTGTGTTTGAACACTTTTATACTCCACAACCAAGAGCTCTGAGGCAGAGGCTGACATTTCTATGCTGTGTTTCAAATCCAGTTGCTAAAATTCCAGATTTTGCTGTGTGATAATTTGCTAAATAACAACAGAAATTTTAAGCTGTGAATTTTGTACCCTCTTACAGTTTGATGATATGACTACAACCAATGCAATTGAGTTTAATTACCGATTAGATTATCAATATGCAAGTACTAGTCTCACACAGTAAAAATCTGTTATTTGTTATATGCTTGCAAATGCCATTATGGTAAACATAGCTTTTGTGGCGTATACATAGGAGGTGTGAAAACAGCGGGACATGCAAAACAGATGTTCCTCCACCAAGTGATCACAAAAACCATGTTTTTTTTTGTCTAACATTATAACTGCCATAATCTGCTTCATATTAATGCCATGGAATGCTGCTACTGCCGCTTATCTCAGACATGTAACTGCATGAAAAATATCTCACTGTGTCTGGTTACTTAACTGTTGACACATTTTCATCTGTATGCCAAACACCAACCACCTTGTCAACCCCAAGGCTGCGGGTTTCTGGAACTACCTTGTGCAACAATATTCACTATTATCCACCATTTCCTCTTCCTGCAGTGTTTCGTTATGTTAGATAACGTATACTGTTTATTGCACTGCTGTCTTGTGAGGAAATTATTATTCAAAAAAATGTGTTTTCATTAACTTCATGTTGCTAATCTTAATTGAAATGAGTGTTGAAAACAAATATTAACCACTGTGTACTGCAGGGAATTGATAAAACTACTAGATGCTGAGAGAAAGACCCATGTTTTTATGCCAAACCAGTCACAATATCACACCCGTGTGTTAGGCCCTTTCAAAATCACTATGAAATTGCTGAGTGTAATTAAGAGATGGTTTAAAGTGAGCCATCTGTAACCCTCCTACACATATGCTCAGTCTGAAATGAACAGGAACCCCATGAGATTCAGATGGCATGTGAGGTTAAGTTTAGAATGCTTGGCAAAAAAGCTGTGGTTTTTTAAAGGACCACACCAGTTTTTTCAGCCATTTCAGTTTTTCTACTACAAATATGTCACTGCTGACCATTTTCTCATGCTTGCAGTTGATGACATTTTTCTGAATGGATTTGTACCACCTCCTAAACAGCCTTAAGTACCCATTTGAAATGCAATAAGCTGCAAAACTGACAGTACCCTTTCCCCTCTTGTGTTTGCTTAATGTTTTCCTTCTGAGTCTGTTTATTAGACACAGACCTTGTGCATACAATGCTGTTCAGCAGCTGACTCACATGATGTCAGAGCTTCCCACCAGTGCACACGACTGTGCCACACTGCTATTCAGAGCAATCTGTTCTCTCAGCTGCAACATGGAACATTAACATTTGTAGGATTTGGTTACCCATTCCTAGCAAATTACATGTTTCTGGAAAAGTGTGAAAATAGTCAGCAAAGTACATTCTAATTGCAGTTAATGTGCTGAAACATGCAGCACAGGTATTTTCCTTTTACCTTTATCTCTTTTTTTGACTTCTGTTTTCTGTTTTTTTCCCCTCTGTTCTCTCCTTGCGTCAAAGATGATGAACCAGTTGGACCAATGTAAGTAAATAAATATTCTTTCAGCTACACATGCTGTATAATTCATAGAGAAATACTCTGCACTGTGCTTTGAATTACTATTACCTTTAGGTCACTAAACCATAACTGCTTCCTTCCTAGGAAAACAAATTCTACAAACAACCACAAGGACAAAAACATTCGCCAGAGGAATACAAAATAAGCAATTTACTCAAGTAAGAGTCTCATGTAAGGGATGGGGGCTAAATATAGAACTCACTGCAAGGATTATCCATAGTCACGCCTTCTCTTGATTTTTCCTTCACAGATGAGATGGCTAAACTGCATTTTTGGCTACATGAAGGCATCAGAGGTGGATAGAGCTCCAGGCAGTTTTGAAAAAAGCATATCTTGTCTCATTTTATGAGAAACAATATCAGCATAACACTGGCAACAAAAAGAACATAATGGCTGTCTTAAGCATGCCTTATTCAGTCTTACATGGAGATTTCGGGATGACGAATAATGATGAAAACCACCACAAAGGTGTACACATTTTTAATGTGCTGTTGATGTCTCCTTTATTCATTTTATCATGGTCCTCAGATGAGGTGATCCCTTTTGTATTACATATCATGTACAATGCATGCAAGATAATTACGCAATAGGATACTCAGAATAGACATCTTCTGTTGTTATCCCTCGTGTGGCTTTTTTTGCATCCAAAATTACCTTTTTTATGGAGTCATCCTTATAATTTATATATATATATATATATATATATATATATACAGCACCCGTCAAAGGTTTGGACACACTTTCCACACTTTCTCATTCAAGTGAATGGGAAATTGTGTCCAAACCTTTGATTGGTTATATATATATATATATATATATATATATACGTATATATAGTTTTCTTCTTGAAAATTTGTACAGCATATCATTGTAATTTAAATATGTTTGATTTTGTGACAAGAAGTCCACTTTTAACAGAACTTTTATTGTGAAGCAAGGGCTTCAACGACTGGCAGTATTTACATTTAATTGAGAGTGATTACAGAAAATGACTACTGTGTGTTTAACTATCTAAACAAAAATATGTGTATTATTTTTATTTTCTTTTGAGAGTAACTTAGGTGTCTCGTATATGTTGCAGTATGAGTGTTCAAATGATAGGAAATCTGTGAAAGAACTATTTTTTTTATATTTCCCAATTTCATTAATTGATTTTTATTTTCTATTTTTTCTCTTTAACTGTATAGCATGGCTATAATCCTATGCAATATGTATTCTTAAATAGATATATGGAGGGCAGTTTGTTTTACTCAGTGAAGCTTTAATATTGTGGGATCACATGGAAGCTGGCATAGCACAATTCACTGCTGTAGCTGCATGACTCCTCTTTCAATACAATGTATCAGTGTGTGTTGCGTTGGAAATGGACCTGCATTAAGGTGGGAACAGAGGGACCAGAGTATATAGCCACGATCAAACATAGTGAGACCAATATTTTTTTCTGAATAAAAGGTTTAAAAATGAGTCCAGATATATATATTTTTTTTTTTTGGTATATTCAGTAACATTCGATGCGTCCTCTTCAGGCCATATATCATGACTACTAGTGTGAAAGAACATTTCAGACATTTCGGCAGTACAGCAAGCAAAACCTCCACCACCACCAGGCACTTCCTACACATACTGTGTATATATATATATATATAAACATTTCACTTGACCTCTCTGCCTTCAGCTGTTGTTGCGATTCTTCACTCTTGAAGCAATTTCCTCAGCTCCCCCTCTACGTTCTCCACAAATGCATGAAAGCTGGGATCCAGCAGACAAACACGCAGGATGGGCTCCAAATTACCTTGTGCCAAAGAACCATGTTGGTATACATTAGGCAAAATCACAGCATTCTCTCCCAAGAAGTGCTGTGGAAAATCAAAAAAAAAAAAAAGCTTCAGTGACATTAAAAAGAAAAAAATGTTAATTGAGTAGCTTATATTTGTATTCATCATTTAAGTAAGTATACCTAAGCCTAATAAGAATCAATAAAAACATTATGCTTTTCAGTTAAACTTAAAACAAAATTACAATTGATGTAATTTTAGGTGTTTAATTTTGTTAGTTTTTAGCTCAAGATGACCTACTGTTTACTGATGTTCACTTAACAATCAATACCTGCGTAAGACGCTTGATTGACAATGATCCTTGGACAACCTCAGGCTCAACTCCCACAGCCTTTCCCTGCTGACACAGGGTTACACACAAAAGGAGAAAAAAGATTTGACAAACACGGCATGACACCACAGGGTTAAGAGGCCAATCAATGGCTTCATTACTAATTGAAAGATATCCACCCCTCAAAGCCCTTTCATCCTCACTGTGAACTCCTTCAGTGTGTCTGTACGCTAAAGGTCACATTCAACCCCATGGCAGAGTCCGTTTCTTTCTCAACCCTTCATGTTAGATGTTATGAAGCACAGATGAGCATGATCGAAGTTCTCAGAATCCAATTTCTAATCAAACATTAAGCTTTGAGTGTTTTGAAGTTTCAAAGTAAATAAAAGAGACCTACTGATATAAAGCACAATTGAATAATAATGCGTCAAGCATCCTAATGTCATTTGTAGAGTGTGAATTTCAGCTGGTTAAATGCTTTGATTGCATAAAAATGATTTTTTGCTGTTGGTTTTTAGCTTTAGGACAAAAATGTTTGTGTTCATAATCAACAATTTGACTGTTCAAGGCAATATGAAGAATTATTTCTTCAGAGGCTTAAGGGGTATGCCACTCTGATGCTTGTATTTATAAATTCATTTTTATTATTCTACATTCCTGTCTGTGTTTGTGTGTGTGTGATTGGGGTGGGGTTTACTGTACTACACCATATATTTTATTGCGATTGGCTAATGACTCATGTACAGTATATAATCTGTCTCACTCCACCTACTGTAGCTGTAATGTCACCTCTAAGAATATGACAGTATTGTAAATAGCACCATCTAGTGAGGGTAATGTTGATGAAGCTGACCACAATATTGTGACAATACTGTTAATTAAGCAATGAGTAATGGCTAATAGTGTTTCATATGTAATTTTACAATCTGTCATATTTACATTTTTTATATTTTTAATTTAATTTACAATTTACAAGATACTTTCAAATAATTAATTACACTGTATGATCAGTGTCTCCGGAAGAAAAATGCAGTAGATTTTTGATACTCCCACAAACTAGGCTCTCAAGTTACCACCTATGTCATAGGCCTATTTTGGAGATTTCTATGGGCAACACATTTTAAAAGTACAAGTGTCTGATCTGTGTGTCAGTGCTGATTACAAATATAGAAACTGTATTTATTGAATTGTAAAATGGGCAACCTGTATCACCGGTGCAGAGACCTCAGTGGGGGGCTGATTAAGGGGCGGTGGGGCGTCATCCTGAGTGGTGACAGGCAGGTACTCCATCAGTTTTTCCACAGCACTTGAACACTCCTTTATGGCCTCTGCCCTGCAACTTCCATCAAACTGCATCCTTACCAAACGGCTCTCTCCCTGCAGAAATCCACAAATACATGAAATCTGCATCTGTCAATCCCAACTGTCCCAACAAAAAGATACTCTGTGATTTGTATGTTGCTTTTGTGAAATCAAGGTGATAATTTCAGTATGAGAAGGCTGTTCATCACAGCACCTGAATAAACTATAAAAAACTATAATAATCCAATCTACAGTATTATTGGTTTTATTGGTTTTCATTTAAATTAGTTCTAGTTTTAACATAGAATTAAGACAAAAGCTTGGGAAAATATTACCCATGGTGGGATTGCAATGCATCTCACAACTCACCCTCACAGTAAATCGAAACATCAGGTTATCAGTCTTTTGGTGTACTTTGAGAAAATCAGAGCCATTGAGCAGAGGAATTGTATCCTGAGAAAAGACAAGAAAGGAATCTGTTCTACCCATAGGCAAGATTAATTGATGGATAACAAATAATAAAAAAACAAAAAACATTTCAGGTATTTTTTTAAGAATATAAAGCCAACCTTCATCCTGCTGATCCAAATATAACAGCTTTATTTCCACTCATGACATGTCTGGACAGAAGAGAGTGCTTTACTTTTACTAAGCTGATTGGACAAAAATAGTTACCTAAAACTGTCTGCAGGGGTCTCTATTTACTCAGTAACCTCAGAGCCTCAGCTTTGAGGATTATAATCATTTCCACACAAGCAACTAACCAGTAGATGTATAAAGGATTCAAACAATAGCCTAATATTGTGATTAGCCTATTTTGTTAAATGTGCTTAATAAGTACATTTGTTTTGACTGTTTTTATACTTTTAATGTAGGTATACCGACAGGGTTTTCATTGGAAAAAAAATGGACTGTATCAAAAAATAAATGAAATGTTAACAAAACACACTTTTGTATTTATTGCAGCATCATACTTTTTGAGAGAATCATCTCAGTTGTCTTTGATTGCAATGCAAAAGAATATATTGCTGGAGAACAAGTCACTATAATAGTGGAAATAAACATAAAAGTAAATACATTAGGTTTCCTATTTTTTATGGATGAACTTTTCTTTCTGCGGGACATTCAAATGCTTTCTTACCAATAGGGAAACACATTCTTGGGTATGAATTTTCATTCAAAGGTGAATTAATTTGACCAACTGTGCTGTTTGTTATACTGCAAAATATTTAGCTAGATGATTAATTGAAGAAAAAACATGAATAAATGTGTGGAGAAGTCTAACAAATGTACATGCTTCCATACAGGGCACAAGAGGTCACTAAATGGTTTGAATGACTCTATTTGTTTAAGTATAAAAATGAAATGAATCATATAATATGCTCTTCACAGTTACCAGCTCTTAGACACATGGGGGATTTTGGATGGACGTGTGAGACAGCGCTCCCCACCACCATCATCAAAACACCAAATGAGAGTTATCTTTTAGAAGAGTTCCCCAGCCATGAAGAATTGAAGCTGCTTGGTAGTTTGTGTGAGCCAATGCTTTACTAAGACGCTTTACATTGTTTTTTTTCCAACTGTCTGTTGCATGTAAAAATACAGTGAGTGCATTTAAAGCTGACTGATTTTACTGTTAGTCAGGATTGTCCCTATTTTGAGAAAAGCACTGAAGATCCTCAGTAAAACCTTGATTCTCTCTAATACGGCAGATTTCACTTGTGTTCAAAGACAATTTGTTTCAAATGTTTTTCCTTCAGACCTTATCATGTAGCCTATAGGCCTAAGCTCTCTGTATTGAAAGTTCCTGAGAATTCACTGCGCCAATCTATAATAGACCAGTCTATCATCCTTGGTGAAAGCTCTCTGCAGTCTGACCTGAATATCAGTCTGGCTCGGCACCCTGGCACAGCAAGATAGCAGTGTCTCCTGCCAGAACTCCATTAACGAGACATTGAGTAGTCCCTCAAAATTCTGTTTTCTGCAGGGCAGCAAGCTAACTTTTTATGTCCAAAGAACACAATAACTTTTTAACACTATTTCACATGCTTAACCAGACTTCTACAGTTAAACAAACCTATACATAATGATTACCTCCTAAATTACTATTATTTGTGGTGGTGACTTTAGGGATTTCCTGATTGTCTGCAACTGGTCTTGGCCTCTTTGTGGAGTTGAGATGCACAGGTTTACTGTGCCAATCTTGGAAACAACCAATACAGGAATAGTAAACAACTGTCAAACACCATGAGGCATATAAACTTTGATTTGAACCTTAATGTTTCTATCAAAATCTGAACCAAGCCTGAAGTTGGTTTTAGATTTTCTGAGCCTTGACGTTTCACATTTTTAAAAATGAAATTATTTTTAACCTGTACCCTAAACATTCTGAGGGGTGTTTGGCTTGACCTAACCAAAACAATCCAGTCAAGTCCCATCAGATTTGAGTAGAAATGTCAAGCTCTTCAGCAGAATATTTCATAGAAGCCTTTTATCTGGAAAGCAGATTTTGTTACTGTTTTACATCCTACAAATAGAAAGGTGCATTTTTTTTCAGATTTTTTTTCATCTTTAGCCATCATTTGAATGGTGAAAGGAAAGGCCACCATGTGCTATATAAACACGCTATGTTCCAATTAACATATAGATTATTATTGTTCCATTCTATAATTTAGTGGTATATGATACAGGTACACTCTTCAAAGAGAGTGGCAGAGCATCCATGTCCCACCTAGGAATGTCATTTTGAAACCAGCATTACGAATGTAATAATTAATAAGATGATGATAATATTCAATGTCTCTTCCATAAGGAGGAGGACAACCAATAATAACTGTGACGTTCTATAAATTGCCAGTGTCTGAGCATGACATTTGCAGCTGCAGCCTTAAATGATTTCAAGCAATTCCCCTATAGCCACAATTTATTTTTCAAATTACAGAACTTCAAGTTAAGGTGCACTGCAACACCTATGTAACACAGTGTTTCATGGACTAACATCCACTACTGTCTAGTGTCAAAATGTTGAGGTCTTATGAGCTGGAAGTGTGTATGTGAATATCAACATGAACTGATGTACCCTGCAGAACCACTAAACCAATTTTAAACTGATGATTTCTATATATTCATATTCACCAAAGACAGACCAATTTTCTCACACTTGATGACAACCCTATTTTTATCTATAATACCAATCCAAAATAAAAACATGTCATATGTGCCCCTCCCTTTTCAACCAAAATTAAATGTGCAGTCCTCGTCACTGCTAACTCTCACTATTGGCTTCCGGAGGGTCATAGTCTTGCGTTTAACAGGGATTTAATGTGTATCTTCATTGATGCTGCATCCCTAGTGATGCTGTGTTGATGGAACAGTAATTGGGACAATAATTGTTACTCTGCATGATTCTCAAAAAAATTAAACAAACCAAACAAACTCTTGTGTGGAGGGGGACTTTAAGTTGCTGTATGCTCATGGTAAAGGAATATCCATGGAAATTAAACAGCATAACACTAAGATGATCAATGTTGCTACACAGTCTTCTTACCAAGCTTTCCTGTCCCTGCAATACCAACAAGTATCCATATTCCACAATTGTGATGACAATTTCAGGTTTATTGCCACTGGCCTCAAATACCTGGTGAAGAAAAGAGAAAAGAGTCAGTGCAAAGTTATGGTGAGTTTTCTTGATCAACTCATGATGGATCTATGTATACCTTTTAAAGGGTGTTAAAACTGATGTGTGTAAATGAGGCAGTTCAGCAGCATTGAGTTACATATTTCTATATGTTCTATGAGATTATGAGCACATGCTTTAACAGCCTAACTAATTAAGCATGGTATATTTGGCATTTTTTAAGTGGTTAAAGTCGCACCATTGGATGTAGATGTAGATGTGTGTTTGGAATAATTTTTTTAAATTAAAACCTTAACCTAACCCTAACCTTGCAATGCGGTGGAGTGCTATGGGTAAAGCATAAAAGGGCCTTAACTAGGTTTAAAGGAATAGTTTGAAATTTATGTTTTACAGCCTTTCATCACAGTCTTCCCAATGAACATGCAGCTCTAGCTTGCCATCTAGAGTCTGATGAAGTTAATGGAAGACAAAGTTTATAATCCTTGCAGCTACACTTCCTTTGTTACACATCACTAAATTCCCAAATTATTTTGACACTCAAACAGATAGATGGCAAGTTGGAGCTGAATGACAGGGTGAAGAGAAACATTTGGTGAACATCTAATAATGTGTGACATTTGTAGGCATTTTACAGTAGACTTGCACAAGTCTTCTACACAGTAGTCCTTAAACTGTTGAAAGAAAGTTTACTTGCCATTTAGTATTATGATCATAGATTTATAATGTATTCATTTTTTTGTGTTCACGTAAAACATATTTGATCCATGCCAAATTTTGACCATGACATCATGACCTATTGCACTTACTTATTACCAAAAAATTATCAAATTATCTTTTTTTTCCGATACCTTGATAAATTGCCTAGTTTACACAGTAAAATATAAAAAATGACAAATTGCCCATTTAAACTTACCAGAGCCCAAAGTAATGTCTTGAAATTGCTCACTTTGTCTGACCCACAACCAAATGACCCGAAAGTATGCCATTTAGAATAAGCCCTTTTCATTGTAGACATATTGACACATCATAGCAGGAAAAGACTATGTGTAAATAATTAAATTAATGAGGGCTAAATTCCATTTAGCTTCTAATTTGATCCTTTAAAAGTATATATATCAAATTTCAATCAACTGTTGAGCAACTAATACTGATATATGAAAATTCTAGCTATTAAAAAATATCATGTTATTACATTAAATAACCATTAACCACATATAAATTACAATGGACATCTGTGTCTATGATGTATCCATCAATTTAAAAAAAAATAACACAGTATGCTTTATACAAATGTACATCGGTACTTTCCTCAAACCCCCTCTATAAATGAATCCCCACACTTCCATGCAAAGGGACCACATTCTTCATTCATTCTTACAGGCTCAATATGACCTAATACTTTTGAGATATCATCAGAGATTTATGTTTCATGGGAGAAAAAAACCCAGAAACTAGTGCTTAGCTCTGTGACTGGACTGAAACATTCAATAACAATCATTTCATTAGAGGCTCAAATACCAGCCAACCAGTAAGTTAATTTAGATTCAAAGTGAAACTGTATTATGAACTTCTGAAGACAGTTTTATTTCATATGTGTGCACACACTAATGGTATAATCAATACACCTGCAATGATGGCAACTGATAGCTGTCAAATTATGGCTAATTGGAATTTATGAGTAGCTATGATTTCAGACTACGTAATGCTATGCTAACGCTATGCTAGCTAAACAGAGAAAACTAATTTTAGCCAGTTAGCATAATGCTGTTCAATAACTACGTTAAAGTAAACGCGAGTTACCTTCCAAGGTCTGCCCACTGTCTTTGTAGAGCCTGGAATGAAGCGCCCATAGCGTTTTAACCTCCATGTAAGACTGGTGGCCATTTCCAATTATTTATCGATATTTTTTCTGGTAAACTAATCAGCTAATTTAACCACTAAAGTTAGGTGTGTAACTGCTAGCCGAGCCTGTGTGCGTATTGGCGTGTGGGCAGAGCTCGTTCCTGTCACAGACAATGCATAACAATACATGATTTTGCCAGCCATAGGATAGATAGATAATACTATTCAGAGCTGCAGCGATTACTCGATTGCCAACTATTAAATTAATCGTCAACTGTTTTGATATATATATATATATATATATATATATATATATATATATATATATATATATATATATATATATATATATATATATATATATATCAAAACATATATATATATATATATATATATATATATATATATATATATATATATATAAACGTCCAAACTTTCTGATTCCAACTTCTTGAATGTTATTGTTTTCTGGTTTCTTTATGACAATAAACTGAATATCTTTGGGTTGTGGACAAAGTAAGATATATATATATAAAGTAAGTAAGATATATATATATATATATATATATATATATATATATATATATATATCAGTAAATTTGCAGGAGGTTAAGACCATTAGTGCAAACCTGCCCACAGTGCAGGAGGTGCTGGAATACTATTGTAGCTCTAGCTCTGCTTACCACTTACTAGCTGTGACCGGTTTCATTCTGATGTTCACAGAGAATGTCTGTTTCCAGTGTTCGTTCAGTCTCTGGTCCAGGATCTGATCACCACAGCTGAGACAGGATTTTACAACTCTGGCAAAGTTATCGCAGTGGCAGCTATTTTATAAACTATTGTAAATGGTAGAAATACTCTGTTCACATTCTATATAGACATATTACAAACTGATATCCACCCAGAATGTGCAGTTTGCTGGAGCCCTCCACATTTGCACTCTGCTCTTTGTAAGAGGGTCCTTGTTCTTTCATATTGTAAGAGGAGGTTAGAGTTACATTTGAGGTTTTTTACTGTAACAAAACTGAAGAATTCTGACTCACACAGTTTTACAAGTCCCAGAGGGTGGGCAGGCTTGCACTAATGATCTTAATAACTGCTGTGTAGGGCTAGATCTGCAGCTCCTGTGGGAGGGTGTACTTCCTTCACCAGTGCAGAGAGAAATACATCCCGCTGGGTCATCTTTATGATGGGATCTATGTTGATGTCTAGGAGGTTGTAGATCTTAGAAACCTGGAGGTTTCTACAGCCAATAGTAGCAATAATAGTTCCTTCTCCCTTTCCTCTGTTTTCAAGTGATTTATTTTATAACCACCAGTCCTTCACAGATCTGTACTTTTTGCATAGAATATGCTATGGCCTTTCTACTTCAGAACCTCCTGATTGCTTTCCCTCAAAGAATCAAGAAAGGAGATTTTCCTGTTTCCCAGATTACAACTCCTTTTTGCCACAGCAGCAACAGATGGAATATCATCTGTCCAGTCAGATAGAAGACTCTGAGGAATCAGGAAATGTCTCCAGTGGTTTAGTGTTGTCAAAAAATTATGATAATATGAGAAGCACAGACTTGGACTAGCTAGACTGTACCATGTTTGGTTCACAGCATCCAACAACCTGTCTGATGTTCTCCCTACTGTTTTATTTTGCGTCTCAGATCCAGCTAGGAGCTAACTTGACTAACAAGAGAGAAAGAGTATTAGTCACAGGCACAGCACAGGACAGGTAGGACATGAGAAATAAGGATGAAAGAAAATGACAGCTCAGTAAGACATTTACACCACAGGTTAAATTGAATTTATGATTACTTGTTTTCAGTACAGGAAAAAACATGTGTGTGGCCAAATAGATTTTCCAAGTTTTAATGTTTGCTCTATTTGATGTATGAGGACATTTCTTAAATATGGGGTTGTTTAGCACTGTGACTAAAGCCATGAATGTATGTATTTCTGTGATATGTGTGTTTTGTATAGTTGCAAAGATTTGTCTTTAATTAAAATGAAGGCCTAAATAACTGAACTGAAATTACTCACTTTTTTTTTTTTTTTTACCTTGCATCCAAATCAGAATGAATGATTTGATTAAGCACTATTATCTTGAATAAGTGTCAATCAAAAGCCATGTATATAATCATTCAGGACTTAGCACTATGACACTTGATTATATAAATGTACTGATGCTGGGATTGTGAGGCCAACACTAATATCGGAGTTTATAAATCCATTAATATCATATAGGCTGCTAAGGTATGATATCAACAGTTTTTGATTATCCCTTTCATTCTTTTTTTATATAACTGTAGCATAGACTGAGCAAGAGGGACATTTAAAGGTGCAGTATGTAGAATTTATTGGCATCTAGCGGAACGGACTTGGCAGAGATGGAATATAATATTTATAAGTATGTTTTAAATAGTGTATAATCACCTCAAAATAAGAATCATTGCGTGCTTGTTACCTTAGAATGAGCCCTTTATATCTACATAGGGAGCAGGTCCTCTTTCACAGAGGTCACCATTTTGCCCTGCTATGTTTGTATAGTAGCCCAGAATGGACAAACCAAGAGAGCCTTTCATGTTTTTGTGAGTTTCAGGGCCTCTGTAGGTTCTCCTATATGCTTGGAAGGGGAGGTTGAGGGAAGGTGTATTCAGTTGTTTGCAATCTGCAACCTCACCGCTAAATGACACTAAATTGTACACACTAGTCCTTTAAAAGCTGAAAAATAAGCCTGCTTTTCAGGGCTCTCTGGTGGACAAACTATTTTATGGCTTCACTGTTTTTAAATCACTTCGAGCACATGGCCTGATGAAGCTCGTATGAGGCCTGAGGGCAGAAGTTTATTGTTGGGCCCAGATTGATCCCCCCAATTAATAGTGCACTAGAGTTGAAATGATTTGTTGATTAAATAATGAGTTGATTGACATTAAATTTACTGGCAACTATTTTGATGACTGATAGTTTGGGCCATTTTTTAAAGCAAAAATGCCAAATACCTCCCTCATCGCCCTTTAATGCCATATTTACACTGTATCTAGCCAATAAGTGGGTTTATTTATAAAACTTTGGAAAGGGACATCTTACAAAATGGGGAATCGTTTCTTGTGACATTATGCAAATTTTGCACAGTAAAAAATAAATTAGAATTATTTCCAACTATTTTTCATAAGCGAAATGCCCTCTGGATTATGTTTGACATCAGCACATTAGACAGAAAATTATTTTATTTTATGCAACAATGTCCACTGTAAAATAATCCAAGTCTTACTGTTCCACAATGATAAATGCTCATTTGAAATTCTGACCTGTGAGGATGTGTTGGTGATAATATTTTATCTATTGAACTCATTTTATTTATTTACTTTCTAGTATTGATGTCACTCACTGCATGCTTGTGAGTATTTTTTAATCACTTTAATATGTTAAAAGAAAAGACACATTGCGGTAAGTGTTTTGGTTGTCTTTACTCTAAACAAACCCTGTATTGTTTGCTCTTGTTTTCTTTCCTTGTCAAGCATCTTGCTATGAAAATCGTTGATAAAATGAGCTTTGACTAATTGTCATGTAAACTAATCATGTGGAGCTCCTTGGGAAATGTTTTTTTTGTCACAATATTTTTGAAATTTATTACAGAAAAAACAAAATAAGCAAATACTGAAACTGCCATGCCCTTACATTCCTCTATGGGCTAATGAATTCAAGACCGTCCTTTTTCACATAAATGTCTGATTGTTTTTGTGGAAATGATGGGGAAATTAATGACTCTGCTATTTCATGTAATTTTACATAACTTTGCGTATATATTTGGATCACATTAGATGGACAGGAATGAAAATGAAAACATATTAGACAACAGGTTTGAAGGGGAAAAAGAAATCGTAAGTCTGTAAGTCTCAATTGCATAATCCTCAAGTCGTTGAAGTGGCCTAAATTTTATTCGCCTAAACGGGAAGAAAATCGTAATTTAGATTTCAAAAATACAAAATATTTTTAAGCATTACAGGTCTGTGTTGTTGCTCCAATTCAACAAACTAATGAAAGACCGTTTGATACAACAACCTTTGCCAAATTGACCAGCATATTCTAGTTTGAACTATTTAATGTGCGCAAATTACGCAGGGGATCAGTCTCGTCGAGGGGATGGCAAACAGGCTACGTAGAGCCAACAGTCAAGCATTGTTGAACAATGAGCTTACATTGCCTACCTGTAGCCTTAACTTAAGAGAACGGGGGAGCATTTTAAGAATGGGAAGAGCATTCCCCTTTAAACAAGGTGGGCTGAGCTTATTTGCAGTTCTCGCTCCTATGGCAACCCAATAGATCAGCATCATGAATATTCACAATTCACCAAAACGCACCCTGACTATGGATCAGTGATGTCAGCGGTCCCTGGAATGCTCTACTGTATTTTTGCACGATTGTGTCGCGTTGTTTGATGGCAGCTGGCAAGACATCTGGTGAGAAGAGCATCCTTCGTTGTGCATGACCTTTCCCTCGTCTCCACATCACCGTCCGTCGGCACGTCCCTCACATGTCAAGCTAAGGTGACTTTCAAGCAGTTTTTTCCACTTTTGCGCACAATGCCGGAACGACACAAAGATGTACATCGGGGACGCAGTGGCCAAGCGGACCGCCCAGGCTGTGCGTGAGGACATATGCAAACTGCCAGGTAGTCTAATTATGAGAAAGAGTGTTTCTCATCTGTTTCAGCAGAGCCACGGCGGTCCATGTCATGTGTAGCAGGCTTTCAGGGATTCAGATTAGCTCCAGACTGATCGCTCTCACAAACAGATAGGGAGCGCTGGGCTGGTGGCAATAATCGTTACAGTACAGCCTAACAATCTGGATTTATTTAATTTTCTCCACTGTGTCTCAATGTCATAATGGACAGGTTGCACTCCTCCATGCGTAAAAGGCTCTACAGTTTGCCACAACACATTGGACAGAAAGCATCTATAATGGGTGAAGGAGAAGACGCAGACAAGGACACCCGGAGGAAGAGTATCAGGATGAAGCCTCTGCCGTCGCCGACCTCTGGGGGAAGCTGCAAAGGCATCGGGGAGACCAAAAGTGGGGAGTCTGTGATCATGGAGACGGACATAGGGAGACCGATGAAGACCAGCTCAAATGGAGATTGCCGGAGATTTCGAGGCAGCCTCTCGTCCATCACAAGTCGGCATGTGCACGACTCGGACTCGGCGGAGGAGAGACGCCTCATCACCGAGGGGGATGTCACCCCGAGCGAGGAGAGCCCCCCCGGAGCCATCGGTGATGGGCCGCCGGATCAAGGCGCGCAAGGGGCCACCGGTGGCGGAGGTACCCAAAACGATTCCCAAGACCAGCAGTCAGGGTTTATAAAGTTGGATGGCATCGATCAAATTCTGCCGGACGACGAGAGATTATATCAAGCTGGGTTCATGCACAGACAGTTTGGGGCAATGCTTCAGCCAGGGGTCAACAAGTTCTCCCTGAGGATGTTTGGAAGTGAGAAAGCAGTTGAACGGGAACAAGAGCGGGTTAAATCCGCCGGATTTTGGATTATTCATCCCTACAGTGATTTCAGGTAGGCTAAATGTAGACACCTTACGCGTGAACAACAAAAGGCTCAGAATAAAGCCTAACGTTACTATCAATGCCTTGACACAGGCTCAGATGTTTTTCTCAGCGTGTTTATCATTTATCAGGGCATTCATCATCTCTGGTGCAGCCCATTCATCGTTTTATTCAGCTTTATAGCACCTTCATCACTTATCTTACTCCTACACGTTGAAATATTAGGCTATATTACCAAAGCCATGATTGTAATAAATTGGCTTTACTGCTTTATGAAAAATCATCACAATGTACCAATTTTAATAGATTAATAAGGGAGTTTTCAGTGCAGCAGAAGAATAAGATTCACTAGTTTCAGGATACACAAGAGGCCTGTAGACGCACTGTTGTGTTATGGAACAACCCACAGATAACACATCCTTTACTAATTAGGCCAATGACCTATCTTGTGCAGATGCTATTGAAATGAATACAAGTGGTTTCTGCTCCTTTATTTGAGTAAACATGCTCAGCTAGGGGACATGATTTATCCATTGATTAGGGTTAGTGATGAGGCCTTCACGTGACATCATTGATTTTCTTTATTTCTTCTCTTCTTTTGCACATATTATTTTGAAAATAAACAGGGTTATGTCATTTTATTGGAATTTAATTTTATTAGTTGTTAAAGTTGTAAAGACATTTTGAAATGGTTGACACATTTTACATCTGCATTTAACATTGTGATAAACTACAGCAGCAAAACTGACTCGTATTGTCCACGATCACTCTTCTTTCTTGTCCTGCACACTTCTCTCTGTTAGTGTCCTTGAGTTTGTTATTGGCCATATGCATCTGATTCATGGCCACATGGAGGCTCTTAACAGCTAAGTGAGATTGGAATTTAAGTCCTTCATTCTTGCTTTCATGATTTAGGACTTAATGAACTTAAATGCATGTATGCGTCTTTACATGCATCTCAGATGACCACTTTATCGGAGGCTGTAAGCTGTTTATATAAAGCAGTACTGCTGTGGCTTGAACAACATAAAATATATCCCATGAAATCAAATTTGGGAGAAAAAAAATCGATATCAACTGCTCAATATGTAGGTTCCAATTTTCTCAAAATTTTAGTAATTGTATATCATGGCTGTTTATTGTGGTAGGTAATAAGCCTACCATGTAGTTCAATAATTCAGTCAAAACTATTTCATTACAGGCTGTATCAGCCTTGGCATTTAGTTCAACAATCAACAATCAACAATTCATTCAACAATCTTATTATTTAAGTTGTGTGGAGACATCCGTGTTGCTGTAAAAGGATACAGAGCAAGATTGTCATTGTTACACATACTGTAACATTTTCTCCTTGTCTGTGACATTGAATCCTGTCTAGCCTGCCTAGTGTTTGATTGTCTAATGACATATGATACAGAAACTATCACCTCCATCATCGTTTCTACCCCAAGAACAAGATGTCTGACTTTGAGAGACATGTGAGTTGTAGTGTGAGTTGCTTGCAGGCCCCGGGTGTCAGTGAAAAAGGCTAAATATGACTTTCTAGAATAGAAAGCAGACACATTTATCTGACTGTTTATCCAGTGGGAGAATGAAGGGGCAAATGTACTGTGACTGTTGGCAACACTGGATGTTTTCTGTTGAATTTATATTTAAGATTGACTCTCATTTCTGTTAGTTCACTTAAGCTGTCATGAATGAAAAGCAATGACTTGTTAATTGTACTATTTGTTTTAGACAGATAGCAAGAGAGAGGAGAGATATCTGTGTAACACAAGCAGACAAAAGAAAAATGCTCTCTTGTAATATCACATGTCCATCTTATGCAGGTGGATCTCAGACTTACTGTTACAAAACTATTCACTCATACTATCTGCAAATCCACATGCAGGTCATCATGAGGAAGTGAGCCAAAGTTTTAGACAGATTGCCATTTTTGTTATGCTCCTCCCAGCTGGTTGTGTTTCCTCTGACCCCCTCTGCTCTCTTACTCACTGTGTTAAATGTCATGAGAGAGGGTGATTTGGGGCTTGGGGAGACTGTCCTCATACTGAAAGGGCAGAGATTTTTTTAAGTGTCTTTGAGCAAGAAATTAGGGCTCTGTTTCACACTGCACTCACTACAAGAGACGCACGTGTGACTCTCTCAGTGAGGTGGAAATAATAAATAAATAGATAGATTAAATTGCACTGAGAGATTCAAAAATGAGGTTAGCCACCCACTTGTTCGGGGTCTGAGGGAGGATACTGTATATTACCATAATTAAACCATTTTGGCAGTCTGAGAGTGGTTTGCTTGTGGTTCAAGCACTCAATACTATGATTACGTAATCACTCAAATCTACAGTTAAAACCACAGACGTGGTACTCAATCACAGGAGTAATAAATGTAGTCTTGGCTATCACTGTATGAAAACATTAATTTATATTTCTCTGTGACTAACAAGGAAAAGAAAAGCAAAAATAAATGCAGCAATTCACGAGTAAATTTAAATATGATGGCCTATTATTGAACTACTTCTCTTAGGAAGCCAACAACTATGACACCTAATCAGTAATATTTTTTTTTTTTAATTCACATATTAATGTTAGATGGAGAGAAAAAGCACGTCATGTTAGTGAGCTAACACAGCGTGTTGAGATGAGTTACAGCTCATATTTTATTTTTAATGAACTGAAGGAGAAACATGATATTTGGACGCCCACTTCCTCCAAAATCAGGATCAGAGACGGGACAAGATGACTGTAATTAAAGTACACAAGGAGTATGAGAGGGATCTTTTAATGGGCCTGGAGAAGAAGAGGGGTCGCTGTGACTAAAAGTTTTATTCCCATGTCTGCATCAAAGCTTCGGCACTATAAGCTCAAATTAGAGTGTCACAAGGAATCACAGAGTCATCACTGCGCCAGAATTCAGCAAAATCTTCTCTTGTCAAGTATTGTATAACGCTAAGAAGCAGGGGAGGAGCAATATCTTGCAAGGGAAAAAGACAGATTAAAAATGGCATCATAATCCAATCTACAGCCTCATTTCCAGATCCAAAGCTGAACAGCCTCCTTCAATTCTGAACGAGCATCTTCCAGTCAGGAGATGTGGTCAGTGAGCTAGCCACATGGTGACATTCAGCACCCAAACAAAATAAAACAAATCAAAGACAAGCGTTGCTACAAAATGACTGAGTTGTTTGGAGTCTTTTAAATGAAGATCTTTTACTGTCCTTAAGCACGCAAGGACAATAAAATATCTCTGGGGGTTTGATAGGATTGTTGGTCAATACACATGATGGGGGCAGAGATTACTGTCCCCTCTGCCCTGCTCTCACTGGATGCTTCTGTTGGATATCTGCTCTGCTCCGTTAGCTTACATGCCTCTGCCAAGAAAATGTGACTGCTGTACCATGCTGAGATCTATTGATGCTGCATGTCCTTAGTCATAAATAGAGATTGATAAGTCACAGAAAACTACCCCTTTGACAAAATGTGGATCTGGATCCCACATCTTTGCATATGAAAACTATATATATATATATATATATATATATATATATATATATATATATATATATATGCCAGTGCAACAGTATTGTGCAGAGTTCTAGACAATTGATGTGCCGCGATATTAGAATACAGCCTTCTGATCGTCAAGTGCCTTTTAATTATCTTGTGATTCAGAGCCCAGAGGACACATCTGTTGGGAAGTCTTCCACATTTCCCTGGAGAGATAGAAAGGAAGATGTCTCACATTAGAACTTTTTTGCACTGAAGGCTCTATTAAGCTCCCCTCCTCCTTTAGAACCATGTTGCCAACATTATCAGAGAGGGGGGGTTGACTGTCCTGCAGTTTCTGTCAATCAGTTAAATCCCTTTGCAACAGTCAGGCGACTCCTTCTGCAAAGTCCACTTTTTCAACAGCCTTTTATTCCTCCTGCACATCCAGCACTGTTTCCCAGAAGACACTTACCTAGACAGTGGCAAAAATAAATCCTGTGAAAATACATCTTACAGTTTTGTTTCTGTTATTTTTTTGCAGAGAATACATTAAAGAAAAGTAGAGCAGATCTAGTCACTGACATGCACTTTGAGGCTGTGATATAGTTTAAGAGAAGTAACAAAACGTAGACTAAATGAAAATGTGCACTATTCTCATGAATACATTAATATTACATCATATTAATAATTAATAGGTATCATACCTATTAATATAACCAGTTTCTGATTTGATGTTTGTATTCTCTTGCTAAAATGTGTCATAGTATTTAGAATTTCCTTCATTAGCCCAAATAGGGAAATAAAGTACAGGTTCTCACAATATTAGCATAGCTATGTTGACTCAGATAGATCCATCAGAGGACAAACATGGCATGGAAAAGCTAAGTGCATTGTAATTAGTATAAGAAAATTATATCTGTGCTACATATACTTAGACTGTACTTTTAGGAAATAGGAAATGTGGGGGAAATAATTCCCACGGCCATTATCAACCGGTCAAGGCAGATGGCCGCCCACCTAGAGCCTGATTCTGCTTGAGGTTTTTTTCAGTTAAAGGGGACTTTTTCTTTGCAGCTGTCACCAAGTGCTTGCTCATGGGGGAAATGCTGGGTCTCTGCAAATTAAAGAATACATTCTATACCTGCTCTATTTAAAAAATGCCCTGAGATAACTTATGTTGTGATTTGGCGCTATATAAATAGAATTGACTTGATTATTCCCCTGATGAATTTTAACATATTTTAAATATCACAGGTTTAGATTTGCAGTCCTTATCAAGCATTAGCAGTGTCTGTACTAACAGCTACATGCTTTTTGTTGAGAACAGTTACAGTTGTTGTACCAGAGCGTGCACATGTGTATCTCAGATTAAATAACAGCATTCTCTATTTCAGTCAGGTTGATTATGGCTGATTTGAGAGTATGTTTTGCTATTGATTTGTTTGGGTCTTGTGGGGCCTCTGAATTGCCATCAGTGGATTTATTGAAAAATGAGATGGAGGCACATACACGAGTGCAGTGATAGTGATTCCCCTTCTTGTGGTGGTGGCAGGAGTCATAGTCTGGGTGAGAGTTACACAAAGGTCAAGGTGAGGTGCTGGCAAGCTGCAAGAGATAAATGTAAAGCCTAGACATTTAAAGCTCCTTTTACTTTGTTTTTTTTGTGTGTGTGTGTGTGTGTGGTACGTCTTAATGATGATCATTGTAAGGTCTGTACGAGATCAAATAAAAGATGCATGAATGGATCTTGTGCCCTCATGGACCGTGCCCTTTTGTGTTATATTGCTACTCTACATGGGAAGGAAGAAGAAAAGGAAATTTGACACAACAGTACATGGGATGAATGACACTCTATTCCTTTCGGTCCCCATTAAATAATTCCTCCTTTAATTTAGTGAGGGTAAAACATGGGGATTACAGATGGTTCTGGCTGGGCCTGAAAGTGGGGTAATCAAAATAGGCTGCTGTGCTCATCCACGAATATTAGGAGCCAAGAGATTATTACAGCACAATTTATTTAATGGAGGGAGCCCAGGGAGGATGTGTGTAGCTGGTGGGTGGAAGGTTGCCTGTCATAGTGGCAGAATGATTGAACGGTACCGCGTGACCTCACCAGGCACACTTGTGTGGGAGTGTGAAATTGTGAAATCAGGACACGTGATCACAGCTGTACAAGAATGGCCTTTTTTTGCATGTCAGGGATTTTTTCCTCTCTTGATATGTCATTTAAATCAGCTTTACGTATGAGGCAGAGAGCTGAGTTTAACCTTGGCAAAGTGATGGTAATCTGGAGGTGAGATTATATTGATTGATTGGACATCATATACATTTTGAAAATGGGAAAGCCTGCCGGAAGCATTTTCTGTTAAGTGCCACATGTCATGCTTGATGTATTTTGGTCACCTGACAAATGCGATGTTGTGTGTCCTTCCCGCTCCAGCATCCTCTGCACCGCAACGTCGATTTATAATCTCTCCAGGTGGATACACAACACTAGTCACCTAAGACCCATTCTCAAGGTTTTTTTTTTTCGTCTTTTAACACATTTCAGTGTCACATTTATTTTCCTCGCCTCTAGACAGATGTGATTATTATCCCACTGACCAGAGGTAAATATGACAGTTTCACTTATCAACATTTAAGGGGGTTAATGGAGCAAACGTATTTATTGCTTTATTTAACAATTTATCACACCATATAGTCAAGTCACGTTTAAGATGCCTTGTATGTGGCATTAGAGTGACCAAGACCTCCATGGACCTTTCTGTGTTCCTGTTGACACATCCTGCTTGTGGCTATGCTAGAATATCATTTTAGCACCACATCCTATTTTGGAAAAGAGAGGAGTGCAAAAAAAAGAAAAAAAGAATGCTTGCTCCACTGTATTCCATACAGTGGACAGACACTGATCCCTTGTTGACTTCACCTGTCCACTTTGCTCCTGCAGGAGAGCAGTTGAAAAGGAGAAGAAACAGGTTACAGCAGGATTTGTGAGCCTTGTGACACTTAACATATGAATTGTGCAAGAGGGGCTTGCAACTCACCGTTAGGGAAGTGATTGTAACTCTGTGGAGATAAACACTGAATTTGACAGTGATGGCTTACTGCATGCTGTACACTGCCCTGTGGTGCAGTGAGATTTTTTTTTCATCCAAACAGTGGCTCTGGTTATGAATCTAATTTTAAACATTTAGTTTTAATTTTAGTCTGACATCTGACATGTAATCAGTGCTGGTCAAAAAAGCAATCAACATCAACACAGATTATATATAGGTGTAATCTTCCAATGGTACCCAAGAGGGCATTATTTACTATGCTTAGGGGTATTGCAGTGATTCAGCCTCGTGCAGCTCTAGTATTATTGCTTTTACTAACTCACATGTAATGACTGAATAAGTTTCTTTAATTTATTGCACGTAAAAAAGTAAAACTTCTAAAAGAATTGACCTGGTTGCCAGCAATAATGAAAGCACAGCACACTGTATTTTATGGGAATTGTCAGCATGGTTGGAATGAATAATTAAGATTGCTTGGGTTAAAATACCTCCTGCATGCTATCACTTCTCTCTGATGTCTTCTATCAGGCTCGGTATTCACACACATGGGTGAATTACTGTTTGCAACTACTTTTCTTGGTTTGTTCTTGCCTAGATAGGAGCCAGATGGCTGGGATTTGCACATTTTAACAAAGCAAGGAGGGTACAAAACACAATCACATAATTAGGCAGCTCAGTACTGTTTTTCACCTAAGATAGAAACTGGTCTGATTTTTGATACCCTTTTACACCCCATGCAGGGTAAAATATTCACGTAATATTAATTTCAAACTATACTTTGACCTAGACTTGTCCTTCAGCTGCTGATAAGTATGCAATGCATAACCAAGAGACTGCTTAGTGCAGCATGCAATTCTACATAAAACAATCCTAGATGTTTTTATGCATAGTTTGTATTGTATAGTACAGTAACCAAATCACATCTTCCCTTGCATTGACCTCTGCATGCATGCTGTAGCCCCAGTCTGCTCATTCCTCCTCACACAGATTCTGCTATATCTAGCACATACAGGATGACCTTTTCAGCCCTGCTTGCGTCCCAGGTGGATTCTCACACCCCTTGTCTCTCTGAAATTTGATTGCTTTTTTCCTATCAGCCCAGATAGGAAATGGCCAATATGTAAAACTGGCACTGATATGTTGCTCCAGGGGATGGACACATGAGAAACACCACATTAAAAAGCACTTTAAATTTAATGTAATACACTCACCATTACAAAGTCAGCTTCACAGGTAAGTTCTATTGAGTTCAGAGCCAGTTAGCAGTATATGCTAGTAATGCTAATCAGCTCCACCTGTAGGTCACTCAGGTGGGCAGCCATTGGTCATGTAACAGTTACATTGTGCCAAGACTGTCATTGCATTTGATCCTTCTATATCTCCATTATCTTTACGTCTTTCTTATCTTTTTACTACCAAATAAAGTTAAAATGCTAAAAATGTGTTGTTTGTGAGAGGTTTATGTAAAGAATGTGCATGGCTGCAACATTTCACATTTTCAGTGGAACTGACAATCATATCCTGCTGTAGTTTAACAAAAATGTTGTTAATTGCATTGGACATCATTTTGGTTTGACAAAATAACTCAAGGTCCATTCACTAGCTTTTTCTAAGCTTTCAACTGCCCTTTACAGTCTTCATCATTAAGATGAGTTTCTGGTGTTGATTTGTTGGTTGGTTCAGTTGTAACTTAATCATTTGGTAAATATTAGTTTCAGTCACTTGTAGTACAGTTAACCATGACAACTGAGCAAACTGCATTTGCTTATGAAGACTATGAGATGCTGTTGAAAGCAGAAGAAAAGCTTGTAAGAGGACCTTAAGATAAGATTTTTTTTGTCAAACTACTGTTGCCAAGGTCAAGAATAAATGTTTACGCTAAAATCATTTTGACTCCTCTATATGCCATTTTTCAAACATTGGCCATATCATATATTGATAATGGAAAAATACTGCATGAATATGAAATGTGATATTGATTTGGCTGTGCCTGCTGTCCATGTCTGATTAGTTATCAGATTTTATTTGCTTCAAACTATTTAATTTGTAAAGTATAACAGGTGGTGGAAAAGGGCAAAAATATAATTACACAATAATATCACTTTGTAATGGAGCCAAGAAAATAATTTTGTATATAAAGTAGAGTTCTACATTTTATGCCAGCTCACATAATGATCCTTCACACAAGCTGCTGGCAGTTCACCTGTGATTGCTATTATACTGTTGTTAAAATCATTCTCAGCAGCCATCTGTGCAGGACAGACATGGCAGGAGGATGGCATCAGCACCTCTTCACTCTTTGCTATGTAAGAATGAATAGAAGGCTAAAGCCCTTTGGAAACAGTGGGGTTTCCACTCAGACAGAGGGCCAAAGTCCAGTGCACTGAATAAAGAACTCTGTGTGTGGCTTGCGTGATTCACAGGAAATACTTCCCTGGATCAATGTGTTTGGCCTGGCCCTGCCACACGCTGGGTGTCTAGAAGACTCAGACAAATGGCTGGATTATGAGACATGCACGGGAGACAGATTGTTCGTCTACTCTGCTATGGGGGATGACTCCTGATTTATCTTCACCATCTCCATAGTTGCTAGCATGTCCTCTTTTTCCCCACTCTGGTTTTGGTCATGATACTAGTAAATGTTACCCAGTAACAGGCAGCAGAAAAGTGTGTGTGTGTATAAATCCAATTCCTGACCCTGTTTAGCATGTACAATTGAGAAATTAGAGAGCTAACAAATAAACATGATAAATCCTGCTCTGTTTGGTTTAACAGTCAGATAAGCCTCCGCTTTTGCTTACTCACGCAGACCAGTAAAAATCAGATAAACTGCATCTCCTCACCGATTTGATTTGATTTCATGCTCATGAGTGTCTTCTTAGTGAGGGTTTTCCATCAGCTTTTAAGCTGTATTAATTTTGGTTTTATTTACCTCTACTTTTCTGTAATTTATTTTTTTCAAGAGATGGTGAATCCAGAAAAAAATTGCAATGCTATTCTATATGGAAAGAAAACCTCTATGTCCAAAAGACTATACTGACATGTTTTTCTCATATTCACCCTTCCTTTAAGTCTTAATATGTTGTACAGAGTTTAATTTTCTCTCACTGTTTTCACATTTTCTCTCCCCATATTTTTTTCTTTTGTTCCCCTACTCTTCCTCTCACCCTTTGACCTCAGATCACTGTTTTGGAGATGGATAGAAAAGGCTGTCATTGTGGCTGCTCCATTTGCTGATTGCAGCACCTGAAGTGGTGAAGATAATGGCCCAGTACTGGTGCAGCCCAGAGCAAGGGCATGAGGTGATCATGTTCAGTGTGACCAGCCCCTGGTATTATAGACAGAACATTATCTTAGTACTTCAT
The DNA here is from genome assembly GCA_029490765.1 of Euthynnus affinis. Taxonomy (NCBI): domain Eukaryota; kingdom Metazoa; phylum Chordata; class Actinopteri; order Scombriformes; family Scombridae; genus Euthynnus; species Euthynnus affinis. Next base: position 19,595,388 of record CM055839.1, read on the forward strand.
CTATGTTAAGAGAAAGCTCCCTTGCTCCATCTTTCTCTCTCACTCTGGCTCTCTCCTGTCCAACAGTGCAACAGGATGGTTGGAGGAGGAGATTGGTGTTCAGTTGGGAGGCACTGGCCAGTGTTTCCCCTGCCACACTCTGTGGCTGGCTGACAGGGGACCCCTTGACATGACCCTAAAGACCTTGTAGGAGATAACAAGGCATCATGATAAAACACAGATGCAATTAGTGGCAGGATGACAGTTCACACAAAGCCAGACTGCAGATACTGGCACATGCTAGTGGGATAAATGCATGCTGATGGCACTGGCTGAAGAGCTTTCTGTCCTCCCCATGCCTTCTGCAGCCCTGCCACTCACTGTCTGTCTATTTTTTCCCCCACAGAGGGCAGATTTAAATGCTGACTGCAGACTACCCTTGTACAGTTTTTGTTCTTATGAGCAGATAAGTAGCAGGTTGTGCTCTGGGAAGCTGTGAAGGACTTTGTAGGGCCTAAGAGACAAGGACAGGGACACTGAGTAGCCACTACTGGCGCCAAAAAAAAAATAAAATCCAATAGTATGACAAGGGAACTTGGCTTGGCTACTTCAGAGAATTCTTCTCAGTGGGCACCCTGATAACATCTGGTCAGTTTGCAAAGTAGCTTTGGTGATTTCATTATTTAGTCAGAGCTCTTGAGCGCACACTTCTGAGCTATTCAAACATCAGAGCAAGTTTAGGCTGGAATTATTTCAATAACTGGATCTGGGGCATATTTTTGAATGACACACTACAGCATGTAGAGATTTTCCCTGAGATGAATTTCTGTCCGCTCCCCAGATTTTGAATGAAGATGAAGTGGAAAGAAAATAGAAATTCTATCTGATTATCACACTACTGAATAGTTTAAACTCCCTTTAAACTATTAATAGAGATTCACCATTAAATGGATATGCTGTGTTTTTGTAAATGCACCCTCTGATCAGCTGAGAGCACCTGTAACAGTAACACACCTCTATGTCCCTGTGTTTACATTTATCAGTGCTTACCTATAAGGGGTTAGACCTCTATCTCTAGGCTGTTTTCTACTGCAGTGGATGTAACATTGTCTGTAGTGTTGTGTTTCTTTTGGCTGTATTGAATAAGAGTCCTAGACAGAGCTTTAGAGGTGAACGAAAAATCCTACCCTGCACCCTTACCTTGATGTCCTACCACAGAACAACTTGTAATCTTATTTATGAGTTCTTTTAGCAGTGTTAGGTAAGGTTGACTCGTTTAAGTTGATTTTGCTTGTCCTCTCCCTCCGTAGGTATTTAGTAAATGCCTCTGTTTTCTCTTAGCCTAAGGTTGGGGAGATTTGCCTCTACCTCTGATGAAATCTTCTTAGCCTAGGTTTGATAAAACAGCATGCCTCACCTAAATATAACTGCCTGCAACTGCACAGCCCCAGTGTCAGTGATGTGCTTGCAGTGTGCCTGCTGGCTGTGCTTAGCAAAGACAGCGTCATTATGACAGTTCATTGGAGCGGGTAACAACAAATATAGGATTAACCCTTTTAACCTGTTTTATATTTTCTGTCAGACACTTAAATCTTGCTATGTTTGCCAACTGGCTTGTTTAAAACCAATGTGATGCTCTTTTGTGGGAAATACACACTCATTTTTTTGATGTCACAGATGTTGTGCTCCTGTTATCCCAGGATCAGACAACACAAATTCAGCCTGATTTTGACATGATTTTGTCCAGCATCGGGCCCGATTATGAATGCCGGGAATCACGAATGGGCCTTGTAGTGTGACATAAATGAAGAACAGTGATGTGCTGTCTGGGATGCCCCAATGGAACACCCCAATGAAAGTGTATCATGTCAGATTTTTTTTCCTGCCTAGTTTGACATTTCCTATGATATATTCCTTGATGTTGACCAATAGGATAAATGAGTGCTCTCTGGCGTCACTGATGACTGACAGCAGGTTTTCCTGTCTGAAACAGTCTGTGGAGGAGGCAGATATGAGCCGCTGCTCTCCCCAGTATCTGAGTCAATAAATACGGTTTATAAATAAATACTTAAATAAATCAATAAATACTTTGGTTTTCTGTGTCAGTGTTTACGTATGTGCACCAGAGAGCACTTCAGTTATAGTGAAAGTTATTGTGAAACAACCTAAAATTAAAACATTTTTCCCTCCATGAGACCTTCTTTTTACGTACAGAAAATCTGGTAGTTAATGTTCTTGACATGTCAATACATTCCTTACCTCAAGTTCTCTTTGAAGGATAGACAGTCCATACTGTACTGTCCTCTTCATGACACCCAGAAATGGGTCCACAATTGTTTTTTTTTTTCTTTTTTTTTTTTCTTTTCAGAAAACAGGATCACCAGTATCACTCATACAGTAGCGCTTCTGTAGCCAATTTCTTGACCCTCCTTCCTGATGACCTATGAACTCATGCAAGGTCGTGAACGATGATTGGTTGGGGTCATACTTGTTGCCAGTCTCCCGACCAAGACAGAGCAAGAATTTATGGCACTATGATTGCCTAATCTGACATGGTGACCATCACGAAAGACAAAAAGACTAGGTCAAAACCCACTATATGGCTAGATCATGTATGAGTGTCCAAAATTGTGGCCAGTTTGTTACAGGGATAGTCAGTTGTAGTATCTATAATGTGAATCCCTGGATAACAACCAACCAAGCGTACCTACACTAAATTGATGTAACATGAGTCTCATGTTTTACCTGTAAGACGCAATAATTTAATGCTGTTGCTCATCATTTGTGATGTGAAAACATCAAAAGAAATAAAAAGTTTGTATCCTGGTGTTTAATTCAGTTATGAAATTCAAACACACCATGGAGTGTCTCTCCTGCTGGCTGCTACCAGCGCTGTCAGCCAGAGAGTCAATCACACTGCACAGTAGAGGAGGAAACGGTAGAGACACCTATACACATTTGTTTAAACAGAAGTGTAGCCAACCTCTCTGCATTTAACACTGAGCTTGGAAAAGGAAACACAGTCGCTCTGCATTGTGCTGGCCTCTGTTTTCATCAGTTATGTATTTAGGTCATTTAGAGACAAGACTGCAAAAGTTTACATAACGTCAGTGTATTTGAGTACAATAGGAAGTACAGAACTGTTTGCGCCGATTCATTTTGAAAGAGCAATGGCCAATGGGGAAACTCCAACAATGATGAAACTTAATTCACTTAGTCAGTCACTCACTCATGGACAAATGTATGTGTAGGGGTGGCCCGGCTGTTGCAGTCCAGTCAAAAATATCATGTAGTCATATTACAGCATTAAGTGTGACAGGCTTTATCATAGATTTCCTACCCACATGCCTATAAGTGTAGTTTGTGTAAAATGTACCTTCGCATGCTTAATTTTCATTAATTCCCCTAATTCATTCTTTCAAACATGGAGATGTCTTAATTGCTCTTTGTTATTATATAACCTTTAACTGGTTCAGTTAAACTACTATAACAGCTATTTATGGCTAAAATGCAGCTAAACAGGGAGTTAGATCATTGCAGGAGTGTCAAAGGAACAACAAATGTCCTGTAATAATAAGCTGTGCTGTCATTTCTCCCAGAAAAATGTAAAATCTAAAAATGTATTATTTTGAAAATGTATTTTTTTGCTCTTCTTGAAAATATTCTTTAATAGCATGAGCAGCTGAGTAAAAAACAAAATAAAGTAGTCAGTTACTCTTACTCTGGCTTTAAAAAGTAATAAGGCAGATTAATTCGTTTTGAGTGAAATCACAGAAATCATAGAAGTAGCCTATTAAACATGATGCCTGGTAAAATATATTAATGCTTTATGATATTAAAATTATGTAAACAGTAGACACTTCCCTTTAAACAGAAATGTACCCTGTACCCTTAAACTTCAGTTAAACACTGTTCCTTAGTTTAAGCATCCGATACAGAAACATCTCATGGCATTTAAATGGTTTCTAAGAAATAGGTGAAAAAGCAGTTATGCTAACTTCTGTGGATCAATGTTAACATTTTCCTGCAAAGGGCCTTATGCAGTTATACAAAAAATCACTGTCTAGTAGTAGAAAAAGCCTCAATGCAGATTGAGTATTAAATGTGAGCAAGCCACGTGATTGACCTTAAATATTGTTTCTGAAAGAGTAACAGTAACAGACCACACCAAACATCACTGATAGCATTGTCATGGCATCTTGGAGTATATCTGTACATTAGTGCAGCAAGATGAGAAGTTAAACCACTGGATGTCAAGCAGAAAGATTTATAGGGTGTTGAATGTCATTTATTTACTTGGAACAGGTTTTTTTTTAACATTCTATAACATTATTAAAATATAGCAGTTTAAAACGTAAGTAATTTGCATAAGCCTATAAGTTAAAATGCCTACATATACTAAACAGGTAATGTGTGTTACACCCTCATGTTGCCACTCAGTAAGCTACTGCATACAAACAAAGAAAAAAGTGCACTGGTATTTGATTGGTACTTTGGTTTCGGAATCAGTTTTGGTTTTGGGGGAGAACAACTGTGAGGCGTGTATAAGCACGTGGTGGTCACAACAAAATGAATCGGGGGATATTTAACATAACATGAGCCAGAATTCTCAGGGATATATTGAATTAGTACTTCTGAACACAAATCTTTAGAGAGAAAATGGGAGCAAACACACACACACCCACACACACACAAGAAGCAAATGAATTATTCAAAAGGCAAACTGCTTTTTTATGCAAAAACAGATAACTTTCTATCTCATTTACAGTGCACATAATGTTAGATGGTGCCCTCATGGAAGTGTGGCACAGACTGTTCTTTTGCTGTTCCCGTTCAGTCAGTGTGGTGCAGAATAAAGGGAGACACTGTTAAACGCTGTCTGCCACTTGTACCTGACATGACAGATGATCTGCTTGCTTTGCTATGCCATCACTCTCCCAGCATGTTAGCCAACAGATAGACATGTCTACTTGAGAAGTGTAAACAAGTGCACACACGCATGCATGCGCAAAAACAAACATATATACTCCCTGTATATGCAGGACTATATATACCCCAATGCCCCCTCAATTTAAATATAGGCTACCCTGAAAGGTAGGTATGTGTCCATCTCAATCTGTTTGCGATGGGTCTCACAATCCCTTTCAGGTAGCTTGGCTGGCAGGGTGAGGAGAATGAGAGAGGCTTATCGTGTAGTCAGATGCACTCTGAGGGTGACAACATGTTCCTGCTGTCCCTGGTCACCCTGCTGGAGAGCAGAGTGGGCTGTCGCTCTTCCCCTACAGACAGCAGAATGTCAGGGCTCCCTTCATCAGTACAGTGAACTCACAGTACCATAACAAGTTAGGTGTGAGCTATTCTGCTGCTTCACTTTCAGTGTTTCCAGTAGTTCACTGTTTCTCCACTCCTCATTTATAAAAGTTTCTGTCACACACATGCTGCTATTCAACTGCTGCGCCGTCCTTTCCTTTCTGTTCAAGAGCTGAATTTGATATTTGATGCATACTGAGATATGGGACTGTTTAATGCCTTTGAAATGTCTGCCTCACATCCTGCACTTTGCCCAACTGTATTTATAGAACAATGTTCTTCTATGTCAGGGTCCCAGTGCATAATAAAACACAGTAAATGGATCCCTGCTATGGCCTGACCTCCATTAGGAGGCAACCACAAGAGTGAAAAGGAGAAATCATGAGCATTTACCTTACACATGCATGCACGCATGCACACACACAGACACACATGAACACATGCATGTATAACCACACTTGGCACATACACATAAACAGACTAAAAATGCATATAAATGTACATAATTTGTCCTTGTCCCAACCATTGACTGTATATGAATATGGATGACATGCCTCAACTTCCTGCCACTATGCAAAAGTGAAGCCAAAATATCTCCTTTCTGGGAGCTGCCATCTTGCTTGTATGACGTCATTTGGAGCCAATGTCTGAGTCAAAGATTTGAGAGCAGCCATCACACCTGTCAGTCATGATGTTACACTCCCTTTTTATATTGTCAAATACCTAATCAAAAACAAACCTATCAGAAAAATGAGCACTTGGTTAGACATCAGTGTGACCTACCTAAAATGACAGAAACCATCTTTGGGGAAGATTTATTTGACATGTGCTTTGATGTTTTTAGTTTGGTTCATGTCCTATCCACTAACATGGAGGGGGCAGGACTTATGACCTATACTGCAGCCAGCCACCAGGTGATCGAGATGTTTTAGCTTCACTTTTGGGGAACTGTCATGATGTCCATATTTATATACAGTCAATGGTCCCAACATATTGTAGTGTTAATCAAAATAATGTTGTTAATTTTTCAAGAGCACCATAAAGATGACAAGTCAGCTAATTAAGATCACAATTGTGTCAACATCCAGACTTAATTTTACCTTGACAGTATGATAAGATTATTATTTTTCATTTTTTCTGTGTTGGAACATGTGTCCTGGGTTTTCTTATATTTGAAAAGATGCATTTGCACAATGAGTATACAGCAGCTGCTGTTGATCTTACCAATCCCCCACACTCCTATAACAAATGAGGCTTGCTCAAACAGGTGGCATCAGTAGCTGTGTTCTGCCAGAGAGACGTCCAGAGGTCTTAGACAGCATACTGTCTTGTTATTCTTTCTTAAAAGATGATGAGGCGCTCTCCTCTGGCACTATTTTATTTTCATTTCTTTCAGTTTGTTTCCTCACACTGTTCAAACTGCTGGCAGGGCTTTTTCTGTAAGGTTCGTTTGTTTTTTTTGTTTTTTTTTAAAGCCAGACACCTTTGTCAGAGACTTGTAGAGACTTAAAACTTGAGCTGAAAATTGAGATTAAAAAGTAAGCAAATAAAAATTAACATCTGCTTTTATTCATCAAACTTGCATTATTATTGTGTGGTTATAAAGTGCAGAAATTTGAAATCAGCCTTCACTTATAACTGTATTGCCAGTGATAATGTGACCTTAACGACAGTAAAAGCAGAGTTGATGTTCACTGACATGGGTTACCTTACTCATAGTAAAACAAATGAAAACCAATGGCTGCTTGCCTTTGAAAAAGCGATGTTACTTTTGATTGTATTTTCGGATTTGTAGTAAAGAGGCTGCAGAGATGCAAAAACAATAACACGGAAAATAAACATTATATGTGGTTGAGTCATTGGAGTTGATACAAATAGCATAACAAAGGAAATGATTTGCAGCTGTTACTGACACTCAAATAAATTGATCATTGTAGTTTGTTGCTGGTAGACGCTGTCAAGTGCTGGGAGCACACTTACATCCTATTAGTAAGCCATGCAGCTTATACAAATGCACAGTCTAAATATTAGAGAACATGGAAATATGAAGAACACATGTTATTACCTATGTTTGCATTTCTTCCTTTGAAGTTTTTCTTGTTCTCTGGAGCTTTCAGTCTTAACATGAGCAAACACAGTGGTGGCAAGGTCTGTCTAAATATAACTCCACTTGACAACAAGCTGGAACTGTAGATACCCTTTTACTTTGAAGAATTCCAATTACTGTCACTGTTTCCTCAGTGTGTGTGTGTGTGTGTGTGTGTGTCTGTGTGTGCGATAGGCATGAAACTGATGATGTGAAATATGTCCATAGATTTATATGTTAGAGGCAATGCAACCTCTTGTTTCTGCTTGTACAACTAAAGAAAATGGTACATTGCTAGCTAAAACAAAACCTCAAATTATCAGCTGTGACCAAATATAAACCATTTAAATTATATGGTAGTGTCAATGGGATTATCATACTTTACAAGGTTAAGTTTATTTATTTATGTAGTGCTTCATCACAAGCATGTCTCAAAGGACTTTGAAAGTTCCTTTTAGATCTGCCTAATTATCAATGAAAGAATAAACTTAACATTATCCAATGAAGAAAAAACACAAGACACAGAAAATCTCATGAGGACAAAACCAGAAGACGCCTTGGAAGTGAAAAGTTGTTTTTATCTTTGTGTTTATGTTCTGCAAGGCTTCAAATATGTATATGTGTTTGTAAAAAGTAATTTTCAAAATTTTGCCAACTTGTCTTGGAAAAGATCAGGGGTCTTTTTGGATCAGGTGTGCATACTAGTCCTGTAGAGCAGCAGTTCATTGTAAACCCATGAATTATTTAGTTTAACATACCGTGAATCAACCATGAAATCAATAGACATCAGCTGCAACAAGGAAGTGAAAGAGCAGTAATTACTTGCTGTAGTCCAGCTAGCTTGCAGTAGAAATGCATCCCCTACCCTGGTTATGTTTATGGTATCTTTTTTTCTTATTTCTTATTCTCTTGTACTTGAAATTGCTTTTGCACAGAGACAGATCTTTATGGCCCAGTTAAAGGTGGGTTGGTAAATCATTCAAGCTCACTGGCCCAGTGCACAATACAGAATCCTCTCATAGTGCAATCTATGAATTATCCAGGATATATCACCCTTAAAACAAAAGAGCCAATCTGGATTCAATTACCAAGCCAGCAGACAGTGCAATTTATATCCAAACTCTCTGACTTGGAAGATGGACGAGGTCACAGTACAATTTGTAATTAACAGTTGACCCTCATTGACCTTTGAGTTGTGATTTACTGTCCAAACACAAATAGCGTGTGGGAAGGTTAGATATGTATAAGTTATTACGCCATTATTACACTGTGTGTGTATAAGCTTGCGTCGTGCACACCACCCAAATGTACCTAAGGTCAAAATAGACTGGTGATGAGAAATGAGTGGGTTCTAATACTCGTTGTTCACAAGGAAAAACAGCATATCAGTCCATGAGTCTGTGGTGAGATGGATAAACAATGTCTATACTTGTGTGAGAGTGAGTGAGTGGGTGGGTGTGTTTTTTAAAAAAGCCACTTGCAAAAGAGGATTAATCCTCTCTGTTCCTCATGAGGGAAATTTTAATGTTAAGTCACATGAAGACTAATATAACAATAAAGCAGCAAGTGGAATATAAATGTGGGCAATTTGAGTTCATTTAATCCATGCTGGTCTCAAGTATGCTCTCAATTACAATATATGCAAACATGATATCAACTATAGTTAAGAATAATCAATCAGTACCATGAATACCATGTACTGTGTGAATTAATGGTGTCTGAGTATGCATGAAAAGTCACTTTAGAATTTTAGAACAATGACAGAAAAATCTGATAAATGAACATATGAGCAACTTAATCAGATCTAATATACACAATATTTGAATAATAAGACATTACTCTCTTGATGTCCACACATGAATTCTGCCTCCATTTTAACTTTATTTTTTCTGTATTTTATATGATGAATTCTAATAGGATAGACTCTATTTCTATAAATTTATATTTTTGGATAAATTTTCTATCTGTGTAGATGCTTTAGACATACACAAATTGCACATTTGTTTGGTCCACCTTATTTGTAAAGCCTAATTGTTTGGGCATGTGTTTGTCATACAGTGTGTACTATATGTGAGAAGAGATGTATACACAGTGTGTACATCATACATCATGCAGTACACCTGGAATGAGTTTTTTAACTGCATAGAACAAAATCTGCAGCATGTTACTAATAGTTATAAAGCTAGAGAAACTGACTATGTTGTGACTTTAGCATTCTCTCTTTCACCATCCTATTTCTGTATTTCTCCATTATTCTCTTCAAGATTTTACTGGGACTTGACCATGCTGCTGCTGATGGTGGGCAACCTCATCATCATCCCTGTGGGCATCACATTCTTCAAGGATGAGCACACGCCGCCCTGGATCGTGTTCAACGTGGTGTCCGACACCTTCTTCCTCATGGACCTGGTTCTCAACTTTAGGACGGGTATCGTCAAAGAGGACAACACAGAGATCATCCTGGACCCGCAACAGATCAAGATAAAGTATTTACGGAGCTGGTTTGTGGTAGACTTCATCTCCTCCATCCCTGTGGACTACATCTTTCTCATCGTGGAGACGCGCATTGACTCAGATTTCTATAAGACGGCACGCGCCTTGCGGATTGTCCGCTTCACCAAGATTCTCAGCTTGCTGCGACTGCTGCGCCTCTCAAGACTCATTCGCTACATTCACCAATGGGAAGAGGTAGGAAAGTGCACCTCAGCATAGTTCTGTACACATAAGAGAGGGAAAACAGTAATGTGTTAAAGCTGATAACTTTAAGTTGCACTAAATGTTACGCACATGATGTGTATGGCGAGTGCTGTTATGAGGAAACCTGGATTCTCTTGATGTCAACAAGTGGATTCACATGGAGAGAAAAAATAGGTTGACAATCATACGAGCATACTATTTGATGAAACTGGTCAAAAAACAGGACTTCACTTCCTAAATCCAATTATAATCCAAATGGTATTCCTATTCTAGGGAGCTACTGCAGATATGTTTGCAGAGCTCTGTACCTTCCCCTTCGCCCTGGGAAGGAAATATGGATAGATGCTTCTGATTACATCCACCCTTGAAGGAGTGAAGAGGCTTTTTTGTTGTACCCTAGTCACCAATAAATTGATGAAGCCATGTTGATTAGCATTTCTCTCCTCCATGTGCCCATCCAGTTAGCAGTGGGACCACAGAGCCCAGAGCGCAATTCCTGCAATGCAAACGTGATTATAATTGCAGGATTAATTGGAAAAAGTTCCCACTGCTCCCTCACTGGATAGGTTGTTGTTAAGTCTCAGAGGTAAAAGGTGCAAAGTGAAGCATCAGAGTCTCTGTTTGGAGTCAACAAGAAGACACTCCATTAGAGGGTAATATGGGACAGTCAGGTCTTCACTGGTTTGGTTGTGAGGTTATGGCCAGTCACATAATAGGACAAATCACTAGATAATTGTGATTGTATTCAATTACTAATAAAAGCATTTTCATGAAGTTCACAAGAGGGAGAGTGTCTTAAAGACACAACTCTACATAGTAAACTGCTGTTTGTCATTCCACATACTGTATCCTCCCTAAAGATAACCGAAGCCCCCCACATGCTTGTATTTCTTTGAGGCAATATCAGTTCAGGGTTGAGGCTTTAGTTCAGGGTTTAGTGTCTCAATGAAGAGTACTTTGGCAGCATCTGTGCACATGGCCATAATACGAATGTTATAGCAGCACACACTGCAGTACACACTGTTGTTGATGTCAGGGATCAAACAACAGTTTCAGTTATTAACCACCTTGTGTACCTCCAGACTCATGACTTGTGTGTCTAGATTTTTCTTTAACCAAGACACAAAGAACGACAAGTCCATAGAAATGCCATGACACCGTGCTTATTATAGATTTTTTTTTCAGCTTACATTTCTAATGATCAATTGACTTGTGTTGTCAAACTTAATCTTAGTTTTGTATAGTTGTTGCAGTCAATGAGAAAGTACAGATTCAAGATTTTTATATTTTTATATAAAAATGTAATTCACAAAACTACTGAGGTAAATTAGAGTAAACCTGCTCCAGGACAACAAATAAGAAAATGTATTAATTAATTAAGAGCATCATTTTGCTTTGATATTACTGAAGAAAAGTATCATTCGTCTTCAGCAAAACAACCACAGCCAACAAGACACTAATGTCAGTGTGACGATTGATTATGTGTCTCTCTTTATCACTGATTCCTGTGCTCATATTTATAAAACACAGACAACAACACATTATTTTGGTTATTTTGAACAAATGCAAGCAAACCTTTAAATAATCATGTGATGAAATAAACAAAAAAATTAAACCCACTTTCAAATGAGACTATTTTAGAAAATGCTGAGTGTATTGCTCAAGGTCACAAGAACAGCACATGGTGATTTTCTCTTGGTGGGTACCTTTTTACTAATCAGATCAACATCAAAGGCATGAGAATATACACTAATGACACAGTATTATTGTCCATCAATTTTCCTGTTTGCTGACGCACGCAGTTAGTTGGTGGGTGTGTTCACCTGAGTGCTTGACATTACATGGACAATCGGAAAGGTTGAATAGCTTGCTGATTGCCAACCAAATGCAGTTACCCCAGACCTGCCCACAGGGCATTCTGAAAAGTTCTTGGTTTCAAATATTCAGCTGGCACTCTGGGTAGAACAATGTATATAAGTGTGGTGACATTAATCATGCAGGGCCTCTGTGATGCCATTTCAAAGAGAGGAAAAGTTCAAATGAACCACTTGGGGAGAATCCCTGAGCGCAAAATGAAGGCAAGGATACATGCAGTTCAGGCCAACCTTCATTTGAATATGGTGGACACACAGACAGTAAGCTGTCTGTGTGTCCACCATATCTGTGCAGTCTGTGCAGGAAGGCAACAAAAGAAAGAGAGAAAAGGAGGGAAATGAAAGAAAGAAAGAAAGAAAGAAAGAAAGAAAGAAAGAAAGAAAGAAAGAAAGAAAGAAAGAAAGAAAGAAAGAGCAGTATGCTTAACTTGCTCATAGCCCTGGGCTGTTTTGGTGTAGTCCACCACCACTACCACCAGACTATTACTATGTTTAAAAGAAAAGGAAGACAGAAGAATGAGAAGAAAACAAAGAGCAATGATTCATATTCATGCCTTTAACTTGCAAGGACATTGTGGGACCATGATGACTATAGCATCTAAAAATCAGGAAAACAATACCACAATGACAGGGGACATTACATTCACGGAGCCAGCTGCCATTTACATGTTTTGTGTGTGTGTGTGTGTGTGTGTTTGAGGTGTGTGAAAGGCCAGCTTTGCCTCAGTGCCAGAGTACTCCAGATGCAACCTCACAGAAATGTCATCTGTCACTGCGGAATAACTTGTCACCTAGATCTTACCACCTGACTGACTTTTTGACTTTTCCTATTGACAGCTACACTTCAGACTACACGCATGTATCTCATCGCCATTTGAATATTTTGGTAACGCCTCACACTGCTCTTATTCTCCAGTGTGCTGCTTTCTATCGAGCTTTTCGGGGGAAGCAATATGGTAATTCTGTAGTCACACCATTTGAAAGTCTTTCTCTTACATCCAGCATGTTCTTGTATTGTTTGCCATTCTAAATATGGCACTGCGATGAGGTGCACTTCTCCGACATGGCAGCAGCTTCAGACCCATGATGTCCAAATGTCCTCCAAAAGGCGAAACAGATTTATTTTACTCATATTTCACAAGTATTTGCAATCTATAAATAGTTCTGCACACATTCATTTGGTTTGTTATTGTCTGAGTTTCATTTTCTCCTCAGTAAGGAGTCACGCAAAGGACACTTCTTCCACCAGGTGTTGACTACAGCTCAGTGAACTGTGCAGCATGGTTTAATGCTTTGTGGAGTGATACTGTTGGTAATAAATTTTAAAATCAAAATCTTTTTTATTGTACTAACTGCAGTGCAATCCTAGACAAGAAAAAAGGAATATAAACAGTATTGTATTTAATGTGCCAACAAGAGGTATACTTCATACCAAAACCAGGGACGAAATAGAGATAACACAGTGCCTCCTAAAGTAAAATTTATATGAGCTGCCATCTTCTTGAGTAGCAACTAGATGTTTATCTCTGTGACCATTGAAGACAACAGAGTATCCCTTGAGGCTTGGAGGCATCACAGATTACAGTTTTACAGTAGCATACTTAAAAGATAATTTCTGGTTTAATACAATACTTCTTTTGTCAAACTGTGAGAAAACTAATCCATTCCTGCTTCATATCCTCATTCAAAAAAATGACACCACTGTGACATGAACTCTCATAGTGATAGGCCCATTGAACACGTCATAAATCTGTTTTGTATTCCTTTGGGGACAGTCAGCTAACTCTCACATGTAGTATGGTCCTTGGTCATAGCATCAGTTTTTTACAAGTGAAATAACAACATGTCTGAGATATGTGCTGAATCTACTGATGCCTCCACAAAAAAAACAATGTTGTCCTCAGCGAGCCAGTAAACATTGTCTTTAGCGTGGATTGAGATGAGTTTGTGAGACAAGAGCTGAAGCCTTTGCCAAGAGGTGTTTATTTATTACAAGATGGCAGAATGTCGTTCTCTATTAATATTGGCATCTTGGATTGTTAAGATTAATGGTTCAGCCCGCCCATGTGGCTAAGTCTCCTGAGCTTCGGTTTTATGAAAGTGCAGCTCAGGTAAAGAAAGTAGATCATAATCTGATGTGCACACACATATGCATTGGCAAATACATAATCATCTCATGAATTGCAATCAATATACTACACATGTCTATTGATGTACTGCATCTAAGTTACGGTACGTTTTCCTGCATGTGAGTTCAGGCATGCTTTGGTTGGCTCTGTTTACATGGGTTATAATTGCATGTCCTTAGCAGAGCATACTGTTCTCGTAGCCTGAAGCTCACACATGTTGGCACATAACCACAGAACTGTTGAAGTGTCCTTGTGCATGATGCTTGACCCCCAAACTGCTCCAGTCAGACTGCCCAGAAGACAACAAAGGGGATTGTGGGTCAAAGCCGAGCTACAATTTTTTTCATGAATTGTCATCACGCATGCTCTAGATATTTTGATGTGATCAGTATTAATAGAGATAAAGCACTCTAAATCAGACTGTTGAAGTGATAAAAAAATGCATTATATGAACAGTTTTCATCCACTTGAAAAAATTAAAGTGATTGGAACCTTATGAATGTATTTAGCTGTGGCAAAATGATTTACCACTAACTTCTTTTGTATACTGATAACAGACATAAATGGATGTGCAGTTAACAATAAATTCAGACAGGAAATAATGTATTTCAAAAAACTCTTCCTGACTCACTCCGAAGTCTGCAGTGTAGCTTTCACATTGTTTTAACAACCGTGAGCCTTGTTCAAGAAATAATGTCAAATCTGTTGTACGTGTTGTTCAAGACATCAACATCTGTTAAGCTTGCTCACAACTGTGGAGGGAAACAAATCTAAAAAATTAAAAAAGAACAAAGCACATAATGCTCCCAGAGCACCTCAGCAAGTAAAGTGACGTCTGTAACTGCAATCATATAATCTTCACCTCCTCAAAGACTCTAATCCTAACACCACTAAGACCATCAGCTTCCCTTTGCATAACTAAAGCAATGTCCTGATCCCCCACCAGCTCATAAATCTCCTTCTTGCATGCCCTTTTTTATCACAGCTGTCATAAATTAGCTCTGATTGCTTCCATTTCCTCACAAAACACTCCAGATTTAAGGGTACCATCACCATGTTGACAGAATGTTGTTTACAAACAAGGAGCTTTTTGGTGGATGTGACTATATGCCAGTGATAACACTTGTCATGCATAATGACGTTCAACATGGTGTGCAGATATCCATCACACACACACGCACACACATATACGCAGACACAGAGCGTCTGACATGGCACGACATGGCGTCTCCCCTGTCTCCTTCTTGTCAGCTTCCTCTTGTCACTTTTCATCGGATAAAAATAAGACTGTGACCGGATATTCTCCTCATTGGAGTTGTCTCCTGTTGACGAACCAGTGACTTGGATGAGATTAGTCATCCTGTTAAATCAGATTCAAGGCAGTGCACTAATGACTAAGCTCTGAGGGCTTCCTCTCATCATGCCTGATGCCTGCAACATAACCGTCTCGACTGGCCAACCCAGTAAACGTTGCTTTAAGCGCAGAAGAGTTTTTGAGGCAAGAGTGGAGGCCTTTACTGAGGGGAGCAGGGAGTGAAAAGGACAATTTACAGTATGTTGTGTAGTCAAATGACTTTAGGTTTTAAGGAGCTGTGCCACACCACCTGTGCTTATTTATTACAAGATGGCAGATCATCTTTCTCTATTAATATTGGCATCTTAGCTTGTTAAGGTTTATGGCTCTGCCTGTCCAAGTGACTGTGTGCTGCAGTTACAGAAAAATAAAACGATATGTCAGTAAAATGCTCAGTTGCTTTGATAGAAGTCAGCCATGTGGCTTCCCTGTGGGTCCAGAGAATGAGTGAGGGGGCTTTCATTTCCACTCAGTAAATCTATACAAAAGTATTTATATAAGGTAAATCAACTAATCAGCCCCCCACTCACTGACCCATTACCTTGGCCAAGGACTGGTCTTTCAAAGATAAGAAAAGCCAGAAGAATAGATTTAATGGGCTATTATTGAGTGCACAATGAGGCTTGCCAGCAACAGTGACAGGTCCTCAACATTCTGAATGAGCCTTGTGTGATAGGAATATTCGCAGTGGATTTGCTTAAAAAACTATTACATAAAAATGTGTAATCGGCCACAAACCCAATGGCGCATCTTGGTAGGAAGCAGAGTGTGAGTGGTTTTTGTGATCCGAGCCCTCCAGGCCTGTTTAGACAGATGATGGAAGGGTGTTCCCTGTGGTCCACTCCCAGGCCTACTTCTCATTCTCCACATGTGCATCGTCCACCATGACAGCATGCATGAGCATGACATTTTGGTGGAGGCATTTATAGAGAAAAATCTAACCCCTGCCCACAGCCTGCTCCGAGAATCTGCCATCAAGTTGGATGATTAAAAATAACACAGAGGCATGCATGGATTGATTTGGTTGATAAACTTCATTAGTCATCACAGGGAAAGATGCAGCATGTGGTAATTGACACAGTAAATGTACCGAACATAATACATACAGTACTCTCCAAATTTGCATCATTTCCAGAGAAAAGTTAAATTAAAATATCCAATATATCTCTCAAATTTTTTTCTTTGTGCATTTATAAAATGACAAGTTGATGTCTACATTTGTAAATATGCAGCTAAAACTCAGCAAGCAATACGTTGTTTTATGTTGCATATGTTTTTTTATCCGATCAGTAAGATTTGGTTTATACTTTTTTTATTTTTTTATTTCTTTAATAGCATGTTACTGCAGTATGAACAAATGATGACGAACCAACATGCTCAACTCAACTATGTATTGTTGCCCAAATCAAAACCAAGAATCACTAAATTCAAACACTTTTTTTATACATGAAATAATTTAATTTGAGTCTGTCCTTTTAATGATTTTTTCACTGCACTATAACACTGTAATAAAACTTTATTATCACATAAATTATGAAAAACCCATTAAGGTAAATCAAATCACAGGATGCGTGTCGAGGTTCAGTCAGCAAAATGGCATCAGGAAGACAATATGAGTGAAGAATTTAGTTTTCTCTTATGTGTCACGATGCCATCATGCCAAACATTCATCATCATTAGCGGCACGAGCAGCAAACACCAGATGCCTCAGTGTAGTGCTACATCAACTGTGTCTGGGCAGCTGCCATCAGCATCAATGGGACATATGCATCTATTCTCTCACCTGATCTCACGCTTCTCACTTCATCTGTTTGAGATGACTCGGCAGCTGCCTACATCAGCTCTCTGCCTTTGTGGACTTGATTGTTGCCTTGCAGGATACAGATTAGTGTATGACTTTAGCATGTAACCTTGCTTTTGACCCCTGTCTTATTTGTTGGTTTTTACTTGTTACTAGTTTTATTTGTGTCTAGAATTCATTTCAGTTCAATTCAAATTACTTTATTTTCCATGAGGAACTTAATTTGTGCACTGGACAAATAAATAAGACAAATACAACTATCACAGACAAACAAAACAGTCATGGCCATGATTAGTTAATCACTGTGTGCAGCCATCATACATAAAATACATACTAACTTACATATAAATTAAAATGCAAAGCTAAGTATAAAAACATAGAATAAAAAGCCAGGGACAGTAATAGTAGTGTGCTAGTGATATGGTGCAGTAGTGTTGGTGTCTGTGTGTGTGTGTGTGTGTGTGTGTGTGTGTGTGTGTGTGTGTATGTGTCTTTCTTTCTTTGGTCTGCTGTTGGTTGTAGTAGTATAGACGTAACAGCATGGTTAGTATTTGTAGCATTTGTAGTAGTATAGTTTAAGTTGACAGTAGTGGTAGTCAGCAGGATTAGAAATAGTAGTATTCTTAATAATAATTTAGTAATAGCAGGAGTTTTATCGTCATTGTTTCATTTAAGCTGATATTGTGTCCAGTTTCTTGTTTTGTCCTAATATTCAGACATGAAACAATGATTGTATCTCATGAGCAGAAGCTTCGCAAACCTCTCATCAGCCAGTTCCTTCTAGGAGAGAGCAACAAACTTCCTAAACTAAAAAGCCAATCCACAGGTGTGCTAGATGGGGTCGGAATGCTGCTCTTCATGTAAATGTTTTTGACGTTTGAGAACTGGCTCAGAGTCTCAACCTCATACCCCTCTGACCTCAAATAGTCCATTACTTCTTTTTCTGCCAAGTAGCTGTCATCAGGCTCTGTCTCAAATGCAAAAAAGTCAATTTCATCATGGCTGGCTGATGTCGTGAGCTGCAACAGTCTGCTGTCACAAGCTCCCTCACAAGCTCTCTCATACCCTCATCTCTCAGCCATCTCAACTTGCAGCTGCAAGAAGTGCGTCTTTTCCATCCAGTACACCAGCAAAATGAGTCCGGGTGACTTGAAAAGTACAATTTTATCTATTGAAAGATGTATAATTATTATTTAATTTCTTATTTGAATCATTTTTTTAATGTAGACCTAGATTTAATTTTGTTTTAGGCTATTTATTGTCCCCTTTATTTGTCTTCTGATGCTGTCGTGATGAATATTATTATTTTCACTAATATTATTTTGATAATTGTATTGACTGATTTAAAAACAAATATTGCAGTAAGATTTGATCATGAATGGTGCAATGGAACAACATCAACATCTGGAAGGCCAGCTGTCATCCTTGAGAGGGTGTCTTTCAAGTGTCCTTGACATCAAGACTATAGAATAACAACAGTTATCCCCTTCTAAGATGTCCAATGCTGGTGTAAGCAGCTTCATGAAGGTGCAGTACTCATGCATGAATTGGTACTCCTTGTTGTTGAAGCACTTAATTCCCAGCTTGATGCACTGACTTCCTCCACATGTTCTGATGCAACTGTAGATCGACTTAACTTGGTCCAAAGAGCCAATTCTACTCTTATACACAGAAATACACAAGTATTTCTCAACATCACTAGTGGAAATTGGGTTAATGGTATACAATGCACACCTGTAATGTGAGGGAAGAGTAAACTGACCATCAGTCTCAGTGGAGAGGGCTGTGAAAGTAACATCCTCATCACTGTCCTCTTTCAGTTCAGAATCAGACTCGGAATTGACAGGCTGATATATTTTAAACACATTGGCAAAATGTCACAGTGACTACAACTTTGCCAATCAGTCCATATGATTAATGAATTTATTCTATCTCTGCGCCAATAACATTAAACGTGTGCCTGCCTCTGATTCTTTTACATGCTATGGCAGCCTTGTTGCACTGATCCAGTGAACTGTTATACCCAGAAAGCTTTTGTTGTTAGCTTTCCAGATGTCAGCTGTGGTGGAAACAAAGTCTACTTCTCTGAGTGTGGCCGTCAGATTTGATTCTATCACTGCATATTCTCTCTCTGTGGCAGCCTGACATTGCTGTCCATGGATATTTTCTCTATAATGTGTTGAAATGAGGGTGAGTCAACTGTGGAAAAAAATAACATCTCCTCTATGACATACCCAGTGACAAACTTCTCCAGATCTTGTCCACTTAATGTCTCTCTACCACCGTGTCCTGCTCTGAAATCCACTTTCTGTTGTTTAGCCAGAGTGCATATATCACTGGCAGTAGAGGCCCCCCTGTCAGTGTCACTGTTTTGTTCGACAAGTTCCATGTTGCTGTGATGCCGTATCAGATACTTCAATAAATTAGATTTTGTATTTTTCATGGTTTCAAGCTTTTTGCTGCTTGCACAACGGATGACAGTGATCTTTACATCTTTAACTGAAACAAACTCAAAATAATGACAATACTTACAGCTGTTGAAAGTATTCTTCTCTCCCTCTCCCTCATCCTCCATCCTTCATTTAGCTTTTTGGCTAGTAGCCAACATGACCTGTCCGGATCTGCCACATGTTCACGTCATCATAAGATAGCCAACCTAGGACAAAAAACAAATCATGTTATGACAACACAGTAATGCAGCGTTACTTGGATTAGTTACTGTAATATAATTACTCTTTTGGAAATTGTAATCTCTCCTCCTGGGGATAATACTGGGGAAAGTAATAATATTACAGTAATGCATCTGGCCAACACTGGTTATGAAACCACTACACTGACTTTGACTGACTATAGGTTTGCGTGATCTGACCCATGTTTTTGATTAGAAAAAGGCAAATGTACATTAACAAGGCCTTTCGTATGGAGAGCCCTAATGAGGGTAGTGTGAGTGACAACAAGCCCCTTATAAGAAACTGTTGTGTTGTGTCTCTGTGCCCTCATCAATCAAAGCTCTCTTGTTTATGCTGATGCTAATGCTGCCAGGCTCACTCTGTGTCCCTATCAATTAAAAGAAAGTGGTCAGCAATCCATCATCCTCCATGTAATACAGCACGTTTTGTAACTCTGTGCTTGCAAGCAGCATGTAGTTATGTGCATACACACACTGTTTTTGTGTGTTTATGTTAGATGCAGTATGTGTGCATGTTTACAGTACATGTTTCTTTGTTAAATTACACACAGTGTCGACATCCTGCTGTATGTGGCAATTTTCACAATTTACACAGAGGCGACAGGAATGAAAAGAGAGGGATAAGAGATACAGAGACCTTGTGCCTTTGTGTCAGAATAATGATCCTTTAACAACCTTCTAACAGAACCAATCTTGGGGACAGTTTTTCCTAACTGCAAAGTCTGTTCCTGCTTGGCACGAGTGTATTTGAATTGATTACAGCTGTGAAGGGAGATAGGGGAATCACCTTCCTCCAGTGAAACTACAGTTTGGGTTACAAACTGGAGATTTGCATGGCATTACCCATGACAGTTCTCATAGGGTTTACTCTCCACACAGTGGTTAAGTGCCAGAGGTCTTCTGAGGGCACATCTACAGTACGAATGTAGCAGGAGTTATTGTTGAATAGTAATGAGTCATTCAGGCTGTGCCTCAAGATATTGAAAGGAATATATCCTGCCACAGAAATACACTGACACTGCAGAGAGTTCAGTATTATTCAGCACACAGACACATTCAAGGACAACCAACACAATGAAATGGGACAGTATATGATTGACTAAAGACAATAGACTATTTCATATTCCACAAGAAGAGTTAACTCCCAAAATGAGCCCGTGCAAAATGTACTAACTCAACTATACTTTTATATATAGTTGGTCATTTTTGGTCCTTTATCAGGATAAACACATAAAACAATTTGAAAAATAAAATATTAATACATTCAACATCTCATATCGACCTTAAAACCAAATGCCTTTCAGTCCTGTAGAATTATGCAGAAATAGTAAGCTACACTGCTTTATTGTTTTACTTTGACAACATATGCAGCTTCCTCCTGCAGATAGCCTGGGGATAAATGTACTATTGGAATGGAAATTATGTCAGAATTTCAAATAGCTCATTTAAAAATGATAATTCAAAATGTAAACAACACATTGTGTGTTTGTATGCACTATCTTTGTCAGTCCTTAATGTCCTAGGAATTGCTGTATTTGAATTTGCATATTACTTAGCAAGTTTTTATTTACAGATTTAAAAGCAGTCCCCATTTTATAAAGCTTCCCTTTTCCTGTCAGGAAATATGACTTCATAAATGAAAAATATATCAGGCTCAATGTGGGAGATGGAAAGGGGCACCTCATGATTTATTCATTCGCCATAGAGTGAATTTAACACTTAAATGTTATGAAATGCCATTATAGCTCCAGCAGGAAATTTAACATCACACAATACTGCATATTAGATAACACAACATGTATCACCATGTTCAAAGAAAGGCCAGCTCCCAAAAAATAAACAATAATCTCACATTTGGCGTGAAGCTGTGAACAGAGGTGTAGAAAATGAACGGGAAAGGTGAAGCTGGGTGAATGATTCTGCTTAGGGGAAAAAAGTGCCAAAAGCTAAACATTTTGAACAAAAGCCTAAAAAAAAGAAGGAAAGGGAAAGAGTGGGAGGGCGACATGTTGAGTTTCAGTGTATGTATGTTTGTGTGGACAGACAGAGATCTAGTGTAGGAGAGAGAGCCTGGCTCCACTCCACGGCTGGGCACATTTTCCTGGCCATACCTCTGGCTTCATGCTAGCCCGTTGATGGAGCTAAATTGATGTGATTTGATGGTGCAGCAGCACCCACACAATCCCAGACAAACACGACACTGATCCCTGCCAGCCTCATTCTTAACACGCACATAGATACACACTCACGTGTGTATGCAGTCAGATGGAAACAGCGAGTAGAGAAATAAATAAGTCCAGTGCTTTAAGAATAAAAATGAAACTCTGGGTGACAAAGATGTTGATGTCTTTGGCTCCCTCTTCATCTTCCTCATCATCATCACCTCCTGCAGAACAACAAACTGAAGATGGAATATCCCCTCTCAGTCACAAGCTCTTAAAAGGCACTGAGTGGATTTTAATAAGGAGTGGAGCGGTTAGCAGTGCACACCGTGGTCTTCAATGGGATTAACAGGCTTTGAATGGTTGAGGCCATTAAAATCTACACCAGCCCAGAAGTCCTGGAGCGCCTTATGAGTATATTTATCATTAGGATTAACAAACCCAGCCTGTGAACGCTCTCACCCCAGGAGCGCAGCCACCTCTACCCTTGTACCATTATTGTATTTGGCTGAGTGGCTGATGATAAGAGCGATTCAGCAGTGGGGGAAGCAAAGCTTTGGTCCCAGTCTGCTAACCATCCCCGCTGGAATAGCAACATCTGCATCCACCAGCTCATCTATGTACAATGTAAAAAGCTATGGTTTCTACAGGCAAGTCTCCTAAAGGAGTCTAAGCACATTGCCATCTAATTCCTATACCAAGAAGCCTCTGCATGATGTGATCAAAGGATAGACCCAGAAGTTATTGAACTGGATGTAGAAGAGGGAAATCTCCCTTGAGGATGTGCGTGTGTGCTTTGCAATCTAGAGAGATTTCAGGGATTTGACCATCAGTGTATTGAGTCATCCAACCCTAACCCTTTTCCTGCTTCCTTCCTCTCCCTTCTCCTCAGATCTTTCACATGACCTATGACCTAGCCAGCGCCATGGTGAGGATAGTCAACCTGATTGGCATGATGCTGCTCCTGTGTCACTGGGATGGTTGCCTGCAGTTCCTGGTGCCCATGCTGCAGGACTTCCCCGCCGATTGCTGGGTGTCCAAAAATAAGATGGTGGTAAGTGTTTCTCCTGCACTGAGTCCTCCTGCCTGTTGGAATCAGATTATGTCCTGTCTTATCTCATCCATCAGCTTCAGTAATTACTGTACTAAAACCCTGTAGCATCCTGGGAAAGATTGCCCAGCATATCTGTCATTTTAGGCCCTAAGTCAAATATATTTACCCACATTTATTCAATTTGCTGATTATTTTTATTTATTTTGAGCGTTCTACTTCTGTCCATATTGTGAAATGAGAGAGACACTGAGGCTGTGCATGAACCATTGATTTTTTTGGAGGAGGACAGATGGCCCCTATCCACTATTGGTTGGATACAGTTTCGATTGACCACTTGTGCTGTGCTTTAATTTTGCTGTATTGTTCAAACAGCTGCTGGAGTAGAGAGTCTGTTAAAGCCTCAATCTCTGACTTCTCTTTCATTTGCTTATGGAAGCAGACTGTGTCACACCTGATGTGCGACTTTGAATCACCCGCAGCTGATGGCCTCGTGTTAACTTAGCATGTTACAAAAGAGCATGGCTCCAGAGGAATCTAATTTATTGTCAGGTTTCATGTTGGGGCTTTCAAAGGTTGCTGCCCTCAATAAGGATTGATCTGACATCAGTGAATGCTCCTCTCCTCAGTGTAACATACCAATAAATCAATACATATATATATAATCTTTAAAGAATGCAACTAAAGAGAGTTGCTCCCTAACTGATGGCTTATTAATATACATGTCAAAGTTAGTGTCAATAGGGCAATGCCTGGGCGCTTGTGTGGTGGGTAACTCATCACAGTAAAAAAGTGAAAGATGTCCACATGATGGAATAAAAGCTTACTTGATTGAATAGGTTTATTGGCGAGGTTTTCCTCAACTAACTGTATTCAGCTTTTTAGTATACAAATAATGTTGACAGCCACTGTGTCACAATTCTCTTTGTAGAAAAAGACAAAATGTTGTTTTCATTCGAATTTGATACATACAATACAGACTGAAATTGCTATTTTGAAGTAATTTAATGATTCAATCCACTTAGTGAACTCCGCTGTTATTAACAGAAAGATGACTAGAAAAAACAAATAGACATATTTTTAAACTGTGACAACAAAACAACACATTCAAGGAAGCCAATTTTAAGTTATACATAAACCAGCTTCAAGTCAGGTGTATGTTCAGTTCTCCGTGCCAGAGCAGATGTCACATGAGTAGTTACATCGCTGAAGGTATGATGTATTTGGTTCATCATGCCTCACTGCCTCTCTGACATGCTCAGCTCTCAGTTGTTTCACAGAATATGCCTCTCTTCTGTTTAATCATATGAAGCGACAGATGTTGCAGACCGCTGTCCCTTGAGATGTTTCACAGTTTAGCTCATTTAAGTTTTCTATACCTGTCTGTGCAGAGATGCAGACTCAGGTGAGGTGGTCCTGCTCTGGGACTCAGCTGGCAAGAGCAGAGTCAGTAATGATTATCAGATGAGCAACCTTTCAACTAGATAGCCTCCTTATACAACCTCTCAATTTTTACTAAGCTATGTATTTTAGATATAATTTTGATTAAAGATATAATGTTGATTAAAGATATAATGTTGATTAAAGATAAAGATAAAGATAAAGATAGAACAAACTTCTATGTTCCACTTTTCTATTTCTGTTCCCTTTGCCAACATGAAAGATGCATCCTACCACCAGTTCAATATGCGAGGAGTCAAGTTGCAAGGGGATTATCTTAAATTACATAAGGCTGAGCTGTCAGGCAACATAATGTAAACTGTGGCTCATCAGTGAAGTACAGTACAGAATGAACAGATTAAGATTGGATTTCTTCTGTCTTATTTTTGCTGCAGTGAAAACATGTATATGATTGCTCTCCTAATCTCTTTGTTTTATTCTGAAAAACATATTTGAACATTATGTAGATGCAGATGCAGGAACAATCATAGAAAGGCAGATTTAAGACATGTGCCATACTGTATTTTTGTGAACATAAAATAAATTTAAGTACATTTTTTCTGTTATATGATTACATTTTTGAAGATAAATTGTCTCTGTTTGTATGTCCAACTTTTATCTTAACTTCTAGCCTTAAAACCTAAAAATCCAGTCTTCCATTTCTTAAGTATTTTCATACCGCAACCTCAGCAACTGTGGAATATGGGCTCACACGCCAAATACCTTGTCACAAAATGATTTCATGCAGTTCTGACTAGATTATACTTAGGCATTTCTACTTCTCATGTTGTTACAGTTCAGAGTCCTGTTTCCATAACTTCCACAGAGGTTGCGCTGGCTGCTTCCTCAAACTGCTGCACCCAAAAACAGCCCTTTGCATCCAAGGGTGCAGGGGCCCTGAGATGTGAGGAAGAACTCACATAATGTACTTAGTTTAAAATCCCATGTGAGAGGATGTAGCCTCTCATTAACATCCAAATGGAGTTTGTTTTGTTTCACACAGTAGACACTGTCTAATTAATTGCATTACGTAGAAGAATGATTCTCAATGTGACAGAATAACAAATATATCTTTCTGAATTAATTCAAGCCTCAGGGGCAGGCACCACTCTGACGGAAAGCTCCTCATGTTTTGCCCACGTTACCTGGTAGACAAAGAGGTTGTTAGTATTGATAGGCTCATTCACGGTTGGTTTGGTCCTGATTAGAATCATTAGAAGACATTTTTTGTCTTCTTTTACAGTAGCTGTCCCATTATCTTGCTGGGTCATCGCTCCTTACCTTTTCAGGAGGGCACTAATAAAATTGCTATCTCTCAGGCTTTTCCGCTGTGGAAATGAGTTTGAAAGCAATTTGGACATGTCACCCCCAGGAGAGAGTTGATATCGATTTGCCATGAACTACCACCAGGATCTAAAGGAAAAGGGGCAATTTATCTACAAATGAGAAAACTCACAGAGAAATCACATTTTTCTAAATAGCTGACCTACTTTCTCTCATGCAAGCCTCTAGTGTCTCACGCTCCATCCGCCTATTCTCAGGGCTCTGTTTTGGGTTCCTGCCCAAATGTCTGCTTGCTCCAAATGTTTGCATATTGAAAAGTACATTTTACCCTGCCAGCTGCTCCATGTTTTACCAAGACAGTTTGAAGTGGGCATCTGCCATTAGTTTTGTCTTAAGTAATTGGATGTGAGTGTGTATGTGTGAGCTGTAAGGGTGCTTGTTGACCTTTGAGAGAGAGCAAAAGAGTCCTGATGTACTCACCCTAACTCACCCCATCTCCTCTGTTTTATCCAGAATGACACATGGGGACAGCAGTACTCCTACGCACTTTTCAAAGCTATGAGCCACATGCTGTGTATTGGGTATGGCATGTACCCCCCGGTGGGCATGACAGACGTGTGGCTGACCATCCTCAGCATGATTGTGGGTGCTACCTGCTACGCCATGTTTGTGGGCCATGCCACTGCACTAATCCAATCCCTAGACTCCTCTCGACGGCAGTACCAGGAGAAGGTGAGTCAAGATGATGTGTGGATGTGTTGTGTTACCAAAAATGAGGGCATATTGTGATAGGCGTTCATGTCTTTTCAGCTCCTCCAAGCAGAATTTTTATCTTTAGTCATGCTTTGGTGGTTTTTTTTTTTCTGTGCAACCATACGTAGAGCTGCAGGAACCCCAGCCTTCCCAGTTCAGGGAAAGGAAAGCCCTGACAGCTGGCCTTGAAGGCAGAGTTGTGTTCCACAGTGCCATGCCCTCTGTGGGCCCAGCGTGGGCGATAATGAGCTGGGCTGCTAGGCTGCCACATTGCTCACCGTCTGTAGCTAAGAGGAGACTGGAGAGGATGACCTCCGGGGAATGGAGGAAAAGACTCAAGAGACCGCACCCAAATGAAAGAGGGGAGAAAGGCAGTGAAACAGGGCATAGAGAAAAAGAACCAAGCAGACAGGCAGAAGTACACATTAGATGACGTAATGAGTATGTGTGCATGTGACTCTGAGGTGCTCTGATTCAAAAAGTGTAACAAATAAATGAAACACCTCACAGACCTCTGAGGGTGAGTAACAAAGAGACTAGTTGTTCATGAGGTTCCCAAAAGCTAAAAGGAGAAAAATCCAAAAAGTAACATGCAACTTGGTACATCACTAATGCTGCTGATCTGAGTAGCTGTTTAATGAGAAGGGAGCAAACTGACTCCCGGCACAGCACTCTCCACTCATCTGCTGCTCTGCTTTGGAGATGCATCGCTGACAAGTAGACTGAACAGCTGGCCTGTCTCAGCACCCGTCAGCATGTGCTACCAAAGCCATTTGCTGCCGTTTGTGGGATCACACCCTAAGGCGCCTTAAGAATCCCCCAGCTAGCTAAAAAAGCTCCCCTGTGCTCCCTACAGCTTCCCACGGTGCCTGCCTGCAAAAAGGTTATTACTGCAGACTGCAATTAATTTTTAAGAGTGTGGATTCTCTCATTTATCTTCCCACATGCCTCAGTGATAAAGCACTCTCTGGGTGCACTGTCACTGCGTGCTCATCTGGCTGTGGGAGCCAGACAGTGGTCTTTTCTACTACACTATACTATACCCACTCCTCCTTGCTTATCAGGGCTAGTTCCTTCATAGACATAAACCCTTTTTGTCATTGGTCCTTGCCTCCATTGTGTGACAATAGGATCTGCCTCCAGGAGATTTCACTCTACTTTTCTGTGTTTGACTAATGCTTTAATCCACACACAAGAAGTGGACAATCCACTGGTCAATCCCTAGAGTTTTCAAGAAGACAGGCAGCTGTTTTCAGATGGCCATTGGGCCGCCATGACGGAGCCAGCTGTTCTTGTCAGCAGGGACCCAGTCTGAAGGAGAAATCTTCTCACTGAACCACCACCAACGCAGAAAGCAATGGCCAACCTGCCATCATACACAAAGTTATTATACACAACTGTGTGAGACGATTCTATGCTGTTTCATTGCTTAAAGCATGCTGTGGTGGTTCTTTGTTACATCTTCATGAAAATTTTAGGACCACAGTATGAAAGATATAAAACAATTGATGATTACCAACATTGATACAAATATCTGTTCTCTATTCCAGTGATGGATGAGGCAATAAAGGAAGGCATCATTAAATTAAAGGTGTTAACTCATCATTCGCACCTTTATATCACCCACTGGTGAGTGTGGTTAGAAAATTTAGTAGTGCAAGGAATTCTGCATTAAAACATTAAAGCAAATTAACAACCCAGCTCTTTGAAATATCAAATAGAAATACTGTTTAAAGAAAAACAAACTCATAAATGCTTTCCCTCTTTGGATATTTGCATATTATGTAGAGGAAACTTTGAATAATAGTATATGTACTTCTATTAATCTGTCCTGTCAGAACACTTTCATGAGTGTTAATGAACTCACAAACTCAGTCTCAGGGTGGGTACTTATGTAAAGTACAAGGACACTGAGGAGCTTTAATTCTTGACAACAGTACTCATCAAAAGTAGAATGCATTTGTAACACATTATATGAAACAGGATTACAGAGAGTGGTTGTCTGTGTGTTTCGTGTGTAGTGAAATTTAAGGAAATTCAGAGGTAAATATGCAACAAAATCCATAAGAAAGACTGCAATAGATTTTTTCTCACATGGGTATGCATGCTTCATTTGCTCTAAACAAGCAAGATCAATATATGCAGTATCATGTGAAGTTGTGACGTATCTGATATTTATAGATGCCACAAAATCTGCAGATGTTAAAATAAATATGTGTATGTAATACATACATTGTTATTTATTTATTATTATGTAGGTATGTATGTACTGTAATGAAAAAATGAAATATTTCCAAATTTGATTTGGTCTTTGATTCACGTTCAATTTGACTATTCGCTGTTGTAGACCTACAATATTACCCCTTTTGAAGGTCACTGTATATATCACTGTACATATTTGAAGAGTTTGAATATTGAATGGAAAATGTGATCTATGTATATAACAACATGAATAAGTTATAATGATTATTATTAATATTAGTATTCATTATTAATAATTAGTTATTGATTAATTAATAATTCTATCTAGTTCAATTATTCATTCTTTCATTAAGTTGTTAAGTGTTTTACTTATGTTTATCCTTCTATTTAAAGGTCTTTCCATCGGTTTCAAAGGAAACACATTTTGTTATCTTGTGTCTTGATTTTTGAAAGTTGGACTAGATTTTTCTTCTAAATTTGGATCACAGACTGCTGTTTTTGATTCAAAAAGCCTTTATTGTTTCATCAAATATATATTCAATATGTTACATGGTGGGTCTTACTGAAAAATCTGTTTGTCTTTGAACTTTCATGAATATGTTTACCAGCAGCTCTGACACAAGATGTAGCTCTTCATCTTGGTTGCAACTCTTGTAGTTGGTTTCTAAACAACATCACAGTTGTTTAGACACTCTTCTAATACTTAATTTAGCATGCTGACTCAACACATGCATAGCTGATGTTGCAGATTACAGATCATGAAATTTGAAGAACTAGACATTTTGCCTCATTAGTAAATGCCGGAAATGCCACCAGTCTTTTTCTCTGTTGGATGTTGGCAGGCTGTAATGACTCTCTGCAGTTTGCAGTTTGGAGTTTTTGTGTTAAAAAGCCAAAAATGTTCATGTTGATATTCCAAAGATGCTGTCAGCAAGACTACAAAACTGCATCATTTGTATACACCACCAGTCTGTGAAGTAACAGGAATTGTAAGTTACTTAACTGCAGTGTAGATTCTATGCAGCCCCATAAACCACTGATATGTTTTTTTAATAACCATGCTTATTACACAGTATTCACAAATACTGGGTATATTAGATAAATATGGAAATAAATATTTGTAATCCATGGAACTGGATGCGGGTTAGAGTAAGCCAACACATTGTGCTGTCTGTGTGTGGTTGAGTTGTGTATGGTGTTTGACCTAAGTCTGCCAGTTGGTAAACACCTAATGTCCAATGACATACTTACTCACAGAGCTGTCGCAGAGGGACGGAGGCTAGATACTGACCTCAGGTCTCTGTTTAGTCAGTGAAGGAAGTGCACTGTCAATGCAAAATGCTGATCAGTGCTGAGCCAAGCACCAACAATGCCACATTTAACTAACTCATTCTGCTTTTGATGTGACACAAGCTCTACATTCATCCACTGTAAGTGAGCTGTAAAAAGTAGAGCATGGAGCCCTCATACACATGGCCATGATGAGAGGCCATCTGTTCAGTTGGCTTGCAGAGGTGATGTCCAGGTAACAGTTAAATTTAGACGGGAAACAAATCAGTGAAATCCCTCTGGGGGATGATGATGAAGAGAATCAGTCTATGAAGGAATCTCAGAAATGTACAGATGAGAAAGAGCAAAAGAGTGTGGAAAAAAATCTCTGCTCTCAAAGATGGTGAAAATTATCATCAGAAAGCTGGGGTATAATCTTTCCTGAATAGAATTCTATTACAATGTGGCACCATGTGATAAATGCCTGGGCTGTCAGAAGCTAGCAAGCAGACTTAAATGAGCTCTTAAATAGGAATCAGGCAGCCTGTTAACTGTTATACAAAGTGGAGAGCCCGGCAATCACACTTGATACTAAGGGTTGAAGTGTTGCCCCCACTGAGATGAAAATACAGCTTTATTAGATTCATTTTCACGCTGCTGAAAAATATATGCCTGTTGCCAGTCTTTTGATGTGTGTCAACAGAGCCTGAGGAAAACAGAGTACTAAAAGAGTGAGCATTTTCTACATGTTTTTAACTTAGTTTATTGCAGATTACTGCATGGATTAGGTTGGGTCATATCACATCTGAATGGAATAGAGACTGACTGGAACTGCACGTTGTAAGCTTTTTCTTAATGACACCTTTTCTTTGACTCCCATGTGCTAGAGGTTCAGAGTCCTAGTTACTAGTTACTGAGTGCTCTAGTCATGGGATTTTAGTTAAATTGTCAAGTAGTGATACATTCTGTGGTGGCTTTATTTGAACTCAGTACTCCCTCCTAGATAAGACGAGTTTAAATGAACCAAGTGGCGCTCTGACATAGATCATTTTTATTTTTTTAGCAGCAAATACTCAAATAAAAAAAAACAGAAACCATCTGGGGAAAAGGAATTTGTTGTTCTATAAATTATATAAATAATTTGTAAAATGTTAGAAAAATTTCTATTTACTACTTTACTTTTTTCTCAGTAATTTTTTGTACCAACCTCAATTTGGTGTACTGTAATTGTCTCTACAGGAGTACGTTGTTAACCCTGTAGTAAGACTGCAATGATCCGTGTATCCAAAGCTGTGTTCAACTTTTTTAATAATTCACATGTTTTCTGAGAATTAAAAAAAAATAGAAATCTGCATGCTTTTCCCTTTTCTATTTTTGGAATAGAAATGAAACCAAAACCAGGAAACAACTTCTTTTTCACTTTTATTGTTGTATCTCTATTATGGATGAATAGCATAGCTGCGGGAACATGTTTTCAGTTGGGGGGACAGGGGTGCTGATTATTAAACCCACCCTCCTCCCAAAAGAGTTTCTTGAGTTTATTATATACATGCAGCGATCCCCCACACAGAGATACATTTTATGCATTTAAACATATGGCACAGCAGCATAACTTCATTGATTATTTAAATCTCCTGACATGCTGACAGGAACAGTCAGGATCTAATTAATGTTCTGTGTTCTTTTATACATCCAAAAAGTCAGGTTCATAGAGTGAAATTGTTTGGAATAAAGCAGCCGTTCTCCTGATAAATCCTGAGACCCTTCAAAGCTGTCTAAAAAATGTATTTCAGAAGCTAAAAGTTTAATTCTGTTTCCCCTGGAGAGTTTCCTGTCAAGTTTATAACTACAATTTTTAGTTATGCTGCTTAAGTGTCCCACGATATTTGCTTCAGTGACATTACCACGCGTGTGGAAACTTTTACCATTACTGAGAGTAGCCTCTCTAATCTTTAAAGTATATCGTTAAAGAAAACACTCATACATCAATACAACACACAAAAAACCAAATCACCTGGAAAGCTGGCACTGCTGGAAATAATTTAAAAAGCAATATAGCCTACAGGGACCAGTAGCGGTAGAGTGAAATTTCCACAAGTGGCTTGGTTGGGCATGCCCGGTTTTTGTCCCTACTCCCCAGTCTTAACGTGTAGGGTCTATTTTTGCCAAACCAGCTCACACATAACATGCACACAAAAAATAAATTATTAAGTTGTTTTCTGGTTTTGTTCTAGTTTCTATTCCAATTGCCAATTTGAAGATGAAAATGGGAAAAGCACATGGATTTCCATTTTTTAAATTTACATGAAAAATGGAAAAACAAAACAATGCATGGTATATTTGTTTATCCTGTTATGAAACAAGTTGAACACAGCTTTGGATGGAGGATACATGGGCCCTGCAAGAAAAATTATTTTCATTATTGATAAATCTGTTTGATCTGATGAATTTGATTATTTTCTCAATTAATGGTTTGTCCATGGAATGTCAGAAAATAGAGAAGAAATGTTAAATTTAATGTCACAATTTTGTTAAGCCCAAGGTGATGTCTTCAAATCACTTGTTTTGTCTGTTTGACCAGCAGTCTAAAACTGAAAGATATCCATTTTATCTCTATGTATGAGAAAGAAAAGCAGTAAATAAAAATTAAGAAGATGGAAAGAAAGGATGTTGACATTTTTGTGAGATTAATGACTTAAATAATTAAGTGATGGTCAAAATAGGGTTAGGGTTAGGGTTATTGTACAGTGTAATTCTGCAGTGTAGAATACTACAGTACTGTAATATTGTAATACCCCATTAGTATTATACACTAATCTGCTGGGGTCTCTCATCTCCACACTGAACCCTTGTATTACCCAGCGAGCAGCTCTGCTACACCACAGTATAAAACATTGTGAGCTGGAACAGGTTAAGCATCTGCCAAATTCCCCCGAGGATTGCTCCCTCTTGTCTCAGGCATGTAGAGAACCATTATCACACAAAGAGAATTACATCTCTCCAGATTGGGGGCACAAGATGGCTGCACATGTGACTGTGCATACAGGGTATGCCTGCCACTCCAGCTCTCTGTAAGCTGCTGCTTATCTTTAACTATGGCCCTCTACAGTGCAAATGTATACAGCACACACAGATGGGGATGGGGACACCAAACAAAAGAGATAATCTCACTCATTTGTGGGTGACTTGTGATCCATTTTGTCTTACTTACAAGCATGGGGAAGCTCTGTGATCCACAGCATTTCTCCTCTCAGGTTTTTAACAGTATATTATTAATATTATTCAGTGCAGGATAAGTCAGTTGTTCTGTTTGTTGTTGGTAATCGGTGATGAAATCAAGGATGCCCAGGAGGGACTTACTTATACAAGTAGCATGTTGTGGCATGCCAGTCCCAAATGGCTTTAGAAGGAAATAGCAATGGGGTGCTGCACCCCTCCCCTTTAAATCTCTAATTAACACTTGGCAATTAAACATGGCTCTTTGGGGAATACTTAATAAGAGGCCCAAAGCTGGTTATTTGTGGGTGAAGATGCTCTAGACATCTTTTGTTCCCCCACTTCAATCCCTTTGGAAATGCAGTAGTCATCCTAGGGAGACTATGTTTGCACTTGATAGAGATCTCCTATTCTTTCGAAGGAAGGGAGAAAAGATGCTGTCCGTGAACATGAACAATATGTAGTTTCCATATTTAGCCTAAATATTTACCTAGTCATCTATGTTGACTGACTTTGAATGCCTTAAAAACAAACCAGCACTTGTGAAAAAGATGCAGGTTTCATCCAACAATACCAATAACTTGTTATTGCTCTGTAGAGATCATGGTTTCCCCACAATCAACCCAAGGACACAGCTGTCAACAAGTTGAGGAGCTTAAGTCTGATTCTGCCTTACAGTAAAAGCCGTTCTCATTATTCAGGACCTGACTGTTGGCATTAATCTAAACCCTGTTAGATTCCCTTTTCCTCTCTGTCTGCCACATAACTTTTAGTGCTGAGTCAAGGCCTGTTGACGTGCCCCAGAGGTACTCCATGAAATCCCAGATTATGAAATACATAACCAAAAAGTGAAAAGAAAGTGAAAAGTGAAAAGAGCAACCAATGTCAATATACTGTATATTTAAAGTCACTTAAGTCAAGTCAATTTTATTTGTATAGCGTAATATCATAGACCACAAATTTGCCTCAGGGGGTTTTACAACCTGTACAGCAATACAATATCCTCTATCTTTAGACCTGTGATTCAGGTAGGGAAAAACTCCCCCCAAAAAGCCTTTAATGGCTCATGGCAAATGTAAACCCTTCTAAACATTTGCAGTCTTCATACTGAGATTGTCATTCCCATAATGACAGATAGATATTTAGTAGCAACATGTAGTTCTCTTTGCATTTAGGCATAATGCTACTACAGGTGGCTAGTTCCTGTGTTTACTTTCATTCAGACTCAGAAGCAAAGTTTTTGAAGCAATTCATGTAAAAATCATGTTTATTTCAAAATAGTAGGAGTATGACAGAGGTTGACCGTCATTGTATGCAAGGCCTTGTTTGCCTGAATGTCAATCTGAATCTCCAGAATTTCAATAAAAGACCTGTAGAGAGCAAAGTTTGCAGGACATACAGAGTCACAACTGCCACATTTATGGGAAATACATTAGGTTCAAATAAACCAGAATTGTCCTTTAGACTGGTGGAATAATTGGATATAAGATATGTAACAGTCATTTTATGAGACCACCTGTCTCACGGCATAAATCTCACAGTATACAGATTGCTACCCATGAGTGCTGCTGCCAGTCCCTAATTCAATGGTGGTACAACCATTTGGCACTGAGCTGTCCTCTAACACATACAGGAATCAAAATCAAAGAGGTTGGAGTATTCTCTATAATGTGGTTTGGTAAATTCTAGCTCATTTTTGCAACCTGACATTTGTGGATGGAAATACTGTATTTAAGACATCAGTAATCCCCGTTATATGACTCATACCTTTTGACCATGCAAAGGAAGGTTAGAGAGAAGGAGACAGAGAAAAGTGAAGAAAAGTAAATGTTAGAAAGTGTAATTAAGTGGCTGACATGTCTTTTGGGAGATGAATTATTCATATTTTATTTGGTAAAAATTTGCATCTGCTTGGAGAGCTGCATGAGAGAGAAGGGGGGGGGGGGGGGGGGGGGGGGGGGGGGAGAGAGACAAAAGAAAAAATACAAATGGGAAACAGACCAAAGAATGGCGGCATGGAGAAAGATCAAAACTGAGAAGTGAGGGAAAGGATTTGTGAAATGAAATAGCATGAGAATACAGTTCTCTGTAGTTCAGAGGGTAGGGTATGCTGCCAGTAATGCCGACTGAAGGGTAATAAGCTCACTCACACAGACAAAAAAGGTCCTCTCTACTGTAACATACTTCAAGGTAGAGTAAGTAATTCTTACAGTATAGAGAGCCAGGGCTCATTTCTGACAGGCCACCAGTTATTACATGCTAGGCTAGCACTTTGTGTAAATTTAAATAGTATAAGAATTCCACATCTTCAGATGGTCACAGCTAAACATTGCAATATGCAGCTACCACCACTAGCTGTTCAGCTTAGTTTAGCACACAGACTGTAAACAGAAGGCCAGCCTGCCAGCTAGCCTGGATCTTTCCAAAGCCAAGAAAGCCCACCAACTGGCACCTCTTACCACTTATTAACGCGATATATCTTTGTTTAATCCACACAAAAATAAGGTTTTATGAGTGATTATGATCTGGACTATTTTTTTGCTGGCCATAGTAACTTGTGCAGATTTTGTTAGCAATTTCCCCTGTTTTCAGTTTTTGTGCAAAGCTAAACTAACCAGCTGCTGGCTATAACTTCAGTGTGGTATCAGTCTTCTCCTATCTTGACAAGAGAACAAATTGGCACAACAAAATGTAAAACTATTCTTTTAACTTTGCCAGTGCGTTGTTTTAGCAACTTGTTTTGAGGACATTTTAAACATTTTAGAGAGAAACAAACGGGGGGAGGTGGGTGTCCAATTGTTCTTATCGGCTACTTTTAAATTGGGAATGGCCCCCTGCAGCCTGAATGGCCCCCTGCAGCCTGCTCTCTGAAAACCCCTGGTTTTCAGAGAGCAGTGAGGGAGGCTGATGATGGAATGATTACCTCCTTAATGTTGACTATGATTGGATTTAGCCAAGTAGAGCACTAGAGCAGGGATCTTCCTGGTGGCAGTGTGATGGTGGTTGTGCAGCAATATGATAATTTCCTGTCACACGGGGTATTATCAGCCCATCACAGCATCAGGAGACCGCCATCCCCCTATGGTTGGTGTCTTTACAACCCTGTCAGCTACTCTTGGGAGACTCAACAGTGATTAATAAAGAGCAACTGTATGTACAGTAGTACTCATAATATAAAGGCAATAGGACATTATCTTGCATTTGTTCACTTGACTAATGTTCTTTCATGCTGGGAGTATGAAATTGTTACATGCAAAGATGAGTGAGTGAAATGGATGTATTAAACGTTGACAGTATTGTCTTTTCTTTTTCTATGAAAATTTAAAAAAAAAAAAAAAAAAAAAAAGGTTGAGAGACATAATGAAGAAGATGATAATCCATGCCTGTGAAACAGAGTGCCATGCTGTGGCAAGTCTAATGCAGGAGACATTAAATGCAGAACGTGGGTTAAACCTGTCATCTTCACCCTTGAATCACACACAGACAAGCCTTCTTCACTGGAATACTCAGCAGCCAATGAGACTGCAGCTAGATGTCTGCGATTGTTTTCTAGAGCTTTCCGTCTCTTGGAGGATAGAAACAGAAGTTTCTCTCTGTGGAAGGATTCTGTTTCATCATCAGATCAGTAAATGCTCAATTTTATGCCAAAGGGATTGTGGGGATAAAGACTCAAACCCTTACCCCATGACAGAACTCATTCATCTCCACACATGCACAGAAACTGGATATCTAAAAGCTTCTTTCCCTATGCAAGTATTTAATTTTCCAGGTCATTTACACAGCATTGACAAATGTACAATTCTAAGAGGTGATGGGATTTTTACTAAGTATGATGTATACATGTAATACATACCCTATGTATACATGTATATATATATATATATATATATATATATGATTGTGTATGATATATGATAGTGTTTATGATTGTCTTTGTGTGACTAACAATGTAAAGGCAACACAGAAAAACACAGAAAAAAATCATTGTTACAAGCACAGGGGTGCAACTGTTTGTATATCTAAGCAGTCACATTTGTTTTTCTTCTTCGTCTGTGAGGGACTCAACGGGCTCTGGTCAAACAGATGAACTAAAACCCATCTAAATTTGGCAAGGACGGGTGCAGGACAAAAAAAGAGAACATTGCAGAACTGAGTGTTGTAGAAGGGAAAAAATAGGGCTGCTTAAAGGAGGATTACAAATACAACAGAGTGTTTGTTACCTAGAAACCTTCTTGCCCCCGATCAAACTCATTCGAGGATGGTTTTAGTTTAGTCTGCCTGCATGTTTTATAGAACAGGATTCTAATCCTAGTATGTGTTTCTCTCCAACTCCCTTGCATCTCTTGATTTTCAGGAACCCTGACAGCTTTCCTGCTCTCACAGAAACAATTTGACTTGCATGAGACAGCTGTCCTTATTTACTGTGCTATATTTCCACAAGATTGTCCTTTTGATGATCCCCTCTAAGATTAGTGGTGACTAGGGGAGTAGAGCCAGATAACAAAGAGGGAGACAACTGAGGTCAGCCATGTCATTGACTGGTAAGAGTGTTGGCAGTGTAGAAATGGTGATCAAAGAGTACCTCCAGTGTTGCCCTATAAATGGTTAATTTCTTCTTTTTTCTTTCACTGAGGGTCAAGGATTCTACCTGTTCTTTGATCTGCATCTCTGCTTCCTGCACTGTAGAATCAATGCAAGGCCATTTCACACACATTTTAATACATTTATTTTTACCAAACAACATAAAGACGAGAGGATACAAACACAATCACACACATCTTTTCAGTGTGTAACAGAAACACTGATAAGTGTTTTGGTGTGCATGGTGATTGAGGAGCCACAAGGCTCTGTACTAATTACAACCCTACATTCACATATATAAATACATAAGGCATTATCAGTAGTAGGTATCCACTATCTGCTGGAAATGAATTTGTTTTATTTAGGCAAATACAAAAGTGAAACAAAAATTGAAAACATATTTTAGATTGTATTTTAGTTAAAGTATTATTAAGTTATAATCTATGATATTATGGCATATTACACATATACACACCCCTTAAACACACAGAAACATAATTACACCAGCCTACATTAATACATGCACTCACACATAGACACACCATAAATGGAGACACACACCATTAGTGTCTCTAGGATCTTGGACTACCTTTTATTTTATTTTATCTGTGGTTGCCTACTGCGTTTTGCCTACTGTTCTTTTCTCTCATGCCACTGATTTAAATGCATGATTTGAATTAGTAATCACATCACATCTTTCTTGTTTCGCAGTTAAATACTTGAAATGTATGAGATATAACTCTGGCTTGAGCCTTGAAATTGAATGTAAACTGTAGAATGGCCACAGAGGTTAGTTGAAAATGACAACTCTGACTGAAAATTGGAGTTAAACTTTACTTAACTATGTACGGCTATCCAGATTAGCCACAATGGTGTAATCTTTTACAAGCTCAGCATGACTAGACACTTCTCAACAATGACCACACACTTCTCGATATCTAAAGAGGTGATACTATACTTTTAAAAATATTTAAACAGATATGGAGTTAGTACATTATGTCAGACTGCCTTCCATCTTTTGAGAGAGTCAGAGAGACTGTGTGATCACAGACTGGAAAAATGCTATCTTGTTGGGCATTACCTGCAAATGCCCATATGCCCTGTATGTATCCATCTCCATTTCCTTGTGTGTCTGACCTCAGTGCCAGCTGTTCCCTGTGGCTGTATCTGTGCCGCAGCACTATGGCCTTTGAGTAACCTGATTGTTGTGTGCTTCTGTGTCCCTGCAGTACAAACAGGTGGAGCAGTACATGTCGTTCCACAAGCTGCCAGCAGATATGAGACAGAGAATCCACGACTACTATGAGCACCGTTACCAGGGCAAGATGTTTGACGAGGAAAGCATCCTGGGAGAGCTGAATGAGCCACTCCGAGAGGTGGGATGAGTCCTTCTGTCTGGAGTTTAAATTTGCTGCACATGCGGCTGTGATACATTCAAACGCCTGTGCACTGCTTGACATTCTGCTCAGTTCAGTTCACATTCACTGACATTTTACTCTTATACAAGTGCACAGTGGGAAAAACTTTTTTTTCTCCTGAGGCCAAATTCAAATGAGTAAAACTGAGAGTATCTCACAAAAGAAAAACAAATGTCTACACAGCTGACATTTTTCCCATTGTTACTCTAATATCCCTCTTGTCTGAAACAGTAACAGGTTAGTGCATTTTGTAAAACACCAGCTCCAGCTCTTTTCTGCTGTTCTCACTAACTGCTGCTTTCAATTTTTCTCTGTGTGCTCACACAGGAAATCATCAACTTTAACTGTCGAAAACTGGTGGCCTCAATGCCTCTGTTTGCCAACGCTGACCCCAACTTTGTCACTTCCATGCTCACCAAGCTGAAGTTCGAGGTGTTCCAGCCTGGGGATTACATCATCAGGGAGGGCACCATTGGCAAGAAAATGTACTTCATACAACATGGGGTTGTCAGCGTACTGACCAAAGGCAATAAAGAGACCAAGCTTTCAGATGGCTCCTACTTCGGGGGTAAGACGAGTTGGTGCTGCACCAGAATCACAAACTCAAAGGTCACATGCGCTCACGCACATCTTTATGTAGGACCTAAATC
This sequence comes from Euthynnus affinis, assembly GCA_029490765.1. NCBI lineage: Eukaryota > Metazoa > Chordata > Actinopteri > Scombriformes > Scombridae > Euthynnus > Euthynnus affinis. The sequence goes on from CM055839.1 coordinate 19,635,333, forward strand.
TGTCCTGTTTTAATATTAATAATGGTGTCCTTTAAGACATTGGCCCAGGTTTGAATTTTGATTTGTGAGGCAACAGCATTTGGATAATGCTATTCAGGCTCAGATAATAGCTCTGTGTGAGCTTTCAGTAATATGTTGTGCATTGCTTGTCACCTCACTTAAAATTCTGCTTCATGGTTTATGCAGGACTTTTCCCTTAATTCACATCATGAGCTGTCTCTTAAATGTGGGGCAAATTAAGAAAACAGTACTCACTGTAGTGAATATTAAGAAATATGCATTTGAAGGTCACAGAGGTCAGAAAGCTGTGAAATTACATATTATATGAATGCTTGAGACTTAAGCGATAACCCAAAGTTGTTATGTACTTAACTTGTGTTATGTTCTTAATCAGGGTCAGATAATGCGTAGCTCTCTCATGGTCCCAGAGAGCCAATGACACATGTAGGAGACAATGCTGCCATACTGCCCTCACCAAATACCAATTAATTTGCCCAGTGACAGCATATCATTTAGACTACACTGTTAAGTAATGAGAAATGGTGGCAAAGCGTTTAACAGCACATGACCTGCCTGTGGAAGTTTAATTACGCTTTGCCTGTTCAAGTCCATCTCCATGCCCTCTCTCTGGGGGTTCCAGAGAAATAATGAAAAGATGGCAGGCAATCTATCTCTACATATGCCAAAACTAATCAACATTTTAGACAACATGGCCCTGGCTCTCTCTAGGGCCATGTTGTCTCAAATGTTGTCCAAAATGTTCCCTCCTTCGGTCCCTCCTCAGCAATGCGTAATTCAGATTCAGGGAGAGGTTTAGTGTGCTTATAAGCTTGTTTCTAGCAAATGCGTCCTGGTAATGGCACAGTTTGTGTGACAGCTTGGACATTCTGTCATTCGAAGATTGTGATCATCTAAAGACATTTGACTTTTTTTTTCCTTGAGTGAACTTAAATGTGAGTAGTGAAAGCCACAAAAGTGCAAATGCATTGGTTTTGGAACAGAAACCAGCTTGCTTGTTGCAATCTTAAGCCTTGGATCTGTAATTATTTTCCCCTCTTGCGCATTATAGGGACAAGGCTTTTGACTCCATTATCTTGTGACTATTCCTGGCAGTGCCACTCCTCTGGGGGTGTAAGGGTGGGGGTTAGTGAGGTAAGCCTAGAGCCACTGGGAGTTTGTTACCAAACACGAGTTAGTCATTCATGAAATTAATTGGTGCAGGATCAGCACAGGGAGTATGTGGCACATGTGGATCTCAGTGTGGCTGTCAGTATCAGCAAGAAGGAAGTCTAAAGCAATGAGCAGTTGTTTTTTTTTTTTTCATGTTATGCGCAGGGATACGGAGACCTGCTCGACATGGATAGCAATGTTTTGTCTGTGTATCGTGCACAGTGTGAATGTGCGAGCATGTGAAGGAGGAGCAGAAGCTGTCCAGTTGTTGAAGAGCTTTCTTTTTTTGTCAAACAGGCTCTGTGTCAGCAGGCTGCAGTTTACAGTACAGCAAATGGCAGGCGTATATGCTCATCAGCATCTCAGCAAACTCATGTACTATAACTCGTTCATTCATAGACAACCTGAATTATTTACACAATTATATACTCAGCAGTCTGCTCCAGTTTGTTAGCTGTTGGATTAGCTCGAGTCAGAGAGCCTAAAGTCTAAAGTGGACACGACATGTCCTGGATAGGAGCGTCGGCTGGGCACACAGCGATCCACTGGAGAGGGGAAATGTAATGTGACTGCAGTACTAATGCCAAGGGACACATGGATTGCTGCCAAGCCCGCTCTCTGGACACCGCTCTGGGCTCAGAAAGAAAACATGCACACCCTCTCACCCCCCTCCACTTCCCTCTTTCTCTCCTTATAGTTGAGTATTGAAACACTTATCCAAACAGCATCTACGCTGCCCTCTCAGTGCCCAGACTGAGCAGGTTATTGTGTTGTTATAGTTCATCCTTTGTTGCTTGCAGTAATTGATGTGTTGCCAGTGCAGACTGCGTCTCTCTCTTGTCAGGAGGAGAGCTCCATGACCTTGTGGTGGCCCTGAATGCCAGTCAGAGGTGCTTATCAAAAGTTGCCTTTGATTGCACCTCTAAGATGGCTCACTTTGCCTCTGAGTGAGTGGCTTGCAGTAGCTCTGTGAGTAGGAGGAAAAAAGAAAGTGAGACAGAGTCAGAGGGAATGAGGGGGATTGAGGTGGGGAGTAAGTTGACTGCACAGTTTGCAATCTCATGTGTCATCTTTTTGGCTTTACTTTAAGTTCTGGGTTAAGGAACTAATTCTCCTCCTATCTCTGTTCGCTCTATCTTTTACTTTTTTGGCCTTTAATTTTTTCTTTCTCTGAGCTTAGACTGGCTGTGCTACAGAGCTGCCAAATGGCCATCTTGACTGGGTGAGTCACTGAGAGGGGCTGGCAACAGCAAAGATCCAGGTAATCCTCCCGGTCCTTAACCCAGTTAACATCCCTGCACTTCTCGTTCTGTGGCAACATCACCTAAAGATTGAGGAACGCAGCAGTTGACAGAACGGGGGATACGATGATAAATACAGATGATATAAGATATATTTTTGTTACCAAACCTCTAGTGCAGATTCACAATTTTGTGTTCTTGAAATAGACATTGTTGGGCATTACCTGCAAATGTCAAGACACATAATTCTAGTTTCATAGAGAACCATTGCCATTGAGTCATAAGTGAAATATTATACTCTACTACTCTATAATTTCTTCGGGTCCTTGAATGTTGTTTTATTTTGTCCTTTGTCATTCACCAACATAAAAATCATCCAGCTTCTGTTCAGGGGTGAAAAGGAGATGATGGGATGTGATGGGACGGGACACCAGCATCAGCTGAAAAAAACACCAGATATCCCCTACCAGTCTGTGCATGCTAGCCAAACGGAAGGTGTTTGCGCAGCTATGCTAATGGGGTGAGGGAGTGAGCATGGCATGTCACGGGGAATCAGGCAGCCCACTGCGGATGTTTCAAAGGTTAGAGAGTGTCCGCTGCATGAGCTGGGGGCATTGTCGGGGAGGGAGATGGGAGCTGACAGCAGGACTCAGAGTCCAGGTGAGCTTTGCCAGACCAGGCTGCAGGACATAGATACTTCATCACAAACCAAGCAGCTCTGCTCATATTCATTAATTCATATCCATGCACACTTGTGAGCAGAGGAAGAAGGCGGGTACACACATACAATCACATGCAGATACATGGACATAGACTTATGTAAAAGCACATTCAAAGGCCAGTATTTGCATTCACACGAAATCATGCACAGTAGTTTGAGGGGCACACACACACACACACACACACACACACACATTATAATCTGGAAACACAGACTTAAGAAGAATATTCACTGCAGAAATCTGTTTCACAAATCTGTTTCACTTACAAAAACAGTTGCATCTGTGCAGAATATCTCTGTGAGTGTGGTTTGTGTCTGTGATTTTTATCCCACAGTATGATGTCATATCACTTATGGGAGTTGTAATCTATTCTCACTACGATAAAGTAATTCAAATTCTTTAATTAATGAGAGAGAAAAGAGTTTAATGCAAAAAGGTGTGTTAAGCCACGTTATGGGTAGCGTAATGTTTTGTTGGATTTGTACTTCATATCTCCATACTGCAGTGTGTTTGTATGTGCAACAGAACTGTGGACATTAGGGAATGTGGACATTACACTGTGAGCACCATGTATGGGAAAAGGGAGATATATCATGCTTTCTAAAGGCCTAAACAATTTGATTAATTTTATTTTATTGAACCTTTATTTAACCAGGAAGTCTCTTGAGATTAGGTTGGCCCATTGGAATGAACCTAGTGAGAAGGTGAAGGAGAGTGGCTATTTTTAAAATATTTAGCTTTTGCTTTACACATCTATAAATGGTGAGAAAGATCATGTTAATTGAATCTGAGTTCAAAAATTGATTGTGATTATTCAGTCATTTAATTCTATATTCAGTTCCTTATCTATTGCACTGCTTTCTCCCCACACATACACACACACTGACATCTTGCATGGCATGTAGTCAGCTCTCCACTTTGAGAGCCAGTGCAAGGACTCAAGGGAAGCATCTTACCAGTAAGAGCCCAAGACACGTGGGCTGCATCATCCAACAGAAAGACCAGTTGTGTTTTCTTACCAAGGTCACAGAATATGATGTCTTAGTCCTCTTTTCCCAGAGCAACATCCAATTTTAATTGGTGTCATTCAATTTTGATGAATGCATTGTCACTTAAATATGAAAAAGAAACACATCATGGCAATGGAAAAGTAACATTTTCTAGCGCACAGAAGCAGTTTTCCTTTTGGAAACAATGGCATCCTGACAAATAGTTTTGGGAACAAATATCACTGCTGGGCCAGATAAACTCAAAGGAGAGCAGGACAGCAGGGGACCGGGATAGAGAGATTTATCAAGCAGAGAAGTTATTCTCAGAGTTTCATCTTTAGTTTTGTTGTTTTCACTTTTTTTGTTTTTAGAATCAAATATTTTGAGTATAATGAGATCAACAGCCAATCACTTATCTTGTATCATGACAGATATTATAGCTTTGTTAATTTGAGTTAACAAAGCATCCAATTGTGAGCAACAATGAATCATGTTGTTGTTAGTAAGGACCACACAAAAATGGGTAACTGTTGAGATAGCAGTCAGTTTGAGAAGAAAAAATACACCCCTTACAGAATACAGAGGCAGAGCCTTCTAAAATTTCATGCAGGATTTGGGGAGCGTTGTGATGACTCACAGCAGATGTGAGTAAGCAGTGAGAGTAGAGCATTCATAAATAAAATAAATGTAACTCACGATCCATCTGCAAAAGCTGTCTAGAGTTGAACAGTGCACCGCAGAAGTTAACTTGTCATCCAGCAGTATGTTAGGATTTTCACTGTTACTATACTATCTACTCACCAAATTGTTGCTAACATGAATGCAACAAAGAGTAGTGACTCTGTGAGGCTGTACACAGGCACAGCAGTATTCTGAGCTAAATGCTAATGTCTGACTTCAGCTGGGAGTGAGATTTGTTTCAGGATGGAGGGGTACTGCCTTACTTATTTTAGTACTTATTTTTGTTAATAATAAAACTAGCATTATTCAATATTATTCAGTTGACCCACTCAACCTCTCTCTGGCCTTATGAACCAACACCTTTTTCATAAGACATTCTCTTTTGGTCAAGTTGTGTTTATTGGGTAGCATTTTTGATATATACACATATTTTTCTTCAAAACATAGGATAAGAAAGATCTGCGTATATAAATGATTGATTGTCTGACATGAATGTAAACTTGGTTAAACACTGTTAAACCCGAGGGTTGCTATTCTCAGTACTCACAAGGCCATCTTCAAGGTCAACAATTGCAACAAAGTACAAACAATTTGGATGAATGAAATGGCCACAGACAAAGACACAGAGCGTCCTGTAACTATAGTAACTCACTCTCACTCCTGCCTGCATGCACACAGCATGAGAGGAGAGGGAGAAACGCTGAGCTGCTGCCAGAAGAGCCGCTGACTGAGATTACTCTGAGCAGCATGCATGGGAATAAATTACAATAAAATAGATTTGTGTATGTTTCTGGCTTTCCCCCTGATGGTTTGAATAAGTCGCTGCTGCACGGTACTGTTGTTGCACTGTGCTGCTCTGTCTTATGTGCCCGTGCGCTGTCAGTGTCCTCTTTTTGCACCGCAATGTTAGCAGTTATGAATTTGTTTTTCACTGTTTTTCAATGGACATATGGCATGAGAGAATGTGAAAAGTGTCACACAGTCACAGTCGACGTGTGAGACTTGCGGGCCTTGCATGATGTTTGCTGTGTTCACCATGCTAGTTTAGTCAGTTAGCATGCTAACATTATTACTACTATACTACTATTACTATTACTAAAAATTTAAAACATTTTAGGAGCAGTAAATCTAGTAATCTAGTATTATGTGTATGTGATTTTGTGATTTTCTGTTATTTTATACTCTGACTTGCAGGGAGAATTTTTACATATGTTCATCTCAAGTTTTGGACCTTTGACCATATTTAACATAGACATCCAACATCTTAAAAGGCCCAGACTTCAACCTGCTCTGAATACTTCATTTGCAATGTTACCTCTACTTCCTCCTTGTGATGACATCAGATTGTTCACACATGCCCAGAAATGTTCAAAATTGTTTGCATTGTCCACTGACATATTTCAGATTGGATTCAGAAGTTTCCATTTCACGTTTAAAAAAAACAAAGTGAAATCCTACTATTACTGATTATTTCATGATTTGTTAAACTAGCCTCTTGAGCTTCCCAGAAATCAGCTGAGACACAGCTTCCGGAGGCTGGCCAATCAGAACAGAGTAGGCAGAGTCAGAGTCATTGTCTTAAAGAGACAGGAGCTTATACAGCCTGTCTCAGACAGTGGTTGAACCGAGGGGCTACATAAAGGACAAGTATAAATAGGAATTTTTCAAATCATGCGAAGATATTCCAGCAGAGCCCTATAGATCTGGAAATGTGCACAATACGTCCCCTTTTAAGATTTGTTCGAGTTTTTCTCCAAAAATATATTGATCTTTTTTTTTTTTAATGAAACACATCACACACATCATATTGCACAGATCTGTTTTAAGGTTCCTAATGTTCAGGACAGTGTTGAGCTTCAGGGCAGCCATCTGCATTCAGCCCCTCAGCACTGTCTGCTAATCTTTTATTGTTTAGCCTGGAGCAGGTTGCACTAGACCCAAACCCTGCCATGGATTTTTCCCCTGCACTTGTAGTTCAGATGGCACCAGTATGTGTCTGGGCTTCACTTGCTTTGTGCAAAGACAGTTAGATGAGGCCACAGGGCTCACTGCAGCTCACCGCCTCATCTTGGCAGTGTTGGCTTCATCCAGAAAGCCTCGGGACAAGAGGATTTAATACAGAGCTGCGATGCTCCTCTCCAGAGGGGATTACTGGAGCAGTGCTGCGGGAAATGGACCCCCCAGCACAGCTACAGCCAGGGCTGGCCTGCTAGCACACACTTACAGTACACGCACACAAACACGTGCAAACACACACATATAATACCAGCGTGGTATTTTTACTCTATCTTTCACATTCACAGCTCTTCTGCTAACTTGGCCATCATCATCTATTCATCCATGCTCTCTCTCACACACAAGCACCCACTAGTACACACAACAGTAAGAGTAACACAGAACATGAAGTTGATCATATGCTTAATTTACAACATGTATTCCTCACTTGCTGTCATGTCAAATCATGCTTTTTCCCTTTAACTGTTCCCCCATCTCATTTTTCAAACCATCACACACAATCATAACCACTTTACACTCAGTGACCAGAAAAAATATATAAGTCTTACTACAATCTAACGCAATCCAGTACAGTCGCCCTGCAGTATATGTGATGTACTTGTAATATTGACATTTTGCTGTTCACTCGGCTTGTGAGTTTCTGAAGCATTTAGAAGTGCAGCATGAAGTATTTAGTGATGTTTTTAATGGGTTTTATTATATTGAGAGGTGTTTCCAATGTCCTAACATAGGTGTAAATAGGGTAGACAGTGGAAACACTCTTGACCCTCTCTAAAATTAAACAGTGCAATTGTCACAAAGGGAATATTTACTGTAGAGCTGTTGTTTAAGACTGCATTACACAGTACAAATGTTTTCTGTCTATAGAGGATATATTATAAGATTTCAGTCATCCAGGTGCACAGATGCTGTAACGTATGCTTGTTGCCAGATGAGTCACAACAATAAATAAAAGTAGTATTTACATACTTAATCAGCTCCAGTTTAACACAAACCTATATTGGCAGTTGTGGTCAATGTTTAAGTGTAGAGGAGGTATTTCCATGGTGCGGTGGGTTTTTTTCCTTGCCACTGAGCACATTTTGGTACCTTGCCAGTGGGAGGAGAAGTACAGTTGGGAAGTGTCACTGATAATCGAGCAGTGCCCTGCAATTATGGAGTCAACATCGACAGCATTTTTTGCCATCCGCCTGCTGTAGGTGAGCTATGCACTGCACACGACGCACCCTGGAAGACCTCACCAGGATCACCTTTTCGTCATTCATTTTTCAGTCAATACACATAAAGGAAAGCATGCTGTAAGAAAGCTTTCCCTTTCAGTTGACTAACTCCCTATGCAGCTGTCTGTTACAGATTTCCTTTTCAGAGGGTTTTTTCATCTGCAGTGCCTAATGTGAGTGGCATCCATTGTCAAATTGCAATTAGGCATATCAGATCCTCTGTGGCTACTCTGAATATTGCCCAAATAGCACCAGGCTGTTGAAAATTAACCACATAAAGTTCTGTGCTCTTGGGGGTATCAAACGATCATACCATGGTGTTCCATGCAGTTTTCTAGTGAAGCTGTGAAAATCAACAAGACTATGATTTGCTCAAGTTAGGATTGAGTTTTTAACCAAGTATTAATTGATTGAATGTATCTTCAAAAGGATTTGTCAGTGAGCATTGTGCAGCTATGTTTAATATCCATATTTTGTTTATAGGCTGATAAAAGAATTTAATCTCAACAGCATTTCTCTAAAATGTATTTAGCTATTAACATTATTCTTGGGAGACACAGGTATCTTGGGAATTATGGTGATATGCAGATGAGAATATTTGCTTCCTCTGAAGAGAAGCTACTCCAGACCTTCCTGCCAAATGTACATCATGGTAAGGAGAGAACTTAAAGGGGATGAAAGAAGCTGATGTGATCGGCCATGATCGTTACTTGCCCCTAAGATACCCAGACTCATTGACCACATTTTCATCATGCACTCACACGCAGCACACTGTCATCATACCTACATACAAAAGCATTCACAAAAGCCAGTGCTACTCTTGTTGTTGATTTAAGTGGACATTGCCTCATACAGCACAAGGAGGCTTGTGGAGTGTGTGTATGTGTGTGTGGCTGCAGGTTTGCAAAATACACCAGCGTTTTAGAGATGTGCAATGTTTGAGGGTAAATTTGAAGCAAAGAATGATGGAGAGAAGGACAGTTAGGGTGGAGAGTGAAACTATACATAAGATACACAGCAATACGTTGGATGAAGGATTCTTTAAAAATTTGATTTGATGTAGGCTAAGGGGGGAAAAGTAGGAAAATGCATGCTGTGGGAGAATTGAGAGCATGTGTCTGTGTGGATGAGCTGGAAATGGGTTTTTGAGAAAGAGAGAGTATGATAGGAAACACAGGAAGGGAGGGCGAAAGATGAGATGAAAGCTAAAGAGAAAAGACATTAGATGATGTGTTCAAACACATGGCGCACTAACAAATAACAAATACACCAAAACCACCTAACCCTGTCCATATAAATACTTATATACATTCAATGTATAGTATTTACTGTATGTATACGTTATCCTCATATACGTATATCCATATCCATATATAGATAAAGTATACAGAAGCCTATAGTTTCAGCATACCTTACTCTCTTATACTGCCTTGCTTTCATGAATAAAACACTTGCATGCATAGACACACATATACTACATTCACATGTGATTGTGTATGCATACATGCATGCATGCACACACATTCTGTGCAGGCTCTCACACAGACACATTGCACTTGGATAGTGCATGCATCCACATGCGACATCTGCATACAGTACAGACACACTTGCACCCACACACACAGCCTCTATGCCAGAGCTCTACAGCAGTGCAGCTTGTTAAATGGAGCATTATTTTCCTGAGCGGGCACGGCAGATGAGGGCTGGCAGACCTCTAAGCTCTGAAAATGGCATTAAGTGCTACATAGATGGATTATAGAAAACTTGTAGATTTTAATGCTAAAAAATAAAACAAAATAACGCTGGAGTTCACATATTGCTTAGATAGTTTTTATTGTGTTCACTTAGCATACTTTATCTATGGAGAAAAAAAACTATAATTCTAAGCTTTAAGTCATGTTGAAAGAGGTGAAGATAAATTACAGGGTCTTATAGTCAGTGGGGAAATGGTTGGTCTTAATATGTTTCACTCTGTTGTAGTTGAATGCACCACAAGTAAAATTCTTGTCTACCACCACAAAGACCTGGAGTAGCAGTACCTTTGGCTCCATGCTCATTGGTGGGAGAACCGGGGGTTCTTTTCCCTGTATGATATGCAAAAACATATTTGTCCTCAATCAAATGTATTCTGTATATAAAAAAGTATGACCATTGTGGGAATCTAGTCACTTTTGTTTTTGGTTTTGTTTGTTGTTGTTTTCTTGGTAGTTCATTTTCCATATGTAGGTTGGGTTGTATTTGAAAAATGATCATTGCTTTTGAAAGTGTTTTATGTGGAGGGGCAGTTTAAACCAGGATACATTTATACCTTTTAGAGGTTTGTAGTGATTATGGATGATCCACTCAAATCTGGGTCTCTTCCAGCTAAACTGGGGAAGCCTTTAGCAGAAAATCCTACCTGTTTGTATTTTTGTGACTGTGAATGATGTAACTGTTTATGATAGATAAAGAGTGGTAGTAACACAGGTATAAAATTTCATTTACTCAAAAACAAATAGGCATCTGAGTTTAACTCAACCGTGTTATTGTACATTCTTTTTTCTGCTATGTTTTGTTGCAGAGATTTGTCTGCTGACACGAGGCAGAAGGACAGCCAGTGTCCGGGCAGACACATACTGTCGTCTATATTCGTTATCTGTGGACAACTTCAATGAGGTGCTGGAGGAGTATCCTATGATGAGAAGAGCCTTTGAGACTGTTGCCCTGGACAGACTGGACCGTATTGGTAAGAAAACAATCTTTAAAATAATCATTTCAGATTGAAATCTTGAATATCTTTTATTACTGTAATTACTGGACTTTACAACTGTGTTCTCCCTTCAAACTATTACTTTGAAATTATTTCTGCAAACCAACACAAAATTCTCAAATATATGATATAATATATGAAACATCAATTCAGTGACATTTATGCTTCTTCGTAAATGTCACTTCACGTCACGTGTAGAGTCCGAAATTGCTATAATGAAAAACATAAAATTTGTGTACTTTTTTGTTCAACATCAACTTAACAACTCCAAAATGTATGTTTGTAATATTTGAAAATAAATCTTATTATTAATTGTATCTATCCCAGTCAGCACATCATTGAGTAGATTTCACCACTGTGCTATGAGAGGATCACTCTCCTAGTTCTGTTTCACTTTATGCTACTCATGAGTATGTGTGCTCAGCAAGGCACACTGACAACAAAGAAAACCAAAGTCTTTCAAACAGACAAAACTTTAGGATTGTAACAATCTTCACATTGATACTCACTGACTTAAATTACTTTCAAAGTCATCTGCATATAAACATGCAGATGGAGCTCTGGTTTTGAAATCCCAGCGTGACTTCTCTTGTGCATACAATTGATATTCTCTCCATATCCATCACTCTTCCCAGGCTCAGCCTGGGCAGATGAAAAATTCACAATGAAAGGCACGCCTGTATCATCACTCAGCCATCGCTGCATGCTCTGTTTTATCCTCTGCTATGTTTAGAATGGAAGATAGAGAAATTGCTTCAGGGGGTCTCTTTGTAGAAAATGGCTGCTTTGAAAAGATGTGGTGGGCTGATAGTGATGTTTCTGTGAGATGGTCTCCTGCGTATGTCTTTTCTCCTGGGCTTGATGCTCATGTACACCCTTCTTCCCTAATAAAGTCACTCACACTGCACTGATCCACAAATTAATTACTGTCTTGATGGACTTTGCACAATCTGATTGGTGGTGTGCAAGTGATAAAGGGTCAGTTGGTGCCAGGGTCAAGCTGGATACCTCACAGCAACACCTCTACTAATCTGCTACCAGTCATAACAGAAAATGGAGGGATTGATCTGGGCCTGATTGCATTTACAATAATTCTGGATTTCACAGCCTTTTGTTAGCATCAAATTGAAAATGGCAGTCATGTGAATTAACCCTGTCACTGCTAATGTCACCATTCAACAATGACTAATGGAGTTTGAGGTCAGAGTTTCACACTTTCTCTAGTAGGTAGGGTCAGCAGATAGTATGCCTGTCATAGTGATGCAACTCCAACTTGTCTCTTTGACCTTGTGCACAGTTCACAGTTACTTTATTTTCAGAGCACATATTCTGACACTGGAAAATGAAAGAGTACAAATGATCTGGAGCAAGATTTGTGAAAAAAATCCTTTTATTAAATCTCAAATTTCATTTTTTCATTTCATGAGATGGCTTTCAGAAATTGTAGCAGTTTAGAACAATACAGGTTTCAGGTTGATCCCTGATTTTTAAGATGCTTTCCTTTTGATATTAACAGACAATAATAGGAGAGAAAATATGACACCTAAAAGATAATTGTAGACTTGACCCATACCTCAGTGCAGTTCACTCTATCAGAGGCTCAATCTACACCTTCTGGTACAATGTTTGCTTTATGTTTTGTCCCTGTTACCTAGGGAATCACAGTAAGAGCTAGTCAAACACACACCGCCTACACTGTAGGCTGTCATGCTTTGTGAGCTTCTGTCTCTGGGTAGTTATCTCCCACCTATCTTTTGTTGTTTCTCTTATTCTGTACTCTTTCATACTTTGTCACCCTCTGCTGCATCTCTTTCTTAAATCTCTTTCCCTCCCTTTTCCCTGTGATTTTCAGTTGCACCTTTTTTCTTTTCCCCCTCTTCTTAACTGTTTGTGTGCTAGCTTCTGTTAGAGAGTGTTGTTGGAAATAAGGTTGTTACTTGAGTTCATCCACAATGTCAACTGGGCTCTATCTGCTTACAAGATTTATCCTCTTTCTGCTTTTTTCCTTTTCTCTCACCTGTAACTCTCTGCACGCATGTCTGTTTTTCTGTCTGTGTGTGCTTTTACAGGCAAGAAAAACTCCATCCTGCAGCACAAGGTACAGCACGACCTCAGCTCTGGTGTACTCAACTACCAGGAGAATGAGATCATCCAGCAGATTGTGCAGCATGACAGGGACATGGCCCACTGCGCCCACCTCATGCAGAACGCCCCACCCCAGACACCTCCCTCACCTACCCCTGTCATCTGGGCCCCACTCATCCAGGCACCTCTCCAGGCAGCAGCTGCCACCACCTCAGTAGCCATTGCACTGACACACCATCCCCACCTCCCACCAACACTCTTCAGGCCTCCACTTTCTGTCCTGGGGTCCCTAAAGGACCCTCCCAGCCGGCTTAAGAAGTTTCACACTTTTGTTCCATCATCCACAGTTCCTGGATCTGCTGGGGACTCTCCCTCTAGCACGCCCTCTAAACTGCGCACTGGGGTGGACATGCCATTGCTGGCCTCTTTTCGGGCCCAGCATATAACATCAGGTTCAGGGGCATCTGGCTCTAGCCAGCAGGCCTCAGGTAGCGGAAGCCAACGTGGGCCTAGTGGGACAGGGTCTGGGTTCAGTGGAGGTGGAGGTGGAGCTTCTGCTTTCCCTTTCGGACCATATTCATCCTCTGGTTCACCCTCATCTAGTATGGCCCAGCTACACTCACAACCACAGCAGCAACAGCCCTTTCGCTCCAGCACCCCACCACTGTCAAACCTCTTCCACCAAGGATCTGCAGGTGGAAGCACAGGGTCAGGAATAAGTGGAGGTGCAGTTGGAGCCTGTGGTGGTGCAACAGGTTGGTCTTCAGGTGGAGCAGTTGGAGGTTCTGTGGAAGGGGCCAGTGGAGGAGAGACTACCTGGGCTAGAGAGGACTTTACAACTGTAGTGACAGAAGCAACTCCTGAGGGGCACTTTGGGTTGAGGGGAGCTACTAGAGGATTAGTAAGAGGTATCTCAGGGGAATCAATGGGAGGGATATCTGAGGGATCAGTGGGTGGTACTTGTGGCAGGACAGTGGGTGGGGCCTCAGGTGGATCAGTGGGGGGCATTACCTATGGGTCAGTAAGAGATTCAGCCAGGAGATCAATGGGAGGGGTATCTAGAGGATCAATCGGAAGAGCTTCTGGGGGATCAGTGGGAGGTGCCTCTGGAGAGTTACTGGTTGCAACGACCACTGGAGGATCATTGGGGAGGGATTCTGGTGGATCAGTGGGAGGGACTGCTGGAGAATTACTGATAGCGACGACCAATGGAGGATCATTGGGGAAGGCCTCTGGCATATCAGCAGGAGGGACTTCTGGAGAATTGTTGGTAGTGACAACCACTGGAGGATCATTGCAGAGGTCTTCTGGTGGACCAGTGGGAGGGACTTCTGGAGAATTACTGATAGCAACGACCACTGGAGGATCATTGGGGAGGGCTTCTGGTGTATCAGTAGGAGGGACTTCTGGAGAATTACTGATAACGACAACCACTGGAGGATCATTGGGGAGGGCTTCTGGTGAATCAGTGGTAGGGGCCTCTGGGGGACCCCTTGTAGGGGTTTCTGGGGATCATATGGTAGGAAATCCTGGAGGATCATTGGGAAGGTCTTCTGAAGGATCAATATGTAGCCATATAGGAGGAAGTTTGAGTGGGCCAGGGGGAGGGATGATTGGAGGCCATAGTAGCAGAGCAGCAGGAGGTGCAGTAGGGAGTCATTTAGGGGGGTCTACAGCTTGTCCTGTAGGAGGGGCTTCTGGTGGAATTACAGCTGGACTTATTGGTTCCTCCTGTTGTCAGAGTCCTATTTCTACCGGCTCGTCCAGCCCTTTGCCTGGTCAAATTCTTCATAGCCAGCCACCCCCTAAGCCTCCTCATTTGGCACCTTTGCAGCAGTTTGCTGGAGGAGGCAGGACTAGCAGTGGCTTAAACCTCTTCCATTCCCCTCCACAAGGCTCCCCATCCTCTAGTAGAGGACATCATAGTCAACAGCCTGCTGAGGGCTCCCCGTCGTCCCTCAGCCATTTTAGTCTGGCAGGCCTCCAGTCTGGCTTCTTGCCTCACCAGATGTCCCTGGAGAGGTCTGCCCTGGCTTCCCTGGCCCAGTACGGATCAGCAAATGCCTCTCCCTGCCTTACCCCAGTGGCACCCAGCCCTACTATTCAAAGCCCAGTGGCAGGCAGGACTTTCCACTACAATGACCCCTCCAGTGCCACAGGATCCCACAGTTCTCTGCTCATGCCTCAGTCTTCTCTCCCTCCACAGCTTCCCGGCCAGCCACACACAACTGGGAGAGATTCTCCACTGGGCCGCTTTTCAGAGGACCTAAAGCTGTTATCCAGCTCTCATCCATCTCTGCCACAGGAAGTGGCCCAGGCCTTAGGCCACCAAACACCTCGCTCCTCTGTGGAAACTGGATACTACCCCTCACCCTTCTCCTCACCAACTCTTGTGCCCAAACCCTGTAGCTCAGTGCCAGGGCGCATGACTCCTCCAATCCAGATGTCTCCAGGGCACCCTCACCAGACTCAGTCCCCTGGGGCCTCCCCGGCCTTGTCTCTACGGAGGGGCTCTGCTGCCTACTCATCAGATCTAGAACCTCAAACTGTCCGCTCTAAACTCCCTTCCAATTTGTGAGGATTGATCACACCCTCCTGTGCTCCTCCAAACTGAAATACACACAAACTATATCCATGTGTGGCATTATTTTCTTTCTGTGATCAGACTTCACTGTGTTCCGCCTCTCATTTTACCAAGATCTTAAATTTACTGTGATTTAAAAGACACTTTACCAGGTAACTCTGAGCATAGAGAATACTCTATATTTGTTTTATGCTTTGTCCTCTTTTTTATTCATACATACTGTATATAGATAGAGATATATTTAAATGATAAGTTAATCAAGGGACTAGGAGGGTGTGAAAACGATCTCCATTTAAAGGACAGTCATTTTCTTTATTTCTATAACTATGCCAAATTCATCTGGTGATTTTTGGGAAGACAATTCAATGGACTACACAATAATACTCTTTTTCTGCAGGAACCTATGCACTAACACCTGCATGTATAAAGGCTTTTTGTGTGTTTCAAAAAAAGTTATCTAAATTTTTAGCTAAAACAAAATGCTTCAAGACAGGCTGACTCTTGTACCATCTCATACAGGATCACATATTGTTGATCCTTAAATGTATCTATTAGATTGTACTTATTTATCCTCTGTGTAAACTCTTCAAAACCTGATGAGAGATGGAGAAGAGACTTAAGGAAACCAAAAAGACTTCCTGTGGGGTAATAATTCACCTCCTCTTGGCCCTTCTATCCTTATTTTGTACCACTTTATCATAACAATACTGTTTTTGAAGCAGGGGGAGAGGGGTTCAGCGAGCTACCCTCCATATCAATATTGAGACATAACAGTATGTGAGTGACTGGCTTTCTGCAGAGTCCTCAACCATGTCCTAACAAGCTCACTTTGTCTTCCAAGCTCATGCCACTAATGTGTGTAGAAAGCATGTGTTGTTTTTCTTCCTGACTGTGTGCAACTGTTAATGTGTGAGTGTTAGTGAGAGTAAGTGTGTGAATCAGTGGGACAGTCAGATGCAAGGCAAGACTTTCCCCTGGACTGATCAAAAGGAAGTTTGCCTTTTTTCACACAAAAACTAGGACTTCCATTGACAACAGCTTGTGTGTTGCATTGTGTAGCACTTGGACCATTCAAAATCAAAAATAATCAAATATATGGTAGCCCCAAAACCAAATCTTCAGTCATTTAGAAAATACAGTATATACAATACACAAGCTAAAATATCCAAAAAGTGCTGGAAATGGAAATATGCCACTTAATATTTTTAATTTGTGCATTACTTCTTCTACTGTAGCTGCTATATGGTCAACATAGGCATGTCTCCTCATTGATGGCCAGTGCTGAGTTTGAGATGTTGAATGTATGTACATTTTTTGTTGCTAAAAGTAAGTACTGTAGCTATGATAGATGCACTGAAAGGGAGCTAAGAGACTGTTCCTTAACAGGTCATTGGTTCAATATCTTTGACAGATGTTTTCATCAGCAGACATTTCTCCTGCCAAAGTGTCCTTTAGCAAGACACAGAACCACTACCCACTCGTTTGTTGTAAGGCAATCTGGATATATGACTCAAATTAAGTTGCATAAAAATGTGCACTCTTAATTGCATGTGATTTATGAATATATATATATATATATATATATATATATATATATATACATACATACCTAGAGCACCTCTATGTAGATGGCATTTAGCTGTTTGCCATCAAAAATCAAAGATGAGACATTTTCAGAGAGCCTAACAGTTGCCTAACAGTTGCCAGAAAACAGAATACACAGTAGAGGAAGGTATCACTAAACTCCCAAAGGAGAAAAGCTGTGATATGCTTCTACATGTTTGTCTGTAGCTCATCATCAAGATAGACCCAGGTTCCACTCAGACAGCTGAGTCCCTAACTCAGTCACAGCACTCAGCCACAGCAGCCTAATTTAACAAGACATGTCTGTAATCCCTTGACCCTAACAGACTATCATGCACTCACACACAGAGGTGCACAGTGACCATGCTCTCCCCTCATTACAGTTCCCAGAAGTCCCTATAATAAGGTATAGCAATACACACATGACACACAGCTGCGCAAATGCACATTTACAGACAGGCCTGCAACCTCAAGAAAAGTCTTTGAATTTTAAAAACAAAAAAAAAAAAAACTGACAATCCTTTTTTTCTCCATGACATTTTATGTTGTTAAAAATATGCTCAACTGAATTTGCAGTTAGCAAATCTTTGAATTTCATTTTCTCATCTTCATTCTCTCATTCACATCAACTGGGCCAGTTTAAATAGCCATTAGCCCTCACCACTTTTATGAGTAGAAATTTCTTGTATGATGTTTGTTGAAGAAATTATTTTTCATCTGTTTAATAAGCATGTAGTCTTCTACAAAAATTAAGCCTCTTAAGATACTGGGGCAACATTAAATAACAACAATCTCTTATAATCCACCTGACACCCATCATGTGAAATGTAGAAATTCAACTACTGACATTCAATTAAACAAGGCAAATTGAGGGGAAGTGAATACAGTGAAAACTCTTATCATTTCAGAATTAGATTAAATAGTTGATTCACATGGCCTTTTCATGGTCTTCTTCAGAGACTGAGTAGGTGCTTCTAATGGCTAGAACAGTTTTTCTTTTTTGGCTCCCACACACTGGCTGTTGTTTAACACCTTGTCCTTGTCTGCAGTTCAGTTATTTAAAGGTTCTGAAATATTTGCACGGGCTAGGTGTTTATGTGACATATGAAGCCTAACACCCCATTGTAGGAAGCCTGGGTCTCTTTAGACCACCGTCCAGTGGGGCAAAGGGTGAAAGGGATAGAGCCCTGCAATAGAATGACAGAGAGTAAACACCAAGAACAGTTTCACCTCTGGAATACTGACTATCCTTACACAGTGTAGGTGTAAACCTTGGTCTTCCTGTACCTGCTAGTATAGTACTGCACAACAGCAGACTGGTGTGCCCCACACGCCAGGAAAAAGTCTACTATTTCCTCACAATATGACCTTATTAAGGTGTATACTTGGAAAACAATTTGAAGCCAGTTTGTAAGACAAACTGATGTATGTGAGGAGACGTTGATGCAATGAGGGAGGGATGTAGTCGGACACTCAGCCACAGGGAAGACAAGTAGACAGCTACCCCATTAGGTACTCACACTGATGAGGTAGTTGTTTCTGAGAACTTGTGGCATGTCACCCCTTTCTTATGATTGTTCTGGGTGCTAGTGGATGTTTGTCAGTATTGTATTGATTGGAAGGATATGAGGGAAATCTTTGAGTGTTGCTATGTAGCTACCAGCTAGTGTATGTGTGTGTGTGTGTGTGTGTGTGTGTGTGTGTGTGTGTGTGTGTGTGTGTGTGTGTGTGAGACTGTGTCCTGCTCTGCCTGGCAGGGTCGATGGCTGGGGCTGGGCGCTGTCTGAGGAGGGTGGGACAGGGAGGCACAGGTCAGAGCTTACAGAGAGATAGACATTGGACAAGGATTGATTAGTTGGCCTGAACTTAGTATGGTCCATTATCACAGATAAGTGGTTTAGGCGAGGGGTGGGTGGGCACACAGTGTATCAGTTGAATCTGTCTCTGTCAGTTAGAGCTGCCACAATCTGCATGATGTCCTCTCAGTTTCAGCTGGGCCAACTTCTTTGCAAAATCTCCTATCTTGGAGTTTTTATGTGAGAAAAGTGCCATTTTTTATGAAATTAAGAAAATAAGTTTTTGATTGATGACCACTTAGTTTTGAAATTATTTAATGGAAATGAAAAGGGGTTTCATAATCCTTTAGGTCATGAAATGTTCTCAACTCACAGAAGACCATGTAATCCTTCATTCCAAGTAAAGACATGAAAATAACCAAAATTGGAGTAACAAGATTTTCACCTGACAGCAATGTTTATTCTTCAAGGGGATTTGCTATTTTCATCGTCCCAGACTATTTGCTGCAGCGGCATCTGTAGTGTAATGTAGTATGGAGACAGTGTTTTTTTAGAGGAATCAGCTGGGAATTAGATAAGGAGGCTTTGAAACTTTCTGTCTTTTTAGAGAAAGCAAAAGAAAAACAAGGGTGACTCACTTGCTCATGCAGCAAACTATTTTCATTATGTTTCCCTATGTCACCCATCTAAACATGGTAAGAAAACCGCTGTTTGAGAGCAACAGAGAAAATAGCAACCAAGGGCAGTTGAAGGATCCCAACAGCTGCCAGCGATCTGTCCAAACACCCCAAGCTAGGCTGTTCTGAAATCAGTTCAGAGGACGACAGTGGAAAAGCACCTGACATGTCTGTGTTTTGATCCTGTAAGGTACCACTGTTTAATTTTAATGCCCTGCCTGAGTTGGTTGCCCTATTTTATCTGAATGTAACTAAATCTAATCTAGGTCTGACAGAAGTAGTTCATCTTTTCCTCTGTTTTAGGCCATACTTTGCTCTGGCCTTGCTGTTAGCCATGGCTAGCTAGGTATGTGGCAAAAGAGGGGCTCCACATGGCACCTCTGTACCATTTCCAATTCATGGTTGTTTCTGTAATGCAGTATTCCCACAATCTGTTTGGTGCACTTCCAATTTCACTACCTAATCTTAGCCCACTCTCTCCCTTTGTGCTGCCCTGCTTGCCCATGAATATGGGTTGGTGAATCAGCGATGCACACTAATGAAATCATTTGCTGTGATTGAGGATTAGATGTAGCAGCAGCGGAATCAAACCTGCAATTTCTCGTGAGAGAGACAGCACGTGTTTTTTTTCGGAGGCCCTCGTTATTCATTCATAACTGCAAATTCCCCCTACCCTTCCACAAACACTCAATTTATTTATCGTACACAAGCAGCAGAATCAGGTGTTCGAATGACAATGTACCTCAGAGTGATTGGATATGATATGAAGATTGCTATATGTGGTAGAAGGTTCTGTTTATCGTAGCGTCTAATACAACTGACCTCTTTTGCTGCTGCTCCATTGAGATGGAATAACACAACAGTAATGTTGTTTTGACCACAAAGTTGGCTGTTGGGCAGTGGAACCTAGATATGATCCAGTTTAGAGATACTGTGCACCAGTAGGGTGCCTATAACTTCACTCCAAGACTCTATCACCTTGAGATCCATCAGGGTAATGATACTGTTCATAGTGGAGACAGCTAAACATATGAAATTTGACTTGGGTTGTTTAATTGAAAAATATACCAATTAGAAGCTACAATTTGGTTCTGAAAATATGTTGAGGCAGCTCTTCACTGGATTAGCGTTGGGGGGAAAAAGAGAGAGAGCGATGAGGGTTTACACAAAATATTGTGCTTCTCATAGCTGTCTTTCATTCACTGAAGTATGTACTATAATTCCACTTAATCTGATGTTTGGGAAAATAATTTCAACAAGGTACTTATAAAGATTTATATATTTCCATAGGACCTATTTATATTTCTATATTCATTTTAGACTCTCTTAATAAGTGATGTCATCGCCATAACAGATAATGATAAGCAATGTTCACCAAACTGTGTATGTACAGTTCATAACATGTCCATGATTTTTAAGGAAACATGTCATTTGCATTGTGTACTCTCTCTACTTTTGGTGTGGTGCAGGAGTGGGACATTTTCTTTACATGATGCTACAGACCAAGACTTTTTACTCGAAGGTTCAACTTTTTTGTTTCACAAAGGCAGAGACTGGTTCAGCACTTCTTACAAGGACACGCAACCTTTTGGGGAGGACAGTATTTTGACCGCTTTGCTAATCATCAATGGATATCAATCTATTTTTTCTGCATTTAACATGGGAACTATGGGAAAAAGCAATAAGGGAACTGTACAGGTATGGTGTGACTGGATGTGTACCTACGGGACATTGCGCTGACCCACACAACAACCACACACAGTAGTTTGTGTGGTGGTAAAAGGAGTGAGGCAAAAACTGCATTGTCGATAAGCACACATACTGGATGAAATAAAACGGTATAGAATAAAATATAAGGAACACCTGCTTGGAGTATTTTTTTTCTCTGTTGTTCGTAGCACATGCAACATACTCTCAGTTACACTTCACAAGGTTGCTTAGACGTAGCACAGTGCAATATGCACACCTCTTCTGACACTACTTTTTCTCTATATTGCTGTTTCTCACAGATTTTTGGGGTATTCATTTTTGCCTTCCTCTGTGTACATGTGCGACTAGGTGCAGGAGGCAGCGAGTTTGTGAGGTTGTTCCCATTATTTAAAAAAAGTCTTTCACACACACTCTCAAACACAAATGCACACGAAGAGCGGTCAAGAGACAGGTGAAGCTCCTCAGAATGCTGGAAATGTTGGCAGAGTGTAAAAAGGAGGACAGTCTGCGTCTGCCCCTGTGAGCACTCAGCCATCTGCTTCATTAGAATTCCCCCTTGAGGTAACCTTCCCTTCTCCAAGAGGAACTCATTGAAAGTGAAGGGCTTTGTTTTAGATTGTCTATTGTAATTACACATTATTCTCCTCCTCTGATGCCTGCCTGCTGAGAGGAGAGGAGCTGGCTTACAACCGCCCACTCGGCATCTGACGGCGACGAAAGAAGCACACAGGAGCGTAATGTAAATGGTGCATTGCCGCTGCTGCCACGTGAGCCTCCTGTATGCTGTCTGAGTGTGGTTTTGTGCAGTGGGCCAGCGAGGTCACGGTGACATCCTCACGGCTGAGGTGGCTGTCTCTCTGATGCCATGGAGGGACAACCAGCACTAATGCCTTCCTCTGCAGCATCTGGGATAATCTGCTCTAGTTCTCCTTGGGTCAAACTCAACAGTAATTAATCCTACCATTACCCCGCAGGCCTCAGGGTTAAAGCACTGTATATGCATGTGTCTCAAGTTTTTTTTTTCTCTCTCTCTTTTTCCAGATAGGCCTTTTCAGCTCCTGCCATCAACACTGGTGCTGGAGGAGAGGGAAAGCATGGCATGACTTTAAGAACCACTTTAAATTAAAATGTTTTAATAGTGACATTTGAGAGGTACATGGGGATTTGGGTGGGTTTCAGAAGGCCAGAGGGATGAAACTTGAGTGTCCTGAAAGACTGAGATCTGTACAGTGCAACAGTAGATCAAAGGTAGCATCAAAAACTGCCTTCATGTGATGTGAATGTTCTCTTTTTTCTGTTTATCGTGCCCAGAAGCCAGTTTTATTTGTTTGTTTTTAAGGAAATATCTTAAAACATATCTTTTATCTTTATCTTATATCTTTTGATGCTCATAGTAGGCAGGTCTGGCACTATATGTTTTGGCAGCACAAGGCCCAGAGCACTCAGAAACACACACAGTAACTACAGCACATCTGTATTAGTGCTTTTTTTCCTCTAAAACCCTGTCGTCAAAGCCTTTTGACATCTGCCAGTTTGTTCGTAAATATTGTCCAAATGCCAACTTTGCAATGCTCCAGCTTTTGATGTGCATAGCTAAAAGTTTTCTTTTTGTGTCAGTGTGTATGTATGTGTGCCTCATGGGATTAAGTTCATGAAAGCATACGCATGGATAACGTCAGAAAGATGGCAACAGGTTGCCAACCTGATGTCCCCTCTCTGGCTTCCCCTCCCAGCTTCCAAAAAAAAAAAGCCCTGGTCTTCGGCTCGGTCCTTCCCTCCCCTGCTGAAAAATCATGATGGTCAGAAATGGGCCATATGTGCCCTACTTAGAGGTAGAGGAAAGTGCTGACAAAATGACTGAACCATGTGTGGGTTAGTATTAGAAGAAAAGATTGTCAAGGTGATAATATGAGTTCTGGGACAAAGCTGATACTTCCCATCATCAGGAGAAGAAATGTGATTAGCACAAAGGTCCATTTGTGTTTCCTGTGTATTTCAGTGACACTACATTCAACACCCACATTGTAATGTACATTTAAAGTGTATCTTATATAATATCTGTTATTTTTGAAGGTTGTGTGGCCATTTCCAAGTCACTGAGTGTTAATCAGAACTGAGAGAAATACTTTGATGTGCCGCCTTGAGCTGTAACCCTACCGGGATATATAAACACAAGCACCAGCAACTCAAGTTGTCAACCTGCCATCTGCTAACAGTCGATCCTAAATGTCCATTTCTAAACACAGCCAATCCACCCTCAGGACACACGCATAGAGGTTGATACACTTAGCTGCCTATTTTGGACTAGGAAGGCTTAAATCTGTGTTTGAGTGCTCTCAAAATGTTTAAACATTGTTTATTGAATCGGTCCTTGAGATCGAATTGCAGAGATTAATTCCAAAATGTGACATCCACTATTTCAAAAACATGACCCCTTCTCTGCTTAACTGACTGCTTGCATGACTGTGACTGGGATATTTTGAAGTTGTAATTTAAAGGAGAGTGATGTTTAGTAATGGTTTATGAAATGCAGAGCAGTAAGCTGATGTAGTTTTCTTTCCGCCACAAATATAGCAAAGAAACCAAATACATCTCAATATATTAGCATGCTATAAAGTTCAGTGGGTGATTCCTACATATTTCATAAAACCTCTCTCTCTCCTTAAAATAATGACATTAAAAGGAACTCATAGGAACTCATTTGACAGAGAGGAAAATACCATTTTCTTATTTTTAGTAATTATAATCCTCCATGACTGGTGATCCCTGCAATACCATCCTCCTCCACTTCCTCTTCCTCCTCCTCCTCCTCCTTTCCCCCTGCTGGGGGAAAAAGATCTCCTTTCCTCACATCCCTCTTCCCTCTTCACTCCTGAGATGCCGCATCCCTCTTTACACCAACCGCTTGCTTTTTACAGGGTGAGGGTAAACTGTAGAGAGCAGAAGGCCCAGTCCCTCCCACCCCCACCCAGCCTGCAGCCTCTGTTCCCTGTTTATCATATTAGCCCGTGCCCTTGAGCATTTTGCAGCCAGACTCATCCTTTGAACTAAGGAGAGAAAGCAGACCGGGGCAACCATACCATAAATCATGTGGGTTTAAATTCTGACAGTAAATGGCCTTGTACTAAACCATCGCCAGGCTTCAGAATGGAGCATCTTGATTGGCTGTCTCGGTAGGCTTGTGTTCCTGCCATGGCTCCCCTTCCAGCCTTGAGAGAAGACAAGCAAAACACAGCCCTTTATCTCCTTTATCTTTATCTCTTTGGCTATGAAAACAAAATAAGTATTAGCAGTACAATATATTTGTGATAAAATCATGCCAATGTGGGAGTCAGCCATGAAGAGCTGAAGGGATCAAACTATCGCCTAACATATGCATCTAGGAAGGCTTAATTACACCATTGCTGGACTAGCCATTGTTCAGAATAATTAAGATAGTTTGAAGTATCATTACTGACTCCCATAATTATAATTTTGCAGAGGAGCCAGTCTGTTGAGCAGAATCACACTTGGAGGGGAGCTGAGAAGAGGAGCGATTTTGGAGACAGCCAGCCAATGCAGTGAATGTCACGCTGGCCCTGCTGACCTCTATGCTTCATCTCACCTGCAAATTAATGTCTGAGCCACTGGTGGGGGGGTGGGGGGAATGCAGCCCATTCATGCAGTGGATTCCAGGCCCATACCAAATGTGATTGGAGCAAACATAAAGACCTCATTAAGTTAATCCTCTGAGGTGAGAGGCATCCAATTAAGTCCTTACCATTAGATAAACAAACAAGCAAACAAGCAGGCATTCCTGAGGTAGCCATCTTATACTCTGATGCATATTCCTATTGAAAATGTTTCCCTTCAGCCAGGTAACAGATGGGAGTGAGTCAAAGTCAACCTTGCAGTTGATGTCCTTATATATCAAATGGCCTGTAATGTTATGTCATATAGCCCAGGAGAGCTGTTGCATATACCGATGTTGAGTGAAATCTGAATCAGCTGTTAGAGGTTAGCACAATGGAAGGCAGAGAGGCCTTTTGCTGATTTTTCTCTCATTATGGAGCACAAAAAATTCCCATTGCTGACCGCCTTTGGTGTGCCTAAGAGTCAGAAATAGATCTCACCATAAGGCTTAAAGGACAGCTGCAAGCAGCATTGGTTGGGACCTAGCACTCTGGCTCGTCAGGATCAGATCATTTTACTTTTTAAAAATGAGGGATATTTCCTACAAGTGTGGTGTGCCTTTATTTTGAAAGTTTGATTGACAGGATGAGAATTTTCTGCAGGGTGATACATGTCTGTCTTGCTAACACCTGTGTCATCAAAATTATTCAAGTTTTGGACAAATTCATTTGAATTTCAATTAGTAAATTGAAAACTCCTGATGAGTTTGTATGTAAAACAATTTTTCTTATTTTCATCTAGTCTATTTTTTAGATAAGTAAAAACTTTAACCCACATGACCTGGTCAAAGTTTGATTGACATGTGTACTGTCAGGTGTGTAGAGACAATAAGTAACTGTAGCTGGACACAGAAAAATACATAGTGAAAGCGAACCCACACCTTTTTGAACATTTACTGCTTCCACATAGTTTTAGATACAAACTTTATTGGAACCTTAAATGAGTCACAAGACTTTGACCTACAAATCTTGAATTTACATGTGTTTTCTATCTTTTACTGTTTTTGAGATATTAGAGTGTGAGTTTTAAAGTATTTTGTTGCTCCTCCTGTGATTTTATAAAGAGTGTGTATTGCAGAATGTGTCACAGCACTGAGGGAGTACATCACGAGGAACAGTTAGAGAGGAGGATTTTAGAGTACTCTTCATGTGAAATCTCCTCATAAATCCCATGACTTTGGCCAAATCTTACATTAAAAATTATATTATCCTAGCAGGAAATTTTGTGGCAAATCCATTGATATAGGTTTGAAAGTGGTCAGACTTATAGTTTAGACGTCAGACAACTTTTCGCAGCACAGTGTCATAAGTCATGTATTAAAGTTTGAAGCCGATACCATTAATGCCCTTGGTGGAGATAGCAGGGACCAAAATTGGGGCAAAATCTTATGATAGAAGAATGAGAGGTGGGCTCAGAAGTGGGTGCAGTAGGAGACCTTCAGCGAAATTTATTAAGTTCAATATAAAATACATTATCAAATACCTGTGTATTTATTGGCATTTCTTATTGACCTGGTCCATTTCTAACTGCTGTTGTAAAGGGCACTATTTTCTGCACTTTTACAAGAAAGGACTTCAGATAGAAAGAGGTCACATACAGCTTTAGGAGATGTGAAGATCATCCAGGTATTCTCTCCTCCTACCTTTCAGCAATGCAGGTTTGTACAATTTATGTCAACCTTTCATAGACAGAGAGAGCTACATGATGTAAAAACTGACTTGTGGCCAAAAAAACAAAACAGGGTTCATTCATTTAAAAAAAGAAAAGAAGTGATGTGGTTTTGAGTCAAATGTGTTCTCTACAAAACCTCATCTTTGTATTAGTACCATCATATAGCTCATGAAGCGGGTTTCACAGAGGCTATAGAATCTTTACATAACATGAAGGAGGCAGATGCTAATTTGTATAAAGGGTGACTCACTTTCATTAGCCGAAGTGGATCATTCTGAGCTATTGTACCTTTGATGTTTCTTCCTTAGGTGTGTCACAAGGAATATTTTTTTTATTTGCAATATGATCAAGATTTGCATTGCATGTAATTGGCTGTGTGTGTATGTTAGTATGTAACCACATAGCTCAGAGCAGTGGATTCAATAGACGGTTACAGTATGGTGCCAACTTCCCCAGAGCAAAACAGAGAAAAAACAACAAGAGGGAGGAGTGGGGAAAATTGTATTGTGTGTGTGCTCACATGTGTGCCTGTTTGGCTATGTTTATAAGCGTGTGTATGTGTGTGTGCAAGGACACAAATACTATAAGTATGTCAGTATGTGCAAATGTGCGTGTTTTGTGTATGATAAGAGGGATGGAGGAGGGGGTGAAGGAGAGAAACCAGAGAAGAGATAGTGTAGGAAGGAAGAGGAGGATGTAAGAAGGTTGTGCAGGGAAGAGGAAAAGACTGGTTAGGTGATGAATGAGCAATGGAGGGTGTCTGTGGTCAGGGTGAGTGTAGGTGTGTGGGTTCCTGAAGAGTGTAAGACAGACAAACAGGGAGTGAAAGAGGCAATGTTTTTGAACATCCAGTTCAACGTAATTTCTAATCTTGGCACAGCCTTTGGGATAAAATGAGGCAGTTCAACTCTGAATATTTCATGATTTTCATGTGTCATCGGCATAGAGGTTTAGATTAACATACTCTTTTCTCCTGTGATGATTGGAAGAGACAGCAGTGCTTGTTTTTCTTGTTTGGTGATTGTAGCCCTCGCTCCTATTTCCTTCTCATCAAACTGACCGTGGACTAAACCCCTCCATTGAACAATTGTCCAATCATAGCAAACATAACTAGGCACAACAGATCTGTCAAGCTTTGGTCTGAGTTTTCCTCACGTGTGTAGAGCTGTAGTAAGAACAATATCTACCTTGCATTTACGATACGACTTTATTGTCAGTTTACACTGAAATTAATCCTGTAGTATGAAAGGAACAGCAACAGCAAACAGCAAATGAGTGTAGCAAATGACCAGAAAGCATCACCAACTAGATGTTGCATACAGAAACATGGCTGCCAACAGCACAAACAGGACTCCCAAGTCAGGTAGACAGCAGAAAAGGGGGACGAGCGTTTGACACTAAAACTTTATTTCCAATTCACCTCCAGTTTGTGCTGCAAAATGTATAAGCCAGAGCATGTCCTCCCAAGAAAAACAACACTATGGGTGATAAATTCAGTCACTAAAAAGAAACTATGGTTAGGTTTTTTCCAGGGAAGTGACACAGCTCAGATGACGCTAATATAAGGTGACTTCATTCTTAGGAGGAGGCAGGTTGGGTAGATGTCTATATGGTTAGTTAGATGGCAAAAAGTGGACTTAGCTTCAGGAGACCACAGTTCACTTCTTGTTTCAACCATCAGTCAGGACATTTTTAAAAAAATGTGGTGTTATTGTTGCCATGACAATGGAGGTTGCCTAACTTTAAAGAAGTATTAACCATGTTTCAAGTGATCATTTTAACTCAAATGAAGATCTGTCCCTAACCCTAACCAAGTGGTTTTTGAGCCTAAACCTAAACAGACCTTAACCACAGCATTGTCAAATCATACGTTGGTATTCCCCATTTAAAACATGTGAGGGGTCAGAAGAGATACTTACGTTAGCAAGTCTGAGCATGCTCTTGTTGTGCGCTACTTGAAAAGAGTGAGCCACAGATTTTCTAATAATCTTTGCACAAATTTAGATTTGATCATGTAGCTTAGTTTTAAGTTTCACAGATAGGCTACTGAACCAGGCAGTACTGCAGTACAGCATGACACTCTGAATAACTGATTTAAAAAAGAAAAAAGTAATCTGGCTACTGGCTCCAAAAGATCTGAGTCTAAGAAAAAAAGTAAATGTGCTGCTGTATCTTCTTACAGATAAATTCTATATGATGATAGGGTGGAATCTATCATAACACCCAGGTATTTGTAAGAAGAGACTTATTAAATTTCTACATTGTGAATTCTGATTAGAGGCAGAAGTGTTTAACTGTGTTAATCTGCTTGAACATGATCTGTAATCATTGTTATGTCCAGCTACCTAGCTTTCTACCTACAGTGGTAACTGAATGTTACTTCCAAGACCAGCAAACACAAACTTACTGTACAGTTTGTAGGGTTACAGGCTATATTTAAGTGTAATATGTAAGAATGACACTGGTGGCCATTAAGTGAGCTGCAGATGGCATCCTTTTGCTCCTGTTCACACACATACTCACACTCAGTCAGCATCTTTTGGATTTTCCCGGCAAAACTGTCCTGAGTCCTTTACAGAGAAATCAGTCCACAGGCTGTTACAGGCAGCCAAGAAAGTCAGGGAACGTCTCATTTTATTATTTCTTCACATTCTGTTGATAATTTTAGTTCATTTTTGAATGTTTTAAACTAAAATTCTTACATAATTTTTACATATTGCATCTCAAAGTACTTCCTTGTGTGGAAGCTGATCCTAGAAGCTATCAGGGTTTAGGAAAATGTTGTCTGTCCTGCTCTGGATATGGGGAAGTTTAGGCAACAACAAAGAAAGCCAAACAGGGATATGTTAGAATGAACAGTGTGCTCTGGATTAACTAGCTTCACACTATCTTTTAGAATAATGCTGTTATATTAGAGTTGCAACAGTTCATTATTTGATTAATCGATCAACAGAAAAATAATCTGCAACTCTTGATAATTAATAATGGTAAATTATACAGATCATTTTTCACAGTTTTTTCACAGTGACATTTTATAGACAAAATTAATTATAAAAAGATTTTTTCAATAATAAAAATAATTGTTAGCTGCAGCACTATGTCATCAGCTGGTGAGAATGCTCACCGTTTTTGTATGAGACATGCAGCTTTGGCCTTTTAGCACAATATCATGTAGCATCAAGTGCATATTAAAGAACACTTGAGAAGATTATTTTGATAAATCTATAAATAATCTATAAAATGAGTCAGCTGGGACATTTTAAGGTCAACCAGAGAAGGTATCTTGAACCAATTCATGGAGCTAATTAACTAGCCATCTACATCCAATTAAGTCTGCTAGTGACCGTCATATTTACAATAAAACGTACAGCGTTAATGATTGCTATACCTGAAAAAAGAGCAGTTCTTCCATAGCAGTCAAGTCAGTCAGTAGTGGCACAAATTAGATCAATTCTCTTGCACAGCTCCAGGACCGGCTGGTCATGTAATGATGAATGGTCCGAAAACTGGCATTTGCGTTTGTATTATGTGTATATAGATATATAGCATAATATCTAATAACTCAATAACTTGCATTATTGTACTATAGTGTAAGTTAAGCATCTCTTGAAATTTTCACAGAAATTTTTCACAGAAATTAAGAAAAAAAAATTAAGAGACAAAACTGGAAATGGAATAAAATAAAAAAATGGACTGGCTACATAAGGTCAATATTACTTTTAAAGATTTTTTTCAAGTTCAATAGATTCTGATTCATTTCACTTCTGACTGCACTGACTGAGTAGTCTTATTATATTATTGCTTATGCTACTGTCCACTCAAAAAGACTAAGCATGAAATACCAAGCAGATTCTTTCATTTATTTATTCCAGAGTTCAGAGTTTTACACTTACCCTATTTTGGAATGAATTGTGATTGCTTTGTGAGATGGTGTGACTAACTGGCTGTATCCAATCAGTGAGCGGAGTGGCTGCAGTGAAATATCTTAGCCTGCATGGAGGGAGTTGCTGAACGAATTCAATAATCTCCACATAAAACAGAGCTTGAACTCAAAGAGATCCCAGGGAGGTGAAATCCACTTCCTAATCCCCTGCCAAAAACTCAGCTGGAAAAATGAGCAAACTGGTTTTTCACCGGTTCTATGCTGAACGCTAGTTAATGGGCTCTAGCTACCATAAGGATCCTATACTGGCTCTTTCTTTCTCTCTCTCTCTCTCTCTGGCTCCCCCACTGACATTTATTTCTCCCTTCACCTTACTGCAAAGCCCTAAATCACTCTGACTGTGGACAAGTATACAGTTAATAAACCTAACAGCCAGAAGGCAAGTGCTAGGAAGCGTTACCGGTGTGTGTGTGTGTGTGTGTGTGTGTGTGTGTGTGTGTGTGTGTGTGTGTGCCTGTGCATGGACATGCGTGCGCATGAGAGGGCCAGTGTAACCTGCATAGCTGTATATAAAGTCTCTAGGCAGGACCGTCGTATCTGATACTGATAGCAGCTTGTAGTGATAAATCCATCCACAATTTTTTCCAGGGCCATCTTTAAACCTCACAACCATATGAAAACATGCTCCTATGACCACTGTGGAGGAACTACTGCATATATGAAAAAAATATTTCTCAGTGATAATATTTAACAAAGCTCCAAAGTGATAAAAACATGGTCGATTATCTATAGTGCAATGATGATGGGGCGTCAAAGCCAAAGCTGTATTTAGGTATGGATGTTCTGTGCTATGTCACAGCTGAGAGGCTGGGTCACACAGTTTGATATGCAGGTGCACAGAAGCGCAGGGTTTCCTGCAGCAAGCAGGCAGCTCTCTTGTCAGAGGTGTACTGAGGCATGAAACGTAAAGACACACACATGAACACACACACACACACGTCTCCCCTCTCAGCAGCCATCCACCACAGGACGGCTGATAAAAATATCACAAACCCTATCAGGCAATTAAACAAGAAGACGCAGCGGAATGTGTTGGCTGCTTAATGGCTTCGGCCTCCCCACAGAGGAGCCAGTGTGACTGGCCAACAGGGGGGATACAGACCACTGATGGAGTGGGAAATCAAAAGGTGGGTGAAGCAGCTACAGCTTGGTTTCAGTGAACAGTTTTTCAGTCACATGGTGGAAGAAGGGTGCCCTGGGAGGTCTCACCTCCTACTGAAGAAAGGGAGAGTAAGCTTCGAGGTTACAATAAAGATAGTATTCATTATGAATAAATCAACTTCAGTCATATTTTTAAAATTGCGCTTCTAATTCAAATTTAAGTGTTAAAAAAATAATGCTTTGATGAATAACTTCTAAAGAAATTGCGTGTGGGAGCTGCAAACTACCAGACGCAGCCGCTACAAACTGTCAGACACAGACGCCATCACTGCCGACTGCAGCCGCTGCTGTTATGTCACTGTAAATTTCTGCTTCAGCAGCAATTATTCAAAATTTTGTAGCGTCACCTACAGGTGAAATTTTTATCAAATACCACACACTTGTTCATCATCCCAATCTGTACAATTCTGCTGAATTTGGTCACCATGGATTGTTGAATTTAAGAGATATTGAACTTAATAAATCATATGTTTGTGTTTCACTAATGACCACAAGGTGGGGCTATTGGCGCCATGTTCCACTATGCCGTGCACATTGACTTGGAGAACTTGTGTATCAAGTTTAATTTCATTGAAGACAACAGAACTGTAGAAATATCATGTTATAATATTACAGTAGCACCCCCTGTTGGTAAAATTGTATCAAATTTTACATAATGGTGCACTGTCATTATATGTACAAGATTCTTAAATTTGGTGTTGATCCAAATCAGCATCGAAGAATTATTGGTTGTTAAATGCATCAGGCCACGCCTCCAAAAGCTTGCTAACCAATTACGGACAAATGGTAAGTGATATTAAAAACGAAAATAATAGCTGTGTTCGGGGTCCTCTAAATATGTTGTGTACCAAGTGTGGTGAAGATTGGGTAAAAAATGTGCCAAAAGTAGCAAAAAAATGTATTTTTGAAAAAATTCTAAATGGGCGTGGCCTATATCAATCTACTTGGTACCATCTAAGGAACACACTGTGCAAAAATTGTTTGAATACGGTGCATGAATAATAAGCCAAAATGTAAAACACGTAATAACTGACCACATGGTGGCGCTATAGATATCATTTTACAATATGTGAAGCATTTGCATATGGGCCACTTGTCATTGAAGCTTGAACACTTTAGCACTTTTACTTCTTGAGATATGAGCTTTCAAACATTGATCCCATTGACTTTCCATTATAAATTTTAATGTTAAAGAAATTATTAACCATTAAATTTATATAAAATCAATGGAATATGTTAGAGATAAGAAAAGTAATAGCACACATCTCCTTGTGGATATGTACACTTTGACATTGAAACGAAGTTGATACGACAAATTAGTTACGGAGTTACGGAGGAGTACGTAGTTACACTACGAAAAATGGCGAAATAATAATAAATAAATAAAGAGCGAAGATAACATAGTGTGTGAGCTGCAATAAACCTTTTTGTTTTTTGCCTCTTTGTAGCTCTTTATGGGTTTTTTTCAGTTGTAACTAATGGGGTTTTTAATAAACCAGTTATTAATACCTTATAATTCAGTAACAGGTCTTTAATAAGGACAAATTCACTTGGTCTTTTTAGCTTCTTTGTTGCGTTTTGTTGTGTTCCTTTTTGCTTCTTGTTGCATTAGGAAGATCACTTTGAGCTGCAGAGCATCGAGACTAAATTCCATAAATAAATAAAAAAATTTAAAAATGAATGTATTGACAACTGATAAAGCAACTAATTACAGCTTACACACCTCTTATGAAGAATTGTGTATTATTGTGAAGTTGTTGTATTTTTTACCCTCCTCTTGGACCTATTATCTCCATCCATGACCAGAGTCATCATGACATTTGTACTAGCTTGCAAAGGTAGGTAATTGGAGTTAACAAGCATCTACTCTGATAAGTGCCCTTTAGCAAACCACTCAGTTACCACCAGCTCTGATGTTCCTGGACAACAACTTTCCCTTTATAGAATGGTTCCACATCAAGAAAAAACTTGGTAATCTGAGGTCACAGCACACCTACATTCCATGTGCATGCAGACATCATGACCATGCTGCTTCTCCTCAGGACATGCAAAACATCTTGGAGGTGATGGATCTACACTCTTTAATGGACATTCCTCAAACCCAAATGGACTTTATCAGCTTGACGACAAAGGTTGGTATCTGCCCCATGTCTCGGCTCCTGCCATGTCTACCACTCTCACCTCAGCAGGGGCTCTGTGATGGATTCCATAACACCTCACACAATCCCAGCCAGCCAAAACAAGTTAGCACTATGGTGGATTGAGACACAGATTGTTTTGTGTGTTTGAGAGAGAGAAGGAAGAATAAGGAGTGAGAGTGAGAGAAAGTGTGTCACATGTTCCCCAGATTCAGGCTGCAGTTAATGGAGACAGATAGTACTTACTCAGTGAAACAACAACACTGATAGACTGGACAACTTGTTCAGCACTCAAACAGATATACACATTCCCCACAAGGGCAAAACCTCTTCTCAAAGGGCTTCATTTGTTGGTTGGTAAAAACCCCAACTGCATTAGATGTAAACATTATAGAAAAGGACACATATTTTAGCACACTTGTAATCATGGAAACTCACCTTACTAAAACTATTCTCCCTGTATTTCTACCTGCAACTTTGAGACCTTGAGAGCAATAACTAATATTGTTTATTTTTTTATAGATACAAATTATACAACAATGTATTTATAAGTGTTACATCAAGTAAATTAAGCTTTGAATGTACTTGGAGTGTGTTGTTTTGCAGATGTGAGGATTGGGTCACATTGCTAAGGGGCATTTGGGAGGCAATGTGCACAGTTGGTACCAAAACCTGATAACTTATTTGTTACTGCTCAATTAACAGTGAAAATTTTGTACCCTCATCATGCAACCAGGTATCATCAACAAGGACAATACTGGCTAGAATGAAATTATCAACCACATGACAAACCAGCCTGTAGATATGCTACCCAATGAGTCTTTTCGGCTGTAGAAATATTGATTTTTTAGGTGAAACAGCTTTTAGTAATATTTTTTAACTATTTTAATCTGCGTGTACAAACAAGTGTTAGCAGCAGCTCGGCTAACAGCCGTCTGGTGGTCACCAAACATTGTTGGATAAACACTGGTTTTTAAGGTAAAACAGCTTTAATTAATATTTTAACGATTTTATTCTGCGTGTACGTTTGTTTTTGGAGAAGAGGAAACTTCTGCGGATAATTTGGCTGCCGGGAGAAACCGGATGAATATCTGAATGTAAAGTTATCAGAGATATAAACCGCTCAAGTGTTAGCAGCAGCTCAGCTAACAGCCCGTATCTGACGTCCGGCCGTCACCAAACTTTGTAGAAGAAACACTGATTTGTTAGGTAAAACAGTTTTAATTAGTATTTTAATCATTTTAAACTGCGTGTACGTTTGTTTTTGGAGAAGAGGAGACTTCTGCGGATAATTCGGCTGCCGGGAGAAACCGGACGAACGTCTGAATGAAAAGTTATAAGAGATATAAACCGCTAAAGTGTTAGCAGCGGCTCAGCTAACAGCCTGTATCTGACATCCGTGGGTCGCCGTACATCGTCGGAGAAACACCGATCTCTTAGATGAAACTGCTTTATTCAGTGTTTTTACCTGTAACCAGCGGGTCCGTTTGTTCTGGAGAGGAGGAGACCTCTGCGGACAATTCGGCTCCTGGTAAAAACACCCTGAACCATGAATTTCGGAGTAATCGTATCCCGGTGAAGCTGATTATTTAACAACGAAGTCAACAACTCCCATGATCCCTTGCTACTTCACACCGTCATCACATGCCGTCTTTTGTTATTGTTTTGATTGAGAGACCCCTAGCGGCTGAAATTACATATTGTGCGTTGAAGAGGGAAGAGACAGAATAACTCACCCCCAGCATGGCAAGTGTAATTGTGACTGAAAAAAACCCCTCCAGAAACACAGAATGAAGAATGGTAACTTGATGTAATATCTGTATGTGTGGCTGTACTGACTCTATGTCCCATTCCCCTCCCCATCAACACTAACGCCCAGATGAAGGACTGCAAAGCTAGTCAGCTCTGGTCCAGCTTGCTCTTGCTCCACGGCTCAGCCTCTCAGTGTGTGTGTGTGCTGCAGACAGTGATAGGACTCTCAAAGGGCCGGCACAATGCTGGGCGGCTCAAAGGCTCCCATTTTTGCTTGCTCCTCTCAGTCTCCCTCTATCACACTTTTTCTAATGGAAAAAAAAATAACCCGGCCCACACATCAGAACATGCTGTAGCATTGACAAAATGACTTATTACTCCTCGCTGCACACTTCCCTCTCCCTCCCTGGATTCATCAAGCTCCCAACCTCCCCTCAAAATGGCTGGCACCTCCTGGCGCTTGTCTAGCCTGTCACCCTTCCTCTGCAGTGACCTTGAGACAGAGATGAAGGAGTGATGGTGCTCCCATAACTGCTGCAATACAGTCCCATCTAACTCCCCGCCCCCCACCCCCAAAAAAGAAAAATACACCGCAGAAAGATGGCTCTCACTTACACTGACAGCTGGAGGAGGAGAAAAAACCCTCTGCATATCCGCATCAATCAAAACAGGATTAAGGTGCCTCTCTCTGGTCCTTTTTATTTCCCATTAACTTGAAGTTGCTGATGAAATACGGAGCTGTTACATGGTAACTGGTCTTGCAGAGCCACATTGTATCTATTAGTATCTTAAAAAATGATGTTAAATTCAGTAAGAGTTAAACAAGAACAATATTTTTTCCAATTGAGAAGCAAGCTTTAAAAAATCATTCTTATTTTCTCATTTTGAATGTCTAGGTTGTATTGTCTTTCAGGCTCTTGCAAAAAAAATACTTTTTTAAAGTATTGACATAATCACACGCAGAATTTGAGTTTAGAGGCTTTACAGTAACACTGG
This sequence comes from Euthynnus affinis, assembly GCA_029490765.1. Classification (NCBI taxonomy): domain Eukaryota; kingdom Metazoa; phylum Chordata; class Actinopteri; order Scombriformes; family Scombridae; genus Euthynnus; species Euthynnus affinis. Next base: position 19,671,890 of record CM055839.1, read on the forward strand.
TGTGTTGCCATTGTCAATGACAAAGGGGGACAGAGTCTTTCTGACAAGCTACACAAATGAAATAACTTGACAATGTGTGAAACAAAACTGTCTGCTGTGATTAACCACCTTCACAGGCAAAACTGTTGTGACTGGTCACATGACCCATCAGATGCCATACTTCCATGTACTGGTGGAATGAGGAAGCAGATGAAAGATAATGCATGAATTCTTAATCAAATAAAGACAGGGAGAAGCAATAGGAGAGGAAGGCAATCCTCCTGGCCATGCTGAATTAATGAGGCGATGGCTTCCTTCCACATGCCAGGTTTCTGAATGACTTGGCTCAACCCCATTCACTTTCTGGAGCCGTCATTATTGCTCATCTCCATCCCTTTACCACGCTCGGCAAACTCAGAAGCCCAGGGCCCCAACCTCCACCCTATGATGGCCACTTGTCATTAAAACGGAAAGTTTGATCAGTCTGTAAGATCGTTCTCCTCATGACCTTGAGTGCAAGCAGGGGAAAATGGCTTTCAGTAGGAAATTTTGAGTTTTTAGTGTGTCCTGAAAAGTAGGCATCTATGGCTCAGCTGAGCAGTGGGGTCTCACTGCACGGCTGTCAGGCGACCCTGTCCAAGTCTTGTCCAGAACACCCTTCTCTCGCCACCTGAGCCTCTGCATTGCGTGTCCGTCTGCTAGGAGTCAAGTCAGGCAGCACAGAACCAATTCAGTGTTTCACACCAATTCAAAATCTAGTTGCACTTGCCCTGTCAGGTTACACTTTCTCACTCACACTTACTAGCTCCTTTCTTAGCACTTGTGGTGATGTCATTGTGTAGTCCTGCCAGAGAAATGCTGTTGTCCTTTCCCCCAAAAAAGTGAAGAAAAAAAAAAAAAACAATCACTCAAGGAGGAGTTGGGTATTCCCATGGCAACCAGGTCCTGTGGTATAGGCAGGGATATCAGGCCAAGCCCAATGCCATTTGCATACAAATTGCCCAGCTGGTACCTTGTTGGTATGACAACGGCACACAGCTCCCAGAATTCATTTGGAAGTGAAACACAAAAGGAAAGCAGTCAGCGAGGAGAGTCATTGATAAAATTTCTTCTTCTTCTTTCATAGTGAAGACGTTGCTGACACTGACACTATGTAAAATCCAATCATAATATAGTACCTGCAGAAAATGAGAAAAAATCAGACTGGAATTATTGGACAAGATAATAACTTTAATGTAGGTCAAATTAATTGTACACTAATTAATTGTACACTAATTATTTGTGTTTTTATATATATATATATATATATATATATATATATATATATTACTATAGAACAGATGTTAAAAACACAAAATGTTTAACATTTGGGAAATTATGATGATGCTAGAATGAATGCTATGTGAAATGAAAATACTTTGTTTTACTTACAAACTGCTCAGCACTGTTTTTATGACCTCTAGCAGTGCATCTGCCTTCTTTTTGGTTCACCTGATTTTGCAAACCTTTATATAATTCCTTGCAATGAGCCATGCCAAATCCTCAGACTTGAGAGAGAAAGTAAACTCTGCTGACAACACAGTGTCCTCTACTGGCAGCATGTGGCAGGAAGTTTACACAACCGCCTTGTCTGGCTAAACAGATAATATTTAGCTCAAGGGCAACTGAGATGATGCTTTTCCATAGTCATCCTGGCTCAGCTTACTGGGCAGTTAAATTGCCCTGCCATGGGCTCCACACAGATTCTGTGAACCCAGCTATTTATCCCAGCAATCCATGAGACTCTAGTTTAATCATTGGCTTCTGTGCAGTTGTCAAACCATTGCAGGCTAATCAGTGCCTCTCTCTCAGTGGGAAACAAAGCAGCTCCTGCTTCCAATACTTGACCTGCTGATCTATGGGCAAGGTGAGCCCTTGCTCTGTACACATTAAACTGTGCACTTATTCCCCTTGAGCGTGTTAATGATGGGCGAGAGCCCCATTGATAGCCCAGTTACAGATTGTTAGAGACAACTGGTGCAAACCACTTCAGCCCAGATTGAAAGGCCTATATCAGCAACAACACAGCAGGATGTGTGTGTGTGTTTGTGTGTGTGTGCGTGTTTGTGTTACACCCACACTCAGGGTGAGAGCAGAAGGAAGGTGACACATGCTGCCTCCCTGGAATATAAATGCAGGAGCCTTCTCGCTGAAGTGCTGCTGGCTCTAAGGCATGACAGTTTAGTACGTTTCTTCCCCTGAACGTGCATCCTTTCTCAAGGTCACAACTCGCCTGTAGCTCAGAGCCTTACTAAAGCACCACCCAGCTCATTTGTCACTTACCATCCATTTCAACATGGCAACCCGATGGGGACTTTGTGGCGCAGGGAAGATCAGCCATGATTTCAGTGTGGCCATGAAGACTCTGCCTCCTGGAGATCACCAGGTACTCTATCCAAACAAGCTCACTACATCTTTATTGTCACACAGGATATCTGCTGTACACTGACCAGAGCTGCTGACAGAGCTGATAAAACATTGTGATGTATGTGTGTGTGTGTTTTTCTCTCATGTACAGATAGCAGTCATTGCATCAAGGAGCTTGGAGCGTGCCAAAGAGTTTGCCAAGAAGCATGGTATTCCTAAGGCTTATGGCAGCTATGAAGAGCTGGCCAACGACCCAGACATTGGTGAGTTAAGAACTATGAATGGCCTCGCTGCACAGGCAGAGATAATGTTGTGTTGGTGTTACTGCTTGAAGCTGAGCCTGGAACATCTGTGTCCTCACAGACATAGTATACGTGGGGGTGCTGCACACAGAGCACTGGCGGGTTGGCCTGCTGTTCCTCAAAGCTGGAAAGAATGTCTTATGTGAGAAACCCTTCGCTATGAACTCCAGGCAGGTGAAAGACCTTGTTGCCATTGCCAGGAAAAACAATGTCTTCCTGATGGAGGTAAGGTTGGAAGGATATCAGTCATTCAGCTGTTTGATGTAGATCATGATGCCTAGAGGCCACTTGCTGGCAGTAGGGGTCATTGCAGGTTCAGATATGGAGCTAAGACAAGAAAGAAGGGAATGAAAACTTGAATATAATTATTTAAACACATGTTTAACCTCATTTTTAGAAAATGCATATGAATCAAGTACAGAAAAATATTATATAGAAAAAGAACAGAATAGTCCAAGATTTTAGAAAATATGCTTATTAGCCTTCTTGCAGAGAGTTTGGTGAGCTCGATAACTCACCAAAGAGTTAGATATGTTTGGTAAATATACTTCTACAATTAGCAGTTAGCTATGTATAGCTAGGAATGAAGTTACTGTTCCTAGTCAAGAAACAGTGTGGCATGTAACCCATCATGAAGCTGCAACTTGTTGTTTATACTTTAAAAATTTCAACATATTAAACAAATGATTGATAATGTGTTAAGTGAGCTAGAAGTGCAGATCGGCAGACTTTGTTACCTTTGGACAGAGCCAGACTAGCTGTTTCCCCCTCTTTCCAGTCTTTATACTAAACTAAGCTAACCAGCTGCTGGTTGTAACCTTGACAGTGGTACTGCTGTTCTTGTCTGACTCTTGGCAAGAAAGCAGATAAATGTATTTTCTGACATATTGAATGATTGCTTTAGTCTGCTGCAGACACTACTGCTGCAGGTGGCTGCTAGGTACAAAAGACTAGATTTTGGAAACAATTTGCAATTCATATTCTAATACAGTTTAGGTAAATAGTACATTGCTATGAGTGCAGACAGGGGATTCATGTAGGAAGCATAACCTTGCATGTCCTGAGAATATTTATGGCACACGCTAGAGGAAAACATGTTGTCATGTCATGTATGACAAGCACATCTGCCATGGTGCTCATACAGGAAGTGGAGGGCTGTGGTAAGCGGTGGTAAACTGCTGCTCAGGTGAAACTCCAGTATAAACTGTGTGCTCTGTCCCTCTCAGGCCATCTGGTCCCGCTGTTTCCCTGTGCATGCTGAGGTGCGCAGGCTGCTGGCTGAGGAGGCAGTGGGTGAGGTGAAGCTGGTAAAGGCCTACTTCGGTTCTCCTCAGCTACACATCCCCCGCTCGGTGGAGAAGGAGCTGGGTGGAGGTGCTCTGCTCGATATCGGAGTGTACTGTCTGCAGTTTGTGCTGATGGTGTTCAACGGGGAGAGGCCCGAATCCATTCAAGCCACAGGGGTGCTGCTTGACTCAGGTATGATTCAGCACACAGGCCACACAGCAGAGGTGGGATGTAGATTAGTATCATTACCCACACAGCATGAATCAGGAATCACAAATTGGCGATTGAAACTGTTTACCATTAAAAAAAGAGAGAAAAAAGAAGAATCCCCTGTGTGACGCAGAGGGGGAAAAAAAACACTTTTTCATGAACTGTCCAAAATGTAAACACCTTTGGGAAGAATTCTTCACACAGAAAATCCCAGACTTATCTTTAAAATGTCACACTAATCCAAATCCTCCCCTGAGAATACAGTAATGCTGTAAAACTGGCAGGGGAGTATGTAACTGCGTGTCTCACAGCGAGATATCCTTCAACGTAAGACCATCACATTATATGTGTAATTTTCTTTTATCTACCTTCATGTCACATATTTGTCAATTTAATGAGTGCATGAAAAATATTTTTTCATAGTTTTTATCAAAAAGTCATGCTTACAAGATACATACAATCAAACTGAAGTGATCTAAGTGAAGCATGTCTATACAATGTGCCCAGAAATGACCTGAAGTGAACTGAACTGAATGGAACTTGAGAGACACTGATTTAAACAGTGGTATTGTTAGCATTCCTTATTTAATTTATTGCTCACAAACTTGATTGACCCTTGTAATGACTTGCTGTTTTTAAACGTTTGGCAGGAGTGGATGAGTCAGTGGTTGTGGTGATGAAGTTCTCCAGGAAGAGAATGGCCTTCTGTACCTTTTCGATTGCTGCTCGACTTCCAAATGATGCTGTCATCAGTGGCACTAAAGGCTCCATTAAAGTATGTTATGCAAGAAGTCCTGTACAAGACATTTGATTTAATTGAGAAATGATTGAGACATGCAAAGACCGAAGTGACTGCTAATTACTTTCACATTTGATTAAATTGAAGTATTCAGCCACAAATCCATACATGCTGCACATACAGTATATGACATGAATTACCAGTTTAAGGATTCAATCGACACAAAAAATGCCCTTTCTTTTTGCCCTTCAGGTCCTTGGCCCCATGCACTGCCCTACCACTCTGGTGGTGAATGACAAGGAGATGGAGTACCCACTGCCTGAACCCTGCCTCCCTCTGAATTTCACCAACAGCACTGGGCTTCGCTATGAGGCAGAGGAAGTGAGGCAATGCCTGCTTAAAGGTAAGTCATGATAAAAGGAAAGGTGCATATTTGTCTTCAAAGAGATAAAATTGTTTGAACAGCCCAAACTACCGTTTCAAAGGTAAGGTGAGTTTGAAAGGAAGACGCTGCAATTCGGTGAAATAAGATGAAAAAGATGAGTAGTCATACACTAATAAACTCATCAGATTGATTCAAAATCACTGCCATTATCAGCCCTTGGAATGTCCTCTAGCTTGTGCAGTATTCCTACATGAATTTACATAATCTTTGCATCCCTGCTTACATAATTTGTGCATGATTGTGAATATGCGCATGATTTAAACTCAACAGACATGTCTTTCTGTCATTCTGATTTTCCTGTTAAACTGTGACCACATGGTTAATATGACTCCTCCTCATCTGCAGGACTTAAGGAGAGCCCACGGATGCCTCTGGCAGATTCTGTCTTGCTGACAGAGATCATGGATGAAATTAGGAACAAGTTGGGAGTTGTCTTCAACCAGGACAGGCAGTGACATCACTCCAAAGCTGGGCTGTTTCACCTGACCTAAACCTACTCAGATGGAACAGAGGGAGCTGCTTGAGGCAGGCTTTGGATCTTTGGTATAAGCAGATCACTCATGGCACTGTGTGACAAAGCCTGATGCAGATGCAGTGTCATCAATGCAGCTGTGACTTGGAGTGTGCTGTCACTGAATTAAAGATGCAATCTGTCAATTACTGGAACATGTAAATCTTGGGTGTGTTATTAGGGAGTTTGTTTTCCATGGACTTTTTATAGCTCCAAATATAATTATGCTCCAAAGTCACCATGTAAACACATTGTAGATAGTACAATAAGCAAACACTTTCAGTTTTTCTATTACACTGATTAAAAATGTCAGGTTGAAAACATGTGCAAACCAGCCAAATCACAATGTAAACAAAAATTTCTACAGTGTTGTGATGTCACCATCCTTTAATTAAGACCCAGGCCTGTAAAGATAAACCCTGTTGTCACAGTCAGGTGTGTGATTGATGAATCCAATAAAGGACTGATTGCAAAAGCCATGTTTCATTTCCAATATCATCCTCTGGAGAGAAGAGACTCTGAGTGGCATATTTGAATCAAAGTGTTCTGTCATGTCTGACCCTTGCAGCGGTGTACAAATAGATTCATGTTCTCCATACAAAAATAGGTTGCACTGTCTGCTGTTCAAGGTTAGGACAGAAAAAGGCCTTTATGAGTCAGCAAAGTGCATGGCTCATTTAACACCGTTCTCAACCTTTTGGCCTCACAGGACTCCTTAAACCTGGAGGATGTCTCATTGATACAGGATGCAGCCCATGAATGCAAAACAGATCATGAGAAAACATTAGTAGATATTTTCTTTTCAAGCAGAAATAACAAAATGGCATTACCAATGTCACTAATTGCACTGTTTGCACTGTGTCTGTGCCACATTTATTCAACAAAGAGGTTACTTCAGGTGGATCACTCAACTTTAAGTAATATGATGACAAACATCGGCCCTACCACAATGTCCCTGTCAGTCAGCTCTTACCAGCACCAAGGGGGCTAGTACTATGACCTCTGACCTTTGACCACCCTTGGTGGTGGAAAAAGAAACATTATATTACATGGGCTGACATTGAACATGAAGATATCTGCAGCTCTTATCTGTGAAATAAAGTTTATAGCTTGATGTGTACTTGGTAGTGGCATTAACACTAATGTCAAAATATAAGATAAAAGGTTGTTATATAGTGAAAAACGAATGAAATGCAGCTTGTTTATTCCATTTTTATTTGCTCAATCATCACTAATTAGCTGGAGGTCACACACCTGTCAAGACAAGCTAACATCTTTGATAATCATCATTATCATCATCATCATCATCGTCACCACATCATGTTATTCTGTGCAACATTACGTCACACATTCAAAATTAATACTGTGCCTCCACCTTGTGGCGAGAAGCTGCCGCAGCAGCTGGTATGAACTCGACCTGTCAGTTTGCTGTGTCCAATATGGCAACCAGATGGGGAATCTGTAGCGCGGGGAAAATCAGTCATGACTTCACTGTGGCCCTGAAAACTCTTCCTCCTGAAGACCATCAGGTATGAGTATTAGAAGACGCTTAGACAAACACACCCTGTGATTCAAATCTTAAAACGCCTGGTCAGGACTGTGTGAAGTGTATTGCTCCGTGCAGACCGTCTGATCTGTTCCTGTCGATTCTCATTTTATTCTGTTCAAATCAATTTTTAATCAAATTACAAAGACATCAAGTCGCAGGTGTGCAACCTGCAGCTTTAGAGAGCCATAAGTCACTGAAACCCGACGTCAGATTATGGGATTTACACACTATAATCTGCAGCGTTTCCAACACTTTGACTTAGTTTTTACCGTAAGATACACACTAAACGTGCACTGCATAACCAAAGAATTACGGTATACGGCTTTTCGTTGTTTAAAATTGAAGCAATACAGTATTCAAATGTCAAATTAAGCTCTGTAGTGCTAAAATTAAAAGTCTGAGAAAAGCAGAGTTCTGTTCTTGCATACCATCAAATTATTATTTGGGTTATACAGGAAATCTAAAAGGGCAACACCCGAGTTTATATATAGTAGTTGGGAAGATAATATTTGACTTCAGTCTAAGCATCAATTTTGGCATATAGAATGCAACAAGTTAGATTATACCTTTCATTAAGGTAGGAGAAGAACACCTTGTTGTGGTAACAATTTTGAATTGTATTCATAGGTTGTAGCCGTGGCAGCTCGCAAGTTGGAGGATGCACAGAAGTTTGCCAAAAAGCACAGCATCCCCCAAGCATACGGCAGCTATGAGGAGCTGGCCAGAGATCCAAACATCGGTCAGTTTGTGTCAGACCTGGGTCAAATTTGAGTAGTTGATGGATCTTACCATTTGGTATTTTAATTGCTTTGTACAAAATCAAAGGTGAAACTTTCCAACACAGCAAACCCTTCTTCTGTTCAATCTCCATTTATTCACACTTCAATTTGACCCAGAACTGTTTTTTAATTCCTGTCCTTTTAGATAATATTTTACAAAAAATAATCTCACTTCCTACATGCTCTCTGGTCTGTGTGTTTCTGTGTGTTTGTGTGCCCATGTGTGTGTGCAGATGTGGTTTATATTGGCGTTATCCACCCCTACCATCTTAGCACTTGTTTGCTGTATATGAACGCTAAGAAGAATGTGCTGTGCGAGAAGCCGCTGGCCATGAACACTAAGGAGGTGAAGGAGATCCTGGCCTGTGCCAAGAGGAATGACGTCTTTTTCATGGAGGTATGGATTGAAGCAGACCAAACTGACTGCAGTGTTTTTTTATGTAATACTCACATTATTAATATGTCCTAAAAGAACAGTACATAGACCACATAAAGCCTGACTCATATAGGTGGACGAACAGTCCTGTGTTCAACTGCAGCTAAGAGCATTAGTTACTTTGCATAGTAAGACCGACCAGCTTAAGTACTGAACTAAATGTAACTGTAATCACATCCCTGTGTCCTTTGCTCCAGGCTGTCTGGACCCGATTCTTCCCGGCCTCAGTGGAAATCAGAAGGCTGTTGGCCCAGGGGGAGGTGGGCGAGGTGAAGATGGTGAGATCAGAGTTTGGTGTGCCAATAATGCACATACCAAGAGCAGTGGAGAAGGAGCTGGGTGGAGGAGCAATGCTGGATATTGGCATCTACTGCCTGCAGTTCATATGCATGGTCTATAACAGAGAGAAGCCAGAGTGTATCCAGGCCACGGGGTTCTGCCTGGAGACAGGTAACAATAAAGAGGGTCTCACAGATATCATTTCTAAAGCAAAGGTATCACTTTATTCAGATACAAATCTGTAAAAACATGGCAAGGTGTTGCACTTTCACACTAAAGCTGTGTAAATTCATCTACAGTGGTGAGAATTATCGGTTCATTCTGGGTTTTTCTTGCTGTGGCAAAACAACCCTTTTGCTCACATAAAGAAAGAAGTCTGACGACATCTTGTTCACCACTGCTTCCTCTTTTTGGAGAAAGAAATCACACACAGGTCACATGAGTTGTTTACCCACTGAGTTTTTAAGTTGGAACAGTTGGAGTTGTTTTTGCTGTGCTAGTATGATGCCTGTGTGAAATGAGATTTTTAACAACTACGTGATGAACTATCACTCTGTTTTATTAGCTCTCATATGTCTGATAAGACTTCTTCTTCACCTTTTATCTCTGTACTTTTGTTTTTTACGTGTTAACTGGCACAGGATAAGGTTTGAAAGTCCAGATACTATTACACTATGATTGCATTGCACACTTGTATTCTTCAGTGTAAAACACAATAGCAGTCTACAATAGCACAGTAGATTTTGCAATCAGTATGGAGGATGTCTTATGCAGCAGTGGACAGCATATCATAACAATCATTTATGTAGCACTTACTATTATTATTATTATTGTTGTTGTTGTATCCAGGCTCTGAAGAAGACAGGCTGTTGCCAAAAGTCAGTTTAAGGATTAAAGTCACTTGCTGTATTACCGTCAATGTGCTCCTGCCTCTTGACAAGTTTTTGTGTTGTTCGCTGCCTACAGTGTTTACGTTTTTTATTTAACATGGATTATAAATACACATATGTCTATGTTGTTGCAGGAGTGGATGACACTGTGGTTGTCACTCTGAAGTTCTCCAAGAACAGGATGGCAGTGTTTACTTGCTCTTTGGGTGTACAGCTGCCCAATGATGCCATTATTGCGGGCACAAAGGGAACCATCAAGGTAGGTCATCACACGAAGGATTTATGACCCAATAATATTCAAATCATTGTCTGAAACACAGCAGTACATTACAGTACATTTGCATGTTCAAAATAAAATTGGAGGTTGATAAGTGAAATAAGGTAATCTGTCAAGCAATATAGGAAGGACATTAGAGATTAACATAAAGGGATTTTTTTCACTGAGCATGATATTCTGTACATACAGTAATTCAATATCTGCTGTCATTTTTGTGAAGATCTTCTGAAGGCATGTTTTTTTTTTTAGATCCCTGCCCATATGTGGTGTCCCACAACATTAGTGGTGAATGGGAAGGAGACTCAGTACCCGGTACCAGAACCCTACTTGCCTCTCAACTTCATCAACAGTACAGGGATGCGATACGAAGCAGAGGAGGTTCGACAGTGTTTGCTCAAAGGTATTGTGTGAGAGGTTTAAATTCATGTATAAACAACATGGCTAAAACTGGCACAATCAGTATCTGTCAGGCAGTTACTTGTTATATGCATTTTCAACACAAGGTGGCATCAGAAACACAGAAATGGTAACAGCCATTTACTGTGTTTGTATGTGTGGATCTAACATTATACTGCATGTGTTCTGAATGTTTTTTCCCCCCCCAATGTAGGGCTGAAGGAGAGTGCAATTATGTCCCATGCTGACTCTCTTCTGCTGGTTGAGGTGGAGGACGAGATTCGCAGGCAGGTGGGGGTTGTGTACAGCCAGGACTGCCAGTAAATGTTGAACATGCACTGATGTCTCTTTTGAATAGAATGAGGATATAATGGAGATTACATTGCTTTAACTGTAATTTACGTTAATATACTGTCAGTGAGGACTAGGATAAAGAGTGAGGATAAAGAAAGACAGTTTTCTATGACCTGTTTATCTTTGTCTTATTTGGCGGACCATGGTTTGCTTTAAAAAGGGTAAATTTGTTCTGATCCAAGATGCTTAACATATTTTTAAGCTGCAATAATAAACCTATCCACAACCTCACTGAATAAGTTAGGTTGAACTATTCACTGAAACACTGTAAAACCTCTGATCATTTATAAAATAAATTTTCAATGCCATCATTTCTAGTTTTTCCTTTTTTTTTTTTTTTTAACATGAATCAAGTTAATGCAGTACCACCTGTAAAGTTACACATAAATCCATGATTATTCACTGTCAAACAAAACATTTGCAAGGCAGAGTTAAGTGCTCATCTCTTTTATTGATGGAAATCCAGTCGTTTAGGACAGCTCAGTACACCAGCTAAACTTTATATTACCCCTTTACATTTAGTTAGTTCTTATACTCTAGAATTACAATCAAAAGCATGTTAGACACATGAACACAGCAACAGCGGGTCACTGATGTAGAAAGAGACAAAGACAAGCCAGGGGGGTTCTACCCATCACCCAATGGGGCTGAGGGGGACAGGGTTTCATCCCTACATCAGGTCCCCTGTGAAAAAAAACCCTAAAAAGTGCTCATTAACATCAGTCAACTTTAGTGAACCATACATGATTCATAAGTAAATATGATCCAAATGCAAATAAATTTTAAAGGCTTCATGACACGTCTAAAAACACAAATACAGTAACTACCTTGAACACCTCTGAAGTGGACATCCAAAACTAACATTTCTCTATAGTTAGACAAAATATAAGTAGTCATGGATGTCTCAAAACACAACTTCACCATTCACAATAGTCAAGTATAATATAGAATGTAACATTGTCTGGAGTAGTTTAGGAGTGCAACACGTACAGATACACTTAAAATACAGTGAAAGCTGGCATAAAGAGAGGACACTTCATACAGACAGCACTACAGAGGGATCTGTTTGGGTGGAGTGGTGGAGCTGAGGCTGCACTGTGGAAGGAGCCCTTGATTGAGGATGCCACTATTTTGTTCATCAATTCGGCAGAGGAGTGCGATAAGTAAAATGTTACGTTACTAAAAAGTGCTCTGTCATTATCAGCCTGCTCGACCATCAACTCCAACTAAACAAAAGCCAATATGCGCATGCATATGGATCAGGACGCATTCACTCTTATACTGGTTCACTTTAAAGAATACAAGTGTTTGAGTGAATAAATACAGCAGTTTCTGGTCAGGGTGTATTAATCTGAGGCCCTGAAGACTGGTTTGATTGAGAGATTTGAGAGGAATGGACATAAAGTGGAAATGTACAGAACAGAAGCCTCCACTCCCATCCAAAATAGCTCCTGGGTCATGAAGGCTATACTCTATTCATTTTTGATCTTTTTTTTTTGTATTATTGCCTAAATCCTAAAATAGTTCAGGTTGACTCTGAGCCTGTGTGTTGGTCGATAAGGTCTGTGAGTGGGAGTGGAGTGTGGGGTGGAGAGCTATGAAAGATAGATGAAGGTGGAGGGAGAAAACAGAGATGCTCTGTTGGCCGTTCAGGGCACCAGAACCACACGCATGGTATTGGTGTAACCAGAGCCTGGACGCCAGCCGGTCAAGACGATGACAACATCACCAGCCTTGAAGAAACCCCTGGCTTTGCCTGGAAATTAAACATAAAATCAAGAAAGCATTGTTTATTTGATCTATTAAATTCTATTAAGCAGTGTCTTAGATCAAATGTTCACAGCAGTAAGAAAGATGCTGATTTTCATCCAAGGATTCCACTTAGGTTTTTTATTTTTTGACAGTGACTGTTGTTGAATATATGTGAACTTCTTTTGCAACACTTTTAAATACGATAAACTTTATTGTCCTACTCAGGGAATTTGTCTTGGACTCTTTAGCTGCACCGCGAATGTCTTGACAAAAAATACAACCTGTCACCATAGTGTTAAAAATGATTGCCTTCGGCCTTAAGCAGCTTTGTTAAGAAATGTATTAGAGGTTGGAACAAATGAATTCTTAAACGGTTGAGTATGCAGTGAGGGACTCTGTATCGTCTGCCAGAGGGTAGGAGGTCATACTCTGAATGAAGGATGTGAGAGGGGTCATTTACTATCCTCTGGGCTTGCCTGAAGCCAATATCTCCTAAAGCCTAACAGTTTGTTAGTAAATGGACTGCAGGGTCTGGTAGTCACGTTTTCCCAATCACCTTCATGGCTGTGTGTACCAGACGAGCAAGTTTAGTTTTTAGTTTTGCCGTGAGGTTGCCATACCAGGATGACATCCAATATCTGGCTTAACTTTCTAGCACTGCCTGGTAGAATAAGAACATGATGCTTTTGTACACCCCATATACTCTTAGTCTGCATAGAAAATACAATCTCTGCTGTAAACGAGAACACAAGCTTTCAACATGCACAAACCAAGATATTTATATGAGCTAACCTGCTCAATGGGTGAGTCGTGTATAACAACAGGTCTATGGTCCCCTACTGATCTTGGGCAAGTATTGCATAATGAAAATGATACAGGTGTAAAGCCTTACCCATATCCATGGCAAAGTTGACACGCATGTCGACGTCCTCAGCCCACACATCGTTGGAGGGCTTGGTGTAGAGGACGGGGAAGATGCCGCGGTACAGGTGTGCTTGGCGAGCTGTCTGGGCGTTACGGGTCACAGCGAGGATTGGGGCACGGGGCCTGTACCTGGAGATCAGGTGGGCGGACCTGCAAATACACACAGAGAAAAGACATGGTTGAGCATTAAAGTTACCTCGCACTGTATTTTTCTTTAAACTAATGATCAGAACAGTATGGCCAATTCATTCTGAGGATTAGAAAGGGAAATGGCAGAACAAGTTAAATGCTAAAACACTGAGTTATGGATGCTTCAGGTATCTCCAAGCACACTAAATCTGTTTTCTCCTGGTTTGCAGAGTCAGAGAGAGACTCAGTTACCAAGGCAATGTGTTCTATATATTACATAAAGAGTAGAGATTTAGATATACATTCATAAGCAACACTACTAAAAACTATAACTCATTAACCTGAATACTTTCTGCATGTAAATTAACACCATGCAGACAAATTCTTGGAAGAATCTATGCAGTGTGATTGGTAGCTCTGAACATCCACAAACATGCTTTCAGGTACTCTGGTTGATTGAGACTCCTCAGATTTAGAAGAAATATGCTTTGATGATTAATTAAAAACAATAAATATGCTGAGTTGTCCTGCCCTAACAGGTGCAGTAAAACAACAAGATAGTCAGGGAAGTCTAATCAGCCAAAATAAGTGACAACACTAATGATGTATCATGGGTGTCCAGAAGCTTTAGGTCACTATCAGTGGTTAAATCCAAATGTCCACCCTCAAACACTGAAGGCTCAGGACTGTCCCGTTGTGAAATCAAGCTTTTGTGAGGCTACACTGCTGCAACAAGTCTATATATACACATGGTGGCAAGCACTGTGTGTACAACCAGTGATTTACAGCAATGTTTTGACATATTTGTGACTATGCGGCACTCCATTTTATTAGATCTCATATGCAATGGGAGCTTTTCATTTCACTGGTCAGAGAGACCTCAGACCCTGGTAAGATACTTTTACTGAAAGCTATCCTATTCTTCATGAAGCATTCTGAGCCTTTTTGAACCACAGGTGACTAAGGTTAAAAGGAAGCCTGCAAAGGATGGACATTGGGACCAGGCCAGTGACAACCCCCCCTCTTACTAGCTCCTTTTACACAGCCTGTTCAAGGTGAAAATGTTGCACCATTATTCCACCTTACCATTCTGTTTAAAAAGGTATGAAAATGGAAAGGGGGGGCACTGTTGTTAAGCCATTAAGCTGGCAGAAGAGGTGGTCACATCACCAGATTGTCATTTGTGTAAAAAAGGTAGAGTCAACATGGTGGGACTACACATCCCAGATGCCAATGCTGTTGTGTTACACGTCATGCCTCTGATTCCATAACGCTGGTATGCTATCTAAAAATCACACACAGGGATGGTATCATGTTGGCTTTGTTTGGTTCAGTGTAAAAAAAAGGGAAAGCTGGCAAAGTGATGGATCTTCCTTATGGCAATATTGCAGGATGTCTGTATTATAAGAGGGGCAACTCTTACAATCATCTGTCTCCACCCACCCTATGAAACAGTGTAATTCAGACACATGCACGCACACACACACACACACACACACACACACACACACACTGACAACACCTTACCTTTGGGACCAGGGTTATTTCTATCCTTTTCTTTCTTACCTCCCAGTCTTGGTGAGAACAATTATGGCACTGGCGCAGCATTTGAAGGCGGACTCAACAGCTCCAACAGCTACAGCCTCTGAGGGGTCTCTGGTCAGTTGGGAGTGTCTTCTCAGCTCCTCAAACAGCTGTCTGTGGAAGGTGGCTGCCTCGGCCTCCCGTGCTATCTAAGCCCCAAATGACCATGAGGGAAGGGTGGGGGGGGGGGGGTTACTCTCAACCACACACCACTACTACTGCACACCAAGTCATTCACACCCCTGGGAGTGTCTGGAAAACACTTAGCTAGACTCCTGGTTAAAGTCAGTTGGTAATGTTGGGCTGACTGCTACTTAAGAGAGGCCCAACAACATCAGTCAAGGGTGACAGTAGGAGAAAAACTGTTGGGTTAATGTGTTAATTTGTACGTTCTTACGCTAACGTTTTACTCTTTAACCAGTAGTCTACTTTGGGTGTTTGCCAGGCCCTCCTAGTTACCTGCTCAGTCAGTCCCTGTCTTGCCCTACTCTCCCTCTCTCAGACTATGAGCACCGACACCAGTGTCCTCTTCGACCCGTGAGGATCAGATATCCTGCCTACCTTCCAGAGCCTGTGAGAACAATCATCGCAGAGGCTAAGCTCTTAAAGGAGGCTTCAACAGCGCCAATTGCAATGGCCTCAGCAGGGTCTTTGCAGTGCGGCGTGGAGCGACGCAGGTCCTCAAACACCTGCCGATGGAACATGGCTGCCTCGGCTTCACGAGCAATCTGGCACAGGTGAGGGCAAGATGCATCAAGCAAAGGCATTCCCACACCAGGCAAACGCAGATGTAAAATGAAGGAAATGACAGGAAAAGAGGAAAAGGGAAAGGAACACAGGAAACAAAGAGGGACAATGTTAAGAGACACAAAAGTGGAAGGTAATAGTGAACAGAAGGGACAGAAGTAAAGAACAGGAGGGATAGTGAATAGAAGAGTTTAGGTGTGCAGTTAGTGGGGGAAAACATGAAAACATCAAAGTTAAAACATCAAATAGTCAAAACCACTTACATGATGTATTGAATGTAAAATAGTACATTAGAGCTCATGCTAATCTGGAGTTAAGGCAACTGTACAGCTGAAATTATCCTTTAAAAAAAGGACTGTTCAACCTTTAACTATTGTAAAACTGAGGGCAACTGGGAGTTGAAAAGAGGAACTAAAAATGCTACACACTGCACACAAAGATGAAGAGAAGCATAAATACAGGAAGAATAAACAAGAGAATTATAAAGATTGAAGTAAAAGAGAAAAAGAAAATGTCAGATGGAAGTTTAGAAGCAGAGTTAATCGGTGTAAATTTTTTCACTGGTAAACTAGTTTTCTCAATAAAAAGTATGGTTTTAGGGAGATACAAGCCCTATTTACATCAGACTGTGAGGCACCCCATGCAACTTAAACATAAGAGCAATAAGCCCAGTGGAACTGCAGGAATGCTGAGTCACTGCATCTGCATAGCAGTGCAAAAAAAAAAAGCTGAGCCGAGAACAGTGGAGCCAAGAAGGGCCTGAACAATGAAAGAAGGCACAGGCTAGATAGCATTAACAGCATTATCCATCTATGCCATTCATACTAACGAATTATTGACAACCTTCATAAAGGTGGTTTATTTGCGTCTGTCCCTAACTAGCAATCCCCCTCCCCCTAACACACATAGGCATTAAGGATGCAAATTTTAAGCCATTTCCTTGTCAGCCACATTAATGATCAGTAACTGATTAATCATTAAAAGCTTACAAAATATGAAAGTGTACAGTACCAGTCATAGGTTTTCACATATGCCTCATTCAAGAGAATGGGAAGGTATGACTGGTACTGTACATTTGTACATTTAGGGTTAGACATGCACTGTAAATTTATGCTGATAAAGTTGTGCAGGTTAGTTTGGGGGATACTATGGAAAGAAACTGAAGAGCAGCCATGGTGAATTGGATAAATGAAGTGCAGGCGACAGACATTTACTTCAGTTTGGTTGGATGCAAATGTACCAACATTTTATAAAAAGGTAATTATCATCTTTTACTATGTAAAATTTGAATTAGTCTAGTGACTGAAACACAGACACAGCAACTTTACACATTATCAATATTTTTAGCCTTGATTGAGCAAATGTTTAACCGATTTATTTATTGATTGTTTATTGACATAATTAACAGGCAGTGAAAGTCTATCAAAGCTTCCGGTTGGCCTGATGCTCCTGCTGACACCAACTTTATCAGCTGAAGTTTGGCCAAGTGGAAAAAAAGCTGTGTCAATTGACAACTGAATGAGAAGTGATAGATGTGCTCAGGTGAACACAAAAAAAAAAAAAACAGAAAACACAAAAGCTTAATCTCCCAGAAGCTGCTAATGATTTTTTTTTTTTTTTTTTTTTTTTTTTTTTTTATTTGACAAATCATGCAAAATCATCTCATGAACATAATTTCTCTTATCAGCCTTACTTTTCAATTATAGCAATTTGTTCTGTGCTTATAGATAATTTCCATGCTTATTATGGTTATATTTAATCTACATTAACTCACCATGTGCTGTGTGCGTACTGCCTCCAGAGGGTACTCTCCCTTGGCAGTCTCTCCACTCAGCATGATGCAGTCAGCTCCGTCCAACACAGCGTTGGCTACGTCACTTCCCTCAGCGCGGGTGGGCCTTGGCTTTTTGATCATGCTCTCCAACATCTGAATGGTGTTCAGAGGATAACATCAACAAATCTGAACATAAGATGTGTCGGGGCAAGTTAACTGGAGTATGCACTACTCTGCTTCACATTCACACAGCTGGACATATATACACACATAAAATCTGTGCAGTACAGCCAGTCATCTGCCAGTCTTGGTTAACATAAGCTCCTGGGAGAAATATAGCCAAAGAAATACAGTATGACCTTTGCTGTTATCTGACCTGAGTGGCACATGTGATTGGCTTGCCAGCTCTGTTGCAGCGACCAATCATCATTTTCTGGGCAAGGAAGACCTTTTCTGTGGGGATCTCAATACCCAGGTCACCACGGGCAACCATGATACCATCACTGGCCTCCATGATCTCATCAAATCTGGAAAACAGACAGAAAATAACTATTTACCACATTTATCACATAGTACAACTATCAGTTATCATAGGATGTTAGATTTTTTTTTGTTAGGATTTGGTCTTAGGCATTTTCCCCTTTATTGGACAGCTCACAGCAATGAAACAGACAAGAATATACCCTGTGACAAAAGCTGAACCCAACATATAGAAAAGAGAAAAGAAAGAACCCTTGATCCACACACCTGCGTACACCCTCGTGGTTCTCGAGCTTGCTGATGATCTTGATGTCTTTGCCTTTCTCTCCCAGCACTGCTCTGACAGCGTGTACGTCTGCCGCTTTGCGGATGAAGGAGGCAAAGACCATGTCGACTCCCTGCTCCAAGCCGAACGTCAGGTCTTGGATGTCCTTTTCTGAAACAGCAGGCAGGTCTACAGCAGCACCAGGGAGGTTCACTCCCTTCTTACTACCCAGGGTGCCACCGTTCTCAATCTCGCACATGAGGAAATCAGAGCCTGGAGAGGCAAGAAAATATTAAAGAACTTGAGTTTTCCAAACTTTCTAATCAATCACAAGCACACTACACAAATTATGAATGAATGAAAATAACAGACACACTATAACATCATTATTTAACCTAGGGTGCCACTTTCAGGCACTGTTCCACTCACCAATCTCCTTGACCTGCAGGGATATGAGTCCATCATCAATGTAGATCTTACTGCCAATGTCCACTACTTTGGTGATGTTCTTGTAGTCGAGCCAGAGGATATCTTCACCACATTTTTCCTGGTAACTATCATCCAAGGTAATCTTGATCATGTTACCCTTCTTCAGCTCCACCTCAGCTGTGCCACTCTGTCAAATGATCAGTTTTACTTTGTGTTAGGGATATATTCATGCAACATTGCCAACGAAAATAAGAAAAAAATAACAAAAGAATACTGTTAAGGTACAAGTGTAGGAAACAGGTGGTATTGAACTCACTCCCTGGATGAGGCCAGTCCTGATCTCTGGGCCCTTTGTGTCCAGAGCAATACCGATAGGCCTGTACTGGATACTGCCAGGCTCGAAGCTCTCACATGCCTCCCGTATATTGTTGATGGTCTCTGCATGGTACTGAAGAAAGGAAGAGGCCAACATCACATTGAAATTATCCTCAGAGTAAAAAAACTATAGCAAGATATACAGAAGAAGCAGCTGCTCAAAGACAGAGATATGTTGATCAAATCTGTTACCCCTAACCTGCCTTTTTATCTGATCCTCTGCTGTTAGTGCACACATTGAAATAGAAAAAAAGACAAAAAACAATTTGGTAGTATCACAGGTATATGAGTTACTCTAAGATCTAGGTTTTATATAGGGCAATTAAAAGATAAGGTTCATCTGACAACTCATACAGTCATAAACATGAGACACACTGTCAGCAGCACTAAGAGGAAATAAAGTTCTTTTTACAACCCTTAAGGTGAGTAACTGTGAGTCTTTCAGTTTAAAATAAAGTAACCAAGTTTAATTAAATTAGGTCCAAGACCTATGATGTTATATTTTATAGGTAACATATCTATAAATTGTTGGGAGTAGTAGACTGGATCAAACAGTATCACACAGTATGACACACAGAGTAGTCATCACAAGTATGCGTCCTTGACCATAGGTCATATCTTACTCTTATAATACATGAAACACCACCTATAAAAGATCTGTGTATTTTGCATCAAGTTTCCATTATGAGCAAGTCAGCTGAGGAAGTGCAGTGTGTCACAGTAGGAAATCCCTCAGTAAAGTTGGTGGTGAACAATAGACACGAAGAAACTAAAAAATTTGAATCCTAGCACGAGAGAAAAAAAGTAGACTTCCGTAAAATCATTAATTTTTGTGGTCTCATATTGCTTACACCACCAACAGGGTGTGGCATCCTAAAATTCTAAAGGATGACACAAACATGTGGGAAGGTGCACTTGTGATGCCAATTAATTTATCAAACTTTGAAAAAATGTATTTTTCATAAATAATAACATGGGAATTTTACCAACTAACGTACGTAACAAGGCCTGCTAAAGTAATCCACTATAAAATACTGAAAAGAAATTCAAGAAGAGTATTGTATTGAGGACTGTCATGTTACCAATTCGGCCATCTTTACCCAGGTTGATAAACATGTAGTACAGTGTTCATGGCTTTGCAGACAGCCGTCTGTTGCACGTGGCTTATGCTGCCCCCCTGGGGCAGGGTTTTAGGTAATAACTTAAGTGGCAGGTAATCACATTGGCTGCCTTTCATAATGACAACATGTTGAGCTGCACTACACTCACGGCACTATGACTAAAAGGAAACTTGGACAATGTCACCATCTGTAGAAAAGAGGACCCAATTCAAGATTTTTATGCAAGATGCCAAACCTTCAAAAAGTTGAAATGTCATGATGTGAAGCCAGAAATACATATGGATGACATTGTTGCTAGTGTTTATCTGTAGTATATTTCAGCATTTCAGTGGGAGAGGGAGGCAAGGTAGACAGTGTTATGTTTTATGATCAATGCTGCTCATTGAAATTAGAGCAGGTGGCTGAGATTATGTAAGTTCAGGTCCATAATTTTAAATTACATTAAATATAAAGTGAAAATACGGTTGAATGTTCAGTTACATGCATTTAGTTCTTTCAAGATTTTTCACACTGGATTAAGAAATGTAACTTGCAAAATAATGTACTTTTCACTTCCCACTTTGGTTAAAAGTGGACTGACCTTGGCTTTAGTTTGTGTACACACCCACTTACAGAATCTAGGCATGTTGCCTGCTGAGTAGATAAAGCAAGGGCAAGAAGCTACAGATGACGCATTTATAGTACACCAAGCCCACAGAGCTCAGGTGTCTTTTGTTGTTCCCTGAATCTCAGCCTAGGCCAACCTCCAATCCTGCTGAAACAACTAGACCTATACAAACCACAGAACCTTTACACTGAGGAGGAAGAAATAATCCATCCCAAGACCTCAAACAGAATTTATTATTTCTATATTTATTATGTCTATATCTTTGACAGGTATAATACTAAAAACAGTGCATCCTTAAATGTGCCATTTATGCTTCATGCCTGTGAGTACAGTGAAATAAAATAAAATAAAAACAACAACAACTGTGATCACCTTACAGAATCTCTGTCTACAAGGTCATCTTGTACAAAAATGTTAAAATGTTAAATGATATCTGATAAAGTGACACACTGTAGAAGAGACCAAAGGAATTCTGGATAATTCTGTTGATAAATCTGATGACCCTCTGGACACAAGTCCCTAACTTCTCAGGATCCTGAAGAGCAGAGTCAGGCTGTCAGGTAGCTTCAGTTGTTTCCTTATCCAATTCAGATCCCTCAGCTAATTCAGAGGGGGGGTTTTTGGGGTTATTTTTTTAAAGATATAATAACAGGTATAGTCAAGGAGGATGCTTTACATTTGAAACCTGTTGAATTTTGAAGATATCTTTTAATTTAACTTTGGCTCATATCTTATAGTTCATAAATAACCCCAATAGAGTGTTTTTAGGTTAGATCAACAAAAAGTATAAAATTGTTCTGTTGGTCTGTCCTCCCCAAACCCTGAAAAGTGAACACAAACACTTTACAATGTGGGACACAGCTCTTAAGACCTAATCAGGCTGCATCACACTGACTTGAGCTTGGTTAGCTATCCTAAACTCTAATCTTAAGTAAGTTAGCACTACTGTTTTCCCCCCATTCAAACTGGCTGTCTTAGTGTTGCTTAAAGCCAAGCTGATAACAGTTGATCATGAAATACGTGCTTGTGAACTGTGAGCACTGCTGACCATCTTCTTTCACCATAGTTATTTCATGCATAAAGTCACCAAAACTGTCTGAAAAGCTGGAAAAAGCAAGATAGGAAAAAGCAAAGATTGCCAAAAAGATCAACATACCGTCCAATGCTATTCTGTGATAAAGCACAGAGCCATGTTTAATGTAAATTATCAGCACAGTTTGAACGTGACTTAATAGTTTGGCTTGCTGTACCGGCCAAGTTCATTTACACACTAGAAAAGGTTGTGAAAAGACCCACCTCATGTGAGCCATGGGAGAAGTTCAAGCGAGCAATGTTCATTCCAGACTTGATCATCTCCTTCAGCATATCCACAGAACGAGAGGCAGGTCCTGGAAACAGTTATAGAAAGAAAAGGATTTAAAAAGGGTTTTAAAACCTTTTAAATGCTGATTTTATTCATTTGTCTGCTCAAGTAATTGTGTATTATTTGAAATAAAAAAATGTAGTTCTCCAAATTAATAAAACTTGATCAGGGAATACGTTTAATTTTCTGTGTAGGTCCAGTTCTACTCATTTTAAGTTTAAAAAAAAAAAAAAAAAAAAAAAAAAAGACACTACTTTCATGTGAATAAACAGATTGTACATATTTAAAAAGCTGTATTCATATGTTCATAGAGTACATTGTGAAAGAAAAGACAAGTTACAGTCAAAATGCCAATGTCCAAGTAGCCTGCCTTGTTCCCAAAGATGGATGAATAACTAATAATTAAATGTGATCTAAAAATGGAACAAATATTCCAAATATCTCTAGCTACCACATTTCCCAGCTATGAAGCTGACAAGTTAGATGTTATGACAACCAATAATAATAATAATAATAATAATAATAATAATAATAATAATAATAATAATAATAATAATAATAATAATCCAAATCTATCAAAATGAGACCCAGGCTCTACAACATGAATTTTTCTTTGACTGCATTAGATAGTAAACCCATAAAATGATACAGGTTTGTACTGTACTGCCATAATTTAGTTATTCATTAATCATTTCTGTAAATGTGTTAATTGTGCCAGCTGGCTACTTGACATCTTGCCAGTGGTCAACTGGCAAGATGTTGATGAAACTGGTGATTATGTGTTTGAGTCTCTCTGTCTGCAGGTGTGCAGAGTGACAGTGTTGACCAACCAATAGTGCAGATGATGCCAGTGTTGCGGGCAGTGGTGGGTTCAGAGTCGATGTCCAGCAGGCACATGTGTTCCAAGAAAGTGTCAGCCATGGCAGCGTTAAGCTGCTGCGTTTGGATGAAGGCAGAGCCCATGTCTAGAGACTTTGGCTGTGGCATGGCGATCACTGGTGTATCGTGAGAGGTCCTGCAGGAAAAAGTGAGAAAAAAAAAAAGGTAAACTATAAAGGACAAAAACTATACTGAAAGCAGCCAACAACTCTAAGTGATTAAATAGTTTGCCAACTACTTAAAAATGCTATAAAGCATATCTGATTTTTGGCTGGTTACATGCATCAAGTGGCTATTAGAGGCAACCAAAAGTCAAAACTAAAGAGCATTTGTCTGGTGGCACGAGATAATTCTGCACTGTGTATGTATTTATGTAAAACTCAGAACTAACAGATATGTCACACCGGTCAGCGATTAATGGCACTCAAGGGTTCGCCAAGTGTCCTTAGCAACATACTGCACATAATCCTGCTATGTAACTGACCTTGCAGTAGTGAAGTCAAGGAGAAGGAGAATCTCCCAGTGTGAATTAATCATTTAATTAAGTTGATTGCTGGCATGTGTAGTAAAACAAGGAGCAATGACCGCTGTTTTAACTCCAGCATATCTACTTGTAACTATCCTCAGCCACCAAGGCTGAACAATAAAGTTTATGAAACCTTGTCAGTGCAATTCTGATAATAATGTTAAATAATGTTTGCATAAGACTATTTCTTGTATTACTATTTGACTTTTAAGTAGGTTTGCACAATCTATGGTTTATACAGTGAAGAAATGTATGCCAATGATAACTGAGAAAAAAAATCTCTCCTGCTACCTTGGCTTGCTGTCTGATATACTAAGAAACATGCCACAACTAATACCATTGCACATCACTGCCTCTGTACTATTTATTTAGAGTAGAATAGTAAAGCTTATTGGGCTGCTGTTGTATTGTACATTCTGTTCTCCCCCACTCACTTCCCTATGAGCTATATAGCAACAACCCATCATGAAGCTCATCTGCAGGGCAGGAATTGCCAAGCTTTCATAATGACACTTTCATCACTTCTTTCTAGCCAGCAACGCATAACCGTACTGTAAAAACGTCCCCTGCAAGTGCTGTAGCCCAAAACATATTACATCAAATCCTGTGCACTGGTAAATTGCTCAATACAAATGAATGTCTTTTCTGAGTCTTTTTATCTTTTTGGTCTATGCATGACAGAATAATGAGGCACTCTGTAAACTCTTTATAGCACGACATTAAGGCATGTTTCAACAAACTGCCAATGTTGCACTGTAGGTGTATTTCAGCAGGATGTAGCATTGCTACTCTACATTGACAATGAATGCTGCTTCTACTATGACTCTGGCTGCTGTGGTTATATAACTACCCACGTCAGAGAGCACAGCAGACTGAGGCAGAAACGCTTGATTCAATAGCCAATCTGGTGTTATGATAGAAACTAGAAATGAGTGTGATTCACTGGCACACAGTCTGAGCCTCAGGAGATGGAAAAAAATAGTCATGAATTTCATGTGTTTTCAAAAAAGAACAAAAAAAAAAAAACTGAATCTTTTTGCTCAAACGATTATTTCTAATTGATTAACTACTAATCATTGGAGCTTGAGAGGAACCAATAAACATATACAGTATATACTGTATGACAATGGGGTCTAATAGCTGACACCAATTTAAAAAAACATATATATTTTTGTCAATTACCTTCAAAATTTCTACCTTCAAGGTATGTTTTGGCTGTGAACAACTATTTCAACAAACACTGCCAAATTAGGAGCTCACTTCTCTTTGCCAGTCTCACAGGTCTCAGTCCAAACCACCCAGTGAAGAGATTAGGTTCCTCTATTTAAATTATATATTGATGTGCACAACAATAAAGAACAGTCTCACTGGTTTCATCTTTGGCAGAACAACAGGTTTACAAAGTGATATCTCTTTAAGGTAACGCTCTGCGATCATTTTCTTATCCCTTCTGAAGGAAGACTTGTCCTTCATAACCGACAATGACCAGACAGTCCTACTGAAAACGAGGAACAAGAGGTGCATCTAGACCCAGACTAGGAAATCTACAACATTCATGTGTACATTTAATAGTATTAAATATAAGAAAATTGAGCCAGAATAAACAAACCCGAAAGAGAAAAGGCAAAATACACCAGAATGTGAAAGTACCAAGAATGGTTCTGGTTTAGTTTTACAATGTGGCTACCCAGTCCTAGGTTACAGGCTGCAGTGGCTGTTGGTGTACTCACAAGGAGAGCAGCAAGACAGACAGAATAAACATCTCTAAAAGCTGTGACTGAGGGTGGTGTAACTGCAACTGAGGGCACATTCAGAGTAGGTCTCACAGAGGAAAATCTGTTGAATTTGACGGTTGCATTTGTGGTCAGACGCCTCCTTACTCATCACATCCTAATTACAAATGCATCGTGGTGGGGGATTCCAGGCAGTGCCAGCACACCAATAGGCTCTCTCGACAGGAGCTGCTGACTGATTATGTAACACGTTAGTCAGTGGGGCAGTCCAGTGCCAGACCAGTGCTGTACGTGAGCAGAGTCACATCCCAGTGCTGCATCACACAACCATGAGAAAGCTAGAGGCAGACATCTGAGTGGGCTGAACCACAGGAAGAAACTGCAGAGGGGATGAGGGGAAAAAACAGTCTGCAATACTGGCAGTTAGTTCAAAGAGTGGACTATTCCAAGATGTAAAAGAAACACCTGATGATGATAATCCGTTCATTGATTTGAGTATTATATACATTAAAATAACAAATATTGGCTGGTTAAAGCTCCTATGTGGGCACATGGTGTTATCCTTCAGTTGCATATTTTCATCAATATCATCTGGAGCTGTTGTAACCTACTTAATTTGCTTTTATATTTGCATAGACTAAAACAATTTAACTGAAAAAATTGAATTATTTAAATAAAAAAAAATAACTATATAATAACTAGCTGGTTTGGTTAGACATGCTCTTGACAGCCATTTAATTAGCTTTCTTTACTGGTCTGCTAATAAAGTATGAACAATAAAGATGCACAGCTTCACCATTATAAAGATATTGCAACATTGACAGTTGCAATTGCAAAACTTAAAAAGGGGATACATCTGTCTTCTAGTGGAAGCAGAAGAGCTTTCAGACAACTTCCATATAATGGTGTTGTGCTTCTCCACTAAAGATATGGATTTAACAATCAAATTGCATGTCTATATGAACAGTAATAGCAAATAGTAGTGGTTGAAATTGATAAGTTACTTGCTATGATTCTAAAAATATATAGGCTAGTTGGCTTTGCTACAAAATCATGCAGCTTTAGGTTTTTAGTAACCCCCATCCCTATAATTTACCCACATTTCCAGCAAGGCTTACTAAGTGATTACTAAGTGCCATGCATTGTTTTATGTTTAGCCTGTTTCCCTTGGTACCTTTTTCATGATTTGTATGAGCAATCACCAGAACGTCACTGAATATCTTTGTATTAGTCATGAGGTAGGAATCGATTTTCATTAGCAAACAAGCCATAGCTTGTATCTTTATCACTTGAATGAAATGGCATCCTCAGGCCACGTGTTAGTTTTGAAGCCATCAGAGGGAATGGTATGGTCCTAGTATAGGCCTCTTGAAAATCTGATAGCGACTAATGCAGAGGTGTCTTGGTCTGTCTGATTCAGCTTGTCAACACCTAGTTGTTATGGAAGAACATTGAGAGGAGTGGCTAACTGACTTCTATGGATAGCCCCCCCCCCCCCAGCACAGCCAGTGAGCAGCCGCCACAGGCCAACAGCAGCAGCAGTAACCCTGACACAGATGCAAGGCTAACTTTAGAGCTGGCCGCTAATAATCCGTTCCAATCCCTTCCCAACACACTCACCTTTGCGGCATAATATACTCTTAGTCACTATCTCTTAGTCACCATTACTCCCCGTCTTCTTAAACAAGTCCCTAATCACTTATCTATAAAATATGCCTGTGCAATCATAAGCAGCCATAGCAGCATTGCAGTCAGGGTGACATGACATTTAGTACCATCTACTATGGATGTGACGTAACACTGGGCTAATCCAAGTTGGCTCAAAGAGACAGTAGATGGTTTCTATCACTCACACACACACACTCAACCAAGGCACCATGTGCACGTTGCACTACATACCACCAGTAGATCTTCCTGCTCCTCCTGGGGACAAACAGGCACGTTGATGCCACTGACCTCCAGAAGAACCCCAGTGTGTTGGAGCCTCCAACGCCAGTAAGCAAACCACTCCCTGCAACAGCAGTCCAAGCAGAACTGACTGCTGCAGGACGCGTGCCTACGAACAACACTTTCAGGAGCTCAAGAGTAAATCCCTTCAATGAGGATGAAGGGCATAGAGAGCGCCTGTGACCAGGCAATCTCCACGACCTGATACAATGGATGTACATCAGACTTCCACCAAGATACGCTGCAGTAGAGTCACACCAATGTTACTGCGCGACGAGGGACGAGGGTCATACAACACCCCAGGCCTAAAAACAGCCTTTGCTAATAATAACGCACAGCATGCACGTCTGTTTGGAAATCCAATACTGTTCGATGGTATTTACACTACGCAGGCCTGCAAACGACACCTGTAAACTCCAATACAAACATTAGATGGGGTACAGGATGGGTTTAAGTTCATGAAGGGTAAGGAGCGCTGTGCATATTCAATGCATTTCTAATAAATGTGCTAAACCATTTGGCAAAACCTTTAGCCCAAGCATCTTACACCAAGCTAAGTGAACACAGTTGTGTCAGTGCAACTCGAGCTAGTCTGCAGTGGCAAAGACACACCTATAATTGGTAGTGTTCCAAACCTAAACCATGGCTATCCATAGTATTAGTCAGCAAGTATGCAGCTACAATAAGGTGGGGACTGCATGAGAGCAGTGCCAGCTGTAAAATGCCTAGTCTACAGCACTCACGCCTAACTCTGCTCTAGCTGATCTACCTTACAACAACAGCAGGTCAAGGACACTTCCACCCAAAACAGAAAAGGGCTGTTCTGACACCCATTAACAGCTGTGAGTGGTGGACTCCACAGTCTATTATTTCACAGAACAAATCATCTTCACAAATACCTAGTTTCCTGCCAAAGTACTTCTTAAAGTAGACTGACATCACAAATTCCAGCAGTAAGTAGACCTGTGCTGTTTGCTTCACCACCTGTTTATATCTCTGGATGAAGACACATCACAGTGTAGATTTATAGATCAAGCATACAGACTCACGAGAGCATTGAATATGAAAGATTTTTTGGCCTCAATTTAATCATATATTAAAAATGAGACTTGAGAACACATTTGTGCACCATAGTGTTCATTCAAAGTAGTCTAACCTCAGCATACAGCAAAGCTGCAAGTAACATGAGGACACTGAGTACATCTGGGTGTTGAGCTCAAAACTTACAGAGCTCCAAGTCACTTGACAGTATGACCTGACTGGTCCTCTGGGATAAAAGACTCCATTTTGTCAACAGGGCTTTCAGCCAGGAAGGACGCAGCAATGACAAAGTGTCTCCAAATTTTTGTTGTATGCAAAACAGTTATTTCTCACCAAAAACACAAGTATACTATATGCAGGCTATGCTACAAGCTGCGAACTGTAATAACTTCTATTATCTACACGTGTCAAAGTAGATGTATTTAATAAAGGAAATGGTATGACAGCTTAAAATTAAACCTCTAGAAAACAGCCTTGTCATGGTCGTCTGGGAACAGCCTGACAAATAGCTCATTATTATAACACACCAAGGACTGCACTGTCTATGAGCTTTCAGATAAGGAGTTAAAAAGCCACATCCATCCTACACAGACAGGATGACTACTGCGTTGATGCGCATGTATCTTGTGTCAACTAGGCCTATACTTTTTTCCTGTGGCACCACTGCAGCAACACAATGCAGTGGAGCTGCTAAAGCTAACATCCACATTTTAAACTAGATTTATCATACGTGTTATTTCCAAAAACATAACTAACCAAGTTCGAGTTGATTTAAAGAGTATGTGAGGGTAATTTACATGAAAGATGGATGAAGGAATGCATGAACGTGACTCAATCTGCCGGTATCTTCAAGAATACGACGATAACGCAATAAATTTAATAATCCAAAGAGGTTTTAAAGCTCCGGTGAATTTATGCCTGCAAACTAAATTAAAATACAGTCGATACGCCGCAGACGATGCGCTAGAGGTCACGTTCTCATCACTGCGTCACATTTTCCTCAACTAGAGACATCACGATGATGACCAATGGGAGGCTGAGAAGACGCAGCGGCCACACCTACTACAGGAGGCAACAGGAAGCGACGATTTGACGTTCATCACACGGAATCTTTTATCGTTTTTAATGCAGTAAATACGTTTTAGATTAAAACGAGGCTACAGCGTGTTAGCAGTTAACAATAGAAATAGCTGTTCTCAGACAGGTTCCCTCTGTTAATCCATCAATTTACTTTCATTTTCCAACGACCACGTTGTTGAAATCTTACAGATGCCAGTAACACCGCACTTTAAAAGATGGCTTAGAAGTTAAAACACACACGTCCAGGTGTATTAGCATTTTAAAACACGATTTTGATACAAAGCTTAGATTGTAATGAGCTTCCTGTGAACTCATACATTACCTGGACTTAACAACTCACAAGATATTAAGAAATAATGAAAGTCAGAAGGGGTTAGAAGGTAGTTAAGGTGACAGCATAAGTGTCTTACAAGCTAAAATATATCACTTCTTGTTATCTGCTGACGACTACTGCTGCCCTGCTCCCTGTGTACTCACCCTTCCTCGTTGGGCAACTGCTTCAAATGATGGAAGTGTCGCTGCACTGACTCGATCTCAAGGTGATCTCTCCCTAGTCCCTCACTCTACGGAACTACTTTGTAGGGATGCTGAGACATATCCATCCGAGAGGATACAAATACATGGAAATAAATACACAGTGTTCGTGAATGTTATATCAACTGCACTCGTTACAGACTACTCAGTATTGTATTTTATTTATGAATTACTCTTGTGAAAAGGCAGGAAATGGTGGAAAACCAAGCGCAACGCGGAAGGATATGCAGATGGTTATATGCGATGGGAGTGATAGGTAAGGTTGGGCAGCCAATCACATGGCGGGGAATACACCAGTAGAGAATGGAGTCCTGACATGTGACTGTGGATGGCGTGCGTGCGGAAAGTTTCCTGACAAACGCAGTGGTTTGGTTACCGTGTAATTCGATACTTTGCCCTCAACAATGGCTTCACATGAGCTTCAGATGAACAATCTGTCGTGCTCAAATATGTTTTGTAGTGCTCCATTATCGCACAACATATATATGCGGATGTGCAAATCAACGTTAACTGAACATGTCAAAATGTTCTGTGGCTCCATTTAATCTTACGAGCCAGTACAACAACATGAGACCCAAATACTGTTTATTCAATAAATATACGAGTAGTTCATCCTGAAATATATAACCAGTCTAAACACGTTTGCACAAAGTAATACTCATAAGGAAGCTCTGTTGTATTGGTACCTTACAGTCTGGTGTTTGATGCAATACCTCCATCTAGTGTTTAAAAATAACAATAACTGTTTGGAATTATTTTACTGATATGCATTGTCTCTATATTAAATATTAGAAATATATATATATATATATATATATATAGGTCCAAGTACCTGGAAATATAGCAAAATTGTTAATGCAAGGGTTATTGTGTACATAACGTTATGCTTGCCCTGTTTTCTATTTGTGTTAGGTACTTTTTTAGTGTATATATAATTGTTTTAACTTTTGACTTTAATATTCCCAAATTACACATTTTAAGCATATAAACCATGTCTATGTACTAACACCAGTATACAAAATACAAATGTATCACAGGAAGTAGCAGTACTGCTCGTGTTACTAGGCTTATAGCACTTATAAAAACACCAATTATAATTTGATTTGCACAAAAGAAGGCAGTACACCACTGTGTTGCCACACAACCTTGACATGACAGATGTAATGCCATCACTGTCCTACCCAGGACATCGGTAATACTACAAACATAATGTTTATATAATACTAACTGCTGTTAGTTAGTCCATTGCAGAGACTAGGCAGCTAAGTTTCAAACGTTCCCCAGGATGATTCATTCCCTTGTTGTGATAATCAGCTCTGCCGAGGAGACAGCAGACAGTAACCAAATCCTTTACACAGACATAAATGCCAATCAAGCAAAAAGAGTTGAAAATTCAAACCTAAACATTAAACTATGTAGCAGAGATTAGGCAAAGCAATCCGGCAAAGATATTTCTCAAAGTGCTATTTACCTTGCAGATACAGGAAACACTGATGCTTCTTATTTTTTTTCTGGATTCCCTCTGGCTTACTGTACAGGGATACCCTTCAGTGAGTCCAGGTCCCCCCTCCCTGTATCCCAGTTTGCTCTCACCTGTTGACAGCTGTGGTGGTGTTAGCGCTGCTGCTTCCACTGCCCATGTTGCTGTCTCACCAGGTGCTGTCAACCTCTGCCTGGATATACTCTACTCCACAACCTGAGGCCAATGGACACACCTGTCCAGGTGAGGGACAGATCTGCCGTCCAGTCACTTTATCCACAGGCCAAGCCCCTGGCTGTCAGTCAGTATTAATGGCTGTTAGCCCCTGTGCCATGAGGTACAGTAAGACACTGTGAGAATATGCTCAGATAAATCTCAGGTATGATCTGATAGGACGCCCTAATGCTTCTGAAGATATTAATACTGCACTAGTACAACTACTGCTACCTATGATATAAAAGGGGCTAAACAATCAAGTAAAAAGGGAAACAAACAAAGAACAAAAATAACATATTATGTTACAATTAAGATTCCATTATGAAAGCAATATGATCAAAAAGAAAAAAAACTGGGCTGATGTTTAGTAGAAATAGAAATCACGGTATTAGTGACCACTTACGTTAGTTTTTCACTAGCATAGTTTAGCACTAGTATTGTATGGAACCACCAGGTGATAGTCAACATCAAGAATATTTTTCACCTCCCTCTTAACTATGGCATGACATCAAACTATGGCCTCCATATTTATATATAGTGCAATCAGGTTAAGTGTCTTCAGTTTGCCTTATTTTGTGCCAAATTAAAGTTTAGAGATCTTAATTTTCTCCTTCTCTCCTGACTATAGCCACACATCAAGCGGGCAGTTGGCTGATGCTCCATCCCCACCTGTTCATTAATCTGTCTATTCTTTAGGTCAGTTCTTAAATAGATTCCTTGAGATAATGAGGGTAAAGACTGATTATCTCAAAGGCCTAATGACTGTTGTCTCACACATGCACACAAAGACAGTGCATCCTAGATACATCAGGCGTGGGAAAAAATCTTTGTTATGTTAAAATAGTTTCTAAAGATATTACTGAAATATACATATGACTATTGTTGTGTTTTGATTATTACAATATTGAGTGCATGTATAGCTGCATTTATGTAGCATGCCCTGCAGCTATGGATGCAAGCACTCAAGTGTGAAGCACAATTTTGCATCCAACATATATTTCTTTCTTTTCTTGGAATACATTTAGACAAGATATGAAAGCATTTAAATATTTGCTAGAAGCTGCCTCAAAGGCATGGTGGCACATTAATAGGCACTGTCTAATGCAACCACATACACACTATATGTACACACAGAGCCAGACGAATATATACGAGTGGAGCCTTTTTTCCTCCATTTTTTCCTCTTATTTCTCAGCAGCAGTGCAGTCAGCTGTAGGTCACATGACTGGCTGCCTGGTCTCACTGAGCATGCTCAGACCCCTCAGTGTTGTCAGGCAAAATATAAGACAGCAGTAGGAGCCGAGATCTGCAATAGATAAACACACAGACTCATACACACCAGCTGGCTTGCTCGCAGACACACACCACAAGCTCAGAGAGACAAGCGCTGTAAAATTGGTGGATCGCAGCTCTGGTTTCTCCAACATCTTATTTTAATGGGCTCATTGTCATCTATCATTTCAGTGGAAAACAGCCACCGAGAGAAAGAGGCAGGTGTGCCCTTTAAGAGGGGGAGCAGCTGAGGCAAGGACAGCATCCGAGTCTCCATCCTCTGTGAAGGTAAGTGTGGATGGATGGGGTGGGGGTGCAGAGCATTG
The DNA here is from genome assembly GCA_029490765.1 of Euthynnus affinis. Taxonomy (NCBI): domain Eukaryota; kingdom Metazoa; phylum Chordata; class Actinopteri; order Scombriformes; family Scombridae; genus Euthynnus; species Euthynnus affinis. Next base: position 19,705,313 of record CM055839.1, read on the forward strand.
GGGGAGGGGAAAATCCGCCTGACTGCATCTGTGTTTGTGTTAAATAGTTATCAGAAGGGGGAATGGGGACGATGGTGGGGTTGTTGGGAGGGGGTTCGGTCTGTCGGAGACTCTGTTGGTATGTGAGATGACAGAGGCTATGTGGATGGCTGGGAGGGGAGGGTGAGGGGTGTAGATGCTAGCAGGGTTGAGGACATGGCAGGGCAGCAGGCATATAGAGAAAAGGAGAGGAACTGAAGTGGAAGATGTGGTAATGATGGGGGATCAGTGGTTAAAAGGGTGCAGTTTGTGTCTGGAGGGGTGTTTAAGAAAAGAAAGGAGCCAAGCCATCATAAAAACATGATATTATCAGGACAACGAAAACACAATGTTATGAATTTTTTGTGTAGACATGTAGAAAATGGCCTAGTCTAAGATAAAAATGAGCTTGGTGTCCTAAGATATGGCAGCAAACAAAGGCAAAATGAATAACTGGTGATCATTTAATGATATTGACCAATAGCATTGACGTCTTCATGCGTGATGTTGTTGGAAAAGCATTCCATCCATTAGTGCCAAGCTATGTTGACATCCAGTCTTTGTTTGAACACATCTCAGAATCCAGCCCTGAAATAATAAATGTTCTAAATCCTTTGTTATTTTTGGTTTAATATGTGTTTAAAGATGTAAACTGTAATTTGTATTCTGATACTGCAGTGTGAAATTTGCAGCTCTGCATCAGCAGCTTTATGTTAAAAGGACACCATACTCATTGTTTACATGTCTGACACAAAATGTGATGGGCTGCTATGAAATACAGAGTGTACTGTAGCTGTGGGTGTTATATTAGTGATGTTGTTTACCCATTCAGTTTTTCTTTTTCTTATTTTGCCATAAATTATCTAAATACCAATTCAAGATCTTTTTTTTTTTTCAAATCGCCGCAGCTATACTATTCCTGTGCAAGCAATCATTATTTTATTACGTTAAATGCGTAGAAATATATTTTACTTAACACCCTGTGGCTACAGGGAATTCTCCTAATGCTAACCCAGAAAATAATGTGTCATTTCAGAAATTCCCAAGCCTCTATTTACCAGACAAATCAAAAAATGGCAGTCTAACAATGCACTGACATTAGCAAATATGCTGTTTTCACTGTGAGTCTACAAAGGTGTGCCAACCTTTGGTGCTTTGATATTAATAGATGTTTTTCTGAAGAAAAACAAAACAAAACAAAAAAATGGAGACATCCTCGGTACTGAACGTACAGCACATATCTCCCACACATTCTCTCCACCGTGATTAATGCCACTCTGAAAGGAGGCAGAGATGGCTGTTGCTAGGATACATGGCAAGGTGAAGTGCAGACGATTCAAAGAAAAGAGGAGGAGGTCACCATTTACGAAGCCTGGCATCATTGGAGATGGCCTCTTTGTTTCATATTTACTTGCTTTACTGAATTTTAATTTCTATTTTACTAAGGTTGTTCGGTGTGCAAGAAAGAGAGCTGGTCAACTCTGGTTTTCTGTTCTCGTTCCTTCCCCCTGGAAATTAGCTGCAATGGTTGGCAGTAGTCAAAGGCCTAAACCTGTCTGAGTGAGCCCTATGAACAGCAGACCCAATGGTAAGACAGTTAGCATCCTATTATGGTAATCACTGCATATGATTAAGTAGTCTTGTCCTTTCATTGTTTAAAATTCTTAAACTGGTAATTTTAATAAAATTGGATGTTGTGGTTACTCACAGATACTCGAATATTACATCAGACTGTTCAATTTTAGTATTATGTAAGTAATGATTGTAGACAGTTGTTTATGCAACTGGACCTCTGGGGTTCGGGCTTTAAGTAGTACAACGTTTTATCATCCTATCCCTATTAATTTGTTAGTTGAGTTCTTAGAATATCCTGTCCTTTGGAGATAAGTCACGCCTCCTCGTCTCTCCCTTTTGAGATGCTATATAAAACACTGTTTTGAAGCCCTTGAACAGGAGGCTAAATAGGGAGATGCGAGAAAGGATGTGAGATGAAAGGATGATAGAAAGCGGTTGCATTTTCTTTCCACTCCACTATAATGGCCTTTTCACAATGTGTGGGCCTACAGGACATCAAAGGCCAGTGTTGGACAGACGAGGAGTCGGATGGGGAGAATGAATCGGAACAGTTCTTGTACGGCATTCAGGTAAAGATGCTATTACCTTTCATAAATCTCTATGTTGTTAGGATATTGTCTTTGTGCTCATTAAACTTCATTCTGCATATCGTAGGTTGTACTGGTAGATATTTTAGCATGATGGTGGCATAAAGGAAAAGTCTCCAACGACATTAAAATTGATTCTGTATGGATCACATAAATCTGGCTACTAGTTTTTAAGATATTGATACATTTTGACCTGATGGTTGCGCCACACAAAAAGCCAGAGGTTACGAAATTCATTCAGAGGGATACTTTTTGGGGGTCATTAATGTCCAGACCAAATTTCATGAGAATGTGGTGGTTAGTTGTTGGGATATTTTGCTTTGTTAGTGTAGAACAGATGGACCGGCTAAGTGACAGTTCCCTTTCTAATGCCTCACTGCTAGAAGGACAAAAATTTGAATTCACCTGAAGGAGGATATTCTGTTAAAATGTGAGGCATGTCTCAGTGTTTTACAAGGATCTTGGCTCAATGTTAATTTTTGAAAATTGCAATCAGCAAATATGTCATTTAAAACTGCAAAGTACAATAGAGGTTATAGAAAACATGTTGTATTGTCTCTCAAATCATGTATCATAGTACTTTTCTGGCACTGTCACCCTGTGCAACCTGAAGTATCAATCACAGGCAACACTGTCATTCATTTCTGTAGTTCAAGGCTTCACTTCTATATACGATCTTAATCTGTTAGTCATCCTTTTTTACCGTAGTCTTGTGATTGAAATGTAAATCCAGTCTGGGGCTTAAACCTCATTTCCATGCATTCAGAGAACATGAAAGCAGAGTAGTCAAGATAAGGACGAAAGTGTGGGATCTGTTCTACACACACAGAGCTGAGAAGATGAGAGTCTGACTCAAGTCTAGACACCAGAAACATGTATGACAGACTTGGGTCAATATTATTATTAATCTTTTTCAGTGAATGTAGAACATACAATCGGGTAACCCCGGAACACATTGAATATAAGGATATAAAATGATCACTGAAAAATGGATGAAAAAGATAAAAAAAAAAATAATAATTTTACTTGCATAAAAGATTGTAGATTGTAATTTCCTGTAGTCGCTCTACAAAGATCTCCTGAACACTTTGCCTTGTGCCACATTTGAAACTATGTAACTGTTACATTTTATTTCAAATATAAAATGTGCTTGATGCTGGAACAGAGCTAGGAAATGCTGATTAAATGGAATAAATTACAAGCCATGCTGAACTGGACTTCCCTATCCTTTAAAGGAAAATTCTGGTATTTTATATTTGGAGTCTCATGTCACGATGTGCAAATACCATGAGAACCTGGTCTGGACTGTGGTTGACTATTGGTTAATAGGCTTACAAAAATGTATTTGCTTATTGTTACTTCACTTGAATGTTTGACTTTCACTGTGCAGAATGATGTATAGTACCAGTGAGACGTCTGGACACACCTTCCCATTCCCACATATGCATAGATTCTGCGACTCTGCAATGATAGAGAAAGAGGAGATGCAATTTTAAGAATTTCTAAAAAAAAAAATTTTTTTTGGAAAAACAAATGATAATTCAATGCAGATTATTTTAAATGTCTTTAAAAAATGTGTGGAGGGGGATCTATATATGAAGATACAGTCACACGGTTTGCAAAGAAAAAGAAAAGAAAGCTTCCCTTACAAATATGAAAATATGTTTTCTTTCACTAGATTGTCCACAGCATTGTTCTGTGGGGATTCTAGTACTGTATGTGTGACCAGTGTTCATTTACTGCTTGTGGCAGGGGAGCTGTGCTGCTGATCTGTACCGCCACCCTCAGCTGGATGCAGATATTGAGGCAGTAAAAGACATCTACACTGACAGTGCTGTCTCTGTCAGGTACAACACACACACACTCACACAACTGTTTAGGAATAATTTGGGGTTTAAACAAACAAACAAAATAATCCTTATCTTTCTCCCCTTAAAAGATAATCAGCTGAAAGGGTCAGAGTATAATATATCCCATTACTTATGATCAATTAACTGTATCTGTTGTTGTTGGACAGGGAGTATGGAACCATTGATGACGTAGACATCGATCTCCATATTAACATCGGTTTCTTAGATGTGAGTCAGCATTTCTCTTTCTCTGCATCACCTCCTCCGTCATTGCCCATTACTATTCTAACGTTGACATTTTGCAAAGTAACACACCATGTATAATGCATCGCATGCTCATAATTTATTTATGCAATGGGAAATGGCCCTAATAAGGATGCTAACTCTGTATATTTATGTGTATGTGTGTATGTGTGTGTGTGTGTCTGACTCAGGAGGAGGTTGCGACAGCTTGGAAAGTAATCAGAACAGAGCCCATTATTCTGAGACTGCGCTTTTCTCTTTCTCAGTACCTCGATGGACCTGGTGAGTAAAGATGTCAGTGTGGATGTTGGTTTTCTGGGAGGGACTTTATGTATTTGTGCCACTCACTGAACGTGGGAGGTGAGTACAATATGTGCTACACAAGAGGGAGAGTAAAAAAAAAGACTCTGTATGTGTCTGTGCACTGTGTAATAATGTTAGTCATCTTCATTCAGAGCCGTCAGTAGAAGTGTTCCAGCCCTCCAATAAAGAAGGTTTCAGTCTTGGCCTGCAACTCAAAAAGTAAGTCATGTGATACACTATATTTAGCACCTTTATACTTAGAGATTTGTCGTGAATTTGTGCATAGTATGTTTTATCATTTAATCAGTTTCCTATAAAAATTACCCATTTTGCATAACCAAAGGCAGAACCATAAATCAGTTTTATTTTTTCAATTTTTTGGATTAACAAAATATATACATAAAAATTTTAAAGATGTACACATGGTTTGATTAACACCAATGACAAAAATAAACGGATCAACTTCTGCCAGGTTCACTCACATTTCTTCCTGCTTCACTCTCCTGTTTTTTTGTAACATGGCAGGATCCTGAGCACGTTCACCTCACAGCAGTGGAAGCATCTCAGTAATGAGTTCCTCAAAGCCCAGCAGGAGAAGAGGCACAGCTGGTTCAAAGCCGGAGGAACCATCAAGAAGTTCCGTGCCGGGCTCAGTATCTTTTCCCCAATACCCAAGTAAGTTGTCTGTCTTTCTCAATTTGCATCTCTTTCAAGGCATCTACACATTATTTTATTGCAAAATAAACATGTATGTAATTTCCAGCAATGATGTTCACCTGTTATACAACAATTGCGATGTCTGTTTGTGAGTGTGTGTGTGTGTGTGTGTGTGTGTGTGTGTGTGTGTGTGTGTGTGTGTGTGTGTGTGTGTGTGTGTGTAATATCTTAAAAAATCTTTTTTTATTAGTTTCTGTCTTGATTAGCTTTTAAGCACTTCACTGTTGTCAAGTGTGTGCAATCACTGAAGGAGAGGAGCACAGATTACTTTCCCTCAAGTACAGAAAACAAGTAGGCTAGCATTATGTTTGCATAACAACTATTTTCTTGCATTTTTTCCAAGTTAGGTAGATATGTGAAAGTGTTTTTTAAAATAAATATTAAAAAGGGCGAATCAGATTTCTGCAGTCTTCACAAATGTTCTTCGTACATTTCTAATTGGTTAGTAATATCTCATATTTGACCAAAATGTGCCTATTATAGCTAAATAACTGAAAACACACACACCTTTAGTTTTAAAGGGTGAGTCGTATAGAGGTTTAGGTTTTATATGTGGTATTGTGTATCCGAACGTTTTTGTGATTCAGTGTGTATCACAAAAGATTCCTAACACCTAGTGCGAGCAATGTCTTTATCAGGAAATAACTGCTTCACAGGGAAAGATTTCTTTTATTTCTACAGCATACAACAAGGAAGCTATTTTCATAAGACTGGAGATTTCTGAGGGACTTTGGTAAAATGTTATCTAACGTCTCAACAAACCATGAGCTGTAAAGATAGTGATAAAAAATACTTTGTGATGGTCTGTCTGTAAAAAGTGAATTGTTGCAAAGATGACAAGAAGCACATAAGGCACTCTGACACAACACATTCAAAATTTGACATACACACACAGTACTTGACAGGAGTCTCATGTCAAAGGGGTACACAGATAATATACTGAGAGCAATGGTGCAAGAGAATGTTTTTGCATTTTAAGTATAATACCTTAGTGTCATGTGAATGACCAGAATAGACTGTGTATGTGTTTAATCCAGGAACTGACCATGTAAACACTCTGCAGTCTTTATGATACAAGATTACAGCTGAGTAGATTATTGAAGATGATATGATTCATGTTTGTAGCAACATTACAAAGACAAGCTGATTTTTGATCCTTTGGTTGTAAAGGTTGGCAGATTGGCTGTGGATGCTGTTGTTTGATATGTGGTCTTCTTCCTCTTGCCATCAATTCCATTGCTTGCAGTTGTATTTCTCTTTAGTCAAATAAGGCTCTCGTAATAGGCTTCACAAATAGGTTATTCATGCTTATATGTATATTATGTTTTTTTAGTTACCACGTGTTTATAACATACATACATATTTATAATATTCTTTTACCTGGATAATGATGACATTAGAAATTTCTTATCCTTGTATGGTTGAAGTGATGCACATGCCTCATGTCTCACTTTTTTCTAGGTCTCCAAGTTTCCCTCTGATCCAAGACACAGTTTTAAAAGGGAAGCTGAGTGTCCCTGAGCTGAGAGTGACTCGCCTGATGAACCGTTCTATCTCATGTACCATGAAGAACCCTAAAGGGGAGCTCTTCAGCTATCCACCAAACAGCCAGGTCAGTGTGAACCAGGACAAATCAGCACCTATACATCCACAGTATGTGGAGTCACCTCTCAGTTTTAAGTATAATTTGTGAAATTAACACAATTCCACTGTTGTGCCAGTCATTTGTCATTAATGTGTCTCACTCACATATCATTTTGTGGTTGTTGTGTTTTTGTCACAACTCTGAGGCTTAGCTTTACACTCCTTACATTTATGTGTTGTAACAAATTAGATGTAGATGTTATGATAATGACTTCAAAATAATTCATAATACTGCAAAATGTGAAAAAGTTACACAAAAGAACTAAGTGTTGTTTGAAGGGACTGTATAATGTTCTCCTGTTTGAATCCACTGTGATCCAGTCTGACTCCCCCCTCCCCCTCTCAGTCACCCGCCACCTGCACTGTTCCCACCCGAGCCTTTCCCTACCCTTTCCGTAACATGGCTGCTGCGCCGTTTCCCATAATGCTTTGTCTTCACTTGACTCATCAGACTGTGGCTGTCCCGGCGGCCAGGGCCCCTGCGCAGATTACCACGAGGCAGCTGATTGAATTGTTTTTCTCATCCCAGGCGGGCGGCCACTGCAAGAATATCCCTACCTTGGAGTATGGCTTCTTAGTGCAGGTGAGACATCATAGAGATATTGGTCCTGTTAATGACACATTTATATACCCTGTCTGAGAGTTTAAATATATGATAGTCAATTAAAAATCAATTAAATTTCATCAGGATTAGAGAAAGTGCAGCAAAGTTATGTAGCTATAAAAATTGGTTACTTCAGTTTTTTACTGGAAGCAGAGTTAACTTTTATGTAAACCAGTTTTGATACTTAAATTATGTACTTAATATACCAGTCATGATAGGTGGCAGATCAATCTGCCACCAATCAGAATTTACAGAACATTTACTTTCTTAATCAGAACATTTACTCATGCAGTTAAAATCAAAATTTAAAAAAAGAACTTTAGGCCCAGAAGCAAGCAGTGGCTCCAGTTAAATACACACATACCATGCATTTGGTTATTGTCTCTTTTTTCTTTTAGCTAATGATCCATGTACACAACAGTCTTTTTGTGAAGGCCTACCCTCTAATCTCTGCTGATGTGAGGGCTCTATTGTATTAGCTGTTTATGCTCGGATGCAGGTTAAACCAGCCAAGTGGCTGCAGTGTGAGATTTTCGTGTCGTGACAGTTCCGCTGCCAAACTAGTCTTCATTCCTTTATAAGGCAGTGCTAGAGGTGGGAGTGATAACTGGGAACACTGCTGTGTTTTTCTCCTTGCAGATAATGAAGTACTCAGAGCAGAGGATCCCCACGCTCAACGAGTACTGCGTGGTCTGTGACGAACAGCATGTCTTTCAGAATGGATCCATGCTCAAGGTATCAGAGACAAGAAGGAGAAACAAACAATGCAGATTTGTAAACCATTCAATTTTGCTTAAAAAAGAGGAACACACTCTATTACTAATATGATCCTGTTGATGGATTTGCCACAATAGTTGGTGTGAGGGAGAGAGGAAAGAGTGAGAAAGAGAGTGTGTATCAGTAAGAGTGTGCATGGATGTACTTGTTTTTGTGTAGTTATATAGTGCATGTTAAAATGGGTGTATTGTCATCTCTCTTTGTCTGTGTGTGTGTTTATATAGCCAGCTGTGTGCACAAGGGAGCTGTGTGTGTTCTCCTTCTACACTCTGGGTGTGATGTCTGGAGCTGCCGAGGAAGTTGCCACTGGAGCAGAGGTGACAACAACACAACAGACAAAAAAATTATATCATTCAGATTCTATGTATCATTTATTCTTCATTTCCAAAAATCACTTTGGATTGAAAGTGGAACATATAGAGTATACTTTTTAAGGGAGATGTGATGGTGATCATTTCTGATTTCAGATTGTATTTTAACTTTCTGCATCCTGTTGGAACTGAGGCAGATTTTACTGTTATGTTACAATGAGTCAATAAAAGCATCAAAATGAGTCAATGACAGAATCAACTAAAGGCATAAAAATGTTAAATCCCTCCCCCTCCAGGTGGTGGACCTACTCGTGGCTATGTGTCGAGCTGCTCTTGAGTCTCCCCGTAAGAGCATCATCTTTGAGCCCTACCCATCAGTTGTCGACCCCAATGACCCCAAAACTCTGGCCTTCAACCCAAAGGTCAGCATCCTCATTACTAGAATTGTGATTTTCTGATAAATCAATACAGGTGTTTCATTCTGAGATGAGATATCCATTTTTTTAAACGCCCCAACTGCCATCGTAAAACAAGGAAATATTATTGTAGTCATTCACAAACTGAATGTATGAGGTAATAAAAGAGTAAAACTTAGGATTATATTGTTAGTTCTGTTTTTGAAGTATTGTGCAGTGAGCATCAGATAATATTTCTGTATTTGTAGAAATTGGATAATTAGCATATTGCAGTAAAACTAGCAATATTTTTACAAAACTTTTACCTCTACAAGTGATTTTAGATGCCTGTATGTTTTTCCCTCTCTCATTGCATACAATGGATGTTTGACTCAACCGATGAACACAGAAGAAGAATTATGAGAGGCTGCAAAAAGCGCTGGATAGCGTCATGTCCATTCGGGAAATGACCCAGGTACAAGAAGGAGATGGGAGGGGCAGAGGGGAAGGCTACAGTTAGGCTTGATTTATACTGCTCAAAATATAATCTTAATTTTTTTTTAGTTTATATGAAATCATGACTGTGTGTTCATCTATTCCTTATACCATACTCAGTCCTGTATAGTCAGTGGCTCCCACTAGGGTGTTTGGAAGGCATGGATGGGGTCTTTGTCTAGCAAAGTTGATGCTGACTAGTTTACTTTGTTTTCCATTCCTTGTTTCCCAATGTGGCTGGACTGTTTTTATACTATGTGTACATCACAAGTCTGTATCTGACCACTTGCTCATTTGGTTTTGGGGGGAAAAATGTGAAAGAAATCTGAAAACAACATATGTATGCGTGGCTTTGGCAGGGCTCATATTTGGAGATCAAGAAACAGATGGACAAACTGGACCCTTTGGCCCATCCCCTGCTACAGTGGTGAGTAGAGAGTATCTAAAAAAAATTTTTTTTCTACTTTGCATGTTAACAGGCTTTCACTTCATTTGAGAAAATAATGCACAGAACTACTCATCAATATAGAGCATGTTAAGCTTAATGTTAGGTAAATGATCATACACAGCACAGTAATGATTATGAGCTGATGAAAATTATGGTTCTAAAGGTGATCATGTTGATACAGATTTGCAATTTATGATTTGGGTTATATAAATAAAAATACTTTGAGTTGACTTTAAATTGTATTACACCTTATTTATGTATTTAGTTAATCCTCTTTCTGTCTTTCTGCAGGATTATTTCCAGTAACAGGTCTCATATTGTCAAGCTGCCTCTCAGTAGGGTAGGAAACCAGAATGACATCCCCATTCAGTCTCCTTAACCAAATTAGTTGTTTGCTGATTTGTGTAATTTGATGGTTCATGCTCTCTCTTTGTCTCACTCTCTGTCTCTGTCACTTGCTCTCCCTCATGATGATATTATGATAGCAACTGAAATTCATGCACACCTCCCACCAGTTCCTGTTGCTCAGCAGCCCCCCAGCCAAGGAGGCTCGTTTTCGCACTGCTAAGAAGCTATACGGCAGCACCTTCGCCTTCCAGTGAGTGCCCTTTACTCCTTTCATCAGCAATACAGTTTTCATACAATCTAAACTCTCTGTTTTCATAGTATGACTATTTTAGAGCTCATAGGTTATAAAGCTTATAAAATATAATAAAATAATTTTCAGTTATTATATTGTTAAGCTTTTGCAAATATAATGTGAGAAATCATATGCTGTAAATAATTGATCTCAAAACAAGCATAGTCACTAGGATGCATGCATAATTTAGCATTAGATCAGTACACTATGTCAAACATGAACATGCCAGCATAACACCTGGTCATTATGTTGTAGATGGAGGGGCCACTCTAGCACATTTTATGGAACCATAACAAACAACACCACAGAGCAGTGGCTGTTCTGTTGGAAAGAGAAACCACCTCGCTAAGCCAGCACATGGAGCCAGCAATATCTGTGAGATCGAAATTTGTACTGTAGCAGATGGGGCTCTGCTGAATATTTTAGATACACATAGCCCATCTGGGCAATAGCAGGATACAACTAACTCATGAGCAGTGCTAACAGTCGTTCTTTATGCTGGTTAATACTACACATTTAATAATTCTCACCGGAAAATTCCAAATATGTAAGTCTGCCTGGCTGCCCTAATTTTAAGTTGATATAAATAGAAAAATACATTTTCACAGTCTGTTTAATGACAGAATTTTTCTTTGTGTGTCAATTAGAGATGGTAGGATCAAGAACTTCTTACTGCCTCAAAAGTAGTTAAAAATAACAGCAATCATGACTCTGCTGTGACAGTTGTGTTTTATTTTAATACGATGCGAAGGGAAAGATGGTCTGGATACCTGCACTGGGACATGTATTCACACAGCAGTGATGTGATGTCAACTTTGATCCTCATTTTTTGAATGTCAGGGGAACATCTTTCTTCTAAATATTAAATGATATAAATTTGGAGAACTATGATGATGTAACAAAATGTCCCCAAATATCCTTGCACAAATGATATAAATAGATACACTGCTCCTTTGTGGTTGGCAGTAGAGAGCTGGATTCTATCTATTTCTGTGCACTGCAGTAATAATTCATAGCATTTTCATATACAGTGTATAATATAATAATAAGTAATATAGAGTAAATGTTAATTTGCTGTTCCCTATTGTTGCTCTCCTATGAGATGAGTGATTCTTCATCTTTCCAGTTCATAAAATCTTTTTAGTTTTCACACCAGAGCGTTAAAAATTATCTAACAGGACTCTGAGTTTTAAACTTTAGGAAGAGCTATTTTTATTTGAAATATCATTATGATTTTAGGAGATACCAGATGAAACACTGCACAGCAAATCCAGTGTCACAAGACAAAATGCTTCTGAGTGCTCATTAATCCTAACATTGGGGATCAAACTTCTACACAACAGTGGTTGCACACTGGGATCCAGGCTGTTTATATTCACACAGGCCTTTGTTTTACCTCTTCTCTCTTATCTCTCCCTCTCTCTACACTTGCTCTAGTGGTTCCCATATAGAGAACTGGCACTCTGTTCTGAGAAATGGACTAGTCAATGCCTCTTATACCAAACTGCAGGTACGTAACCCTGGCAGTTGGCTGGAATTTACGATGCATCTCCTCTCGGACAGTAAACCTGCTCTCGGACAGAGCAGGCTTGTTGTCCGGCTGATTCATTTTTGCAGTTAATGGATGCCACGTTCCCTTTTGTCTGCTTTGCAATTGGCATTTTAGCGAGCGGGGCACACTGGGAGATTTTCCCGGCTAATGTTGGCTGCTTTTTTGATTCCTCCGCCAACAGCAGCGGATGTCACATCTCTTCTTGTTGTGGGACAAAGGGAGGGGGCTGTGGCATCAGCTGTGATGTCAGGAGTCTGCCTGTGTGCCCTGTTGGGGTTAACCACCTAGAGCACTGAGTAGGCTAGGTCTGAAGCTGAAGGATGCAAAGGACAATCTCCATGGTAGTGAGTACAGGCTTCCTCGAGGTGAATAAGGAGGGCCTCCAGAAGGTCAGTAACTGGCACCACTCATTGTAGAGTCAGACCTGGGTCAAACTGTAGCCACAAATCATTTAAAGTGTTAATTAAAACCTGGTTGATAATAGATACATAGATAGATACAGACCATAAGGACCACACAAATAGTATCAGGTCAGAGACCGCAAGCCACATTTCCTTCTATATATATTTCTTTTTACTCGTTTTTTTTTATTGTTGGACTTTGTGACCCAGGTCTATAAAAGAAAAATAAATAATAGAAGAAAAGAAGAGGTTTGCACCAGATATAGCACAATACGGCTGATAACAACTTCTTGGAGATACAGCAACATGTCCTGAAAATAGATGAAACTCAATTAAATCAGGAATCTCAAGGATCTTCGAAACTTTGACGTCGGTTGTGATTGTTCTAACTGCTGATGTGTTTCATTTATGCCTTCTTTGTTCTCCAACTTATGAACTCTCAATGTTTGATCTTGCCTCAGTGCTCATCTGCCTCGTCTTTCTGCTCTCCGTTTCACCTTGAGCATTGACACCCCTTCCTCTGTCATTGTGTTTCACAGGAGGAGGACTGAGTCTGCCTCCAGCTCCAGCTATCACACAAAATCTCTTGTCTATTGTTCCTTTTGATTTCTTCCAGATGTGCCACGTCCTGACCTCCATCTCCCTCACATTTTATTCCCAAACTATGAAGTAGCTCTTTGTTCTTCCTCTTGTTTCTCCTCTGGTTTCACTGTTTCACTTATCAACACTTGCACCTGTGGTCCCTGTTTTTCTCATGATGTACATTCTCGTATGGAGACTCTTCATCATTATTAGTCACCCTCATATCATCTTTACCTTCAAACCGTCATATGTATATCTTCTTTCTTTGGCTCTTTGCCCCACACCATCTTTGGATTCCTATGTGTGTATGTTTTTATGCTTGTTTTTATGACTTGTGTCAAATAGCCACAGTAAATACAGCACTGTTTGTGTTGTTCTACTGTACTCAGAGCAACAGATTGGTGGGGTTTGCCATGTAAACTCTCATAGAAACATATAAAACATTGACTTATCTATTCCACTGATTCACCTACAGTAAGTCTGGTATGTACTGTAGCATATGTGTGAGTACATCCGTGTGTCTATGTGAGGATGTCCTGTGCAACTGCTCAGTGACCCTTCCTTCCTTCCTGCTCTTTTCAACCCAAGCTGCATGGGGCAGCGTATGGAAAGGGCATCTATCTGAGCCCCATCTCCAGCATATCTTTTGGATACTCAGGTAGGAACGACTCATTCCTCACCACTCAGCCCCCCTCTGGCCCCCTCCCCCACTCCTCCCTGTCTTCCACCATGTTGCCTGAGTTCGCTCTGTGTGTAACATGGCCTGATTATCATCCTGGAACACTCCATTGACACATGTGGGAGCTTTCCATGCTATCCTGTTGTGCTGCACTGTGTTGTGTGTGTCCATTTTGGGTACTGGGCCTTGGGCCTTTGAGCTTGTGTGATGCCTACCATACCATACTTTATGTTGTGGCTGTATAAAATGGAGTTGTCAGTGGATTTGTGAATGTTACTTTATTGGCTTTTTATATTGGTTTCATTGGTGAGATGGGAGGGTAGAGTAATTTAAACAAACAACAAACCTACCACTTTTTTCCAACTGGAGACCATATTTACTTCCTATTACTACTCCCTTGGAAATACATATTTGAAGGTTGGATTTCAGCACCTACTATTGTAGTCTGATAGGGTTTGGTACTGGTTATGTGGGCAGGAGGTCGGCAGATTGCTAAAGGGGCCCACCTGCACTATTTAAATGCCCCTAAGCAAGGATTTTCCAACTTAAAAATGGGTACAGAATTCTTGAATTTTAGCTAAAAACTAAAAACTGGCATTAGATAAATGTAGTTTAATCTGTCCTTGCCTGATCAAAACTAGTGAATAATTACTCCTCTAACCACTTACTTGCTTTTTAAAAGATGGTTTCAGATCCAGTAATACTATATAAAGCAATTATTTCTCCACAAAAGCTGTACTTGCTGTATCCCCTTTGTTTTCGGTACTGAAAGTTGAAATTCATGACGCAACTTAATTTTTTAAATATAGAAATATTCTCTGGCATTTTGGAATGATAACCTTCATATGAAGGTTAGCACTGTGGGTAATGATTTCTCAGTACAAGGTGTTCAAGACCATTAGAGGAAGGTTTTTCACAGCTTGAGTGACTTGAGGTAAGGTCGTTCTGACTGAGGAATGTTTGCTCTCTGTGTGCTGCTCTTGCAGGAATGGGGAAAGGACAACACCGCATGCCCACCAAAGATGAACTGGTGCAGCGCTACAACCGCATGAACACCATACCACAGGTGAAGGAACAAGACACACTGCAGCCTGACTTTATAAAGCAAAAGTTAGGCAACTTGAATATACAGTGTTCACTTTACACACAGAGAATTTGAGGGAGGAGACAAATGTTGTTTTGTTTTTGTTGTTTATATTTTTTTTAAACCACTGAACCAATTATTTGACTGATAACATTTTGTGCCTTTGCAATGTTTGGATAGCATTATTACCTCAGTTGCATCATGATCTTTCCTGTAGCAGCTCAATGATTTTTCTTGTTTCTTTTTTCAATAGAGCCGTCCGATACAATCAAGGTTTCTTCAGAGTCGAAATCTGAACTGCATCGCTCTTTGTGAAGGTAATCACAAACAGAAAGTATGTAATGTGTTAAAGTAGTGATGATAATGGATATGTGGCATTAGTCTATTCAATTAATACATTATGCTGTGAATCTGTCTCTTAACAAATGAAAGAAAAGTGAAATGAGAAAAATGTCATAAGGTTAGATCATTAAAATGTAAATGGGTAATGTGATTAGTGTATTAATGTGCAGTAATACTTATAACAGTTATAGCAATTATGATAATATGGTTATCATAATAGGAGAAAATGATTAAAAATAAAGAGGAGACATAAAGCACATCACTTACAGATAATAACTTTAGGTATTGAAGCTAGCAAGTCTACAATACCAGAAACAGCAACACTACTATTACAACCAATAATAATGATAAAAGAGGAAGAAGCATCAAATACAGACTACCATTATTCATTGTGCACTTTTGGTTCTTCTTTCTTTAAAACAGTGATCACATCTAAGGATCTGCAGAAACACGGCAATATCTGGGTGTGTCCAGTGTCCGACCATGTCTGTACTCGTTTCTTTTTTGTGTGAGTAATCTCATGATTTTTAATGCCTGCATATTATGATATTTTAATGTAGAATTATTGTACATGCTGTAGTTTCCCCTTACCACTCATCATCATTTTGATTGCCGTGAATAAATTGTGCCCATAGTTGAGTGGTGTAACCGCTCTGATAAACTGGGTTCCTCTCAAGTCAGAGCCTTTCAATATGATGGTTAAAGCTGCAGCGTTTGGAGCTCAGCAGATAATAGCATCCAAACTGGCTGCTGATGTTAGTGCTTTGAGTCCAAGCTTTGGACATATTCACTTAGATGGCAAAGTCTATTATCATGTTCACTGCTGTCTTCTGAGTTGGGAATTCGATTTGAGATGGCTTGCAATCAAATTTAAGTCACAGCTAAATATAATTTGATTTTGAACTTGTGCTGTGTGTACGGTTGTGTTTTTCAGCTCGGGCTAAAGGTTGATATGGTTGAAAAAAAAAACAACAAGAAAATGCGTTGTCTGTCCTAATGACAGCTCCTCTAAAACTTGTCTCCCAACTTCTCTCTCTTACTGCATTTACCAACATAGATAAAGCCACTTTTTTCTCATCTATATTATGCCTCCCTCTTAAGATGAGATAAGATGAAACTTTGTTCATCTTTAAATTTGGCCTTTGTAGCATCAAAAAGTCATAGCAGACAACATAAAAACTGAGGGATTGTGCAAGAGAGTTTGATTAAAATAAAGCAGTTGATTCAACGCTTGAACTTCCCTAAAACTTACCAAGCAGGGAACAAAACTACAAAAAAATAGAATTAGACTATATAGTGAACCATAAGTGAACTCATCAATTTATATGTAATATGCAGGTATGAGGATGGCCAAGTAGGAGATGCCAACATCAACACCCAGGAGCCTAAGGTGCAGAAGGAGATCATGCGTGTGATTGGGACCCAGATCTACTCCAGCTAATGGTGGTACACCAGTGACGCTTGGATCATACGTCTCTCTGGCGGAGGCACACAGGCAGGACAGATAGAGCGAATGTTTGGGCGGGCTGACCTCAGGCCTGATATTGAAGGTCGAGGGAGCTCTTGAGCACATTATACCTAAAGTCGTTTTTGTTCTGTTCCTCTCATTCTACTCTTTCTCCTCTGTCCCTCATCTCCAAATGGTTACACATTACATGTTCATTCAACCTTCCGTTAGTTTTAACCTGGCTAAAGTCAGTCTGCTTTTCTCAGTTTGAACTGAAACACACAAGGGGAAGGGAAAAAAGGAAGTAGGCACTGGAACGGCTCTCGACACACACTTACTTTCAAAACCTGGGTTGACTGGGTTTTTCCTTTCTTGCTGCACTTTTACTGGACTACTTATCTCTATTTATTATTTCTCTTTGTGAATATCTACTAAAAAATAACTCCAACTGATAGATCCCTTTATGGCAAATAAGTGATGGATTTACATGCACATAGAAGTTTGTTCTCATATTGTGTTTAAAACATTATCTCAGACCCCTTTATTTAATATTCTTTGACTAATGACATGAATTAAGGTCTGTGATATGGTTATCTGAGAGGGAAGCATTTACTCTGTCATTTTGTCCTTGTCCACCTGACGAAACTCCCAGAATCCAATAAGCGAGGTGTGGCTTTAACTCAAGTTACATACACTATAGGCACTTTGTTTTTGATAACATTATCAATAGTATTATGATTTTTCATGACAGAATTAAGACCATTGATAAAGCACCTTCAAAACCTTACAGCCCTAAAATGTCAAATATGCAGGAGTTGGGGGTGTGGGGGGCTTTTTATCTTTCCTGCCAGTGTATAAATTTTAAGGTTTCATACACCAGTCATAAAATTCCTTTAAAGCTCCAATAAGTTATATTTATGCTATCAGCATTGAAGGAAATTGTGCTCTGTAATGTAGAAGGGTTGGTAGTGTCTCACAGAACATTAATACCTTACACTGGAGCTTTTCACAGCTTTCAGTTGCTTTTAATTCATTGTTTCAGTTTGCCAAGGCTAGCTTCTGTTCCACTGGCCTTTCATCTGAATAGCTGAAAAATGGTACTGAGAGAATCTGTTCATTTAAGCTGAATTAGTATCCACTACTATGCTTACTAGTAAATCTTGAGCAACTCATCATTTCAATGAATATTATAAAAAAAAAAATCATAGCCCCCTGAAGGTTTTGACTGTGTGCTTCTGTTATATGCTGACATAAACATGAATGCTAATGCTAGTTGCTATTAAAATGACAAAGACATTAGCCATAAACACATAATAAGACAACAGTGTATCAAGGCACAGTTGCACAGAGTTTGATTTGATGTCTTTCTCCTCCGCTGTGGAGAAATGTTGCTTAAAAGAAAATATATTAGGCCAAACACTAAACTTGTCAGTCGTGAAGCTGTGGGGGTTTCCACTCAACAACAGCAATATAGACATGAAATTATACATATACCATTATCCTCTAACTCTCTCTGAAATAAAAACACAGAAATAAGAAGAAAAGAGAATGTGTAATGTGCAAATAGGAAAGACTTACTTGAAGTGAAGAGATCATTAACCAAACTGCCATTCACCTTAGATTTAGTATTGATTCTTAAAAGAAAACAGTGGATTGGATTCAGTCTGTAAACATGTTATATCAGTTTGTTGAGAGAGATATTTAGTTTCCTATGTTTTATGTAAAGAAAAAAAAATAATTGTTGTTCTGTGCCATCATTTTGTTAAAGTAGGAATCACTTTTTCTTTAAGTGGCAGATATCTCATTTTGGAATAAATCTCTTTGTGTATGAACTACACTTCCCATTGGATTCACAACTTACAAAATCTACTGTACAGAAATTCATGGACAGTTTTACCAAAATATCTACTGACAACATCCAGTCCAGGTGAGCTCACATCCTGCCCATTCCCACCTAATGGACACTGGATGTTATAAAGATGCATTCATGTGCAACTCTATGGTTTCACCTTGGAGATTGACGACCTTGTATAGCTAATCAAGTTTATCAGTTAGTCATGTACTGTATGTATGTATGTACGTGTGGGTTTGTATTTTCTTGACATTATACTAGACATTGCACTTAATCAACGTTTGCCTAAACTGGAGAAATGGACTGTCCTCAGACCTGAAGTGGACGGGTAATGGAGGAAAAGGACAAAAAAGAATATTTGAGTCAGCTAGACTATAATATCTAACATCCAAACTATGTCTGTAAGATGGGCTTTCAGTGTCTCCTGGAACTGAAAATTCAAACGACTGAATAGACTTTGAGACACTGAAAGGGAGCGAACTGTAAATAAGGACATTGGAGAACCTGTTGAAATGTATTGCCCTGAAAGAGGTGGACATGTACAGCTGACTCATTGTGTTGCTGGACTGTGCTAATAGCTGATGCCTGTTTTTGCCAAGAGGTTTGAACTGTGAGTCTCTTTGAGAATCTGTTCTCTCGCTGTCTGTCTCTGGCGAGGAATGTTTTCAAAGATGATGTTAACGACAATGATGGTGATTATGATGATGATGATGATGATGAAAGATGGCGATGTGGAGAAAAAAAAGAATAAAGCCTGATTTTGCACAGTTTTATATACAGTCTCCTTTTCTTTGATGTCTTTGTGGAAAACTGTGACCATTAAATGTGGAATTTGCCATTGTGTCTGGCAGAGGCTTTGTGCTAGCATATTGGGCAGAAGGGGGCACCATTACTCCACCAACATATACACAGACCACTTGAGTCCTCTATTCTTTTTGAAGTCTAGTCTGACAATCAAACCAGACTTTCTGTATTCGTAACTCTCACATGTATAATTACTTGAATAAGTTCATACAATAATAGATGAAGTGTAATGTTTTTCCATGTGAATCAGAAGGTTAGTAACCTCACAAGTTCATGTGGTGATGCAAATCAATTATCTTCAGCACTTCTATTCACAGAGCAATTATGTCCTGCACATAATAACTGGTTGAAACATATTTGAAATAAGTATAATTATCTACTTTATGTGTATCACAAAGCATGTTAGTCTCGCATAACAAAATATGTCATTTTATTGTTTCTTATACAATGCTACCCCAGCAGGAAGAAAGAAAGAAAATAGCCCCACTATTAATAATAAACTGATCTAAAAATACTTCTATATCTTGCTTTCTTGGATATAGATACTGTTTGTAGCTGCAGAATGGTCCTTTAATGACAGTGTCAGACTGGATGAATGTAATCAGATGAGCTTGAGCATCACATGTACTTCATTCTTACTAGAAAAAAATGGTTATACTGTCTCTATTTGTGCATTCACCATACAATACCATAATAACACAGTACAAGAGTAAGTGCAGAACACCCATATACAATGGCATATTGCAGCACAATCTTTCTAAAACTACATCTATATTTTATGTATTGCATCACAAATTCATACATGTTTATACTGAATTCTTCAAATCTATTCTTATTAAAAATTGACAGGTATCTTTCCACCTCTAAGAGAGCAGTTCATTAATAGTTGTTGCTCATTCCATCTCTCTTTCTGTCTCTGACCACAGAGAGCTCTCCTCTGTGGAACCAGCTGAACGCATCTCATCACTGCTCTGCTGCAAAAGTCCAGTCTGATGGCTGTTTTGGCACAGGAGTCCCTGTATGTGTACTACAAGTGCTGAGTGTGTAGAGAGTGGGCGTAATGATAGGGAAGCTGGAGCACTCATGGGCCCTTGAAAGGCACTTTATGTGTGTATTTGTGGCTACTGTAATTGGGTCCCTCCCTTTGTTAGCTGACCCATCTGACAGGGCCTGTGGCTGGGCCCTTGTACTGATATCTGTATATGTGTGTGACTAGCAGATGATGTGTATGGTTCACGTGTTACTATGATCTCTGAAACCTGGCCCTCATGTTGGACACTGGTCCCCTGGTTTGGCTTTGTCCCCCATTACCAAAGCCAGCTGGCTGGTGGCACACAACTGCACATCGCTTACAGCAAACCAGGGCTTTTTTATGTGTAATTCAACCATCCACCACTGAGGGGAGCTCTGGTGTTACACTACTCTACTCAAGTTTCAACGGCTTTCTTTGCATACTTAACGCACACACTGGCACATACGCACAGGGCATTAGCGCACACAAAAACACACACGCACACACTCACACACACAAATACAGGTAAACACACACTACACAGTGGTTGTTTGGTCAGATAAAGGAGTAGTGACGGGAGGGCAGAGGGTCACCGAGGGTGTCTGGCCCTCGGCGGAAGCGACTGCTCCCAGCCTCCCTCTCTCCTGCCTCCGTAATAAGTGTGACCGTTTGATTCCTGCACAAAAGGAGCAATTACAGGGAGTTGTTTAATCACCCACACTTTTATTGAGCTTGGGGTCTCTTAGCTTGCAGCTCAGGCCCCCGTCGTCGGCAGCAGCGGGCGACAGGAGTGACAGAGAAGGTCGGTGGTTTAACAGGGCGCGAAGGGGTCTCGTTTGAGTTAAGACTTTGCAGGCTACTCTGTACGCTGCAGAGGCCCTGGGGACAGAGACAAAGAGGTAGACGAGACCAGAAGACAGGCTGGCCAGCCAGGCAGAGAGATAGATGGACTTAACAGAGAGACAGAGACTAGAGGGCAGAGTTTAGGGGACACATCAGAATAAGAATCACTTTATTCTCCAAGTAGGATAAATGTGCAGTTTTTCTTGGTAGTGTTTGTGCAGAGGTATAGTGACAATTTATGCAGTGACACAAAACAGGAGACATATTCAGGTGCATGACAGTGTGGTTGAACTTATTGAGCAGGTGTGGTGAATTCCCAAGAGAGCAATGGAACCAGTACCTAATGTTTTTTTTTAGAAAGAAATGCTTGAAATAAACTACAGCATGAACAAAACAGGCATGATTCCTGAACCTTACAAGCTATGTAGCATGCAAGGACTTGTGTGGACATAGTGTGAGTGCGAGGATGGCATACAAAAAATGTTTTTTTTTAAACAGAGAGAGAGAGCGAGTGAGAGAGAAGAAAAACAACAGAATTCGATTTTCCTACTTTACAGTCAGCCCAGAGCCCCAGTAAGCCCAAACTCCCATTCAAAACAGTACCAACCACTGTCGGTGTCAGTGCTTTTTATTGGATTTTCAGCCTGGGTGTTACTCTATATTTGTGTGCATGCGGAGTGCCTCCTCCTCCTCCTCCCTGGATATGAATGATGGAGTACAAGTCCTTGTCTAGTCCCTCAGAGATGGCATGGAAGGCGAAGGGGGTGGCGATGGATGGAGAGCTGATGGTGGCAGTGTTTGGGGGAGGAAGGGGGTGGTTGTTTTAAAATGGAACAAACTGGGAAAGAACAGCACCACTGTGTGGTGACCAAGAGGGGGGGGGGTGCAGAGATAGAGAGTAGAAGGATGAGGGGGGATGAGGAGGAGAGGGAGGGAGGGAGGGAGGGGAGGAAGGGAGTACACCATTGCTGCTCATAAAGCCAACAGCTGTGTGGGTAATGTTTTGTGACACCGAGCCTCTCCGAGCCCTTCTGTTTCCCAGAGAGCTAGGAGATGCCATATTCCGTCGTCACAAATGGCTCTGTCATTCACCCCCTAAGTCTTAATTATCGCTCCCAGTTTTTTGGCCACGTTTTGCTCAGGCGTATGGATCCATCTGCATGCTGTATAATTCCACTCCGCAATTTACAAGTGGCATTTATTACAATGGCCTCTGCGGCATCTCCTCTTTAACACCGGCAGCCCTTTCCAGAAAGACGAGGGGGAACAAAAGAGCAGTGCAATCTGGCAGCAACAGTGCCCACCCTCAGTTCCCTCAAATCTCTCTCTTGTCTTTTTTTTCCTTTTTTTCCATCTGTACCCTTACTCTCTGTACAACTATCTCTCTCCACCCCCGTACTACTAATTTTTCTGCTTCTGTTTGTGTGTGTGTGTGTTTTTTCCCTTTGTTATTAATTTAATTTTTATGGGATTCATAGTACTCGCACAAACCGCCCCCTATCTGCCTCGAAGCAGAGGAAAAGGAAATAGCTGATGTTGATTTTTTTTCCCTCCTCTCCTCTCCCCCTTCATAATTCATTTTGGATTAATTCCCTTGTCTTCAGAGACAATCCTAATTCTTTATTATTTCCACTTCACAGGCTTGATGACATCCCCATATCCACATATCATATCCAGGGGAAACTTTACACCCAACAGACCTTCTTGTTTTCTCTTTCTCCTCTCTCCTCCTTTCTTGCTTACCACCCTCCTGTAATTCTCTCTCTCTTTCTCTCTCTCTCTCTTCATTGTTCATGGTTCTCATCTCACTCTTTTTTTTCTCTCTATCCATTTCTTTACATCCTCCCCATTCTATCTTTCCCACCAGAGTGAAGTTACTTGTTAGTTTCTACTTAGCCGCTGGGCTCCCATCTGCAGAGACAGGCACCCAACAGAAGTCAGCTGCCTTTCTCATGCACCCATACACGCACACCTCCCCACCTCCTCCAGTCAATATCATAGTGTTTGTGTATGTGCTGTGCATGTCATGTCTGCTCATTTCTCCTTTATTCGTATAGGAATAACATGACACTGAGGGCTCATTGCCATTAAAGTGCCCCTGCAAAAACATCTACATTCATTTGTCGCTTGTCTTCCTCTCTTCATGTAGCGCTCCAAAGTACTTCTCTCTGACACACTCACCACACTCACTCATCAGTTTCCTCTGCCATTAGAGATGCCAACCTGATCTCTTAGAAATATGTGAAATGACCACAATCTCTTAACACTGCATTAGTGGTTGTGGCACGTAATGTGTTAAAATAACATGCTTTAAAGGTGCAGTGTAGAATTTAGTGGCTTCTAGAGGAACAGACTTGGCAGAAACGGAATATAATATTCATAAGTATGTTTTAATTTGTGTATAACCATCTGAAATTAGCATTGTTGTGTTTTCATACCTTAGAATGAGCCCTTTCTATCTAGGAAGTGGGTCCCCTTCCATGCAGCCTGCCATGTTGCACTGCAATGTTTCTATAGTAACCCAGAACGGACAAACCAAACACTGGCTATAGAGATGGTTTTGTGGCCACCATAGGTTTCCTACACACATGGGGGATTTCAGTTTTTTGCAATCTGCAACGTCACCACTAAATATCACAACATGATTGGAAACATCATGGTTTGGGTTAAAGTGATCGCTTGAAACATGGCGTGGGTTACTACTTCCTTAAAATTAGGCAACCTTCATTGTCATGGCAACAGTAAACACCATGATAACTGTAGTCACATTTTTTTTTTAAAAACCCACTTCCAGTTGGAAACATGACACTCATGGTTGGAAACTGGAAGTAGTCTCCTGCAGCTAATTCCACTTTTTGCCATCTATATCTCTAGACATCCACCCAAACTGCCAGCTCTTAATATGGACATTTGTCACCTTATATAGACGTCATCTGAACAGTGTCACTTCTCTGGGTCATATTCGTGTGCCCATGACAAAGGATCCTATTTGACTTTCCATTGGCTTTGTTTCCATAGAACCGGCACATTGTCGTTTTAACATTCATGTATTTCTGTGAGATCAGGCTGAGAGATGCTCATTGGCAGTGGGACACTCAGGCTTTTCTCTTTCGTCTCTGTCTTTTGCCTCTCAGTTTTTTCCTTTCTTTGTCTCTCCCAGGCGCTCTTTCTGACACTTTTCCTCTACCCTCTGTTTTTCTGCTTCTTCATTTCTCTCAACATCTTTTCCTACCTTTTTTTATTCCCTCTCCATCCCCATATATGCTTTTCTATTAATCTGCGTCACTCTGTTTCTCTGCCTTTCCTTCTGTCACTGTATACATTTTTCTTTCTCTACTCACTATGTTTTTCAATCTTTCTTTCTCTGCAGCCCTTCTTTCTTTCTAATGTACCTTTATTTCTTGACATGCCTCTTTCTTTCTGTGCTGTGAAGCTTTTCAGTTATTTTTTCAGGGTGTTTTTTTCCCCGTTCATGTCAAGTAGTTTCTCAAATCAGCCTTCTTCAGATGTTTAGTGACCATTTTTGCTTTTGCCATGGGCGCGCTCCTTTCTCCCACACCTACCAAGCACTCACACACACTCATATCCCCCCCCCCAACACACACACACGCAATGCCCCATCTCCAATTCACTATTAAGTGGGCCCTGAATTTCCCCAGAGCTCTGGTATGGTGGCGGCCGCCTCTGGAGTCCGGCTGTGCTAGATGTGTTGTCTGCTCCCTTACCATTCAATTACCCTCCTGTAATCTGACAGGCTCCTCATGGCCTGCACTGGGACAATCACTAGTGTGTGTGTGTGTCTATGTCTGCTGTTTGAGTGGACCTCTCTTTCTCTCTCTGACTATTTCTGTGTGTGTCTGCCTGCTATTATATCTCTCTGTGCGTGTATTCCTGCATTTCAGATGTATGCAGAAGCAAGGATGTTTTTGCATTGTCTGCCTTGCTTTTCTTCTCTATTTCTTTTCTTATTTCTTCTCTCGCTCAAAATCTCTCTAGATCTCACTTGACATCTTGCTGCACCCACAGAACACACTGACAGAATGAAAGAAACTCACTCTTGCCAGAAACGACCAAACCCAACAATTTGTTCTCTTATCCCCAGGGCCGGACCTAGCACATTCAGTACCCCAGGCAAGCTTCCCTTGCCCCCCTCCAAAAAAAGGAATCAACACAAATAAACAACTTAACTAACAAACAATAATAATAAATAACAAATAATAAAAGAATATGTGCAAATTTGATTTCAAGTAAAAAATAATATGTTACACGTGTTAAATAATCAAAATATGCAGAATTCCCATTGTCTCAAGAACTATTGACATTCCACTCCCTATCATCACTCTTCACTTCAAGGTCATATATTAGCTTATTCCGCTACTGGTTTACAGTGCAATTCTTCCAGACTTCCTTGCTACAAAGCCATCAATTAAAATTCATCAATTCAATTCATTCAATTCACATAAGTCAAACCCAGAATAAACACACACGCATGCATCTTTCAACAGGGTAAGTGTGAGGTAACAGTAACATAGCGTTACCAGCTGAGCTGAGCTAATGCTAATCTCATACCACACACACTGGCTATAGCTAAATATGCTTATCCAATACAAGTCTAATGTTGTTTACTCAAATTTAAATTTCCTGACACAATAAAAAAGTGTCAAAGCAAATTACTGTATAGCTGGAATTGTGTTTTATATGTTTTGCTCCAAATAGCCCGATGACAATTTCAACTGACTGACAATAACGTTTATGTTGTTAGCTAACATCACACCTACACCTCCAAGATTAGAAGATGCTTGTATAATAGATCACTAAAATTCACTAAAATTGACAAAATTTAATTTAACAATCAAAATCGCGTACCTTTGTCCTTGGCACATTTTTTTTTTTTTTGTACTGCGTCCCAGATAGCTTTTTCCTTTTAATTTTCTCTATGCTCCCCACATACACTCCTCCATACCTATCAATGTTCTAGCATGTTCCGACAAGGGCCCCCCTGCTTGTCCCCTCTGTTATTATTTTGCCCTGCAATCTCCCTCTTGTTCCTTATCACTCTCTTTCCTCCATAACTTAATCTCACTCTCTCTTTCTCCATCATTTTATCATGTTCCCCTAATCACTGTCCCCATGTTTTCCCTTTTTATCTTCATCTACTCCCGTGTCTCTCCGTCCCCCCCCTCTCTTTCTGTCTGTGCGAGGCGGGCTGGCTCTCGGTGTTGACCTGAGAAGGACTGACATTCAGAGGCCGGTCCCCTGCCTGCAGCACTGACATTTCTGCCAGACTTTGATGGCGCCTTTGAACAGAGATGTGTGGAGGGAAGAGCTGCCTGTCTCTCCGCCTTCCAGCAGCTCGAGCTCTGCCTCTCCACCACTCAGAGTGAGATGTAGGCTACTGTAGCAGACTGCTCTCCCATCACATGTGCAAACACATGCACATATATGAACAGAATTGCGCATATGTACTGCACACCTGAACTCATTTACTTAGCCTCATTTACTCAGGCGTCTGCGCACATTAATGTTCCCACATGCATTTGTCTGTACAGATAGATCTATGTATATGAAAAACACAGCCACACATACACAAATGCACACACATGCATGCACATGCACACACACACACACACACACAATCATACACCTCCTGCTGGGACGCCTTCAAAGACCCTCATTGCCCCCCTCCGATAAAACTGGCACAGGGAAAGAGGCAGAGGAGCAGGGTGTTGAAGGGGAACTGGTTATCTCTCCCACCTCTCGCCTATCTACCCAACCCCCTCCACCTCACCACCCTCCCCTGCTGTGGTGCCTTCAAAGACACCCATGTCACTCCAGTAACCCTGTAGCTCCTCTCCTCCTCCTCCTCCTCTTCCTCTCAATGCCTTCCAATCATCTCTAACCTCTCCTCTGTGCACCACACTCCCTTTGTTACCAGCTTCTCACAAGGTTACAAAACACAGAGGAGAAAATAGATAAATAAATAAATAAACAAATAAATAAATAAATAGAGACAGAAAATTGCTTGATGGGGGTTGCTCTTCTGACAATCAGTACAGCATGATGTAAAAATGGTGCTCTGCTCCGTTATTCAGTGAATGCCAGTTCTGTGCCAAGCTGCCTGCTTTGGCAGATTCCCCTCTCTGTTCTGTCACTGAGGGGAATAGGATTTTTCTTTTTCATGTGTTGGAGGTAGGGACCAAAGCATGGGGTGCTCTGTGAGTCTAATTAAAATGACTTGGCTATTTTGCCATGCGATGGTGTCTCAGAGAGGTGGATGAGAATTGAAACACTTAATTTTGTTTCGCTTGGTTCCTCTCCTCTTCTCAGCGGAGTTGGACTGAGCTGAGCCTTGATGAGAGCGTGGATTTGACAGCTGTGCATGCATGTGGATGCATATTTGTGTGTGTGCGCACGCTGCTAAAATGCCCATTTTAATAAGTCACCTAATTTGTATTCCATTCTATAGTCATAAATAATTTAACTTCCAACGCAGGAGCATTAAAATGTCCTGACCACAAAGTGTAGAAATTGTGGTGCTCTTGTCAGGCAGTTTATCAGCTGAATTTGATTTGACTCATGTTGGTTTTATTGATGTTCCTGGAAAGAAGTATGAGACTGATTTTCCGAGACCCCTTGATGAAAGATATACTGCCAAAAATGTCCATCTTGTATTATTTCATCCTATTATCTGTCTTTAAATCAGTAGTCTTACACAGTTAAACAGTCTAGCTTTTGTGAAACACATTCACTTATGTCTAATACAGCCCAGACACTTTCAAGTGCTGTCTTGAATCAACTGATATTTTCTTGAAAAAAGCACAGTAATCGCTTTCTTTGAAGACACTGTCACTTGTTTTGAGGAATCTCTTACAGGGGAAATCTGCATTAGAAACATGTTAAACTATCTCACCCCATAGCAGATGTACAGAGAGATTAATTCCAGCAGAACTGGTGTTTGAACTGCTGGCACTTCTCAAAACTGAGCTGCAGATTTGAAAAAAAATGTTTTGTTAAATTAATGAATTTAAAACTTCTATTTGTGCAATTAATGTAATGCTAGTTATGAGTTTTACTTGTATGTAGTGAGTTTCTTTATTCAAATCCTCCTCCCTCAGACACACATAAACACAGCTTTTATTTCCAAAGCTGGCTTCCTCCTACAAGGTTGCCAAAGGTGCGTTAACACTCTTCACTTAGTGTGGGAATTTTATTAGCCGGGTTTAACTTGTTTAAGAAAAGCAATGTTTAAAGATTAAATTTGCACACAAACTGTGCCTTGACACAACTTGCAGTGTAAGCATGTGTGTTTGTGTGTAGAAAGAGAAGTGACAGATCCAGCCCCATCAAACAGCCCTCTGGCCCAGTAGCATGGCATGATTCCACCTCAGCCTTTTTTGCCAGCTCCCCTCTCTCCCATCTCCCCCTCCTCCTCTCTCCTCCCTCCAAGCTGGGGGCCCTAGGGTGCCTGCAGCCTGCCTGTACTGGGCTATTGATTGGAAACAGGGCCGCAGCTCACCTGCTAATTGAAAGCCGATTGGGGCCCTGGGGCAGAGCTGTAAAACAGGCCCCACGTGGCATTAAAAGCTGAAAGCTGACGGGCCACTGTAAATCCAGAGCTGCTAATAGTGGTGGTGTATATCCATCTGTGTTAGAGCTAGATGAGAGCGTGTGTGTCCATGTATGTGTGCTTGTCCTATTGTATGTGTGCACACGTACATGTTGTTAATGCATGTATGGTACGTGTGCGTGCATCTAAATGTGTATATGTGTTTCCATTGTAGACTGTAGAAAAATAATGGATGTAGCCATTGTGACATCACCCTTTAGTTTGTGTACTCCTGTTTTAAAGCCTTGAGTTTGGCATTTTGACCATTGCCATCTTCAATTTTTGGAGCCAGAAGTGACCATATTAATGAACTTAATGCTTAATACAATGTTAGCACAGTGAATTTACAGTCAATAGTTAACTGTCATGTCATGCTAATTCTAATGCTAATTTTTGCTAGTAAAAAACAGGCTTAAAACCATTAAAACAAAAATGTGTGGAAAAACTTCCCATTGAACTCCTTAGAGGGTCTTTTAGTACAACCAAATGCTGAGACTTTTTAGGCAACCAAAATGTTACAATTAACTTTCATGAACTGAAAACAATTTACCAATGTAGTCGCTGTGGTAGTGATTTTTCAATCATAATGTAGCCACGCCCTAAAGCATACCCTGCTTTGTCGTCTGATTTAGACTAAATGTGATCATAATTTACAAAATGAACACCATGCCATATTGAAGAACACTTGAAAATAGCAATTGAGACCATAAACTTATTAGGAAAGTGTTTCCTGAGGTTATAAATCACGTGACAAGTGGGCTCATTTTCTTATAAACTTATAGACATAAAATCTAGCTTCTTTTTGGAGCCACTGGAATTGCACCCTGCAGGCCATTAGAGAGAATGCAGTTTTAAGGATTGGCTCCACTTTTCAGACCTGGAACTACACACTTGGTTTCCACACATGTGAAATGTTAACAGTATTTGCTGTGCTGTTTTGGTATGTGTTTTAATTTGTGACCACATGCATGAAAATGTGTGCGCATATTGAAGTGGATACACTGTCTTATATGTGTGTGCTTCTGTGTGTGCGCACGCACGCGCACACACACTCATACACAGGTGTTTCACAGTGACAGTCTGGTCTCCCGTGGCACCAGCAGAACAGTCTCGTCTGTAATGGACACATCCTTCCTCTTTCTTCAATCCTCCTGACACAATAGCGGCAACAGCCCTTCATCCCTCCCTCCCTCCGTCTCTTTCCACCTTCATCTAGCTTTCTCTTCTTCCTTTGTCTCCGCACAAGTCACACCTGTGATCCTCCGTTGAGACATCAGCATCAGCTTCTTAGCTGAGACTATTTTTTTCCATGCTTGTCTCATATCTATCTATCTATCTATCTATCTATCTATCTATCTATCTATCTATCTATCTATCTCTTCTTGTTTTGTGCACAGGGGCAATTGTCATGTCAAAGAGGACAAAGGTGCTTCCCCAAACTGTTTAGCTTAGCTCTAACATTTCAGTTAAATATAAACAACGGGGCTAGCCCTAACCATAAAAAACAGCTCCCGACAACAGTATGTGGACTGGGGTGTCCACATACATTTGATCACATAGTGTTTATTTGCAGTCTCTCTCCCTTTCTTACTTAGTTTTTCTTCCATTAAATCTTATTCTACTTTCCACTCTCCCTCCCTCTCCGTCTCTCTGTCTGTCTCTCTCTGAGCAGTGTGATTGAGTAGGGAGGGTGCTGGCCGTCCTGCAGCATGGCACGTGGAAACAGAGGTTAATTGGATTGTAATTAGAGCGGAGGTGATTAATTGATAGCATCTGTAAATTTGGATGTTTCCATTGTAAATGTGACAAATGAGAGCGTGGCAGGCCGGAGGAGGAAGGGCAGAGAGAGAAAAGAGAGCGCACGCAAGACACACATGCATAGGAAGAACTGAGGAGGAGGTACAGAGACAGTAGAGAGAGACAAGGAAAGAAAGGCAGGAGTGAGATAGAAAGGTGTATTTTAGTTAGTGCTAGATCCCATGGTGTTATGGTATATGGCAAGACAGATAAATATGACTGAATGCTTCTGTGATCAATCAAGCAAGCTATCAAATGATGAGAAACACTTTGTTTAATTTTGTGTTGAAATGGTAATGCTGATGAATGTTTGAAGTGATACCTGTAGTGGTAAAGGTTCAGTTCAATTCAGCTCAAATGGCTACTTTTAGGTTGTAGATATTTAGCTATAGCCTCATATCTGCTGAATATGAGGCCATAGCATGCAGCCGATTACTGTAGCTTAGCTTAGCATAAAGACTGGAATTGGGGGGGAAAGCTGGCTCTGTCTAAAGATAACAAAGTCTGCCCACAGCACTTCTAAAGCTCACTATGAACACGTCTCTCATTTACTTGATCCATACGGAGAAAAAAAAGTATAAAAATGACAAGTGGTTTTACAGGTGGACTTCTTCATGGTCTATTTCTTTAAACAGAGCCAAGCCAAATGTATTCCTCTGCTTTCAGTCTTTCAGTTAACCCTCTATGCCATAAGCCCCATTTTTTGGGAGCTTGGGGGTCCCTGACCATCATAAAACTTGCCCTTGCTTTAGTGTGATATTGCCCTAACAAAAGTGGTCTAACTGCACAATGTTGCACTGAGGCAACAAACAAAAAATCCGCACAGTTTTAGCATATAAATAAAAACAAAATCTGTCTTTAAACATTCAAATATATTTATTTAAATAATCATGTACATGCATAGATTGTTTATATAAAGTTAAAGGTGAAACCCACTTTGGGAGGGTGGGGGGTTAATAGATCTTAGTAACAGTAACCTACTGATTAAGATGCGTGCTATACAACCACGTCTGTGGTTCGAATTTGACTGTGGACCTTTGTTGTATGTCACCTCCCATCACTCTATATAATTCCTCTCACCTCTCCACTGAAAAAACTATAAGGTGCCCCAGAAAAAGGTTAGGCAAAAAAGTTTAATCTAGCTCAAATGTTGCCGCCACCACACAGTGCAGTGTTGTCTAGCAACATACTACGTTGGCATATTCCTGGTAGACAGGCTTGAATGGCAAAATTCTTACAGTATAAACCTTCAAATTCATGAAGGTGTTATTCAATATGGACTTTCTGGATTGTATTTTATTCATTATCTGAACAGCTAACCAGAGATTGCATTATTATCATAACCTCCAGCTCAAATACTGTTGCAGTATACAATATAATCATAATCATATCATTGGACTCCATTTCCTCGGAAAGCTCCCTCTCCTCCATATCCACAAGTGTCCAGAACCTTAATTGGTTTAGTATCTGTTCATGTTCATGCTTTTTTGTTGCTTTCCTGGTAAACTTGCCACGTTAATTATGACTCTCATATTAAAAAAGGGGAAAGAGAGTAAATGAAAAAAGAGAAATAAATATAATGATTTCATCTTTATAAGGACCATCAATGCAGCATCAAGATATCACGCAGGAATGTAGCGGCTTAAATGTGACACAGACAGTAATTTTAAACATCAAATATTCCTTCCAAATTGCAGTGATAGAGCATTAAAATTTGATCAAAAAGTGGTCTTAATGAAATTAATTGATCTTAATGAAAACGAAAATGATTTTAATTATCAAAATATTATATACTTATATTATATACTTTTTGTTTTCTACAAAGATTATTTTTATTTATCCTTGACTGAAAATGAAAATGAGCTGTAGAAGGTGGAAGTAATGGAAGTAACTTTCGGGATGACATGCAGAAAGATGTCATCACAACAATGCTTACTGTTGCTGTAAACACATAAGACTTGTTATATACCACCTGTAATATTATTGGAATTTTTTTCTTACTATAGTGACACTACATTTACATTAAAGGTATCTGCTTCCAAACAAGAGGAGAATTCTGCTGCTTGGTTGCAATTGTATTTCTTTTGACATGAAAAGACTTAAAACTCAACACAGAATTAAATAATTTGTTTGAATGAATATTTTAATTTCTTTTTAACCTGTCTGGTATTGAGATTTTCTCAGCCAGATTTGACTGTTGTAGTTGCTGTTTATATAATATTATGACTCGTGCTATTTCTCACATGTAGATGTATGGTGACCTGTAACATATGGAGAGGGTGTGAAAGACGCACCATGTAAGTTGAGTGTGCAATGACTTTGCCACAAGATGTCTGACCTCATGCTGAGAAGCTTTTGGGGCCTACACCTTTCAACAAACCTCTTCAGATGCAACATATATAGTAAGATAAAATACTATTTAGTGTTCAAGGAGGAAATTCTGTTTGCATGTGCAACAGTGGACAGGGTGTCATGCATTCACAGTAGGGCCCTGGGATACAAAACCTGCACAAACCATCAAATTAAGGCATCACCCAACCACAGAGAAATTAACAAGGCTGTTTTTTCCATCATCTGAGCACAGAAAAATTAATAAGCCTGTACTTTTTACAATCACAAGTTCTCCAATCTAATTTCTTGGGCAGGTGTCATAACTATGAAAACCTTTTCACAGAGCGTATGGACGGCTCACGATTATTCGTGTGGTTCGTTGCTCAACGGAACAAATTGTTCATTAACTATGGGCCTAATGCTCTAACAAATGTTCCAGGAACATTGCTGCGGTGGTCCACACGAGGATGGAATTAAGCTAATCAAATAAGCCTCCAGTCAGGTCCTATCAGACAGCTCCAGACTGCAGCAAATGAGCCCACGTCGCAAAATTTACATTTCATCTTCCCAAGGGGACAGGTAGGGTCCCACCTCGCCACCACTTTTCCCCCCAATCAGCATCTGGCTCCTGGAGGAAGAAGAGGGAAACAGAAAAAGAGGGATGTGGTGGTTCCTGGCAATACCATGAAGCAGCTGAACCTCTCTTGCTACATCCTGGGCACGCTTCTGATGAATAAGGGAGAGAAAATAGAGAAGATGACAGCAGGGGAAATATTTGCTGTTGTGGTTGGAGCGCCACTCAGATCCAAAGAAAGAGGGCCGGGCATATTTGCGCAGCTGTCTGTCTCCTAAGCGCTGAGTGTATGAGTGTGTGCCCGATGGAGTCTATTTGTTTATCAAAGTCACTATGCCTGTACTCTGTAAGTTATTTGTGCCTTTGGTTGTGTATTACTCTATGTATGTGTGTGTATACATGCATACATGGGCATTTGTGTGCGTGTGTGTGTGCTTGAGAGTGTATCCAGGGAGAAGAAAATCCATCTGTCTTTCTCGGATAAAGATGCCAGAAACAAGGAAGAAGGAGAGATTCTGCTCCAAGAGAGGCTGGGGAAGGAAGGAGAGCCAAACAGATGCCCTTATAACTCCTAAGTTGTCTCCTTGTCCCCTTTCTCCCTACAGATGTTCATTAACTTGTCATATTCCATCTTTATGCAGAGTACTGGCCTACAGTCTCAAGAGAAAATGTATGCACCCCATGCAAATTTGTTATTTTCTTGACAAATTATGAACTCATACTTGCTTTTGTAATAGGAAAACATTTGTACAGATGCACAGATTTGTACAATGTACAGATGGAATGATAGAAAACAATTCCAGAGTGGCAAACATATAGTACGTACAGATTCATATTTCTAAAAGAAATATAGATATGTGTACAGTAATAAACTTCGTTTTTATATTGCGGTGAATTTTCTGTAATTTTAGCCATGTGGACTAAAACTAGAAGGTTTATGTATCCCATGTCAACGTCTTTGTTTCTCTTTGAATTGATTTTCTTGATGCAAATATCGATTCTAACATTCTCCCAATTGTATGGTGGGGTTTTGTGCTACTTAAATTTCCATGCCGGTAACCTGATGGCCTGCAATATCAAGTATCTGAAACAGTGGCAAACTCAAATGACATTTGATCATCATAGATCTAATATAATGTACATTGAGGATTGTGTTGTAAATGATGCATCAAAAACAGTCCGCACAAAGAAGCACACAAAAACAAAAAGGCACTTTTAAAGAGTTAAGCTAAAAAGTTAGCGTCAATGATTTTACTAATGCCTAATAAATAATTTATGAATGCTTTACAGCTTAGGATTGCTGTTAAAATTTAAAAAGTGAATAAAGGTACCACCATTTGTTAATGACTTACTAACATAATAACAAACTTAAAGAATATTAAAGATTTGTGGGTGTGACAATTTTGGTGTAAGCCATTAGACATTAAACACCAGAATGTGGGCTCATAATCTAGCAATCCACACATTCAGCAGCTTGGTAACTCAAACAACAACTATATACAGCTATATTGTTAAGAAGCACTGTAGGCAGTAATAGTTGATGATTTAGAAGACAACATGGGGTGGGGAAGGCAAGAAAGATGATTAATGGAGCAATACATTATACAATGTACAAAATTATGGTTACGGGGCTCACTGCCTGCAAGGAGAAGGGATAGCGGTTGTATGCATTGCCAATGGGACACTCTAGCTTTGAATGACAAAAAAACATTTTGGTTAATACTTGTGTTTCACAACTCTGGGAACAATGTTTTACTACATTAATAAGTAAAGAAAAGCAGATATAGACTGCTCATGTGCTTTGTTTGATGCACCAGATGGTTTGTTATACAGACCCATCTGAGAAGTCATCCTTGGAAACTGTTTGGAGGTACTTTCAAAAAATACTTGGCTGATGACTAGATGGACTGTCTATTACAGTCTTACCTTGCAAGGCAGCTGGGTTCAGGAGATTACAAGATTGCATGAGAATCCTCATAAGACGCTGATTGGTCTGAACCACTGGTGGCCTCACAAGGTAATCAAAGTCCACATTTCTTGAATAAAGGAGCCAAAGAAGAACTTGTCATAGAGGTTCACCATGACTATACTCCACTAAACTAATGTTATCATTAACATTCAAATTAGCACTGATAAATAAGTCATTACCAAGTTTAAATATGTTAGCAGCAAGTTGATATGTTCATGCTCCACATTTCATCAAAACTGTGTTTGGCATTCACTGAATGCACTTAATCCTATTCACACACCTTGTGTGCTGTAAAGCAAACTTAGCCTCTATGGTAGCTAGCTAGTTGATGTTCTCCACTCTGAGTAGTGTGTACTTAACTCCCGTATCCCAAAGCATTTCAACATTTCTCTCTCCAGGACTTTTCTTTTTCAATTTTTCAATGTATGTGTTCATTTTTCAGTGAAGGTGAGTTGTAATAATCCTGTCAGATTCTGTCATTTCACTTCAATGGAAGTCTTGCTGTGCAGTTTCCAGGTTGAGAAAGTATGCATGTAAAAGACAAAAAATAGTTGCTGTTTTGCAGAGGTGAGCTAAAAAGTCTCTCCATGTAACAGCGCTGAGCTTAAGATGAGTCAAGAAACAGTAAGTGCAAAGTCAAAATAGTTATTGACAAATGTGTGCTATTCTAGCAATTTACTATGTGTTGTGTGAATGTTAAGTGTCTAAAAGAAAAGATAATGAGGAAAGTTTAAATATTATTGTATTATAAGTTAGCTATTATATATTTATACTTTACTCCTTCTCATGGCAACTGGTGAAACAAGGTGTACTTTAGTGGGTATAAGAAGGTAACTCTCTCACAAGTGGCTTTAAAATGTTTTATGCAAAAGAAAACAGCCTTATATGCCACACTTACTATATCATTAACCATTATTAAGCACAGTTGTCCAAATCATCTCTGTAAATTCCTAATCACAATAATGTCTGTAATGCCATAATCGTGCCTCAGTGTCTCTGAAATGCTACTGAAGATATGCTGAGTCATGTTGGAGCAATGAGTGGTGACACATTTTGTGTGCTATATCCAAGTCAAATGTAGGTGGCTTTCAACTGTATAGTGCAACAGCACTGAGGGTTAGCATTACACATAAATTGTGCACTGCAGAATCCTCCAGTACAGACGCACAGTAAATTATAGGGATACTTTGTGGACAGAAATGCAGAGGACCTTCAAATAAAAGAGCAGAGTTGTTGATTACTAAATGTTAATAAAAACTAGCACAATCATATATTGCTAGCTATTATTGCATAGCTGCCCATGGTAGTGTGCAGACCTTATGTGTCCATTGATTTAAAAACGCAGCTTTTGTTCATTTGTATATTGTAAGTGCTTATTGTGTTTGACTCTGCCGTAAATAAAGTTGTCAGGCAAGCTTTGACACAGATGCTAAGCATGACTCAGCGGCTTTATAGAACAAAGGGTCAGATTTCAAAATACTGGGTCTATTGTAACAATGGTACTCAAAACATGACCTTATTTAAAAAAAAGTGCATTTTACATATCTTAATACAAAACAATCTAAAAATAGTTTTAGACAAGTCTGAATGCAGAATCAAGAGTTGGACAAAAATAAGATGTTCCCTTTATTGAAGATAGTTAAAAACATTTTGGGTGCTGTGTTGAAATTGGTCTTAAGTGTTTAACTGATCCCTTTGCTGTGTCTGAAAATCTGTTGGCTTACTGAGATATCCCTCTGTACAGGATAACCTGAGCATAGCCATGCATTGATATCACTACCAGTTAAAACTCCATCCTCATCTTATGTGAGAAAATCATAACTATTCCATTAAATTTGAGACAAGATAGAGACTCAGTCCAAGAGTAGGCTTTACTCTCTGCTAATATAATGTATGACACATGGAGCTTAGTTTCCTAGAAGGGAATGCAGAATATTGGTGGTATCACCAGGAAACTGAAATGGCTTTCAAATGTTTGCATCATGGACATGAAAAAATATTTTACCCAGATTTGCTCTGTCTGAAGATGGGCTCATATCACTCCTCCAACTACTCTAATTTCTGCTGCAGACCTCCCTTGCCCATTCCCTAATTTGTTGAATTGCTGCAGGCCAATTTCTTTGCATACTTTTGCTGAGACTGTGTCACATATGAGGCCCTCCTCTAGTCCCCTTGACAGTATTTCCAGAAAATTCAGAGAGGTTATTGGAGCTGTGGGTCCTAGTTTACTTTCTGTTCAAAACAGCTCTCTTTCATCTGGATGTGTTCCAGATATTTCATGATGGCTTGGGCTCAGTGGGTGCTGAAATGGGCCAGATACATAAAACTCACACATAAAACTTATTCACGACTAAACATCTGTGTATGCACAAAGACAGAAATATGCATATGCATTCTCTTCAGATTTATAAAGCTATGCATACGCATGGTCTGCTTTTATAAATCACACAAACACTGTTTGCGCTGCAAGTTATTAGACATGGCAATGAAAACACAGGCAAAGAAGCAGAATTTTAGTAAATGTGAAGTTGAGATAGCCATTGGTGAAGTTGAGAAAAGAAAATGTGTTTCATTTAGTGGTCTCAGTCCTAGAGTCACAAACAGAGCACAAACTATTCAATGTTAAAAAAAATATAAGAGGCTATCAACTCTATTGGGACCTTGGTAGAGGTCAAAAAGAGATGGTTGGAATACAAACAAGAGGCAAAAAGCACATTACTGCAAACAGAATGTGAGGGCAACAGGAGGACCAGCAAGCCCCACTTTATCTACAGCAGATAAACGCATAACTTCTATTTTGGGACACATAGCTTTGCGTGGAATTGTTGATGATCATGAGGGAGACACAGAGACACATATGGGACGTGGTATGTTGGTTGTTTTATTAAACAGGTTAAAGTTAGTCCAACAGAATTGTTTATTAAATCAAATGTTCCACAGTGCCTCCCTGGGGACACAGGAGAGTGAGCACAGAGAGGCTGCTTCTAACGCCTGTGCAGAATCGGTGCCATTGTCCACCCCCACAGGGCGGCCATGTGTGAGCATCCTCACAGATGCTGTGTTGGAGTCACAGAGAGACATCAGCAATGCAAATGTTGCAATGAAGTAGAGAGTTACAAATTGTTTTGTCTGAGATTGGCAGCAGTTTGAAAGAACTGATGAAAAATAATCTCTGGCAGTGATACTTTTGCTAATGTGTAGAAGGACTACATGCTGCATGGGAAGTTATGTGGGGTTAATTGGATGTTATTTGGCTGCTGAATATGTTCATTGTAGGAGGAAGTTAAATATGTTGTATATGACTGAGTATCCCCTTTTCACTTAACACCATTTAATATATCTGAACACTTTTCCGAACGAATGCAGCCATGTCTTGGTCTGTCCCAATACCCGAAGTTGTGGTCTTGAGGATTGAAGTGTGTGTTCATGCATCGCCAGGTATAGCCAAGTGTGCCCTACATCTGAAAAATGCCACACACACATTACACTTAATCCACATGTGACGCATACTTCACCTAATGACTTGTAAGTGTATTCCACAGTTCACAGCTGCAACTACCTGCAACATATCAGACCTGTTATTGGTAGTAATACGCCAATCAACTTGATTTGTGATTTCAACAATAGTCAATAAAGGTTTTTGACATGTTTCAGCATGTATATTATTATTCATGTCCACTACATAGTTATGGAAGAACCTCCACAGATGATTATCACTTAATAAGCTAATAACAAACTTAATGAGACAGATGAGAATAGTCACATTTCTGACATTCTAAACATGAATATTAAATACATCTTGTAGTCAATCATTTTTAGTAATATGTTCCTTTCTTAAAAGATTTATTGGACAGAAAACTTCGACTTTCAATGGTTCTAGATAACTTTTATATTTATATTTGTAACTGTGTTTTTATTATGGTTGATACTACTTATTTGTTAATTATGTGGAAATTAAATAAAACCAACAGCTCAGCTGGGATGTCCTCATTAATCAAGCCTGCCCTAGTTAGCTCAGGTTAATCTCAACACACTTGCTCTCTTTATAAGCTGCAAAGACTGCAAGTGTAAGTATTGGGACTGACCCTAAGTTTGCAAGTTTTCACCAATCCATGAGTATTTCTGAGATCTAAGCAATTTTGTATCATAGTAATATTGAAAGAATCATGCATCATTGTGCCTTGACTACCTGCTTAACAGTCGAGCTGTAGTTCATCTTTAAGTTATGTAGAATTTCACAGCAAGAGTACTGACAAAACTTTCTCCCACATCTCCCTGATTTTAGCTACTGATTGCCACTTTCTTGTGTAATCCCTTTAAAGTATAATTTATCATATACAAGGTCTGTCAGCTTAGATATTTTGGCTATCCCAGAGTCAAGGTAAAAATCAAGGGACTTTTTGATTTGATTGAGCATATAATTCCATGGATGATCATCAAAACAACTTTAGGAACAGTTAAATTTTAAACATATTAATATGTTCCAGTTATACCACTTAAAGGTGCAGAATGAATATCCAAAAATGCTGCATGAATAAATATTTTCATATTAACAGTGTAAAAAATGACTTGGTGTAATACAAAATCAGCCTGTCCGCAAAAGAAAAATGACTGTGTAGATCAAAAATTCTTGCAAAAATGACCTATGGTTACATTTGAGTGACAGATGCCATCTAATGGCCAAAGTAATTATGACCCAGAAAAGTGAATCAGTTCAGATGACATCAATATAAGGTGATAAATTTCCATCACAGCTGGTGGGTTTGGTGGATGCAGGGTCAGACTGGGAACAAAATTCGGCCCTGGCAAAATCATCTGGACTGGCCCCATTTTTCCTCAACACACGCACTCATGACTTGCGTAAAGCAATATCAGGCTACATATAATATAAAGGCCAAGCAATAGATATCAGGTTGGTACCCTAACAACAGGTGTACTCATAAAATAATGTAATAAATAAATAAATAGCCAAGAAATGGCCTAGAGGAAAAATTGTCACCCCAAGAGGCGCACATAGGATTGTATTTGTTTGACAATTATATATGGGCAACCCAATTCTTCTGTAGCACTTGTGCTACAATGGGTAACTTCACAAATAAAACAAATATGACATAATCATATGTCATGTAATGTAGTCTAAGGCAAAATGCAATGCTGTCATCAAGAAACAAAATAGCCAAAACTTAATTTTCTCACTGGACAAAAGCTTTCCTGTGATGATCTGGAAATATGTCTGAAATTGGACATTAATTAACAGCACTCTATTTATAGTCAATAATCCGACATTGTGTTCACAGCTGATCTGATGTAATTCACACATCAGGCTTAACAGTCAGGATATCATGCTACTGACACTATTTAAACATTCATTCACTGCTATTGTCAGGCTGTGACAAGCAGCATGCCTGCACCCTATTGGAGCGGACCAAGAGTAACTAATCAGCTGACATCATTTTAAAAAACAGCATAGCACAGTGGCCTTAAGCAGCAAAAAGAATAGCATGTCCTGCCTTAGGCAATGAGAAGACATCTCATCAGTGCTCTCTTCTCTGCCATCCTATTGATTACGTTATTCCATCACTATCCAGAATGATAAGAATGTCCTTTTCTGTAGTCATAAGCATAAACGCTTCAAGATGTTGTTGAAAAGCTTTGCTCGTATGGCACTTGTGAGCTCCACTGCTAACACGGTCACTACATGAGGTAACATTAACAGTATCACCTGTTGGAGGTTGTCATGCACCTTTCACTCATCTTCAATATCAGCCTCCTCTTCTTGCACCTGCTCTCCACTGGAATCAGCCTGCTCATCTATTTTTCAATTTTGCATGGCAAAGGCATCAATACTTTGATATATGAAGGTGTTGACGTAAAACATTTTGTAGCATCAGACATGAGATTTTTTTCTTTTTCTCTCTGACCTTTCTGCTCCACCTCATCACTTTTTGAGACCTTCATCCATTTGTATATGCTAATGTTATTCTTGATTCAAACTCCACTCTTTGTCTTGATTCCATTATTTCCTGCTCAACCTCTGACATTATATGGACAGACACATCCGCTTGAAGGAGTGGGAGTAGGACAACAGTAGCACTTCCTTCATCTGCCTTATAGTATAGGTAGCCTATTGACAATTGGGACCCCAGTCAGATGGGCTGTTCCAACATCAAGTAAGCTGCAGCCGGTAGGTTAAATTTTTTTCCCCACAGTATTTTCTCCCACATTGCTGGTGGTCTTGCAGCCCATTAGGTAGGCTGGCCCATCTGGCATAGAGACAGAGTGCAATGTGGCATACTCGTATATGTGTCAGTTTTACAGTGGTTGGGTCTGTCTCTTCCACAGCACAGCACACAACCCTGTAATGTTATCCACTTTTGTCTTCATAAAGGCTCAGTTTTTCAGTTCAGCAGCTTATAAAAAGTTAGTTCTGGGTTCTTTACTCTGGTAGTAGTGCATCCCATCACACAGCAGCTTTTAGGCATGTTTCTGTTGTTTGCTAGGAGACAGAAGTGACAAAGAGGCACCTTCATGCTGTACAAAGTCAGTGAAGAGCAATGAATTGTTTTCCCTTCCAGGGTGGGTGGGACTTAATTTTGTTCTCTCTCTACTTGCCAGAATGGCCAGATTGCCAGTTTTGAGCCTGGGTGGATGGCTAGATAGATAGATGGCAAAAGTGGACTGCAGGAGACCACTGTTTGCTTCCCATTTCCAACCGCGAGTGTCATGTTTCCAACTGTGAGTCGGGACAGTTTTTTAACTGTAACTACAAATGTCATGGTGTTTACTGTTGCCATGACAATGAAGGTTGCCTAACTTTTAGGATCCTAACCAAATGTTTTTTGTGCCTAAACGTAACCAGACCTTAACAACAGCGTTGTCACATCATAAAATATAATTATTTTTTAACAGTAATTTTTAACGGTTTTGGAAAGCACCGATAGAGGTGGCATATTAGAAAATGCTGCTATGGTTGTATCCTGTGGTTGTCCAATTATGAGGATGTGTTGTGCAAAATAGTTTGCTTGCATTGACAAATCCACAAAGAACTACACTACTCCTCATGTCTAGAGAAGGTTTAAGGGTGTTTCAGCTCATTCTTGAATTTACAGTCCAACAATTTAATGTTTGGGTTCATTCTCACCGCTTTCCTCCATTTTCAGTGAAAAAGCTCTGATAAATCTGCTGTACTACTACTTGCCCATCGCCAAACCACAGACAAAGTCAGTGACCAGCTTATGAGGGAAGTGGAACATCTAGCAGCTTAGTTGGTGGAGAGCAAAACAGAGCAAAAAGGAGAGTTAACATTGCCAAAATCTTCACTCTATCAGTTGTAACGTGATATTATGTAAGTGTTTTTGTGTTTGTTTTGCTGCCCTGAAGTGGCCAAAATCAGTTAATACAGGTTTAAATAGACACTGATGTGAATATTTAGAAAACAGAAATATAGGTGCAGATATTAGTAAACTTTAAAAAATTGTCATTGTGATTGTGAGATGAGAGCAATCTGTAGCATGTTATCTATGTAACAGCTGTTGGTTTCAAGCTTTAAATATAGCAAAAGAGAAGGTACAGATGGGAGGATTGATGAGGGGGTAATATAACAAAGGTCAAGGTTCAACATGTTTGGTTCAGTCTCAGTCCTCTAAGCCAATAGACTTCCTCTCCCTCATCTTTTTATGTCAATAGGAACAGCCAGACAAAAAAAAAGATAAATGGCAAAGTCAAAACAGACGATTACAGTACACTGTAGCATAACTAATTGTATACATGGACACACTTTGCTCTTGCATCGTTAACTGTGTGTGATGGTTTCTCAGTTCATTACACTTGAGGAAAGCATACATCCTGATGACACTTTGCGCATAACCATTATGCAGCAGTTGTAAATATTTATACCTGAAAAAAACAGATATATCCCATTAAACTATGCTGAACTTAGAGAACAAGGGACGAATGAGCTTTCATGTCAATAATGTAATGATTGTGTGTTTTTGCATTGATATTCTGCTGCGTAAACACTGATGACAATAGGAAAGCTTCCAGATGAATGAGATAATGTCTTTTTTGTGTATTAAAATAAGCATTATTGGATAGAAATTCAATTCTGACAGGGATTACAAATTCCTCATTTCTGCTCTGTTAGTTGTTATAATTTCCCTCCAAGCAGAGCTTCTAGCCCTCATTGAAAGTGAATTTTAGATGCATGCAAGAACACACAGACATGCACTCACTTACAACACATATGAATAAAGTACCTCCAAATTCTTACACACACATAAACACACAAACACAGCTAAACAAGCCTGTCAAATGCACAGCACCAGAAGTCCCACAGCATATACACACAGTGTGTGTGGCTGGGCCTGTTCCACTCATCAATCATGACTAATACTCTCCCTCATTTGTCCATTTGATATTTGTTTAGTTATTGCCTTTGCTATTATTGTTGCTGCAGTTTGATACATTCCCCGACAGCTCTTATTTCCATTATAAGTCATCAATTAATACAGAGAAATGTAATTATTGTGACAAGGTGTCTAATGCAGGCCATGGAGATGAGAAATGGATTGTGACGGGGTGTGCGTCAAGCTGTCACATACAGTGCTGAATTCTTGCCGACCCTTCCTTACAGAACCACTCTTCAAAAGCCCTGACCCATTACAGAGCTCCATCCTTCTTTATATCTTGGCATATGTCGCTCTATCTGCCTACACTCAGACTGGGAAAATCCACAATGGAGGAACAGAAGATATTGGAGATATAAATAAAGGTTAACAGGGCTTGTGTTTTGGGATGTTATGAAGGGTTTTGGGATATTTTGTTTTGCATTAGCATATGTTTGGGGAAAACATACTGTAATTTTCATGAGATTAACATTTTCCTAGTTTCAAATGGTTTGTTTACCTGCAAAACAAGGTATAACATCCTTATGGTGCAACTAAAGCATGGCCAAGGTATGTTAAACCTAAATGACTATTGCAATGTGAAAGAACACTGAATCAAGAAACAACCAAACAAAGAAACATAAAACAGCAACATCATGGTTTGAAGGCTTATGTTCCTCTATGGTTCCAAGCCAACTCTGGATTTAAAAAAGCATGAAAGTCTTATTTGAACTTTGTTTTTCATTGATAAAAGGAATGGGCCTTTAGAGCAGGTTTGTTCTTAGCAGTGCTGTACCTGAAATGAGATGATAGATTTGCTCTATTTTACAAGATTTTCTGGCAATGCATGCCACAGGCAGGGAAATTTTAAAAGTGACAAATCAGAACCCAACAACAAAATACAAATTTGTACAGCAGCTAGGTTGCCATTGATTCTGCCCTTTCTCCTCTTTAA
Organism: Euthynnus affinis; assembly: GCA_029490765.1. NCBI lineage: Eukaryota > Metazoa > Chordata > Actinopteri > Scombriformes > Scombridae > Euthynnus > Euthynnus affinis. Next base: position 19,750,134 of record CM055839.1, read on the forward strand.
GTTCCTTTGTTTTTTCAGTTAGTAACTTTCCTCCATGAAAACAAAGTTGTGGCTTTCAGCACCACCAAATTGAACTACTAAAAGTACAGTTCATCAACTATTTTGATTGTTTGAAATGTGAACACTCCATAGATTCTTGCTGAGCTGATTTGTTCAGCTTTAAGGGCCTGAAAACACATTTTCTCATTAAGCTTCTTACTATGAGCGATTACAGTACATGAACACAAAATTTTCTGGAAAAGTTAGAACCATTGTGATGATTTCACATCAGTGATTTTGAATTTTGTGCTTTGTCCTTCCTTTTCTTACAGGTTTGAGGTAAGCAGGACAACATTTAAATCAAAATATGATGACCAGGCATGTCCCAGTAGCTCACTGGTTAAGATGCATGCTCCATGACTGCGACATCTGCGGTTCAATTCTGGCAGCAGACCCTTGTTTCAAGTCATTCCCCATGTCTCTTGCGTCCTCTCATTTCTAAGACTGTTGCTGTTAAAAAATGTGATGACTGTTGTAGGCTAGTTGCTTATGTTGCCTGACTACTGTCAATCAAAACCAGTCACACCACACCCACATAGTCTTGATAATCAGATAAAGCATATCAGCTGAGTTAAAGTTGCAATCCTTAAGATTTCCATAAAATCAAACCCCATATTTTTCTACAATAGCTATTTAATATATTTAAATTCAATAATTATATCTCTATATTGTAGTGTTTGTTAGTAATGGCATTCCTGCACTAGACTCAAATTGCCTACCTATTACTGCTAATGCAAATGGGACATCTTAAACACAGTCAGAATTATGTCAGTCAGAACTGAGAAGCTTTTTGGATGAGTTAGTCTTGACTCAACCCTTTTGGATATACAATGACCTGGATGACTGAGAATCTTACAAAGAAGAATCTAAGAATGTCTTTTTACAAACGTGAACTTGATTGTTGCTTATTTTGTCATGAATATTCTATATTATAAAGAAATACTTTTCAGCAAAAATTTTTTCAGCTTTAAAGTCCTTAAATGAATAGCATTTTGATTATTCTGTCCACTCCCGTATATTATATTCAATTAGAAATTACAAAAAAACAAAAACATGTATAATAAGAAGAAAAGGACAACTTTTCTGAAAATGAAAAACTAAGCTAGGGGCAGGCAAAAAAAAAAAAAGATATTATACAACATTATCATTATGCTAAGAGAGAGCGCAGCCCTGTGTTTAGACAGAGCAGTGAACTGTGTCTAATATGATTACATGACATTCCACACATTTTGCACTAGGCCCAGAGGCCTTTATTTGCCCTGGTGTTGACCTCTCTTTCCTCAAATGCCCTGGCCTTGACTCCTATGGCTCAGTTGCCTTGTCCCGTGCGCTAATTCTCTGACTAAATTCACATCTTCCCCTCCCACTCATGCATCATGCTGCATCTATCTCTTTTTATCCCTCTTGCTTAGTCCTGTCCTCTCTTGTTTCATCTTGCCTTATCCTGCCAGTCTCATGTCCTTGTTATCCCTACCTCTCTCCCCTGCACACTCCCTCTCTCCCCCTTCCTCACTTGCCCTCCCTTTCTCTGTCTGTCTCTCCCTCTTTTCCCTCCCTCCCTCCCTTCCCTGTGCTGTGGAGGTCAGCTATGATGCAGAGCCAGAGAGCTTGCCCATGTTTAATTACATTAATAAAACACCCTGTGAGGTAGAATGACCTCGCACCCCACAACCCTCTCTTCACCCCCCCACATCCCTCACCCTCTACTCGTCCCTCCCTCCCTGTTGTTCTGCCTATTGAGGCTCCCTGCAGGCCCAGTCCAATTGGTGCCAGGTTGCATTTCATGGCTGATTGCGAGGCATGTGTTTCTCCCTCTTCGGCATTGGTTCCGCCCCTAATCTCCAGCGGTTCCTGACATGCTCACTTCACTGGAGGTCATGTCAGAGACTTCTCCCTCCCTCCCTGACCTGCTGCAGGTGGAGGATGCAGAGGAGAGCATGCTGGCAAAATGAGACCTCGCTCGAAACAGCTGTAATGAGGGACATGCCCTTCCAGATGAGCTCCTCAGAGGTGTAAACCATCCAGATCACTCTCCTTCAATTTTGTTCATAGGTAGCCCTTTTTCACTCTGTCAACAGGAAGGCCATGCGTTTCCCTCTGCATCACACAGATCCAATTTGAGTAGGGAAGTGAAACATTCATTTGGAGAGGAGATTCTTTGCATGTGCCAGGATTTGGTTCGCTTGGCAGTGGTGGAGGCTCTTAGCTCCTTGCGTCATAAAGCTGAAATCGGAGGCACACAAAATGCCCCCTGGGCCAGAAGACAATGGTCCTATGCACATAAATTATGGCAGAAGCAGGATGGCATATGACAAGCAGCAGTAACTTACTATTATTGCCTGCAACTGATGATGACAATGCCCGTGGTAGCCAACAGGTCGAAGCAATGTAATATGCATTGGATTCATGCAAATGGGAATGCCTCAAACATGTGTTAGAAATATCACTGCCACTGGGTAGAAACCTTGTATCTTTGAAAAGCAGCCTTATTTTCACACTGACAAGCACGCATCCTTATTGTAGTTTATGAATAGATTTTGTGGGCCTTAGGGTCACACAGCTGGCACTGCCTATAAAGAACCACATAAACCTCCAGCTCAGGTAAAAACATGAAAATAACTAGTTGGACTTACGAGGGTTTCCTGCAACAGCAGGAATCTAATCTCCTACAGAAACCTTCATGATTTCCATGAATAGTCAACAGCCTTACCATAAAAAGTGGCATCATCTTCTACAAGAACATTACAGCTTAATGTAGACACATAACTTACATTTCCTCCACAATGGGGATTCCTAACCTTGTGTGGAGTGTTGTGCTCTTTTGGCTATGTGCCACATTTTTCCTCAGTCTATGTACAGTATGTTGATACTTTAGAGCTGCCGTGGCATTTTGTTGCCAATGTACAGTATTATGGGCTTATGGCAAAACCACAGGGTCAGACTGGCACCCTGATGGCTTTGATGGTTGATGCTTTCAGTTAGATTGTGAGAGCAAAAAGTAGTTAAAAGCGTTATATGCTGTGGGCATTGCTTGTCTTTTCAGCGTCGGGGGGCTGTTTTTCTTCCCACAGCCATTTCTGTTCTCAACAACAACATTCATCCAAAGAAAGGACACAAAATCTGTGAGAGCAGAGCATGTTGCTCATGTTTATTTGATAAAAACCTATCCAATGATGAAATGAGATCATTTTATGTCCCTTTGGGTCACCTTTTAAATCTCTTTCTAAAACATGCTTCAGAGAAAGGCTTTTTATATTATTTGTTTCCACTTACCATAGTATTACTATAAATATGTGTTTTATTGATCTCTAATAACTTTTTCAGTTCATGGCTAGCATTTTTATTGTTTATCCTTGTGATGGTGGTACACTGTCTGTAAACCATTAACTTCCTTTAATAGCTATACAAACCTTGTTTTTTATTATAATTATTTCATATATTCTCATCTTTGCATTGCTCTCCTCCCTTTGTTCTACTTCATACACTCTTCACTGTCTGCTTTGTTATTTGTTTGGAGGGTTTTCATTAGATTCCCCGACTAGCAATTAGTGTTCCTCTCCAAAGCGAAGGCAGAGCAGTGGCACTCAATGCCCCATCTCTTTATTGCATGGTTAAGTACCCTTCAGACTTGCATGGTTATTAATAACATCATTGCTAAATCGCACAAAAAAGCATTGTGGCTAACTAGGTTACCACACTGTTTACTTTGCCTCAAAACATAAGGTTAAACAAATTTACCTTTCCCCTCTTTCACTCTCTCTGTCCTCTCTCTCCCAACCTCTCTTTCCCCAGTTTGAATGTGGGCACAAAGAGAAGCAGAGAGAGGAAAGTTAATTAGATAGAGGTCCAAGGAGGGGGGGCACCTGGTAATGGAAAAGGGCTGTATGGAAACAGATGGCCCAGAATTTATTAACTTGCAGGAGCGCTTCAAGGAAGCCACTGCGACCAGACATTAGGCCAGTCACTGTCTGGGCGGGGGCTAGCAGGCTGCTGCATACAGGTAGAGGCTGTCAGAGCCCAAAAATAGAGCGCAGATTTATCTCTGGATTGTTGCGAATGATCCATCAGGGGAGAACAATGGATGCAATCCAGCTCAACAGTTGACGATTTTGCTTAATGTCTTTGAAGTCATTCTGTAAGTATGCAACTAGATAGCAAAAGCAGTAACAGAGGTTTATGTGAGTTTTTTTTTTAATTTTACTTTGGAAGTTAGTTTGTGAATTCATCAGCCATACTTTTATCCCATATCCTCCTTAAGCATTGGCTGGCTGTTGTGCTGTAGCAGAATTTTTCATAAAATCAGTGGGAGGCATCAGAAATCACTTTCTGTTTACTTTCTACCTGATCATAATTCCCATTTTAAAATGTGCAACTTTCAAAACATCCTGTAAACAAGATGAATAATACAAAACCTACATTGTTGCCCATCCCTTTGTTTTGGTTTTAATTATGCACTGTACTCTCAGCTGTCAACAATTAACATACTGTACTTGAACATGCTCAGAAATAAGGGTGAATACAGGAAGAAAAACACCTCTTTGAAAGGAGGAACAAGCAAGGTAGCTACAGTATATCTAAACAAATACACAGCAGCTTGCAGGTTACAGATTTTTCTCAACTTTCTCAACAAAACAACACTGTTAACTGTACCCACTCAGAATCATAATTGTAATAACATGTTATTTCTAATGCAGTTTTTGCCTAAAATCAACATTAGCTGATCAGTTTATGAAATACTCAATGGGACAATGTGTCTATAATTTGCTACTCTAGCAAGGTGTTAGACAATAAGTTGCTGAATTACAGCAATAAGTAATTCAGCAACACTTGGGTGAAAAACTGAAGTTAAATAATAGACCATGATATTTTGGCTCTGCAGTCTTCACACAAGGGTTAGAGATAATAAAAAGGAGAAGGTTCAAAAGAGTAGAGTATATAAAAAAAGTTTATGAACTGACACATCTAGTAGTTGGACCTTTATTTGTACTCTGTGTCAGTACAGTTATACAGTATTCAATGTACAACCTTGAGTGCTTGGAGACACAAAATACATCCTTTAGACTGCAAAACAAACCTATCCTGTCCTTCCAGCACTGTAAACAGCATATTGGATGGAAGCACACTATTGGGAATGTAACATTCTTAGAAAATAAGTAGAAAACAGCAATATTATATTGAGCCCCTGAGGTCCTCACACATCTTAAGAAAGGTGGGCTTTGATTCTGCCACATACTCAGGCTGGTGTGTGAATCATATGGAGAACACACAAACATGAATGCACACACACTCAGATTCACACTGTGCCTACAACAGACATACTCCAGTGGGGAAATTGAAAAGGATTCAGCACAGGCAAAGGAACAAGGACAGTTGCAGAAAAGGTGTGAAGAGTTGTGTTATTATCATTCGCTTGCTTCTTTTCCGTATTATTCGCACGTTTACATCTTATCAAAACACATAATACTCATCTTATTCTACTTTTGTTGAAGCTGTGAACTAAAACATGCACATGCGTGTGCCTCTTTGGCATATGTATTTGCCTGTGTCTACTCAGTGTTTCCCCATTTCTTGCCTAATATACAAGAAAGGATCCTCCAAAGGTTTTTGGAGTTGTAAGGAGTTGTACGTTTTGATGTGTTGAGGCAAAGCTCTAAAGGCAGCACTGCCTGAATCATACAGCTTGCACAACACAGTGCTAAAAGCTAATGAAAAATAGATTCAGTAGGGAGCATGTTACTTTATTTCAGTCTCTCCAAAGCGGCATGATGGAAGGCAACATGTGCGACAGAACAGCTTGTGAACTACTTGTGTAGGCTCTGTGAAGCAGCGCTGTTTGTGAGTCAATGGCGTGAGCTTCAAATGCCACACCACTGATCCTGCTGGACCTCCACCTAAAGTAAAAATAGACCATGATGATAACTCTGTGGTGCCGTAAAAACGCCATTAACAATGTGTGTTTTTGCTACTGCCGAGTGGAGCTCCAGTTCAAATCACCTCAAGCTGTCGCAGCAGCCTACAGCAAAAAAACAAAACAAAAACACCCCCCCCCCTCAAAAAAAAAACAACAAAAAACAAAAAACAAAAAAACAAAAAAAAACCCTCCTTGATCAAACAATCTTTCCTGCATATAAGATAAACAAAATCCAACATGACAAAATGCCCAGTCTTTGTAGACAGGGGCTAAAGGAACTAACAAGGTTTGACTGGGTGCAGTGCCAGACTGTGTGTTACATCTGATGGAAGGAGAGTGCAAGCTGTTGGTGCAAGGCATGGCATCGAGCCTGACAATAGCCGGGCGCTGTGTAAGCTCCACTGTGCTCTCTCTGTCGAGCTGCACAGTGTGAGAGAGTGCACCATATCCTGATCCGACTCTTAGAAATATAGGGTTAACTTGGACTTACATTCACACATTTGTCTCTGGGTGTGCACAACGTTGTGGGAATCACTATGTCATGTAGTGGTAGTAGGGATGGAGGGCAGATAGGCTTCAGGGTATTAGGAGTCTCTCACAATGCCCGTGGGAGTTTTTCTCTTGCTGAGTCATTTGATATTTGATCAATAACCTAGTATAACCCCTACAGAATATTTTTATGAGTCACTGCCACATAATAGGTGCCTCTTTCTGAGTTTTCAGTTTGTGTTGACTTTGTGTTGACTTTGTCATTTTTGCAATCACTGACTAAGCACAATAGTTCAACTTACCAACTGCACACTGGTCTCATCTCTGCTATTGAAGCTACTTAACAGATGTGGGCAGCCCCAGAGTAGGCAGCATCTCACCCATGCAGCTGTAAATCATAATGTTTTTCTTTTGGACCAGCAATTACCCAAGGCATTACTGTACATCAACACTGGATTTGACTCAATAGGATGGATTTAGTTGTGTATTACATTGTCTTATCTCCTTTGTAATATCTTTAGTTTACAAATGATCAATTCTGACACATTTGTATTCTACTTGATACACAGTTCATTATCTTTTACATTGCATTGTGCATAGATGTCCAGTAGTCCCTATGTGTTGTCTCAATATGCACTGTGAAACTTTGCAATGTCTGTCAATGTCTCTGCAGCAATGTCAAAGACAAATCCCTGTTCATTTACTTTCAGTCTCCTGTAGCTCTGAAAAAATGCTGCTACCAGTGAGAACATTAAAGCATGAGGGCAGACTCTCTATTGGCATTACTAAGCTAATCTTTCAATCATGCTTCCTCACAATTAGATTTTTTATTGTGTCATGATGATTATGAACAGATAACTGATACTAATTTCCATAATGTTAATGGTTTCCATGCTTTCAGGGGCCCTTCCTTTGCTTGGTATTAAAAAGTTGTTGATTTGAAATCCAAGGACACTGCAGTACATCTACATTTCAGTCCTCTCTAATTTTCCATATATAAAAAACATCTGTCAAACCATGCTTCTGCAAATGGAAACAGCAATTTCATTCTGATGTTTCAGTTGAGCTGATGACATTGTGCTGATGTTATTGTTGGTAATAACAAGCTCAGAGGGGTGTTTATTTTAAAGGCACTTATGTCTACAGCTTTGCAAAGTCTTCTCTTTCCAAGCTGTTGAAAATACCAATAACTTTTATAGTCTGTAGTCATAATGTTGTCTTTGCCTGGTCTAAAACAGAAAGACTTTAAATCTTCAAGTGGCTATTTAGTCAAATGAAGGTCATGGGCACAGTTACCACTTGTAATTTTATCCTGTTCTGTCCATGGCCTGGCTCGCTGAACATGTTGTATATAATATAATAAACACATATTGTACATACATATACATCAGTTAATAATCATTGTTAAATGAGTTGCTTATACATACAGTATCTACAACATTGTCACCAAGTCCGATACATTTACTGTATTATTTACTGTATTAAGTATTATGAGCATTTTTTGTATATCAGGATACTGTTCATAAGGTTCATTATGAAGTAGTGATGAAGTGATGTGTGGAAGTGTTCTTTAAGTTTTGTATTTTTTAGCCAATACTATATGTAATTGGCAAGTCTTGCACCCTCCTCTAAATGAAAAGTAACTTTCTGTAGTCTCCATTGGTTGCCTGGCAACCTCATAGTGACAACAATACTCCAGGATGTTATTCAAAGCAAATAAGCTTATCTCCCAAAATTTTGTATTCCTTTAATGCAAAGTATGGAACACAGACCAGACTGCTATGATTTTTCCAGTTCCTACAAATCTACCTCTCACTCTCTTTCCAAAGACTTCTCTCCTGAGGAACCTCAGGGATAGCCTGAAGACTCCAAGCGGAGATGTTGCCCACACCCTGAGTCTCATCTCCCTGGATGCCTTCATCCCCTGACCTCATCACTCTTGAGTCAGCTTCTCTCGCCGTTCTAATTGCAGTAAAGCTTTACACCATATTCTGCTGAGGCATGGTCTTTGTTAGTTAACTGCAATGTAATTGTCCTGTAACTGTCTCTCTAGTACTGAAGTGTGTGTTTCAACTTTCTGTGCATGCAAGCACTTTCTTGTGTGTGGATATGTGTGTGTGTGTGTGTGGGTATGTGTGTAGAAGAGTGTGTTAAACTTTTTGAAACATTTGCATGATAAAATAACTAGGTCAACTTATCAAAGTAAGGCCATGAAACAATAATAGTTCTGAGTGGCTTTGAAAACAGCTTTGATACATTTTACATCAAAAGGATACACTACAATGATATAATGAATTCCTGACACATTATAGCAACTTCCAATGAAGTTATAAAAACTATCTTTATTTTGGACACATACTGAAAAAAGAAAAGTGATCTTGTGTTTAAACGCTAAAATACATTTAAACTTCTGTGTATTAGGAGTGTTAAAAAGTTGTATACTGTACTGTTACAGATACTGTGTTCAAACAGCCGTAGGTACCTTTTAAATCCATATCAGAGGAATCTAGACTGACAGAAAAGTGACATCAGTTTGCAACCACAGCTTAAGGGAAGGGGAGTGGGAGGAGATAGTGCATGTGTGCATGTGTGTAACCCAAAACACCACACACACACGCATACACAAAGTCACACATGTCACAAAACACATACTGTATATAAGCACCACTGAGCTGCACAGTAGTATTGCTTCTTTCTGTTGGCTGTGGTGCAATTCAAGTGGGTACATCAGCAATACAAGCAATCTTAGCAACAACTTGCAACCATAATGTCAACAGTATTTACTGGAATATTTTAGTTTTCTTTTGAGATTTTAAGATGAACTCCGTGACCTTAAGCATACTGCCAGTCAAACTTGTTTTCGACTGTGTTCTTGTAGTAGATGTTGAGTGATAACTGAAAAATAACCTACAGTCATTACCTCACAAAAAGCAAAACACTGCATTTACATGCAATAGCAGTGGAAGTAAAACCAATGTGACTGTACTTGGGAGGACTGCACAGAGTATTCTGGGATTCATTAGCTGCCAGAAGCAGATGACTCACTGTGGTCTCCCTGACCTCCTATTTGTTTTTCTCTCATTTATTCCCTACCTTGCGTCACAAGTGAACTTAAACATGCAGAAAGACGCCTGCTTGTCATTCAGCAGAACACGAACAACAGCACAGACCAAAACCCATAAAGGAAAACAGATGTAAATCCATCTTTTCAAAAATAAAAATGAGCAAAACCTGATTTATCAAAAACATTGTTCAGGTGAGACCAGCGATCACTCCTACGTTTTCCCCACAGCACGGAAGCAAATGACCTGGCAAAAAAATTATGTCTTAACAGAAAATTATGGCTTCTAAGTGAGTGGTTCTTTATCTTGCAGTGCTTGTGCAGGGGGAACAGTGCGCCCCTCCCTCAGGCAGAGAGTGCAGTTGAGGTTTGAGGCTGCTCTGGTATTACCATATACACTCACAGATTCACAAAAATACTGTCACACCTCATACTGGCTGTGCCATGAATATCAATACTTGTTCTCCTTTTGGACCCACTCTGCAAAACAGACAGTGAAAAATGTTCATGCATGACTACGTTCCACCTGGCCCACTCCATATATCCAGTTTAATGGGATAATGAACACACAGTATAAAGGAATTGTGCATGACACCAAGCTGTTATGCACGATGCATGACTTATGTCACTGATTTTGCTCCTTCAATAAGCTATATTTTCGGTAGCAGTTTCAAGTGGTGTGTCTGTGACATTCCAACAAGTCACCTTGACAGTGGTGTGAATAATTTTAGTAATAAGAACAAAAATTGCACTCACTCATGACCGGAAAAAGCTGTTGTACTGTGTGAAATGCTCAGCGTAAATATAATTTGGAAATGTTTTTGCTGACACATTTACCATGTTCACATCCCCTCCCAAATCTAGTTAGCCTAGTGAGGGAAAATCCTCACTCAGTGCTAATGGGCAAATGAAGTTTCCATCCAGAAGTAATGAGTAAATAATTTGAGTAAAATGTGTCTTTAGGTGTGCAAGATCCTTAAGGGACTTCTCTTCTTCTGTTTTGTAAGTTCAAACCCACTTCACAAACACAGCTGGAACTATTCTGACTGCTCTTTTGTCTGAAAGGAGAGCAATCGGCAGAGGTGCCCTGTGCAACCATCCAGGTGCTGAGCTTGGCATAGACAAGAAGAAGAACCCTGTCAACCTTTCTGATACGCTTGCCTGTGTTTGAACAAAGAGGATGCTTACACACAGGCATAATTGAAGAGATCATGCAGTACCTGCATTTCCTCCTGCCAGGCAGTTTCCAAGTCTTCACAGCTGTGCAGGCAAACTAGCCCGCAGAGAAATGACAAAAACAAGGAAACAAAAATCACAAAGCCAATAAGCAGCACTGAAGCTAAATTAGCTATGTCTTTGTGGAAAAGAATGGCCCTGATGCTATTGACAAGGGAGACCCGTTGTGTTTTTGATCCCCATTCAGAGTAATAACTCTGCAGGATTTTTTGAGATGGTCTACAAAGACATGATTAACTAGAAAATAAATAAATATTCATAACAATGCAGTGCCAGATGTTACTGTTAGTTGCTCTCAGAATACCACTATCCCCAAAGACCATTCACTCTGACAGACAACAGGGGTGAATACACACATGCACGTATGCATGAACACACACACACACACACACACACACACACACACACACACACACACACACAAAGGAACAGCACAAAACAAACAGCACATAATCCATCAAAGCTGACTTCTCTACTACCCAGTGACCAAAAAATTTCACTGGGTACATTGTGACAACTCCCACTGAGGTGACCCCCTTCAAATGTATGTGCTTAGATACGTATCTTTGAAAAAGGTGACCACCCTGTTGTCTATTTATGATAGATAAGACTGTTCCTCTGATAACATAAACACTAAGTAACTCACTGAAAAGGCATTAAAATGTCAAATTTGCATCGGTATCAGAGGGAAATGGATCTGGTCAGCTCATTTACTGACTTATGGGAGATAGTGTTTTTGTTCCATTTTTCATGACAAATATGTTTTCAGTCTGTATTAATACAATAACATACATGTAAAATAGAAACGATTTGTTCATATATATGCACTCATATATAGATAAATGCCTATGGCACTTACATGGAACTCAAAATATCATAGTGAGGCAGCTTAGTTTTACTAATTAGCAGAAGAGAACAAACGAATCACTGCTATTTAATTACATCTTTTTACTAGCCAATTAAGTCTGACCTAACAGAGGTTAAGCATGTCTGCTGAATGCATTTCAGTAGTAGGCATGCAGTTTTTGTGATCCTCTACTGATCCCAGAAGACACATTTGGTCTTTGTTTGCCCAATTCCATAAGGGGATCAGAGGCCAGGCTCAGTTACAGAGCAACACCTCTGGAGGTGTCAGTGTCTTGCTCAAGGACACTTAAACAGGGCAGATCTCATTATGCTATATGATAGCATGCAGCACTTATCAACAGTTTCCATAATAATCTTGCCACTCACAATTGATTATTGATACATGATGCGATTCACATAAATGCCGTCATATCAAGCATAATTACTTATATCAGTATGAGCTGGACTGCCCTTGTATTGATGTTATATTCCCATCTGCACTAATTAGACCTTTCTGTGCACAGAATACACTGTATGAGAAATGCAACACTGGCGAAAATCATTCCCTGTGTGAAGTAAAGGACAAGAGAGGTTTGGAAATTGGGCGCAGCAAATACTGTAGAGGGCGGGGGGAAATTTGTAGTGCAAACATGTACTGTTAAAATTGTAGCTCCAACAATCTATTTCATGGTTTCTGAATGGCAGCGTTGATTCAGCACCATGGACAGCGACACAAGGCAGCTCTGGATCCTGAGGTTTGAGCTGACATCATTTCAAACTACAGTGTTTCACTCACTTCTTTTCTGCTCTGTCTATCTATTGTCTTTGTGAAGGAGAGAGAGAGAAAGAGGGGCAGGTTTGTTTTGAAATAGTGCAATACTCCAAAGGCTGCTGTGTGGCGTTCCAGCATGCTGCTCTCTTTTTAATTATTCACCCAAATATGCCTTTGATCCGAGCACCTGACCGGGCTTCCATTTTCTTTCCAAATCGTCCTTTTAAATGAAAGCAGCTGAGGTTAGGTGACTATGCTTGATATTTGAAAAAGTACCAGTGCGCTTAGAACATTCCTACTACAATGCTGATGACAAATACGTGTAGAGATCATAACACTTGTAAAGACTTGGAACATATGTGAAAAAGGATTATAGTCTTTGATGACACATGAGTAACAGTTTCAAACAACTGAATCCTCAATAGTTTAGTGATACAAATGTTTCCCTTCTAGAGTTTTGAAATGCAATTCATATCAGGGTACAATGGTCCCTGAACAAGATGACCTACAGTATTTTCATGCCCTATGTTAGCAACAGTTTCTTCTGTAGACGAGTCCTTGAGCAGAGAACTGAATCTGATGCTCTTTCCGGACTAAGTCTCTGACCCTCGAGAGTCATTGTTTATTGTTTCAGCTGACCTTGCACTCTGACTTCTCCAGAGGTCAAAAATACTCCCATGTGGGGGTAGGTGTAGAGATGTGTTTGTTACATGACCTTTGGGTTTTTTATTTAAATTTTTTATGTCTGCTCTGTTGTAGACTCTGTTAGTCTTTTTTTTTTTGGTATGTGTACTGTAGTCTGAGTGAGTGTGTGTGAGCACTGTTTCATTGCACTCGCTAGAATTTTATTTTACCATTTATCACTGACAATTCTCAAATTATGTTAATGGTAAATCTGTTTAGCATGATAATTACTGAATTTGTTTTGGTATACTTAAAGAGCTCTAACATAGCTATAACATGAAGAATATACTGTATAGTACATCAGGCCAGTAGAGCACAGAATCACAGAGCAGTGGATCTCAGTCTGCAGGAATCGGAGAACTGTTGGTTTTCTACCCTCCCAGATAGTTAATAGCATTCATCTGGCATCCCAGGTGTAAAATAGTCCCTGTTAGATGGTTAGAATGAAAATCAGCAGGGCCCTGGCTCCTGAGGACCAGGATTGAGAACCGCTGCCATAGAAAATATTTCTACAAGGCTTCACAGCAGTGTCTTTCATGACTGGTCCCTGGGACATACAGCCCTGCTGTTTTTCTTTCTAAACATGGACTTTTTTTTTACTCCCAGTATGCTAGATGAATGCAATTATTTACCAGAGAGGACAAAAAACAGCAGCACACCTGGGTCCAGCAGACCAGAAGAAGTGTTATGAGGACAGGACTCCTTGGCAACATGTTCTGTACATTAAAAAAAATCCATCCATCCACAGAATATAGGGAAATTTGAGACTAATGAAAAATTACAAAACAGCAGAAATAAAACAGAGTTTCTTTAGAAGCACCGTTGTAAGTTCTGATTTGCCAGTTTATGTTATTATTTTCAATACATATTAAAACCACAGGTGAAAATTGCACAAGTGGCCTATTACAACGCTTCCATTCCTAAAACAAAACTACAACAACCTGACATAGGCAGGAGTAGTAGAGCAAATGCTGCCTTTGCACCATTTAATGTCCCAGGCTTTCCACTCTACACAAATGTTTGCATTCTTACTCTGCCCTGTGGGGCCGTCAGCCATCGTGTTCTCTCATTGGCCTGTCCCGCGCTCCTTATGCAAATTAGATGGTGGGCGGGGCCTGATTTTAAGAGTGCGATTTGACGTCACGGGCAGAGTGGCAGCTGATGGGATGGTGGGGGGGCTTTAAAAAATGAAAACATAAAGCATAAGAGAAAATAAATAAGGCTGATTCCAAACAAGGGGGCTCAGGCTGTAGAGGAAAAGCAGAGAGTAGAGAGTAGGGAGGGAAAACCGGAGGAGGAGTGGGGAGAGAGGAAGATATAACGGAGGGGGGGGGAGTGTGCACTGTGCAGTTGACTACTGAGAGAGAGAGAGGGAGAAGGGGAGAGAGAGAGAGAGAGAGAGAGAGAGAGAGAGAGAGAGAGAGGGAGCAGCCCGCCGGCCCATTGAGGAAAGATGGCTACAGTCACTGCAAACGGAGTGCAGCAAGAGAATGGATTCAGCACCACGAACAGCGCCGGCAGGATGAACGGGCTTACCATCGGCCAGAACACCATTCCAATGAAGGACCACGACGCCATCAAGCTTTTCATCGGGCAGATTCCCAGAAACCTGGAGGAAAAAGACCTGAAACCCCTGTTTGAGGAATTCGGAAAGATATACGAACTCACTGTACTGAAAGACAGGTTTACGGGAATGCATAAAGGTTGGTTTTTTTTGTTGGCATCTTTACTTTTGCGCCCCCTTATAATAAAAAGAAGAGAAAGACGTGAAGGAATTAAAGAATGTCCCAATTCAGTTTTGGGGCAGACAGCATGAAAAGTGTGTTAATTAGCAGATGTTTGGGACAGAGTGGGATCCCTGTAGCGCCTTTACACACACACACACACACACACACACACACACACTATCACACACACACACACACACACACACACACGTACACACACGCGCGCATGAGGCGTGAGAGGGAGAACACGTGGAAGTGAATGGCTTGCAAGTGCAGGGTTAATTGTTACCGCGTCCAGCCAATCCACGTGAATACTACAGCTGAAAAAGCCTTTGTGTGTTTACATTGACTATCATGTGCTGAGCATCCCAGTTAAGGGGGCGGGACAGGCAAGCGCTCGGTGCTGTGTTATTTCTGCAGCTGCAGAAATTTCTTCACAACTACAAAAAAAGGAGAGAAAAAAAAAAGAAAAGGAAAAAAACAACAACTCTCCACTGTTCTCCATAACAGAGTCCATTTGCAGCGTATTGTCAGAGAGAAATAAATGCTTTCAGGGGAGCGGAAAATGCAAATCATTATCAGGCAATCAGTATCGGCGATTAAGGTGGTGCTGGCATGCCGCTTTGACCTTTCAGCGGGCTAATATTTAGACCACTTTTCGGACGTCACTAGATGTGGAAAATACTATTTCCATGGCAGCTGTACTGTAATGCTGCTCCGTGGGCGGGTTGCAGTCAGGAAGTACAAAGCAGGATAATAGTAGAGGCTGAGATCCAGCATGCATCGCCTTCTGGCTTGTTCTGTGTTCACTCCTGTCCCCTCATTGTCCAAAACCACCGGGACCAGTCAGTACTCACTTAGGAATTAGTCAGACAGGCCCACAGAATATCAGGGACCGATCAGTTCTAATGATAGTTATAATCATGAATGCCAGAGGGCATTATAGTGTGGGTTGGAAGGTATATTAGTTACCAAAAAAAAAAAAAAAAAAAAAAAAAAATCTGAATTGGACGCAATTTAACTGCTTTATGCACTCTTACTATTATATCTCAAGTTTAATGTAGAAACAACTACAGCAGAATAGCAAGTATTTAAATGTAATTATAATGGCACACTAATCTTTCTCCACATTTGTATTGGGATGTTTCACCTGTTGTTTATTACAAGCCTTGAATTGCACTATTGTTTCCATCAGTGTTTTATTTTATTTTATTGTGGTTAAGTGAAATCTAATAATAATTAAAATAGAATGACAAGCTATTATTATTAGTTTCACCAATATTAATGATTTTCAGTCTTTTTTGATAGTCTTACTTGAATTTCATGGGACTAGAATTCAGGTCACAGTGCCAGCACTATCAGTGGTATCATAAGCTGGTTTCTTATTTTATTATCAGCAAAAAGGCAGTGCTGATTTCTTTTTTTAAAGGATGACACTGCTCGTGCTGACAGTGATTGACACTATTTTTTGAATGGTTAATTTCATTGTAATTTTAGATTTAATTTCAAATCACACACGTGCGTGTACACACACTTCACACATACACACAGGTATCAGTGGCATTGAATTGACAATCAGTTCACTCCCAGTAAAAAAAAAATCTATTCACAAGGCAGGCAGATTATGTATGATATGTAAGTCAGTGGCTACAGTTCATGATCTTATTGATCAGCACATAGTCAAGCGCTCTTGTGGGAGAAGTGAGTGTGGGCTCAGCATTGCTTTCCTGTGTGTGCAGCTCTGAAGGTCTACATGCGCCACCTGTTCCACCAGCTATCAGTCACTAGTGTTCAACCTGCTCCTCCTCTGTCCAGTGTTTCACTTTGGAGCCTGATGATCGATTAAAACAATATTTCTGATGTTCGTGTTGTTTACGCCTGTCCTCGACCATCCCTGAATGTCAACACTCTGGAGGGTGGTTGCCTCGGGAAGGATAATCCTGTTCCAAAGCCAGACTGTATGCCCGTTCAAATCATCCTCCACCAAGGCCACTCTGATGTATGCATTATGCCCACTTCATCCTGCATGACATTCAAAGTCACTTTGGGAGCACAGGCGTGCACTTTTAATACGATTTCACCAATGCATTATATGGATGAGTTTTTCTTATTGGCCACTCACCTAAAGCATATTCATGCCTCCTGCTGTGTCTACACGTGATACCTGTAGATTGAAGCAAGAAAGAGCAAGAGTAAGAAAATGGGATTAGTGTCGTTAACAAAGCCGAAGTAGATATAGTGTCATCAGCTGTGTCACTCAAGGAGAGCAGTTTAAAACACTGACTGAACTCACATTCTGAAAAAGAGAAAAGCTTTTGTAGGGGAATTGAAGGTAACATTACTAACTTAGTTACCTGCATAAGTTCTTTAAAAAAAGTTTGTGCAATCTTAATTCTGTTGTAAACAAACACTAAGGTCAGTACAACAGTCTTCCATATAATCACATTTCTAACTTTTAAATGAAATTACAATAAAGCATGTTGTAATATCAAGTTGTGCACAAGTCAAAAGCAAACAAACAAATAATAATAAAACTGTAAAGCATCAGCAATTTCATTGAGTCTTATCATACTGTTTAACATTCCCTTCCTCTTTTACCTGCAAATGTTACTTGTGATACACAGTAAAACATATAACACCTAAACTCCACAGTGAAGTTTATAATAAAAGTTTAGACCTATAACACCTAAACTCCACAGTGAAGTTTATAATAAAAGTTCATATAACTTTATTTTTCTAGACATGTTTGTGTCTATATGTTCCCTTTGTTTTTAAAACTAATAATTTTTTAGTTTTATATTTTACAAAAGACATTCAGCCATATAGCTGCATAGTTGAGGAATAGTGTCATTGTGGATAGTGGGGCATAACTTTTAACAATTCCCATTTGAATTGCAGCTTCACACTCTCTATCCTCAAATTCTACCATAGAGCTTTCTGCAATGTTGGTATTTTAGCACGTACACACCAACTGCCTCAGCACTCTGGGATGTCCATCATATACATAGTTAATAGAAGATTTCAAAACACTGAAATGGTTCTCAGTTTGGTGGTGATCCATCACACTGATACAATAATACAACATATTTGTCCAAACACATACCAGTAAGTGTTGGAATGAGATCATCCACTGGGCTGTAGTTGTGTAGCTGAAGACGATATGCTACTCATCTAAGGGACTTCATCAGTTCTACAGGCTGCTGGGGAGACCTGAATGCCTAAACCTCTGTGGGTTGCTCACCATCACTTGAGGGTAGTTGAGAGATGTTAAGGTCACATGACAGTCTCACCACCCCTTTGATGATGAAGCATCTTCATCTCTACAGCTACAGAACAGTCAATAGTTTCGTTTCAAACTGATGTTATACTTTCTGGATGGATGAGATTAATTTACACAGACAAGTGTTAGCTGTGTAACTATCATGAACAATGTCATAGCATAGCTTTTAAGGAGTAATTTCCTTCACATCTGTACAACCTAAGGGTTTTGCAATAATGTTTGGTCCACATTATATGTGTTGCATAGTGCTTTTAAAAGTAATTTGTGTTCTATTTGGCGCACAAAAATGCATAATATGCCAATGGATAGTGGCAAGCTATTATGTCAAAAGCCCAGGAGGCACCCAATGTTGTAATATAACCACAAATTCAATCCACATTTTTATCATAAACAGTAACACAAACAGCACAGGAGTGGGGGAGGATATAATCAGCTTGGCTCCATGATCCCCAAAACATAAAGTTCATAAAGATTTAGTGTCGTGCCATGAATTTTGTTTGACTGCTACTTTGAAATCCTTCTTTGAGCTCAGTATGTGGTTGAGAAAGATTTGATTTGTTTCAGATAGATGATGTATATGGCTGTTGGCATCAGTTAGCAAACCGTAGCTAATGGATGATTTGCAGTTCTACCTTTTTCACAGCCCGAGTCCTGTGACACAGAATTGCACCATAATTATGGATTTAAGGGCAGATCAAAATATGTCATGTTTGCTCATGACTAATTCATGTGGATTGTATTGCATCAATTTGAACAGATGTTTTGTGCTTTGTGAATTCTTACTTTGGGCATTTAGGGTATCTCCAGGGACATCAGTGTGTGAATGTAGCTGTGTTTTTTTTTTTTTTCAACTGTTTCTTTTAATGTATGATTATATCCTGCCTCATAGTTGTTAGGCACTGTTGCCTTTTTTTGAGAATATATATATTTTTTACTTTTTAAAAATAAATAGACATGGGACAAAGAGAAAAAAAGAATTATAAAATTAAAACAAATACAATACAGCCTGAACCATAACGTATTATCCCCTTAACCCCACCCACACCAACCTTCCCCTCAGACACCTCCAGGCAAAACAATACAAACTGCTGGTAACAAATAGTAAGAATTCATAGCACATTAACAATTCATACTGAGAATTCATACCAGAAAGTAATCAACTAACATAGAAACACAAGATAAGAAAAGAAAGACAAAAGACAAAACAAAAATATCTCATTTCTGCTCACATGATGTTATACATAAAATTAATCTTAATCCATTTACCAATAGATGGTTTATTTCTACTTTCCAGTTAAGGGTTATCAGCCGCTTTGCTTGCAAAATACACATGATAAGCACATAATCGCCTTTTTTATATTTAAATCTTTAGGGTAGTGATATGATAAATGATAAATGATAAATACTCTAGGTTCAAATAGGAGGTAGGTGTACTGAAACCAACTGCAAAAGTATGATGTACTTTCCAGAAACTCCTTATCAACCTGTGTTCCCATAAGCAATGAAAAGGTGGTGCTTTGACATTTATATTTAGTACAAGTATCTAGGATAATACTGTCAAAATTTTGACAGCTGTAACATATGAATGCTTCAGCCATATAAATTGAATTAATTTAAAGCAAGTATTTATTTAATGTGTCTTTGTTTCCTCACATATTTTCCTCCAATTGTCTGATGTTACATCTTCATTAAAATCTTTTTTTCATACCTGTAAAGTTTTCTCTGAGGACTTGAGATCCTTTGACTAGAAAGTCATATAGGGATGAAATCATTCCTTTTCTGAAACAATTTAGTTTAGTTTTAGTTTAACTTCTTCCAAGGAGGAGAGGACAGGGTATTTATATATTTGTTTTGAGCTATATATACAATGTATGTAAAATTTCATATTTAAATGAATTTAAAAAGTCTTTGCTTTGCAAATCAAATTTATCTGACAGTTATTGAAAGGAGATAAGATTTCCCTCCCTATAAATCTCTATCTAATGCTCCTTCTGAACTGCATTTTAAGACCTTCAGTTTTGATGAATATAAATATAGATGTAGCAGTAAATTTGAAAAACAAAAAACAGTCCTCTAACTCTATCTAACCTGGGGCATTATCTAAAGAAAAATAATACATATAGTTGTTTGTAGTTGAGCTGCCCAGTAGTACCACTGCAAATCTGGGCACTTAAGTCCTCCCCTGTCATTTGCAAGGCACAGAAGCGATAGACGCAATGTTGGGCGTTTGTTGTTCCATATAAATTTGCTAAAAGCCTTCTTAAGCATTGGAAATATAATAAATAATAGTATCTTGGTCGGGGTAGAGGTACATTCTGAAACAAATAGAGAAACTTTGGCTGAAGAAGAGTTTTTAAAAAATTAATTCTGCCAATTAAAGAGATTGGTAATGTCATCCTTTGTGCCAGGACTTTGGTAGTCTGCTCTAACACTGGGTCATAATTAGTTTGTGTTTTATATTAATGTACAAGGGACAGTCTTAATTCCAAAGTAGGTGGAATGATTGTGCCACATTCTGACTAAGTTTTGTCCTCTCCCTGTCTTTTAAAAACATGAACATTATTGTTTACCTTATATACTGATATTTTCCCAAAGATTGAGACAAATTTAATAATAAAAAAACAAACAGTGACATCATCAGCAAACAGTGCTATCCTATTGGTTAAGATTTCATCTGTTGAGTTTGTATATAGTAATTTAACCCAGTTTCCCAAAGCCAAATTTAGTAAGAATATGGAAAAGATTTGACCCTATCAAATGCTTTTTCTGCTGATCACAGTGGATAAATTTGGGGAGTACCCTCTCTAATTGCCTTGCCAGTAATTTGCTAAGAATGTTCATATCCAAGTTAAGAAGACTAATTAGAGAAAGATTTTCACACTTGCTATTTGATTTTCAAGGTTTCGGAAGTAGAATCATTAAAGCCCCTCTTAAAGATGTCGATAACAATTCCTCCTGAAAAGCTTCAAGGAACATTTGTTGAAGTGGTCTCAATAATTTATCTCTAAATTTTTTATAAATGTCCATTAGTAAACCATTTGGCCCAGGAGCCTTTCCTGTATTCTTATCATTTATGGCCTCTGAAATTTCCTTTAAAGTTAGATTTGAATGTAGGTTAGTTTTGGATTCTTCTGAGATTCATGAAGTATTTAACTGATCTAAAAAATGTTTTGTGCATCTAAATTCATTGAGTGTTCATTATGGTGTAGTTTCTTATAAAATGTTTTTAATGTATTATTTATCACTACTGGGTCAAACATAATTTTTCCTATTATCTTCAATACAGTGAAAAGGCCTATCTTGTTGCTGCTGTTTAATATGCCAGGCTAGAAGTTTTCCCTGCATTCCCCCTTGGTCACATAGTGAGCTTGTTTGAGCTTTAACAAACTTTATGCTGCAAGATTTGCTGATATTTTATTATAATTCGTTCTATAAAGAAGCAATTTCTTTTGTATCTCTGCACTGTCTCCTAAGTTTTGATCCACTTTTTGTTCAAGGAGTTTTATTTTAGAGTGTAAGGTTGCCATGTCCTTATTGATTTTCCTAGAATTTACTACTAATGTAGCTTATGATCTACTCTCCAATAACTACTTTACAGGCTTCCCGTCTAGTGGTTGTGGAGGTTTCATTAGACTTCATTAAAAAAAAAAAAAAAAAAAAAGTCTATTTGTTTCCCTAGAAATTCTATAAATGAGGTGTTCAGGAGCCACTTAAACTGAGATCGCCATCTCGGAGGGTCACAAATTAATTTAGAGTCTATGTAAGTCAAGGAAATAGAGGCATGATCTGACATGATAATACTATTGTACTGACAATTTTCTATTTAGACATCAACTGGGTAGTGATTATATATACTCAATCAGCAAGTATTTATGATATCTACTTGAATGGCAGGAATAAGTTAATGAAGAAGGGTTTAAGACCCTCCATACATCTATTAAATTGAGTTCTTCTATGAACTGAATCATTGTCTTACTAACCCTAACCCTCAGAGCAAATGTGTCTCCTGAAAGAAAACAATATTTACTTTTTAACTTTACTTTTATTATTTATTATCAACTTTTTGTCCTGCTTTAACTATACCACAGCAACTTGTCATGTCAACATGTTATCAAATATGAAACATCAGAATCAGCGTATAAGGCATTATGATCACTTTAATTATTATTAATTTAATTATTTGATTTAATTATCTTTAAGTGAAAAACAGGCTGCAAAGATGTCTAGGCATATAAGCATATCCAGTGGGCTTCTGGCAGAATGCATAGCCTACTATTCACACAACCCTAGAGATTTTTTGTATCTAAATGATTCTTGAATTTGAGATTTTATGTCAGCAAGACATAGTCCATTCAATCAGAATCTTTTTTATTAGCCAAAGGAAGCACACAAAGATTGTGTCTTGGCATTTGCTCCCAAAAGACTCAACACAGAAGAATAAAAATAGACAAAAGTGAGGTAATAATAATAATGACATAAACAAAGTAATATTAGTATTAAATTTAAAATTTTAAATCTTTTTACAGAATAAAATAGAAATAGTTTAGAAATGAGATTGACTGTACACAGGAAATATGGACTGTGTCATGGACAAAAGGTGACAAGAGCAAAAATTAAATGTGACATGCATAAATAATAAAATTATATAATCTGAAGTCCAGTTTGATGAAATATATGAAAGTGATAAGTGTGGGGATTGAATGAGGGATATGAAATGTAAAGCCCAATTTGAAAACCCCATCTTCATCCTGTTTATATGGCCATGGTACAAGATTTGATGCAATTTAGTTGAAATGCAGGTTAGGGTTAGGGAAGGGCATTGTGTTGTGGGTGGACTTGGCGTGTTCAACTACTGTTTTGGGTTGTCTGCCATGGATGGGCTTCATTCCATTTCAAATTTCTGCCAGTCGGCCACAATCATGAATCCAAACACCACTATCTTTGTTGTGGGTGACGGGGTGTGACTCAATGAACACACACAAAATCTTAATCAGTTTGCAATAAATTAAATTAAAAGTAAATAGTAGATGTAATAGTAAATAAAAGTTTTGCAATGGGGAACAAAGCAGGTTGTCTTTGTCTCCATAGTAACAGTGGCTGAGGATCATGGGTAATGTAGCCTTCTGCTATCCAAAATGGACAAAAAAAACAACATAATTTCTCAGAATTGAAGCAGAAATAACTAAAACGGGTGGCCATAATGTTAACCTATCGTATTGTTAAGTTATCAAGGACACTTTCATGTTTTTGTGGTGAGAAATGTTGATGATATAATTAAAAGAAAACCTTAACACAGTATCATATGCTGAGGGGTGTGACAAAGTGGCAGAATTTGACAAGTTGGGAATGAGAACGTGTTGCAGTTTCACAGCCCTCTGTATGAGCCATCCTGCCGGGGAAAAAGGAAAATACAAAAGAAAATGAAACCAAAAAAAAAAAAAAACTTTCCCAACCCTTCAAACAGAGTTCATCCAGGCAGAAAGTTATTAGTTCAGATTTTTCATGAAGCTTTTCACTTCAGCAGGATTATTAAAGGTGTATGCTCGGTCTCCATATGTACCGAGCAGATGAACCAGGATCAGGATCCTGTGTTTAATGACGGCTTTATCATGCAGCACCTGGTGCACTTCATTGTAGCTTTGTTGCTTCTTGTGGGTGTCAAGAGACAGATCTGAAAAAAAAGATTTTGTCTTTATATATCACCTTTCTCTTTAGCAGCCTCAGAGTCCAAAAACCTCATAATTAAAGTTCTCTGTGTAGTTGAATTCAAACCTCTCCTAGAGTCATGGATCATGTGCACTCTCTCAATTATCAGTGGAGAGAGATGCATATCCATACTTGAAATTTTGGAAAGCTAGCTTTCCAAGAAAATACATATATGTCCTGATCCTCTTCTTTCCCAGGGAGGCCTACCAGTCTGAGGTGTTTCTATACGACTCCGGCACTCCAGTTAATCCACTTTCATTTATAGTATATGTATATATATATATATATATATATATATGAATAACATATGGCTCCAGTGATTTTGCACAAGTTTCAAGTTGATTGATTTTGTCCTCTGCACCTGAGATATATTCTTCAGCTACAGTGATTTGTTGTTTAACTTATCTGACAGCTGACAAAACCACCTCAGTTTTGTAGGTAACTTGACCTTCCATCTCCTTGATGGCTCTCATTACTTCAGTGTGGCTTGCACTGGTGTTCCCATTGTCTCTAGTGTTTTCTTGTCCAGGTGTGTTACCTCTGCCAGGTTCTGGGTCACCCATAATGTCAACCAGAATCTTCTTTTTTGGAATCATTGCACAGGTGAATTCTTTTAGATCACTTATTTGTACAAATTAACTGAAAAAGAGAGTTTCTTCAGTATATTAACAGTTATGCCGGGGTGCCTAGATTCAGTGCTGTTCAGCCCTGTGCCATAACCATACCATACACTGTTGCCTTTAATGTTGGTTTGATCGTTTGTGTGTCGTCAGGGAGCCTTATACAGCAAATGGGATGACTTGACACTATTGGCGGGCATGGGGCTCATCAGTGTGTGGTACAGCCAGGTTGTGCTGTTTAACATCCATCATTTCGCTGAGCACTACATTATCATAATACTTAGTGTCAGTGCCAGAACGCATGCATTGTTCAGACATGCTGAATGTTAGTGGGGGGCAAATCTTTTGCTTGAGTAGAGTTATCTATCAATCCGTCTCTGATGCTGAGAGGAGGGACTCAGAGCTGCACCACACAGCCAGGAGGAAGAGATACAAAGAGTTGTTAAATATCCTCATCCATTCTGCTCTCCTTGGTAGGTCCATGCAGTGTAATTGGCTATAAATAGCCTGCCAAATTGACATAAAAAGCCCTCTCAGCCATTGAAATGTCAAATGCAAACCACAGTAGGGCACTAATATCTAATGGCAAATAACTCATAGAATGTAAAAACAAATCCTTGAAAGTGCATTTTCAAAACATACAACTTTTTGTGGTTTTCAAGGAAATCAAATTTAATCTCCTGTTTTTGAAATGGCAACTAGGAGTTACAGATCCATGCTTG
The DNA here is from genome assembly GCA_029490765.1 of Euthynnus affinis. NCBI lineage: Eukaryota > Metazoa > Chordata > Actinopteri > Scombriformes > Scombridae > Euthynnus > Euthynnus affinis. The sequence goes on from CM055839.1 coordinate 19,775,227, forward strand.
TATTGGGTTTTATCTACAGTATGAGTGTTGTAAAGAAAATGTTGGACAGTGATTGACAGTTTGTATAAGTTGAGTGACAAGTGTAGCTTAAGTCTACAGATGACCTCTTTGATCATTAGAAAAGGGCTTGTGTATGAACCAGACAGCTACAGGAAGTGCTCTGAACAGGCTGCTCCGAATGTAGATGGATGGAACAACTAAAAGATGGAAAGATGTTCTGCAGGTAATAGTGTGGTTAACACAGAAACATGAAGCAGTGGATGAATTCTCACATCGTATTTGTCTCAGTACCCATGAGAGGGTCAGGCTGTCACATTCAGCTGCATCCAGTTGTTTTACATAATTTCTTCGCCTAGATCTTTTTCGGAAATTAATTTGCATTCTTTTCCCAGTTTAATGAACATTCTTGGATCAGACATTGTGTGAGGAGACTGAAGGAGAGCAAATTGCTCATGATTCATGAATTCACTGCTAATGAATTGAAATTTTATACAAATTTGTTCTGGAGTTATTTCAATTACAGGTACCTGATGCCTTAAAAAAGCACAATTTACTCTTAATGCCTGGATGCATGCAATTGTGAGCACATACTAATTTCCATTTTAAAACAAATTGTTAGAAGAGGCGTTACAGGGGGAAAAGTTCTTTAAGTAATTACCCAAAACGTGTCTTGCAAATGCAAAGACACATTTCCTGCTTTCTCTTTGAACCAGTTTGCAGGGTTTACTTTTTCATTTGCCTTAAATATAATTTGTTGAACTTTTGTCCCTCACTGAAATTATGGTGTAGTAAATTGTCTTTGATTACCAAAGTATTATTTTCACCTCACTTAACCTCCTCATCACAGGAAGCCACCAGTCTTTCTGTTGAACTACCACCTAAGTTTACCCTTAATTTCAGAGCCTAGTCCATGTTCCCATTTTCCTCTTCTTCCCATCTTATTTCCGTCAGTCTTTAGAATATTTCTTTGACTCAAACTTTTAATCACATGGAGATCTTGAGTATTGGTACAAGCTTTAAAGAACAAAGAGTTTTTGGACATTTTAGCCATTTTACTAAAAATAATGTAACTTAGATTACTGTTAATGTGTCCTTCCTATCGTTGAGGCAGCCGGTTCTTTTTTCAGTACTTCTAGGACTTTAGGAAAATCAACTTGTAGAAACTTAAATCTTGCATCATTTGCTTAAGTTATGGTATTCATCATAGTGACAGGTAACATTTTTGTGTGGTGTCATTAAGTACGAACGTAATCCCATGCCAATTCGGTAATTTAAAATTTTAAGCTGGCAGTGCTATCCTGCGACCAGCTGGTACATCCCTGTTACCTTCCCTCAAACAGCATCGTTGTGCCTCTCCTCCAAGCTGAATGCTCATCTGTTCCACAACTGGCTTTCTCAATCACTAACTCCTTTGGGCTTAAGTCGTCCCCTGAGCCAACACTGTTGGAAATGAAGCTTTCCTAAAGCCCTGCTGAATTCCCACTGCTGTGAGGGAGCTGTGGCAGCCATGCAGATGGTCTGAATTTTAAAGGCTGCACTGCATGAAGAGTTTAACAAGACATTTGAACTCATATTTTTCTTGAAACAACAATTCTTTAACCACACTCCTGGAAAAATAGACTTGAACTTGAAAATGTTAAAATAGGTTATAATAATGCAAAAAAAGTTGGAAAAAAAATCTAAAGAAATTTAAGAAAAAATCAAGTAAAAAAAGTTATTTTGTTAAATTATCTTATCCAAAAGTAAGGCGTTTTCATTTCTTTAAACAGTTTATGTTTCATGAAAGAACAGTTCTACTTCTGTGGAGGAACAATAGTCAATCTTGTAAACTAAAAACCACCATCACTGCTGCGTGAAACTGAATTGTGGTGGGGACTTTTTCAATGACATTCGACATTACATGATGAAAACTTTTCAAGATGTATTCTCCACATCTGCAAATCAGTGAGGGAAATACCAAAAAAGATGAGGGCAGTGGCAGAAACAGTGTCAGGAACAGACTACCATTCCCATAAGCCTTTGCTATAGGGCATGCCCCTCGGGAGGCCTTGGCTCATGTCCCACAGTTTTGTAACGTCACAAAGGATGAAGAGTATTTCCCCAGGCTCCCAAACTTTTCTGCTTTGCTGTGTGGTGTGATGTTTCATCAGTGTCATTAAGGTGATTTTTCCTCTTGAGTAACTGCCTAGTTGTGGAGGTGGGTGAAGGTTGTCGTGAGATGGAGCTCTTTTGGCCGGGCGCCAGAGTGTGTTGCTCAGTTTCAATGGTTGATGGGTGCTATGTGCTGCATGCTGGGTATCATCTCCTGTGTGTGTATGTGTGTGTGTGTGTGTGTGTTTCTCTCTCTCCCCTCCCATGGGAATCCTTGGCAGCAGGTGTGACATGTAGTAATGGGAAATTATGCTGCACAGTGCAAAACCTTTTCTGAACGGGGTCACCCACTGTCAGCTCTGCCAAGCGCATAACAGAGCAACCACTCACCCTTTAATGAAAGCTGTCACATATTTGTTAGGGCCTTATTTATTGATGCTTATTCATTCTGTTTTCCTGAATTTTCCAACTTTAGGAAAAGTCTCCAGAGATGTGCGAGGGTACAGTTTGAGAGGTTTTTAATGACTCAGCTGCTAAAAAAAAAAATCTGCATACTGTTTGACTTTTTCCTCCTGTGCCCGGTTCAATAATTATGAAAGTGATCATTCATCAGAAAGCAGTATGCATATTTTTTAGTAACTGAAACAAAAAAATCACCCAATCTGGGGTGACTAAGCATTTTCCATCACCACTCTGTCAAACTTTACCCCCAGGAACACACCAGAGTGTACATCCATATGCTGAATATTTTGTTGTTTTATTTTGCTTTGTCTATTTTACTAAATCAAACTGAATGGAAGAAATTACAGAATTAGATAACAACAACAAAAAAATATAACCTGTGTGGTAAACAGTTTATTCTGATAAACAGTGGAGATATACATGAGTTCAGTAAATCTGATCTGAACGAGTTGTCATATTTTGAATAAGAAAAAAATGGTGTAAAATTTTAATCTTATTTCTCAACCAGCATGTTATTTTCTCTGGGGGTATGGAGCTATTAACTTCAGAGAGACACATTCCAATTGTCAGCGGAGTGTATGAATTCCATTTTAATATAATTCATGTTTTTGGCAATAGCTTGTAAAACTCTAGTAAGTCTTATATTATGGCCATGCGTAGATTGGAATTACTTCATTGAAATCACAAATCTCTGGGTCTATTTAGAGGGTTACAATGTAGGTTTTGGAAGTCGACAGAAGGAATGCTTAATCTTCTAATAAATATCGGAGGAGAGGTGTTAGGCTGGCTTCACATGGTGTGTTTAGAACGCGATTTGTTGGAGTTTCACAGTAGAACTATCCAATGAAAATCAAGATCTACATGGGATGATATTAAGATGATGGTGAAAGCTACTTAATCTCTTTTTTACAACCAGTATTTTTACATTTTAGACATTGTCCTTAATGTGTAATAAATGTTGAATTCCCTAGATCATCATAATGACATTAACATGACTTTATACTGTACAGAGTTTATGTCTGCGGTCTACTATAAAGTCTGTAAGACTGTGAAGTACCTTAAAAAGCACAACATACATTGCATGTACTTTTCCTCTAAAGATGTCCATAAATCTATTGTCACTGTAATTTTTTCCCCTCTTTTTCAATTATTAATTGTGATATGTAGTTGTGAAGCTTTTTCTGGTGGAATAATCCTATCTTTCTCCTGTCTCCCTGACACTCTAGGATGTGCCTTTCTAACATACTGTGCCAGAGAGTCAGCACTGAAGGCCCAGAGCGCCCTCCATGAACAGAAGACTCTGCCAGGGGTAAGTGCCCCCGATCTGCCCTCTGTCATAGGCTAAAGCCCCTGGGGCAGCCAGGCTGGCATTGGAACCTACATTAACATAGGAATTATATCACATTCACACACACACATACACACACAGAGGCACATGGGGACACGGCATACATTAAGACACACAGACACGGAAACAGATGGAAGGAGTCTCTCATACTTTCTCCCTCTCAGTCTCTTTTTCTTGTTCACTCTCACACACATCCATTCTCACTCACTCACCTACACGCACACACAGAGACATACTAAAAGAGTGTGAGTGGCCTATCTCACCTTGCAGTGTCTTATTACACTAATCACCCCGGCGGAGATATTTGATAAGCGCTCCTTCATAACAGCCTGTGCCGTCCTTCCCCTGTCCTCTCACAATATGGCTGCCGCAGACACTAATTGCCTTGAGGAATCCCACTCTCATTATCACATATAATCAAACAGTAAGTATAAACAATCATTTTTACCATGTATATCACCATCTGGTGTTTTTGTTTTAATCCCCCCCCCCCCCCCCCCCGTCTTCTATCATATATCAGCCTTTGGCGAGCGGGTAACTTTTTCAATTAAAATAATGGCCTCTTCAAATGACACAGGTAAAACGTACCCCATAGTGAGCTCTTAAGCCCGCCCAGGAGGAGACCCTCAATCTGGGATGAGTGTGAGCTTGTGGTGTCTATCTGTACTTGATGTGTGTGAGGGGGATTGACTTTCACATCAGGGGAATTATCGAGGTGTGATTGAATTATGCCCGTGGGTCCCTAAGAAGGAGAAGCTGCTCCAGAGCCCAAGTGCCTCACAGCAACCCCCCCACCCTTTTCCCTTTCACCACGTCCCAGGTTGGGGCTTTAATCAGAGCCTCAGGATATCCATCTAAATCTCCAGGGAGGGAGAGAGGTATGGAGAGACAGAAGGCGATATGAGGGAACAGAGAGGAAGTAGGAGAGGAGGAAAGTATGGATTGAGAATGACTTGGAAAGGGGGAGGGGGTGGGGTCAGGGGTGGGTGATGGAGTTTTGGGCTTTGTATGGTTCCTCACTGTTGGGTTAATCAGATATTTGCACTTCACTGCCTATCATAGGTACTTTACTGAATATTAGGCACATCGGTACACTGCGGTGAAAGAGTCCCCGGGAGAGAGGGCTGGCTCCCTGGCTCGTTACTGCCTCCTGCAGCTTCATAATGAGATGATTGTCATGATGGTCCTGGATAGGTGCTCCTGTCTTTATTGCCCTCATGAAGGGAAATTCTTGTTTGTCTTATATCCAGAAAGAGGTTAATGGCATGCTCTGTGGGGTTTGGGTAAACATTTCCCCTGTACAGCTCACAGCGAGGGGTCAGTCCTGCAATCTTGGGCTGAGCACAGCCTGCATACAGAGGGCTAATAAAGCTGTTCTGTCTTTCTGTGTGTGTGTGTGTGTGTGTGCGTGTGTGTGTGTGTGTGTGTTTGTGTGTGTGTGTGTGTTGATGCATGTATGAGACAGAGAGAAAGAGAAAACAAGGAGAGTTTGAGAGAGACTGAGACAGACAAAGACAGAGAGAGGTGACACTTTTGGACAAGCCTCATTGTCATTGTCATGGCTTGACGGTTTGAGATGTTTTGCCATATAATGTTGCCATTTCAGTGGCTTCTCCGCAAAGCATTGCTGGTATGATTGTGCAATCCGTTTGTGGCTGTGTGACAACCTAAATGCAAATTTTGTTCCAATGAGACATTTGGCATTTAAAAATATCATGTGTGTCCTTTACAAGAGGACACATGGGGAAAAAAAACCTTTAAATATATGATGCTTTGTAAACTTTAGCAGAAAAGTAATATATTGGGCTAACATAATAATACCAATGCTGCCTCAAAAATGAATTTGACATAAGTAAATCACATTTGCAACAGTATGTAGACAGTCATGCCATATGAGGTTAAATGCAAATAATAGTATTTGCTGCTTTAGAAGAGCTCTACTAATCATTACCTTAATTTATCATGTTCATCATTTTCCGTATTTGTGGATGAGGCTACATTTGAAGATGGACAGTCAGCTCGTCATGAGGCTTGTATGGCCATATATAATGTGAGAGCACTTGAGCACCATGTGCTCTAAATACTGCTCACACTGCTGTGATGTCTCTGTTTTCCAAGGTGCCTCCCTATGGGCTGTTAGAAAGATTAAAGAATGGTTTCATTATCACCAGGATAGAGTCAAAGTCCTTGTATGACATCCTCATTTACACCAATAAGTCACTATACTTTTCTAGTAGAAACTTTCCATAAAGCTCTGGAGGACAGAGATGAAGAATTCCACTTATTTAACTCCCAGGTTTGATCCTGACTACAGCATTTTTTAGGGTTTCTTCAAAGAGCACACAGACGTAGCTGCTACTTGAAAATATTCCATCCAAAAAATCAAGAGGATGGGGAGAGGTGCTGAATGCATGTGAGTTAGATGAATTATTGTCTTTGTGATCAGTTGGTTTTGGTCTACAACAGACAAAGCCAGAGCACTGTAGCCATTTATGGCCTGTCCTTCTGACATCTGTCAAAAGAAAAATAGTCTCACTAGAGAAGAGGTGGCAAGAGCTTCACAAATCTTATCCTTTTACTAAAGTCCTATGTCTCCATTTTTGTTGTTTTTCTGCTACATTAGGGTTTGCTGACGCATGGCTGGTTGAGAGAAAGACAGTCAAAGATGAAGTACTATGATCATTTTTACAGCAAGAGGATGTCTTAGGTGTAACTCATATAGGACACATGTACTGTAGATGGACAGCATACAGCAAAGGCTGCTCTTCTTAGCTTAACAGGTTGGAGTGTTCATAAAGGTGATGGGTGTGGTCAACCCTCTTCTCCCAGAAAACACTGAGCATTTGACTGAGCATTAGCTAAACTTTTGAATACATTTTTGCATGGAAGGAGGATTGTGGATTTTATCCATCGTTTACAATGAAAGTGCATTAAGACAGGATCTTTTAACAGCCAGTATGAACAGGAGGATGGCAGCAGTTAGCAAAGCCTGTTTCATTGGTCATTTGGGCACCTGGCAATTGTATCAAGACAGACTTGAAAAATTGTGAATCTATCTTTTTGAGAGTTAAAAGGAATAATTAACTTCTCTTCCAGTGCTTCAAAATGTGAATTACAATCAGCAATGCCCCATTTACAATCAGTAAATGGGGCATGGCCTCAGAAGAAAACTAAGTTGTCATGGGCATTACTGCTTCTGCCCTTAAAAGGTTAGGGTTACAATTTCAGAAATGTTTACTCTTGAAAAGTTCACTTGGTACAAATCTTTTCTTTAGTGTACTTTGTACACTAAAAAAATGTTTGGTCAGACTGCTATATTTGTACTGGTGCCTCCTTCATGTAATACTTCCATAGTTACAAAATGTGTTTTTCTCACTTTTCCTGCACAGTGCAGATATTTTCATATTAACACATTGCCTGCATTTCACAGTATTCTAGGATTCTACAGGCTGAGTGAGACAGAGAAGAGGCAGAGATATTTGTGTGTGTTCTCACAGCAGGAAGCCATGACTCTTACATCATCTCCAGATTGGCTGTGAATCTTAAATTTTCCGTAATTCACTTTCCTTTATTTACTAAATCTCGTACTGTGTGTTCCGCATTTGAATTGCCACAGGGGAATCGGGTTCTATCTGTTGTGGCTGAAGCGAGCTTTGTTTACATTGTTTGATTAATTGCATGTAAAGAGCATAATGAGCTCTTGATGTCCTGTGCATCAGATCCTGCTGCCACAGTTTGTAAAGTAAATGTAATCAGAGATCCACCCTCTTGCCCTTGGTAAGCTCATAGTGCTGTTGTGTTTACGTGCACATTCAGCATATTCTCTAATGTAGGGCAGCATAGTACTATATGTGGACAGGTTAGGTCATGCCTGTGAATGATTTCTCCCTAGATCTGATTAATTCCTGATGTAAACACATAGACCTGGGCCAAACTGTAGTCCATGAAAAATGCATTAACATTTGCTTTCTACATAAGGACAATTTGTGTGGATTCAGGTAAGTTGTTCATCACAGAAAAGTCCTGATGACTTAATACTTTTCTTTGATTGCCTATAAACTTTATGGCAGTCATAGTTTGCATTACACTCTGGCAATAAAGATGGCAAGAAAGTATAAATAATATTTGCTGTTGCATCACTGAAATGTTATTTACAACTGTTTTCCAAATAGGCTCCCAACATGCCGCTATTGGAGCCGCAAATCTTCAAATGAATCCAGCTCTCTCCTTTCAGGGCCACACCGATTTCTCCTCTCAGGCCAATTAGCTCTTGGTGTTTGCATGTAACAAGCATGCTAATTGGGTGCTACTGAAGCCCAAAAGCCAATTAAAAAAATCTAGGAAAAAAAGATTCAGCTCCTCTTTGTCTCTTCCTCTTCCTACCCTTCTGCAATGCCTTCTTCTGGCTTATCATATCTCTACCACTTTCACTCCCTTTTTCCACACTTTCTTTGTGGAATGTGCTGAGTGTGGGATGGCGCTACAACCTTAGACTTGTCATTTACATAGAGGTTTCTGTGGAAAGATACACTTTTCTTGGTTTCTGAGTGAGAGTACCAGCAGCACCTGACCTCTGCATTGATGACAAGGCAGCCAAGCAAAACAGTGAAGAAGATAGGAGAGAAAATGTTACCAACTCACATTTTCTGAAATGTTTCTCTTCAAATTTAAAAGAGTTTGCTTGAAGGCATCAGCCAAAGTGAGTAGAGAAATGTTTAGGTTTTTTTATCTCACTTTTTATCTCTTCTTATTCTTTTGTGCATGAAAAGTGCAGAAAATTGAATTCTGTATGTGTCACACAAAAAATGGGTCAGGGGAGATTGTGCAATACCAGTATTATGTGTCACTAAGCACACTGCCATAGAGCAGCACATCCATGTTCTTGACACCCTCTCCTCGCATCACACCACACATGCGGCCATATGTCTTTGTCTGTGTCTTAGTGCACGCTTGCAGTATGCAACCAGAATTATTCCCCTCGTCATTTTACCTTCCAAAAATCATCACCCTCTCTTTAGATAAGCTGCTAGTATGCAAGCAATAACCATAAATGATTTTTAATTTGTGTGAATGCTCTCAAACATTTTGGTGTTTTATTTTTCTCTTTATTAAAAAAAAAAAGACTTGTTCCCTGAGGAGTGACATCTTCATGGTGGTAAAAGTTGCAAGCTCACACATACGGACATACACAAAAACAAATACATTACTACCTCACTGAGACATATTAACCCCTTCCCTATCTAAAACATGTGTTAATGAATATATTCAGTGCTAAAGACTTTATGAGGAGGATTCTAGGTGAGAGTCAGTGTCATGGCGTCTTATCAGAGGACATACTGAGCCACTCTCCAGCAGGTCCACTCCTGGACAGACATACTGCAGTTTAAACTAATTACTCAGGCCACACAGGGCCTTTACCCATTCTTTTAAGGGACAAATTGCGTTCTGTTGCCGATCAATTTGTCCTCCGTGCCAGATTTGTCAACCTCCAGTGCCCGTGAACGGTTGCCATTATGAAGCAAAAAAAAAAGCCTGGGCACTGGACGTGAGACCTCTGCTAAGACTCCCTGTGCTCTCCTCATCATCAATTACGTCTATATCATTTTCTTTCTGCTGCCCGCTTTAGAAAAGAAATTAAAAAGGGCCATTGTTTTTCTTATCCCCCTGGGATGAAAGCATTTACTACGCTGCTGCACTGTGCACGGCCATACTGCCGATTAGGGAATGAATGGAATCACAATCGAGGGATGCACTCGGCATTGTCCCCTATTATGTGGCTGGTGGCCCTGAATATTGTGCAAAAATTAATTTCGTTCCATCTGATGGGATTTTCAACCTTGGAGAGTGCGAAATGTTAATCCTGGCAGGCAGGCGGGTGGACATCGTGGAATGCCTGTTTTTTTTTTACTACTGGATGTGGACAGGGCACAAACATAGTTGATTGTGAGAATGCCTTTAACCAGCCCATAAAGATGGCAGGCCAGAAGCACTGGACAGATGAGCAGGAGAGATAGTGTTTTTAAAGGCTGCAGGGCAGGAGGAGTTTTGGTGGAGAGAGGATGGCAACAACCATGACCATTTGTCCTCTTGATCTTGAACATATACTGCAATACAGTATAACACGCTGGTGCACAGGTTGTTCAGGTGAAAAATCCCAGCTTCTCAAGTTACTGAAAGAAAAGGATGCAAGTCATGAATTTTTCTCCAAAAATGAGGATCCAGGATTTAAAGAGAAGCATTCTACACTTGCAAAAGACAGTGGAAGCAGGGTACCCGCTATCATTTATTACAAGTTTTTATTCTGTGCTAAAAAAATTATCTTAAAGGAAGAAGCTGAATCAGTATAACCACTCAAAATGACTACTAGAACAAAATGAAGATTATCAAACTTCTTAAGATGATGAACAGACATTCTTGATTGAAAAAAATCAGAACATCTTTGCAGAGTATTGTTGCCTGTATTCTAGATATATTGAATGATGAACCTCAAATGATTTTGGAAAGATGAGAGTTTCACTGGATGGGTTTCGTTTTAATATGTGTTGAAAGCTTGTAAGCTGAGCAGTTCTTTCACACCCTCCCACCACGTCAACACATTCACTATCTTTCCCCTCGCTGACAGGTGGAGTTGGACTCGTGAAGCCGTGCATGCTCTCCTGCGCTAATTTATCCACTTCTTTAGCTGTAATGAGGCAGAACTGGTAAATGTGGGGACAGCATTGTTAACATTGCTGCTTCACTGGGAAAGAGGAGAAGGCTGACAAATAGTGGAGAGGGATGGAAATGAGGCCTGGGTGCTGTCATACCATGAAGAATGATGCTTTTAGTCTTTTACCCAACTGGATCGCTGTCTCTTAGTTAGGCTGCATGCTGGAATATGACATTTCCGAAACCAATTAAACATCAAAGTCTCCACCGCATCAAGATCGGGCTGTTTGGCAATAACCACAGGAAAGAAAAATCAAAAACAAACAAAAAATGAATATTTCAAGCTGGAATTTTAAAAATCTCATAATCATTAAAAATGTTATGGATATTTTTCATCCTGTACCCTATTTTCCCATCATTTTGGGTCTGAGTGACTAATAGGGACAACATTTTTTGGAATTGGTCCAGTATTGAGTGAGATAGCTTCAGCTGGCAGCGGCGAAACGGGCTGCAATGTAATCCTCTGAGGCAATTGAACCCGTCAAAGTATGTTCACTAAAAGCGCTTGTTTTTTCCACTAACAGGCTCAGATTATTATGATTAAGTGTCTCACAATGAAAGTAAATACTAACTAAAAAACTAGCCACCTGTAGCAGCATTATAGAGAACTGCATAGTGAACTACATCTGGCCAGTTTGCACATCAGTTTGTCCATATCTGTGGCTATCTTTGGATATCTTTGGATAGCTCAGAATCTTTGGATAGCTCAGAATCTGTTCATCTTAGAGAAGTAAGTAAGTTTCCAAATTGCCAGATAAACATACTGTAATTCCTCACACAGTTATGTGTTAAAATCACATATTATGTCTTACCATGTGGAGCTGAACGTTTGGTCCAGCCTGTCTCGCTCTTTTCAGCCAGTTAATTCAGTGGAGATGAAACAGTCTCCAGGATGACAATGTTGATAAAAGCTGTGATTCCATTTGCAGTAGTTACACAGCTGGGATTACTCTCATCCATGGAAACTTCTAGATTTTTTGAGTCTGGCAGCAACAGATCCTACTCTGCAGAAAAAGTTTCCCTCTTCACTCATCAGGAGAGCAGTGACTGCGGGAACACCAGCAGTTTTATCTCCTCTCTGTGTACTCCGGCTCAAATTAATACAGTTGGCCAGTCAAAGTGAAATGACTCATAATCATCCTCATAATAGTCCACAGGATGATGTTTTTTTTAGTTTCCTTACAGTCTAACCGTGGTGAAAGTCAGCCTCATACATGTAAACAAACCGGCATGCACAGAAGAATATGTGGGTGGTTCAGCTAGCCGGCAAGCTGCCCCAGATATAGATGTCTATGCAGTTAGCCATAATGCTGCTACGGACGGCTCGTTTCTGTGCTTATTTTCGTTGTGACACACACAATAACAATCTAGCCTGTCAGTGGCAAAAACAAACACTTTTAGTGGACGTACTTTGACGGGCGAAATTGCCCCTAAAGATTACATTGCAGCCCGTTTCGCGGCTGCTGGCTGAAGCAATCTTGCTCAATACTGGACAAAAATATTTGTAAATATTTTAAATATTTTATCCCATTAGTCACTTCGACTCAAAATCATGGGAATATAGGGTCCAGGTTGAAAAATACCTGAAATAACCTTTAACTTCCATTCCATACATTTTGAGAAGATCAAGGTGTAAATTTACCTTTAAAATAGTGTGATATCTCTCCAGTTTCAGACAGTACAATGTCTTAGTAGAGGCAGGTGTTGACACCCCACATTGAGTTGGTAGTAACAGAGAATATGTTGCATTTTACTTAACAGACAGCTGCATTGGAAATTGAACATTCTACAGTCTTTATTTTCTTTCTTACTCTTTACTTTGCTTTCTCCTTTTTTCTTATTCCACTGCTATTGTTCCCTCTCCTCTCCTCTCTCTCCTTGCCTCCCTGACAGGTAAGTTAGTAGCCTATCATTACAATTCACATCTCATTCTGGCCATCACTGAAAACATCCAAGCAACCTGCACATATCTGTTCAAAGACAAAACAAGGGGTAAAGAAAACGTTATGTTGCTGAGTTCAGCAAATCACTCTGGTAATCTGAGTTATCAAACACTCTGGTAATCTGAGTTATCAAACACTGCAGTTACTCACACGTGGAAACCTTCACACTTAGTGTCACACACATAGGACCTTGGAGGCAGGTCTTAGGTCTTAGGAAAAATATGTGATTGGATGTCTGACATTTTTTGGAGGGGACAGAGAGGAGGGGAAGAAAGAGAGAGCCAAAGGAACAAGGAAAAGGGAGCAAAAGAGAACTGATGAGTCATGATGAGAGTGAATATGAGAGGAGATGCATTCTTGCATAATTAACACTTGAGCATCACCAGGACAAACTCCTCCATCAGTGTGTCCAAAGGATTAACTACGCCACGCTCCTCTTATCTCCCCCATTTAGTTTAAGAAAGAAAATGACCTTGCGCTTGTTTACATGCTGATTAAAGACAGGAGGGAGAGAAGGAGACAGCGAAAAAGTCAAACTGTAATCAGAAGAGTTTGTTAAGTGTTAAGTATTTTTTGCTGGTGCCTTCTCAGCAGATACAGTGAGCCCAAGCCAGACGGTGTCAACGCAAAAACAATCACTCGATGTAGCAGCTAACGAGCATTGAGTGGGCTGGGACAAAAAGAATGTGTGTGTTTGTTTGTGAAGGTGGTGTGTGATAAAAAGTATGTTAAGTGTGTGGGTGGTTCCATTAGTTAGTCAGCCTGTTTTATTGCACTGGGAATAACGGCTGTTTCTGGGCTCCTATGAGTCAGTCTACATACTATACTATCTGTGTGTGTGTGTGTGTGTGTGTGTGTGTGTGTGTGTGTGTGTGATGTGCTCGTGAGTGCTCTTGTAATTGTTTTCCTGTACAAGCCAGTTTGAATTTTAGACCTTTGAAGTGAGGGCATTTGTGTGTTATTTTGGCTTCTTGTAGATGGTAGTTTAGGTTTTTTTTGTTCTTTGGTTTGGGATTAAGGGAGTACTGACACACTGTGTTTGAGAATCAGGTCTCTGTATTTCTATCTTTTGTCAGTGGTTTTGCTGTTTCAATAGTTGTGGTTTGTACCTCTTTGTCCAGTAAAGCAATACAACCAGAGTGTCCACAAAACTATTAGCCAGTGAGACACAATAAAAAAACTGTAGCATAAGGGCCAATAGAGGATGTCATTTTTCCTAGCAATAATTACTGTATGTTGTAATTATGTTTAAAAAAAAAAAAAAACTAACAACAACTAGATGTCATGGAATTAAAATGACATTTGGGAAGAATTAAAGGTTATCTTATGGTTAGGAGTTAAAGTTTAGTTGAGGCTCACATTTAACCATGCAGTAGAATAGGTCATGGTTAACATAAAGAAAAAACATCCTCACAAATATAGTGAGACATCCAGCATTTCTTTGCAATTTATTTCTTACTGCTGTCATGTGTCCTTTCCTCATGTCTATACAGTACCGGTATAGACACTGACTCACACAAACAGTATGAGAAAGTTATTAGTGTATAAACAAAAAAATAATGAAGACATTATGAACATACAGTTCATAATGTTCATAACACACACACACACACACACACATACAAACCCATGTCACTCCATATGGGAACAATTTGAATTACAGTAATGGGGATGTACTATTTGCTCGATAGGAGCAAATACTTTATCAGCTTCCATTTGTTTTGCTATTTTAATGCCAGAGTTCACTATGGACAAACTAAGTGAAACAAAACTACAAAAGCAAATGTCTGATTTACTTTTATTGTGATGATGATGTCATGATGACTTGTGGTCAGCAACTGCATTGGGAAAATTGTAAACAATCATATTAAACATAAACAAACATATGTATAGGACTCAATAAATTAACTAAACAAGAAATTGCAATTAAATAGCAAATTATTTTAAGTATTTGCCAGTTGTTTCATTCATTTTGTGACCAATACAATAATTCAATAAATCAGTATAAATGAAAGGATTTGCAAACATGCTGAACAGAAAACAAAGACAGGTTTATTCCAGAAGTTATTACTAACTCTACAAATGACATTTATGCTTCAGGATACACAGTATTTGAGATGTGAAGACTTAGAAAAAAAGTGAAAAAAGACTATGCAGATCAGAAAAAGACTAAGGTTTAACCCTATGAAATACATTTATTGAAGGGTTCAATTTCCATATGTCTTACTCACATCTCTTTACTTGGTAAACTAAGCTTTATGTTTAATTTTAACTATAATCATCGTCATCACCATCATTTGTTTAAATCCTCAGAAAAAGAATGAGGGAGAACCCTTTACAATGGTGCTGATGTACAGACATATAATAAGAGCAGACACAACTAAAACCCAAAAAAGCTAGGAAGTATCAATAAAGGAAGAATACATGGCTACATCAATTAAATAAAACAATGCAAAATTAACTGTGTTAAAAGATAAAAGTGCAGCGATAATGGCCACACATGTAACATTTTCTCATCATCAACAGAAAGGTAGCGAGAAAGAAGGAAAATGAAGGAGAACAAGATAGTGATACAGAGGAACGGAAGGTGAAATGAGGGTGCACAGGCCCCCGCTAGTTTCCGTTCAGTCAAGCTCGCCACTGCAGAGGAAGGCTCTGACAGTGAGATGTCAGAAATAGCACCAAGGCTAACACCTCACCTCTTGCTTATTAATGCATCGCTCTCATAGCCACCTCTCTATCACACACACACACACACACAAACAATGCAACACACATACAAAGTTCGCACAGCTCAGTCCCTTGTACACTAGGCTGGAGAGCACACATCTCACCCAAATACACACACGCACACCTGTGCAGGACACACACACACACTACATTGTCAGATCAATATTGCATTACTGCGGTATGTTCTCCTCTGAGAGGTTACAGTGATAGGTGAGGGGGGTGGGTAAAACCTTCTCTTCTGTCTGTACAGCGGCCAGGAACATGGGGCAGATCTGAGGGGACTTCACAGCTCTGACAGCCAGTTTCACCTCCTGGCTTTATCGCTGTCGCTCTCCAGCCTCATCCAAGGCTCTACCTCGGGCCTATGATCATCTATAGAGCCTGTGTGCAGTGTACAAAGTGTGTATGACTGTGTGTGTGTGCATGCTTGTGTACTGAGGTATGTTTGAGTGTTGGAATGTGAGCAATATATTCTCATGGCTGTTAACTCTACTGTAGCTCCTATGTGTCCTAATTTTTTCATACAATTTCCTATGAAATCTATAAAAGTTTTGTTCATAAGATGACTATAACTTTATATTTTCTTCAAATAGTAGTATTCAACTGTAAAGTTGTCATGGTTTTGCCTATTTTTTTTTTAAGTAAAAGCTTCCCTGAGGCCACCAAACTGCTGCTTTTCAAACATATTAGATGACAAATTACATTTCCTGTTTTGTACAAATCAGTTCCAATTTCCTGAGATCATGCTGATGTGTGTGCAGGGGTAAGTTTGTGCATGTGTGTGTGGATATTTATGCATACCCGTTTAGGTTTGTGTGTGTGGACCGAAGGGAGTGGAGTCCTTGGTGCCGACTGAAGCTCCAGCTTTTCCATTTAAACTGTATCATTAAAACAGGCAGAGAGGCGAGGGAGACGGCCCCTCCACACCTCATAAAGTGTGAGTGCCATGCCAGCCAAAGTGCCACGCTCTGCTGCGTTTACGGCGTTTACACACCTTGTCCTCTCTCTCTCTCTCTCTCTTTCTCTCAAATAGCTTTCATGGCTATCTGTTTATATGATATTACTCACTCTCTGCTTTCCTACTTTTCTGGTTTGCCCCTGCTAAGTATTGACCGGTATTTCAACTGCCCCCTTTAGATTCCTCCCTCTTTTTTTCTGTCAAATTTCTCCAACAAGGAGTTGGAGCGTAACATTGAAAGGGTATAATCAATGGAAAAGCACCACTTAGGGAGCCCATTTGATGCATACTGTAGGGCAGAGTTGATTCAAGGGTGTAGATTGAGTCAAGCCTCATTTCGTATCCTCCCCAATTAGTCATCCAGCTTGTGCCCTCTATAACCCCCTTTTCTCGAGAAGCACTGGCCCAGACTAAACTATGGATGAGTTCATTTTTTTTACCCTCTCAATCCCAGAGCTTTTTCTGCAATAAGATAGAGACATATCTTTTTTCTTTCTCTCCTCCCTCCCATTGCTCCTGCTTCTCACCTTCGCTGGGATAAGCTGAGGCAGACCCCTTTCTCACCTAACCTCTACATTTCCTTTTCCACCTCCTTTTTCACTCCCTCACACCTACACCTCTCCAACTTTTCCACCCGTCTGCCCATTTTCCCTCTACCATAAATCTCTACCCAAATCCTACTTAAACCCGCATCAGCAGCTGTCCTTAAAACTCCATTATCTACAATTACTTCAGCATTAGGGAGCCAGAGCACACCTGCCCCTACATAAAAGTGCCCTCGCCTGAAAATATTAAACCTACCCAAAAGGGATTTGTGCTATTTCATTTTTTCCCCCCTTTTGTTGTACCTGTAGTGCAGCTGCCCTCATGGCGAGGCTTGTGAACCAAAAATGCCGGCAGTCTGGATTAGTGCTCCTGATTAGTGGGTGGGTGTGTAAGTGTGGGCTGGTTGCACAGTATTTAGATGGGTGGGTTTCCCAGCATGATCACAGGTGGGAGGTCACTGGCCCAGCCTGTTTGGAGGAGAGTGCCGATGGGCTGGAGTGTGTAAGTTCATTTGCATGTCTGTTTGATAAGGAATAGGGTGTGGGTAAAATGCATATGACTAAACCAGGCTGTACTCCTGAGAAAAACAAGAAGATTGGTCATTTCAGAAAATGCCCAAACACAACATGAGTTAATGTTCAAGTGACAAAGACCCATAGTGACTGTTGCAATTACGACTCTTGCCTACTGGAAAACAAGGAGGATGCAATGTGACGTTATTATAGAGCAACAAAATGTCAGACTTTAACATGAGTGACCGCAGTTCGTTTCTTGTTTCTAGCCAGCAGCTATCGTTTTTGTTTTGTTGTTTTTTTTTAAATCATGGCCCTGGTTATTCTGAAACCATAACCAAGTTATTATTGTAACCATGGTGATGAAGGTGCACTAACCTTAACCAAGTACTTATTTTAACCCGAACCTTTAATCCCTCTAATCTTAACAAAACCCTTTTTGTCAGGGTCTACATTATAGAATATTAACCCAATAATGACATCCACTTTGTATACAAGCTAGTCCCTGCTGTATAAGCAGTCTAAAATACTGATTAGTATTTTATTTTAATATGATTACATTACTTTGTTGATTTATGAGGAAACACAAGCAAACCATTTTCCCCACTGATGATAAATTTTTTTACTCTAAGCAGTGATTGCAAGAGACCTACAGTACTTGTGGCTGCATTGCTTAATATGTCTGAACTATTGCTGTGACTTTAGCTCCATTTCCTTTAGGAAAATTGTATTCAAAATTAAATTTCACCCCAGTTTTTGCAGTGAGCAGGTACACAAACTGATGCACTTATTAGCTGGTAAAGACACACATTTTAGTGGTCAAATGTGCTAATCATGGCTCTGGCAAAGGCTGTAGCATTCAAGTGCAAGACAGATGCCAGAGGAATAATTGAATCAGGGGGAACTTACACAATAGATAACAGTTGATGGATCTAATAATGGTGCAAACGTTCGCATGTGTAGTGGCTGGGGGGTTGCAAGGGGCACAGCAGTGTTGGTAATTGACATATAGGGAGACTGGTCGTCGGAGGCAAGGGGAGGAGGGTGGGGGGGTCGAGCGGACTCAGCTGTAGGTAGCCTGATCTGCTCTGATTGACAGTGATGGCAGATAAGGTGCTTGTGGAGAAGGGAATGTGAGCAGAGCTGCAGGCAAAGATAAGGGCCAAGATTAGCACCCTGCCACGTCACACGCAGAGAGACAGAGAGGCAGAGAGGCAGAGAGGAAGAGTCCAGCAGAGAGTGAAAGATTGAGATGTTGACGCAGAAAGGTATTGGCTACAGTGAGTACAATGGGCAACCAAGAGTAAAGACTGAGTTTATTGTATGTATGTGTCTGAATGAAGACTGTGTGTGTGCACGTGTTTGTGTGTGTGCGCTATTGTTCATCAGACCATGTCCCAGGTAGCACGCACACACCCTGTTGAGTGGAGGCAGCCCGGTTGGAGGGGCTTCAAGGAGGAGGGCAACTAATCAGCTCATAATCCAAGCGGCTGGCGTTTCCAGGGCAACGCTGCTGTACATTCATGCGTAACAAACAGATACACTCTCTCCCTTATTTCTGTCTCTCTCTTTATGATTCTTTCCCACCTCCTTTTGGTTCCCTTTTGCTCTTTCTCTCATCCTGTTTCTCTTTCTCTCCTCCTAGGCCCTGTCCTGTCAACAAATCCCTATTTTCACCTGTAATTCTTTCCCTCCCCTCTCTTTCTTTATGTCTCTTTCTCACTATTTTCTTTTTCCTTTTTCCTCTCCTGTAAACACAGACCCCCACCTTGCCCTCTCACTTTCTCTCCCTGCCTTTATCCCTTCCCAATTTTCTCCTGAACCCATCATAATAGGCTCATATATCTCTCTCCCTTCCTAATTTTCTTTCTCTTTTCCCCTTCCCTGTCCACATAGCACCTATCCATTTTCCTTCTCCTTTTCTGTCTTTCACTCTTTCTTCTTATATTCCTGTGCTGAATGTTCTCTCTTCTATCACCTTAATGTTTTGTCCTTTTCTCCTTTCCCCCTTGTAAACACAGAGCCCATCTTCCCTCTCTTTCTGCTTCCCACTTTTTAATTTCCTTTTTCTCCCCCTCCTTTTCCCCTCTATTTTTATTTTCTCTCTCCCTCCCTTTTTCCTGTAAACACTCTTTGTCTTCACCCCTCCTCCCTCCCCTCATGCCAGGGGGTCCAGGGTTGTATTTGTGCAGTGATGTTGGAGGCCTTGATGATCACTCTCTAGGAGATGATTATGTGGTCAGGGCCCTGCAGCCTCCTCTCCTGCCCCGCACTGCTGGAGCTCTGCTCTGCTCCTGTGTGTCTCAGTGTGTGTGTGTGCATGCATGGAAATGCACACTATGTGGATATAAAATAATTTGCCTGTTTGCGTATGTGTGTGCACATTAAGTGCTTGCATGTATGTCTTCCTCTCATTAATCCATTAATATAGGCTGCTAATAAATATGCATGTAAAGACTTTTGTAATACTTGTCATGAAAAAAAATACATCGCCGTCAAGCAAATATTTAAAGAATGCATGCATATTTTATGTATTAAATACATTTCATTTCATACTTTGGGGATTTAAATATTGATGAAAGGTGCTCATTTAGTACATCATTTTCTGAATAAGCTTTTGCTATGATGAACAAATCCCAGTTGCCGGTGTGTACAGCCTCCCTCTCTCTTTGTCTAAGTCTGTCTTTCCCCGCTGTATGTCTGCAAAGGAGGTGAGCACTCTTCGGGAACAGTGATGTAAATAACACATAACTGTAAATAAACAACACATCAACTGTAGCACTCCCTGACTCCCTTCTTTTTCTCCACCTCTCCTTCTCCTGACCTCTGTCTGTTTTTCTCCCTCTCTCCTTCAGTCTCCCTTCAAACTGCCGAGCCCCACCCAGCAAACACAGATGCCCAGCACCCCTGGCATTTTGACTAGCTGCTTTATTTTTTATTTTTTTTACCAGACCACACTGTCTGATTACTCTGGTGCAAAGTGAAAGAAGTGTTGGTCATGGTGTTCCAGCTAGCCAACTCACTCGCTATCTCTCTCACTCACTGTCGGAGCAATAGCCTGACTGCACTCATTGCTTTCACCTAGGAGCACAAGCAGAGGTTGGGCTGTGCCTCCATGCCACAGAGACAATCGATTGCTTTCATAAAATAAAATGGTGGACATGAAAGGAGCTTGATAAATGGCGGGCTATTTGGACCTAATTGCAACCCTTTAAAATGTCTTAGTGATGATTTGAGCAAGCCTCGACTGAAGTTACTGAGATCAAAGTGAAGAGAGAAAGATTAAAACGCACTGGCTGGCTGCATCTTAACTGCATGTCTCCGACTCGTGACCCCACATGGCCTCCCGTCAGAGGAATGGCCGATATTCTGCACCTTACAGCCAAATAAATCAAAGTCTCCACAGAAAGCTGTCTTATCATGAGTTACGCCAGTTCCTGGATCCTGTTGCAGTTAATCATCATCCCTCAACCTCAGCCTCATTATGGCTTACTAGCTCTGAATAAACATAGAAGGATGGTAGTCAAAGAAAATGTGAGAGTCAGGTGTAGGAAGCTCACACACAGCACACACACACACACACATTAACACACTAATTGCAAATCAGCAGTCAGAAGGACTGATGAAAGTCAAAGGAAATCTTATAGCTGTCGGACATGCAAGCTACAAACACATACACACCAAGCCAAGGGAACTAATATTAATAAAGACAGATGACAGTCAAACAATGGGAGTATCACTGGTAGAGTGAAGCAGGGGGTAAGGCAAGTTGTGAGGATGTGTGTGTGTGTGTGTGTGTGTGTGTGTGGGGGGGGGGTGATAGAGATAAATGGGGTTAGATCAGAAAGAGCCATTAGGACGATGGAGGGGAGAAAAGACAGTGAGGGGGAGGAAAGAGGAGAGCCGGGAGCTGGTGCTGGTCTGCCCGGCATCCCCTGAGCCGACTCAGAGACGATGTTTAATCAGGCCTGTGAACCTACGAGACTGAGGTCACCACGGCACACTCATTAGACCTGATGGGAGCACTGTACCACGACAGATGAGTGCAATCTTTACTCTGTTCATCCATCTCTCAAAACACACACATATAATCACCTCACACCTCCTCATGCTACCCCAACCCCCCATCTGTGCCCCGAACGCCTCATCACTTCGTCCTATTATTTGTGTGTGCACGAATATATACACATACTTACACATTACATGCAAACCAGCAGACGCACAGACACACGCGCACACACACACACACACACACACACACACACACACACACACACACACACACACGCTGGCATAGCCTCCTCTTTGTGGCTTTGGCTGATACACTGTATATAAGCAATAGTTGGGTGAGTGCCAGGGATCTCCTGGAAAGATGAGCCTCACAATTGATAAAGTGGACAAAAGGAAAGGACTCTGTAATCGATGGCAGAAGGCTTGTAGGAACAAATAAATACAAGGCTCCAAATGTACCATCGGATTAATAGCAGTCACTTCTCCAAAAGCTTCATTTGGCACAGCTCTTCGTTAAATGCATTCATAAAAACTAAACGCAATGTTTAATCAATATAGCCTAGCACCTGGAAATGACGATTACGCCTCATAGACCAAACAGGTTGGAGTCGGGGGAGTTGAGGATGTTTGCTGAAGCTAAGCACACAGTCCTGTATGCTTCTCCCACCTACAGTAAGGAGCAGAGATTTATTACCATGCAAATGACAACCCACAGCTCATGCCAAGGAGTTAATTACATGCCATCCTATCAGAGGAGTAACATGACAAAATAGATTTGGCATTGGCAGATTAGGATGGAATCAAGAGGACTAAGAGAGAGAGAGAAAAAAAAGTGTTTGCACTGCATCAGCTGAGAATATTCTGGTAATGGTCACAGACATTGTCTGGACACACACACGGGCACAAATACACATCAGACAGGTTAGCCTGCAATATTCGTATTGCATCCAGTGTTACAAAGAAATGTAAGTATATCGTCTGTGTTTTATTGCCTCTCCCTCACTTCACCAGCCCACCAGTTGGAAATATCCAAACTGTTTATATTACAGCACTTCTTTTGCTGAATGTTGGTTATTGAAACTGGCAAGGGTGAGAACTGTCAATATAATGAGACAATATTCACACCCCGTGCACTCAGTATACAATACAGAGAAAACAGGGTTGCATAGACATCCCAGAGCAAACAAGAGTTTCATACCCATTGTGCAAAGGGAAACTTGCAAAAGAAAAGAGGGAACAAAGCATACTTTATATATTTCTTACGGGAAGAGCAGAGAATGTCCTATAAATCCTTATCGTGACAGCCATGTAAATATTTATATTCACAAGCCAGACTGAGACAAACAGCAGAGGACATTGTGACTGGGGAACTGGGAATGTAGCCCTACACTTCTCAGCACGTTAACTCAATATTCATCTTCCTCCCTTGCTCTATTTCTTCCAGTATCATCCCTGGTGCAGACCACACATGTATATTCATTACTGACCTCTGACTGTCTCGTAGAAGCCGCAAGCCCCGGAGGCCAGTGTGACGGCACTGTGAAGTCCGTCACGAGCACACGACGGCGGCTTCATGAGAAGCTTTTGTGTGTGGCAAAAATGAGAGGTAATGAATGCAGACGCAAGTGTGGTCTGTCTGGAACGGTCATTTGTATCTTTGTTTGCCTCACTGTATTTCTGCCAGCTCTCTTTAGGGTGACTTGTGTTGGGGGAGAACGAAGGAGGTGGTGACAACATGGGAAAGGACATGACTTGGTAGTCTGCTGGGGATGCTTGGGGCAGATTTGCCAGTGGATATTCTGGGTGACGGGTGGGTGGTGCCTCTTGGGCTAAAGAGAGGGTGGCAGTTGGTGTCAAAGCCATTTCTTGCCTCCTTTGTTTCAGAATATACTAATTGGTATCCTTGAGAAGACATGTGAAGCTAACAAAATCTTTATATATATACTTTACATATGTTATTTTTTATAAATAATATATAATAATAATTTACAAGCAGTTGTCATGGTGTTAATGCGATCTGAGAAAGACAGTTGGCGGGCTTTTCATGCTCAATATCTGTCCTGTGCCTGTCCTTTAAGTGAGTCTAATGCATCACTGCATTTGCATACATTTTTTCTGCATATTTAGATAATAATGCCAACATGAAACTTAATTTTCAGTATCAATATCAAAACAATATTTTTTGATACTTTACATTGAAGAAAAGATTTTTTTGTTTTACTCTTTTTTACTAAAAAACCCTTTTGTATGTAACATGTTTTCAGTTTGGTCTCGAATAGTTATTATTATAATAGCTATTAATTGTCTGTCTTGGAAGAGGGATCCCTCCTCTGTTGCTCTTCCTGGGGTTTCTTCCACTTTTTCCGCGTGAAAAGGGGTATTTTAGGGAGTTTTTCCTCATTTGAATTGAGAGTCTAAGGACAGATTACTGCTATACAGACTGTAAAGCCCCCTGAGGCAATATATGTATGTAGGTGTGTGTGTGTGTGTGTGTGTGTGTGTGTGTGTGTGTGTGTGTGTGTGCTCACGCATGTGTGTGTGCGCGCGTGTGTGTGATGTAAGAATTAATTTTTCATTGCAGGGGTGTGGATTTTGAAAACAATCAAATACATATCTGAGTGTTGTGTGTGTTTGTGTTTGTATTTGTCTGTGTGTGTATGTTTGGGAGATGAGGGGACTGCTCTGGCTGCTGGGAGACAGGGGGTCTAACGAGGATGTATGACTGTTTCAACATCCATCTGCAGACATTTTTCTACCGTCATTCACTCCTTCTGTCTCCACACAGCGCACCTCATCCAACACACACATACACGCACACACTCTAACAACAACCCTCCTTGTGCCATTACGTCCACTATTACAGCATTCTCCTAGAGCTGACAAATCAGAGGCGTGCTTGGAATCCAGAGCTTCAGTGGCCTGAGACTTGTCTTAGCCCCTGTAATGGAGGTAAAACCTTTATCAGTCTTCTTAGCGACACGGGTCCTATCTCTGCTGTACCTTTGGGTTATTTAGATCCACTTTGGCTTCAACTATCAAAGTATAGGAAAGGTCTTATTATTATCTAATTTCCTTGTGCAGCTGATTAATTAGTTGATTTGAATTAGTTTAATTTCCATTTAATTGAGTGGAAATGTATATAATGCTTTAGCTCTGTCCTTAGGTATAGGTACATATTATAATAGTGAGTGATAAGAGAGTAGACACATACAGGCAAAAATAATAAAAGGTGTCTTTAAATACATTTTATGGACTCTTGCAAAACAAGAGTACAACCGAATTAATCTTTTGGAATCTGGTTTTCCTAACATTTACGTAGTCCAAGCCAGCATTTAATTGGGGTTTGTTGAGTACTGAAGGTGTTACATTTTTCAAATAATGTACTTCTTAAGGGAAAACAAATCAGTGATTGACAGACTATTTATGGTGTGATGATTATAATCCCCTGAATTGGAACAGCTGTAAAATACCACCCCCTCATTGTGCAGCATATTTTTTACAAGTGCCAAAATGATTTGGACGCATCCACATCCTTAAACCATTTTAAAATAATCATGATAATGCAGATTTTTTAGAGGCTTTATTTCACACATATGTGAATTTAGTTTTGTACATATAGTGCCTTTTGTAAATTAGGCAGGAACAACACTTGGCAGTTGATCCTGTTCTCTCATTTTACCCAGTTAAATAGGAAAATTAGAGCGGAGTGCAAACTGTTTCAGTCATGCGTGTCAGTGTTTGAGCAGGTTCCTGGTGTTTTAAGGTAGGTTTGACAGCTCAGACACTTGTTGATTTGCATCCATTTAGTCAATTGTGGAGATGTTTCCAACTCAGCAAGAACTGATTTAGAAAAGTGAAACAGGAGCTTGATTGTCATTAGGGCTCAGTATCAGTATTCAATACTTTTAAGGTACTGACTGAAATAACTGAGTCCCAATTAGTATCAAAACTTCTCCAATCAAACAATATCTGCATTCAATACTTTTTGTACCTAGATCTAGATAAAAATGACAATTTGTATGGTTCTGCTCACAGCCAATCACTGCAAGCATTACTTAATCTAATGTGACATGTGATTGGCCCACTACTGCAGCAGCTACAACCTTTACAGTCTGTGGTGGTGAAGTCAAGCACAGTGTATTTGACGGAGTTGGCAGCTCAGCATGCCGAGATGACACAAAAATAAATATTTTAATACTCTTTCAAACACTTTGAAAGTGTATTTGTGTAAAACTGAATGCTTCCATTCAAATGATGTGTACTGAATGAAGTAGAAAAAAAGTATTGAATAAAGTAGTCTATTGGTATCAGTATCACTTTAAGGGTACTGGTATTGGTACTGGTATTGTAAGTTTTTAAACCCAGCCCTAATTCTCATAGTGCACATTTACATGTAATTTATTTTTTTCCATACATATATATTGTTATAGTTAAGTAAAGCTCATGTCCTGATTTAGGTTTTATTCAGGATAAGCTGCTTTCATCCACCTTCATATCCTCTCCCCAAATACCTCTGCAAACATGAATTGACAGACTATTACCATGTAAATAGAAATTACACAAACTGCAACTCTGACGGAAAATTGGATAAAATGTTTACTTGACCCAGCTTCACAGCTGCTGTTACCATATTCCAACTATATTTTGGGTGTTAAAAAATTAAGCTAAGCCTACTATTATTAATGCACTAGATATCAGTGGATAATGTTGGTAATAATACTTTTCTCAATGGAATTAGAGAAGGCATTACATGCATATGTTTGATCTGAGCTTTTCATACTAGGTGATGTAGTTATTGGGTTGTAGTTGCAAAGATATAAGAATAATTTAGATATCCAGGTATCACCAGGCAGGTGTCCACAGTACATACAGAAACTCAGTGAACAAACACAATATGGTGTCAGAGGGCTGATGTAGTCTATACTAACAACATGATAATACACATATACAATGAATACTTTTTTTAAAATGTATTTTTAACATACCACTTGGAAAGAGAGAGGATTATATGAAAGGTCTGTAGTTGTTTACCTGTTCATTTGTTATAGCTGAAAATATCATCAAATTAAATTTCACAGTCTGCGCTTAAACCTCAACTAATCCGAATATTGAGCCGAGGAGCGTATTTTAATTAAAGCACTGGGATCACAGTACAGAACTAGTCTGATGCAGGGGAAAGGTAAAAAAAAAATCACACTGAAAGACAGCAACATCCACTTCAAACTGTGTCCTCTAAATCAATAAACAGTGAGACAGTCTGATTTGCATCCACTGTAAACACATGATCAGTCTCTTTGCTGTTTGGAGAGACGAACACTGCTCTGTAAATTCTGCTCTTCTCATTACTCATAATAATGCAAGTTAGCATATTTTATCAGCCAAAACAATGCAATCCGATTAAAAACAAATTATGACAGCATTGTTTGTTTGGAGGACTAAGACATTAGGCCAACTTATTCAGCTCAATTACTGTATGACTTGTCTGGCTTAATGAATGAAATTGTCAGAAACCAAAACTGTTGGTATTTGAGATGAATAACTTGCATGGGATTAATTTGTCATTCTGAGTTTCTTTAACATGAACTGATTTTATCAGTCAGTATGGGAAGTTATATTTATGAGGAAGATATGAATTAAAAAAAAACATGCTGAATGCAGAAATGTCACATACTGGAAACTAATCTGTGATCTTCCTACACTGCACTGTTTTGGTGCAACAATTTGGCCCCACTTCAATAATAATAGTGTATTTGTACTCAGCTGTGCGCCTTCGCCCTGAGCTGGGTGATGTCATTGTCACCAATGGGCCCTGGGCACTAAAGTGTGACGGGTCAGCATGTTGCGTCAGCCTCTTCTTGCTTCCACGCCTCTACTGTCTTTTCGTCTTTTCTCCTCTCCTTTGCAGACTTCTAATCCACCTTTCGCAGCTTGTCAGCTTGCCCCAAATTCCTTTTGTTCCACTCTCCTCTGCTCTCCCCTCCTCTCCTATCCTATCCTATCCTCTCCTCTCCTCTCATGCCCTCCCCCATATGGCAGTTTAGATTCATTTCTCTCTGATAGCTTCATCTGAGTATAAGACAGGGCAAAACAGAAACAATAGCAGAGAGCTTTCCTGAGGTCTTTCACAGATGCCAGGTTGAATCAAACAATATCAGCATGCAAGTGAAACACCCTGGACGATAATGTAATATTTGTCACGCACAGTTCATGCATCCACACAGACATATCCCAGCACGGCACACAGATATAAACAGATACACGCAGCCTCTCAAGCCCCTAAGCTTCTTGTGCCCCTGATGGCAGATAGTGCCTTGCTGGTAGTGGTGATAAAGCATTTCCAGGCCATCCTGCCCAGCCCTAACCTCCTGCCTGTGTCTCTTCCTGCTCCACAGACCCAAGCCCCTGCTGGTTAAACCTATCGATCCCCACAGCCACACAGCTACACCCAAGACAAAGCCTCTCTCTTTCCTCCTCTCCTTGTCTGAGTCACAGACAAAGCTGAATTCTCTGCTATGTTGATTCCCCTTGGTGTGTCAACTATGTGGATCTGAAAGATGTCTGTTCTGTTGTCAGTGTGTGTGTCATCAATATAGGTTTGACACATTTTTTATTTCCCTGAATGCATATGTTTGCTCACGTATGTGTGCAAATGAAACGTGCGTGTCAGTTTATGATGGAAGGTGAAGGCCATGTCTATGCCCTCAAAGTCTGATTGCAATTAAAAGGCGGGGGAATGACTGTGTTAAAATGGCACTTAAGGAGCTGGGAGCTCAGCTGGCTAGACCCATTTCTGTTAGAGTAGCCGCTGACGACTCCCAATTCTCTCAACCAATTATCTGAGCACTCATCTATGCACAGTGGGGCCACTCCCCTCCCTGGACCAATCAGAAACGTGAGCGCCTGAGGTTAGTCGCTATGGCAAATTAGCTCAGTGTCTCAAAACAAAGTCAAAGGCAGTCCGGTAAAGAGGCTGAACTTTGCAGGAGCTAGACCTAAAACTAGAAATATATCTACAGTACTACCAGAGCTGGAATTCTTACTACACATAGAGATAGGAATGTAACTTCAACTTTAATTAGAACTAGAATAACTACATATGACTAATTATTATGAGATCTTAAAACATAATTACAACAGGAGATAGAACTAGTCCTAGCACTAGCTTGAACAAGAACTGAAAATATAATTAAGAGCTAAAATAATACTACAACCAGCACTAGAACTTAAAGTCAAATTAGAAATGGAAATATAACTAAAATGAAAACTGGAACTTTAATGAGAAATAGAACTAGAACTTAAAATATCACTAGTTCTAGTACTTATTTTAGATTCTAAAACTAGAATCAGTAGTACGAACTGGAACTGGAAATAAAATAAGAACTAGAAATATAACTAGAACCAGTACTAGAACAACAACTAGCTGGAACTAGAACTTAAAATATAACTAGAACTAAACTATCTGGAGATTGACTACAAGAGTTAGACGCATTACCACCACTATAGAACTAGACCTTAAACTACACCTTAGAGAGAATCAGTGCTGGTAGGTTTCAACATTTCTGCAGCACATTTCTTCTCCTTCTGAGAGCCCATTGCATGTGTCAGATCGATATGTGGCTTCCACATCATCTCCTAGTCAGTTGTAGCGTGTGAGCACTCAGATGTACTGTACACTTTAATGTAAATCCTGAAACATTGAGGAGTTATTTCCACATTATATCTAGGGCATCAATTTTATTGGAGGCCTGGAATTAAAACTTCATCCACTGGCGAAGAGGGTTCTGTGAGTGGCAATAATTGAGGGAATATTGCCTGTCTCGAAGAGCGAGCCATGCTTTTACGTGAGGGCCCAGAAAGTCATTTCATTTTTCTGCCCATTACTTTTTCTTCTTCGTCTTCTTTTTCTTCTTCTTTTTTTTTTTTTGAATCAAAGTGATGTTGAGCTGGTGCTTTGAGACTGGAGGATAGAGATGGAACATGTGTGGCGGAGGTGCAAAGGGAGTAATGGGGGGAGGAAAAGCGCAGAGAGATGAGTAGGACTGATGTGACCGAGGGAATTACCTGAAAGAAAGATGGGGAAAAGAGAGGGGAGGGGGACATTGATGGGAGTGAGCGAGTGCCAGCATCAGAAGAAGATGGGTCGAGAGTGATATATATGTCAGAGGTGTGTGTGAGTGTGAGTGTCTGTGTGACTGTGTGTGACACTATCCCCATCTCATCCCACCCAACATGCCCCACCCTGCTCTCTCCACTCCTTTCCCATCCACTTTCGCCCCTTCCTCTTTCTTCCTCCCCTTCCCTCCCTCCCTCCCCCACTGTTTACGCTGACAGTAATTTGACAGGCCCAGGGTTGACAGACTTGAAGGCGGCAGGGTAAGCGATTGTCAGGCCTGGCGTTGTTGGGCAGCTGCTGACTGGCTGAAGAGCTGGCAGTGAGATTGGGAAGCTGTAACTGGCCAGGGGATTGAGGAGGAGGCGTGGGAGAGCTGTCGCTACGGTGATGCGATGGAGTGGGATAGACGGCCTTTGAGAAGCCCAGAGGGAGGGTGAGGGAAGGGGGTTTTAGTGCAACCTCAGCTCTGCCCAAGACGTCCAAGCATTGCCCAATTGGTCTTGTCTGTCCCAGGGAGGAAAAAAAAAACTGCCTGGGGATAGCAATGACACTGTGCCACCTCTTTGATAACTACTCAGCAATCTCATATAGACAGGACTGAGACACCTCTCATACCTCGGCCTTCACACATACTTTTCCCATCAGTCATCAAACTGCACAGGCGTACGGACAGTTCCAGATGTTTTCTTATTTTTATTTTTTCTTTGCCAGTACAGTTCTGACCACATATTTGAAACAAGCAGGAATGAGCAGATACTATCTAGCCAGCCGTAACAACAGACAACCACACCATGAAAATACAGAATGAAAAAGTGAATTGTTTCTGCAGTGATGCAGGCTTGTAGCAGCTAAGCCCTGTTAGTCACCCCAGTTAAGACTATCCAGAGAACAAATAAATCAATTAAAATGAAGAAAACAAAAAAAAACATTTTTGTTACAGGTGAAGGAAGAGATAAACAAAGTCAGTTGTTTGATGGAGTTGAAAGGCAAAGCTAGGAGCAGGAGCACTGTGCCAGCTGGACCCAGAGCCAGGGAGTCCCCTGAAGGGTTTGCACATACTTATGTAACCTGTTGAGAGATAGCCAGGTGGGCACGCTCACATACACACACAAAAACACACACACAACCACAGGACACTGTGAATAAACTGTGGGGTCCAAGCACATTCAAGCAGACTCACACTAGAAGCATACACAATGCAGCAGATGCCAACCTGGCTTGACTTCACGAGTGGACAAACAATCTAAACACATACACAAACACATGCGCACATACTGTATACACATACATACACTGACACATACACACTGGCACTCTTGGCAACCTCAGCAACCCAGAGGAAATCAGCATTACTTAGGATTAAAACAAAGGGGCCTAAAGCTTTGACGTGACGTGCATGTTTTTTCCCATCCATCTTAATCTTTTTTTCTTTCTCTGGCAGTCTGCAATCTTTATGGCTTCTTTCTCTCCCCTGTCCCTCCCACTTTTCTTCTCAAATAGAAGAGTGCTGCTAGATGAAGGAGGGAAGCACTAAAGTTGTTGTCTTGTTGATGTCAATTTATTTGTTAAATTGTGCCATGGTGTTTAATCAAGATTCAAAAGTCATGAAACTCTCTCAAAACATAACAATAAGATTTCACATGAAATAATATTAAAAAAAAAAAAAAAATCCAAACCCACAGTTACGTGGTTTTTATCCGCCATCAGCAATAACCTAGTACTGCTGTACCTGTGGACACATCAGAGGGGTTTATGGGATCTTTATTCCTGATTGCACCCTTGTGAGCTGACAACGGCATAAATCTCAGTGGTGCTTTAAGCAGCAGCATATGCAGCTATGAAATGCTCAGGGAGGTTGTTACACTGAGAAAGAGGGAGAGGAAAATTCTTCCTTACATCAGTTCAGCCTACGTGCTTCTTGGAGAATCTCTTCCAGCTTCCACAATGCAGAAAATGTCTGTGTGAAATGATACTGATTTGATTTATTTGATCAAATATTTTCAACTTCCAATGCAATCAATGGGTTCAACACTTTTAGTGTTTAAAATCATCAGACTGATCATTACATTGGAATCAAGTCAAACTTTCTTTCTGAACTGACAGGTTATATTTATCTTTCTTTGAGAAAGTTTAAACAAGGTTCTGTAAAGTCACTTGATTTATTCACAGACACTGGTGCTAGTCAACACCGTCATCACTTTGGTTAGTCCCAACCCACATCTTCTACTCTCTTACTAAACAAGGCTGAAACCCATTCCCATCCCTGTCTCTTAATCAACACTGAGACATCAAGTAAGGCTAACTCATTTTGGCAGAGGTGCTAGGGCCTCATGTTAAGATCCTCTCCAGCGCTCAATTGAGCCCAATTCCTCAGGCCTCTCTCTCTATCCCTCACCTCGCCACATTTCCTTATTTTGCTCACCAAAAGCATTTTCACAAATAAGCCTGTCAGGAAGCATGGACAGAAAAAGAGGAGGCAAAATTTAGTCAAACAAAAGGTAAGAAGAGGCTATCGATGTAGTTTATAGCAGAAATGAAAAATCAAACAAGTTTTTGGGAAAACACATTTAAGAGCTCAGTTTTCAGCTGTTCCTCCCACCCAGGTTGCAGTATCTTTAATGACGGAAATGGAGACATGATCACACTGAAAATGGTGGGGCCGTTAATGAATTATTTAATTAAATCTTCCCCTCTCCATTCCTGCTCATCTATTGGATGGTGTCTCCGCGAAGTGGTGTTTCTTTAACGAGGACTTTTCTGTAATGGACCCTTAACGAGGAGTGAGCCTCCCTGCCTGGCCCAGCATCTGTGCTCTGCCTTGCTGGGTAGATTACGACATGCTCCAGCCAAAGTGCCCATCACCACTCCCTCGCAGCCTGTTACTCCATCCCTAAT
Source organism: Euthynnus affinis (assembly GCA_029490765.1). NCBI lineage: Eukaryota > Metazoa > Chordata > Actinopteri > Scombriformes > Scombridae > Euthynnus > Euthynnus affinis. Next base: position 19,807,544 of record CM055839.1, read on the forward strand.
CCAGCCTGCCGAGACGCTGCACTTTCTCGACTCTCAGGCCATATGCTCACCCAAAGATCAACTGAGATGGGAGGGTGAAGAGGCACAGCTTGAGCCCGCTGCTTTCTGACTTAGGGTGCAAGCTTTTTCAAAGTGTGTGAGCTCTTCTTCCCTTCCTTGTGAATCTCTCACTTAGTGAGAGGGGTGAAGGAAGGCAGCAGCAGTAATTCATGGCAGCAGATGGAGACGTCAACTCTTATTGTTCTCCTGAGCGAGGTCTGAACAGGACTGGTAAGCCACTGTCGCTAATCACAGCCCAGCATAGAGTCCCAAGTTGATGTGGTTATTACTGGGGATATAGAGATGTCTGACATTATGGATCCTGCATGCTGGGAGACCTGACTGGGCTTGGGGCTTTGGGGAACCTTTTGGGATGCTAGTCTGCTGTGGGGCCCCCATAACTTGAATTGAAAGCTTGATCCTATGGAGGGCAGCGGGAGAGACTGGCTGCCAGGGACCCACCAGTGAGCTGTGACCTTTCCACAGCCTCTGTCTGATGTGGTATACTAGTGAGGAGTACAGCCCTTGGAGGAGGAACAGAGGAGGGGAAAGATAGGATCTGAGAAACGAAGGTAGAGAAGGCACAGGAACTGACAAGAAGATGCAACTGTGCAACCTACAAGTGGCTGTAGCATAAAGGAGAGCAAAGGAGGATAGAAAAATAAATAACATACAGGTCTGTCCTACCTGGAAATTTTTGTCACATGATTAAGATTTAAAGGATAAAGCTGGCATAATTCTACATTTTTTTCTTATTATCAATAAATCCCAGGAAAAATCATTTGATCCTGATCCTTCCTACTCAAGATGTAAATCTTTAAAAAGCAATCAAAAATAATATGGTTTCATTTTTCTAAAATACTTTGTAATTTCCTAAAACAGGTGGGCACTGTAGTGGTAAGAATACAGTACTCAAGAATGCGTAAATAGTGCATTTGTGGGGACTATATTCAGTCACAGATTAATACACATTTGATGCTCCAGTTAGTTAGTATTCACAACAATAGGATGGTGAATGTGGGCTGTTTTCCCAATAAACAGAGGTTTTTAATAGTTTTTGGACAAAATTGGAGGTCTAAAGGAATAAGGCTCCACAGACAATACTTGTTAGTAAGATCAATTCATTGTTTGTTTTGGTCATTTCAAGGGATTTGGTGATAATAAGAAAAATATTGAATATCAGTAGACTTATCCTCCCAGCGTAAAAATGCACAACTAATTAAATGTGTGGAGCATGTGAGGCAGTATTCATCATTTTTACCTTCAAAACTAAATATAGATTTTGCAGGATCTACATTGAAATCTGTTCGGTAAAACTGAAAGATACATTGTATCTCTATTTTCTTAAATGATTTGGTAACAATTCCAGGGCCTGCCATCTTCACCTTGTGAGATCAGTGCCAGTAAGCTCATGTTCAGAATCCTTGCCTTACACTGTGTTGACTGAATCTGAGTACCTTGCACAGCCTATTAGCTCTTTGTATTTCACTATTTGTTTGTCTCTAAATAAACAGGACACTGGCTGAGAGGTCAGAACTGGGGATGCAGACACTGTCAACTTCCATTATAGTTCTCCTCTCCTTCACAGCACAGCCACTCAGTTACCTGGCCTGTATCCTTCTCAGGGAGAAATTCTCACTTCTTTGTCTCTATCATTATATCTTTTTCCTACTCTCTTCCTGCTGTTCTCTCTTACTGATTTTTTTTTTTATCTCACTCTGTTCATCATGTCATGTTGAGATGAAAAAAAATCCTCAGATGATTACAGCACTTGCATTGGAGGAGAGCATTCAAAAGTATGTGTGTAGGGGGAAGGGAGGGTATGTGAACGTTTTAAAGATTGAAAGGTCAGGATGGTAAATTGCCTCTCTGTACATGAGTCTCACTAGTCCTTTGACTATAATGTGTAGGATTAATCCTTTCTCCTGCCCTTTGTGCTCACAGTGAGCAAGAGACTGTGTAATATGTGAGGGGATGATTTTTGGAACATTCTGTGAATGTTTTCCCCTCCCTCTTAAGTGCTCTTTGAAAGAGTAGACTTTTGAAAGCTGAGGCAAAGGGAGACACTGCTTTGAAAGACGTTTTAAAGGAAAAAAAGGAAAAATGAAAGTCTACATTTATAACAGTGTTTGATTTTTATATTTGTGAAAAAGTATGTGTGGGTTTAGTCTTTGTGTCTAATATCATATATGTAGATATATACATACACATGCTTGGGTCAGGCTTTTCTGAAGATTCTCCTGCACATGTTTTTATTCCTTCCTCTCACTTTTCTCTAAACGGCCAGGCTGATATCTGTGGTGGGCTTCATTTTCATATAATTGAATAGAGGCCCTTCCCACAGCGAGGCAGGATTTGGTTAAGCTGGAAGTCCTCCTTGACTGCTGTTACCTCTGTGCAGATTCGGTTACAGCTGTTACCACGGCAGCAGCCTGCCAGGGCCTGTCTCCGCGGATACCTCCCCTAATTACTGTGTTTATTGGAAATTAAAGATATACCAGCTAATGAAACGCGGCAAACATTACCGCCGATGCAATGTCATTAATTCTAGCCTGGCTCCCATCTCCCATGCGAGGCAGAGGCGGAAAGAGGTTCCGCATATTAGCATAAATATGAATTTTAGTCAGCTGGAAAGCACTTGAATGAAGGAAAAAATAATGAAAAAAGGTGTGTTTTCATTTCCCTCTTTATTTTCAGGATCAGGATAAATAAATAGATGATGGTGGACTGGGCACAGGAAAGAGAGAAGACAGATAACATTGTGAGCGTCTCTTTGTATATGGCCCCTGAGCTGCATGGATGTCTGGCAGCCAGGCGGGAGGAGGACATGAAGGAGGGCCTGTGGAGTAGATGCATCTGTGGGCCATACAGCATGGACCTCTGTGTTGTTCCCCTGTTGTTTACCACCACCAGCTATGCTCCCCGAACCACTTTCTCACGGCTCCCTCCCCACGGCAGGAGAGGACAAATATAGGCTGGAGTGCATATCATAAACACTCTCAGTCTCAGGAGATGGCACAAGCTGGCATAGAGCTGCTGATAGATGTATACTGTCTGTTTGGGTATTGGTAATGTGCTATCACTTTAACAAATCTATTTTTATGCCTGGCAGCTTTACAGCATAATTAATTCTTGTCATTTGGCTGTTTGTGTATGTTTTGCATGTGATAATTTCTTTTATGTCGACTTTTGCATTCAGCTGTCTCAACTCTTGATGATTTAAATGTTCAAATTTGGTGTATATGGTTTAAAAATCTGTGAGCTGAGAAGGAGTGTAGTTTATTTCTATGTTTCACGCCCGCCTTATCTGGTGTGTCTATAGCAGTACATGCAGATTGGAAGTGCAAGAGAGTCTGTTTCACTGTCATGTCCATTGTCTATTGTCCCTGTTTAATTCCCTTCCTAGATCATTTACAACGCTGTTTTAGTGGTCTGTCCAATTGATGTTGATGCTGCTATGGCTTTGTCAGTCTAGCCTATTGACCACCTGCAGTGCATCTCCCCTTATTTGGAGTCGTTAAGCTGCTATCTGTATAAGCAGAGCACTGTTTTTTGTGTTCAGGGGAGTAAACAGTACAATAATCAACAGCAGATACATAGAGGTAGAGTGTAGATACATTGGAAAAGTAAAACATTAGAGAGTTACAACCTTATTCTCCAAAATTATCTAATTTCTTGTATCTTTTGTTTTTTGAAAATTATGTTTTCTAGACTCCACATACTCTGAAAACAGAGAGATTGAAAATACAGTAGTAAGCCAATTAGTCTAGCCAAGTATCCATGGTACTATATGTCTATTTACTGCATGTGCTCTTACCCACCGTCTTCACTCTTGGGGACTTTAGAATGACAAGCTTTTTAGTTACTACCACTCCTGTTCATTTAAAGTAAAGCTTTTTCATTCATAGGTCAGTAAGGGTCACTAAATAGGTCCCTCTTATGCATGTATGTAATACTTGTGTGTGCCTACATACACACACACAAAACAACATCACGCACACTTTGGGGAATATTAGGTATTAGGGCAAGGTTGTACTGTAGGCAGCACATTAACAAGACGTTCTACTTCCCTCTCTCTCTGGTTTAGCTGTTTGTATGAAAACAACCCTGGTGCTCCCCTGTTCACTCTCTACCCTCTCTTTCCACCTTAGGGTGCATCATTTTTCTCTGCTTCTCCTCTCATGTTTTCATTTCCGTGGTGCAAAGACGAAGAGAAAACCCAGGTCTGTAGTGGAGGAGCATCAAAGATGAGAGAAGAGAAGAAAGCAGGAAAGTGTTTTTACTTCTCCTGTATTTTTTTCTTTTCTTTGCCTCGTAAATAGTGCCTCCCCTGAGAGCAGGGCTGCTGGAGTGTCATTCAGAGTGGACACAGGAACTCTGGGGACTTCCACTCTTTCTCTACTTCCAGGGAAAACTTATGACGAACTATTTTATCAGACTGGTTCCACAGAGTATCCCTTCTTTTCTATTTCCTTTGTTTTTATTTTCAAAACATGTAGATAGTAGTGTAAAGGGAAGAGATCAGACGACATGAGAGACAAGGATGTGGGATATTTTTGTTCTGTAAAGATGCCATCTCCTCGCAGAGAGTTCAAGGATATGCATCAGAGACAGTTTCATGTTGCATTCTTTGTTGTCTATTTGACGCTTCACAGCTAATTATACTCCCTGTAGAAAGTTATAGTCTCTCTGTGTCTTTAAACAGTAAATACAACTATCCTGTTTGTACAGCACTATTAGCTAGCCTCCCTGTGGTGGCTTGGGGTGCTGTCTTCAGTTTTGTCCTACACACATTTCCTTGTGTGCAAATGTCCTCTGCACACCTTGGAGCTCTGCGGTAATATGATTAACGCAGAAGTCGTCCCAGCAGTGGCCCATGCTCCGGAGCACTGTGCCTGCCCTTTGGACTATCTACAGCTGCAGTGATGAAACCAAACACATTTATCAGTAGCGCTGGTATTAAACTGCACCAATTTCATCATCCTACTGCAAGGCACCACACCCTGAAAAAATAAAAATAATAACAGTGAAATCCAATTTGATAAAGCAATAATTGGATTTACAAACATCTGAGGAGAGATGTGATCCCAGATTATTTATTTAATGAAGTCTTGTGATATTGGCCATATGTAAATTGTTAACCATGGGAAGTGTTTTTAATAAATCCCCTGGCACATTTGCAGGGAAGTAGTGAAAGGAATACGTTATTAGGGTCGTGTGTTGGTGAGTCCCTGCTGGTGTGGACTGTCGCTGACGTGGGGTGCTTGATAAAATTATTGGCTGATTGATGGTTATGAAGGAGGGTCTGCTTAAAAAGGAAGCACAGGCATGCCGAGGGGCAGAAACCCATGTCTGTTTAAATGCTCCCATTCAGTCAGCACATGAATGAAAGCTCTCAATAAATAAGAAGGCCAGGCCGGCTGTCATGACAGCTCTCTGAGGTAAAGACGGGGAGAGGCATGTAGAAACGTCCTTTTCTCTCCATCCATCTTCGCCACTTCTTCACTGTTTAATCCCTCTATCCCATCTGGGAGGAGTTGAGATTGCATGGCTCCTTCATTCTTATAACTTAACTCCCACAGAAACTTGTCCCCAGTGACTGTTGGCTCCTCACAAGCTTTGATTAAAGCCATTCTGCCTTGGGACAGCCAACGTCTATATGACGAAGGCTCATTCCACTCAGGCCTATAATGGCACGAGGACTGTGGACTGTATGGGGCCCTCAATTCACTATGCATTAAGTGCCCTGGATGGCAGAGAACATAGACACCCCCTGCAATTTTTCTTCACTGACTGGCCTTGAGGGACTTACTCTCACACGCCCTCGATGGCATGCTGTCTTGGAGCTCGAAGCTTGTCAAAGAGCTCTAAAGTGAAATTTTAATTAGCTGCAGTATGCATTACCCCCCAGTGTGATTTTTCCATTCGATTTTAAAAGCAGATGCCTGTGGATGCTGTCATTGAAATGATCAGCAGTGTGGAGCACTCAAGTGTTCAAAACAGCATCTGACCTCTGTGTAATGGCAAGAGTGGACCAGAATTCACTCGTTTCTCCTATTCTTTCCTACAGCTCTCCTCTAATCTCCCAGCAGGCCGAGGATGATGGACAGACAGACACATCCGTCCATTTTCTCTCCTTGCTGCGGTAACCTTTCTGCCATCCTCTCAGGCTGTATATTGGCAGTGTGACCTATTTTTATCAACACGTCCCTATCCCACCTCTAGGCCAGATGCGGCACAGCTCTGAGGGACATGGAGGGAAGATCTGCTGTTTACCAAGCCTCTGTCCCCTCCATGTCTTTAGTAGAGGTCACCACAGCGTGGGCTCTCTCTCTCTCTCATAAGCACAAGCACACACACAAGGACACTTTTACACATGTATATGCTGAAGTACTAAAATGCACAGATACAGACCTGAAATTTACTGTGTCTATGTTTGTTGTTTTGAACTTGCACCCCTTTTTATGTTCACACGCCAAAAATGACATACTCAAAATTAAGGCTACTCCTCTTGAACCCTTCATTATGATCATGGCCTCTTTTGAAAGGTAACTTTTGGGAGTTTACTAAGAGAGAGAAAGAGTCAAAGTTAGCTTTCTTTTTTTTACCGTAGTTTTGCGTAGACTCGTTTCATGCTTATCTTATTTATATTTTCCCAACACAGTCTAACTGTTCAATGTGCATGAAATTCAAAGAAATCTTAAAGAAAAACATTCAGATCTGAGCATCTAAGGCATTTTTTCCCCTCATCCTCTCCCACCACACAGAACCCAGTCCTGTGGTCCAGTGCCTCAGTGCCGAGACCGAAGGAAGCACTAGAGACAGGCAGAGGGATGAGTCTCACTTTGTTAACAGTCCCTGGCTACAGCACAGCCCCTGTCGCCTGCTTTTGGAGGGTGATTTTTCAGCCTCCAGGTGTTTACCTGCAGGATACGCATCCCTCCTGAGAAACACATCAGTGTCACACACTAGCTGTGGGCAGGCACATCGCTCAGTGCTGAGTGAGCGAGACAGCGAGGGTGGGGCTGGCGGTGGCAAACAAACAGAGAATTGAGGGCAGCGCTGCTTTGTGTGCAGCCCTGCTGGAGCTCAGACTCATTAGGTGTGAAGCCATCTCAGAGCAGGCATCTGTATCCTGTGAGAGATCCCACCAGAGACTGCATTGAGAGAGTCATCAGATCTTCTACAGCAGGCCCCTTTGAACACAAACTACCAGGCCCCCCCACCCCCCATTCCAGCTTCCATCTAAACACAGAGATGGGATGGAAATTTAATGAGAATTCTGTGCTGCTTAAGCCTACTGCAGCTGCTGCATGGAGCAGAGATAGGAATGTTTTGTTCACTTATTTTGCCCTCTGTGTGCAAGCTGTGGGGTGAAAGTTGTAAATGGAAGGGGGAATAATAGATGAGTATCTGCTTGCATCTGATGAAAGGTCTAAGTGATACAAATGTGTCCCATTTCAGTGATCCATCCAGCCCTGTGTCATCGTGGTGATTTGTGGGAAAGGTCATGCAAGAAATGACTTTGGCTGAGGAGGCGAATCCCCTGTTTATGTTTGTTGTGCTTGGTGCGGCGGCCTGCAGAGCGATGGGCTGGGGAGATGGGCGTCTGGTGCAGGTGGTGTTTTTGGAGGATAGGGCTGATATATCATTTGCCAAGGTCGTACTCAATTAGGCTATTTGTTGAGCATAGCTGCATGAGGTTGGTTTAATCAACCGAGGAATGGAGACAACAACGACAAAAGAGGAAATAAATTAGGCATGGCCAGGCCACACTCTCAGGCACGCAGCAGCATGCTGGAGAAATGCTCCATTTAACTGGCCATCTCCTTTCCCTGAGAACCCACTGTCCTCATGCTAACAGGAACCCGCACACATACCACACATGCATACACACACACCTTTCATTTCTTCTGTGACTTTCCAATACAATTGAAACAACCTTTTTGAATCACGACAGGCTATACACAAAAGGTCAATTGCGCCAGATGGGCGCAATTAGTAAATAAATTTAAAAAAAAAAGATTTGGGGAGAAAAGTGGGAGTGACTAGAACTGTAATGTGTGGCATACATCAAACAAAGTGGCACTGCCATGACAAAGAAACAACATTTGTTTACCCTGATTAAGCCTAGACCTTGAGGGGTGCTGAAGCACCTGTGTAAGTGGGTACAGCCCTGGAGGAGAGGAGTCAGACTGTGTTAATAGTGGAGCAATCAGCGGCCATTCAGGTTAATGGGCTCTCAGCTAGTCGGCCCTGGCTAATGTGTGATTTGGAGGGTCAGCCCATAGCTCAGCAGCAAACACCGGTCACATTCACCCTCACCACACGCTGCCAACGCAGGCTTTAGCTTTCCCACCACACCCTCAGGCTCTTCGGCTGCTTATGACAGTAAATATTTGATTAAATAAATGAAGGTTGATTAGCTCTCAAAGGCCCAGCAATGGCCTGTTTTGTGCTCAGGTGCGGACGACTTGGGTTTCAGTTTCTTACTAAGGGGTTTCTGAATTACCCGATGTCTACGTTGTCATCTGTTCAGGCTGTAAACTAAGTTAAGGAGTGAGTGAGAGGATTGGAGGCCAGATGATTAATTTGATTGTACAGAAACTCCATCGCGACAAAGATAAGAAGTAATGCATCGATCCTGTCGCTGTGTTTCCTTACACTTACCTGTATCTTTTTTCTGCCTTTCCCTCTGCTTCTCTCTTCCTCACTTGTGAGACCTCTTAAGCTGTGACATTTCCGTTTCCCTGGAGACAGAGTGTGCCAGGCGGTTGCCATAGCAACTCCCTGCTCTTTAAGGCCTGCACAGCATTAGCACACCCCCTACCCCATACCAAGGATGGGGGTAAAGGAAGGATGGCTCCAGAGAGAAAGCACACCTGCTGGCTTCCTGCTAATTGGCTATTTCTCTCTCTCACTACTTCCCTGTTTCTGCTGTAACTTTTTACCCCCTCCCTAAATTGCCTCTCTTTCTTTACTTCAGTATTGCTCCTCATCCACTGTAGATACTGTTTCTTACTTTCACTCTCTATTGCTCTCCTTCTTGCTCTCTTCTTTATATACACTCTGGGCTTCTTCTTCGTCTTGTAGAGCCTGACCACAACTCTGGCCTTCAGCGTCTGACATTTATCTTCATCTAACCCTGTCAGTTCCTTCTTCCTCTACCTCTTTATTTCATTTTCTCGTGCAACTCTTTTATATCGTCATCCTAGGACCCTGTCACTATGGTTCTGACCTGTGCACATACTGTATGTTTAATCAGTTGCTTGTCATGTTGGTGATATAACAACTTAAGCTTATTCTGATAGGTGGCCCTGGCTGAGAGCATCAGGTAAATGTAAAAGGTAAAATGTAATCCTTTGTCCTTCCACCTAAGCATCCTCTTAACATCTAAAGATGGGGATAAATCTCCTTCTTATACACATCACTGTGCATTTTACCTTCATTCAGGCTCAGTCATGGTGCAGATGAGTGTAAATTATCAGTGGGGGTGTATGTTAGGGCTACGGTTAGTTGGTTAGGCTCATGTCCTACTGGTGACTGATCCTCTGGTTCTCAAGAGACCTCCTTAGATTAGAAATAATCATCTCTGTCTCTCATACCCAGCCTCCCTATGCACACCTCCTTTTGGTAAACCATACAGCTAGTGTTTCTCATCTTTCTCTGTGTGCCGTGCTGCCTGAATGCACCTACTGATTGAATGACATGTTTGGAAAGTGATATTTATAGTGTGCAATGTATTGTTTGTCCTGCACTGTCCCTTTGCACTGAATGTTAGATGCTGTTGTCCCTGTATAACATCTGATTGAATGCACTTGTTACTGAGTGAGTCCTCTGAGCCATAAAGACAAATGTGTACTTTTAATACAGTGATTCTCATTCTTAATTCAGTACTGAAGCCTGTTTTTAATGCTGGGCTTAGGGTGTTTTCTTTGGTGGTACTTGTCACAGGGAGGCTTGACAGGTGGCCAGAACAGCCTGTCACCCCATCCGTTGGTGACATTTGAGCGATATGAAAATGACTTTGTGTGCATGACGCCAGGGCTCAGCGATTCCTATTCAATTAAGTCTATGGACAAACCTTCTGTGTGTTTCCCTGCTGATAAAGTCATTGCTATTGACTTGTGAGGAACGTGAATGACGATTATGAAACGTGTTTGCCGCTACAGAATGAATGTGGAGCAGTCTGTTTGTCTATTTGCCAGGCAGGAGATAGACAAATAGATGGTCATATCAGTGAAATAGGATTGGGGGACATAAAACAATAATAGCAAAATCTAAAGGCTAAACTCCAACCAATACTCCACATACTGGCTAGAAGACATTTGTTGTCATATCATTGGTAAAAGTATATTTTCTCTGCTGTCAGTTTCAGAACATCATATACGTTGGCTTGGGAACATGTGGCTTGATGGTCTTTATTAGTGCTGAGCTGTTCATATCCCATAATGGCACATTTTGGTGGGTGACAAATAGATTTAATACAAAAATAGAGACTGTGGACAACAAAAGGCTCTGTGACCTTTTTCAGTTTGCCTCTGCTCAGGCCCAGTCCACCTGGCCCATTTAGTTCCAGCACCTGGAGCTCACGATTACGCTATTGATCCATTGACTGACTGGGCTTCATCTGTCCAACCCATCCACCTTAGAGCACTTCAATTATCAGAGCCATCACAGCTATGCTGCTGCAAGTGGCAGCTTGTCCAACACTGTAATCTGTCAGAGAATGAGATCCTGACCGCCACGTCATACACCAGACGCTCCCCCATAAGTCACCTTGATCGTGAAGGGCCAGAAGGTGCTAACAGGGTTGTGAAAGGGCCCAACTAGCCTCAGAGATCATTGCAGCTCAGCTTAACTTAGCTGCACAATCTACCCTTCCAACTCTACCCCAGCACTTGAGATTTTAGAGATGACCTTACATGCCAAGTTGGCAACCTCAGGCTTCATAGATACAAATGTACTTCATAAAAGCTGAACTGTTGTTTGGTTTCCCCACAGCAGGTGACCAAGCTGAGAAACTAATGCTAGTTATGCACGTTTCAGGCCATTGTTTTGTCATACACTAGTTCTTTCCCTAATACCTGTGATAGAAATACATTTAATTGGAAATCTTTTATAATTTCACCAAATCCTAATCCAAACTATTATTATTGAGCTTTAGTCTGCAAGTCTTAATTCAAGTAAAACAATGTTTTAAAGATTTTAAAGTTCCATTGTTGTTTTATTAAAATGTTTTTAATCTTAAAAAGTCAGGTGTTGATGCTAAATAATCAAGATGATTTTATGTTCAGGTCAATTTTCTTTAATGCACTGGCACACAAAGATATTGTGCCAGGGGACACAATTTATGGTTCAAGAGCTGCTGCTAGAGTAGTTAAAGTAATTTTAAAATAAGAATAAATATAAAAATACACTAATCTTTTAAACAATTAATGTGATTAGAACTTGCTATGTCAATTGTGCAAAGTATGAGAAGTGAAAGGGAAATTCTCTGTAACAGTAGAACAGTGCTTTATCTTGCTCAGAGAGTCTGCCTTTTTTTTCCATTCACATTCTGGACTTGGTGAATGGTCCATATACCTGTGGAAATATTATGGACATCTGATGAAATTTGCAAGCAATGGTTACCATGGCTTCCACAGCATTTGTACCTGCTTTATTTGACACTGAATAGTTCTGATGAAGAACAACAGTTGAAAAAGGTTTTTCAAAAAAACCACAGCTAATAAAGAATGCCATATCCAAGAGAATTAATTTAGTACTACCAAATGGCCTATGAGTACTGAAACAACAACACATTATAACACAGATTTTGTGTTCATGTTACAATATAACCTAATTCATGTGGGACAAAAAAATTCCATGCAACATATGTATGTATATATATTTTACCACACATGACAGGGATAGAGAGGCTTACATCACATCCACATTGATGAAAACCAAAACAAAAATAGACAAAATCCAACAAGAACCAGATTCATCAGGTTTTGTTTTTGTATGTGTGCATAAAGGTGCTACACTTTAGGCAGTTACTACTATGATTATTCAAAGTGATTTAATATCCATGCAACAAGAATGTAAGCATGAAACTTTATATGTAACCAACATTGAGTCACAATTCACGAACCATAAATGTGACAAATTTGTACCCCTTCAATAGGTATGTATTAGAATAAATAGCAACCAGACGTTTTTTTCTTTTATGAGAGACGGCAGACGTGAAATCACAAGGACAGGTTTTCAGAAGCAATCTGTCCGGCCAGAACTAGCTGGTCGGTGGGGGACAGGATATTGATCTGAGATCCAGTCTGAGCTAGGTGAAACAGCACGGCCATACCACCGCCCACGCCAACACACAGCAGCTCTATAAAAAGATCAGATCGAGGAAGTAAGGCTGTGTGTGGGAGAGGGAGGCAGAAAGGAAGAAGGGCAGAGAGGCTGTGTGTATGTGTGTGATTGTGTGAGAAGTAGACATAAACTGTGTGTGTGTGTGTGTGTGTGTGTGTGTGTGTGTGTGTGTGTGTGTGTGCAGGCATGGGAGTACATGTATGCCTGCTTGTCTGTGTGTTTGAATGCCCCCCCGCCAGGGTGACTCTTGCTGACAGCCTCAGGTCTGGAGGTTTGTGACTCAGAGCTGCAGTAATGGACAGAGCTGGGCTAGAAGCGAGGCCAAATGGACTGCATTCAAGGCAGAAATTAGTCACCACACTTCTCTCTTTGAACACACTGCCATGGTGCTACTACTTTTGCACTGAGAAATGAGTAATACCAGCAGTAAATCAGCAAAAGTACAGCCTATCTAATTGAGGGTCCAACTACCTATGGACCAAAGCAGGATTTGTAAAAAATGTATTTGTTTGGATACATGAGGAAAGCTGTGTAAAAATAAAGACTGTTCCTGATAAGTGAAAAGGTGTTTCACCTGTCATGACATAAGTGTTATTTTCTCTATCTTTCACCATTTGGGGTGTCTGGGAGGAAGTTCTTGACAGTTTTTAATTGATTTGACTTTTTGTCATAATGCTTTGTTTGATTTGAATTCCTATCAAGCCATAGTCACTCATCTAACATTACTAACTAGAAAATACAGCATTTCCCCAAGTGCATTGCTTGCTGAAACTTTGGCCCATTCATTTGTTTCATCTACATAATTTCACTGAGCTGTAATTACCATAACAAAGATTTGGTGTCCTCCAGTGACATTGCTCAGAGAACAAATTCAAACTCAATAGCTCTCAAATAGCATCTAATATAAATGAGAATTGGCTGGGATGTTGACAGCTTTATGATATGCAGCAGATAAGGTAGAAAATACTCTGGATTAGAGCTATTTTCACAGAAAAGTGGCTGTTAAAGTACCAGCAAAACAAAGTAGTGACACTCTCATCTTCACCCTGTAATTCCAGTTGGCCTTGTCTCTCTTTAAAGGACAATATTGAGACTTTGAGTTTTAGTTCCTTACTCATCTTCAACAGACAAGACCATGTAGAGTGTAAAAGTTTTATCTTTTAATGGCTTGTTAGTGTTGAAGAATGTTAGTGGACATCAAATCAATAGCTGACTAAGAAAATAATGCTCCCTCTTCACATATACGTTATGGATCAGTTCTTTTAAATGCCAGTATTATAAAGAAAACAACCGTACTTATTTTTCTGTTAACCCTTTAACACCACACCAAAACAAAAACAAATAGACTTGTTTTTGGTTGTTACACACTTGAGATAAATTTGCACAGAAGTTTTAATGGATTTATTACTTTTTGTTATTTTTATGTTATTCATGCACCTTCTTACCACTGCTGCCCATAGTACAAACATCTATACCCTGCATAAGTCAGCAATGTTTGTGAAAACGGTCCATGGTAAAAACTCAATTTTAGTGAAAGTGAAAAGCATATGATAAACGCCAGGGAAAAAAAAATAACCAAGCCAATGTCAAGAGATCAAGGAAAACCTTTAAGTCGTAAAGCTGGAGTGACAAGGCTAAGAAAGGAATTATCAAGAGGAGCCTGGCCCTACTTTGCCCCTGTCGTGCTTAAACAGGCACTTTGCTGTGAAAATTGCTCTAAGCCACTGTATTTTCTACCTTATCTCCCACATATCATAAAACTGTCAACATTCTACCCCATTTTCATTTATATTGGATTTTATTTGAGAGCCACTGAATTTGAATTTGTTCTGTAAGGGTTCCAAGTCTTTGTTATGGGAAATTCATCTCAGTAAAATTACACAGGAGGGCAGCACAGTGGCTCTGTGGTTAGCAATGTGCCCTCACAGTAAGAAAAAAAAAAAAAAAAGTTGCCCCGTTCCTTTCTGTGTGGCACTTTCTGGTGTGGGCAACTCTGGGTACTCTATCTTCCCAGAGGGCAAATATGTGCAACTGTAGGTACTCTGTAAGAAATTTGACTGTGGACTGACTGTAGTATTTTCCAGCCATTTAGGATATGACCCATTCCCCTGTGATTCTGAATTGAACTAATCAGCAGAATTACTTTAAGTATTTTTTATTATTTCTACATGGTTTTAACAATATCTTCTTTTCTTGGATCTGAGTAATGCTTGACAGTCTTTCATCCTTGCTGTGCCAAGCCCTGTGCCCTAGCTCTGCCTGTGCTGTGTCCCCCGCTCAGGTGTTACAACAGATTGTCCACGCTGTTTCACAGGAGGAAGACTCCAACATGCGCCTCTCTTTCAAAGTAACGTGGGGGATTAGTATCTGTGCATCCTCTCCAGCCTTTTATCCAGAGCTAACACCTTTACCATGACACCAGCCGCACAAAACAAACGCTGGCTGAGCCTTGTAGCACACACGCATGCAGCATGTTCCACAACATGGGCACTCTGACTGCGCCTGGGTGTCAACACTACCCAACTCAATTACTTTAGTCTGCAGCGCACCACTAATCCCCACCCTACCCCTCCTCTACCCCGCCACCATTATTCCTGTACATCAACAGATTTGCATGTACTTTCACGCCACTATTTAGTTTGCTGTTTATTTTTAGAAGCCCACGCCTAATTAGGGGGAGCTGGTGTAGAACACAAGCATAAACGGCAACATTAGTGCTGGCGCTAATGAGAGAAGATATTATGGGTAAAGCTCAGTTATTTCATCCTGTACTCTATTATTATTCTTTCATTATCATCTCAGCGGATGGCTGACCCTCTACCTCTCTTGCTCTCACTCTCTTTCTGTCGCTCTTGGCAGTGTTGGGATCCTTCTTCCTACCTAATGTGTGGGTGTTCAGGTATATATAGTTGTGTGTAAACATACACGTGTGTTTGATCATGTTGGCATGTTTGTGTGCATGCTTGTGCAAGACAAGCCTTTCTGACAAAGTGCAAACAACAATGAGCCATGGGGAATGATGTGAGAAAACTACTGAGTCGTCCCCTGCACACCTATTTTTCATATCAGCCATTATATACAAGCCCTCATCTCCAGTCCCCCACTCCCATTGTTCACCTCATTGGGAAAAGAAGACACAGTGGAGAGAATCAAAAGTAATCAGTGTACGTCAGGGACGCTTCATAAACCCTATGCCTGTGTTGCAGCAACGATTTCCCCAATCACTGGCTGATTTATGTCTCTCTGATTTTATTTTTTACCATGATAACTCTCATCAGTTACCATAATGCACCTGGGCATGTTCCATGCAGACGCTGATGATTTTTGGTGTGGGGTGGTGCGATTAAATGGAGTGGTAGGGTGAGGTGGAATGGAGAGGTATTACGCAAATTATTCGTCACATTGGCAACGTGTCCACAGAGGCAGAGCAGTCAGCTGTGCTAGACTCGATGTGAGCCAGCCTTGTCATGGCCTCGTTATCTTTATCATTTTCCTTGTACTATAGGGACAGTGGTGAGTAGACAGTGGTTTTAAAAGATGGATACTTATAAGTAAATACACTGCTTTGTCTATTAGTATACTGCATATGTGTGCTAGATAAAAATAACCACAGATGCATTCGTCCATTATCATAGTGACCAATCTGATACAGACTAAAACATTGTTTTCTTCACAAAGCTTAATCCCATCAATGTATTTTTTTAGCTGAGTTAACTGTATAGCTTGTATGTAATTTGGTACAAATAAATCAAGTTTAGGGAGAGTATTCACTAGTTCATCTTGTGCAAGGGAAGATGGGCTGTGAGTTGTCATTGGTTACCTGGTCAGTGGTGGCAGGAAGCTGTAGGGCTGTGTGCCGTCACGCCTGTCTCACCACTAGCCCTCTTGGGCTGGAGGCCCTCTGTGCTCCTCTGCCTAATCAGGCTGCTCAGTATGCAGAACAAGCTCCCTGACGGCCCCAGTGCTCAGCCCCCAGTCGCTGACCTCCCCTAAAGCTATGGAGCCGAGCTGGGCTGAGCTGTGCCCAGTCAGCCGGTGCCAGATGTCAGATGGGATGGATGGCAGAGATAGTTATGCAGAAGAACAAGTGGGCCTGGATCAGGTAGCATTGGCAAAGACTTTTCTACAGTTTGCCTACTGGGGAGCCAGATGGGTGTTGTTTGTTTGCCACGTGAGACAACAAATATGAGTGTCAGAATGTTGGAACATCCACAGGAAATTATCTGAAAAGCAGTTTGTTTTTTTATTTAACTGGCTGATAAATCTCCCTACACTATACTCTCCTAATGACCTTTTTTTAAAACTACAGCATTGAACTCTTGCAAGAATATTTCAAATACTGGACCTAAGGTCCACTTTTATGCACATTCAATTACTGCAAAATTAAAGACATAAAAATCTGCTACTTTTTAATATAATTAAGACATAAACTAGCAATGAAAAATACTGTATAATGAGTTCATGAAAGCTTACATTTGCAGTCCCTGTTAGCACTTAAACAGAAAAAAACTCTGCCTCTGCCACTTAGGAGCTGATGTGGTTCACAGCTACGAAAGCAAGAGTGCTTTATTTGGAATAAAACAGAAGATAGACGGCTAGGTAGTATGAGCAGAAATACTCACCGTGAACAGACAGACAGAAGAAAATACCCAAAGCAAAAATTCAATAGAGAATATATATAAAAATGCAATAATCAGAGGCAAGCAAGCATGAGAGAGAAATGTGGGCGTCGCTGAGCCACGCCTTGATTAAACATCATAATTACTATAAGATAAACACTGGGCCTGTTCCAAGTTCAAAAAGAGCTGAGAAAATGTTGCTCTGCTGGACTGTTCGGCTTCATTATTGTTAACTGTGGCTGCGGTCAACACTGACTTTGTATTTAGTCCTATGTTTACTATGTTTAGTTATGAGTCCACCAAGCTATTACTATTAATTGATCATAGAATTGCAGTAATAACATACCTCAACATTTAGTCATTCAGTCACTTTCAATACACATGTAATGCATAAATTAGTGTCTCTGTAGGCATGGCTTCTCTGAGAGACTGGCTGAAATTCTGTTGTCCTGTTATTCATAGTTGTTTTACTAGTGTCAGTATGACAGCCTGTTCTTGTTTGTTTGGGGTGAAAATCACCAAAGCACTGACCACTTATCACTGAAAGTGTGGCCAAACTAAACAAAACAAATTCCATACTCAAAGGCAAGGGATCCCGGCGAATACATTTCTGGTAGATAGTACAGTGAGGCAGAGAGACGTAAACACAAGTTTCAGAGTGTGTTTTAAAGAATTACACTGGTTTGTTAAATATTCAACACTTAGTAACGGCACACAAGGCACATTATTTGTGCACATATTGAATATGCACAGCCCGCCCCATTCACACTCCCTAATGAAGATAAGGCTGATGTAATCCAAAGCAACAGAACACCCATAACCACATACTGATGTTCACACACCTACTGTATGTCAGGCAATTTCACCAGAAAATCACAATCACAAAAAACTCTCCTCCCTGGGAATTCAGAAGTAGAATTCCATGTCTGCCTCTCAACATGTCACACTTTAAAAGGAGTCTAGGTATTGATCTCTGGGAAAAGAGTCTGTCAGACTTGCCGTGTGCCTGCCCCTGGCTTCCAGCTCAGCCAGAGCCCAGAGACGATGTTATCCCCCGGGGCTGATTAGAGGCATTTCACTGGGAGACTCCCAGGTCACTTTTTAAGCTCTTTCCCCTTCCTGCAAGCCTGCCATGTCACACATCCGAGACTCAGGGAGATGACTCCAGAGGAAAATTACATATATTACTTTTACAGCTGTTACCTTCCAGTTACTCCTGCTTTTTTTTTTTTTTTTTTAGCTATTTTTATGGTATTTGTGTGTAACGGAAAGTTTTGAAATAATTACTACTGTTAGTTCACGTTATTGGTGTGTGTCTGTGTGCTCATTGTCACTGCTGTCCTCTGATTGATCACATGGTCTGATTCTGTCAAACACCAGTGCCAACCCACTCATTGCTGTGGGAGAGAAAGGAAGAACGTGAGAGAAAGAGGAAGGATCTTTTATTCTTATATTTTCATTGATATCACATAGTTTGTTTTGTAATTTCATAGTTATCATCAAATACTAATAATACTAATCTGGATCCATTTCCTATTTTTCTAAGCAGTTTGTGAAGTCTGTTTCATATTTCATAGACTTAGCAGAGAGAGACTGTAGTAGAGAAAGAGAAAAGACAGAGAGAATAAGATTAATACAATGTGTGTGAGATAAAGGGCTGAGCTATAGGTGAGAGATGAGTGAAGGAGGGGATAAGAAACTGAACAAAGAATACACAGAAGCAGTCTCTTGGTATTTCTGATGGTAAAGTTCTCAGAACAAGTTGTTCACTACTCTCTGCATCCTTTAACCTAGAAAACACAACTTCAGAAGCTATAAAAAGGCAAACTAAAAGGGTGTTTGCAAATGCTCCATTGCTGAACAAATTCCCTTAAACGTCTGTCTCATCTTTGAGATAAGAGAATTCTGTCACCCCCACATAAGTGTCATTGCCCAAATGAAATTCTGACATCATTACTTCACAGGAAGTCAAAACAAAACTATCTCCTTCAAAGCAAACTCACCAACATCATATATTTACTTTTGTTTCCCTTCTCTTCTTTGGAAAACATCACATTTTATATATATTTCAAAAACAAACATCAGCATGCTATGATTCATTTATATCAAATTCCAACTACCTGCTGTTGCCATTTGTTGCTGCATGGAAATTACCTTGTGCAGCTTTAAAGCCAGGAGAAGAAGACAAATCTCCGGAGGTAGTTTGTAACTGAATAAGTCTTGATGCAGCCTCCATCAGTGGCCCTGAGGTTGTGATGCCATGCCTTCTGTCTCTCAGCAGGTCAAAGCTGGGACAGGGCGTCTACTGGGGGGGGCAGACTGACCTTTACCTGATTGAGTTAAGCGTGATGAGATTACAGAACAACCTGAACTGCCAGGCCTATTACCACCCTGTTCTCGATTAGTGACCTCTGGCTGGGACTAAATGTAAACAGTACATGCATCCAGACTGCACAAATACACACATCCACACTCACAAAGGCAATGTCACATATAATAAACCACATACATGTACACATAAAGACATGCACCGACACACATACAAGCACACACACATACAGTTTGGTTGTGTGAGTAATACTACTCTGCAGTATATATGAAAGGTTGACGCACATATAAACTGTATTTATGTGTGTCCATGTAGATGTACCTTTAGTGTAGTGTGCGTACAAGTCTGTACTTATTGTGCAGCAGAGCCGGCCCGCGGGGCGAGCATGCTCTCTCCTTCTTTCGCCTTGTCGCGTTTGTCTGTTCCTATCTGCCTCACAGCCTCCTCTGCCTCCCCCACACTCTGCCTGGGGAGTGATTAAATCAGTGTACGCCTGTCCACAAGCCAAAGAGATTGGCATACACACACAAACACATAGACACCACAAACATGCATGCAGTTGCCTAAATAGACACACACTTACACAGAGTGACACAGGCCCAAATATACAGACCGATACAGATGCATATATTTATGACAAGTATTTGAACACAAGCCTCAAATATTTATTTAGTCTTAAACATGGTCTGCCACAAGATCACATTCTCTGAGCCTGTCCCATTTGGTATTGTAGCTAACTTGCTGTACTTATAGCCGTCTGTGTGTATGTGTGTGTGTGTGTGTGTGTGTGTGTGTATGTGCGTGTGTATACAGCGCTGTAATTAAGCATGTCCATATTAGGTCCTATAAGATCTGTCCACATCATCCTAGACTGCTCTGTATTGCTGGTTGGTAAGGTATCAAAGATGGTGTGTGTAAGCAGGACAATGTGTAATACATATACTGTATCTGTACATTTATACTGTGTGATCATAGCAGGCTACTTTGCCTCCTTTGTATGCCTTGCTGGAAGTGTCTTGATAACCCACTCTATGTGTGTGTGGTGAGGCATCATGACGTGTGTGTATATGCATGTTTGCTCTCTACATGAAGGTTTGTCCAGGTGTGTATTACATTGTGTAATTGTCTGTGTGTGAGCGTGTGCATGTGCGTGTGGCAAAGCATCCTTATGATAAGTGACTCCCAGGCTGATTAAAGAGAACTCTTTCTCTCCATAATGAACACAGGAGATCCATCAGCCATTGCCTTTGAGGAACGCCAGGCGCGTCAGCAGCTAAAGTGCCTGTGATCTCTTGGATTTCAACCAACGTTGATTAACTTGGCAGCATATTAAGTGGAAAGGTATTGAGCTGGCTGGAACAGCAAAAAACACATCACTGAGAGTTTGTCTTGTACGTAGGCGCTGGTATGAAGCCATATTTGCATATCTGCGTAAAGTTAAAGTGCTTATGTTTGGGAATCAGTGCAAATATGATTCGTTTTTCGGGTCAGCCGAGTGGATCAGAGTATTATCAGGCTTATGTCTGTTCAGGTCTAATGAAGCAAAGGGAATGTGTATGTAGATGTGCACTAACTTGTACTGAGTTTTCCCATTTTATGTGTTCAACAGCATATTAAAATAAATATCTTGTTTTTTTTAAAAAATGAACTGATTTCAACTAAATTGATTCATACAATATATGGATCTACATTTACAGTTTTTACAGATGAAGGATACAGCCATTTGCTGTAAATAAACTGATTGCATTTCGTTAAATTACTTAATATTAGCTACTTAATTAACAGTACTATGTCAATAATTAGAAAAAAATATCACAATCCTGAGACTCTTTTTGCCATTTTGTTGATTCTTAAATATTATATTATGTATTATATTGTGATCACATGATTTCAAATATTTCCAGGAATGAGTTGTATCATAATCAAAGATAAATTATAATTTATAAACATTTACTTTGGTTTGCTTTATGTCTTTATGTTGTTTCAAATTCTTGTGCACACACTTTATGTACCCCATCACATACAGTAAGCTCACACACACATGGACAAGTCAAGGGTTCCCCCATAGCTTAATACAGTATAATTAAACATTTTGCTCATCAGTGCAAAATGAAAAATTTCTTACATAGGAAAGAAGCTGTGTCACTCATAGGAAAATTAGGCAATCTTCAATAATTAAAGAGGGTCTGGTTCCTTTAATCTTGGGTTAAGGGCCTCTGTAGCGGCACTTAGGGGGCTTCAGCTCAAACTGCTCTCCAAAGGGGGAACTAGGGCACCCATTTCTCACCTCTATCTTTTCAAATATTTAAAAAATGTTTGCCTGACCCACATACTAGCTTTTACTAAACATTTTTATTGCTCATCCAGTGTCTAAAGAGATTTAGATTAATTTACTAGACATGTTAACAACTTAATCTTAAAAATAAATTCTGTATTTGTATGTCTGCAAGGAAATACAGAAGTTAGTCTGCCAACAGCTTTGGGATAGTTGTAGTTATCCTGCAGCTCAGTTTGATCTCCTTTATCTGCACTGTGACAAAGGCTAGTCAGGTATAACAGGTCTGGATGTGTCTGATGGTCCCCAGAAGTCCAGAGATGTTGGGTTAAAAATTCAGGAAGGGCAAATTGGGATTCAGTGTAAATGTACAAAGGTAAACTTCAATAAAGCAGTGTGGGGACTAGTCCTGCTCTTTTATCATTTATTGGCCAGTGCTTTCACAGCCTGCTGGGAGTTGTCCCACTTATTCCACCATACACACCCTGCCACGTAGGTGAACCCTACTAATGTGGGATAGGCCCCTGCCTTCTCTGCAGCCTGCTGCCTGATCTGATATGAGCCCAGTGGGAAAGTTTGCTCGCATTTTCACTCCAACTACATTTCCCAGAAGGTCTTACTTTTGGCTATATTGAACCCAGGGGCACATTGATGGAGAAAGGTCTTCAAATCTGATTCAGAACTAAGTGGAAAAACATGAAATCAGCCTTTGTGCAGGCTCATATTTCATCTCCAAACACATCAACTGTAGCAAGCTGTCCTATTTTGAAGTCGAGTTGCGAGAGAATTTTTAAGAAGTAGAGGCATTCAAATGCCTCCAAGTCAATTTCATCCCCCTTTTCCTCTAGTCAGTCATGGATTGTCGCTCCCCTACCATCGTGGGTAATTTATTTCCTCATGTTTACAACATCAGACATGGCTTTTGATTATGCATTTTGTGTTTAGAAATGAACTCATCATTTCAGCTGTAGATGGCACTGAACTGAGCCCCTAGCTTGGTGAAATGGACCTACATGTCAAGCACTTTTGATCGCTCTACAAAATGACTCCATCTGACCTCTGGGAGGGGTGCTGAATATTGTCGTGTTGTATAGCACACATTTAAATCTCTTTTCCCTTTTCAGGCCTGTCTTGATAGGCCTGAGTTTGCCTTTGTTGTGTGGTATTCCACTGACACTTTCACCCAGGATTAAAATCTTAATTAACTTGAGTGTCAGTCTGTCTTCCTATCGTTTAGAAAGCAAAGAAGAGACTGAGGAGGAGAGGGTACTGTGTTACATGGGATGTTACAGGGGGCACCATTAGTGTGGCTGGCACTACTTCTATGCTTTTGTCTGGTGGGCCCCTCCCCCACTCGGCTCACTCCGTCTCTGAGTTTGTTTCTGTCTGTCGCTGTGATGAGCCTTCATGAGCCTTGGTGAGACACAAAAGCAGCAGATATTCCTCAGAGCATGACCTCATGTTATGAGGCTGACACGGCCAAAAATAAAGATTTTTTACTTGGGAGGGTGAGTCAAGAGTATGCTAGCCATCATTCGTGTCCATGGCCGCAGGCCTCTGGCTTGTTGACGTGGTCTGATTGTGCGGGTCACCTTTGTAACAGAAATGACACGCCTGATCAAAGGCTGTCCATTTGCCACTGGGGTGCCTCAGTCTTTGCGTCCAGCTGTGTCAGCCTGCTTGTCTGACCTTGGCCTCACATCATGGGGGTTTGTGTGGCAAATAATGGCTAATCTGGCCCCGGCCACTGCTCCTCTGGTATCCCCTTCATCCCTCATTTCATCCTAGCATTCTGTTTCGCCAGGCTATATGAGCTCCTGGCCTTTCCAAGGAGCCCTGATGAGGCTGTGTGAGCATGGCTGATTGGAGGATGGCCATTCATCTCAGAGGTGGCCAAGATGGACAGTGGGTGGTGTAGGGGTAGGGGGCCGCATAGTTGAGAAAATTATATCACTATCAATCATAAGCTGCTAATGATAAAACGACAGCTTGGCTCAGCCCGTCCAATATGCCCAGTCTGCGTCTATTTTCTTGAAGCACTTTGCCTGAAGGGGGCGCTGTGCTGGGTGCTCATGCTGGCTTTTCTGTACATCAGCCATCTGCCCATGAAGGCTGGACCTGCTATAGACATTAGCAACATCACTGCCACTATGACAACACTCGCACCAGCTGCCTTTATCTCCGCAGCTTTGTTTCTTTGTCAGTGTGAAATACCATTTGAATTCCAAATGGAGCATAAACAACCCATAATCTGAGTACAGAGAATAGTGTTTTTTCCCGCCCTAGTATGACAGAGCTTTTATGTGCTGAGGCTATTCTATCAGCTTTCTATGAAAGCCCCGTGTTTTTGTTTTTTTTCTCTCTCTCTAAGCCCTCAGCAAGTGATCCGATGGGCCTCCCACTGCAAATGGCAAATGTCTCTTTCCATGTAAAGCACTCATAGCTCTTTATTGAGAATCATTGCACTGGCAGTATCTTTCAGCCAAACATCAGCGTTACCATTCAAATGCTGAAATTAATTCTGCAGCCAGGGTAAAAAGGTGAACAGTCATAACAGTAACCCCCCCCCCTCTCTCTCTCTATCTATCTATCCATCTATCTATCTGTTTTCCCTTTTATATAGCCAGGAGCAGTGTTTTTTTGTTTTTTTTTGTCCTTTTTTTTTTTGCTGGGCGAGAATGTCTTTGCATCTGAAATGTGCATTAATGCACCGGTAAGGTCAACTCGGCTCATTTAAAAAACAAAGCATTCAGTGAGTTGTAGGTCCACGGGTCTGCTGGCACACAGGAAAGATTTATTGTCTGCCCTGTGCTTGTGCTGCCGCTCCTCGTTACCAGCCAACTCTGACCCCATCCTGCCGACACTGCAGAGATGCTAAATTTCCACGGACAACTTCTGTATGAATACATTTTCTACTTGTGCCCTGGCATGGGTTGACACCACACACCACGGGGAGGGTTGGGTGAGAGAGAGAGTCTGAGGGAAAGGGAGAGACATCTGCTCTGGACACCCACCTTGCTATGCACTATTGTGCCGAGACCAGTTGCATCCCTGTGGTTTACTCTACTATTTTCCTGCATGTGTGAGTGTGAGTGTGTGTGTGTGCTGTTGGAGAAGAGTGGAAATGGGAGGTGGGATGGAGAGCGTGCGGGAGTAAGGGGATGCTTTGCCATATGGCCGATTCCCTGCTTGGGTTGAGAGAGAGGAGCAAAGGGAGTGCAGGCACTGGAGACGAGCAGAGAAAGCAGTGAAAAATCTTAGTTTTATTCAGGCCATTTAATCTTCTGTTGCTGTAAAAATCTTATTTTCCTTAAAATTTGAGAGAAAATCTACTATTGTTGCAAAATGATCTGACTTTATTCTAATGCAATCCAACTTATTTTCTCTGAATAAGATGATCCTAGAACATTTCAATATGTAACAATGTGAGCTCTTGGAAGTACTTGCAATAAAATTAAACAAATTGATAAACAATTAAATCTAAATCAATGTGGAAAGGACCAGCAAAGATAAAAAAAAAACACTGAACCCCAGCTATATATATATTGAACTGTTAATATGATTATTTTTTGCAGTGTGGGCACGAGAGGCAAGCAGAGGGTGGGAGCCACAAAAAGACCTTTTATCTTGCCGTCTCTCCCTCTCTTCACGAACGTGCCTGGAAGATGTAATGCCTACCAGCACCCTGTCTCTCTGTGAAGGCCAGTAGTGAAGCAACAGGGCTTTGAAAAAGGGGACTCAAAAGGTTTTAACTTTTTAAACATATGTTCCTGGTGTGATACTAGACAAGAATAGTATTAATGCACTGTGACTGCTTTTTTCTTGAATTAATCAGATATTTTTACTAAATAACCAGGTAGGTAGTTTCTTTTAAGTAGAGGAGACCCTTCAAACAATGGATGGAAGTAGCAGATCGATGGCAAAAACTAACTGGAGTTTTTTGTTACATCCTGAAGTAGCATACACCTTTCCCAACCACATAATGCTTAACCATCGGTAACATTTTTAGTGAGGTAGGAACACAGAAATAAAACAGTGATGGTCAGATGTGGAAATAGAATAGAGGCAGAAACTGTGGCCCAGGAAAGGTCTGATATGAAAGAATGACTTCCAGTTTAACAAGGCTTTCAGGAGGACTCTCTTGATCGATGTTCCCCAGTAAGGACACACGCAGTGGTGAAATAATTTTCCAGAGGCTTGTTTCATTTTTCCCGGAGAAAAGATTGGACTTGGAATGGATCAAGATAATAGTATCAGACAGCACTCCTACAACAGTGAGCAGGGTGAGTTAAAAAGACAATGGACTCTGCTCTGGCCATTATAAACCTCATCCAGTCTACTGGTACTTATAGTTTGCCACATCAACTCTTACCATGCAGTGACATGTCAGCAGAGAACAGTTTCTATATCCATAATGACATTAGGTGGCTTCAATTAGAATGTTTTTTGAGAGAAAGAAGTGGTTTTAGCTTTCCTCCATAATTACTGAGCACTGAAAGCAGAGCAAGACACCAAAGCAGCCATTTCTGTTGCTCATGCTGTATGATGAGCTGTATTTATGGTCAAAGTTAGTTTTTATGAGTGACACATTTCACCATTTGAATCAATTTAACTAGAAATGACATGCCAGAGTTAAAAGTGTCGTGGGACTTGAAGAAATCATTGCAATTCAAAACAGCGACGACAAGCTTTAAGGAGCGGCTGAAAATCAACTTTGCCTCTTGATTTGAAAATTTCAGCATCCCCATTGAGATGATAAGGTTGTTAAAGGACTCGTTCTCTGTTGATGTTGCCGGGAAATTTGCCGTGACAGCAAAGCAGCTGATTACATCACTTGATGAGGCTCACAACTTTAAATTGACATTCAGTCATCGGATACCTTTAAGTAGTCACTGCAGCTGGAGCAGCATCTGAACAGCTCTGGATCAATAAAATCAGCAATGTCTGCATTTTTTATCTTGATGTTTAGTTTAACTTAGAAAACTAGCTGTTGCTCCTCAGCCAGCATCTTCATCAATCTCTGAACATTTAACTGCTTCCTGTAAAAAATCCAAATACGTTCACAGATTCATCCAATTTTTGGCATTACATTGGTATTTATGACACTTTTTGAGGTGTAACCTGTATTGTAATCAAAATTGTGTTCTGTCACTTTTGTTCCTTGAGCAATGTGAGGAAAATATAACGCTATAATCCAAAATTTAAATGTAAGCAAACCATCAAAAACATGAAAATCAGCTTTGGCTTGGATATAATGTACATGTATGTTGAATATGTCTGAATTTTCAAATAGACATTTTAGGCCTATTGCTGATCCTCTTACCCAGACTGACTTACAATGAGAGCAACAGCAGACTGAACTCATATTATATCTAAAAAAAAAACTCATCATGAAATGCAACATTTGATGCCACTGTACACTGATAATATACTGACTGTAGAGCGATCAGAGTGAAGGACAGACACGCAAGGGATACTTTTCTTTTTCAAGATCAGTAAGGTGAGAAAAGAGAAAAGGAGATTCAGTTGGGAGCAAGTTACAAAAAAGAGACATGCAGAAAGACAGAGACATTCAAAGAGAGAGAAGCCAATGATGCTGCTCATGCATTGGGATCACCACACCCACTGAGCAGCCTGGAGCTCTGGAGTGAAGGAAGGATTTCATCTGTTTTATCTCCTCTGTCTTCTTCTCTTTTTTTTTTTAGGTTACACAGAGCATGTCCCTTTTTTCCCCTTTCCCTGCTTCAGTGAGGCAAAGATCTTAATCGCCCCTGACCGTAATCTACCAGAGTGGAACGCTTTTCTTCAATAGACAAAAAAGGAGCTTATAGATGCTGCACCCTGCAAGGGTATAATATCACAGGGTTATCCTCTGGCAAAAGGGGAAGGATGTGTAGTGTGTGTTTGTGTGTGTTTTGTCCCGTTAGTTCCAAAGGAAGAATATGCCACAACTTCATACAACTTCTTCTATCTTTTCTTTTGCCTATACAGAGTAGTACAGTTTAGTGAAAGTGTTGATATAGCTTTTGGGGTCTGTTTGTTTGTGTAGTTTTGGAGGGATCAATTAGTTGGTGAAAGAGGCAGTCACAGACTCAGACAAGCAGTTTCTCAGTAGCTCACACTAAAGTCAAGATTTAGTGAAACAAAGGAACTGATTCCAGCATCAGAGCCCCAGAAAGGTGTGGGGGCACTGTAGGTGTAATCATAAGGGACGATTTTGTTGACATTGCTTTAGGCGATACTGATGGATGACAGGGCTGTGATATGCAAAAAAGCCAAATATTTGTTTTGTCTGAATCTTTTTGCAGTCTGATGGGTTGACATTTGACAGTTCAGAGCGTTTGAAAAGTCAACTTACTTCTTTACTGTTGACAATTTAATCTTTTTTTCCTCTTCTGGCATCTGAATTGTCCTTATGTGGTAAACCATCCATCTGGTGCTTGGAGCAGACAAAAACTAACACTATATATTATTTGGAAAGAGAACTGCAATCATAGAGAGATCGTTTTTGTTGCCACAGCCAATCCCCCTTAAAGTTTCACTCTCTCTATCTGGTACTAGTATTCCTTTTTTCCCTCTTTTCCTCTATTATTTTACTTTCGACATGTCTCGTTTTCTTTTTTATTTCTCTTTCCCTCCGTCGTCTCATTTTATTCCTGTCGCCTTTGTCACTTTCTCCCTCTCTGTCGTGGTCTTTTCTTGTTCTTTTGTTTCGTTGTCACTTCCTCTCTCTCAGCAGCGTGTTTTGTCATTTCTCTCTTGGTTCCTGTCTTTTTGCACACCGTTATAGACACACACACATGCACGCACACACTCACACACACTCACAGACATAAATAAATCCTCTTTCTCTGAAGTCCCTGAAGTCAGAGAGAGAATATTATTTCCAAAATCCACAAAAAAGTCACTTGCGCAGAATATTCACAGCGCATTATTTCACTTGAAAAATAACACTCGCCCACCTAGCCTAGAGCTGAGAGCTGGCACATCAAACTTTCCAAGGATTCATCTGAGGTTTAGGCACAGTATTTAGGCAGAGGTATACATAATATGTGGCTCTGGTGGCTCTGTGAGGGGGGCTGTAACATGGTGAAGAGAGAATTTTATCCTAAGAGTTTGTGTAATCCTTATCTCAGTATACATATTGTCTCTTTACTGGGGCGCTTCAGCTAGCTGGCCTCTCCTGAATGCCAGTGGTGACTAAGCAATGGATATTCAGGGTGTATCTTTTTGGCATAGTTAAATTATTATGAACTGATATTGATTAATATTGGATTTTGAGAGATATTTAGCTCATCATATGTTGTGAGTCCACATGGCATGTTAATAATTATGTGAATATGTGAGTGTAAAAACACACAGGTGTGTGTTTGTACTTATCTCTCTATAAATGCACTGCCATTTGCCTTCATGGGAGCAAGTAGTAATCATTCTTTTGTGTTTGTTTCATAGCAACAACTCGCTTTCACATTTGTTTCAGCCAGCGCTGAATCGGAAACCGCATGTGCCGACTGACAAGCCTTGCTGTGATACTTCCTTGTTAAGCGCGTGTGTTGTCCGTGTCTCTGTGAACAGTGTGGATTGGGAAATTGGATAGAATCTCATCAGGCGTAAATAATGGCAGCTATCTGTAAATAGCGTTGGAGCAGGGGAGCAACAGATGCTGCTCCTGGTGAAGGAGAAAAGCCTTCTCTCCTCCACTGAGCCTGCTCCCCGCATGCTGCCACTCACGTATTTGGCTCCCATTAACACTGATCTATATTAATTCCTTGAAAAAAAAAAGGATGAATAAGGAAGTTGATTAAGGAAATGAAAATCTATTCTGCTGAGCCGAAGCTCAATGTGTTCCAGTCTGTTTCACACTCTGGGATTTTTAAACCTTAATGGCTATCCAGTTAGTCACAGATCAGCGAAGCAAGGCTGGGATACAATGTTTATTTATCCATCTACTTATACATTTTTAAACATTTAACCCATCTTCCTCAAGATATGAGCAGACTTATCAGCTCCTATAGTTGTAGAAAAACACCTTTCACCTCAACACTTTTCACTGAAGTATAGTGTCTCAAACTCAGTCTTTCAAGCAACACCCCTATCTTAAATTCTGCATGTGTACAGTCAACAAAAACTCAGTGAACTACAGTAGTTTGATGAAATGTACCTGGCATTTATCAATATCCTGAATGAAAGCAAATTCCTTTCCGTGTCCACCGAGGCTTGTATCCTCCCATTGATTTCTGCCTGGGCATTTGCTCACCCTAGCCAAGGTCCAAATGCAATTTAAGTGTTGTGTGGGGACGCATTTCTAGCATAGAACCTGACATGGTGTGGTCAATAGCCTCAGGCAGTGAATGAGCTCTCAAGTGGTATACAGCAACAGCGAGACGTATTTCCTCTTCCAGCTCACCTCACACCTCCTCGTCAAATTAAACGATAGAGGCTGGAGGGCTTTCTGCGGGCCTTCAGCGTGCTTTCACCCTTCCATCTCTGAGAGGACAAGGCAGGCCGATGACAAACACCACTGCTCACACGTGCAGGGGGAAAAAAAACACTTCAATTATTCCATTTAAAATGGCATCAGCTCTCGACCCTCTACTTCAGGAAATTAAATTTCAAAATGGACCATGGTTACGGCAGCAAAACAAAGGCGCTTGATGATTAAGGTTGGATTTTAATAATGCCAGATTTTCTACGCAGGTCTGCAGAATAAGGGAAATGAATGTAATAATTTCCAGGTCTGGCAAGGTTAGTGAATTGAACAAAAAGCCTGGAAAACGATGGAGCATAAACTTTTTCAATGATGATATCTTGTGCGTTTATATAATGAAGTTAGAGAGAGAACAGCCACTGCCATATTACTCTGATGTTTTGTTGTGTGTGAGTATAGACAAGACAGCTGTGCAGCTGTATTTTTATAATAGCTTACAAGGTTTTTGGTCACTGACATTAATACCAACATATGCTCTGCCAACATGAGATGCTATTAACATATGCTGTGTTGAAAAGTAACACAAAGCACATAGACGTGTTAGGAATGACACATCCTTTGTTTAAGTGTGTAGACATGCACGGAGGCTGTCACCAGCTTCAGCATCCAACCCCTCAGCCAGGAGAATAATTGCCCCGGGAAGCTGATGGACTGTCAGGAGTCACACGAGCTTGTTTCCTCTGTTCTCCTCTTTTCTTCCCCTCCTGCCTGGTGACACAGACAGACACTACGGAAGCACCTTGTGTTCTCCATGCATGGAGATAAACTGCATATTGCATTCTGTTTCAAGTGTTACAAATCTCTTGCAATAATATAGTAAAAGATGTATTATTCATTGCTTCAACACTGATGGGGGGGGGGTTGAAATATGCATATGGAACACGTGCTATTTCAAAAAGTCAGTGCTGGGCGACGTCTGACGGGTGATGAGGGAACATCACATCGTGTCTCTGGTGTCATCAGAAGCTGGAGAGGGGAGATTAGTTTAGTGTAGGGCAACATGGGCAGATACACTTCATGGCTGGCAGAATGGTGGTAAAATTTGGAAAGAGAGGGATACTGGTGTAAATAAGCATACATTTTCAATCTACTGTATGATGAGAATCCATTTGTGGTCCCCAGGTGTGACAAACAAAAGGTTTGGATGTGTTTGTTTCAGATCTGTCTAAATGGTTTTGCTTTATTTCCCATAGAGATAGGGTGCGCGGGTAGTGTGGAATTGGGGTGCTGGGGGTGCCAACTGAGTAATTTCGCTGCCTACACTCTGCAGAGGGTATAATTGCAGACCTTAAATATACCCATTCTGCTTTGGCATGTGTGAAAAGCTGGGGGGGAAAGGCGGGAATTGTGGGTCATGTGGGTACACAAACATGTGGTGTGTGTGTGTGTGTGTATGCAGGACAAGCATGGTTGCACGTTAGAATGTGTATAACATGTATGCATGAGTACTACCGTACATATATATTATTGTGGAGGAATAGTGGAAAAAAATGAAAAAACCTCATCACAACAGAGTATATTTATGAGGTAGAGTAAAATGCACTATATTTTTAGGGAACGTATTCTATTTTATGTTGGTGATTTCCAAGTGTTTTTCTATTGGCCTGGGGGCCTGTGTGAATGAGTAATAGACAGAGTAATGGCTTCATCCTTGCCTGGCTAAATTTGTTTTGTTTTTTTTCTCCTGCCTTGCAAGTACACCAAAAAAAAAAAATGCCGAAAAAATGATAAATAGCAGCTACCCAATTACTCTGGCATCACCATATTCAGGAATTTATGTTTACATTATCAAGATGTACCACTGCTCTGCATGACAACACCTTGCCACAGAAACAAATGGCATTTACATTTCCTCTGGGTGGTAGCTAGGTGCAGGTTCCTATTCATTTAGCCAGTTTCCCTCCTGAAGTAATGGGAGGCCCTGACCTAGAGCCTCTCTGTCAGCCCATTAGTGAGCGTGGAGAGCATTGCATCGGTGCTTCTGCTGTTCTGCCACTCAGAAACACCCCCTAGAATCAACACAAACAAGCCCAGAACGCTGGCCGTCCTGCTCACACACACACAGCCAGGCAAGATGAAGCTGGGGCATTGATTTTATAATGATGCCCTGGCTGCTTCCAGCCATGGAGGAATTGGAGCTGGCTGAGCTGAGCTCTTGGTGTGTGGAGAGTTTTTTGGATAGGAGCCCTGCTGGTTGCTGGGACTAGTCCGGTGGAGAGGCTAGGCTACAGACGTGTGCAGTTGGTGGATCCAGAGCATGTAGAACATGGAGAGGCAGCCGTGCCCAACTTTACAGAAGCACCCAGAGCCAAGCGTCCCTCCTCAGCACACACAGACCTGCAACTGCCAATCAAAGCAGCCTCCGGCGCTGCCACTGCCTTGTGCGCATAAATTAGCATGTATTTGCATAAGAATCCACTCGTTTAGCAGACCCACTTGGCTCTCCCCCCAAATGGCATTTTCTCGCTCCCCCCTCCCTCTATCGCTCACTTTGCCTGTCCTTATCCTTTTTCAAGCACCGATAAGAGCTAGAAAATAGTGTGTTAACCCTTTTCATACCAAACCTCTCTTGACACAAATTACATGTGTGCATGCATGACTGAATGTGTGTATATGCTTGTTTGTTGTGCGTTTGCAAATGAGCAAAATGAGTCAACAAATGATTCAAAATACAAACAAACAAACATAGGTAAGCTAACATACTTCGGTAATGTGCACAGCCCACTACAGTTTCTCTTCCTGAAAATTGCTTTGCAGTTTGTGTGTTTACTCTGATAATCTTCTAGAGGAAGTGTTCTGCTTTTACCATTAGTCGTTTTTAAAATGTCTTGCTCTTCAAAGTCGCACCCCAGCTTATGGGTCACACAGCATTCACTGACATGGCTACATTATTCAGCAACAACTTTAAAGCCTTGTTTCACAGAGTTCAGCCTCAAAAGACCACAGAGAGCAGCAGTGCATGCATATCCTTCTAAATTACTGCTTAGAAGACAGGAAAATTCAGTTACTGGTCAGCAATGGTTACAAGGAAGGTGAGCGAGACAGGGGAAGAGAATGAGATGACATGAATTTTTCACTATGAACAGTCAATCAGGACACCATGCAGCAGGCCTGGCAGGGATTAATAAGTAAAGAACAGAGAGGGCTACCAATGCCCTGAGCACAAGTTTTGGAATGCAGTAATTGGCTAGGATTGTGCCTTCAGAGTCAACCTGAAGCTGCGCACATGAGCCTAATGAAGGTTTCTCTGACTTTGTTGTACTTTTCCCGCCCATTCTGCTTATTTTCAGCACGGTCCACGATTCTCATCTGGTAAATTATTGAGGGTGTTCTTTGGTCCGTAAAGCTGGCTACGATTGCTAAGTTCTTTGCTCCCAGCTATACTCCACAGGTGATTAGCTACCATGGATGTATTAAACAATGGATGAGGTATTCAAACATGGTGCCCCATTCATTCCAATGAAGGCTGCTCAGCCAGAACATGCAGTACACCTAAAAAGCTTATCTTGCTTCCGTGCCCATAATGCATGTGCATTAGTGTCTTTAGATGGCACTGCCTGGCCAGTGGTTTATTTTTTACATGGTTCATATGGAAATGTCTTGATACAGCTGTCTGTGGTTTTGAATGTGTGTGATTTACAGCAGATTCTCTTGAAATAAACAGAAACTTTGATATGCAAAAATCACTGCACAGAACAGCACTGTGTCTGGGACTTACAAGGTACTGTTTATGTATGTTTGGTGTGTGTATGTGTGTACGGAAGTGAATTTGTGCTGCCTAGCATATGGACAGTTCAGCATCAAAAAAATCAAGAGTCATGAACACATCAACAGTAAGTGTTAGTTTGTCCACACAGACAAACACATCACACATTTGACTCTTACAGTAGGAAGCAGACGTCATATGATGGTAAACACATGCATCTGTGTGGGAGGTGGTATGAATTACACACAAATATGCATACATGTGTGTGTTCAGGTATGAATCTATGTGATAGGTGGTACAACATGGTTAGTTAATAGTAGCCTCCTACACAGCTGTGACTCCTGCTTCTTTTCAGAAGCCTTACATGTACATTTATGACATATGTAAGAGGAACTGTGTGCAGCAGCATGAAAGTTAGGATTAGTGTGTGTGTTTGTATTTCCGTGCACGTGTGGGTGTGAGTGTGACAATCAAAAAGTGATAACATACACTTTTAAGTTAGGCATGTTTATTCCAAGAGGACAACTAGTATATTTTAGCGCCGTCTTTATATTTGTGTGTGTGTGTGTGTGTGCGTGCGCATGTGTGTGGGTGTTTGTGTTCTTAATTTAATGTCCAAACAGCAGCTCAAACCCCAGGAGGTTGTGCAGTCGCTCAGGGGGCCGCTCTCCCTTCCCATGCTCCCTGCTGGTCCAGGCAAACGGCTGAGCTCCCTGTCACCATCTCCAATTGTGTTTCCTTCCCTTCCTCATATCTAATACGAGTCACACACACTCAAAGAAACACACACACCCAAAGGGCTTAGGCTGCCCTGTCTCATCCCATTTCCTCAGTGCCTTTGATCCCCAACCCTCCCAAAAATACATTGCCCCCCTTGCAGTGTTAACTTCCTGCCATGCTATTTAAGCTTCCTTGTCTGCCTGGAGCGACCACAGCTTTGGTGCTAGCTGTTGCTGTCTTGTGATGACTGCAGCGCACGAAGAACAGGCTGGGGGTTGTTGGACAACAGGAGCAGGACAAAAGGCCTTGAGGTGCACCACAAGATAAGAATGGCTCATTACTGCTGAGGAAGGGTTAATGTTCACAAACGGCTCTGAAGGGCCCCTCCCCAAATACTGCCGCTTGTTATGAGAGCTAATGATGTCAGCGGAGGGCCCTGCTTGTTGATTAGCCTAAATGGAGGACTAATAGAAGTGCGTGAGCGTAATTAATGACTGAAGGGGAGCCTAACGAAGACAAGAACACACCGCTGTGGTGGTGGGTGTTCCTGGGTTAAGTGTGTCCCCGGACAACATGGCAGGGCACCTTATCAGCTGGCCACGCTATCCCCAATGCCATCTCATGCCATGCCCTGCCATGCCATGCCATGACACCCACTCCAGCACCCAGACAGGCCAGCCTTTGTGGCCAGGCCTAATTAGCTGTCACAGCAGGTGGAGCAGGGACCAGGGACACTCTGTGGTCTGCTCTCTGACAGCACAGGTCCCTGCAGAGCTTCGCCAGACACTGACCGTGCAGGAACAATGTGTGTATGTGTGTGGGGCGGCAAGTGTGTGCACGCATGCATGAATACATGTCTGTGTGTGGGAACATTTTTGTGCGCTTGAGGTTGACACAGACTGTGGGAGTTAAAAAAAAAAGATGGTGAAGGGTATATCAGCAAACAATGTACACATACTCACTAACAGACAAGCTTAAAAAAAAATTGTTTTATCGCAAATGTGGGTAGGAAAAGATACAGTGTAGGTGCCTGTTTGTGTGTCTATCTGTGTTTGGAAAAGTTTAACAATTATATTTCAGTTAAGTTTTGCCTGTCACTGCTTTAGACAAGAGATAGTTAGCCTTTACCTTAGTTACCTCAAACCAGACAGAACACAACACAACAAAATACAATACAGAATAGAATAGGCTGTCTTTCTAATTATGTAATTATGAAGCAGGAATACATGCAGTATATGAATAAACATCACTAGCGAAGTCTGCCACAGCACATACAAACATTTTGAAAAGAATACAGCATATAAAGATGAAACTACGGTGTCATCTTCACTGACAGATTTACAGGTTGAAGCAGATGTGTGTGTGATTTATAGTGCATGTGAATTAGATGTAGTGGATGCCTTAGATACCCCAGACACTGATGACAGGAAAGGTAAATAATTTTAGGTGCAAAGATGTTTTCTCTGGGCAAATCTGTGGCCATAAACAATCATTCTGCCTTCCTCTCCCTTAATAGCGGCCCATTTACACGCTTCCTCTGTATCGTCAGACCCCTGTCACCTCCCTCCCAGCACAATACATTACTTAGTGTGTTTCGCTCCAACCCCCTGCTGCGTTTGTCCCTCTTCTGTTGCTTTGTGCATGTGTATGCGGGGAAGATACAGTGTATTCTGATGCTCCCTTCTGTATGCTAAGGCCTATGTAAGCTGCAGTAATACTTTACTGATAGCTAAGCTCACACACACGCACACAGTCACACACACAGTCACTCAGACACACACACACAGACACATTGCAGCTCTACACACTCCCCTGGTTTAATCTATTACCATTTTTATGTGGCTCAAATATTCAGGCCGTGTTAACCAATGCATCATTATGAGGCGTATAACTGCAAAAGCCAAAGGATTTATAGGCTTAAATAAATTATGTGATACGATAGTGCAAGTTTTATGAGTTGCAACTTTGCAAATATTCTTTTAAATAATAATAATAAAAGAAAAATATCCTAGAACCAGGGTGTTGTTGGAAGATGTTAGGAGATGACACTGTTAAAGCCCACCTTAAACTGCACATCTATCAAGCTATTCACACTATACTTTGTCTTTACAATCATCTCACACATATTATATGAATTGATGGGTTCATTTGTGGCATTTAAGCATTGTTTTTTCCCTCCTTGCATTGCTAGCGCTATCATTTCCCTCCATGTCCTACTCATGTTCCCTTAACGTATCTCAAATAATTTCTATTGAGCATACTCATACACCGTGGTGTCAAACATTACACCCAAATACACACAACAGCGTACACAATGATGTATTGTGCATTTGCAATGTAATATGTTCTACACACGGTCACTATACATCACCTCTGATGTTGTGTGAGTAGGTCTATTTGATCCCATTTGGCAGATGGATCCAATTGTCCAGGCTGATATTGGGTTGTGACAGAAAGCAATCTAACGGCAGGCTCATTGATGATGATGAGTTCTGTTCCATTGCACTGAGATCCAGTCCAATTTCAAAAGCAAATTCAGCCATTCATCTTCCAAATACTTGTGGCACTTTATCAATTGCTCCCAGTCTTTTATCTATCACTTCGATTGATGTGATCATTTTCACAAACAACCTTCTGTGCTAACGGCGTCTTGAAATACACTTGCAAGGCTGTATGCTTGTGTGTGTGTGCGCTGGTATGTGTCTAAAGGCATCTCTGCAAGAGTCTGCTGGCATATGTGTGTGTGCAAGAACGTATGTATTTGTTCCCAAGTGTGCATTAATGTGCATGTCTTTGTGTGCTTTGTTATCCACATGCCTGAATTTTTGTGTATAATAACAGTCCTCTACTGTTCAATACAACAATACATCTTCTGTTCCATTACTATTATCTTTATTTTATTTCTGTGTTTGTTGTTTATGAGACCATTTAAATATGATAGTGTCTGTTTGATGAGCATCTCCATGTTCTTGCCTTCCATTACTATCAGCAGCCTGTGAGTGAGCATTTGGGCAGCTTTATGAATCTGTTGTGCCTTTGTATATATTGTAATGTGCATGTTGTGTATGTACTGTAGCTCATAATATCAACAGACTATGTGAGAGCAATTTTAAACCTTATAGAATCAATACCTAAACACTAAAAATGTTAATATTTTAACATGTTAGGAGATGTTGCTACACACGCATTATTTGATAGTTTTTTTTTGTTCACATTTTAACTGCAAAGGGAGAAAAAACAGTGCGTTCATATTTTATCTCACTGTAAACACAGCCCAAGAAAACAAAACTCTATTATCTTTGAAAACTTATCTGTTCATTTTGCAACAAAAACAAGAGAAGACAAATGCCTTAATAAAACAGAGAACAATAGATACATATGTTATTGTTAGGACCAATGTATCACACTGTTACCACTGACATTCACGAAAAGAAAAAAACTGACTATTTTCACATGCTAAATTGTGTGAAAATAAGGTCTCGGACGAAAGTGTGTGCATATTTTTCAGGGGTTAGGGTTGATGATGATTTTTTAAAAAATATTAATACTGTTTAACCTGTTATCTCGCTTTACATGGAATACCACAAGTTATGGCCATTTCAAGGTAATTTGCAAATACATCTGCTGCACAGAAAAGACCTGTCTATGTGGTGACATCCTCTCTCAGGTAAACAGATGAAAAATTGTGTGTCTGATGCATGTGTTGAACTTGTACATTTGCAACAAGTCAATTCTTGCTGTGATGTTACTGGGAATTTCATTCAGATCTCACAGAGGTGATGAGAGGTACAGGTTGTATGTTGAACTCACATGTGGTGGAAGAAGTATTCGGATCTTTTACTTAAGTAAAAGTACCAATACAACAATGTAAAAATACTCATTACAAGTAAAAGCCCTGTGTGAAACATTCTCTATAAGTAAAAATGTATTTAAGTATTAAACTAAAAGTACTCATTTCATCCCTCTGATATATTATTATATATGATCATTAGATTATTCATACTGAAGCATCGTTGTGTAAGCAGCATGTTACTGTTGTAGCTGCTGGAGGTGGAACTAGTTTGAATTACTTTGTATACAGTTAGCTAGTTTAGTCTAGTGGTTTCCAATCTAAGGGTTGGGCCCCTACAAATGATCACCAGATAAATCTGAGGGGTTGTGAGATGATTAATGGGACAGGAAAGAAGAAAAAAAAAGTTCTGATACACAAATCTGTTTTCAGTTTTTGGACTTTTTCTCTAATCTTCCTCTGTTAGAAGT
Source organism: Euthynnus affinis (assembly GCA_029490765.1). Lineage (NCBI taxonomy): Eukaryota > Metazoa > Chordata > Actinopteri > Scombriformes > Scombridae > Euthynnus > Euthynnus affinis. The sequence continues at coordinate 19,846,337 of CM055839.1, forward strand.
TTAGAGGGAAAATCACTATTTGGTGAAACTGTCAACAACTCATACAAATCTGAAATGTGACCTTGACTACACACGCTTTTTGTAAAACGTCATAAGCCAAAAAGGATGGAAACCACTGGTTTCATCTGTAATAATGTGTTGTTGTTGTTTCAAAAGCTTGTTATATCATCCATTGTGTCAAATCTTCATCTGAAAAGCAACTTAAGTTGTCAAATAAATGTAGTGATGCAGAAAGTACAATATTTTCCTCTATAATGTAATGGAGTGGAAGTTAAAAGTAGTAAAAAAAATGTAAATACTCAAGTAAAGTAAAAGTACCTCAAAATTGTACTTAAGTACAGTACTTGAGCAAACGTGCTTAGTTATTTTTTTATTGATTGAATTTATGCACCATCATACAATGCTAAAACTGTGTGTGTGTGTGTGTGTGTGTGATCCTGCTGTCATTACCATCAGCTATTCGTTTTTGGGTGCATAATTTGCCTAATATATCAGATACTACTTTACATCACTATGACGATTCTGAGAGTAAATTTCTGTATAGTTGACAACACACCACTGGCTGCCAGTTAGCCTCTGTGATTTTGTGCAGGCCATTTTGATGTGTGTGTTAGTGTGTGTGCGTGTAGGTTTGTGTGTCTGCGCTCTGGGCCTTTAGTGCTCGATTGTTGGATGTTGTCATTGCCCGTAGCAGAGTGAGTCCAGCTCCATTCCTCCCTTCGCTCTGTGGTCTGTGATTGCTCACCGCTGACTCCTCTCATCAGCATTGTGGTGTGTACGGGCTGGAGCACAGACCCGGCTGCCAGGTATATGAGAAGAGCAGAGCAGGATATACACTCATAAATCTGACAGATGCATGGTGTGTCATTACCCTCCACTTATTATTATTCTCCCACTCCTCTTTATACTGTGAGCCACTTTAGCTGTTTTCCCGGCCTGGCTCAAAAACATTTGTACTGCGGCCTTGTGGAGTGATAGATGCTCCTGGGGAGGTACCATGTTATTGTTGCTCTAGCCTTTTGTTTGTGTGCAGGGCTTGTGTCTGTGCATTTAACCTCCTGTGTTTTGAATGTTTGCATTGGCAGCAGTGTGTGTACACTATTATCAACTTGGATTGTTTTGTTTTCACACAGATCTCATATTTTCCCTGAGCACTAGAGGCTGTGCAGAATCTCTCTATAGATTAAACAGCTTATGTGCATGTAATTTTAAATATTACTTCACAGTGGTCCAAGTTAAGTACTTACCATTTAGAATAACTAATTTACTTCTCATCCCACTTCAATATGTTAAGACAGAACACAACCCTATGCATAAATGTGGCTGTTACATCATGGCAAGCAGACCTACTGCAAAACTGAACTTCTGCCTTCTTGTTTCCTAATCCTTGAGCTTCTTGTATTCATTATTTCTCCCTCCTTTCCTTATCTACCCGTCCACCTGTCTCACACCTTCTCACTGCTCCTTTTCTCCTACACTTACTTTACTGCTCTTCTCCTTTTCCTATGCACAAATATGTACCACATACACACATACACACACACACTAAGCCCTGCTGAGGTGTCCCTACAGCCCAGAGAATGAGCGAGAAAGAGAGAGAGAGGGGAGAGAGGAGCAGTCGCCTCACAAGAGCAGACCTCATAAAACTCCCTGTCACTTTGACTAATTTGTTAGTCTTGTCTCACTGTGTCAAATCGTCATCCCCCCTTCCCCCGATGCACCTCTACCCTGACTACCTCTGTCCTTCTTTCCATCCCCCCCATATTCACGGGAAGATGAGGGAGGGAGATAGGGAGGAAAAAAAGGGGGCAATAAATGTAATATAGTGCGCTGGCCATTGGTTGCGGTGATCTACACAGCAATCCATCTACAGTCAGAGGAAGAACAGAGGCTTTATGGAGCAGAGGATAACATGATGGCTCGATTTCTCATCCACTTTCTGTCTCTGTCTGCCTCTGTCCCACCTCTAGATGAGGCCTGCTGGGCACCGGTGGAGTAAAAATTAAAAGTGGAAAGGGAGAATAGGAATATTATGAATGCAGGCTGGGCTACAGTCCCCTAAATTAGATTGGGTTGGACCGGGCCAAGCAGGGCGGGGTGGTATAGATTGGTTCAGATGTTCAGCTAGACCTCTCAGAGGACTGAGAAGCCAATGCCGGATTCATAGAGATAAATTAAAAGTCAAAACCCTGCTCCAGGGGGGAATCAATTGCCAGGTAATTATGGAGAACGGGACAGAGATTACAGAGACAAAACACAAACACAGAGATGCTCCCCTATGACGCTGCAGCATCACACCAGGGAATAGTGTGTTAGCTGGATAGGAGCACCATGTTTTTTTTTTTTTTTGCTGTTGCTGCCCCCTCTCCTTGCCAAACCGACCCCCAGTACCTCATCTTTAAATAGGAGCTTGGGCTTGGAGCTAAAAATAGGCCGCATTTTCACCGCCAGCCACCCTCTGCTGAGCTGTCAGCGCCCCTTCTCCCTCTTCTTCATAGTGAGGCAGACACAGCCCTCCTTCATGTGTTTTCGAGGGAGACAGGCAGTGTGTGATCACTCCAGTTCTAACCCATCTCCTCCAACACACACCGCAGGCCCAACCTCTCCTGACTTGCTGGCCTCACAGGGAGCGCCGCTGTGAACTTGCACACCAATTTGAGAGAGAGACTCATTCCCGCTGCGCTGGCCCTGTTTCTCTTCCACACAGAAATGAGGGGCAGGATGTCCTGACATGTGAGTGATGAGTGATGGAAGCAGTAATTTGGGCTGGTACAGTACAGGCTGTACAAGATCTGGGAGCTCGCTTGCCTGTGAGATAGGTCTACAGTGAGATAATTGTATTGCAAAATGCAGTATACTTTTTATTCAAGGTGAGAAAAAAGAAAACATTACCTGAATGTACTATATGAACTCAATTTGGACAAGTGTCATTCTATCAAGGAATTTTGTCTGTTGTTTTCATTTACTAGTTTCCTTTTTTTAGTATTATACAGCTTGGAAATGTTTTATTTTTAATTGAATATCAAAAACAAGCAAACAAATAAACAAAAACACAGTAAAGCCATTACAAGCTTACTGTGACTCTTTAAATTAATTGTCAAAAATGTCAGCTTACTTCAATGAAACGGTAGAATACTCTTAATTCCCCAAACCACCAAAGACACTGATAATAATGACAGATCAGGGCAGTTACAGTGGCTTCACAATGGGTCTTAGTGTCTGTATATATTTCCTTGGTTTGTTGGCTCTTTAAGAAAAGCTAGTCTGCATTAAACATCTTTAATTAGGCTTAAAAGGCTATAAATGGCATCAACAGCTCCAATGAATTCACTGACAGCTAAACTGCTGAATGATAATGAGAGACATCAAACAATGAATGGCTTATCGAGAGAATGGTACCTGGTTGAGAACTAACTGTATCTGATATGTGAGATAAAATGAAACAAGCTGAGATAAAAAAAAAAAAAACAACAAAGAGAAAATAATAGTTTTGGGGGGGTATTTGTAACATTTCACAGTGAAGATGGTCTACATCAGTACTTCTTTCCTAGTTGTCTGTAACATTTCACTGTGAATTCTACATCATGGCTTTTGGATAAAATGTGCTCAGTTTGTTTAGCTTTTATGAAAAATCTGACAGCTGTTAGAAGTTCACAGTTCTCATTCCAGAAATCCCTTATGGCCAGATTTCCATGACTTCTCTTCTTCTCTTTTAAATCACAGGGTTACAACGGGGTGAAGGCTGGTTCTGTAAAAGCAGCTAAGATTTCAACTTTTATTCATTCCAAATTGCAACAGAGTTACAGCTGATATGAACAAAATGATGTAGTAAAGCATAATCATGGGTGAAATAGTTTTATTTAAATTTTGTTATTTGTTAAAAAAAAAAAAACAAGACACTTCCCCAATTCTCTAGGGAAAGTGACGTAAACTGGATAATATTAGAAATAGACAGTTTATGCAGGGCTCAAACAGTGTTATGCTCAATCACAGTTTTGGCAGTAATGGTTTTGTTGTTGCCTGTAGATGCACCTAAATCAGTTTATTAAATGCCTAAGTCAAACATAATGAGTGCAGTAAAGTTTACACTTTTACTTTTTTCAGTTTTCAGAACTGTTAAAACAGCAATTTGTTTCTAATTGTAACTTAATTGTTATAAAAGAGATCAGTGTCCATTTCACAATGAAACCATACATTATTACAGATGAAAGAAATTAGTAACCAGACGTTTAATATCTCTATTAATATAAACGTCTACTGTATATCTGTGTCTTTGCCACTCTGCACCTCCTTTCTACTTAGAAAAACTGGTCTAGACTCTCTCCATTTGGTGAGGCATATTCGTCATGTGCCACTGTGATTTGCAGAGCTTTGAAAGTTATGAGATGAGCAATGTGACTGGCTGGGAAGATAATGATTCATCACCACACCCTCCCATTAATATCCCACTTCGCCCAACACGATGAGTGTGGATGCTCAGTGAAGAACAAAAAATAGCAGCTGCACTCAGATACGCCTTCATTGTGCATCATGCATGTATGAAGCAGTTACTGCACTGATTGTTGTAAATGTGCAGTTAAAATAGGGCCCAATATGTCAAAATTCATTTTTATTACAACCGTGTTAAACCATCCTTTGGAAATATATTTCATTCCTTTATAATGCATTTAGCTCAGTCTTTTTCTGAGTGACTTGACATTTATTGCATCAGCAGCACTTAAAGGATGTTTTGTGTGTTAGCCCAGTGCTCACTTTACAAAAAAAAAATTACTGAGAAGACTTCAGAATTATCTGCATCCCCAGCAGGCAGTTCTTTCTAGAGCGCAAATGGCTACAGCATATATGTTAAATAATCATGGTAGAATAGCATATCACAAAAAATCTGAAGTACTAAGTAATCCTAAAATGTGATAATTAGTTGCAGTAATACATGCATGCTGTTCCAGACCTGTTTAGTATATTATATAGAAGGTAGTCATGAACATGGAGTGAGAAAAAATGAGTGCATTTCAACTTGTAGATCAGGAATTTCTCACAAGTGTAATTTATTCTGTCCATTTCATCTTTGGATCACTAAGTTAATCTTCATGCTAATTATCTATAAAACAAGGAAGCTGTGTAAGTTAAAAGGATTCAGCAGTAGAGGAATACTTACTGTATTTAGTTTTTCAAAAGCGAGCCCTAAATTTCTAGAATCATATGACAACAAGCGACCTACTCTCCCTTTCATGCAAAGCCCCATGCTGCCCCTCTGTCTACTTGTCCTGAGGCTGGCCGAACCATCACTCAGGTTTTTATGCCACAACCACCATAGCATCAGGACTCATGCACTCAGAAAATCAGACCAAACCAAATTATGATGAATGAAAAAGAAAAAAAAACAGAGATTACTGGACAAAACTAGCAAAATCCCAGAACAAAATGGAAAGATACACGGCCTTAAACAGACTACACTGTGGCAACTACTTGACCACGGTGTCTCATTCAAAACTGAAAACACTAAGTAAAGACTGAGTGAGCACAACCTTGCAGTGGAAGTAGGGCTATAAAGACAGACCTGGCTGCGCTGAGAGGAGAGGTTGTGTTCTTTCTGTGATCAAGGAAGTAGAGACAGAGTTGCACTTCATAACTCACTGCAACCAATATCAAAGTCTTAAAGACCAATATTTTGCAAAAATAATACAAATATTCCCAGAGGGCCTCTATCTAAGTGAGTCAGAGATGCCCTTTTGTATTGTTATTGTTTATTTTGTTTATTTATGTTTATTATGATTGTACAGTTTGTGTTAATAGGCTTTGGCAATGTTGTACTGTATGCAATAAAGACACTTGAATTGAATTGTGTCTGGTAGATAGCATTTCTCCTTGCTTGCTTTGTGAGCAGTGGTATTCACAAAGCACGGTCAAAGGCCAGTGCTGTCCTTGTCGCTCTTCCTCTCCACTGCACTGTTATCAATCAGACACACTAGCCAGAGACAGATGGACTCAAATGCATGCACACACAAACACATACTACACACACACACACACACACACACACACACACACACAGGCATACACTCTGAAACTTACACACATTATTGGAAAATGTAAGCAAGTTGCTCTCTTCCACACTGTTGGTTTTCCACCCCTCCGCTACTTCAGCTGACTTTTATTCATCATAACAGAATGAAAAATATAGATTTGCCCCTGGAGATAAAGAAGAAAAAGAGAAAATGAAAAAAATGAATGTATAGACATGAAGGAAATAGAGCATGAAGGAGGGGGGAAATATGGAGAGGAGAAAAAAAGCAAGTGAAAGAAAGAAAGACAGAAAAAGGGAGAGATGAGGAGAAAGAGAGATGGCCTCTCCAAGTGCAGCAGCACACAGGCACCGAGCTGTGAGTTCCCAGGCAAGACAGCATGAGCTGCCTATTTGTCAGCATTGATCAACCCATTAAGGGGCTGTGGTGGGAAGCATATTGGTTTTGGAGGCCAAAGGGGCAGAGAGAGACAAAGATAAAGGAAGACGGGGGGCTGTTGAACTCCTTTCAGCCTCGGCAGCCACACGTCTGTCGGATGAAAAAGCCTGTAGTCTTCCTCTCCAATGTCTATGCAGTTCATTTTGCAAGGCCCAACGGGAAGGTAGTAGATGTCATTTGTCTTACAGCATCTCTGGAGGCTCCACTGTATGTGTTATCTTAGCTTTCTGCTGCTGCAATGCTAATACAAACTAGCTAGCTTCTCAGACAGACAGAATGTCACTTGTCCTCTTCTTCAGTGTGTGTATGTGTGTGCGCAAAGAGTGGGTGGTGGGGTGGGGGTGGGTCCTGGCCCAAGGGGAAAGCAGGCTGCCTCTTCGCCCAGCCTCTGATGAATTCATATAATTAACTCTGCCTTGATCTGTTGGCTAATCCTGCACTCAGTAATAAGGGATTAAAATGTCACCTAAGCCACCTGCTGTTACTGAGCCCCAAGACTTTTTGTGCCTTGTGTGTGTGTGTGTGTGTGTGTGTGTGTGTGTGTGTGTGTGTGTGTGAGAGAGAGAGAGAGAGAGAGAGAGAGAGGGAGAGAGGATAAAAGTAAAGTGAATTTAAAGATTTCTGTGGAGTAAGCTTGTGTGCTAGAAACATGCCCTGTTTGCATGAGAATTTATGTAGAGGACACTATAAAGTGGCTCAGAAAAGTAGACAACTACTGCCATATGCATGTGCAGATACTCACAGCTCCATAGTTTGGCATCAAGATGAACTTCATAATTTGGCAGGAAGCTGGAGCAGAAGTTGCAGCAGACTCGCTCTGAAAACTCATTGTCACAGTCACTGAAAAGGGACATGAAAGTGGGACATGGTGGAAGGTGGGAGTTGAGAAATCTTTTTTTTCCTCCCTTCTTACTATGACCTCCTTGGACCAAGTAAAGAAAAAAAGAAGAAAGAAAGGAGTGCCAATTGGTTGGCTAACAGCCTGCAGACCATCGGCCAGCTTTCCTTGCTTCCCTCCACTCAGTTGCCTAGCAACCCAAAGTGTACTTTTGGGTTGTCTAATGACTCTTGTTGCTGCAGTGGCTCAGGGGCTACTAATGAAGCCTCCTGACCAATCGTTGCCGTTTAAGACCTGGAAGCTGACTGATCACTGTTCAGGGATCTGGGGACTTCAGGCTACCCTAAACCTCTTATGTGAGACAAATTCTGCCCCCAACCTTAGCTGCCGTCAAGACACACTGTCATACACACTTACAATATGTACACAAAACACACCTCCACTTACTGCTTACAATGCTCCAACTGACCTAAATTCTCTCAACTGCGCACTCCGATACATCAATGCTGCACACCACCTGTACTTTACCTAAGACTCACATGTAAACATACTCAGTGCAATATTGATGGCTGTTATACAGCCAGAAATAGTAGAAAAGAAACTGATTTTGTCTGCCTGTTTAAGACCATACAAGGTTTATCATAATAATGATGTTAAGAGTCTCTTTCAGCCCTTGACCCACACTACAAACAAAAAACAATCCTCCATCCTCCCAGAGCCCCAGTGAGCCAACTTCTGACAGAGTAATAGCTGTAGAGGAAGCATCTGGAATACCAACCCCTCGTGAATTCCCATCAGAATACTAGTGACTTTCTCTTCATCTTCATTTTTTTTTCAAAGAAGTACAAGTCACCTCTGCTTTTGCTTTAAATGTGATCTAGTAGAATCATGCTGTTGTCTGTATTTTTTAGTGACGAACAGTGAGTCAACAGGTCATTGTCTCAGTGATGCTTCATCTTATCAGAGACTGACTGCTGTGGAAATGGAGTATACAGTATGACCTTTGTATTTCAGTACATGCATTGAAATTACAATATAGGAGAATATCTGTGAACAAAATGGTTAATCTGGTTGGAGACAACTTAATTCTTTAGTTTATTGTCTGTAAAGACAAACAATATCAATGTTGCCTAACAAAAAACATGATGTATGATTTATATTTAGCTCTTTGTCTTTAGTTTTTACATAAAAAGATTTAGAAATTGTGTGGAGATACATCAGAATCTGTGTATAGGTCCATTTGTATGGGTGTGATAGCTCCTGTATCTATATTTGTGAGTGTGCATAGGGCTTCATGTGCTTGTCTCTGTGAAGCGTCCATCATCCCTCTAAGCTTTATTCTGGTGTCACAGCATATTGCTAGGTGAGTACATTACATCCCCAGGGTGTCACCATGTATACACATGTCTATACATGTCCACCAGTCTTAGGTCTATATTTGGTTGTGGTCCGGGCTCATGTCAACTGCTGTCAAGCACTGCATTGCCTGAGGGCCCAACACCCACTGTGTTGCCCTAGCTGACTGATCTGAGTGGGCAGTACCTTGTGCCATTCACTGGTATTCACATGTTGTCCACATGGCCTAGTTAGAATGGTAGGCCCACCGCCGACTGAAGCCAGAAAAACACAATGCCAAAATAAAACACAATGCCAAATATGACATGCGTGGGTAGCTTCAATAAGCAAGGGTCTTCGAGGGTGGCTCTTAACACCCACCCTTTCACAGAGGAAAGAGGGAATATTATTCCTACTTCAGAGAAGGCACAAGATCGAGTGATTTTGTGTTTTCATATTCAAACTCCAGGGAGTGAGAAAAAAACAAAACCATAGACAGGGGAGCAAAAAGAACCAGGGGAGTTTTTATTCACGGCAGGCAGTTTTTAAAAGGGTTTTTTTTAATGTTAGCTTGGCGATGTTTTGCTTTCACCTCACTATGAAATGGATCTTCAAAGGCTGTTTATCGATTCCCTACTGTTAACCTTTCACAACGCTGTTCGGTGGCTCTCAATAGCCTCCGGGAGGAGGAGGCTGGGGCAGGGTGGGGTTGGCTGACCACACCAGTGGCATATTGGCCATGAGTTGCAAAAGGGCTTCTGGGTAGAGAGGCAAGAGAGGTGGAACGGATGGAGGCAGCAAAAGAGGGATTGCTGAGGGTCAGGGATGAGCAGGATATAGCTGGTGACTGGGAGTCTGGAGCCAGGAGGGGACAGGAAGAGCAAGGGCCAGCCAGAAAGGACCTCTCCCTGTGGGGCTGGGAGTGGCTGATGTAATGGCATTAATCTCCAAGTGCCATCTGACACCCAGTGTGGCTCCGTCATTGAAAACTGCTAATTCTGCTGAACTGTGAGGGGAATTCAGGCATCTCTGGAGGCAGTGCCCTGGATTAATTAAACACGCTGGCATGGAGCACTGCACAGATTTATCTCTTTTACGGCATCGTCACTGTTTGATTTTTGTGTTTAGCTCGCAGAGCAGGACAAACTCAGGATATTAACACCAGGAACACTGCCACATTTCACTTGTTCTCTTCCCACTCTGTATATTGTAGCAGTTGCTCCTCTAGCTGCATGCTAACCTGGGATTTCCCTTCTCTTCTTTCTCTCTATTCCTTTCTCTCTCTCTCTTTCTCTCCAGATGAACCGGCCCATCCAGGTGAAGCCAGCCGACAGCGAAGGACGAGGAGGTAATTAACCTTCTCCTGGTCTCCACTGCACACCCACCTTAAAAAAACACACGCGCGCGCGTGCAAACACACAAATACACTGGAACAGCACACATGCAATCCTTAATATTCCACTCTCACTTGAGACACACTGGGAGTTAGTAGACCAGCCATAATATAGGTCACTTGCTTCTATTGACTTCCCATCTGTGCCAGCAGAGGGGCTGTCTCAGGTTCACAGTCACTGGGAGCGGTTCAAAGACAAGACAGAGAGACATGGTAGAAAGAAAGAGATAGAGAAAGGATGTAAAGGAATGGGGAGTGGAGGATCTCCATCCCTCAATGTCCACAGAGTCATAGTCAAGCCTGCTTACAGATAAGAGGCTGTGGAATACACCCTAGACATACACACAGATAACCACAAACAAAAAGTAAGAGAAAACAGCTCAGAGTTACACATAGAGACTATCAATTTGACTGAATGTATTAATTCATCACTGAATGAAGAGAAAAGACTGTAAGTGGAAGTGCGACATATCATTATTTAAGGAGTTTGGAGCTCCTTTGTGGTATACATGGTATCTGTTTTTGCAGCTAATTGGTTGTTTTACCTACCTATCTTAAAAATTAAAAAAATAATACTACTGTGATACGATTACATTGGAATCATGTAGCTGATTGTTGAATCTTCTGAAAGTAATCTCAGTCAGATTCAGTGTGATTCAATGTGTGATGTGAACTGAACTCCACTGACTGGATCTGGATCAACAGGTGCAGCTCTACAAGTCAAATTAGATCACTTATATTTGGGTGTGAGGGGGGGGGGGGGTTGTTCAGAGATTAAAATATTCAATTTTGCTTTGATGTTGCGCTGATTCTCTTACACAGCCTCCTCCCTCAGACTGACTGACATGCTGATTGACATGATCATTCTGAAGCATTTGTGACTAACATCTCTGAGGTTAATGCAGATTAAGCCAGTTAAAGATTTACATGGGTGGAATTAGATGTAATTGAACCGGTCTGTGTCTGCCCGGAGCTTGCCTTTTCAGAGGGGTGATTTAGACTGCCTAGGTCAGATTAGACTGAGCCACTTCGCTGATTTATGTGGTCAAGTGTGAATCAGATGGCCCGTTTCTATTGCTACACACACCCCCATGTAGATCTTATTTTTGTCATGGCGGCACTTTAATTAACGGCCATCTAAAAACAGGCAAAGTCTGACCGACAAGGCCTGGGCGAGAGCCAATCGGCATTCTCACCAAGATAAATTGGATCTCTGGGCTTAAGAGGGGAGGATGGATGGGTCCCAATATCAATTACTACCCTTTTTCAGCAGAAAGAGAAGGGAGAGGAACAGGCAGTGTGAATGAAATACAGAGGGCTCTTAGGCTGGCACAGCCCCTGCTAGTCTGTCAGATGAACTTTCTATATGGGAGGACAGGGTAGAACGCAGCACAGAATGAAATAAGACCAAGCAGACAGGCCCCAACAGAGATATTGAGCGTTAATGGCAACAGGAAGTCAGCAGACAAGCCAGGGAAGTAAACCACAGTCGCGGCTGACAATGAAATGAGATTTACTATGAAGGCCTGTGGTTAAAGGAAAATAGACAGCCCAGCAAGGGCTGACTAAGGGGAAGAACGTAGCGAGGGATTCACTTCTGGAAGGCTGAGGACCAGACAGTGCACCAATCCCAGTGGGACCTCTAGATTGTCAAACCCAGGGCCGAACTGGGACATTTGCACCTCTAGAATGGAGTCACATTTATCACTACCAAGACATCGGCAATTATCTGTCATGGGAAGTTGTGCAGGGGTCTCGATTACGTGCCTGTGCAGGCATTAGGGCCCATTATTCCATTTAGAGACTCCAGTAGCCCCTCTTTTGTTCACACTGTCCCTGAGAGATGTCCTCTCTCTGGGGATATGGGAGTGTCAGGAGGAGAAGTAAAACTGGAGCTCAGAAAATGACTCGGTTCGGGTCCCGGTGCAAGCACAATCCTAACGCTTGGCTGCCATTATGGATCACAGAGCTGATTCTCTAGCTGTCTATTATAATGACTCATGTTTTCTTTTATTTTTTCCTTGGATTATTGAGAAAGAAAGGAGCATAGGAGGGGAGCTTCATAGCATTTAAATCTATTTCTGTTCCATGAGTCATCCGACCTCTTCCCACAAAGTCTGTATTTATCTGATGTGCTTTACACCCCTTTTTTCTGCCCAATTCTACGAAGCCGTGAATTTAACTCAGAGATATTGAGACACAATCGAGGCATGGGTCTTCTTCTCACTCGCTCAGTAGACAGTGCAGGGAGAGACACCCTACTATATCTCCACTTAAAACATAAGCAATTTGTTCCAATCCAAAAAGAGCAAAAATGAGGAAAAGTAGACTCCTCTTGCTCTCTCCACTGCTGTCTTTCTTTCTCTGTCTCGTTGGTACTGCAGTGCAAAGGGAGAGATGAAGCAAGTGATAGAGAAAGAGAAGTACAAGGACCATGGAGGAATGTGGGAGAGTGAGAGATGGAAGACAAAAAGAGTGAAAGGGGAAGAGACGACAGGATGAGAAAGTTAACGGAGGGTGATGGAGGCAGCTGAGTGAATCTCAGCAGTAAATCATCTCAGAGCCGCGCCATCCCTATCTCCTACTCGCCTCGCCAGGAATCTTTTTCCCCCTGACCTTGTCTGCCGCTGTGTCTGTGAAGAAAAGATGGGGCCAGATTATCTATGATTGGAGATGGTCATTATCTAAACACAATCTTGGAGCCAGGTCCCACTCCTCTAGCCACTGCTGTGAGACTGGAGACCACACTGATGAGAAGAGAGATGATGGGTCAGCCAGCAACACCCTCTCCTTTTATTAACTCTGATAAGATGGTTTCAACACTCTCCCGAAATGCTCAGCAACCTCCATCAACATTGACTTTTTCACAATGTGCCACTCTGCATTTGTCTGCACAGTCTCCTTACACTACTTGTTTATTAGCTCCTCGTACTTTGGTTTTATTGGATACTTATACAGTGCCAGGAGCATTGCAATGCCTGTATTTGATACTCAGCGGCCCTGTGTGAGCCTTTTTAATATCTTGTCTTTGCCTTTTGTCTGTCTGGCTGAAGGGAGTCTTTGTGAATGGGTCGTGTTTGTCCTTGCCAACCTGCTGCTCTTCAAAAGGTTGACCCCAGTCAGCCAGTGGAGAGATTGACAGGACCTTAAGATGTTGCGCACTGTGCTGTCATGCCCCACCCCAGCAGGTAGGGAAGAGTGAGGGCTGCTGGCTGGCTCAGTCTGGCAGGCCACAGGGGAGGGGCTGTCTGGAGGCACCTCACGCCCACAGAGTAGCGCGCTCCACTTTACATGCAAATGAAGCCAAAAGATCCCTCTGTGCCCCTGGACACGATTGTGCAAAACTCTGAAAAGTCGAGAAAACCCTGGCAGCGGTTCATATGCTGAGAAATACACCGAGACACACGGAGACATGGAGACATACGGTCAGACAAAAGAAAGCAGGGATTTCCATCAATGACCATTGCAGGGTATTAATTAAAGGTTTGTGAGGCATTGATTTAAATTACTTTCTTTCCAGAGCTACATGACTGGGCCTTGCTATTAGAGAAGATGAGAGAAAGAGACAAAAACTGCAACAGGCAATTTCTCACAAGTTTCCCCAAATGTTTTGTGTTGGTTTTTGATCATGCACACCAGAAGGTTTAAAGCTCCCCTCCCACTCCCCTGGGTAAATGGATGTGACAGCTCTAGTGGTATGAGTAATGCATTTACAAACACGAAGCCTGTATCCTCTCATCGTGCCTGATACACTGACAATTTGAATGTTTGTTCTCCTCTGATTATTCCATTTACCACCTCACTATACTGGATAATCCACTTGCATACATCAGATTGGGACCAGCAGCAGAGAGGTTTACTGTGTGGTTGCATATCATTTCCATTGTAGCTCAGTAGGAACTACACAGGAGATAGAAGTAGAATGGGGCTATTTAAGTAGTTGAATGTGTGTAAAGGCAAAAGGAGGGCTTATGGGGGTTGAGGAATATGGCTGAACAGATACTGTACTTTCTGCAGGTTGTTGCACAATTAACTCCATACATTACATTTTCTACATTAACTTCAACACTATACTTGAACGGAGCATACTGACACCGAATTATACATCACATTTATACATCAATTTCACTTTCCTGGGTATCAAATTGGCTAGCCTGAACCTTTATCCCACTGTCCATACAGGCAGAAATTATGTAAAGTGACAAAAAAATCCAGAAAACTGCAAAATTAGTCATCAAAACCATCAACAGTCTGTGTAATGGTCTGTTCTCTCTGGGCGAATTCCCTTGCTAGAAAGACGTTTTTTGATTGTTTTGATTTGATTTTTGAGGGTTTTTTTAAAGGTGTTTCCATATGTCTTTAATGGAAACCTTTCGGTCATCATTTTCAGTCACTGGCAAGCAAGTAAGTCCCTCACTCATTCACCAGCATCACCATATATTTGTGATATGCTCTTGCAATCAATTTTTGCAACTCTTGTTAAGTCCCATAACTCGCCATTTAAATGTAAAAATTTATTGATCCCTAAGATTAAATTCTATTTGTTGATATGTGGGAATGTATTCTCTTTTGTTTGTTTTTTGCGTTTCTTTTCCAAAATCAACCCATTTATTATTTAATTTTATTTATTACTTACTATATATATATATATATATATATATATATATATATATATATATATATATATACCAAGGTGATGCACTATCCCTACTGCTGTTTTGCATATATATATATATATATATATATATATAAACAGACACTTGTATGACAAATAAAGAATGTCAGATGTAATGATGTAAACTTAAAATGCCCATTATCTAAAAAAAGCAAATAGCACCTTTTGATTCGAAACGGACTCCTGTAGCCTTCACACAATTGGGGGGCATACAGGAGATAATGAAAAACAAAGCCCAACTCAATATTAAAAAGCTGTTTCCAACATTTTATGCACCCGAGCTATATGCCTACATGTGTGAGCGTGTCTGGTGGCAGGCCTCCTAGGCAGCAGCATACCAGCATCAGGCTTTTCTAATGAGTCCATAAGAAGCACAACTTCTCTGTTGTGCTGGCTGGAACATTACTCTGCATTTGAAATGCACCCAGCGGCCTAGCAGGCATCTTTTATCGTTGGATGCAGCTGTCCATGCTTTCTGAACACTTACTACTACCAAGCTTCCCTGACTATTGCCAGCAGGCAATAAGTGATAGAATCATGAAAAAAAGAGAAATATTTACCACGACACAGGAGCAGAAAAGTAATTCTTTAAAGAGAATATTCCCATTATTGGCAAACAAAAGCAGAAACTTTTGAAAAGTAGACTTCACAGCAACTGAGTCTTTGCCTGGAGAAAAAGAGCAGGGTGAGGGATAACAATAAAGGGTAAAAAGAAAGATTCAGAGAGCAATAGAGAGACAAAAGAAGAGGAGAGCAATGGAAAAGCACAATCTATATGCATATACAGTACTGCAGCCTACAACACAAGTAGCACTTTATTCCAGAGAGAGAAGCATCAATCTTGACAGCATATGGCGTCTGTGCAAAATCCATTAATTTTTAATATACCAGGGCTGAAATGAAAAGGCTTCCTGAGACAAGCAATTGTCAGATGTCAGTAGTGTTTTGATAACTTTTTTGATCTCCTTTTTTATTTGCATTCATAAAATGGGGCTGTCCACATGCCACCTCAGTTTGGACATGGCTGCAGACTGACATGGAGCCATTTTCCACTCAATTGCTTCCACCTTCAGTTGCAAGATGAGGCACTTGGTAGAAACAAAATAAGACGTGTGGATGACAGTGTGTGTGAGAGTGAGCATGCACTGGCTGAGGCCTGAAATAAAACTAAACATGGCACATGTATCTTTGGATCTGCTAATTACATTTTTTAAGTAAACAGCATAAATGTTCCTGAGGTTCATTAATTAATTAATGTTGTTTTAGGATGCAGAGGTACAAAATAGAAATCTAACTGTACCACACACGCACATACTGTTATTTTATAGTAGTGGCAAGGTTTTAAAGCACAGATTACAAAGGTCTCTTCAGTGTAGAGCAGAGAAGTGCTGTAGAGCTCAAATGTTCTCCAGCTCTATGGCTCAGCCCTGTTAAAGGGATAAGATGAGCCCTTCTCAATGAGAGATAAGTACATAGAGGTCAAACAGTCAGCTCAGTGAGTTTTGTCATACTTCTATATCCTCACTCAGTTCCATAGGAAGGTCTTCACCCCTCTTAATGCAAATACATGACAGTACTTGAGAGGAGTATGCTTTTTTTTGTTCCTCTCCTCACTTTTAATGGATTACTTTTTGGAGTCATCTCCTTGTGCGGAGGCTACATTACTAGATATTTATTCATATTCATAAAATGCCAATTTAAAGCTTGCAAGTGGCCATAAGAGATGAGCGGGAACTTGCAAAATCCAATAAGAGCTGCTGGTGGAGACAGGTGTAAAGTGGACTAATTAATAGCAATCCATACTCTGGCCAGGGCATGCAGTGGGCCGACTGAGACACTCTTAGGTCAGGCAATGAAAAGATAGCAGCTCCAAATTCATTTTCTCACTGTGGCTCTCCCAAAGGAAGACTCCGAAGTACACTCACACTTCCTTTAATGCCTTCACTGGGGTGTAATTTATTTTTGCGTTCGCCAGCACATTTGGAAAGTTCATTACCTCGCTCATGGCTTGTTAATTAGCCTTGTAAAGCCGCCATTAGATCTCCTCAGGCCAGGACCGAGATGAGACTTTTGTCCCAAAACATTAACACACTGCAGGAGGCCTGTAAAACTGCACTCTGTCCATTTAAGTTGTAACAGTGACAACTCAGTGAAAATCTGAATGATGGAGGGACAGTCATGGCAAAGTCACATGTGCTCCGGACAAACTGTGGCCTTGCTTCATGTTTCGCCTTTGCTGCCATGTGCAGGGGTCAAGCTCATTTCTCACTAGCACCTGTTCAGGGCTGACTTTACAGCTACACAGCTCCTCCACTGATGCCCAATAACCAGCTAGATGTCTGTCCTCCTGTCAGTCTTTACTGAATCCTAGTCGACAGTATAAATGGATGTCTCCACGGTGATCTCCTCAGGGTTCTCCCTCACTTCCAACTCTGAAGCTCCAAGAGAGGAGAAACATTAATGAGCAGTTGTACCAGGCTCAGCTGGTGGGTTTGGAAAATCCTGCTGTGTGAGGCGTGACTACAGGAACATGGACTGACACTACAGCTACAGCACCAGCAGTAGAGACCAGGAACCATGGCCTTATTGATTATGCAGGTGCTCATTTGTGTGGCCAAGCGGGTAGCAGGCACGTGTCTCATTTGAACTTTACAGAAATGGAACAAGATCCGATTTCCCCGCTGCAAAAAGGAAGCCCTGGTGTTTTATTTTTAGAACAGCTGCATCTAATGGGGCCTGGCAGGTACAGGAGGCGTCACATCTGTCGAGGCCCAGGTGATGCTCTCGCCCTCCACTCCTCCCCACTCTTCGCCCGCTCCCTACTAGTCAAATGACTCACACTGAAGATCAACAGTGTCATTTCCAATAAACTCCTCTTCCTCTTCCTGCCACTTTCCATCAGTTCTGGCGATGGGTTCTTGCTAGTAGCCATTTCATTCCACAACAGAACGGAATAGGGGATGCATAATGTAAAAGATGTAAAGAAGATGAATACTCTGTCTAATGCCAGAACACTGGGAAGATTAATTAGAAAAATCCAGCTGTCTGACTGGCTGAAATTTAGTGGTATAGAGTCCATACATCTGAGCCAGAGTGCCCCCCTCTGGAGCACATGTGGCAACCATGTCATGCAGTAGCAGTCAAGATATTGGTGTAGGTGGAGCTGCCCTTCAAATTTAATGAGGAGGAACACTGCAAATTTTACTTGTTCAGCATTGGTTGGGAAATTGGGAAAAGTCAGCACTCAACATCAACCTAGATGTTGAATCACACCAGATTCAGCCGACATTTAAATTGTAAAATATTCCCTGTTTTATAACTTTTACTTTTCATTTAAACTTTACCTAGTTTACAAAAGACTGTAATTTTACAGTCTGGAATACAGCCTTGACATTTTCATGATTCATACGCATTTGTTTTAAGATGCAGTCACATAAGTCACATATCTGTGTTTTTGTATAGAATTAGTCCCCATCACATGGCCAGTACTGGCAGAAGATGTCACAAATTTCTGGCACACACCCCATGCTTCCACGCAATTGTTTCACCCCTCCTGATGTTAAAAACATAGAATAATTTATTCACAATAGTCGGACGTAAGCTAACTAATTTAAGAGATTTAACAAAAATATTTAGTCAGGAGATCACGTAACACAATATAAACTACCCACTGTAATGCTTCGCTATTCTTTCATTTTGAGACATGAGAACCATACCTTGTAGCTTTCATGTTTGAAATGTTTTGCAATGCTTTGTGTAAAACCCTGATCCATCACTGGGCTGAGAAAGAAATAGGTTGTGATCTCGGTTATTGTGGTTGTGTTGTGATGCAAGGCAGAAAAAAAATCTCATTTACCCTTTTACGTGTATATAGCCTATAAAGAGTAATGCATTGTGTGCACAAAATTGTAGGAAGACAAATTCTTTCTCTGAATTGCACTCTGTGAATCTGGCTTAATTCTAATTTGTATTTGTTGTAATGGTTGAAGTTGAAAAATGACAAATCTACAAACCTTTGGCTCATAATTATCCACAAAAAACATTACACAGAAGAGCTTCATTCATTATTTCTGCTCAGCCAACATTGATCAATGCACAGAATGTTCGTTTTTTAAGTCTAATTGACGCATTATATTTGTTCCGTGACTAAGTTTTCAGAAGACATGTGAGTGGCCTATAACTTAAGCAGTAAGCAGAAAGTTGAACATGGTATGAATACACACACACACACACACACACACACACATATATATATATATATATATATATATATATATATATATATAAACATAGACTTTAATGAGGCACTTTTCTCAAGCTTATCATGTGCTGAAAATGTGTGAAGACCCTTAAAACTACTGAGGATATAATTCATCGCCCAGCAAGTAGCACCTTTAACACAAAGTTTACTCTTGCTTATTATAATACCTTTGGTGATAAGAAAATGTAATACTATGTTCTTATTCCATGTTCTCGTTCAACTCAGTGACTTAAGCATCCAGATGATCTAACAGTATGTCTACCTGAGCAAAATATCCCCGCTCTCTTTTTACATTTACCTGAAACCCACAGCGCTCCAAACATCGTCTGTATCAAACATCACTGTGGCAGACTTGAGTAGCTTACTGGCAACAGGAATATATCTCCCTCATACCAGGGCGGGGTGGCACACTACACAACAGTAAGATCAGCAACAACAATAACAACAACAACAGCAGCAGCAACAGAAACAGCGTAGGCTTAACACAGCAGACTGCTGATAAAAGGGTGGGTGGTTTGAGTTGTACAAGTTCCTCTCAGCTCAGCAGAACGGTGCCATCAGCTGTAGCATTTGTCTGTTTTCTCCTCTTTTCCACCCTCCCTCCTTCCCTCCCCCTTCCTCTCTTCCTATCCAGAAGACAGGAAGCTGTTTGTGGGAATGCTCGGCAAGCAGCAGAGCGAGGACGACGTCCGGCGGCTGTTCGAGACCTTCGGCCAGATCGAGGAGTGCACCGTCCTGCGAGGGCCTGATGGGGCCAGTAAGGGTCAGAGCCCACACACCTCCCACTCGTTTTCCCTTGTCTGTCCCTCTTCCTCCATCTGTCTGTCTGTACGTGTGCCGTCTCTCTTTCTCTTTCTGCTCTTTACATCTTAAGAGACATGCTTCACCCGCCATGCACTCACTGACATCGTCTGCGATCCACTCCACTCCTGAATAACTCATCCTCCCCTTCAGCCATTCTGTTTTTTTTTTTACCGCATCGTATGCGTCTCGCTTGCATTTCTTTCATACCTCATTGTCACCATGCTCAGACACCTCGTTTCTCTCACTTTTCTTTCCTCACTTTTTCTGCATTTCCATTCAATTTTTTGTTCTCACTCTACCTCCTAACTTCCTATGCCATCTCTTCATCACAGCAGCTCCTCTCACCCTGGGCTTGTACTCAACAAATACATCACACAACACCTTGTCTTTCTGCTTACCCCTCTCCTCCACCTCCTCCTCCTCTTCCTGTTATCTGAAAAGTGGAGGGGTGTAATCATGTTTGTTTCCCACACTCCCGTCATTCCTCCCCAGAGACACCATTGGACGATAATGTCCTACTTTAAATAAAGCAGCCTGGCTCTGGATTTGCTGCTGTCACTCACTGTGTGGCAAATTTGCCTGCATTCAGGAACAACTTACACATTCATGTCTGTGGCTTATGTGCTATCTAGTTAGTAGAGCATGGTCAAATTAAGGACAGCTGTGAAATGGGTGATGTAGGTGTGATTGTTCTGGGAGTGCGAGAGAGCCCTCCCCCCCTTATCATCCTTTGATGGGTCCATGTCTCACAGTCATATTTGTAGCGATAACGCCAGTGATATTGCTTGGAACCTCTGCCTTCCTTTCTCTCAGATGACTGTGATTTATTCTCCTATATGAAGCATCTGAATGTGTGAAAAGGCGAGGGAGAGGGGTTGATAATACACATGCCTTGTGAGTATATCAAAGAGAAAGGCTGGCTATACTGAACCACACAACTATCTGTGTCTACATCTGTTCCTCTCACTGTTAATCCCGGGTCTATTGCTCTGTGTCGCCCCAGTGGCCCACTACCTTTCTTTCTCCCTGGTTTGTTTCCTCTTTTGCTGTCTCTCCCTCTCTCTCTCTCTTCCTGTCCGCTCAGATGCCTCAAGCTGATTGACAGCACATGAAATGAAATAAGGCCGGTGCTGCTGTGTCAGACAGGAGCTAGTTTTCTCCCTCATTCGCACTTTCACTCCTTTTCACCCACCTGCACCCCAAACCTCAACTCTTTTTCTTTCTCTTCTTTTCACATGCCATATATTTCCTGTGTTGGTATTTGTCTCTATTATCACTGACTTGATCATTCTCTTTCTGCAAGTTTTGCTGCTATGAAATGGAAGACTGTAGAGGAGTGTTAACTATGAATGCTTCCACCAGACAAAGGTCTCATATATAGGTATCTGGTCCTATCACTGTGCAACAGTCCCACGCAATCATTACGGGATGTTACGGCAAATTATTTTGCCAGCCGCCTCGCTCGGGATGAGGTTCCTGTAATTTGAATGAGACAGACCTTGAAATTGACAGTGCTATCTGTTCCATGATGGAGGCTTAGTCCCCTGTTGATGTAAATTTATGCTACTCAGAAGCTTTTCAGCACCCCTCTTCACCCAATAAAAAGGCCGAGAAGTTTAACATCCATCTCTCTATGGCGCTGCTCCTCAAAGTACTTTCAAAGTGCAACACTTGCTGCCAGAGTTGAATAGAGCCCCGAATTGTCAGGAATAATAGAGAGATGGCTTTTAGGTCTATAATTAAGTTGTGTTATAAATGTCACCCATCCAGCAGGATGGAATTCATGCATACATATTATTACCCCAGGAATTCAAAAGGCAGTGCAGATCCTCTCGCTTGAAAGCAATACAATCTCTCTTTTTCCCTTTTCCCCAACTCATTCTGAGCCATCAAATTCAAAAACTCAAATGTGCACTATAATTTATGAGGCTGTAGCACTTCCAATTCTTTTGAGATGTTGTGCTTTGTGTTCCTTAACTTTTTTTCTTTTTTTTCGGTCAGGAAAAGCAAGGCTATAGCACTGATTTTTTGAGAAATTTAAGGACATTGTGTTTGACATGACTTTTCCAATGATGGTGTATACAAAGCCCTGCAGTTTTGAATGTCTTTCTAGTTGGGTAGAACTGCTAGGGTCACTGGGATCCTGGCACAATATCTGATAGCCTTGTTAGGGAACCAACAGCAAGTTATCTTGCCCTACAAAACCAAAAGGCTTTTGCGAGAACAAACTGCCCCTTATTATTTCAACTACAAAGGTTAAATGCGTTTGTTCCTTCAAAGACAGAGTTGCAGTCAAATGGCACACAGTAGGCCGACGCATTTCAGTTGGACAAATGAAGACCTTTCCTGGCTCTACCCGGAGGGGCGTTCAAGTGAAGTAAAAGGGTGCTAGAATGCTGTGACAGAATCAAAGGCTTCTTTGACTTATCTGTTTTCCTCTGTAGATCTATACAGCTTTGAGGACATTTGACAGTACAGAAAACACATGGCCTTTAGTACTCACCACATTTCTGCACACAACAGTTTCAACTGCTTATTATTTATTGTGTGGATGGAATGTGGATGGGAAGCCTTAGGTAAAGGTGGGAATTGTCCTCCATTGATTGTACACACACTGCATGGCCCTCAGTTCAATCTTTTTGATTCTGTCAGGAAATTATTAATTTGTTTGTCTGGAAAGCAAAGCTGACTCCTGAGATGTAGAAGTGAATGGGTCGCTGCCAGACACAGAACATCTCCTGAGTCTACCTATCAGTGTTTGTAATTTAAATGAATCATCACAACTCTTTTGGGAATGTAGAATGAATAAATGTATATGAGCATGTGTTACTGTTTTAAATAGATACCAGGAGTTCTCAATAAACCAGGGATTGAACTGAAGAAAAGTCTGTCTGGAGCTAAGACACTGGTGCTGCTCGATTAATGAAAAGGGGCAGAATTAATCCATGAGTTTGTTAATTAGGTATCTCTTGACTTAACACACGAGCTACCTGAAGGCAAGGATAAGAATAGAACATAACAGAATACCCTGTGCAGTCTATGACGACCATAAAGCTTAGAGAAATAGCTTCTGTTTAATTAAATGGCTTTTGGAAAATTACCACATTTCAGTTCCACTGTATTTCAGTTCACTAGCTTTCTCTTGATGTTATAGTACCTACACACTGATACACTATTTAATCATGTGGTTAAGATATATAAGCCTCCAAAACACATACTGTGCATTATTATGATCTACTTGACTCACTTTTAATGTCATTTGAAATATTAATGAAGTGAGGCTCCAGAACACTGACTGGCATTGATTTTTCCTTTTGAGCACTAACTACACAACAGATTTAAGATGATTTGAATGCCCCCCAAATCTGAAATTATATGTGAGCAAAGATTTGGTTAGATAGGCAGATTATAATACTATGCCTTTGTCATCATAATCTCTTTCATGAGTGACTGCACACAAATCACAATGTGTAAATATTAAACAGATTAATAATCACAAACAAGTCAGGATAGTAAATGCCTTGGCTCCATGCTCCAAAGTGGAGGGGGTGGAATTAGAAATGGGCGAGGGACAGGATGTTCCACGCAGCTAATGCCTTCACTACAATTAGACTGATTTATTCAGTTATGCGCTGAACACACAAATGACAGAATATATTTACAAACCAGATAACATGAAAACAATGGTAATGAATGGTGTTTTCCCCCCCATATTCAAGGCCATTTCCCTGATGTTGTGCCCCTCCCCTCTTTTTGTCTCTTTTTTTTATACAGGCTGTGCCTTTGTGAAATTCTCCAGCCACGCAGAAGCACAGGCCGCCATCAACAGCTTGCATGGTGGGCAGACCATGCCTGTAAGTAACACATTTTGAAACACACTCATAAAAAGTAATAAGAAAATTAACTTTAAAACCATTACTACTTATTTTGAAGTAGCTGCAACAGTACAAAGAGTATTTCAGAGGACAAAAACATACAAATAAACACAGAAAACATAACACAATATCTAAAACATATCAATATTATACATATATATACCTATTATACACACACAAACACACACACACACACACACACACACACACACACACACATATATAACAGTGTCTTATTTCATTTCAAAGTACCCAAACAATCTAAAGTCTCACGTACATTTTTCAGTGTGTTATCACACACAAAAGATTCCCACAGTCAGCATCTGCCACCTTACAGCGCACAGCTGCAAGCTCTGTATCTCTGTTTTTTCACTCAATATCCATTTCCTTCTCCAACTATTCAAACTACCTTTTCAGCAGAGAGATAGAGAGTGTTTACATTCACAGTCTTATAAAGATATGATTGCTTTGCACTGCACATGAATCCTTGAATGTGTCCTCAGGAGACATCATGCTGCATATGTCAATATGATGTTATTTATGTATAAAGGTTAGAATTGGAGTCACAGAATGAAATATAAAAAGAAATAAAACTATGCATATATAGTGCAGGCATAGTATGATATTGTACACATGAGTTTGACATTACACAGAAAAAATACAGAAGTTGAGAAAACCAGCTGCAGAGCCTAAACACAGCTTTTGCTACTGCTAAAAGCCAAATGCACACATGAGTCAGTGCGATTCTTGTTTGAATGTGGCTGAAATTAACAGCATGGGGAGTGGCTAAAGTGGTTTGCATCATGTCAATGTCAATTTTGAGCCAACATTTAAACTTTTTAATGTAACAATCTGTCTGAACGTTTTTGAACGAAAGTTGTTTTGGTTAGTTGAACAAGTGAACAAATAGCTGGACATTTAATTAACACAAGCATTTTTTAAGTTGTGAAATGATTTCACAACTGAACACACATTAACAGAACTTTACACACCAAAAGATTTCATGTCATGTGGACTGAAAGACTGTCTTGGTTTGTTGTCACAACTGAATTTTTACTTACTAGTATTTACTTTATCTATATTTCTAAGTTTAGGCAACCTGTATTCCTTATTTATGTCAAAGGATATACTGCAAGTTGGCATTTATACAATGTAAAAGTAAGGTTAAGAAATGTATTTATTGCAAGTGAATAACATTGGCATCAAGAACTCTTGAAATGATTCACTGTGTTTTCAGACAGGTTGTCTCAAATCTAGGTCTCAATTTGCATCGTTTAGACTGTGAATAAGTTATGTGGAAGCTGCCACACAACCTCTGGCTGCAAATTTGATTATATGGGACAAAAAGTGTGTGAGAAGAATTCCGACAACATCCTATTTTTGGCTGTGTTCCAAACAAGGACAAATCAAAGTACAGATGAGTATTTTCTCCAGTTTCTACTGATTGATGCAAACATTTTTCTTTGCAAGGAAAATGAATCTTCTCTCAAAAGTTCAAAGTTTGAACAGCACATTTGAACCTGTTCCTGAAAACTGAAATTAGTGTGAAATTAGTGGCTTTACACTGGGAGACAGTGTGTCAGTCAGTAGTTGGGCCAAGAAAGATTGTGTAATTAACCTTTGACGCTGTATACTGTATGCTATTCAGGCAATGTATGACAATGGCTAGACAGGTAGGGTTTGGATTTCTTACATCAAGATATAAATGTGTCATCAGTGTAACAGTGAAATTTTTTGATTGGTTATATGTTCAACTATAATCATGCTTGAATACTGTGCTGCATTGGATTGAAAACTGAACCCACCTCTCACTTCTAATGAGCAGAACTTAGTAAAAGTTTTATCACTGAGGTCATCCCTGTTTTTAAAAATCCATTAATTCAGGGGCAAAGTGCTATAGATGATAGATAAAGTACAGACATTTATCCACCCATTTACAGGCTAAATATTTTGTAATATAGAGTGGGACAGGTAAAGGGTTTCATACAAGTCAAAGCATCTTCCAGCAACATGGGACAAATTACTTGAAAAACGCTCATCACAGTCAAATTACTAACAACGTGACAGTTCAACTTTTTGCTGAGGAATATTAAACATTTAAAACACTTGAAAACACTTATCAAGCGAGGCTTCATTATAGTGACTAGAAGGAGGTTAACAAGTAAGTCAATAATATTGAAAAGCACCCTGGAGTTAGGATGGATCTTCAAAATGAGGTCAGATTAATAAACTACTTTTTGCTTCCTTAACTGCTTTCTGATATTTCACCAGTAAGTCCTTGGTAATATTGTGAGGCACTTGCAGTTTATTAGCCTCCCTGTTAACATGCTTGGCTTTTCTATATTTACCCTTCACAGCCTGGATTCTATCTACCTAAGAGCAGAGTATATATCTTGATATGTTGTGGAATATATTATATTTTAAATAGTAGTTATATTGCTGCTTGGCCCAATTGTAAATCAGACTGTATTAGAATCCCTTCTTTCATTTTACAGACACAGAAAAATATACGACGTAGGGCACACTTTCTCATTCAAGTGAAAGGGAATGTGTGTCCAAACTTTTAGCTGGTACTTTATAAAGGTGTTTATTCTCATGACTTTGGTGGAGACACATTGAGAATTACATAGAATGAAACTGCAAGCTGACATATAATGAGAGACCTTACATACAATACAAGAGGATTATGTGTACTGTGGACTGTACTAAACAATAGATGTATATTCAAATACCCTTTTGAGAAGTGTGGAATAAAGTTTAGCTGTAAGTACACTGTAAGAAACGTATTGTGATTTTTACAGTAACTAATTGCCAGCAATTGACAAGTAACTTACTGTAATTTACTTTGCAGTGCATCACTTGTCAATTTCTGCCAGTTAGCTATTGTAAATATAAACACAGTAAACTTACTGTAAAATAAATTAAAGTACGTTTACTATGTTTATATTTACACTAGCAATATTGTAATTGTAAAACGAAACACAGTATTGTAATGATACCATACTTAAACCAGTAAGGAAATTGTAACTGTAAAATGAAACATAGTATTGTAATGATACTGTATTTACAGTTACAGTAGCTGTGTGCAACTGTAATATAAAATATAGTGATTTTATGTTACTGTGTATAGGATTACAGCACCACACATTTTGCAGTAAATTAGATTACAGTTATTCATATAATGGTATAAACTCTCAAACTACACTTGAAAATTCCAATAAATTAGTACAGAACCAACTCTTTCAATGACGATTATTTATTGTCAACTGTTGAACAGGGACAAACACTTTACTATTCTTGTTTTCATTGAGTGCAGGGATTGTGCATACTATGTTTATAGAAATCTAATCTTCTTCCATATGGCAGAAATACCCATGCTGAATAGTGAACTGATGCAATTAAATCTGTGATGCACAATTCAAATGATTTTCCCTTGGACAGGACAACAGAACAAAAGCAAGTGGTTTACCCTTAATGACACATCAGATGTGCTCTGGTTCACACAAACTAATAAGAGAGGCTGTTGCCTCCAGCTCTTAATCTACCAGTTCATTGTGGACAATTCTTCTTTTACCAGTCCTTTGCAATGTATTAATATGACCTGCTAACCTAACAGCACAAAAAATGTTGTTGTGTATGCCAATATTTACTGATCAATACCACCAGTGCAGTCAGTTTTGCATTTCCTGTACATTCTTCATAATAAAAACCACACAAAAAAATATATCAAATATCAAATCACTTGACAATATATTAGACACCAATTTTCTTGAAACAAAACACTCCTGGGTAATCTAAACATGGATATTCAACTATAGGAGATGTCAAGTCACCAGGGTAGGCAGGTGTCCATAGATACTTTGTGGATGCATACTTTTCTGCAAACAGCCCACCTCAGTCCACTTTGCAACACATATCCACTGAGCCAAAAAGATTTGGATCCTTGCAGGTCAGGAGCCCTGTGATTTCACTTTCATCCTCCACTGCTGGTTTGTGTTCTTCAGCATACTGAATGACAGCTACTGTAGACGAAACAAAACAAAAAATGTTTTACTCTTACTGTCTGTGTAATAGCCAAGCTATGATAAAAACACATTTTTAGGACTGTCAAAGATAGAAATAAGCTTTTGAATAATAGGCTATGCCTAACAAGAGTTTAATTTAAATTTAATACACTAACAAACTTTTAAGGACATCTTAGTAGCTTAATAGCAGTCTTAGCAGTCATAGGGAAAATACATGTCAAAAACAATGCAAAGAATAGGATGTGATGTAAAAATGTTGATGAACAATACCGTTAGAACAGACTCCAGTTATGTTGTTGTTCCCTCCTGATATTAAACTGTGAACATATAGTAAAATGTGAAGAGGACAGCCAGGGTGATGAAGTCAGGTCTTCATCAACAGCATACATTTGGTCGTACACAGGATCTCAGGTTCAGGTTCTCCTGATGATTAATAATCAAACACAGAATTGACAACAGTTCTATTACCTTAAAATACTGTTTTCTCTGTGAAAACTAACACAAGAGAGACAATATTAGTTAGTTTGTTAGTTTGTCTGAGTTAGTGCATACAAACAAATCTCATCAGGTGACTGCTTGTGGTTAAGCCAAAATAAATATAACATATAAATTAATAATTAAAATGTCTAAAAACAGGCACATAGTATAACAAGCACAATTGGGCTGAAGTTGTCACTAGCTACAGAGCTAAATCCTTTACTTAAGCTGAAGTGAAGTCTTGCATTGAAGAAGATTCAATGCAAGAATAAAAACATTGACATCTTAGAGTAATTCCACAGTTTTGTGGTAGATTATATTCTTCTGTGACTCATTTTCCAATTTCTATCAGACTTAATATTAGAGTAATTAATTATTAAGTTAGATATGAAAAAAAAAAAAAAAAAAAAAAACAGGACAATGTTTTCACAGTGATCTGGTATAACAGTGCTGAGTTAGCCAGGGGGTGACACAGGCTAAACACATGTTACAGTGCTCTTACATGATCTATGAACACAGAAGACACAAAACTATCTGAAACCACTGAGACCTGTTGACAAGTTAGATTTGAAATGCAGTCAGGTTAACTATGGTTTTCTGTTAGTTAACAGCCCACTAGCTAATTTAATAATGTTAGCACACATGTTAACACACTTCTGTGCAGTCAGAGATTGATGTGAATAATTAAACTACAAAAACTTGCTTGGTGTAATGTCTGGTGTTAGTCAGGACCAAGTGTTTTAATGTTGAAGACTCTTACTGATCAGCTGCTGACGTTGATGACTCCTGCTGCTGCTGCTCTGGACTGAAGGCTAATGTTAACGTTACTCCTCACCATGCTGCAAGAAGTGCACTGTCCACACTGCAAAATATTTGATGAACAGATGTCTTTCAAGCTTTTGTGAAGTTGTAGTCTTCCATATCTTCCAGTGAATGAATGTTCTGAGTTTGTTGCATCCTTAATTTCAGAGAAGTCTGCATTCTCTGCACTCTCAACTGGTAAAGTTAGCAAGTTGTAGGATGTCAGTAAGTCCACATTATCCATCTATGATACCATCTGACAACTTTACACCAGGCAAAAACAGGCAAGAACACAAGCACTCTTAAAAAGAAAGTCCTTTAAGGTAGAAAAAGAAGATAACATAATCCAAAAAGCTGTCAAGTCCCAAACCAGCTGCAGTAAAGAACTCTATTCAAATTGGAGATCAAGTGATCCAGTCAGCTCTTGACTTCAACAGTCTGTCATGACCCGATAAACACTGAGACAAATTTAAACAATGAAAAGTAACAGTCTGCAGAACCATGAAGTAACAAGGTCATCTTGAAGAATTTGAATTAAAAAAATAATGATTTCAAATTAATGTTTAAATTATTTAATCTGAACCATAAATTTGAGGGTTTTTATTTGAAACTATTACAAAATAATCTTCAAATTAGTGACTTTCTTTACAAAAGGGAAAACATAGCTGCTACCTTAACTACAGTAGCATAATGATTGCTGTGTTTTTCTACAGTAGTGGGATTATTACCAATGTTTCCCATACGTTGATTTATTTTTGAAGGCCTGCCACAATATCAGCTTCGACAGCCACATATTGATTTTCTATTTTTTACTATTTAAAATGGATAAAATCTTGTGTCATTGTGAAGCTGTGTGTAGCGTACTGATTCTCTCAGCCCTTCCTTGCCCAGCTTTTGCTCTCTCACAAACACATTGACAACGGACTGTGAATAGCCCCTCCTTTCCATACACATTCTGAATCGAAACATGATCATGTGCAGGAGGAAAGACTGTCATTGGCTTTTCCCGCAGAGAACACTGCAGTCACTTCATACCATCTACACTTCGGAGAGGTATGGTCACAGTGTCTACACTTAAAATTGATTGCACTTCTACATCACTTTGTACGGTAAAACATGTGGGTGCCAACAGGGACTTCATGGTGCATTCAGGTGCACCTTGTAAACTTTGAAATCTTTACTTGAATGGCGACAAAGGTTGTTTAAAACAGGAAATATTTTTTTTTCTTATTTTCCTTTGTTGAAATACATACATACATCTGTCATTACTTTCTTGTTCTACAGCATTTTTAATAATTTCACTGAAAGCAAAACTTACCAAAATTTACCACTTGGTGTTATAGTGTTTGGTTATCAGAAATAAACAAAATGGCTATCAAAAAAATATTATGAAAGATAATTGTTAATTGTTAACAATCAATAAAAATATCAATAAGAATTATTAATAACGGGGTGCCACCCTGGGGTCAGGGACTGATAACTAAACAGTGGATTTAATCTCAAGAAGGGGTGTTCTCTTAAAAAAGTAAATATCTGAGAGACATTAACAATCATAAGGTGAACAGTGAAGGTTTGACTCCAAGTACTGACTCTGGCAACCAGCCTTTACCACAAAATCTATACAAATAATACCAAATCAACTTCTCTTTAAGGCATAAAAGTCAATAAACATCTATCATCCAACTACAAACTATCAAATACTTTGCATATGACACATGTAGATGTGTGTGTATGTGTGTATGCATGTGTGTGTGTGTGTGTGTGTGTGTAAGAGAAGAAAAGGAGGAGCGAGACAGTGGACATGACCCATGTGAGGGAATACATCACGTGGGAGTTCTGGTCAGAGGAGGTGACTATAAGATCTGAACAGAGACAATAGCTGATGGCATTTGTTGGCTTAACACATGTTTCTGACAATAAGATAGCTTGGGGACAGAGCTAAGCTCTGCTACTCAATATGTGTGTGAGTGTGTGCAGGAGCATGTATGTGTGTGGTTAGTTAGAGGTGAAAGCATCAAAAGCATAAAGAGATCCTAGCAGTTGTGGGTAGACAGTAATTGCTTCTATCACTCAGAGACACATAAACGGACAGTGATCCGTCAGCCGTGGTCACTGACCTTTGAACAGATAAAACACAATTTACTGGTTTCACACATGGTGACAAACTAACACAAAGCAGCCCATCGAAGTTGGACAAAACACAAATCAGCTTAGCTTGATAAACACAACCAAAACAAGCAGCAAACAATGATATTTCCACAGTATTCTTAGCAGCAGTAACCAGATTCACGGTCTGTTAACTTTGCAACAACAGCAATAGTGCTTAAAATAAGACACACTTTAGTAATCTATCTCTGCCCAGACTTAAGCCTCTTAAGGAAGCAGGTAAAGTGTGTTTCAGTCCGTCTTTAAGGCCCGGCTTGGTTCCTTGGGGCTTGGATGCTGACAAGGCCTTCTTCTTGCTCTGTCGGCCGGTTTCACGGCAGCTGATCTTCAGCAGAGTTGCGGGAGAAACACCAGAGTTGACTCAGTTGATGAAAAGCAGGGTTATCCTTCTTTTTCACTTCTGCAAAAAGGGTGAGAGCGCTGGGTTGCACAGATCCAGTAACATGCTCAGTTGAACACAGAGAAATTCTCTAATCGCCCAGAGAGATGGAGATTGTGTACTAGATAGACTTAACGTATGTACAGGGGTTACTTCCTTGTAGCCGTGGAAACAGCTGGAAGTGCAGTTTTGGGAGCATTTCAGGTGTTTATACTGAAAAAGAAATCCATGTGGGTTATGATGGGTCTTGTCCAATGGGAGCCGAGAGTTTGACTCACACCTGGATGTGAGTTGAGCAAACATGATGAAGTCCGTTTTAGACTCCTTTTGTTTGAGTCTGTCCCGTTTCTTTGTTATCAGGCTTCAGTCAGGCTTTGTGACTGCATGCAGGCATGCCTTTGTCTCGTACACAGTGTATGAGGCCCAACAACAGATTCCAATCTTGAAAATTCCATAAATAATAAAATCAAATTGTTAGCAGCAATAGTTATCAGTAAACCCCAGCATATTCTTGTAAAACAAGTCTCTAGGTACCCCCCATCCCTCCCCCTTAACTGTGCATAAACACAGTAAATTACTGTGGATTTCACATCCAATTTTAGGTAATGGTGAGTTAGTCCAGTTTAATATACAGTTCTCATGAGATGTATGAACTAGCATTAATTGGTGTCGATTTGTTTACTTGAAGGAGCATCCCCCTGCTAGTATACTGGATTGTGGAGTACTGCACAGCTGGACACACACATGAGCACACACTCTTTCTGGCAGACATTTGCACCTTCACACACTTCACTGATGTTCCGCAATAAATATTTACGGACACTTCCTGGCAGTCAGATAGTGGCCAGGAAGCCAGATGTAATTTACACATCTTTTTGATGCCGCCTCATTTTGCATTACATTGAAGTAGTGAGGGAGGGAAATAAGTGGTAGAGCTGGTTTAACTTTATGTGCAGTTGTTGTGCTCAGCAGAGACCAAACTTTTTGGCATGTAAACCACAAGGGTCAAAATTTAATAAGCACTCGGCTACGAGCCAATGGATAATCATGTTGCACACTGATCATGCACAATTATGACAGGCTTCTTACAGAAATTTGATTATAATCAAGATATTTACCTTCTGCTCAAAATATCTTGTTGACTCAATCAATAAAATATGTTTACATTCAGAATATTTACATAATTGGAATCCCCTTGGGCTGTTTTTGCTTTGTTGTAGAAATCAAAACTTGGCTCACAGGGACTACTTTTGCGTATGTTGCTCATATTTGTTTTGCTGTAGCCCAGCTACAGCTGCATTAGGTTGAGCCATTGTGCCACCTGAGGTCTGCTGCAGATGAACTGTCCAAGGCAACATGTGGAGTCCCAAACAGACCTGGGGCAGATCAAGGGCCATCCAAAAGTTCATTAATAATCTATATTATCAATATCTCTCTCCCTCTATCCCTGCACCTGTTATTCTCCTCTCCCCAAATCCAACGTCTCAGATTAATAGGCAAGGTGGCCATTAGTACCCAACTAAGTCTTTGGTACCGATGGGGGATGCAGTTAATTTGGATAATATCACTGCCACATGTCGTCAACAACAGACTAACAGGAGGTAGGATTCGGAGAGTGGGCTGCTCTGCTCACTGCCTGCTGCCAGCTGTGTGAGGTCTGGATGAACCTTGAACAAAGAGTTGTCTCTCACTCCCCCTCTGTCTCTCTCTCCCTCTTAATGTTCTCTCTACAGCATCTGTGTTACCTGGCACACACACGCATGCCATAAATAATACCTGCACCAAAATACGCTGGCCCAAAATGAAAGGCTTTAATGAAGCTTAAGGGCAGGGGATGCCACCAAAGGGCATGCGCTGATAGATCGGGTCATAGCTTTAATTGATGTTTATTGCTGATTGCAGGTGCTTCCAAAATTAACTTAAAAGGTGATTGGGCACAGAACAGGCACTCTCACTGATTCAGCTGGTGAATTACAGTAAGGCTGCAGAGGCACAGGTGGCACAACTTCAAATGGCAGAGCCGGGGGCAGGCAGACAGCACCCAGCAAATTGCAGCCATTGTCATGTTCGGTGTCACAGCATGGCTGACAGGGCCTGTGGAGCTCACCGGTGTTGGCAGTGACAAAAGCGTGCATGTGTGTGATACTATAGTTCTGGATTAATGAGAGATAAGACAAAGCCAGAGAGCACTGTCATCGTAACGTACAGTTCATCAAACGCCACATGAAACTATTATAGGCTCTTGGCAGGCTTGTAGCTGAAATACATACAGGAGTTTTGTTTTTTGTTCTCCTCACATATTGTATATTGTAGTGAAAACTGTTTTATGGACAAAATTTAGTATACGCACCAAGTGAAATACCATTATGAAGGACAGTATTCTTTTTCTGTGTCTTTTGGCTTGATGCAGTGTGCTAGGCAGCTGCAGCAGTGTGGCGGACAGCAAGGCCAGACCAAGACAGCATCATGCACTGCTAATGAGAGACAGTCTTCCCATGAGGCTAGCAGTGATGTAGCAAGGTTCAGAGAGTTGAATACGAGGCCCACAGGGGGTTCATCCAATTACCAAACAAACTTGTTATGATGTATTCAATTAATTTCTTACAAATTCTCGATTAACACTTTAAGAGTCTAGAAGTCTATAAAAAGCTGAGACAAATTTAGAAGTTTCATTTGTCATTCGAAAGTAGCTCCTACAGTCTGTTGAATGGGAAAGATAGAAGGCTTTTAGCACATTAGTTGGTGATCATTAGTATGCTTTTCGAAATGACAATTTTTCCTTCAATGAGTATGTTGTTATAGTGCTGTAAGCCTCTGTGGAGGATAGAAGATGAGTGTCTGTTTACCTGTTGGTACACACTTTACACCAGTGTCTTTGTATCACAGTAACGCAGAGATAAAAGCATAATGCCATTCCACTGGTGTAGTTGAGTTCTAATCCCTCAATTACCGTTGTGTATTTTTCCATCTACACATTTTGTGGCCAATACAAAATCCAATATGGGAGATTTTCACAAGTCAAGTGTGTTGTTCAAGAAATTAGATTAGTTTTTGAACCTGTGACAAATTCCTTAGTTGTACCTGTCAAAAGTGAAGGCTCCCTGTTGGCCCTTATCAAATTTAGTGAATTCATTTTCTCTCCAGGTATAGGAGTCATGCCGGTGGAGGTTATTATTCTGTTTGTTTGTCAGCTTGTGATTTTCTGCTACTGGTGAGGAGTGGCTGCTTTGCATCCAGAGCCTGTTGTCTGCTGCCACCTGTTCCTTCATTACCTGGACCCATATTACTCTTTCTTTATATGGATAGAAACTCTTGATCCATGAGGATCCATCTGCTTTTTCTGATTAGGCCTTGGATATAGTAAGAATACATCCGCTTGAGATGTGAGGGCATGAAATTCTCATGTTAAAGGGTGAGGATAATAAAAAAAAAAGTTATTATTTTGGAGGGGATATTTAGGCTATGAAAGTCAGAAATGCTAGGCTTACATGAGTGACAGTGCTGACAACACCTGCAGAGGCTGCCAAGACTGTTCAGTGTAGACACTGCAGACTGGGTCTCTTCCCGTGTCTACAGCAGAGCACTCCGCTGTGAGAAGCTAGACCAGGCCAGACTTGCTTCATCTTGAGTCACGGTACAGTGAGTACAGGCAGCCTCAGGCTTTCACAGTCTTGATGCTCACAATACATTCTTCGTGAGGTATTAAATTAATATAAGAATACAAAGATACCCAAAGCAGAAAATGAATGTGATCTAAATGCCAGGCCCCTGTGCTGTGGGCAGGCTTGAGTAACAACGCTGGAGGAAGATGTTTGCTCAGTGCCAGCCTCATTAAATCCAGCAGCCCAGTCCCTTCAACTGGCCCATCAAGTTGAGAAAGAACTGAAAAAGGTCAGGAGGTGGGATGAAATGAAATTAGAACAGGAAAAACTGTGCCGTTAACGCTGCCACGTTGGGGTATTGATTTAACTAATTGAAATGGCATCCAGGGAGAGACACCAGATGGGTCTCCTCTGGCCTGAGGTGGGGTGCTGGCTGGCTCTGATAGGATCCCATCTGAGACGCACTATCCCTGGGGTCCATGCTGATGCCTCCCTTCATTCCCCAGTCTCTTTCTCACAGTTATCTACAGCCAACACATTCTCTTGGTTCTGGTGATAGAATGTTTATGAAACACTTTTCGCATGGGTAAGTTGAATAGCTTACTTGCAAAAACCTCTGAACAAGAACTTGTTTATTTTTTTGCATTTAGCACATGGATATTTGTCTTTTTTTACAGAGCAAATGATAGATTTAGATAGGACAAAAAACAGCAGCTGAGGGAAGAATAAAGCTTAAGAAAATGGTGACTGAGATTAGAGTAATGTAGAAATATAAAAAGAAAGTTTTGGCAGGATAAACATATGAACAACTATTATGTAAGGTTTGTTGCAGCAGCCATGACTAACCAAACCACAAAACATGAGACCACCCTGGCAAAGCACCGTCTCAATGGCACTATCGCTTAGCTGTCCCTGTTTAAAATTTCATGAAGCGCTTACAAAATTAGGACACGCTTTTTGTATGAGTTACTATGAAACAGCATGAAGTAAGGCTGCACTACAACAAGGCGGAGACTGTATTTGTTCAGTGGCTGAATACACACCCTCTTACTGTCCAGTTGCAATATCCAGCACCACAGGGAAAATATTTGTTGATTTCAATGATTTTCTGATAGCTCTGCTTTGTCTCTTGTAAGTAGCGCTCAAACTTAAACTTGGACCTGGAGAGCAGCTTGGACTACTTTTCTCAAATGCAATTTATTTTCTCAATTTCTTTCATATACATACACTCATACACAAGAACAGTTGTATGGAGCAACACTGTTACTGGTCAGCCTCATATTTCCCTGTCACTATGTCCCCTCATTTCCCTCACATTTTTGATTTCTACTCCCAAAGAAAATATGGAAATCTAAATCAAAGCTTGAATTTGTAGTGACCCTGTCAGGATGATGATTTTGTGAAAGATGAATACAAGTTGTGATTATGGAGTCCTTTTCTCCCTGTGTCTTTGCTTTTATGATCTTACTAATCATATCCTGACTGCCCCCTGGCTGCCTGTGTCCTTCTGTCCTGGTGGTGCTCTGTGCTCTTTCCCAGCATGCATTGCCTGTAATTAAATAGGAGCCTGGTCCTCTTGACAGTGTCTGTGGCTGCTTTCTCTGCCTGGCAGCCTCCTCATCCTCTCTCGCTCTCTCTCTCTCTCTGTCTCTGTCTCTCACTCACATATAGACACTCTCCCTCCCTCTCTCTTTGCTTGGATGTCACATGAGGAACTGACTCTGGTCTCTGTCTCTCAAATGATTTAATTGGATGCAAACTCAGGAGCACAGACATCAATACGGAACTATATCTGCCATAAGGCAGAGCCATTAGTCAATACTTCGCCCTCCACATGCCGAAGGCTTTTGTCAGACCTAATTACCCAGTACTGTATTCAGTGGAGCTTCACCGGTGGGGGACTGGGACTCCTGTGGGATCTGGTTAGGATCACAGTTCACTCCTAGTATATACAGTGGAGTTGGAAAGTTCACAAAAGCAAATATCACTCACTATTCTCTTCTATTTAATACGACATCTAAATGACTGCAGTCATGAGAGGTGCATATTCAGCTCTACTGTCTTCCTTGGTTTAGAGATATTATGTCTTGGAGGCTGGAGTAATGTGTGCACTGGACATTAGATGACGTGAAATTAATAACATGCTCCTCCTTTCTCCTTTGTGGTGATGTAGAGAACCCACACTTGTGTTTTTAATAAAAGAACAATGATGCACAGATAGAAATCAGCTCTACATCTTTTCATTATGTAGCCAACATTTTGTTACAGGTCATTCCCCCAGGGCAACACACACACAGTGGGAAAGCATACAGTAAAAGATGCAGATGTAATGCACGCATCCAGAAACCTTGATTCTAAATGACCTGTATTTAGGTTATAGTCAGAATGATAGCATCCAATATGATATCTGCACACCTCTACTTAAAGCATCACATATTAAGTAGAGCAATAGACTAGCCAGACAATATAAAAATGTCAGTCAGTGACATTAGTAATGATGATATTTTCTCACTTTCTCCGACTAGTGAAACTTGCCACAAGCTTAGGAAATTCATATGAGCTGCTATAGTTATAATATTTTTTCAGTTTTTTCAAGTGAATTACTATTTATTCAGTCTGAGGATGCTGACAGTTTTGACTAACAAATACCAGTTCATTAGCTGGTTGGCCAGCTAAACTGGCAGGTACAAAACCAATTGAATGTAACCATGGATGTTGCTTATACAAAGTTAGTATTAAAACTTTGTTGAAACTTTTTTCCTCTTATTATATTTAGATTTATGTTTATTTGCTTTTTAATTCAATTTCAAAAATGGAAATGGAAACATTGACCTATCTATAAGCTAAGTAACTATACTGTATGGAAGTTAAGTAACGTTCACTAACCTTGTTTATGTATGTGTCCTTCTAGGGCGCCTCATCCAGCCTGGTGGTCAAATTTGCGGACACTGATAAAGAGAGGACCCTGCGCAGGATGCATCAGATGGCAGGGCAGCTCGGCATCTTCAGTCCCATGACCATCCAATTTGGGGCCTATGGCGCCTACTCTCATGCTGTAAGTCTCAGCCCGGCGGGGGAGGAGACGGTGAGCTTTAAAAAAGAAAACAAAAAACTGTTGTGATTTGAGGTTTGAATTCACTATGTTCCCCATTAGACATGTGACACCCCTGAACAACTTCTTAAGTGATTCACTCTATTACATGGATGTTGGGGTCTACATTTACACCTAGGCCTTACAGAAAATGCTGCACTGCTTTTTATATTGTGTCTTTTTACCCCTTCATTTGTCTAAGGAAGGTGCTTATCATGTATGCCTGGCACTACACTGTTTTACTTTCATACAGGTGCAAGCATTCACTTCACATTCACTTACCATTCTCACACTTCCTGACTTGGTCTGTGAATTTAAACTGCCAACCCAAGCCCAGCTCTTTAACATTTCATCTACTTACACATATTCCTTTATACTCAAACAGAGGTGCACATCATTACCAAGAACCCACACCCACTCACCCATTCACTCCCTACCTCTTTCCCTGCCAGCCCACCCCACCCCCATTTCATATTCACACATGAAACTCACAGCCTGAGTTAGGAGTCTGTGAGATTTTGCACTCACACAGTAGCTAACAACTCACCCTGACAGAATCGCCCACTCACACACAATCTCTCTACTAACTCTGCCACCACGGGCACCCTTTCTCTCTATACATATACAGTCCATATAGATTTATGCATAATCTCCAGCATGCTAAACTCATCTCACCACACAGTCTTTATCTTGTTGCAGTATAATGAGCACAAGGCCAGAGCAGTGTTACAGTAGCTGAGAAGCAACGCTGCAGGGCAACACAGACACTCTGTTCAAGAACAAGGCATGGGCCAAGCAAACAGAGATGTGAGAGTAAACATGCTCTGGTCCTGCGGCTATTTCACCCTCCTTTCCTTTTCTGTCCTTCCCTCCATCCCTCCCGCCATTCGCCTCTCTCCCCACTGCTCTTTAATCCTACAGCAGATGATGCAACAGCAAGCAGCCCTGATGGCAGCAACACAAGGGTCCTACCTGAACCCCATGGCAGCCATCGCTGCCGCGCAAATGCAGCAAATGGCAGCTTTCAATGTCAACGGCCTGGTGGCTACTCCCATGACACCATCCTCAGGTATACACTAATAGGCACAAACATGCACGCACTGACTGGCACGGGTGCAGGAGCCGAGTCACGTGCAAATACACACACACATACAGGACTTCTCTCTCCATTTCTCACTGCTGCCCTGGAACATTTTCATCATTAGCAAGAATTATAGAAGCAGTAATAATATATTCATTCAAGGCCTTTCTGCTTTTGCCCTTGTTACATTTTTTAAGGTGTAGGCTCCATTTTCTGGGCCGAAGCAGACATCGCCAGTGTTGAATTAAAGGAAGCAAAGCCTTGTGAGTGTGGTGTGATGTGAGATGTACAGCATTACTTGACACTCATTGGCAGCCACATTATAGTCTCTCTCTCCTCCTCTCTCTCTCTCTCTCTCTGTCAGTCGCTCTCTCCCTCTGTGTCTCTGTGACAGTGTGTGTTTTCTGGGAACAGAGCCAATCTGATGACTTTGGATGCAGAGTCCTTGGCTTATACAATATAAGAGCAAAGATTTGTGTGAGATAATCCCGGACCTCAGTCTGAACTATCTTTTTGGCCCTTGTCATGAGGAGCTTTGATGGCTCGAGACTAAGTAGGCAGGCCGCCTGAAGGGAGGGTCATTGCAAATGTATTAAATAAAGTGGCTTGACGCTCTACCTGGCATTTGTAATCCACAAGGCCTACATATACTAGGTAATGCCTATCAAACATAATCCTACATGACTTAAATGCCCTTCACCTGGATTAGAAAAATAATAAAAATCCATCAGCACAAAGGGCACTGACAAGGTGACAGAGTTGGAATATCACCTCAAGGAGGAAGGGCTGCTGTTAGAAGAAGGGACGTGGGCCCCATACATTATGGCACATTTTGTTGCAAGTCAGTACCTCCAAAAGCATAGTTACTGTATGTAGCCCAAGTGACAAAAGTGTATGTTTAAACAAGGCATAATAATGAGGAAATATTCAGAAAATCAGAGTGCTGCCATTATTATTTTG
The DNA here is from genome assembly GCA_029490765.1 of Euthynnus affinis. Lineage (NCBI taxonomy): Eukaryota > Metazoa > Chordata > Actinopteri > Scombriformes > Scombridae > Euthynnus > Euthynnus affinis. The sequence goes on from CM055839.1 coordinate 19,886,561, forward strand.
CAATGCAGTGGTGGATGAGTGCTTCTTCCCTTCTGCCACCCACACACCACAATCAGTGTGCTACCTTGACTGATTTTTTGTAACTACCTTTTGTTCAGGCTGAATTGGTATAAAATTTGTACCCTAACTACATTCATAGCAGGTCAAAAGGTAGGCATTTGTGCTCACAAGGGTCCATTATGTTCCTGTTATAGGACATCTGTGAGAGTAGGTAGTTTTCACTATGAAAATATACTTCTCTATTTTTGAGTATGCATCATGTGAAGCATGCACCCTGCAGTTCATGTAATGACCGTATCTTTGCAGGCACCAGCACGCCCCCAGGCATCTCTGCAACAGCCGTGCCCAGCATAGCCACCCCAATTGGGGTCAACGGATTCAGTGCCCTCCCGCCTCAAAGCAACGGGCAGCCCACCTCTGAGCCCATCTACACCAATGGTATTCACCCCTACCCAGGTGAGCCAATCAAGGTTTGCATAAAAGAAACATGAAATATACCCACTGTCTCGTGACAGTGGGTATATTTCCCTGTTGCTTTGACCCTGACACTTCTAGCTATTAGTTGCTACTGCTTGCTATTACTTGTACTGAGTGGATCTATGAATGTTTGATTTTTCTAGTGATTGTACTTGCACTGAATAAGAACATCACCTAACTGCCACAATGCAAGTTCAACATGTCAGTTGTGACAAATTGAATTAGAAGAGACCTTTTTACTTTCACTCTCATGATGTCTATTTCTGATTTGAACTGAAGCGTTTTAAGCTTGAGGGTCAATCAGCAGTGTCTTTGGCAGATTTCTGAGCAGCCAGCCCCAGTATCATGATGAATCCATCATTTCATCCATCAATCCATTCTGGCTAATTTGATGTGTCTCAGCCTGTCTTTAGCTTCTTAATGTTGTCTGGGACTGACTCCTGAAGAACTGACAGACACACACTCCCCGCTTCTGCATTATGCAAAGACAGCTGCAATTGTAATGAACTACAAAGTGGTTTGTTTGGCATGTTGTTAATATTTGATGCAAGCATCTGGGGTGAACAGGCATTTTGAAGAACTGAGAGATATGACAACCTAAATTTTCTCCTACTCCCTGTGTGATCTTACCCCCTGATGGCGCTCTATAGCTTAGCCAATTTCTGTCTTGCTCTTTTACATTCTCTCTATATTTTTCTTTGTGTCTGCGCTGACCACTCTGCGTCCTCTTTGTCTCTCTTGTTTTCATTTTCCACTTAGTCACCTCCTCTTCTCTGTCTCTCTTTTCGTCTCTCTGCAGCACAGAGTCCAACGGTGACCGACCCTCTCCAACAGGCTTATGCTGGCGTCCAACACTACGCAGGTGATCCGTCTCCCCTGTATCCTCTACTCTCTCACTTCCTCCATCTGTCCCTATCCCCTCTCCCCTCTCCCTCTCTGTTTGTCACATCAGTAGACACTATGACAGGTAGAGATAGCAGGACGACCAGCCAATTTCCTCCCGGATTAGGCTACTTTACATTAGGATTGCAAAAGGATTTTCGGTTGACTTGATTATACACCCACACACACAAAAAAATCTTAATTCCAAAAGTACACCGAGAGCTGAGGATCTGAACCTGCCATAGCCTCCTACATAAGAGATGACATAGACTTCTCATAACCACTGCTCTCTGCCTGACATCAACTCTCATTAACATGGTGTAAGTCTCTCTCTCTTTCTTTATGTGTCTGCTTAGTTGAACTGCACTCCGCTCCCCTTTTGCCATGCTCTTTGTGTAGTGATCCAGCAGCCAAATGAGCCCAGGCTCCTAGTCATAATGCAATTTATTTATGCAATGTCTAGAGGACGCAAATGAACAATGGAATAATGATTTGAGTTTTGTTGTGTCAAATATGAAAATGGAGATGTGAAAAATTCCACTCTGGTTCTCCCTTTGCAACAGCAGCCTACCCTGCCGCCTATGCGCCAATCAGCCAAGCGTTCCCCCAGCAACCAACCATCATTCCCCAGCAACAGAGGGAAGGTAAGAGCGAGCAAGCGCGCCCACCCAAGATAAAAGGTGATAATTGCCATGTTCCATTCTAATGTAGCTGCGCTGCTTTGAATTAGCGAGGGGGGGAAAAAGCTGGCTGGGGAAAATGTGAGAAAAAGGCTCCCCATTTAAAGAGAAGAACATTAGCAGTGAGATGGAAAGTTACTCTGTCATTATTCAAAAACTGCACTAATTCAAACTTGCAGCGTTGGACTGCTTAATCAGTCCATTACAATGTGTTTAAGTGGTTATAAATATTCATCAGATTAATTAGCTGCATGCATAATCATTTATTACCATTCCTAGTGTAGTGTTCGTTCTTATGCCACAGCATCAGATGTAATAAAGCATAGGATATACTGTGATGGTAAATCACTCTTTTTGACATCATTCGTCAGTCTCAATTATTCATCTATATGATTGTATGAGACAGCTTAGAGTGGCATGAATATTCAACATAGGAACCCTGAAATTGAGTGTTTCCAACATCGCCTGGAGGAAGAGTTTGTTTATGTTTGCATTTTTTCGTGAGAGTGCATGCCGGGGTCACAGTGCAGAACTGTGTGGATAAAGAGTAGAAACACACAAACTTGTCCTTCCATGTCAGCAGCTCATTCACTTTACATGCAGGCATAATTTCACAATGTAGAAAAACACCTACTGTTGAAGAAACCCCATTTTTCAATGCTACCTTAGAGAATTTGAATCATTAGTAAGAATTATAGAAGTCATTGTAACACACACACACACACACACACACACATAGAGCTATTCTTGGTTGAGCCACTGGCCTGTCTGAGTTCTGGCCTCCTCTGGGTTTTGGCTGCTCTCCCAGTCTGTCTCAGTCCACTGCCACAGTCTGCAGCCCTGCCATTTAACAAGAAACACCTAAACCTGAATACACAGGCACAGTCAAGCCTCAGCTTCAACCTCCCACTGAAAGCAAACAGTTTGTACAATACATTCCATCAGTCTGTGTGTGCGACTCTGTGTGCATGTGCATGTCAAAGAAAATCCTTCCAAATCTAAAAAGAATATTATTTCAACCAGACAAATCTTAACTGTACACTTTGAAGAGATATGTACTTTTCACTTCAGCTAAGCATCTAAGGCAAATCAATGCATCAGTGATTGCTTGGGGTAATGACAAATGTTGAAAACAGGAAGATAACATTTAGATGTCCTGTGAATGCCATACTGATGCTGCTTCGCTCAAATTTCAAGTCTAAATGTTGAGTGAAAACAGTCACCTACATTATTATTCACTTGCAATATGAATGTTTTAAAAAAAAATAATTAAATAAAATAAGCATATGCAATTCATACTTCTCATCTTATGCTGTGCCTAAAACTCAAACTGCCAACTGTCTGGTATAAATAATGCAGACAGATCAACTTGTTAATATGCATTTGTAAGTTATTTTGCACCTTACGTCTTGTCTTTTGTTAAGCAAGAGAATAAGCAGACACATTTACTCAGTCACAGAATACTTTTTCTCCACACAGCTAAAGGGACACACTTGCATATGTGAAAGTGGTCATGCGATCACCAAAAAACAAGGGGTGTTATGTTTCCGGGGAGAAACAATCTATCAAACGTCCTTACACACCAGTTGCAGACATTTCTATCCCCCACACAAACCACTTATTTTCAAAGCAAACCTAAACAGACAGAACTGAGATTCAGCCTATAACTACTGGAGAAAAAAATCCCTGTTCTGTCATCCTGTGTGTGTGTGTGTGTGTGTGTGTGTGTGTGCACGTGTGTGTCCTCTATCTTGTCGAGGCATAGCAGCACTACAGCCAGCCACCAGTGCAGCCCTCTTATCAGCCTTCTCACCAGCTCCAGTCTCATCTCGTCATGCTATCACCCTGAGCAATGAGACAGGAGAGAATGCCAGTCAGGCAGCCAGCTGCAAGCATACTGTCCCTGAGTCCATCACATCTCTCTCTCTCTCTTTGTGTGTCCATGGTTCGCTCTCTCTTTCTCTCTCTCTCTCTCTCCAGTTCATTCCTCCCTTTATCCAGATTGGCCCGTACAATATGTGGCGGCTAGGTGGATGAGTGTGGAGGGATGGAGAGAGATTGGAAGACAGTCCTACTGTCACACAGTAATTGGGGCAAAACCTTGGCTTATGTCTTAATGCATGCTCTGCCTCCTCCTCCTCCTCTCTCTCTATTCCTCTGAGTCTCAGTCTTTCTTAATATAACCGTCTCAATCTTTCTCTTTCAATCAACCTCTCTGTTTTTTTTCTTTCTCTTGTCGTCTTCGTTTTTATCTCTGGCTGTTTTTCTGTTTTACTTCTAGCTCTACTGTTTCTCTCTCTATTGCAAACACACAGAGACAGGTTTTTTTAGGGGGATTCAAATGGAAACCACAAAAAAGCTGACAAAAGGACACGTGTGACCTAATCACACTTTACAAAATGGGATTAAGGTGTATACACTCCACATATGACACAACAATTAGATTTAGCACTAATATTTGTGCCACAGGTAACATAATCAGTAGAGTATGGTGTTTACATGGCTCCTGGCTTCCCAAATTATTGTCTTAATTGCATTATAGAGTCATTTTTTTTCACCCGTTTTATCTCAGACAGTCTCTCTCTCTCTCTCTCTCTGGGCATCTCCTGTTTATGCCCCCATGTAACCTTCCTGTTGTCTTTTCTCATCACCAGGGCCAGAAGGTTGCAACCTGTTTATTTATCACCTGCCCCAGGAGTTCGGAGATGCAGAGCTCATGCAAATGTTCCTGCCTTTTGGCAACGTCATCTCCGCAAAAGTCTTTGTGGACCGAGCGACCAATCAGAGCAAATGTTTTGGTGAGTCAAAAAACGGCAGCAAAGAGAAAAAGAAAAAAAATCCATTTGAAATGACAAAGTTCCATGGTGGCTGTGTTTGGAAATCTTATCATGCCTCTTGTTGCTTCCCTGCAATTAGTGTTTGCTTTTGCTTTAATTCCCAGTGTCTATCCTAATCAAGCTGCAATTAACATATTAAAGGTGGCGTTACATGCCACTGAGTAAGGGGACGAGGAGGGAGATAGAGGAACGATGCACACGTGCTCCCTGGCTTCATCACACAGGCATATCTAATAAGATGGAAGAAATGGAAAAAGGGGAGGGTGGTGTGGGGAGGTGGACGCTCCAATCACCTAAAATCACAAAGGCTAAATCCACTGTGAATCTTTCATCTTGCTACTGACCCAAACATCTTTCCACTACTGCCATTTGCTCCACACATCTCTTCATCACCCTCTCTATGACACCCTTCTTAACACAATCAGTATCCGTCTTTGTCTCTCCGCAATTCCCAGCCTCCTTTACCCAAGAGAATAGCATTTTCCCAGATCACCCAATCGTCCAGCCAGGCAACACTGCAGCACCCCTCCCCTTCTCTTCTCTCGCCTCCCACACAGCAAACCAGTTCATCAGGGTGGAGGCGGTGCAGGTGGAATCCATGGGCTTAAAGAGATAATAATAGACTGGTGTGGGCCTTGCTGTTGATTCAGTTGGACAGCAGCACCCAAGAGACAGGCAGAGAGAGAGAGAGAGAGAAAGACTCCCAGCATTGGCTTTCTTTCAGTTCCTCTTCAACATGGCATGTCTATGAGGCTTCCTCTTTCTCTCTCTCTCCTCGTCTGTCTCTTGCTGTCCATCTCAGGACAGTCGCTCTCTTTCTCTCTCTATGTGTGTGTGTGTTCTCCTCTAAACATATGCCTCTCGCTATCACTATCTGTCAATCAACAAGGGGCAAGGACAAAGGGGCGGTGACCTCATCAGTCTCACCGGCTTATTTTTCACGGCTAGTAATTAAGATCTTGGCTGAAAAACAGCAATTTAACCCATGATTCTTTTGTGGGTTTTTTTCACAAGACATTAACAAATTAGGCAGAAAATGCTGTGCATTAAGGAGGATAAGTTATTAGGCCTTCAAGAACTTGGAACACTTCATCTTAAAAATGTGTGAGTTTAGCCTTGATGATGTGGTTAATGGGCATCGTAGACACATGAACATGTTCAGATATACTGTATGAATATGTACAAAAAGTATACAGATGTAGAAAAATAAATAGATGAATAGATGACCTTATTTGAATGAAGATGCAGCAGAATATAAGAAGATATAACTTTCCCCACTATTCTTTGGAACGTATTCTAATGTATAAATATTTAGATAATTAACTTTTTTACTTTATCTTTTTCTAACTAAAATCTCAAAAACATTCATCACCTGATATACAACCAAAAATATGTAAAAATGTCAGGTTGGAGTCTAAGTCACCTTACCTACTACATTTCTTTGTTTCTAATATTATGTTACGTATATTTTAGTGTTATTTAGTGATTCAAAATCTAATGGCTAGTAAGGTAGGCTGAGTGTATTTGAGAGAGAATCATAGATGAGGAGGAATCCAAGGCTCAAAAATGCAATGCTGTTTTATTTTATTTTCATTTCTTTGTAGAATTCCTTTTCAATGTGTGTGCGGTTTAAGCTCTGCTGAGAGAGAACAAAATCATTAACATCAAATTAATTCCCGACAGAAATTGTGTGCAATAAAGGTAAATCAAATATTAAATAATGAAATCACTTACAGGATGCACACAACATGGTTAAGGCCAAAAACAAAGAATAAAGGGAGGAAGGCAGTAAATACAGCCTCTCGCTAAGGTGAAGTGAGCCTGAGGCGGGTTCCTTTCCAGGCAGCAGTGTTTGTGTGCTATCCTCCTCACCTCAGGTATTATCATGTGACTCCTGGATTGGGACTTCTTGACATTTGGTTTAAACTTTTAATGTAATATTTTAAATTAAGTGCTTCTGGAAACACAAACATGTATGTGTACATGGCCTGATTTCTCTGTTGCACAAGTGAAGTACATTTTTGGGATTTCGAGTAGAGATAATCAGACATCACTCTGTGAGATGTTTACAGGGAAGCTTGAAAATTTGAATATGATGAAAAGGTCACTGGAGGAGCACTTAAGCATATTCTCATAAAGGATGTATTTCTTGAGTAGTTTTTGGAGGATACACTTAAAGGATGCACGCATCACTGTCAATTTCGACAGATGTCTGAATATATTCTTTGCACTGTGATAAAATGGAGATGAATATGTGACATAGCGTGATATTAAACACATCCTGAAAAACTCAGTAGATTTATAAAACATTTCACCTCAAACCAATAAAAAAAATGACAAGAAAGTATGAGTGGGGTGAATGTTAATTTAAAACAGTGTAGTGTGGGATAATGCATCTTAGTTAAATTTTAACATAAAATACATATTTTAACATAGCCTGTGTTATTAGTTAGTAAGGCTTCACCAAAATGGATGAGTTGATGAAACATATCATAACACTCACAGATGATCAAAAGTGTGAAACCCATAGACATTCACTGCTGAGGAGCTATATGGCTGGGTTTAATTTAACCTGGGACTCTATGGATACGACACTCTTAATCCTCTACATTTAGTAACTCAATATTGACTTTTAAAGTGATCAAAGCTTACATTGTTGAGTGGAATTAGCTGGATTTAGCTAGAAAATGAATTTCAAAAGGTCTTGCAAGAATGGAATGACACACGCTCACACCTAAAATAGAAAGCTCTCTGCTTTTTAGATATGGTGAAAAAATACACATGAGGAGATGCAATTTACCTAAAGGGCTTCTGAAAAAAGGAGACACTTTTCTCTGCCTTTTTTTAATTTTTTTTTATGTTGTTTAGCTTTTTTGTTCTTTCCCACTTTTAACTTGGGGAAAGTTGTACATTTACTCTATGCAGATTCACCATTCTCAGAGTGTTTCTAACACTTTAAAATAATCTTTAATAAACACACAACAGCCATATCTGTTCTATAAAAGGACAAGCAAATCTCAGATCAACATGTAAAATAATGATTTCAAAAAATATAAAAAAATAACTAAAATATAGTGAAACTGGAAAGTGTGCTAATTCTCCATTACAATTTATAGTGACTTTGGGCTCATGATCAGCTTTTTGTATCAACTGGAGGTTGACTTACTTTTTTAAAGGGAGCTGAGTGGTCATTATTGCAGAGTAGGGGCTGTTATTTTTCAGCCTAAGAGGATATTCAAACCAGGACCTCACCTCTAGACTACAGCCATGCCTGCATTTCAGCAGCGTTTTTTGTAGTGCAACACAGCATCACCACATCTCTTTTTTAGTCACCTGACTGTGGAAAATGAAAGACAAACTGCAGCATTCTGAGCTGCTCAACCTGGTCCTTGGTTTGTATTTTCCCTATTGTCACCTAATAATTTTGCAACTTTGTGTTTTTTATTAAAAATGCATGACATTACAGTGCATACAGACACTCTGTTGATATGGATGGCTGCAGTGAGAGCAATACCTCGAACACTAGTAGTGTTTGGGGTATTGGGTTGCACAGCACCGCACACTCAGTGCTGCATCAAAGATATGGAACATCAGCCAGTTACCTAAAAACGGCCTCAACTGGAAACATATTCAGATATCTCACTGTTCCAGCAGATTATTCAGGGATTCAAATGTTGAGAGTTTGCAGTGCACTCTTTGTCCTCTTCTTCTGTACTTTGACCCCCAGCATCCTATCACTTTTTGTGAGGTATGATGTAAATGTGAGGTATAGAGATTCATTAAAGCCAGGGAATGAGTGAGTGAGTGAGTGAGTGAGTGAGTGAGTGAGTGAGTGTGTGTGTGTATTTGGGATTGGGTTAGGGATCACTGCCAACTGACAGGCCCTTCCCTGCTCAGTTTGTTTAAAGGGTTTGTAAAAGCAGCAGCCTTATCTCCCCCGTACTGACAAAAGCCCGCCCTCTCCCCCCAAATTAAATTGGACCCATAGCGGTGTGATCAAATCAGCTGGCAGGCGGAAAATTCAGGCCGTCAATCACAGAGGTGTCTGATAAGAGCAGGCAAGGAGTCCCGGTGTAGAAAGCTGTGGGCTCATTCCGCCTCGACACCCAGGTGATAACTCAGAGCAGCAGGCACCTCCGTCCTACACACCTTGCTCCTAGCTTCTTGTCACGACCCCCATGCCCTTTACTCTTTACTTAGATACATGCTCAGTCACACACATACATGAAAATACACACACACACACACACAAACACACAGATGCAGCCCTGTCGTTCTCATACAGCTCTAACACTCAGGTAACATTTACAGACATCGCTTTGCTGTAAAAATCCACACATGACATGAGACTCCTTTTTCTCTCTAATCTTTGAACACCTTTTCATGTTTTTTTGTTCTCTGCTCAACTTAGGTTCCTGGTTTCTAACAGCTCTTTTTCTTTTGATTTCTAATATCTGTGTTATTAGCCTTTGTGGTATTTTATGTAATCTTTCTAATTCCGAGATTTTCAATTAATCTGCTGAAAGGGAAAAACAAAGACCTATTGTTGTGTCATTGTTGAGAGTTAAAAAGGGTCTTCTTTCTCACTCTGTTCTTTCATCTTGCCTCCTCTTGTCTCTTTCCCTCCCTCTTTTCTCTCTCGCCCTTCCTGTTTCTCTCTCATCTCTCCTCATTCTCCGTTCCTCTGTTATTCCTTTTCTCCATTTTCCCCACTTCTCTCTGCCCCCACCTCTCTCTCCTGCTCTGTGTTCTTGTCTTAGGCTTTGTGAGTTTTGATAACCCGTCCAGTGCTCAAGCCGCTATCCAGGCCATGAATGGCTTTCAGATAGGCATGAAGAGGCTGAAAGTGCAGCTAAAGCGGCCAAAGGATGCCAACCGACCTTACTGACTCGTCTGCTGTCCATACCCAGGTATAGTAACACCCATGTCACAACACACGGTGCCATACTGTGCCTGTTCTCAAGCCAAACTGTCCACTTCACAATTTGATAATTTAGCTACTGGATCTGCTGTCTTGTTGCTGCAGTAGAAGATGTGAATGTCTGAGAGTTCATTGCCTCGAATCTTAATTTTACCATTCTAATTACTCTTTATAATTCAAACCCATGTAAATTTTTTCTCCCCCTAATTTTTGTTTATTATAAAATAGTATTGTATTTGCATATTTAAGAAATAAACTCTAACTGTATGAATAAGAGTTGTATTCAACTATTAATAATTGAAAACTTATAAAAATACATCAATTTAAATTCCAAAGATATTTTTAAGTATATTTTGCTCCATTGATTTCTGACCACAGTTAAGACAAATTGCATTTTGCAAGATTCATTTCTTTGTGTACTTGTATACACACGCACACAAACACACACACACACACACACACACACACACACACACACATACAAAATGTTCTTTCCAGCTCACAGCAGTGAAACAACAGTAAGGAAAAGATATTTATCTAAAAATCCCATAAAAAATTATAAAAACACATAAATCTAACAAAACAAAAAACAACAAACAGCAGCACAGTGCATTGAAGTGCATTTAAATAGAAAGTGCATGTTTCAGTTCGATGCTGACAGCTGCATGTCAACAAGTGACCAACATTGATGGAGGTTATGTAATCCATTTTGCTGCTCAAAGAACATTAGCCAGCCTGATTGTTGCAACTGCTGGTTTGTATGAATTAGGAGTTAGCCCAGTTTATAACGTTATTCCTCCATTCTTACACCGTTTCTGTGTCCTATTGCACTGCTTTCGATGTTTCCTCTCCAGTGCAACTCCAAAAAAAGAAAACCAAGTTCACTGAGCTGATTTAGCTCCCAGACAGTATTTCTTGTAGCAAAGGTCTTTGTCACAAATGTCCAAAAGAAACTGACAATCATAGATGTATTTCACCTTGCATTCCACACAATGACATAGACGTAGGTGTAGACAAGGAAAAAGACACTGTGTGGTCAGAACTAGGAGAAGCTGCTGCTAAAATCAGTCTCGCCACCATCACACCACCTCATGGAGAGAGAGGGTGAATGCCACCAACAAGGACCCCTTAACTTATCTTTTTGTCTTCACAAAGTAACCCTTCTGTTAACTTCCTCAGTGCAGTTTCCTCTTTTGGAATGTTGGTAACAGTGACAGGTAGCAGTTAGCAACGAGCTAGTTGTTTTGATTCAAAAAATAAATCCAGAGGTGATATTTCCACTTCTGTTAATGCTACTTCTTCCTTTAGAGTCCTTTCTGAAGATTATTTTGCAAAATGTCCCACTTTTCAGATCCAAGTTCAAGATGTATTCAGGAGCTCATTTTTGGTGCAGCTACTCTCTCAAATATATATTTTTTTCAGTATTCAGATTAAGATTTACTTAAGTAAAACTACCAATACAACACTGTAAAAATGCTCCAGTACAAGTAAAAGTCCTGCATGAAAAATCCTCCTAAAGTAAAAGTACATAAGTATTAGCTGCAAAATGTACTTAAATATTAAAGTAAAAGAACTTATTTGGTCCCTCTGACTGACATATTATTATATATGACATCATTAAGATTATTAATACTGAAGCATTGTTGTGTAAACAGCATGATACTATTGTAGCTGCTGGAGGTGGAGCTAGTTTGAACTACTTTATATACAGTTAACTAGTTTAGTCCAGTGGTTCCCAACCAAGGGGTCAGGCCCCTCCAAAAGGTCACCAGATAAATCTGAGGGGTCGTGAGATAATTAATGGGAGAGGAAAGAAGAAAAAACAAAGTGCTGATACACAAATCTGTTTTCAGTTTTTGGACCTTTTCTCTAATCTTTCATTTTTGGTGAAATATTGGAGAATTTGAAAATTTATTAAAATCAAACCATGTGAGAAGGGAAAAATCACTATTTGGTGGAGCTGTTAACAATTCATAGACATCTGAAATGTGACCTTGACTACACACTTCTTTTTGTAAGATGTCAAAAGCCAAAAAGGTTGGAAACCACTGATGTCATCTTTAACAAGGTGCTGTATTTTAGAGGCTTGTTATATTATCCATTGTGTCACATTTTCACCTAAAACATAATTTAGGCTGCTTACAAATATTTCTCTCTGAAATGTAGTGGAATGGAAGTATCATAGTAGCATAAAATGAAAATACTCAAGTAATTTCTGAAGTACTTTAGTACTAAAGTAGTACTTAAGGACGGTTAAATACAATGCAATGCAAGAATACAATGAGTTAGGCAAGGAGTAAAATTAACTGTGGCAACTTTCCAGCTGAACCCTGAATACTTGCAATTAAGAGAAACCCATCATTTGTCTACAAAAGACTTATTGGTGACAATTTATATCACTTTCAATAGGACTAACTAATACAACTACAAAATGCATGAATAGTCTAGCTTAGTATTAAATATAATTAACTGAGGGAACAGTGAGAATTCTTGCTCTGTAATCACTGTGCATCTTTGTCCCCATGAGCCCTGATGTGATTTAAAATTGTCTGATTTCAGGTCACCATGTTTCACAGAATCAGCCTCTCGAGATTCTTGTCAGGTTGCCCTTCTTCAGAGAGTTTTTTTTTTTTTTATTATTCTTATGGGGTTTGAAATCTCATTATTACCTGCAGGATGCTCCAACACAAATTGATGACATCATCAATACCCATCTGTGCATACTTAGCTGACTACTGGGGAAGGTGTTGAGAATCGATGCAAGTTGTTAAGTTACAAATTCACAAAAGCAGATAACAATAATTTATTTTGTCATTATATTTCTGTCAACTCTTCAGCTACATTCAGAGCCCATTTCAGTTGAACCTTTGCTTATAGGGAAATTCATCGATGAGCTGCATAATAATACAGGGCAGATTTATAGTTTTTATAAGACTGCTGACAACCATGATGAGTGAAGGCAGAATGTTTAAAAGAGAAGTTCTAACAAAAAACAATAAACAAAAAGATGCTTAATGGAAAAGCATTTACTAACCTTATAAACTGCAGCTGCTTATATAACGCTGGAGACCAGCACCAACCCCAGTAAGCACTACTTGGTAAGTTCAAGTGATGCTTCACCATTCAGTTCTCGACTGAATAGTCCATTTTCATATTCTACTATACTTCGTTTGCAAAATATTGCTGAAGAACAAAAATAACATGGGAATAGCATAGTGATTGTTACCTGGTTCTTTTCACAATAAAAATTATGGATGTCATTTACTGTTATTATGAAAACATGTCCTTATATCTAATTTTAATTAGCTGTAAAATTGTAGCAAACCAGCACTAAACACTTTGACTGCTTATGACATTATCATGCACAGAAATAATATCAATAACTTTTAAACACCTTACAAAATGCCAATATAAAATCAATGTGCAGCTCTGTAGCAAGTGTTTAATACTACATGAAGGTGTAAATTTAAACTGTGCCAGTGTTTACACCAACGCTTAAATTAATACAGAACATTTACAATAAAATTAGCTTAAATCAAGCTAATTCTTTAGGAATAATTGTGAACCACATTCACTGTGCATTTATCTGCTGTTTGTAATGATGCTGGCATTTAGGAACTGTGCATGCACCAAACAGAGCAAACAAGAGATCTTGCAAATGCATTGGTACCTATTTGTATTTTGCTGATAAAGCATCAATATTCTACTGTTCCTTATTTTAGCCCTTAAAAAGTCAGTGCTTTCATACAAAATAATAAAAAGATGGTTTACTTAAAGTAGCCCCATCCCTCAATAAAGAGTAATTTCACAGTGTCAGGCTTGATTCAAAGAATCATCGCCCATCTGTTACAAAGTGCAGCTGCTAGTGCAAAATAATATAGATGCATGCTCTCTCCACCCAATTGGCTAGACAACTTTTGATTACAATAACATAAGCCTGGGTTATATTTCTCCATAAATAAGGGCATGGTAATACCATTTGTTTGTTTTAGATTTGACTCTTTAAAAGCCACGAGATGGCATTCATGGAAGGTGGAATGCAATACAAATGATAGATGCTCCCTTTATCCCTTGCTTGATAGCATTTGAATAGAGCTGTGTCTCGCTAATTGAAGAGAGGCTTTCAAAGCAGACACCCTGAGTAGAGGGGGAGCATTATTTTGATTTAGCACAAATGGATTAGGGACAAATGGAAAATATTGTGCAACAGCATTGAATGACAGGACAGTCATCGAGATGTACTCAGAATGTCTCTCCAAGCGCAGACATTTCCAACAATAACATTCTGTCACTTTATCAGGAGGTGTGTGCATGAGAGCATGTCGGTTCATGTGTGTGTTTATTTCATGTCCTCCTTCGTCTCTGGTCTGGTTCAATCCATCTCTGTGTTTTTCTTCTGTTATTACACCACTTCTGTTGTTAAGAAAAACCAATAGACCAAAACCAAGACCAATCCCATGAAAACATTAAATAATAATAATAATAATAAAAAAACGCTAGTGGGGCTTCTGAAGCCAGGTCTGTATCACAACTCCAGGTTATAGATCCATCAAAATCATGTGATATTTTATATAAAGAGGGTGTATTTGGGGGAAAAAAATTAAAGACCAATTTCCTATTTTTTCTTTTCATTTTTGCCTTGTATTGTTAAAGAAAGTACACTGAGTTCTTGAGCGACAGACTGAAAATAATAATAAATTAAAGTAAGTCCAACTGCAAGTGTTTAATTTTCTAAATTCAAGTACAATATAATAATGAAAAACTTTGATGAAACTTGAATGATGTGTTTTTTGTGTTGCTTAGGTAAAAACCTCAATATGTAGATAACTTCAGAGGCCTCTCTTTTTTTTCTCTAATACTTACGATTTCGCCTTGAAGTTAAATTAAAAACACGATCAGACAGCATTCTCTTCTGCTGGTCTCAGGAGCCCTGCTACTCTGAAATTGTGTTCTGTGTCTTAAAGATAAACTTAATGCAAAAAAGCTGAAGCACTCACTGTACGGCCACCCTCATAGCAAACAATGCAAGGCAAATCCAATTACTGTAGACAGGACAAGTTTCTGAAATATGCATTCCTGCTTTAAGGGTTATCTTTGTGAATATAAAAACATCAATTCAACCTTTTAACCTGCAAATATTGTCAGCCTAAGAATATTTCACCACCACAATGAGTCACAAGAAAAGGCCTTTTCTGTGGTGTATTGATGATTATTTGCTGTTATTTATGTTTTACTTGTCATTTTTTTCCAGTCTTTATGGTAATAACCATAATAACCTCATTTGATTTGTCAGGCAGAATAAGTGAGTGAGTGTGGAAAGGGTGCTTTGAATTCTGACTCAAGGAAAAGAAAATCCCATTGTTTCTTTCCTTCTTTTGCACCCCACCAACCTGGCAACCTGACTTGACCAATCACAGTGTGAGGTGGCCTTTCTCCGCTATAGCCACACCTCCCACACCTGTCATGGGGCCAAGTTCCCACAGCTGTAAGTTGAACCCATGGTGTCATTTTATTTTGGATGACGTCATGTGGTGGGACTGTGACTGCGTTGCATGACGTGGCGTTGATTGATATCTTTAAACTCTATCTCTTTATATTCTGCCCTCCTTTTATATATATATATATATATATACTGTATATTGTATATTGGCAGTTTGTGGAGTGCAGTAAACTGATGCCTTTCTTGGCTGGTACCTGTTGTACATAATGTAACTGACGTGCTGACTGGTTGGTTGACTATAACTGGAAGTGGCCTTTAACCCTTTGTGCTATTGTACCGTGTGCCCTTGTGATGTTTTACTTTCTCTTGTGGGGTTCATGTGTATGGATGTACTGTATTTTCTATTTCTCTATTTCTTCACATCCACATCAACAGTGTTTTTTTCTAGCAAATTATGATTTTTTTAATGAAAAGTCTGAGTCTTTGCAAAAAGGACCTTTTTCTACACCCGATCGACAGCTGTTTAGTTGAGAGATGGCCAAGATGACCCTATGTTTGTGTAGCCAATTAAATCTCCACTATTCACGCAGAGAGCACAGGCAAATGTTGACATTCCATTTCTCTGTGGATTCCATCTACACAGGGAGTACTTCGGCAAGATTGTTTTGTTTGCCTAACATGAGAATCACTTCTCATTTATTTATTTATGAGGGTGCAAACCAATTACACTGTGATAGCAGAGCTGCAGGCAGCACTGCAGACCCACATGGCCAAAAAACGGCCACCATACAGCCATACTGTACAAATACATATACAAGCAGTGGACAGAAAAAGAAGAAAAAATAAATAATACCTGTTTTGTTCTTTTGTACTTTTCATAGGATTATGCCACCAGATAAATTAGCTCTTATGTTTTTGCTGCTTGTATTTGAGATAATTCTTGCTCAGTTTGTGAAAAGTAAAGGAAGTAAACAGATTTGCAGTGAAAAAGGTCCTTTCTTTGCAAGTGAGTTTGTTTCTATCCCTACAGGCCAAACCCCTGATAAGAGTTAGTTGTTTTCATCAAACTCGTTCTGCCCTATTCTTTCTGAAGCCCTGCAGGCGACTCTCCCTCCCGTAGTCTATCCAATGAACTCAGGGGGGTGTCTAGCCAGGCAAGCCAGGAGGGATAAGGTCTTTCTAGCAACTATGCCTCTTAACTGCCAGGTGTCTTTTATGGAGCCATCTAAATAGGTGGTGGAGTTTGGGGGGGGGGGGCACTGGGACAAAAACCTTGTGAAAAAATGAAAATAAATTCTTTATCATCTGACAAAGTTGCAGGGTGAAATAGTTGCAATATTTTCAAAAAAGCTGTTTACTTGCCGGGAAAAAAACGATATATTTTAAAGCCACTGTGTGTTTCTTCTCCTCTGTGGTAGATGTATAGCGAGCATCACTAGTGGCTTATAAAAGAGGGAATCGGGATCTGTAATCGGGACTGTTGGTGCTTTATGCTGCTAATGGCTGGGCTCGCTTTGGCACACAAAAGAAATAAGTTAGAATCTCTGCTCCCACATCTAAAAAGCAGATCTTTTATGAAACGGTAACAAGCTCATTTACAGGAATGGAAAGGTAGAACAAAGAGCATCTGGGCGCGTGTTCCCGTCACAAAGTCAGACCCTTTCATGTTCACTCCCACAGAGTGATTTGCTGTGATTTCATAGCCTTTCTTCACCCACATCATAGCTCACAACATATTAGGGATGATAGGCTGTAAACTAGATCTTTTATTTCCAAAGCTTGCCAGCACGGACACATTTAGCAATAGTGTTGCATATCGAGTCAACACAAAAGCAGGGGAGATGCTAGATTGGTTTCTTTAAGGGACTCTAATTAGAGGCTATTTCTTGAAATATGTATACTTTCAGTTCAGTTTTTCTGTCATTACAATCATTACACTATTTTACCATGCACACACATTTGTCTTGTTTTCTTTCTGTTTCCCTCTTGTTCTTTCAGTAGTTCATAATGAATTAACAATAAGATGAATGACAGTAACATTCAGCTGTATTTTTTTTTCATGCAGGGAGATGTAGTCGGTTTAAATTAGGCCTTCCTTGGATTAGTGCTGTCACGGTGTAGATGTCTGTTCCATATGGTTAAAACACAAATCTCACACCCCACCTCTAGCCCACTTATTTCTGGTTTTAATTGACACACTCCTCTTTTTTTTCTTCCTCCCCATCTGTTTCTCATGCTGTTGGCTGTGCCTGTCAGTCTGTGTGATAACCAGGAGCCAGCAACCCTGAGCATGTTTGCCGCAGCCTCACTGAATCTACTCTCCTTATTCTCCCCTCTCTCTTTCTCCCTCTCTCTCGCTTTCTCTGTGTCACAGGATGAAGGGCCACAACACCTTATTTCCACAAGTGCAGTAAAAGTACAAAGACTTCTTGCTCTGCTACATATCATGAAGGAAGGGTGGTCCCTTGATCCTGCTGGAAACCCGCTGAAAGATTGGGTGACTGAGAGAAGGATCCCAGAGTTTTTTGGTTCTTTTTTTTTTAATTTTTTTTTTTAGTTTAGTTTTTTCTTTCTTCGCAAATGCCTCTTTTTTCCCTGTTTTGCTTTGGCGTCTGTGGAAGAAAATTTTTTGCAGAGACCAACTTTTTGCTGCTGTTTTTTAGACATGATGGGAAAAAAACCTTTATAGACTCATTATGCTCAAAGCATGCATACACAGGATATAGATAAACACACATACACACAGATAGCAAACCAAACAAACACATTTAAAGATGCTACACCTAACAAAAAAGAAAAAAAAAAAACAACTACTTTGTACATGTATAAATAAGTGCAAATGCCAACTCAAGTACTGAAGCAAACACATGCGTGTGCGCACACACACACACACACATACACAAACAAAAACACACACACCAGCCTGCTGCCATTTTGGTTTTTGTGCCTACACAGGTGTTGTGCTCTGTGACAGGGCAAGCTCTGGATCGAAGAAGAAAAAGAGAGAAGAAGAAGAGAAGAGGAGAATCCAGGATAATTTACATGCATCATTCCTTAGGAAATAGGGACCAAAGGACTAAACGCTTTTTAAAAGAATATAAATATATAAATATATAAATATATATTTAAAAACTCATACCTTGTAGCTGCAAGTATTACAATTTACTCGTAGTCAAAAAAATCATTAAATCAATATCCAGTGGCCTACTGTAAGTACGAATACAAGAAAATGGAAATAATGTATAAAAAAAAGACATGGAATCATAGTATAGGGGCTGATCTTTTTGCTCTGGATGCTGATTTAGCGCCAGGTTGTAGAATAGTAAAGTAGATTAGAAAAAAAAATGTAGATTTGCTAACTTTTGCTGTTGTTTAAAAAAAATACTTGAAGTTGTAATGAAAAATGGGGCAAAAGTGGAGGGAAAAAAAGGAAACATTCATCTGCCCCTGTACGCAATGAGTCTCTCTCTCTCTTGGATGTTAAGGTATCAGCCACTGGATATCTCGCTCATCACGATGTATAGGTCACTGCACTCTCTGACAGCTATGAACAGACTGTTCTGGAAGAAAAAAAAAGAATGACAAGACAAAAAAAGACTGAACTTACTAACGTCTGTGCTGGACAGGGTGCAGACATTTAAGGCTTCTCACTGGCCTTTGTGTTCAAGCGACAATCCACTGTAAAGACCAAGCAAAATGGACATGAGGTGTCTTTTGTTTTGTTTTTCTCTTTTTTTTCTTGACCTTTTGTATTGCAACATGGAGTGTGAATTATGAAGCCACAAATTGTTAAAGCATGATGGTTCTATTAAGGGAGATGGACAAATGGATGTTGGGAACAGAAAGGGAGGAGGAGTAAGGTGACAGCTACTGAAACTGCCAGCAGAATGAACTCAATATATGAATGAATTTGGCCCTCGTGCTTTTGGAATTCCCCAAAAAGCAAAGTATGCTCATTAAAAAAAAAACAACCATGGCTTATATAAGCGAAATGCCAAGGATATGTGTGTCCACTGGAGCTGCTGCAATACTCCAATTGAGAAAAAATGCCTCTTGTCTCTTGGCAGATAGAAAACAAACATTTCTCTTAAGACAAACTCAATTTATTGTATTGATGGCAAAGGAGTGCAGGCTTTTAGAGCTCTTTTAGCTCTGTCAAATATAATGTAAATTCTACTGTTAACATGCTCCCTGACCAGCTCTCTTCATATATTATACATAGAGACTCTGGAAAAAAAGACTACTACTTAAACAGAATATATGTAATTTAGATCTAACAGTCACTCTTAACCATCATTCAGCTTGCCTGTAGCCTCTCTGACACTGACGCCAGGCAGGACAGAGTAAAACACTCCAGTACTGTCATGTCTTGATTTAAAGTCCTGTAGCCTTTATTTTGACTGTTTTAGAGCTCTGGATGCAGGCTCTTCTCTAAAAGTAGATCAATATGTTTGGAATGAGTCTATAGGGAGGAGCAGTTCTGTTTCAGTCACTCTGAACACTTTCAATTTCTCTGTCGAACACCAGCTCACATCCGTACACCAGCGCTTTGAGCACTGACAGCTGGTAGTATGAGGCAGGGCTAGGATAGTGGGAGGGAGGGAAGGAGGTGAAGAGAGAGGAAGTCAACAACCAAACATGACATCAAGATCCTGTAAACTGATGCTTCTAGGATGATGCCTAATGACATAGTCCATAAAATTAGAAGCTCCTGGTAACAAGCCAAATACAATGCAGTATATGTGCTATATGCTTTTGAAAAATAGGGTTAAAAGGTTCAAATAGAGCTGGATTCTTTTACCTTAGGCTCCAGTCCAACTGGTTCCCTTTTACTAGACTCATCATTCTTTGCCATTTAAATAAGCAGAAGGTCTTGATTTTAGTCCTTGATATCAGCATGTGATGTTCTCTCTCTCTTTCTCCCTGTCCTAAGAGCAGCCATGCCTTTCCAAACCTCAGCCCAACTGTTCAGCAGCTCTCCCCTTGGAACAGCATTTTCGAACCTGGCTAATGTCTGTGCTCACTACCCTTCAATTATCTCCTGCACTGTATTAGACATGCTATTTCACCTTTCCCTCTAATCACACTGTAATCACCAGCCTCTATACATTTGCAGCAACCAAGTGAAAAATTACTGGGATAATCACTTGGACCAAATGACGAGAGAGATGGTCCCCTGCATGCACATGGATGACAGAAGGAAGATTAGCGAGAATTATGTTTGTGCCTACTCCCTGGCAAGACTGCTGACAGCTGACCTGGCACCAATAATACTGCCGAATTTAAACGGCGATGGAGGATGTGGGATAAAACCTTCCATATCATACTGTAGCTAGGTGTAAATATTGCATTACCAAAAACCAAAAACACCCCCCCCCCCCCCCCCCCCCCCACACACACACACACACACACCTTTGAGCAAACACTGCATCTTGTAGTTGCTTAAAAATGTCTCCAAAATCAACAATTCTGACGGAAATCCTCAATTCTGAAGAAGTAGTTGCTGTGAGTCCTGTGTTATTGTACTTCTCCTTTCAGCACATAATTGGGTCTCAACTATCTCTACAGAGCCCACCTTTTTTTAACAAATAACTTGCTCTACACTTCTTTCTTTTCTTGCGTGTATCCCTAATGGGACACCTGCAAAGCACATTATTGTTCACTACTGATAGAACATTTGTGAAGCACAGTAGTTCCTCAGCTTCAAAATGACGGCCATCAAAATGACAGCTTTTGAAAAAAATTGCCTCCAAATACATGCAAGATAAATCCTAGCCCTCCTTCCTCAGCCTTTGATTGGACGTCAGGTGGAAACGCAGGGAGATTCATGAGTTAATATGAAGTAGGTCAAAACAAAGCCATGTTCTGCAAAGCATTTGTGATCATTATTCGTGTGAAGCTGAACTAATCGATGGCAAATCTAATGTTCCATGGGCAATGAAATTTCCTGTACTCGTCTCAGCCATCTTTAGAGTATGTTCTACAAGTGAACATGGACCTTGCATGCCTGCACCACTGATCTTCTCTGTCTTACAGCTTCTACACCAGATGCTGTACTAGTTCCTACTGCTAATGGCAGGTTGAGTCCCTGGTGAGCCACAGCCCAGCCTAGCCTAGTATCCTGCTGTCTGCTTGGCTAACAGTGCAGTGTTCATGTAGCATATCTGCTATGCCAGGGCTAAATTAGGCAATGTGAAATCAGCACTTCCACACTTTTAACAAGGGTGCTCTTATTTCTTTTACAACCTGGGGAGGATGTTACTGAGTTAACGTGCATTAAAAACAGAAATAGCTGTGAAACATGCTCCAGAACTTCCAAAACAAAAAAAAGTTCTGTTTTAGATCTGTTCATCCATTTATTGATAAGAGTCTCTGCCTACCCTGCTCCCACTCTCTGTCTGGCCTAAAATGAAAATGTTACCTCTTCTACGAATGAAAAATGTCAAGAACATTAAATTTGGCATAAACCTACAACAGCATGTCAAATACTATGTCCAAAACTACCTTTATTTAGCATATCAACCATGATGTAGAGCAGAGTATACACAAGTACAGCCAGTAGCCACTTGCTTCTCTGCCAGTGATGCATTTACCCGTTCTGACCCTGTATCATTAAGTGAGAAGTTGGGGGTAGGGGTGGGGGGGTGGGGGGGTATATACATGGTATACCCAGTTCCTCAGTTGCCAGCACACCACTGCTCACAAGCTCAGTCATCTAGAGAATCATTGTATCCTTAGAGGGCCCCAGCCAATAGTGGGGCCAAGCAGAGAACTGCTAGAGCATGTCTATGATTCTCCAACCCCCCGGGTGCATAACACTCACCCTAAAATAGCAGTGATTGTCAAGGAAAGGAAGTGAAATGTAATTGACTGAAAGTGGAGAGGTAATTAAAGGAACCTGTTGGACAGGAGGGAAGAAATTAATGCCTCTCATTTAATAGCTGCTTTGGGAGAGAGCTTTTCCGTCATCTCACGCAGAAAAGGTTTTGCTGTGGAAATGGGATTTTGTATGGAAAAGCGGAGGTGGAAATAGGCACTGGGTGGTGGGGGTGCTGTGTGCTAAACTGAAACTCCACAAAATCACTCCCAATACTCAGGGCATCAGGCGCTATGATGTCATGATTAGTGGAGAGGTTCAGAGCCTTGCCTTACCCCTGATCCTGAGGGAGGTCGAGCAGAATCACAAATATGTGGTCAGTGGGAGCTTTAAGATCGCATCCCATCGCAGGGAGTGCTGAGCCAGCAGAAGGGCTGATGAACCACCAAAATTGTGCTTTGGATTTATAGTATCATCATCCAATTGCAAGAGTAAAAAAAACAAAAAAAAACAAAAAAAAAACAGACAAAAAAAAGATGCCATAGTCCACCCAATGATGCGCAGTGGCTGCTGCAGGTGTGCGATTATGTTGGACAACATGGCTGAGAGTAATGAAGACAAAGACTTTTTTTATTCCTTAATGTAAATAGCCTATAAAATACAAAATCAGAGAAAGGTTGTAAAGCAGCTTGTGTTGAAAAGCCCAACTCTGTGGGACAATGATGTCACTATAAAAATGTGTCCACAGCAGTGCAGGGATCTAGGAGAGTCCTTTTAAGCCCCTTAATTTTTGGCTCTGAACATGCATCCTACAACCCTAAGCATCGGACCGAGGCTTAGAGAGTGTTTGACTTAGTGTCAAACCTAAGCCACGGCCTCAAAGTGATCCTTTAATTAAGATTCTGTGTACACCGACATGTCATGATTTTTCTGACAGAAGAAAGATCGCCTGTGCAGTAATTGGATTAGTCCAAATGGGGCTGATGAACAGATATGACAGTGACAGTAGAGTTCATCCATCTGCATGCTTACCGCTTGACAAGTGCGGCAAAAATAGCATCAGTCACCGCCACACTTTTAAAAATTCTTTGGAAGTAAAAGTTTGGGCTTTACAGCATTTAAAGAAGCTAGTTTTACAAAATGAAACTCTCAGTTCCAGGTAACAGTTTGTTCAATATGTATATAAACCACAAAACCACAGGTACCTGGTTAAGCAGAGATTGGAGGACAGGGACAAACAAGAGAGCAATTATTGTAGAACCCAGCAGAACCCCTGCCACTGCTCTCATGACCACACAGCTGCATTACTCCTGTACATACAATATAGCTTATTTTTCAATTCTGTTGAACCTTCTTTATAGGCCGTACAATAGATCATGTTCAAACATTTAAAAAAATTAAAAGGATAGTTAATATATTTCAGTGAAACTAAGAAAAGGAACCTATGAAATAATTTATCAAAAACAGAAGATAAAATGATTTTATTTCTTGTATAGTGAAACACTGGTGTTCAAAAATGGGATTTTATACTCATGTTGGTAAATTGTTCTTTATTTTCTCTCGTTTTGTTATTGACTGAAGCTGGGATAGACCCATTTTCATGAGGTTTATTCTGATATGCTTTGATCATTTTTATTTTTTCAGGCTGCACAATCCCTGGATAAAATCCCTTATGGATGGGCGAGTTCAAAGAGATTTTGCTCACTGGAAGCTCTTAAATCAATACAAGAATTAACAAACTGCACTGTAAAAAGACTGATTGATGGTACTGGTCATGTGGATTCATAAAAATGAGTCCATTGCACAACTGAGTTCAGATGAATCAGCATTGCATGTTCAAAAAGTATTTCATTTGAGGCCTTTGTTTGTTTTGAGAAGAAAATGGGGGAAAAAATCACAAAAAAAAAAAAAAAAAAATCAAACTTTGCAGTCAGATTGGTTTTGAGACCTATGCTGTCATATTGTCATCAATTGTCTTTAAGCCATGGAAGGATGCCTGTAATGTTTATGTAACTGCGTTTTTTGTTTATTTTCAAGGGTTGGTGGTAATCATTGACATATCTCTGTTTTTCATCTTCTCTGTACTTACTTATGGGAAGTTTGTTATCTCATTGTTGCTGAGAAAGTTTGTTTTAATGTGATAACTCCATCCACTGAAGATATAGTACCGTACAGTACAGTAGATTGTGTGACATTGCTTTGCTCCAGTCAGGTTGATTTGTTAATGTGAGGAGGGAATTCTGCCTTAAACTCAGCCTGTTCTCTCTGACAGTACTACCTGTGAACAGTGGTTGGACACACTGTATTCTGGGGGGATGCCAAATGCTCCATCTTTAAAATGTAAAATCTGTTGTAAAGACAAACACTTCACCAGAGTCAGTTTTGCCTCAAGCCCATTCTGACACAAATAAGGACGTGGACACCCACCTCCATTTCCATTGGTTATAAGGACCAAAATGTAAACAAACTCAGCTAACTGAGCAGTTTGCTCCAATCAAGCATTCAATGAGAGCCTCTAAAGAATTCACATTTAGTCATAGGAAATTTTGCACCATGGATCTTTGTATCATAAATCATTACATTCCCAGCTTCACTATCTAATTTCATCCACTTCATTTGTTCTCATGCAAAAATTAATTTATCATAATATATTTAGGTATTTATATTCACAATGAATTGAATAATCATTTATTTTATCATTTGACTTGAACAAACTGAGTTACTGTTTTCTTTTTGTTTGAAATAGAGATGTAATTTGAATTAGCGTTGGCTCTGGTCCGTTCCCTGATTTGGGGTGATATCTCCCATAGTGCTCCTGAACTCTGTAGTTCTCTAGTTCATTATATTCTGCTTAGACTAAAATAAAGCACAGTCCTGTAGAAAATTGAGCCTGCTTTGTCCTTTTTATCTATTCACATAGTTTGATTAAATAACTCCTAAAGGTTTGGATCTCTCATGGCTTGCATGCATGACCCCGTTTGCAAAGATGTGAAGTGTTCGGTGTCCTCTTGTCACTTGGATTGTGGAGAGAATGCATTTAGGACATGTCATTGTATTAATTGAGCTAACAGCGCTAACCATATCCGAATACCAAATTAGATGAGACGGTTAGTAGAAAATCGTTTAAAAAGGGCGAATAATGCATAATAAATGGAACGGAGATTGGAAGGAGGGGAATAAATTGTGAATTGATTAAAGGGAAATGGATATTCAGCTCTTGTCTCATGAAGGTGTTACAGTGGAAACAAAATCAGGTGCAATGGGTGCTGCTGGTTATTGTCTGTGAATAAGAAGCAGGAGGTCAATCGATTAATCAGAGATTTTCCTCATGCTGCGTTTCATTGACACAGACGTTACAGTAAGGAGAGTCAGGTCACATTGAAGCCTATGGTCAGTGTCCTTTTTATGGCCCCAGTCTCCTCCTCCCTCATTAACCCTCAAAGTCGGTCAACAGTCACCAGACGCCTCAACCTTCAACAGTGGAAGAAAACGACTACACAATACTGTGTCACACAACCAGTCTGAATGCTCTGTGTACAACAGGTGAAATCATTTCATTTGTTTCTTTACAGATTAACATGGTTCAGTAATTTCTAGCTGCCACAACTGTCCATCACAACAGAAGGAAAACATCAAAACTCTTTGACAGTAATTGTTCCCAGAATAGAGTATTATACCCCAGGGAACATCAACGACCAAACCATCCCAAGACACCAGACATAATTTCTTGT
Source organism: Euthynnus affinis (assembly GCA_029490765.1). NCBI lineage: Eukaryota > Metazoa > Chordata > Actinopteri > Scombriformes > Scombridae > Euthynnus > Euthynnus affinis. Next base: position 19,912,346 of record CM055839.1, read on the forward strand.
TTATGGGCCGCTTGGGTGCGTCTGTGCAGTAGCATTAGTGTGGAAACTGATTTATGGTTGCTAAATTTGCAGGTGATAAAAAAGGCAAAGAGTGGCCAGTTGGGGCACTAACTCTTGGCTATTCACATGTTGACTCCAGTGCTGAGTCTCCAGGGACCCTCTCTCATTGTGCGGCAGACACTCCATGATTCCACATGACAAACTGGATTGTTCCTCGAGTGAGTCCTGCTGAATTATTTTGGTCCTTTCGATTGAATCTCCTACCCCTGAGATTTTCCTCTACTGTTGCCTTTGAGCCATAAGCCTCAACAGCCACCAATGTCGATACTCAATCTGTTCTGTAACCCCTAAAGCTGATGAAATGTGCTAACAGGGGTTTGTTTGTTTGTCTCCAGGAGGGGGGCAAAGGGAAAGAAAATGGAACAACAAGACTCTTTTGACAGTTCCATTTTTGGAGTGAGGGATAATCATGAAGTATGGATTGGATAGGGGAAAGTTATTACATTTTGTTGTCTTTATCCTTGTTTGAGTTGTAAAAAAAGGTCAGATTGTTCTAAACATGGTTTTTTGCAGTTCCTGGGTTTACCCTCAATTCTGACTCCCCTACTCTCTCAGTGTGGGAAAAGAAAAATCATTTTTCTCACTTCTTTCAACCTTGTATCCCTTTAAATCTTCAGTGTAATTTGACAAACACACAACCTCCCATCTGGCTCGAGTAAGTATATTTCTTATGTGTATTTACTTTATTGGTGGTGCTGATTGGGATAGGGATAGTCTGTTAACACAGACATAAGAAAAACTGGTGTTTGAAAGATCATTCTCAATCCTTCTAGTGTCATCAAGCAAGTGTTTTCAGGATTTTAGTATCACATCATTCACATCAATAAGATATGTACTTTATGTGTAAAAGGCAGTCTGTGAATTGACTACACCAAAAAGCATGCAGTGTTTTGGATTGTTTAAATTTAGCTTTTGCAGGTAACCAAAGTACTTCTCCTTAGTGACAACAAAACTGTAAACTTCATTGTCTAAATTCTGAACTTTAAACATAATTTTATATTATGCCTTTAATTAAATCTGGCAGCTACAGATAAAACACAAACACCTGAACCTAACTGCATCATCATCAATAGATGACAATGTTTATTGTTTTTCCTCATATGGAACATTTGAATATAAATACCTATTTAATGAGTTTATGATAAAGTGACCCAATTTTATCATGTCTTTGTAATTCTTTTGCAGTTGACATTAATTTATAATTGACAGAAACGCACTCCAGACCATTACTTTCATAAGCTTTTAAATTCATGCCGTGCGCCTCATTATACCAAGGAATGGCTTGTCTGTAGGTAATCATGAATAATGGCCTTTCAACTTCTTAACTATGTCCTACACAAATATTTACCATATTGACTTATCACCTGTCATTTACCATGCATTTAGCATTTGACTTTTATCGTCCATTAATCTATCAATGCATCCATTAGGGACACTCAAGCATTTGCAAGCCTCTGTACACTCCAACGGGCCTATTAGCATGTCCTTTAATGGGAAACATGTTGCAAACACTAAGCATAAGCTATGCCACTCAGAAACCTAAATGTACTGTCAACACTTTTTAAATTGTAGATCTGCATGTGCCTTCTCTTCACCACATCTTTTTAAATTATAAGGGACTTTGTGCATCTACAAGTCCCTGAAGGAGGCTCTGAATGACTATGACAAAGGGTGGCAAATTTTGATTCCATCCCTCTTAACATGCAGATTCCTAAATAACAAAAGATTATAACTAAATGAAAGTGTGGAGAAGACCTGGGTAAGCAAAGCCGCACAATCACTTTGATCCTGTTATGTATTACAAAAGCTTAATCAATATCTAATCAAGGGGAATACAGCATGCCATGTCTTACAGAGCTCTTTGTTGTCAGAGGTGAGGTTGCCATGGTGACTGGACAGGTGTGGAGAGCTTAGGCTGCAGCAGTATTGATGGAAATTAAGAAGCATTGATGAGACTTGAAGATGCTGGGATTGAAAAGGGAGATAATTAAAGAGAGGGATGCAGCAGGAGACGTGGGGGAGGTGGGAGAAAGAGATTTACGTTGGAGAAACAGGAGGTGATGCAGACAGGTGTAAGTTGGACATGTAGCCGTCTGTCCATGCTGTTTCCCACTGGAACAGCGAGAAGTGTGTTAACCAAGTTTCATGAACTACTGAGAAGCACACACTTCAGAGCAGAACCAATATCTTCCAAGTGAAATTAAAGTTGCATATTACTGTGAAGGGTTTGCAATCAGGCTATAGTACCAGGTTTCTTTCTTCACTTCAAACTTCAATTGTGACAAATCTTTCAAGAATGCCCTTACAAAGAAAACCACACATACCACACATTAAATAATAGCAAAATATAGATTTCAAATTCACATAACTCCAAAGTTCAAAATTGATCTCTGCATGCTAAACAGGCAGTGTTGTGACATGATGCAAGTATAGAGCAGGCATGTTCTTTATTGCATCTACTCCAAGAAGACTCATAAGTAAAATGTAATTTTAATACTTGATAAAGTCAGTTTAGAGAAATATGAAATCCAGGATATGTTTGACCACAAATACAAGTGCATTATATACATTAGGAAAGTCATTTAATTCCACACCACAGTAAGTAATTCAGTTTAATACAATGGGCCTGATTCCTATTAGAACTCCCGGCAGAAATATTTTGCAAGGTTAAAATAGTTCCTCTGAATTTACGCAACTATACTGACTGCATATATTCCATACATACAAAATGAAATGAGAACATGTCTGGAGCACGCACAGGCCTCCATTTTTATATCTCAATTCCTTTCTCTCTCATTTTGAGGTAATTCACAGGGTGGTAAAACTGTAACACAAGAAGATAAAGCAGGTGAGAATGAGCCTGTTAAAAAAAAGGCACCAAAACATCTGAGTCATGGCTGACCTGGACAAACTAAAGATGATGTCACCATGGTGCACAGACTGTGTTCCAGAGGGAAACTTGTTGAACTCTGTCTGCACTCTGTGTGTTGCTCAACCCTTGACTCATCCGAGCGGCAGGAGTCCACCAAGTTCTGTCCATTCTGGCCCTTAGCCGTACAAAGTCCCACAGAGAGCTGTCTGTCAACACCTGATTAACACTTGAGATAATAGGTCATTAAAGTTCCCCTTCAATCAATGAGTCCAATCGAGTAATCAAGGCCAAGATTGAATGAAGCCAAACCAGCGTGGAGCCTGGTGGGAGCAAAGAGCCTTTAATCAGTATTGGAGAGAGTGTTCCTTTCATCTGTGGATGTACGCAGAATAACACTGTTGTGGTTAAAACCACGCAACTGCAAATTTGTTGATACCTTTTCTTACTTTGATTGAAAATCACTCGTGTGGTGATTGAGTTTCATGACCCTTTTGCTGTCGAAATCTCTTAAAAAATCCTCTTCCTCATTTTAATAAACAGCATGAAGAGCAATTTCTTCCTTCTTGAAACATTTCAATATCCCATCTTGTCTAAAAAGGTTTATACGACCTCTTAGCCTCTCATGCTGTCCAAACCTCTTCCACGCACATCTCGCTCTCCAACCCCCTTGTTCCTGTGATGTATTAGCTCTGGCCTTTGTTTAAATATCTCTTGGTATTTGGCAGGTCAGAGTTGTTTAACCTGCCACCTTTCAGCTGTGAAATTTTATCCATTCTCATAAATCACATTGAAGTGTCATTATTTTCTGATTACTGTCTTAATCACACAAATACACAATTATTGCTGCTCATAAGTGCTCCAAATTACCACACAAGTATAGCTGCTAATTTCTGAAACATGATATATGCAAATAACACATTTCATTGTACATTTTCTATTGAGTATCTTATCATATGTTTAATTGTAGTTTGTAATAATCACGTACGATGTTCATACAAGCCTATACCCGTGGATATTGTGTGAGGGTGCGTAGGCTCACACGTGTGCACAGAAACTTGTGTGAGAAGCTGTTGCTGGCTGACAGCTGAGCTGAGCTGAAGTGAAAGCATGAGGCCTAGTGACAGAGAGAACAGAGGGATCAAGCATTATCATCAAAAAGGACACCAGTGCTCCCTACTGCAGCCTCACAGCTTCCTCCAGTCAAGCTGTTCGTTTGTTTGTTCGTTTGTTGTGTCAGTGTGGATGGTCCGTCTTTTTGAATCAGTGCACTTTTCAGTCAGAAAAAAAAAGAAAAAAAAATTCTGTTACTTGATGGGAAGAAGACGATCAAAGGACAAAAAAGTTGACATAACAGCAAGGTGAGATCACTCCGTTTTTCATTTTTTGAATAAGTATTCAGATCGCTGATTCTTAATATCTGAGTCACATCTTCATTTATCTTTATGTCTGAAAAATTCTCCCAGCCAGCTTTTCTATTACGTCACCTTACAAGGAATAGAGTTATCCAGACATATATTTCTCCCAGTAATTCAGCTGTGGTTTGTTCCTGTAGGAACTGGCACACATGATGCCAGTGTGGTTCATAAAAAGACACATCACTGCGGGGAAGTGTGCCTAATTCTGCTCTGAGAGTAGCTCTCGTAAAGAGACATTGTGGCTAGCCTACTAATAGAGCTGTGAGGGGAGAATGATGCAACTCGGAGGCAATGCTTTAATTTGCCCTTGGTTTCGCACACGCGTCTAGGAACAGCCACTCTGTTCCAAAGCTGATTGGCCCGTTTACCTTTAGACATGGGCCAACCACTTGCCTCCGAGGAATGAGGTAGCTGCTTTTAGCAAGTGTTCAATTTTGTTTTGCTGTGTTCCTTTTTGGCCTGGGTAGGTCAAAATGTGGTAGATGCAATCACTGTGGTTTTAGGTGTAATGCTGTTTCCCCCCTCCCTTTACATTCCTTAGTGCATGTAGGCCTCTTTGCCTTCCATATTACTTTTAAATGTTTAAAGTTCATTCTTATCAAAAGATGTTTGCAGTTCAGCCCACTGGGTCCAGAATGCTATTTGTATCTTAGCAACCTGTGCAGCAACAGAGGAAGATCAGAGAAGCTACTTATTAACCTGTTGCTATGACTACAGCAGTAGGCAATAACTCAGAAGATGCTTTAACCCTTTCTCTCTAGACTGCCACCCCCGATCAACAGACAGACGGATAATGTTCAGAACATTTGGTGAAGGGAAGAATCAAAGCTTTCATAGTTCCTTTCTGCGTCTATCTGATTTTATTTCTTTTTTCTTCAACTGTATTCAACCGTGTGTGTGTGTGTGTTTGTGTATATTTCTGTGCCACATCCTCAGCAGATTATCTTTGCTCTACAAAACCAAAGGAAGTCATAACCCACACACCATCTCAAAGAAAACAGAAACAAAGAACAAAGACATTTCTTCTTTTGTTTCCCTCCTCTAAGTGATCAGACTACTTTATTGCATATGCATGGATGTCGCGCATTTGATACAAAGCCTCACCAGCCTAATCAATCGTACCCACGTGAAAGGGTGCAGATGTTTCAATTTTTTTCAGTATACCTCCAAACAGGGATGCTGAGCGGTGACAAATGCTTTCCGCACGAAGGTTGAAGCGTGAGTGTGAACTGATTTGAATTGATGTTATTCCAGGAGAAATCAATGCAATTTTTTAACAGCTGCAATTACGCCCCTCACGTCAATCCATCAAGAGATTTGCATGAGGTAATTGTTGGCGCCACGTCTACTGATGCATTTTTATTACGTTTCAATTAGGAATTGAATCCAATTAGGGAAGTCATTCCAATCAACCAACAGGGGTCTCTCCTCAATGCAAAGCCTAGAGTATAAAAGGCTGCTGAGCTGAAGGACAGATACTGAGCCAGAGGTCCATCTATTGTCTAAGCCAAAGCTATTTGCATATACTCACAATGCACTTTTACACATTAAAAAAAATATTATAAGCAGTTTCCCAAGAGTAGTAAAGGAGTCTTCTGTTAGCCTTCTACTTGTGCAGATATAGTTTACTTAATTTGTTTCTTTTCTTTTCATGATGAATTACTAATCACAACCTAATAACCACTTAATTAATTCCTTTTTTTTATTTCTTTCCTTTTGTTTGGATTTAGTTTGGGTACATTAAGACATCAAAGCAATCAGGCTAGGCAGTCAACAATTGAGATCTCAAATTCATTAAGTTTCATTATAAATAACAAATTGTAGAACATTTTCAGTACTTCTTACAAGTCTTTTCTTATTATTCTGAAATTATTTGAGTCCTAAAAGAAATTAAGTAAAACAGAGAGGTTGAAGATAAGAAATTCAACCAACTCAGTCAAAATTAGATGTTTATGAACTGCAAATGCGATAATACATTTTATGCTTCAACCACTGTCAGTCAGTGACTGATGTAAGTTTTTCAACTGAATGTAAAGTGTAGCTCATGATCATCTATAAACCTTCTCAGTTATATTCTTTGTAAGCTCAAAAGAGATCAAAAGCCTAAGCTCCAACTAACCCTGATATTTGCTCCCTCACCAGATGACACAATATCAGTGAAATACACTCACAATAACCCAACCTGAGAGGAAAATTCACAAGGATGTTACACACTGTTTATTTGCTTGTGAGAATTATCTTCCTAATAACATTGTCAAAAGCGTCGGGCACGGCAGAAGTGCGCTGCCTATTCAAAGCAAGCTGAGAGCCTTGTTTTTGAGGTCGGCTTTCTAATTTTATGACATCATGTTAATATCTTTTTTTTTTTCTTTAAACTGCTGAAAACCTGTCCTGAGGTAGACACAAGAGAGGGTGATTGTGGCTGTTTGGGCTTGCAGAAGCAGTGTGCCTTTGATCTTGGGGCAGGGCAGAGTTAAGTGGTTGTGTGTACAGTGCTACTGCCCCCTGGGGGTGAGGCTGGGTATAATCGGTGCTGGGAGCGGCAGATGGCTCCTGCAGCTTCAGCACCAAAGAACACTCTTTCTATCTACCAACAAGGAAACTCGTGAGGAGTAAGCACTCCCATGGGTTTCTATCATCACCATACTAATCGGATCAGCCATAGAAAAAACTGACAGCTTGTGTAGCTCAGGTGGTTATATGGCCATGAGTACTAATAAACAGAGAGAGCTGTTACTGTCTCTGTATGCAACATCTGTGGGAATACGCAGCAATGCCTAACAGGTCCAACATGTTCAAAAACTTTTTTTTAAACTCAGCATCATTATTGCAGTTTAAAAATTCTAAAAACATATTTTTTGCTTTTTTAATCTAAATATATAAACAAACATAGCTATGCTGCTAATGTCTCATTTATGTCCAAGAGAAGACATCTAACTTGGAAATGCAGGCCATAGTTTTCTGCTTATTATATGTTTTGTTCAGTTTCTCCCCACTCACCAAAGAAAAAAAAAGCCTGTACACAAAGGATTCAGTGATTGAAGTCATCAATACGGCACTTTTTTATCTCTTTTTTTTTCTGAGCATGATAGCAGGCTTTTCAGGGAGTCAAAGTAGGTTTCCCATCTTCCTCTCTTTTCCACTGTCACTATCTTTCACATGCTACACAAATACACACATACGCACAAACAGACACACACAAAAATGTAGCTGCAGCAAATGGAGGTGTGCAGATTGCCCACTTAGACTGTTGCATTATCCTTTTTGTGTTTACTTTCCTTTCTCTGCTCTCATTTTCAGCCTTTCTTCAGCACTCTCTTTGTGCCTCTGCTCATACAGCCTCTGTCAGGTGTGTGCGTCTATTTCCTGTCCTCATTGTCCTGTCTCTTGTCATCCTTTCACCCGTCCCTCATCTCTCTGCCATCATCAAGGACCCGGTGGCCTCCTACGTAGCGCCAGTGGAGAGAAGGGTCTGTATCTCGGCAACGCACCTAGCAACCGCTCTTCGTAACTATGGATTATAACCTGTTGCCAAGGGAGACAGAGATGGAGGATTGATTTTTTTTTTCTTTTTTTTCTTTTTTTTTTAGGGATGAAATTCAAAGTGAATTAGATGCATGAATAAACAATGCATCAGGACAGGGCACACCAACATTCAGGAATGGTGACTTTATTCATTTGCGGTTTTATCCATAAGCTTAATACTTTATCTTGATATTTGTACAGATTAGTTGACAGTTTAGCATTGTTTTTATGATTTGATGTGCTTTCTATGGTATAGTCTGAGAGTAAACAGTTATGGACTGTACTACTGATTATAGATATTATAGACTGTGTTGCAATATTAAAGTTTAATCAAAAAGAGCTTTATTGACTATAAATCTATTTAATAATAAAAAAGACTTTCAGCTTTATTAATCTGTAAATTGATAATTAATTGATAGGAGGAGCATCAACTCTTTTATTTTCATCTTTTGTTCTGAATTTCAATAATTCTAATAATTCCATTATTCAAAAGGCGGAAAAATATTGGTTAAGGTCCAGATTTTATTCGACATTTCATTGATTTTTTTTTCTTATGAATAAATATTTTTTTCTTCTTAAATATTTCTTTTGAATAATCCACACACAAGTTGGCACACTATTAGAAAAAGAAAATAGAACCCGAATTATAAAGGGGGCACACAGACACACACAAAAACACACTGACAGAGTCCCTTTTCTCTCTTCGTTTTGGTGCTTCTCACCCATTCTCTCTATCGCCCACTCTCTGATGAGTGCTTTTACATGGCCACACAAACTTGTCATTAAACTAACCCACTATTTTCCATCACCTCTGAGCTAAATTACCACACTCTGCCTGGCATCCTGTGGACCAGCTTGTGGATATGAAAGCCCACAATTCCCCTGCTATCACCTCTCTGGGCTCTCGCAAGCACACTAATGATAGCCTGCCACTGGAGAGCTGGTGGAATGGAGCCGTAATGTCCTTGGAAAGTGCAGGCTGGTGAGCATGCTGCGGGAGAGCGACCTGCTCTGTGTCATGCTCACTCTCTCTCTCCTGGTGTGGATAGCCCGCATCCTCTGGCCTCCGTGTTAATGGGCAGATCCTTGCTTGAACCCTGATGGTTGGATGTTTGTGATGGGGGCCTGAATCTGACAGACGTCCTTACTATTAGCACGCCACACATTCCTATACCAATGCCTTGACTCCACACCAAATAGGTAAAGTTAAGTGGCCTTGTGTTAGTAGTCAGTTTTGAACATCCTTAGCTGCAAGAAGAAATATAATGTACTACAGATAGTGATTTGCAGTAATACGCACACGCATCAATCACCACACACACACACACACACACACACACACACACTTATACTGTGCAATAAATTAAACCACAAAGAACACAGAATATACAAGTGCACTACATGATGTACTATTCTAGTATAAACTCTACACTATTTCACAGTACCGTATACTGCATTTTTTTCTTTCACTGTATTGTGGTATGCTCTATTATATATTATAGTAATATGTTGTTCAATGCTCATCGTAACTAAACATAATATTTCCAATATGGAATTGCACAAATATTAATGATAGCTAATAATGTAAATACTAAACATATAATACTAAATAAATATGTATGATAATATAAAATATTTTATTTGTAATACAAGTAATTATTATTTGTAACAATTAATAATTATTTAATAAAATGTTCTGTTTTACTGATGCTCTTTTTTTTCTTAATGTCCATTTGAAACTTATTTCTAAGACATTTTAATTATTTTTAGTATAACTATATGGCATTATCCAAGCCCATACTACTGCACCGTACTACACAGTACAATCCTTAGGGGTGGACAACAATTGACAAATATTACAGTTTAACATAATTTTTGATAGTTTGCCAAATTTAAATATTACAGATACCGTAATGAAAGGTTTTTAGTAACATTTAAATTCCTTTTCACTTTCGATATTAATCACAAGAATGTTGTCTCAATGAGATACAGAAACAACTGACTGATAATACTGAATTACCATTCAGCCTTAAATATTGTAGAACACTATACTGTATATCACTACATATACTATAATATATTATTCAACAGTATATGATTCTATATGCTGAGATACACCACTGTTTCCCACCCTGTAACTTTTCTGCAAAGGTCACTTTTCATCTGTATTCTGAAGACTGAGGGGGAGGTTTACTAAAAGGAGCCCTGAAAAGGTTCAGACTCAGTGTCTTGCTTAAGGACACTTGGATAGGAATGAAAACATGATCTTACACAAACAGAACATTGATTCTAACTACAACTCAGCTGTTCCCACAGCGCTTCCAGGGAGTTACAGTCAATGATTTAAGAGAAGCACATTTCTTTTAAGCTGCTACTGGCCATATTTGTAGTGTAAATAACTTAGTGTTTTGTCACTTGTTCATGTTCATTTAATACAAAAGTAAACTATTCTGTAAGGACTGAGGTTTTTGTATCTCTAGCAGTGCAGATAATTAAACAAAACAACTGTGCTTTTTGAAATTAAAGTGGCTGGTGGTGGCAAAGGTATTTAATGTATTTATTTTTCAATTCTGAATTAGAACTAGTTGAGTAGATGAAGCATATGGGTTGAAATTGTGACAAAAATTTAAATAAGTACTTAACATTGCCAGAAAATTGTTATGTTAATGAAAAAAAGTACCGTATTCTTCATTATTTGCAATAAAAAGGAAAAAAAGGACCAATGTTTCAAAAGCTTCAAGTGTGATTTGTAAGGAACAAAACTCCAAGTCAGTGATTTACCACCACCTTGTGGTTGCTAAAGTGGACAGGGTATAATAAAAAGTACTTATGAAAACAGCACTTTTCTGTACAAAATATTATAAATCAGACAAAAACTTAAACCTACTTATATGTGTGTTTCTGTGTGTGTGTTTGTGGTGGCGGTGGTGTTGGTGTAATTACACTAATATAGTGTATTTTAGAGTGCGATAATTGTTCAGTCCTTAACAATTCTCTGCATTTTCAGATTTTGCCAATTAGAACTAATTTGAATATTTTAATGTCCCCATCATTGCTGTATCTAAAGCCAGCAGACAATAAATGTCTAAATGTGTGAATCGGAACCAACAAGGCTACTGAGAACCCACAGCCTCTGACAGGATGTAATATGTCCTTCCACCACTCGAGGGCAGTAAGAGTCTGTTACAGACACCAAGTGGGCAAAGTACAGCTGAAGCTCTCCAGGGAACAAAGGATTAGTTGGTGGTCCAGCACAGTCAAAAGACTGTTGTATGTAAATCGCGTAAATCCACTATGGGAGAGGAGGGTTATGCCAGTCTGATTTCATGCCCAGTCAACCCAGTGGAAAAAGGACCTCAGGCCAGGAGACCCATGGCTGAATAGTTATGGGGAAAAAAGGGCATTGTAAAAAGTCAGCCACTGACACAAAATCACTTTCCTCTGCAAATGTTTTGTTTCTGCAGTTTTCATTTGGGAATATCTTTTGGCTTTGGTTCCATGCCTGTCCACATTCAGGACTCACTTTTAATTTTACTGTGGTACTGTGCTGAAACCTAAATAAACATTTTGTTGGCCAAACAGTGTACAACAAGCAGCAGTTCACAGGTAAAAGTTGTCAGCTCTCTAGTTTGTTAAGGGAATCTTAGAGACTGTGTAGGTTATTGTTGTGATGATCACTAGTTAGATGGCGGCCTTGGTTGCGATATAATCTTCCAAAAAAAGCCAAGTTAGGATCCAGTCAGTACATTGCAATTCCAGTCAGACTATCAGTCACCTGGGGACAATGGGAGCTTTGCAGTGTGGGTGAGTGAGTAGGTAAATAATTTGGGAGAGGAGACGGAGACACAATTAAACTGACACATGTAAATGTTGGCTAAATGGAACGTGTAGAGGAGGGAGAGCCTTCTCAAGCAGCTAATTGATCAATTAAGTAAACAGAGGCCAGTCCTGGAGGGGTGGGGTGGTGGGGCTGAAGAATGGGTGGGAGATAAGGCAAACTGCTAATGATTCAGCTGTGGCTAAAATGAGTCTGGAGATGATAATCCAACAGAATGGCTGTGGTGAGATAGGAGCATGTGGTGGTTAGTGCAATATATTAGCATCCATGCCAAAAGTCAGTATCATGCAATAGTGCTTGCGTGTGTCTGTGTCTCAGAACACTGGGTGAGTTTTATACCCATAGCAATGTTGTAGGTATGTGCACATATGACATGCTTTGCAGTGGTTATTTTATAGTCCTGTATGCACATTCTCATTTTTTCTCACAAAAGGCGTGATATAGTACTTCTGCTACTTTAGCTGCCAGTGTGCTTGCTGCAGACACGTAATTCAGCTCATTCATACCAACAAAGGGACATGTTTGTGGAGATACTGATGCTTTAGCCTTTGCAGAGGCTTGCTGGCAGAATGAGGAGAGTTCTTCACACACCAGATCCCAGTGCATGAGAGTCCATAATTGGTCTAAAATATCACAATTTGCTCTTGGTGCCTTGTGGAAAAGCATTTCCAATTCTGCTTCTAGCATTTCTGCTACCATGGAGTTTTAAGTAAACCAACAATACAAAGCTGCAGTGAGTAAGAACAGGGCATAGACACAATAACAAGTGCACCTTACAATATATGGTAATCCGGAAACACTGCAAACTACAGCCTCATTACCACAGAGTTGAATAAAATCCTCCCTGGCACAGCCACAGAAAAAAATATTATTAGCTTCACAAAGGTAGGATTTATTGCAGGGCTATTATATTGCATTGGATAAGATATTGAAAGATGATACAGGTGTCAGTGTATTGTGTGCTCTTATGAGTATGCAGTTTAGCTGTAGTTTTATATCAGGCAAGTCTGCCCTCTTTATAAGCACACAGCCACCTTAGTGAGGACTTCAATGTCATTCTGTAAGCTCTGTATGTCAGGATGTGTTGAGTTTTCTCTGCTTTAACGTGGGAGCTTGTCTATCTATGCCCTTCATTGCTGTTTGAAGTACTTTCTACAGACATTTTTTCCTGAAAGTGCTGTACAAATAAAATTGAATTGATCTTACTTAAATATGAATGTCCATATGTTCCAATTTAAAGATTAAATGTCTTGGACTTTAGCTTACTTCGATCATATCTTGCCTCATAATGGGGCCCAGTAAAAGTGCATTATCCTCACGCTGGGGAGGAGGGTAATACGTTGACAAGAGACAGGCTCTGATGTTCTAAATGTGTGGAGTAAGTGGTGCTGAACGAGACGGGATCCAGTGCTGACAACCAGGTGGACAGGTCCCCACCCTCATTCCCTCTGTCTTTCATTTGAATAATGCATGCTAATTACCTACTTGCCGAGAGCAGAACTGTCACCACAGGCCCCAATAGACATTTCTATGCACATACACGCACACATGCAGACACACTCTGGTGTGCACACTGGCTTGCACACATACACACTCACAGCGGCTATCACTGCAGCAGTTCCTCTCACCTCCTAAACACTGGCACATTTACAATAGAAACTTCAGAGATCCTAGCTGATAAACTTGAGGGAATTCCTTTAACAAAAGCACCTGTCAAGTCAGTATGTAGGCTAATGATAGACTAGATCCACTACTCTGCTGGAAGAGCTGAGCATGGCACTTCTTATGCTACATTATTGAACAGCCATGTTTAGTAAAAGGATTGACAGAAAGGGTGTTAGCACACTTGACTGAAGTAAAACTTCAGTTACTCTGATGAAATGTTACTTATATAAAATAGATATTACATACATCTTTTATGTATGTAACATAGAAGTTAGAGGACGGGTTCACAGTTTTTCAAGTATGTCTTAAAACAATATTCAGGTACCTAAATTAACATTGAAATAGGTTGTTCTTAACATAATACTTCCTCCTGTTCATACTGTTCATTAGAAGATCCCTTCATAATGCATTTACAATGTAAGTGATAGGGGGGGAAATCTACTGTCCTTCTTCTGTGTAAGAATGTATTTAAAAGTTTATCTGAAGTTAATATAAAGCTTCAACCATCCAAATCAGTCACATCAACTTCTCTCATGAAATACTAAGTCAATCATTTTTTTTCAAAAAGTCATTATGGTCTCAATCGCTAAATTCAGGCCCTCTAATAAGTGTGCTGGTGAATCATTTTGGAAATTATTGCTTCATTAATAAGATTTGAAGACTTATAGTAGCTTTGATGTCTGCCATGTGGGCGTTGATTGACAATCGTGACTCACAGTTGATTCACCTGCTGCTCTCCCCAACTGTCGAACTACTGTTGCAATATTTGAGTAAAAGTTAAATGTTACTTGATATCAATACCTGCCCTATTAGTAAGCTAATGTTAGCCAAAGTGTGCAGTGCAGAGTGTTCCTTGTATACTAGCTCCGGTGTGAGGTAGCTGGGCGTGTTTTCAGAGCATGAAAGGAAACACTCACGCACTCTTTATTTAAAAAGGTCCCAGATTCTATGGAAAAGGTGGAGCTGACTGTAAGCAGCAAGTCTAGGCTTCAAATCGGTTCCAATGCAAACCAATGGGTGATGTCACACCTCATTACATACATCTTTATATACAGTCAGTGATATGTGGTATGAACAGAAGGAATGATTACAGCGAGGAAAACCTCTTTCAGTGTTCATATAGGCACCTGACTGTTGTTTTGAAACAAACTTTTGTAAACTTATCATTTAAAATTAAAAGGTAGCTAATGTAAAGCCCCTGTGTGAATGATATAAAAATATCCATCTTTGGTGACTCCTAGTGGAAGTATCAAGATATTACCAGTCTGCCAGTACTAACAGTGTTGTGAGGCAGAATTATCTTGGATGCCAGGTTGTCAATTTGTTTTTAGTTATTTGTTAGATTTTTCCTATTTCTATAATGGGTACAACTACAAATATACCCTAAAACACTTGAAACAGGACATGTGAAAAAATGTATTCAATATAGCAACAAGAGTAATATACTGTAATGGAGCCTTTGTTAACATGTATACACACACACACACAAAGATAAGTATGCATTTACACACAGATCCAGATTCCCACTCACACAGGTATAAACACCCCCCCACCCTCCCAAATGAGCATACAGTATATACATGCTCTGACTCTCTCCCACACATGCAACACTAGCATGGGACTAATGCTAGTGCCTTTGCTGAGTCGCACACCACATACAGTATATCGTGGGAGCTCAGAGGTTTTTCATCCCATTCATTTGAGGCTTGGTTACACAGAAAAATCCTCAGTTGGCTAAACCTCCAATTCCACTGATGAGCTTCCTGGCGGCATACCTAATACGGAGGCAAATCTGTTGAGTTTATTTATTTGTATGTGTGGTTGTGTGTTTATGTGCACATGTGAGAGTGCTGGTCAGCAAATCGCCAAAAAAGGTGCAAGTGCTTCCTTCTCCAACACCCATTCCCACAACAAAAACTGTGGCAATCCGGGGCTAATTTGACCCTCCTGTCTGTCTGCCTGTGAAAGGCCCACCATTGGTATGCAAAGCATGGTGCATCCTCAACAATCATTCGAGGATAAAATCAATGATGCTGCCAGTGAACGGCCCGTGGTTTTTACTGGCTCCATCAGTGACTTTGGGAGGGTGTGTGTGCCTCTCTGACATGGAGGTTTGACAGATCTTCAACAGCTGTGTTGGTGGAGGGCCATGTGGGAGTGGGGATGAGGATGTTGACAAGGCTGTCTATTAAAGCTGCGAGTGACACATGAGCAGCAGTAAAGCTGGTCTGTCCCATCCCTGTCATCACTGTCGCCTGTTTGCCGCTGCGGAGGGTTCAGCCCTGCATTAATGGATTCCTACTTGACGGATTCCACTTGATCACATCTCAGTTGAATCTCCATTAAGATGTCAACGCAGTGGTTAATGTATTTGAGATTTTCCCCCTCGTCCTGCTAAACCGTTATTTATGACACTTATTAGGAAGGGTAACCCGGCCATCAATTAATGTCCTGCAGGCATGCTAAGCAATTGGGCCCATTGGCGTCAGACCAAATGTACTGGAACGTCCATTAATACTGAAATCCACACACAAGTGCTCACATTTAAATGAGCACATTCAGAGACACACAAATGTACTTCTTTAAGGAAGCTTGCATACATGCACATCTGCAATTTTCTCAAGGTGCACTTTGAGAAAAGGTCTCATATATCATGAAAAGCAGATACATTTTTTTTGTGCTTGTACTGTCATGAATGACGAGTGATGTCTCTTGAAGCTAAGTTGGTTGGGGCTGAAGACTACTCTGAAAATTTAAAAAAAATTGGGGCTGTGTTAGTTTGTATAAAGCGAGCTTACCAGATCAGTAGCCTGCCATTCATCTCTCTGATTAAGGCTAATAGCCCAAGACATGCCACTACTAGCATGACACACCTGAATCTGTACAGTTGAGTGAATTGAGTTGCATTGTGAGTAATGTAGATGCCAGGTTCTGACATGGAAAAACGATGCATGGAATAAAACAGACAATATCTTTGGTTCCATTGATTTTTTATTTTGATGCTACAATGCTTAGATGTATTGGTTTTCCATATGACTGTTTGTATAATATATCATTACATACAACATTATTAGATTTAACCTCAAGAATATGGATGTATATTCAACTTTGGTTTGGAATTACCTCAAAGGTAAACTGAAAGTCCTTTCTCAATGTTAAAGTGTCAGCCTGACATTTCACAGGTCTAATCCTCCTACCATTATACCTACAGAGACCCCCAGTTGTGTCAGAAAGTAGGATTTATGACACAGACTGAAAACAGTTATGTTCTTTCATCAGCTCATCTAGTCTCAGAAAACACTGGATTAAAGGACTTGTCCTTGAAAAAAGAGACTATGTTACCACAATTTATTCTCATCAGTTTATTTTGATAAATTGGGACAGTTCTATCACTAGGTTTCCATCAATCTCAAATTCTCTTTCTTTCTCCCCCAACTCCATGCTTACACAGACACACACACACACACACATACACACACACACTAACAAACTTATACTCCCGCTTTGGTTTTTCACTCTGGCATGACTTCAGATAAGAACATATACCAGATGATAGTCATAAATTAAAGGCAGAGTCAGTGATTCTGGAGAAATATTATTCAATACACTTTTCATCAAATTCAACCTGTCCGCTAGCTTTCCATTCTGTGTGTGCACTGAAAAAAAATCTGGTGCTCATACACAGCCCTGGCTCTGTAAACGGGAAACAAAGAAAGTGGCTCGCAGAAAGCCACACAGCACTATTACAGCTAATCAGCAACAGGAGGTCATGCTCATGCACAGGACAGGGAGAAGTCATCAAAGCAGCTGTCTCTGTGAGGACATGACAGTCTGCCGTCTCCAGCACCCCTTGAATGGTGGGGGAGTGCTGACGAACTGGAGAGAGAGAGGCCATGACCAGTTCATATAGAAAGTGTTTTCTCAAAGAACAAATATGCTTCCATTTTATTAAACGTATCAATCTACACTGAATCCGAGACAGTGCTACAGAGACCCCCTGGGTTTTTTCACACTCCGAGTCTGTTTCTGTCACTTTCAGTGAAGCATAATTTGAGCAGGCAGCTGTTTGAATCACACAAATATCCCGCTGTATGTGTTTTGAACTTGTTAACCATATCAATGAATCAATAAATACAAACACAGTTGATTTCTTGGCACGGAGCCAACATTATGGTTCAGTAAATTTCTGCTGTCGGTCAATTTATGTTTGAATGTAAATGACTGTAGTGAAATGTGGAGGCTTTGATTTTAAACTTAATCTTGAGTAATCAGTTAGTCAGCTCAAAGGGGATAATGTGTTTTCTCTCAGACAAAGGATTTTTTGGTTGTGCAAGAGAATGTGTCTCTCCACCTTAAAACATGCCCATTCCGGAGATCAAAATAAAACTAGTGTGTCAGCCTCTGCTCACTCTTCTTCCTTTTTGTATCTCCAAGGAGACGCACGTTGTGTCCCTAAGGGCTTCCGCCATTTTAACTTCCTGTGCACTTTTCTCATATCATCTGATCTACTAAGTTAACTAAATTTTCTTTTGTCTGCTACTTGCAGTATTATCATTCCAATGAAACAAACTTTATGTTGAAATTATTTTGCGCTTGGTAGCTTAAAGCATAATTTCATTTTAGCATGGTTATTTTTCCAAGTTATTTAGTAAGAAATCATCCAGTCAGTCAGGAGGCTTCAAGGCAAACAACCTGCTATTCCACAGAACAAACCTGCTTCAACACTGCTGTTCCCAGAGATAACCATACCAAATCTGCCTTTTCTCCTCTGCCTTTTGGATCCCTGCAGTGATTCAGCAAATCACCTGAAGAAACTGTTAAAACAATGCTGTGTCTTAAGGCTTCTACAACGCTCATGAGCAGAAAACATCTGATGGGACGCCATAGCCGCTACATTTGATTCAGTTGAGTCATCTGCTTCTGTGATTAACCTCTTCCACTCCCAGAGGATGCCAGAATCCAAGGGTGACATTACTGTCTTTCAGAGTCTGTAGTGGGCTCAGTTTTAAAGTTACTGTGAAGGTATTATATCAAACTTGGTGACCTAGGGAATTGTTGGGTACCATGTCATTTTAGTTTGTCAGGAGAGGGGCTAAATAACGCTTCAAAGTTAGGCTAAATTTTGACAAGGGAAAAGCTAGCATGGCCATTTTCAAAGGGGTCCCTCTCACCTCACAAAATCTGAATGAAAATGGGCTCTATGGTACCCACAAGTCTCTTTACAGACATGCCCACTTTATGCTAATCCCATGCAGTTTTGAGCAAAAACCATGCCATTTTTTGTATGCAGTAAACGTGTTATTTTCGTCTATTCTAAAAATGGTGTATTTGAATATTCCTGCATATTGGGCTCATTAAACAATCTTAGAATTGCATAAATTTGGTATGACTGGAAACCAGTGACTCTTGTGGATTCAATGAGCCCAAATGTATTCATCTGTGATAATGTTAGTCCCCACATTAGACATTTCATTGAAGTGAGACCATTTTTTGAAACTTAACCTCACTGCATAAAATGACTCACTGTTACTTCTAGGACAATCACAGCCTAATGAAACTTCACAAACACAAACTACAGATGTAGGGCATTCAGAGAGAGAATGTATGATTTGCATAGGTATATTGACCTAATTATATCGCTGAGGTATATATTGGGTTTCTAAGCAATTTCCAGAACAGAAGTGCTCACCACCCAATCATGGTGTCTGAGTGTGGTATTTTGGAGAAATCTTTATTCATTTTTATCAATTCTGGAGTGGGCAGAAATGATTAAACTTTGCACCAAATATGTGTAACAAATGGTAGCAACCCAAAATTTATGAGATATAATTGAGCATGTAAATGGCCATTACATACTTCCATAATGTTCTAAGCCCTACACACTCTAAACTGTCTAAATTTGAATAGGCACCTAACCAAAACACAATGTTCATTGCAGATTCATTACTAGTAAAACTTAACTTGGTTCCCAGCTTTCAGATAATGTATATCATTTCCATATGGCATATACTGTTGACCTGCTATCTCTCCCTAAACATCTCCCACTCCAATACTGCTCAACTGTTAGCTTGAGCAGTATGCTCTTTAATAGTCATTAGTACTTCATTTTTTCTTTTTGGCTGGCTCGTAGTAGGCAGGGCTTATCAATTAACCCAGTGGCCTAGGTGTGAAAAGGCTTCTGGATAGCAGCATCTGATATTGGCGCTGAACATCAGTGAGAGTGAGAGACTCAACACCGGAATAACTTTTTTGTCTTTAGCCATGAAAACTGCAAATCAACTACCTCTGGCTTTGTTTCATATTGGAACCAAGTACCACCAACAAAAAACCTGTACACAAGAACTGTCTACTGGTGCTGTCTGGGCGTGCTGCTTGTGGGAAAGCTCCCGGCTGGAACTTGCTGTTATTGCTGACTGGAGGTAAATCCCACATGCAACAAAATGTTGGAGTACAGCCTTTTTCTCAGGCCGTTAGGTATGTTGACGTCAATGGCTTCAGCAGTTCCACTGGGCCTCCTGTACTTGCAGCCATGATAAGTTTGGATCAATGGGCTCCATTTAGATCTGCATTGCAGCCATGGAGAGATGGGGTATATTCGGCCAGGGGCATCTCATTGAGTTCATCGCGAGTTGGTGATGAACAATGCTTTGTCCTCCGGTTGTGGGGCTGTCTGGCAACACAGAGCATTAAGGGGACTCTGTACAGCACAGGAAATAATGGAACACGTAAATGTGCTCGAGCTCCGTGCTATGTATTTGGCACTTTACGAACTCCTACTTTATTTGAAGGGAAGGCATGTTCTGGTACAGTCCAAACAAAAAAGTCTGCTGTATACTATGTCTCACACTAGAAACCTGCCTCGCGGTTGATTGTTCCTTTGGAGCAGTCAGGGCTGAAGCGCTCTTCAGCGAAGACTGCTTTTCTTCTGGTGATGGCATCAGTAAAGTATGTGGATGAGTGTCACGCCTTGTCAGTGCTATGGGTGCAGTGTGTATGTGCTGTAACTCAGATGGTACGGGGTGGAACTTTAGCCTAACCCATCATTCTTCCCAAAGAGGTTGGCTCTGCCCAACTCTAATCAGGTCAATGAGGTGGCAGTGTTTGACCCTTCAGGTCTATGGGGTAAGAAACCTAATTCAGCAGAACTGCTCTGCCTAGTGAGGGACTTAAGGCATTATATACAGGCAATGCTGGTTTTCACCACTCAGATAGTCTCTTTGTCTGCTATTCCGGTCACAGGGAAGGGCACACTCTGTCCAAACAGAGGATTTCCAGTTAGATTGTTGAGGCAATTGAGGAGGCATACAGGTCCAGTGGACTGCCTTTACCTCTTAATGTCAGGGGCTGCCCCACCAAGAGTGTCTCCACTTCCTGGGCAGTGCTAGGAGGGGTCCCTCTAAGTGAGATTTGTGCTGCAGCCACTTGGGCTCCACCGTGCACCTTTTCTCATTTTTACGGGGCAAATGTCGATGCTCCCCATGCAGTAGCAGCAGCGGTCTTTGAAGAACACTCAGGCTGTTCCTGGTAAGATAGGTTTCCTCGTGACTATGTTAGTAATAGTCATCTAGTGTTAAGCACTGCCTCTGGTGGTCAGAAAGAATGAAATAGAACAAGAGCTATGCATGTAACTACAGTTCTATGAATTCTCAATGACAAGTTCTCGAATCATGGTGAGAAGATCCTGTAGGGACATTTTTCATGGTGAAGTGGGCTTATATACACTATGTGTGACTTTGTTGATATAAAATACTCAACTTCCAACACAAGATGGATAACACACAGTATTACTCGCTGCCTCTGGTGGTCATCCAGAATTCATAGAACCTTAATTACATGTATGACTATTGATTTTCCTACAAGGCCTAACCATTAAATCTTTCTTTTCAGCTTGTGTGGTGCTAAATTAAAATGGTAGTATCAAACCTAAGACAATTGTGATCTGTAAATGTGGTGATGAAATACAGTAATACAACTATTGTTGTTTGTCTTCATCATGCCAATATACAAATCATAGCACTTTGCTTTAGATTATTTAAGGCCCACATCCTGTTGTCTTATACATAGACAAACCACGAGTTGTTAATCACATGTACTGACATAGATGAATTCTAAGGTTTTTGTGACCTGTAACCTAGTGTCGGTGTAACATAGACCAATGGTGGCAAACCAAAACTATTTATTCTGGTGACTGACATCAGCACATCATGCTGCACTTAACTGCACTCACAAGCTCTATTTTTCATCTCAGGTGGTCTGAGCAGCAACAATCAGTTGAGATGGCAGCTTTACCTCACTCATCATACACACTAAAGAGGGGCTAGCTGAAACAGAGGAAGGAAAATATAAGATGGTCAAAATGGTTGTTATGATCAAATGATGAATTTGGAAAAGCCAAAGTCCCAGACAAAATGAGGTTTGGCTATGCAACACGTGAATCAGAGAGGTAATGTACAAATGTACCAGTGTTCACAAACCTGCTGTTAACTCTTTCACTGCCTTGTAATCAAGAAAAACCTGGTTATGAGAAGACATGGAAGGTTTTGAGAAAGGCCATCCTTTAAATCCACACAACTCATTGCCATAGCTCATACAAGATGGCCAATTACTCATTTGATATGCGCTTTTCAGCAAAATTCCACAGCCTGTAAGGACAGGAGTAAACACATGCTAGGGATTGAGCAAATTGTGTTTGGTGTCTGTATGTGTATTTGTGTATAGGAGAGAGAGTGGCAAAGTCTGTCAACCTGTATGCAATTAGTTTAGTACCAAAGCTTTATAACACCAAAAACTTTTGGTTAGATCTCACATCAAATGTTAGGCTCAATCTCAAGCAATGCACTGTCCATTTTCTAAATATCACTGAAGGAGTGTGGAACTGACAAATGGCTGAAAGGTTTTTATATTATCAGGAATAATCTGGAATAGATAACTGAGTGGCCTAAATATTGATTACTCAGAATATCATGCAACAGACAGTACACCGTATATTTTATTGATGCTAGTAGTATATTTGTTTAACATACTGGTCTATCTGATTTTTTTCAAGTATAGTTCTTGAAATTGTCTGGATGATGCTGTAACTGAGTGGCCTAAATATTGATTACTCAGAATATCATGCAACAGACAGTACACCGTATATTTTATTGATGCTAGTAGTATATTTGTTTAACATACTGGTCTATCTGATTTTTTTCAAGTATAGTTCTTGAAATTGTCTGGATGATGCTGTAAGCGACAGAGCTCAAAGATATTGAACATTGTTTGACAGTTTCCCTCTGTAATACAATCTTTCATTTCCCAGAGTAATAACAGCTTGTCTTTTCTCTGTTGTGAGATGACATTTGCCTCCCATGATGACTGCTGAGGGTCGACAAACACTTTCAAAACCTGTGTTTGGTGCAGAATAATGAACACATTCAACCCGCTGTCCTGGGCTAAACTGTGGTCACTGATGTTCACATGAGAAATTGGGTCTACTAGTATAGGTAAACACACATCACTGCTAAACTGGAATTATTCAAGACCATATACATATATATTTGCTGATCAGGACTGTTGAAAATTGAAGTGCAGGGAAATTGATGTGGCTAGGATTTGTATTCTTTATTCATTCCCATAATGAAACAGCCTACTCTCTAAAACCATGACTCTAGAATCAGAATTTATGGTCAAGAGTCAAGAGTTGTTACAATATATAGTGGCATGATATTTTGTGACATGTATCAAAATGCATATGATGCAGAGCAAAATCAAGTAAATCTTATCAACTTTAATATCCACAGTAACTTCACTATGTAATTTTACAGTCATCCTGTAATTCATAGTTGATTACATTTCAGGTTAGATGACACATGTTGACCAATCAAGTGATTTGATTGTTCAACCAAAGACTTAAATATTCAAATTTTACAAGCTATTAATTAGCAAGTCTCTGCTTCAAATTAGGACTCTTAATTAGTAGTTTACCAGAGACAGGTGCACTTACTGGTCAACCAGTTAAAGCTACAGGTTACATGTTGGCTATATGTAAAGCACAAGCAGTGGTAGCAATTGTAAGACACATACACAGTTACAGTTGTCCAAATAGAGTGATGATGCTTTCTGCTATTAGATATATATCTTATCATCTAAATTAAGTCACAAATGCTTCTGTATACCTACATTCACAACAGCATTCCATTGTAACAATGAGTGTGCTGCTTTAGAGTCATCTAAAAAACTGATACTGATTGACAAAAAGTATATGCATGCTTTGTGAAGGTGTCTGTGCTGTGGGTAATTTAGTTGCTTGATAGTACTTCTGATGTTTCTTCATTATCGCTCTCTCTTGCTGGTGCCTGTGCATGTGTGTTAAAGTGTAAAGCTATGTGTATTTTTGTGTGTATGTGTGGACCCGTGGCCTGTGGGGCAGAGGGTTCTGTCAGGCCCACGACTGAGTGATGAATGTGTGTGCAGCGAGGGGAGCCAGGTGCCAACTGCATTGACTCCTCTCAACTGGCTGTGTGTGTGTGTGTGTATGTGTGTGTGTGTGTGTGTGTGTGAGAGAGAGGAGAGAGAGAGAGAGAGAGAGAGAGAGAGAGAGAGAGAGAGAGAGAGAGAGAGAGAGAGAGAGAGAGAGAGAGATAATGTGTGAACACAATATGCAATGTGTACATTTTAAGTGTGTGCATGTGGGCATACCCATGTACAGGTTGATGTGAGTGCATGTGTATGTATCTACACATATAAATGTGTGTTTCTGCACGTGCATGTGTGGGATTCTTAAAGCACAGCAAGATAATACTTCTCTCTTTCTCATCTCCCTCATCCTCACTCATCCTGACATCCCCCATGCCCTCTCCGTCACACTGCTGCCTCTCATCACAAACCTAATCGTCTCACCCCCTCGGCAAGTACGTGCTGTGCGAATTAAAGCGCCCCTGCCCTCTTTTTCCTCTTTCTTATTCTTCTTTGTCTTCTTCCTCCTCCTCTTACCTCCTCCTCATCCTTCTCCTCCTCCTCCTAATAATTTTCTGCTTTTGTATGGAATGGGTGTCCGACTTTAAGTGGCCACAGCGTTTCAATAATGTGTTTACTTATCTCCATTTAGCTATTGAGCTTCTGACATTTTCAATTTATGTTTACAAATTGCAAACATTAACATGTAAATGTGGAGGATGCCTCACAGGGCTTCCGTATTCATTCAAAAGGGGTCATGAAATAGGACAACAAACCAGTAATGGCATAGCTTGTTCCGAAGCATTTGTGTGCATCAACGGTTGCTGTGTAGCACAATTCTGCTGCTAATGGGTCTAGATATGCATACAGAAAATTGCTCTTACAGTGGGTACAAAGGTCTTAGTTCATGTTCTAACTTGCTGATTAGGAATATGTGAAGGGTGTTGTTTTCCCACAAAGATATATACAAATGTTCTATTAAAAAAAAAAAAAAAAAGTCATCAGGAATTGTCTACTCATTTCACAGAAATGTTACGAACAATTTGACAGAAACCATTTTCTAACTTTAGGGGTCACTCTGTAGAAGTAGCCAATTTTTCATTATTGGAACCCAATCCTTCAAGAGTGGAAAATGAGGAAGGCTTTTCACTCTTGTGTTAAATCACATTTACCAAGTTCTTGGGATCTCATTTCTCAACTGCTATAACATACAAACTGCTACAGCTGTAAGTGCTTTCTCGGCTATTTTTTGCACTTACTGAAACAAAACAGTCTCACACAAGCGCTAATGCACTAAGTTTGAAACTAAACAAGCACTATACCATCCAGCTGAGGAAGAACACAATACAATGCAAAGAGGAAGACTGCATAGGCAGCAGGTGAAGGTGAAGATGGGGAAGGCTAATTTTATGGTGGTGCTGGGCCGACGATGGGGGGGGGGGCTGTGTCAACGATGCACCTCTCTCTCGCTGTTGTTTTTGTATAATGGGCTGCTTTGTATAATAGGCTGTGTATCATGAACCAGCTACCAGCTCCTCTCAGAAGGCTTTTCTAAGCCCTATTTCATTTTCTCCTCCGAGCCACAGTTGGTTGCAGTTGAAACCACAATTACATGGATAGACAGAGTGACTTAATGTTCATAAAAGGCAAAAGAAAAAGGCAATGTCTATATTCAGGAGTTCAAACTGCGTTTGGTGCAAGCGTGGCTCTGTAGACTGTAACAGAGACTGCCTGTGGCTGGGGAGAGGAGTAAGGCAGGAGTAATCTATAACTGAGAGGCTAGTAATGAGAAAGATGTGCCAGCCGTCTGCTCACTGTGATAAGATGAGGAAGTTCCCTCAGGGCCTAAAGCATCTCTGACCCAAACAACAACAAAGACAACAAACGGGTTACTGCCCAAACCATTCCTTTTTTTTCCTATTTCCATCTATCGTTTCCATTCCTTTCCATATTTCTGTCTCCTCCTTTCCTCTCTTCCTCCTCTTTCCTTCACTCTCAGTCCCTTTGTCTACAGCGTTCTCTGTCGCTACCCCCCTACTGTCTCTCTCTCCTTTTATCGCTCTTTTTCAATGTCCCTCTCTTTCTCTATTCTTCTCTCACCCTCCATTCGTGCCTAAATCCAACTCCATACAAAGCCCTGCTGCCATGTAATCGGTTTCATCAGCGTTTTTTATTAGCTAAAGAAGAATACATGGTAATTAAGGGGGAGCGCGGCCAAGCGTGACGGGGAGAGGCTTCACCCAGCCGCTGATGTGGAACAAGAAGGAAAGAAAGAAAAAGAGGAGATGGAGGGGAGAGAATGGGGTGTGCGGGGGCAAGGACAGGGGGAAAAAAAGACAGAATACAGCAGAGAAAGGGCAAGAAAGAAAATGGGAGAACAGAGAGAGAGATAAGGAAGGTTTGAATGGCAACAGGAAATGAAAGGCTGGAGTGTGAGGGTCACAATGATTTTGGTCTCCAGTGTTATGTGGAAGCGCACGCCGCTGGAATGGAAATGAGACTAATGTCCTGTTAACGTGGTCCGAGTCACACTGCACCAATATGAGGACCTCGGCTGCCATCATCTGCCTAATCCCCTGTGTCCACTTAAATGGCCCATTCAGGACAAGTGCACCATGAGGGTGCTATCTGAACGAGGACTCCAGCGTTGTTTCATGCTAGGTCGATTTTTATGTTCTTCACACTGGCTGAATGATACATGTGCTAATGAAGTAGACAAGAGATGCTCCTCATTGTTGAGCAACTTGATATTACAGAGGAGCACTGGGAATGATCAAATCCCACTCTGATTCTCGTTGCATTCCTTTTTGAAGTGCCCTTGACATCTTCAAATGTATTGCAACATTTTGGCATCATAAGACTGGGGGGCAAGAGAGAGTGCCATTAAAGGAGCATTTCTACAGTTTCAATTGTCATTGGAAAATATCAACTCCACATTACAATTAATATAGCACAGAAACCCCTTAAGCTTTGTTACCATTAGTAGAGATCAACATTTATTGTAAACTACTTGTGTGTGAGTGCACACAAAAAGGGAAGTATATGCATTTTCCCGACATGGGATGTTCATTTCACACAGCGAGAGAGTTGCAGCAGAAGCCAGTGGACCAGAGCGACCCAACTCAGAGTATATTTCCTGAAACATGCCGACCGTTCTGCCGCCAAGCTGTGCTAACATTAATTTTCTGCTGAAACAGCCACTGGCCTGCAAGAGCAAGTTTGCCCAGAGCTGAAATATCAATTATACTGTTCTCCCTGGCAGAGAGTGCGAAGCTTTAATCTTCACACAACCAATCAAAATGTCGTCTGGACTGGACTGAAAGAGGGAATTGTTGGCCGCGTTTAAAAAGGGCAGCAGTTTCAACCCGTCTAGTTAATATTGACACAAAGGAAGTCTGTTGGTAGATCGCTTTGTTGCTATGTTCTGCTTTTCTGTGTTGCTTTTCCTCTCTCTCCCTCTCACAAGCCACACATGAATACATGCACACCCACTCAACAATATACAAAATCATCCATCCATTCATTTTCTATAACCCCTCCTGTGCAGGGCTGGAGCGTCTCCCAGCATGTACAGGGTAGAAGGCAGGGTACACCCTGGACAGGTCGCTAGTCTATCACACGGTTATCACCTTTAGACTTAAAACCACATTCACACTCACATTCACACCTATGGCCAATTTAGTCTCCATTTCACCTAACCTGCATGTCACTGGACTGAGGGAGGGAGCCGGAGCATAAAATCATTTTATACAAATATGGAAAGGCACACCACCATGAACACTAATGTGCACACACACACACACACACACACACACACTGGCTACACTCACTCTTATTTAAATTCTTAACTGTAAGTTAACTTTGAAGCCTCAACTCTCTAGACTTCCTTCTGATCAGAATCTTGATTGAAACCTGAAACCAGCAGAGACCTAATCCAAACAAGCTCCTTCAAGAAGATTGGACCTGGCAAAAGTATAAGATCTTTGACTGGTTCACAAATGGACACAAGTAGAAGAATGCACACATATTCACACAAATACACACACAGACACCACTCTTTTCCCTCCACACAGGCATTATGCACTAAAACGTCCTCCCAATTCCTCTGTCTTCTTCACACAGCACTGGCCCCCACCGAGCAGCGGCAGCAGCCTTCCTGGCTGGCATGTGAAGACTGTAATTTTCCGCCACACTTCCCCTGCTGTTTGCTGGCTCTTTCCTTGGTGCTGTGGAGATAGCAAGCGAGCGAGCGGTGAACAAGGTACGGGCCTCGCCAGCTCTCCTGCCTCCCCGCGATTATTAATGCAGCAGCAGCCAGCGTGGCCGCCAGGTTAAAGCAGCAATCAGCGCACACTAAATAAGATCATTCACAGCCTCTTTAAAGGCAGACAGACAGAGCTGCAGTGAGATACACACAAACACACACACCCACACACACACACACACAGAAGAGTGGAGTTGATACTAGACAATTTTAGAATATATACTATATATTCTTTGTGTGTGTGTAAAATTATGCTGAAAAAAAATATTATACAACAAATATGAGCAGTAATATATAATATTACATAAAACAGACCTGGACAATTTAAACAAAATTATGCAATTTTCAATTTGCAGGAATCAGTATTTATTCATAATTAACTAAATTTACTCAGTTGTATTTAAGTAATGTTAATGTAAGTTGGCAAAGAAACAAAAAAATAGACTCTTATCTGCTACCAGGTTAAATATACCAATGTCTGCACTATTTACACTTGGCCAACAATGGTTTTGTCAAAAGAGATGCACTACTCTTTTTTTCTGTTCAAAAAGTTCAACATAGTGGTAAGTCTTTTTCTACATAAATGATCCAGATATGTGCCTTATGTAAATTTCAGCTCTAGTTGTCAAGCATAACTGACAGACAACTTATGAACAGAGTTTACAGGATCTCCCATCAAACTTTTTAGTACATCATATCATGGTTTTATGCTCCCTTGTTAAAAGCTATAAACAGGGACCTCCAGTGTATTAGGCTGTGAAGCAGTCTGCCCTGTTTGTGAAGCTAACGTCAGCTGTAGAAGCAACATAGCAGAGCTGTTAGTATCAAATGTCAGCCATGTATAAGTGGGCCTTATGTAGCTTACCAACAAATATAATATTATTTATATACATATGTATAATTTTTGAATGGCATTGTTATATTTGAATGTTATTGAGTGATGTCCAGTA
This sequence comes from Euthynnus affinis, assembly GCA_029490765.1. Taxonomy (NCBI): domain Eukaryota; kingdom Metazoa; phylum Chordata; class Actinopteri; order Scombriformes; family Scombridae; genus Euthynnus; species Euthynnus affinis. The sequence goes on from CM055839.1 coordinate 19,941,372, forward strand.
TACCACTTACTTGTACAAAAGGCTTCACCACCCAATTCCATTGTTCCTCTTATTCAGTTTTCAATGTCAGAATTTAGCAAAGGGAAAATGTGCAGATATGTTTCAGCTATGCCTGCATTGATGTGCAAGTACACCACTTAAAATAATATCGTTATAAACGTGAGCTAAATTGGTCTTTTTTTAATTAAAATGAATGATGGAGTGAATCATGTTTACTGACAGGTTGATTTCCTCCTGTTTTTTGTTTTTTTATTTTATTTAAACAAGCATTATTTGTTTGATTAGTTTCATTTACAAAGACATTTTTGATATTGCTTGGTGATTATGTAGAACAATAAATCACTAATTTAAATCACAATGGCACTATCAGAATAATCACAATAAGTAGAAGATAAAGTTAACTATTACTTTTTACAAGAAACAGATCTACACACACTTATTCTATATCAGAGACTGTTGCTTACTGTCACTTGCATTCTGAATTTTGACCTATCTTCAGAGAGGCTATATTTTAACTCCTCCAAGAAACATACACACAGGAACATGCTATACACAAATATACAAACATGGATGTTGGGAGGAGTTGTCGTCATGTGGTGCATGGTGGCAATGGAAATCAATGGAAAGGGGGTTGAAGTGTAAACAGATTATTAACACTGTGTTCTGTGCCTATTTCACTGTATTACATACCTCTATGATTCCCAATAGATGACCTGAAGCACAATAGATTTCCTGGCGTAAGCTCTGCAGAAATCCATTGGTAATTCTAGCCAGATCAATTATCCACTCAAGCTCATCACATTCTCGGTTGAGCCTGTTTTGATGTGCTGTTGTGTGCAAAGATTGTCAAACTAGTTAATTTTGTAGATTTTTAGAGAAACTGCAGTGTATTTTTAAAAGTATGTGTTAGGTTGTTTAAAATCGCAACTTAAATGTGAATCTGTTTTATTTTTAGTGATAAAATTTACTTTCCAACACTCATAGAGTAATTTATTTGCCATGATGTTGAAATCTTGTGGACATTTTTTTGTGTACTGAATAGATTTTTTTTGGTTGATAATGATCCAGTTAGCCATTTATGATATCCATGCCAAATTGGTCTAATTGGCCTTAATCTTATTTTGCACAAAATATATTGCAGGATTTTAATACTAATTTTGTGAACATCCAGTTTTCCGGATTTGGAGGAAGTCTGCCAAGGGGCAGCTTCCAAGAGCTGGCCAAACAGAACAGAGTAGGCTCCTCATGAGGTGGGCACTAAAGAGACAGGAGCTAAATCAGCCCGTTGCAGACAGAGGCTCAACTGAGGGTCTGTATAAAGGGCCAGTATGAGTTAAATAAGGAGTTTTTTGAACTGTAAATCCTGCAAAGATATTCCAGCACAGCCCCAAATATAAATATAGACCTGTAAATGTACATATGTGTCCCCTTTAAGCTCATATTAACCTAAAATGAATCAGTGCCTCCTTCTAAGTTTCATGAATAAGCACCTAAGCTATTTTGAATGTCATCATTTCTGCTTTAGACCTACTGTATATAAGCTTACATAACATATGCACTATTGGTTAAAAGCAAAGACAAGAGAAGAGACAGAACCTGTATCAAACTGGTTATAGTTTGGGGGCAATAATCATTTGAGTTAAGATTAGAAACGCAACTTGGTTTGGGTTAAAATTCATACTTTGCAATCATTTAAAAATATGCTCCTTATAAATACAGAATATACCTGAGAGCCATCACATTTTTAAATTCTCATCAGTGTCAAAGTAATCCAGGGATAGTTGTTACAAATAGGTACACTGCAGAGAGGAACTACTACTAGATACTATTACTGGTTAATTCAGTATACTTTTAATAGTGCCAATTTACCAAAAATCGGCCCAAATTGTAGCTTGCTCCCTATATTGTCTTGATCAGTTGTTTTGTCTATGGGGGATGCACAATTTTTTAACATTTAATCAACATTGTTCTGGTCTGTGTCCAGCGACCTTGTTGGCTTCTTACAGAGTGAGCACATCATCCTGTTCTGTATGCTGACCTAGTATCTTTCACTGGAGTTAAGAGCAAAGAGGACTCTGAACACTCTTCAGCACAGCTATTTCAGTCTTCAGAAGGCACAAAGAGCACCTATCTCCTCGTTTGTGATCCATGGATTACTACTTTGTCTCATCTCTGACCAAGCATAAGTGTGTCGTCCATGCAGTCCAACACTGCTAATATACACAGTAACACTGAACAACAGCTTTGCTCTGCGCACTCTCTTGCATAGTAGAGGTTGTTTATCACCTATCCAAAAAAGCTTTCTGACTAGGTAGGGCTAGTAAACTATTATCACACCAAAATTATCATAAATATTTGCTTGTCGCCTCTCCTTGCACCCCATAAACAAGGTCACTAATCTACTCACCTCTTTGACTCTCATGTATTGGTTGTGAAATAGACAACATCTGATAACACACACAAACCTCTTTTTGGATTATCCCTTTTCCATTAAGAGTCCAGCTTCAGGAGCTTCCATTGGTTCTGCCATAAAACCAAGTAACAGACTCCGAGACTTTGCTTCCAAAATCTGTCTAAATAAATAAATAACAATCTCTAATATGAATAGCATAATTTAATGTGTTGGAATGTTGTGTGCATGGTGATTTTACTAAGATTTTGTGTTTAACATATCTCTGATTTTTACTGTAGTAGTAATAATTAATGTCAGTTTAATGTTTTATGTCATTAATAATAATAATACTCTCAAATTATATCTGGTATGAATTGCAAGATGTGTCCAAATTTGAGTATACAAACATCTGCTAAAAGAGGTGCAACTACAGAGCAAGACAAGGGCCAACTGCCCTGGACACTATCTCAATGACATGCAGTGTTTGCCATACACCCCAGATGTTTTCCCAATAACTGTATAGGCCTGGCGGGCCACAAAGCCGACAAGAACCCCCACCAGGCCAAAAATAACACCAAATATCCATTCATTCAGAAATCAATAGCATTTGGGGGAATCTATGCAGCGCTGTTTCAAAATGTGAGTCAAACTCTGTGTCGTCACCTGGGCAACTCTTTGTAGCATAGCTCATAGCGTTGTGCGTAGTGAGCGAGTGGCTGAGCGAGTGCAAGCATCAGAAAAATGACGGTGAATGCAAGCAGAACAGAGGAAAAGGTTAGCAGTAAATTCTCAATCTGACAGTAAATGCAGCTTCTCAATACCAAGAAAAATCTGTTGTTTCCCCAACTGCTGGAAAAGTGAAGGGGGTTAGCTCCAAAGTTAGCAACTACTACAATAAAAACACAGAAGGTTTTCTGACAGTGTACACAAATCCCTTGTTTCCTTAATATAATATTAATTGATTCAAATATTAACAGTGATTACTAGAATAATCATTTATGACCCGATTTTGGAGTGTTGGTCAACCTGGGCTTTAGGAAATTGTGATGAGTATGTTCTGACGTTTAATAGACCTAATGACTATTCAAGAAAATGTATCCAACATTAGTTGTATCCAACATTAGTTGCAGACAAATACATCTGACACAAAAAATTGATACAAAAGACAAATACATCTGATTGACAAGAGCCATGACACTGTTTACATAAAAGTTGGTAAACTCTTCAAGTAAAGGCGTGGACTGCTCGTCCACCTCATACAAAACTGCATACAAAATCTATAGTGAATCTATAGAAAGTGCAGTTAAATAGACATCAAACGGGACCCTTTCTATTACTGCCTTAAGTGCTCATTAATTATATATGTAGCATGAAGTAGGCAGCAGAGAGTTTGCTGATTTTGCCTTGTTTGTTTACATACTGTGCAAGTAGAAAGACTGCATGATATGAAATGTGTTGAGCAAGGTCTGCTATACAGTGTACACATAAATCCAGACTTAAATCCAGGGTTTTGGGCAAAGGAAATAGTCAAACACTTTGAAATTTTTTTCCTCTGTCTCACTAATGGTCAACATTGAGGAGAGTCTTCAGGAACCTGTGTGAAAAAAGGGATCATTTATTGAGAGAAAATCATGGGTTTTAGTGTTTCCCAAGTGTTGTTCCCTTTATCTGCTTATTAAATAAGCTTTTTGTGTGTATTTAAAAACCTACCATATATGGTGTGGTATTTACACCCAACCCTGATGTTAAGGGAACGGATAGAAATAGCATGTGCAGAGGAGGTGAAATGTGGTAATTTTTCAGTTCTCTGCACTTCTACAAATATGATAGGATTGAGCGATAGAAAGAAAAAAAGAATAGCATTTAGACAAAGAGCGATGTTGAGTGAAGAGATAAAGTAAGCAGGATACATAGGGAGAGAAAAAGGTTAGTGATTGTGTTGAGCCATCCATGGTGAGGGAGCAAGTGTTTTTCCTGCTTTGAGAGGGGGGAAGAATAGTCGCTGGGCAGATAGATGGGAGGAAAAAGCGCTGCTGTGGCACTGATAAAGTGACTGAGGACCACTACTGCCACACTTGGACAATTCCAGACACAATCTTCTCCCCTCTTTTCTTCTCTTTCCTCTGCTGCCAACTCCTGCTCTTGCAGGCATAATAATGGCTGTTTCTGTCCCCTGCCCCACTCACTTTCTCTCTCTCACACACACACACATACACACACACACACACACACACACACACACACACACACACACACACACACACACAACTTCCAGTGTCTGTCAAAGATGTGTAGAAAGTAGGAGGGAGCCACTTTAGGATATAGTGAAGCCCTGACAACCTTTCATTAAACTGGCAAAATTAGAGGTTTGTAAACCCTCTCTCTCGCCAGCCACCCGAGCTCATCCACCTCCACCTTATCCTCCCTGGCCCCAGCCGGCAGATTCTGTATCTCGGGTCTGTCAGAATGGGGTATCTCGTGAAGCTTGTGAGCTAGAAACAGTTTCTGATCTGCACTCGCACATTATCACTGGGGTGTAAAAATGCTTTCAGTCTGTACCACAAGCTCAGCTAAAGGGTGAAAAAAAAGACATTAGCACAAAGGTTCACAGTTGACGGCATGCAGATCTGCTGACGCCTGTAATAAAATAAGGCCAGCCGGGTGTGCAAGAGTTGACATTGCATATAGGTGTACAGCCGGGCATCTGCATAAAGAGCCTCTGCTTCTGCCAGAAGCCATCATGGCCTCGACAGATTAGAAATTGTGTGTGTAAGGATTCGCCACAAATAATGAGAAATGAGTTTTAAATTGTAGCTCAGGCACAGTGAAAAAATGGGCCCTGTCAATATGTGGTGCATGCGATGCAGAGAGAGAGAGAGAAAGAGGGGGGGGGGGGGGGGGGGGGGGGGGGGGGGGGCGAGTGAAAGAGTGTGGTAGAGGATTTAGGGGTGAGAGAGATAGGGAGAGACGGAGACGGATGGAGAAAGAGAATGAGGGATCAGGGGATGACTTTGTTTTGGTTTACTGCTTATTACCATCATAATCCTTTGTCCTGTTTTCCACTCTGCAGTCCGGGCACACCTCTCGCCTCGTCTCTGCGTTAGACACTGTGATTGCCTTGTATTTAAGAAGCCTTCTGTGAGCCTCTGTTCCGACAAATGCTTTTCCAATACCAATCACAGCTGAGTGCACCTCATTTGAATCTGTGAAAGGGGTTTTGATTCCATCAGCAGAATGCTCCTCCAAGCGCGGCACAGACCATTCAATACTGTGGCAACGTGTGAAAGCCTCAGAATATTCACACCTAGTATATGCATACACTGTAAGGGGCTTGGGCGAGGGCTGCCTTGCCTCTTCAAACCATGTTGTTCATTAATCCCCCTTTTATTCTCCACATAGGGCTTCATTAGCTATTCTCCTTTATGGCATTTGGAAATTATAAGCTGTGCTCCATGCAACTTTCAAATGTGTGATGAAACAGAAGTGTTTTACTGATCGTAAACTTTGATGAGGAGTGAAATGGCTAATTGTACACTCAGTTTTACTCTTTGATAGTGTTTATGCCACCTGGTCACCCTCTAATGTGTACATATACATTAAGTATGTCTGTATTTTAGTGAGATTGAATGCGTGTGGTACATACCAGCTGCTGATATCTCCACTGCAGCAGCTTGTTGACCTTCAAACTTATCAGTGCATATCTTTTGTCAGAACAATTGCCTGCCTTTTGGTCTGTGAGGAGTTTGGATAATGCATCCAAATTAAAATCTTTCGTAAATCCCATTGCTTGATTGCTTGAGAGCCACTGAGAGTTGTTCAACATTAATGGTGAAGGACTTCCTGATTCCCAAAGTCATTTTCTCTTCATTATTCAGGCATGTATTAGCACCTCTTGTTTTCCACATAGAGATAACACCCTGCCACTAAACTGCCTCATACAACACATTTGGCTTAGGAGACAAACAGGTCATGTGCATCCTCTTATCTGCATCACCGTGCCCCTGGTGTTGGGTTCAAATCTAGGTTGGGCCCTTTTTGTGTGTGGATCAAATTTAGTGTAAATTCCAAGCTAGTATCATGTCTTTTATATATATCATAACCAATGTCGCTTATTGCTTAATGTTCTATCTGCTCAGATTTTTCTGGTGAGAAAAGATTTTTTATGCTGAAAGAAGGCAAAAGAATGCAAAGTGTGCAATAGAAAGTATGAACATGATGTCACTGCATACTTCAGGGTCACTTCCCCAGTGGGTGGCGAAAATAACAGTCAGCATCTGCTATTGTGCATTCACATGAAAAGAAAATTGCTAAAATGGTAAAATGTGGTTTTGCAATGAACTGCACAGACAGGTTCTGAAAAAATTCAGACATTAGTTTTTACAAAATGCTGACGGCTCAAGGGAAGAGAGGCAATGTGAAGTGATTCTTTCTAAGGGGCTGCATAACATTAGTTAACCAAGCACAGTTTTCATGTAATGAAATCAAACATTTTTCACAATATTGTCAAAAACTGACAATACCACAGTATCCTTTGAAGTCCCTTTAATTTTGGTTAGACTGACAAAGTCACAGTGAATTCTGCAATCTGTATTTCTCTGTTTAGTGTCTCTTCAGGTTAGGCTAATCCATCGTTGCTAACTTTGGAGCTAACTCCCTTCACTTTTCCAGCACTTGGAGAAACAACAGACGTGACTTTTTAGCATTTAACTGACAAACTGTAGTCTGTGCTGTACATTTACTGCCAGACTGACAACTTACCGCTAACCTTTTCCCCTGCTCCGCTCGTATCCACCGTCACTTTCTCTGTGTCCAACTCGCTACATAAACATACTACGCAATGACGTATAACAGAGTTGCTCTTTTCCCAGGCAACAACACAGCGGTTGACTCGCGCTGCACAGACTCCCACACGCTAAATATTTCTGAATGAGTGGATATTTGGCATTTATTCTAGCATTAAAAAATTTTTTTTGGCCTGGCGAGGGTTCTTGTTGATATAATCGTAGGAGACACACTCATTCAGTAAAAGTTCAGTACATTTAGTAAACAATCAATAACGTTGTGTACAGTTAGACCTCCGGTATGGGCTAGTCCAAAGTTGTGAAAACAGCAGGGGTGTTTTGAATACACCCCCGTTTTCAAAAGGTAGTTTGTTGGTCTGCCCCCCCGCTGCAGGAAAATAATGGATTAATCCCAGAAAGCTGCTGATGTAGCACTTTTCTCCTTATGAAAGTAACAGGGAGATTAGTCGACCAATGAGAATTTAGTCGGATGAGAGAGTATCGACCAATTAATCGACTAGTCGACCAACAGACTACAGCCCTAGTAGTTTCAAACCATCACCACTGTCCAGTGAATGGCTGTGGGATTTTTTCCCTGTCCCTAAAATGTTGTACCTATACCCATGTAAAAAAAAACAATAAAATAAAATTCTCTGTTTGTTCTAAAGGCCAGGGCTGTATACTAGAGGTAGCAGCCATACAGTTTGTTATGCCACTCATGAAGTCTACTACATAAGAAAATTAAAAACAGTGTTTTTAATTTTCTTATGTAGTAGACCTCATGACTGGCATAGCACCATGCAAAAAATATGACAAAGTTCGGCAAGAATGTAATACAGTAATGTGAGAAACACTCTCCAAATAGCAATGCTAATGGCATAATCAGCTGATATTTTCTCCCCGTAGAAATCTGATGTTTATTTGAATATCTGAAGCCTTGTCACACATGGTTGTACCATATCTGTACAATGAAGTTAGTAAATTCCAAACACATCAGAAAATGTGGTGAGGGTGACTTTTATAGGCCTCAAATAGAGTGCCATTACTAAATCTCATAAAAAGGAGCAGCAGCATTGCAAAACTAATCAAGTTTTGCACTTCTGTGTGCATTTATTCACTTGGCATTTAAGTATTTGATTTACTGATCATGGTTTTAGACAGCTAAGCAAAACCCATGGCTTATTAACACCTCAGTGGATATTAAAGAGAGGGAAAATGAATACTGAATTACAATCACAATGTTTCCCCAATCATAGAGATTAGTGAGTTAGAGTGTGGTATTATATGCAGCATGTAAATGTACTGTTATTAAACTTTTTTGTGTTCATACAAGGCCATATTTAAGGACTAGCTTTAGGCAAAGATTATAGACATGGTGAATAGCAAAAACCTTGTTTTATGTTTCTGTATAATATTTAGCAATCTCAATATTCACCAAACATACAGTGCTGCATATTTTATATGCAGATCTTGAGGAAGGAAATATTACAGGCACACCTTATCTCCTGGTGAGTCACTGCCCATATGCTAAATCTGTGTACTTTCAAAAGCAGCAATATATCCAACTTGGAAGTCAACACAATGAAAACCCAGTGAAACAAAATGAAATGCCAGTGAGGTACAAATACAATATCTGTCAAATGCATTAATTTTTCTGTTATATCAAACACAATTTCATGGTTGACATGGTGGAAGAGGATTAACACCCAATTTATATACCTTTAAAGGAAACACAGACTGCTAATGCTGTAGCTTCTAATCCTCCCAGCACTCCGGGCATGGATGTGCTCAGTCTGCTAGTTTGACTCCAAGTGTGCTGGCTGTCCTGGATAGCTGATGACTAAAGTAGTGACTGAGGGAGTGCAAAGGCTACAGGGAAATCAAGAGTTGTTGTACCCAGCAGCTAAGAGAGGGACTTGACAGTGTCAAAGGATTATGTACTGTGGGGCTAACAATACTAATGGCACTTCTTTTGCATTATGATAATTGCCAAGACAAAATTGCCACCTAATTTCTCCCTGTTTCTAATTATTGGGCTCTTCAATGCAAGCAGGCAGTGGGAGCAGAGCATTGGCAGGCAATTAAACTCCTGCAATTATGGCTCTATTGTAAAGCACAGCTTTACCAAGGATTTATAGGGCAGAGAGTGATTGCTCTCCGATGCAATTAAATACAGGATAAATCTGGTGTGGACCTGTGAACAGATCTTTTAAAGTTCACTGCTGTGTTTTCTAACAGCCAGTTACAAGCCAGGAAACCCGAACCAAATGTGTTAAGGCGGTCACTTGACAAAAGAGACACACCTACTGAGCCACAGCCACACGTCTGTTGCAGAACCCCCACTGGATGCACATGCTTGCAACCAAACCACTCTCATTGTGGATCCAAAAAGAAGAAGAAAAAAAAGAAAAGAAAGAAACATTTGCATAGAGAGCATTTCCAGGGAGGCATGCTGGGTAGGATTAGTGCTCCTCTTCCTCTAGCGTGTCGAAGTGAGCAGTGACCCGATGCGAATGTGTGTGCTAGGAAGTTTAGAGCTATGAACTGTGAGATACAGAGGAACGTGGCCATCTGGAAATTCAATGACAGGAAGGTGTTTATGAGAGACTGGGGGAAACAAAGAGCCACTACCTACTTTGTCTCATTTTGTTGTACAGAAGCCACTGATCCAGTGTAGTGTTGTTAAAAGGCTGGTTTGGGACCCAAAGGAGGAAGATAAAAAATCATCAATAAAGTAATTTGAGGAAAAGTATTATCCAAAGCTGCAAATGGTGTGATGTCAACACTGAAATGAAAGTACATGAATAGTCAAAATCACGGTACATTCTGACAGATTAGGACAGAGAAAATCAGATTTAAATAAAATATCACTGAGTAGAATGAATATTTTCACATCTATTTTGTAAGACCAAATAACTAGAGATCTCTTATGTTTTACCTCACAGACTTTTGCACAAAGGCCTCTGTATTTATTACTGTTAATTTGTTGTAGTTATTTTTTTGTATCATCAATGATGGAGGGCTGAGGGTGGGTGCACTTGTTTACAGACTTCCAGTTGGTCAATGATGTACTAACTGGGCAGTATTTGCACTTGGCATAAACTGGACCCTCCTGCATGCAGGCTTTTCATTTGCCCAATTTGAAACCTTGGCAACAAGCAGACATAAAACACAAAGAGCCAAATTTCTGGTGTCTCACCTATTATACAGTCATGGTCTGCATTTGCCACACACACACACACACACACACACACACACACACACACACACATACACATACATATATACATATACATACATATACATACATATACATATATACATACATATATACATATACATACATATACATATATATATACATAAATTTAGTTTAAATCCTTTGTTATTTTGTCATATGACAAAATAACAAAGGATTTAAACTAAATTTATCTGCACAGACCTTGACTTCAGTTGCAGTCAATACTTTTTACTCTCTTTTTTTCCTTAAAGAATAACTCTAAATGATATATTGATTATCAAAATAGAAAGGCAATTAATTCTGTACCAATCAACTAATTATCAATTGAATGATTAACTGACTAATCGGTGCAGCTCTAGATTTCAGTCCTGGTTGATTTGCTAAAGCCAAACAAATTGTGGCCTGGGAGGATCGTCACATCATGTGCATGGTTTTCCATGCACAGGACAGGATGGTAAAAGGTGTTGTCTAACTTGGAGTTATACTGGTTCACACAGAGTCGGATGCCTGCAGCTCTTCATGTGACAGTTTATTGTGACCCTTTCCTCTTGTACCATACCAGCATTTAAATCTCATTTGTGGACAAAATACCCTAAAAATGTCCATATAATGTTGTGTAAAACCATTTTGAGTGGACAAATGCACTTCTTACAAGGAACCCATAACTTAAGTGAAAAATTCATTGCATTTTCTGCAGCGGTTCACCAGTTGAGCAATCCAGCAGAATTAGGAAATTTGCATTATCAGCAGTGGCATAACGAGTCACCGCCAGGCTCCAGTGCAAGATAGTCAATGTAGGCCTTGCTGCCCATCACAATCAGATGTAACATAACGTAATGTCAGTAGCAAATGAAAGAAGTGATAAGACATAGCTTTAAAATGACCAGCAACAGTGAAATGCACAGTTGACACCTAAATGAAATGAATACTGAGAAAACAGACCGTCATGCTATAGAAAAGGATGATTACAAGGACAGACTAGCCTGCTTTTTCTTTCTCGGCTGCTTCTTTCAATTTTTGCTTCTGATACCTGCTTTTGTGTTTCTACTCCATTGCTCATTTATAATTTATTTGCTGTCTTAACTCTTCTGTGTGGATTTTGTTACACAGACGTACGCATGTCCATAATTATCATAACCCAGAATTCTGCACAGGCACTTTAGAAATGTAACATAGAAGCATGAATCAATAAATTATATATTTGTATTTGTAAAACTGTTTTAGGTTAGTGTAGTTATTTATTTGGTGAATGAATGGCATCAAGTATATAATATCATGGAGTGGACGACTTGGCTCAGTGAGTACTATAAATACTTACCACTTACCATTAAAGTTTAGGTGTACTGTAGACACAGTGCTTGAGATTCTTTATAATGGTGAGATAAAGAAGAGCCCATGTGTGCGGGCCCTAAACTGTTGCAAACCCCAGTCCAGCTTCATCACTTGCACATAGTGTAGTAGTAGTAGTTTTGCTGCTGATTATCAGCAACAAATATAACGTACAGATGTAGAACATCGATTAGTAAATAGAGGGGTATCTATTAATGAGCGGGAATGTCAAGCTGGAATCTCATTACCAAAAAGACAGTAAAACTATTCTATTATATAATTGGAGATTATTTGATAATTACTAGATAATGTGTTTCTTAAAAAATAAATACAAACCAGAAGTGAAGGATTACACATCTCATGCGAGTTGCAATACAATGGATGGCAATAGGTGGCTGGAAGGTTGGACAAATAGATTTTTAAAAATCTTTTTAAAAAATATTTGTAGTAAATATATCTAAAATTGCTATTATGGTACCTTTATGTCTACCATTTCCTAAAATGCGCTCACTTCAGAGTACAGGAAGAATATATTGTTTTAGAGCATTTCTTCTCAACCTGGGGGTCCCAACCCCCACTAGGTGTTGCCAAAGCTTTACCTCTTGACTTTACATCTAGGCCCTCTTGATTTAAGGGTTATTTTAAAAGTTTTATTTTATTTTTATTTAGAAAACTTCGCAAAGATATAAACTTGAAAAAATCTAGCAAGTATAAGGATATGGTGTAGACATGAGCACTAGCGACATTCACAGAGCCTTCATGTTCTGCTAAGCCAGCGTAGGAAGCCAGCTACTGTTAATAGCCCAGTGCTGCATAACACACATACTTAAAACAACCAAAGCTAATGGATAAAAAGCCATTTATTTTCTGGGCATGAGAACATGAGCTCAAAGTTATTGAAAAAGAAAATACTGTACTTGAGTTCCATTTAATAAACGTCCACCTCAATATTATCACCAAATAAAATCAGTCTATAATGGCATTAAACTAATTCATTAACATAGAGATAAAACAAAGGGGTTCATTGGTGTGCTCAGTGGTAAAATAGGTGTCCCTTAAGGAAAAAGGTTGGGAACTACTGCTTTAGAGAATTAAGCAGGGGTGGGGATCTTTGGGAATCTCACCATTTGATTTGATTTAGATTATTGGTGTGTATTGATTTGATTCATAATGAATCAAATGAATGGAAAAGGAGGCTCTTACACCAGTACAATCTGTGCAAAACCGTTCACTAGAGTTTTAAGTCCACTGAAATGTAATATGAAACATAATTAGCAGGTCGTCTTGATGAAGGTCATTGTTATCAGAGAAAAGTGTGAGGATATGTTTTTTTCAAATTTAAAAAGTTAACTGCATTAATTTGGAAGCATCGAAATTAATGTGTAATTTACTGACCAACATTACTGGTTAACAAGTCTAGGTCAAAACCTGGCTGGATCATGTATGGTCAACGTGTGAAACTGTGGCCAATTTGTTACAGAGATAGTCAGTGGTAGTGTCTATAATGTGAGTTCTTGGTTATTAAATGTTCTTCTGCATTTTTCTTTAGTGGTCCCATTAATATTTGCTGGTAAAGAAGACTGAAGTGATATATCACAAAACATGGTTAAGCTACGTTTGAGAAAAAAAAAGGTTATAAATGCAGTTGAAGCAGGAAACACAGTTGCTCTGAGTCACGCTGCTGTCCGCCACTTCCATCATCTCACACCCACTCATTTTAAAAGTGCAATAGCCAATGTGGAAACTCCAACACCGAGCCAGCGGACCAATGGGGTAACTTCATAACTCACTCACTCAGTCACTCACGGAAAACTGTAGTTATAGGGCTAATCCATGACTGGTCCAGCCAAACAGATGTTGGTGTGTTCGCTATGGAGTAAGGGGGAGGCGTACTGCTCCATTGTGTTGTTTTTAATGTCACATCTCCAGCAGTAGAGAGCAGCAGCTCTATAGGTTAGCCCTGTCCTGCCCAACACGCTGTAATTTTCCTTTTTTTTTTAGCCCCAGAGTTGGTTTAAGTTGTTTAAGTGCTGCAGTGAGCACTGGTCAGCCGGTCTCATTTGTTACTGCTGGAGATCGCTGCTCCAATAACATTAGTCTATGGGTGACAGCGCATCTTTTTTGAAGATGTGCTACTCTAGATAACTCTAGCATGTGCGTAATACTGTCCAGGTGTTGCACTGCCCTCGCAGTGAGGTTCCATCTTTTTCATTCTTATCATAACAATATGAACTAACATTTAGAAAATGTATTTTTGGATTTTGGATTTGTGAATTGAGGTTATTAACCATATGGTTTTGCCTACAAATTCAGCTCTGTCTATTTTTTGTATAGGATGTTGATTCTTTCCATTCATGCCAATATGTCATTCATCTTGTTGTGTCTACAAATATACAGTAAGTAGTACAATGTTCCCATTCCGAAAGCTAGAGAATTAGTGAATAATTGCTCTGAGGCATTGATTTTCTTTTTGCATTTGTTTCAACATGGTCATTTAATTCTTGATATAATTGATAAAAATTCTATAAAGTCCATTAATTTTAAGCCTGAGGCCAGACAAAACAGACACAAACACAAACGCTATTATCAACTGCTGCTGCCAATTTAAATTACAGACAGTGCTGTTAATCAAACTGTGTGCAATAATACACCTAAAAGCATACTGTAGGTCAACGGGGTTCAGCTATGCCCAATTCAATTTAATATTAACCCTTTTATACCATGGTAGTACTTCAAAAATATCAAAACATTTGTTAGCTGGTGCAGTAGCTTTGTAAAGCTGTTTAGTTGATGAAGCAAAAGACATCACGTTCACTGACAGGCCTCATAAATCAAGAGTAGCCATGTCTTTTTTTTCTACCATATGCTTCCACTCTTTCACATTCCAATGCTTGAGGTTTACAATTGTATAAACTTTGTTTAATCACTTCTTGTAGAATTGCATATACACCACTTCTGTCCCCTCTACCTTTAGCTCCATCTCTTTCATGCCCTTCTCTCATGATCCTATTTCACAAGCGTCTTCAATTAAAGTTTCCTGCCACTGTGTGAGACATAACTGCATTGCAGTGCCAAAGGGAAAGCAGCGGCTGAAGGAGAAGAAATGTGTATGAATAACTTGAGATACAAAAAGAGAGAACGAACGAATAAGGAAGTCTGACCTGTCATTTACCAAAATAATGGATGCATGAGTGACAGAAAAACATCACACATCATTTGGCACGATTGTGGTATACACACACATGCATATATATATATATATATATATATATATATATATATATATATATATATATAGCATATGACACAAAAACATGCCCATTTAAACATCCAAAAATCTAACACAAACACAACCACTTGCACCTCAAAGTGCTCTCACATAAAAATCACAGAGAGGGTCATCCACCCCC
Organism: Euthynnus affinis; assembly: GCA_029490765.1. Lineage (NCBI taxonomy): Eukaryota > Metazoa > Chordata > Actinopteri > Scombriformes > Scombridae > Euthynnus > Euthynnus affinis. The sequence goes on from CM055839.1 coordinate 19,956,525, forward strand.
ACCTCCCTCAGAGCCTCTGAGCCTCTCTGTTATTAATGGCATCATCATTTTTCCTCTGCTCACTCTATTTCCCTTCTGATAGTGGGGCCTGCTTCATCGTGTTCTGCCATGTTTCTGTAATTGCTCCAACAGCCTTCCTTATGCTGAGCATATAGTTTTTTTTGTGTGTGTGTGCCCATCCACTGGGCGTGTGCGTGTCTATAAGTGTGTGCATATGCATGTGTGTGTTGCTCTGTCTCTCCACCAGGCCGGCTGTGAGTTTGTGGGGCAGAACCAAGCCACGGGCGAGCTCCACACTGAGCAAAATGACAGCCTCCAGGCCACCATTGGTTGATGACCGTGAAAACGCTTGCGGTTAACGTGAAGTGAGCGACCGGCTGTCACAGTGAGGCACTGCGTTTATGTGCAGCCCTGACAACAGCACAACAAGCCCCTCTACAACTAGACTCTGCAGTGGTGGAACAAACAATAAAGACACAGCCCTACATTTCATAACAGCAACCACTTCAGACATCTGAAGTACAGTGCAAGGAGGAAGAGAAGCGAGACAATACCACTGCTATTTGTTACAGTCTTTGGGAATAAATGTTTTTTTCTTTACTTAGATTCTGGTGGGCAGGAGTAAAAGCTGAGAGAGGTTGTTGAACGAAGATTTGCGAGAGAGAATGCCTAGAATGTCACAGATGACAGCCAAGGTCAGATAAAGTGAGGAGTAAGTGCTTAGAGAGCTACAAGAGCAGAGGCCAGCTCTGTGGAGGAGGTGTGAAGGAGTGAGTGACCAAGCGTGAGCACCATTGCCTCTACCCATCATTAAATGAAGCCACTTAAAAGGAAAAAGGCTCTGCTCAAAAAGGTCAATACATGGTGCTTCTGAAAAGCCCTGATGGTTTTATTTAGCCATCTGGAGAATAGGTTTGTCTTTGATGGAGACCAAAAATGTTGTGAATATATGTCTGAAGACACTTTGCTTAGAACCTTGCATTTTTTCGGAGAAACTGAACTGCTTAATCTATCAGATTCCCACCAGCAAACAGGTTCCCAAAGTTAAACTGAGAAGCAATAAATGATGTGCCAACATCATGTAGTAAAGAGGGATGATTACAGAGCTGCTTTTATCATCAATTTTAACCTCTCTGTGGTTAAATCAGACTTCTTTTACCCCCTGCCCTCTTGCATTTCTTTCCTGCCTCCTCTCGCTCTCACTCTGAACACACACGCATGCATGCACACACGCACACAAACACGGTTTATTATGCAGTAACATTACCAGATCCCCTTAGGCAGCTGTGCATCTCTGTATGACTGATGAGGGTAATTTCTCCCAAACAACAGAATGATCACTTTGGTGATGAGCGCTACAGACCCTCCCTCCTCCCTCTGTCTTCTCTCGCTCTGTCTTCTTTTTAGCTTAAAAAAAGGAAAGAAAAAGATAGATCTTTCTTACCACGTCCCCTGCAATGTCTGGAATGGATCTGGAGATAAACAGCTCTCCCACCCCATACATATATATATTTAAAGTTAATTATTCCATGGATCCAATCAATCTATTGATTCTTCAATGATTACTTCAAACTATGCTAATAAAAGACATTCAACCCCAGTTTCCACGATGCCAGTTTGGGGTGGGGTGGAGAGGAGTTTCCTTATTTTTTCCTTGATTACCATAGGGATCCAATATAATACACATGCCACTGTGAATTAGCCTCACAGTAAGTACTGAGCTGTGCCACAGTGAGTTTATACTGTCTGTGTACCACTGTGCACCATGGGATATACTGAGCAGAGAGTAGTTAGGACTTGTCTGTCTCTCTCTCTTGGCCTTATAGGTTCAGCCTCAGTGGGCTGCCTTTACCTATTCTCCCATCTGTCAGTCACACACAAAAACAAATCCACCTGTCGACCAGGAGACTGGGCTGAACTGGGTGATGCTACAGCTGTCTGGGTCTGACTCTGTGCAGAAGGGAGCGAGCCAGCGCCCTCCACTGGTGATGGAAAGCCCATTAAGATGCTTATTGCCCCACCTGTCAGTCCCATCTTCTCACCTGCACAGATATGCCAAACTAATGAAGACAGTCATGGAAGTCATGCCTCTATGCTTTTTGTGCTCTTTGTGTCCTTGATAACAAGGGCTCTCCAGCATTCTAACAATATAACAATCCAAGCGTTAAGAGACAGGCATTCTTACCGCGCCACTTGATTGCCTCAACAATGAAGCTATTAATGTTGCATTATGTAAATTGGAATGGTCACAAACATCTAATAGGATAAAGGCTAAGTACAGTGAAATTTAATGCTGCTGACTTTCAGTGGCTCTTTGAAGGATGTTTTCAATTATAACAGAGCTAATTTAATTCATTGTTTCGTAGCTGAAAATGCATTTTTAAAGGTTGACTGAGTCTCTATTTCAGAACTCAGGTTTAATCAGTCATGTACGTTGAACACTGGAACGTCCTCTAAAGAGATTGACAAAGTTGCCGGGGCTTCTTGGTTTTAAAGGGACACAGTAGCCCTACCCTTCTCTTTTTTCCTCTGATGGCAGGCTTCAGTTGTGGAGGGGAGGATGTTCATCTAAAAGATGAAAAGACCTGCGCCTTTAAGAGGGCTGTCTCCCCTTTCCCTCATGCTCCCCCTCAACCACACAGACACTCCTCCTGTGAGCATTTGTGAAGCAGCTCCTGTCCCTTATGTCTCTTTGTGGGGAACAGAACAGACTTCCCAGAGCATCACTGGAGACAAGAGAGAGCTCTAGGGAGGACACCCCAGGTGCAGACCTCCATGCAACCCCAAGCCTCAACTACAGTGGATGCCAAGCTGAGCACAGGGAGAGGAGACGCACACTTACCCAAGCTGGAGTAAAACATCCAAAGGTCCAAAACAGAAGGTGGAACCTAACAGCTGGACCAACCCAAGATGTCATTTTGAGTTGAGGGCGACATATCAGAAGATCAAAATCAACAATGCTGGACTGGATCGCTAAGAAAAAGGTGGAGTCTTATTTTGAGTTTTTATTTTCTCTTTAGAAAAGTTTTGTTAAAGAAAAATCAACAAAGTACTCCATATCTTTTGCAGCTATTAAGGATAAAAGCACTGTATGAAATACATACAATTGAAGAAAAGAAGATAATAAAGATAATAATTTATCCGTCTCCAGAGCACTTTCCAAATAGTCACTTGTGATATGAAATTGAGATGCTCTTTAAAGAACATCTTGAATGGTCCCGACAGTACTCTTAATTCACCAGCCAGGCGTTTATCTTATTTCTCCAGCTCTTTCTGAGAGGGAGCATTAAAGACTTCATTGATAGTGCTCTTGGGGAGTGGGTAATATTTCTTATATGAAGTCTTGAAACTTTACAGCTGTTGACATGTGGGAAAAGTGTATGTCTGGACTAACACTTTCGGCAAAGCATTAAAGACAGAAGAAATGTTTACAGGATGCAGAGTGGTCAGTGGCCAGAGCCAATACCTGACCAGAGACGCAGTCAAGCCCCACCCCGGACTGGAGGTAAACAGACCGATCCAAATGGAGAATGGGGTAATCCCTGGGACCTGCCCTCTCTACCAGGGTCAAACTTACAGCACTGCAGGTCAGCCAGCAGTGGTCAACAATGTTTCCACCCCACTAAAACCGACACTACTACCAGTCCCTCCCCCTGCACTTAAACTAGGGCAGGAAGGGTTCAAGAAAGTCTGCCGAACTGAGGAGGACAGCCCCTGTCCCTTCCCAGGACTGGCCTCTGGAGTGCTGGAGATGCGCGTGAAGGAGGGAAGTAAGATCCGCAACTTAATGGGATTTGCCATGGCACGGATGCAGGGAGAGAAGAGTGTAAATGGGGGAGGTGTGAGTGGTGGTGTAGGTGGGGGACTCAGACAGGTGGTCTTCACCGGGTCAGGTCGAGCTGTCACAAAGACGATCACCTGTGCTGAGATCATGAAACGAAAAGTGGGCTCTCTGCACCAGCTGACCAAATTGCAGTACAAGGTGGTGAAAGAGGTGTGGGAGAGTACCGAAGGGGGGACATCGGAGATGACAGTGCACAGGACTGTGCCCTCCATCAGCATCCTTCTTTCCAAAGATCCCCTGGATCCCCAGGAACCAGGCTACCAACCTCCAGAGACTCTCAGTGCATTGTGGGAGGAGAGAGAGGGTGTCAGTGCCACGCAGACAGCATGCAAGAGACCTCTTGGACCTTTGCCACACAGCAGTTTCCCTCACTGTAAGAGGGTGTGTTTGGAGGAAGGAGTCTCAGTCCTCCCCCCTCACTGACTGGCTGAACTGGTGTCAAACAGTGGAGAGGATTGAATCCGAGGAGTTCATTTGGCGCTGCCCTCCACTCAAGCACAATGCTGAGACAATCAGAACACTCACTCAGACAGAACAGTGCTTTCTCAGAAGAACTAAGTACCAATTCCAGCCTCCAGAGGTCAGTTTGACTGGGACCTAAAAGCTTGCCTCTGTACATACAGCATTTAGGGGACATGTTTCTTGGCACATCCAACATGGTCTCTCAGATTCACAAAATTGTGATGATGTGTGCTACAATGCTATAAAATCTAACAGATTCACATCCCATTTCACACTGACAAAAAAGCCATGAATTGCACAGGTTCCAGATTCCTGCTTGCAGTAAACTATCTACAGCCTGTGAACAAAATCCTTTATTAGCATTATGTTACAATCATCTCAATTTATCCATGCTCTTAAGTGTAGCATTTAAAAATACAGAACACAGAGCAAAGATCACAAAATGAAAACAGCTTAAAGCCATTGATGATATGACAAATGCAACACATTTTATTTGTCTGATTATTTACTATCATGAGAACAAAATTAAATAAAAAAAATTTTCCAATGTAAATTTTGTTTTGTATTTCATCTTTCTTACTCACACATCATTGAATTTGCAAAGCTTTGATTGAACAGAAAATCACAGTGTGCCGATCTTTTGATAAGAATAACGGCAGTGAAATTTGTCTGTAGAAAAAGCTGATTTAATGACAAAGCTGTTGATAAGGCACAGCTCCTAAACCAACCCAGCCTGACAGAAATGCCTAGGGCAGAAATACAGGCACCGATTATCATTAAGATAACAACATAACATCACACAACACAGTGGAGAAAAGGATTAAAACTAGGGTTGACAGCGCTACACACTACACTATTCCTGCAAAATATGAAACCAAGGCAACACGCTACACTCCTTTCCCCTTTCAGCCTATAGGCCTACCCGCCCACCATATCTATCATACAGTACAGTCTACCCGTTTTCGCTGTATACTACCATTTCTCAAGCAAAATAATATGCTGAACAATGTGGTCTAAAGAGAGCCAAGTTTCCACAGCAACACTATGCACTTGTAGTTTACTGACATAATAAATGAAATGCAGACTTTCTTCAGTTGACATTTTTTATGCATCACCTCTCTTCATTTTCACACCATTTAGATAACATTTTAGTTGTAAAAAAGGTACCTCTGAGTAATTGCTGAAGCTTAACTGGATGCTGCAGACATCTATGGCAATTGGATCAAAATTCAACTCCGAGCAGAATGCACAGTAGTGGAAAGAAAAACAGCTGGGAGCATTTGTATTGAATTTTATGGATTAAAGATTTCTACATATATTTCTTAAAAAGTTGTCCTAAACAAACAAACAAAATAAATCTTACTGATAGAAACCAGAGAATTATTTTATCCAAATACTTAAAAACTTTTTCCACTTAATCAACCATGTCTTTTGGGGATAATAACTTAGACAAGTGGAACCTTGTCTGAAGCTTTTATTGTTGATCTGAATGAAAATCTGCAAACGCAGATGTCGGCATCCTAATTAATCAAAGTGACTCCTGACTGTGAAGACGTTTCTGTTACAGCTTACAATGGAGAAAAAAGGAGAGTGCACTCCTATGGCAATTGCGTTCAAAATTGTCTTTCAAAGCAATACGAATCGTAATATTTCATATAGTGGTCAGCCAGCACTTTAACAGTCTATGGCAGACATAGTGATTAACCTTCCTCTCGATCCCATTAAATGAATCAGAGCACAGCAGAGCACCCAAGGTTGAATAAGAAATGCTGCGACTGCATTACAGTACATATGTAGCAAACTGTGTGTCCTCGAGACTGCTGGAAGGTTATCACTTCAGGTCGTTGTTATCACAGACTTAACAGCTTTCACCAAAGAGCCTATGGGACAGTCAGTCTGCGATGCGGGTCAAAAAGATAGTGCCGCTATAAGTAAATTTCAAATCGACCTGCATCTGTTATCAAGCATTAAGAATTCTGGGCCAAGTGTAAAATGCAGTGGGGGTAATTAGGGATAACGGCATAGCGTACCTGAGTGAGAGAACAGATAAAACATACTGACAAAAGCATTATCCCAGAGCTAAATCCAATGTGGCTAGCACGAAATAGCATGGCAGAGGAGTCAACAAAGTGCATTATAAAAATGTGGACAAGGTTATTCACAACCTTAGAGTCTATTTTGCCAATAATGTTTGTTTTCAAAGATGCAGTCAAGGTGGATTTGGACAAGATACAGGCCTAGGCCTAAGATACACTATTTGTGGTTGGTTTATCCTGTACTTAACCTGTGTATGTAACCATCTTGAAAGAGATATACAGGTCAAAGGAGGGTGGACATATTAAAGATGATTTGGATTAGACATGAGTTTTTAAAAAGACTTTATTAGAGGCTGATAATATTTTTTTTCTTCCACTGAGTATATATAAAAATTTCAGAATACAGCTGTTTTTCTTGTGGTATTAATGCAGCAGGTTTAAAGATGTAGAATGAAAAATAGACTACTTTGTTTAAGAATAAAATGGAATTTTAAAAAATACTTCAAAATGGTAATGCAGAGAAAACATGTTACTAAATCATTAAGTAAGGACAACATTATGTTAGGACTGACCAATAATAATTATCTATTGTGGCGTACACATCGGTAACCTTCTGTTTACCAAAGCCAATAACTACATGCACTGAATATGAATGAGTTCATTTTGAAGTTAACATAATGAAAGTGTTGGCACTCTATTTTTCCCTTTTCTGCCGCTGCAGCAGATGAGAGTGAGGTCTCTGGGATGGCGTGGGAGTTCGCTATCTCCCAGCCTCCAGATGGCTCCGTCTTCTCTTATCTAGAAGAATGGGTGCTGCCTCAATTTTTCAACTCGCCTTATCTGGGAATCCTTTAAATTGAATATTTACTGGGCCTATGTTTTCTGCCTGTGTTAGCCCTCTGAAGTCGACATTCCTCTTGCTTGTCGAGACAGGCCAAAAGGTTTTTCTCACTCATACACTCACTTTGTCTGCCTTGTCAAGTAATGGGACAGTGATTGATTATGTGATTGTCAGGAGAGAATGGAAGGTTAAGCAGTTAAGCAGGGAGCAGTGGAAACATATTAACGAATGGCCATAGAGGAATATGTTTAACAATAGAGAAACGTACATTACCCAAACATGACATCAGGCAGAACTCCATTTTATGTCAGGAGTAAAATAGATTAAATTAATCACTCTCAGAACAGTCTATTGTTTCCAGCATAGTGTACACTGGAGGTTAAGAGAACACTTAAGCAGCCATTGAAACATATTATTGCAATATGACTGGCTGTGGTCTATCTGCATAAACAAGCCGTGCCACAGCTACTCCCTGGTAAGTGTCTGGAAATGTCTTTTCAAAACCATTTTGTGAAATGCCTCCATGTTGGATTAATCAGCGCAGCTGAGGATGTAATTGCTGTGCTGAAGTCAAAGCTGTAAGAGCAGATAATGAACACTGACTACGGGGCTGCCAGAAACCAGGCCAAAAGAAATGAGAAGTTCGGAGACCAAAATGTCTTCAGCATTCTTTCAAAAGCACTGATAGAAAATTAGGGCACACTGTATTTACACTAAATATAGACCATTTTTAAACAAAACATTAAATGAATGGAAATGGAAATAGACTTGTGACAGCTGTATTATGCTATTACAATTGAAAAGGAAAGTAAAGCAAAATTATATTCACTTTGACAATTTTCTCAAGCTATTTCAATTATTTAGCCATGAATTTATGTATTTATTAGCATAAAACATGCATGCATCTATAAATTCTGTGTATTATATAGATGTTTGATTTATTTTCTCACATATGGGATGGGCTTAGAAAGGTAAGGACCAATGAAAGTTTATTCTGACTGTTGCTGCCCTCTGGTGGAGAAATAAGTTCAAAATCTACTGCAGAGGGGATACGTCTCCTTGCTCAATGACGCTAGTAATAATGTATTTTAAAATATTTTAGGCCTTATGCATGAGAAAGTTTGCACAACAAAACTAAATGTTCACAGAAAAGCCTGATGTTGTACGGTGAACTAATTACTGTATCTGTAATGATGTTCTAGTACAGCGCTGCTTTTCTAACTAAATATAGCAGCTGTGAGTCGTACTATTTTCTGGATCATTTAGTGGCAATCTCAGTGCTTGCTCAATGAAATTTAGCCTTTACTCCTACTTTCATTTCAATGAGTGGAAGAGCTACATTCTACTCTTTTATTGTCATTTTCCTCCCCTCACAATATTTAAAGGGCTTCAGATTTAATTAACTTGAAGAAGAAACAGATAATATGAAAAAGTATTCATAGTCATATACACTGTAGCGTCTCTTCTTATATTAGTGGAGTAAAGCAAGAACAGAAAGACACCCATGCACAAAAACACCAAGCTAATGTCTGCACCAGTTTTTTTGTGTTTCAGCAATGCCCAGTAAATGGCGGAGGCAGTTCAGATTTGTAGAAAAAGCGAGATGGACACTATAATGCCAGGTTAACTGGAAATGTGTAAAAACAGATGTTTAATATGGTGACTGAACTGCTCTATATAATGGCTCAGAGGTGAAAACATGCCAAGTAGAATAAGCAGCGCTCCAGGGTTGCATGTTAACTTTATTTCAGTCTTCTACTCAGTGCTGCTCAAGGGATGAACAGCTGCTGCCTCTTGGTGTTATCGGCATAATTGGATCCCACCTTTCAATGTGATCAATATAGTCATTGTAAAAAAGGCACTGTGCTTTTCTTAAGTATCACACACTTTGTATAGGAAAGGGGCAAAACAGCATTCTACCAACTATCCTAGAGCTTTGAAGAATACATAGTGTACCTTCAAATACTGTGTGTTTTTATACAACAGATATTAAAAGTGCAGTGACTGAGTATTTTATTCTTCAGGAGGTTCAACTGCAAATACAAGCTCACCATGAAACTTTGCCTAGCAAACATGATGATTGCTTTCATTATTATGATTTATTTGTTTTACAATGCAAGTTACTTCCTCTTCAATTAGTTTTCAAGTGGCAAGTGGAGTGTTTTGTAGAGACTATAAAATTATCACTGCTGCAATAATAAATTCTCAATTATAACTTTCAATAGAATACTGACTGCCTTATAATAATGATAGAATCATCAGATTTAATTAGTAATCTCAGCATTTGAATTAAAACAATTATTAACTTCTGGTACAAATTTCTGAATCTAATTTTTAATTGTTTCATGTAAATCTGTAACAGTTCTGTAAATGGACTGCACTCATGTAGCACCTTTCTACTTTTACGGACAAAGCACTCCAGCTTGTTACTGGTAACAAGAATTTGGCTTAAGCTCCCTCATCAAACTGTGAAGGCGCAATGTAAAGTGAGTGATTTTTATCTCTTGTATTGCCAGTCACATTCCACACCAAGGTCGACAATATGACTAAATGATTTGGTTAATTTGAATTCAAACAGTGTCAGCAGGGGGTCCACTACACGCAGTGGAAGGATTGGTAGAGTAATATCAACACAGTTGTGATTACTCCATTGAAGCAGTAGGGTGCTCCAATCAGAGCAGAATCACTCTCCTCATTACAGACTACAAGGCCAAATCTCAATGGGTGGACCACAGAATCAGGCTTCTATCTTCCCACTAAAATTAATTGAAATTCATTTGTAGTACTCTGATGCTTCCCATCAACAGCAGACTCATTCACATTTGCACAATCCACCCCTGATTCATTAAGCACAAGCACATTTCAAGTTTGAAAGAATGTAAAAACAGAGGCTGTATTCTGTAGTCTGGACTTCAGCACTCAGGTCAAATTGTAAGCTGCAGTTCACAGTATCAGATGTATGTTTGGTAGTGCTCCAGTTGAGTGGCACCCTGAATACTACTCCTTTTAAACAGGCACAGGGAGACTCCAAGTCTGGGGCAGCAATACATGATAACCTACACAAGAATTTATATTGGATTCACCTAATTTATTTGGACTAGATTTGAGTAAGTCAATAGAAAACTTTCTCCACTGACGTCACTATCATCATAAGTGCACTACTGTAATCTACATACAATCATTCCTACTAAATACTACAGGAAACCAGCACACCTTTATCCATACATGAGGAACTAATGTTGCACATACAGCATGGTTGTATGTCTGTGGTTTTGCACCACATACTGTCTTAAAAATCCTTATAAACAATTTGTTATAATGCAATCACAGAACACACACTATTTAAACACCACAGGCGAAAGCTTCCCTCACTCTAAAGCAAAACAAAGTACTACTTAAGCAAAAAAAGAGGAAAAAAAACAATTATCACAAACACATTAACAGCTTATATATTCAACATGCCAACCACTTCTATTCAACCACCACTGAACACAAAAGAACCAAACTGCAAATACTGCCAAACATTCAGACCATGGAAATGATGTATGGGCTCTCAAAATAATCAATATGACTACTTAAAGATATACTTCTCGTAAGATCTTGTTCCTAATATGTTTGTTGTGTGCAAACTCCAAACTTTTCTTGAGGCAGCTACATGCTCGCTCTCCTGTGTTTCTGAGCAACCACAGGCATTAATTAATTAATTAATTAATTAATTAATTAATTAATTAATTAAAGCATAGTTAATTTTCTGTATTAACTTCAGTAAACTAAACTTGTGGTCATCACACAGGCATCTTTGCACTTTACTTGCACCTTAAAAGGAAGTGCAGCTGTTTTGACGATGACAACATGTACCTATTTGTGAGTGGTTCACACGTTGTAAGTATAAAAACTTGCTTGAAACCAACCTTTTAACCAACCAGGGTTGTAATACATAAATTTACTTTTTTGAGCTCAAGAATTGCGTTGTTGTGATATCACAAGCATCCGATTAAGATCTGGCGCTATGCTATACATTATGTTGTCAGCCCCTGATGTATTTGTTTGTTTGTTTGTTTGGTTGTTTTCGCATTTGAGATTTAAGCGTGTGCCTTTTTTGACATGTCACAGATAAGGTGTAAATAATGGCATTGCTTTGGGCTTAATCCTGTTTAACTGTTTTAGTTTAATGCTCCTGCTATTGTGCAGGCTCACCAACATGGCTTACTGGGACACCAGAATAAAAGGGAATCATCATCAATTAAGTCCATCAGGTGTTATTAGTAATATCTGTGCTTTTCCTAATATGACACGCCAAAATGTACGTTACAGCCAAGCAAAGCGTCTAAGTTAATAAGCGAAAATAGAGGTTTTTCAGAGTTTACAAACATTGTTACACAACACTTACTTATGATTTCCAGATTCCTTCGACTTTTTTCTATCCAGCTGTAAAAATATCTTCCTCCTGCACAATAAAGTTAATGTTACAAAAGAGTTTGACTTGTTTCCAAATAAGTTAACTTAACTCTAAATTAGCTAAGGTAACTCCCGCTACGTAGGCGGAAAGTATCCAGGCTAGCTTAATGTTGGCTTCACCAAAATTAAACATTTTCTTCCTATCGGGTTTATCTATACCAATAATCGTTCTAGTATATTTTTTTCATGCATAGGTATAATTATTATTTCAACGTGGAAGACGAAGTTGTCATTTTCCAACGCCATGCTTCCTCTCGCTGTTATTTTAGGTGTTATACCGTATTTGGTGACCTTCAGATTCTGTGACCAGCAGTGTTTCCTTTACTCAAGTAAAAACTCTGCATTTAAGATCCTACTTAAAGTACTAAAGTAAAAGTACCAACGTTAATTTTGCAGAAATTGAGCGGTGCCTTTTACTTTTACTTTAACACTTTAATAAAAATTTAGCTGGCGGCATTTCTGTATTTTTACTTAAGTTTTTACCTGCAATTAAGTATTTTTACATTGTGGTATTGATAATTTTACTTAAGAAAAGAACCCGAGTAGCTAATTCATCCAACCTGCAGGTCACAGAATCTGATGGGTCACTAAATACGATGTAACACCGGCTGCCGTGTTTGCAAGAACAGCCGGACTGTGTGTGGACAGCATTTTTGGAGAGTTTGGTTTTTTGAAAAGTCTGTAATATGTCTTATGTCTTGTATTATGAACGATACAATGTTATCAAACGACTTATTCAACTATGGCAAATGAAACCTACCTGATACCTGGTGATACTTCGATGGATATGGTGGGAGCAACTAGACCTTCAGTATCATTGCCTACAATGAACCCTGTGTGGTAGCAGCAACATTGTTCGGCCAGTAGATGGAAACATGAACTCCACAGATCCAAAAACGCTGCCTTCACATGCTTCCTGTAAATGACTTATTCCAACAACTGAATTCATAAAAGCAACGGAGTTTAAAAAAAAGAAAAAGAAAAAAGAAAACGATCATCGTTCTCTTTAACGATAAACGGTAAGATATATTACTAATAAACTTACAATATTTGCTTTGGCTATAGAGGTGAAGAGGCGAGGTAAGTGCTCACTTACATAGCAGAATTTAGAGGTAGATGCTGCAATATACAGTAATTGGCCATTCCAGTGACACGAGTGACTAAATGTTTGATTGTACATATATGCATCTGTCATTTTCCCGACAGGATTTGAATGCAGCATCGCACGGCTGCCAAGTTTTGGTTTTGTGTAGGTTTGGTTTACGTTTGCGTGCTGGGGCGTAGAGCTGGAAAGTTCGTACTGTTTGCATGCAGTTGTTCAACAAGGTGGTCAACAGATCGTGTTCAAACGACTTGGCAGGTAACGCTATTGTTGTTGTTTTTTGATGAACATTTAAAACATGTTGAGAATGAGCATGTGTTTATGCGCTTCACTGACCAGTGGATATGTTTAGTTATTTAGCTATAAAAAGAGCTAATAGTTTAACATTGTTATAGTCTGTCTCTGTGTGACTTACTGCACTGTGTCAAAAATACATTTCATCATGCATTTAATCTGAGCACTGTTGTAGTGTGAAAGTGAAAGATAAGTGAAAGATAACGTTACAACAAATATAAACATGTGGAAAAGCCACAATTGTGTTACACAATCATGAGACACCTGTTTGGTTTATATCATTATGAAATCGGGAGATTAACGGTAGAAATTATCAATTTGGAGCACAATGGTAGAAAGGGTCAAAAATAGGGAGAAAGGGAGTGTTGGCATATATGGTGACTATATGGTTTCTACTGTGTGTGTGTGTCTGTGTTGAGCTGCATCTGTGATTCTTTGTTATCTGAAACTGTAATGCACCGGTGTATTTTATCTCTCCAGAAGATGCACTCTTGGAAAACTGTAAGAAATGCTTCTCGTAGCCTCTGGATGAACTCCATAATGCATCTAGTGGTACTGTCCTCTCTGTGTTATTTGATATCTGGATACTCTGAGAGAGAAAGAACACATGACTTGATGACCAGATATCCTCTGATTGATGGGTAAAGTATGTTCTGTACTGTGTCATCATACAGGTGTTACATTCCTGGAAATAAATTAATAGAATCAAATTAAAATGCCTCTTCAGCCATTTTGCCCCACTTTTTCTCACGACCTTTCCCTCTCCATTAGTCATAATGACCTAGCTCTCCAGCTGAGGATACATCATGACAATCAGCTCAGCAAAATTGACCTTCATAATGTCAGTAAAGTGGCCACAGACATCAACCGTCTCCGAGCAGGCCATGTGCAGGCACAGGTATTATAACTTATTCTTTCAGTCTTGATGCGTGTATTCTAAGGTGTGGTTTGTTCTGTTTCATGCATGTAACCTAAATGCTTCCGCCCTGTTTTATGTAATTTTCCTGCTTCTTTGTCAGATGTTTGCAGCCTATGTAATGTGTGGTGCCCAAGAGAAGGACGCTGTGAGGCTGACCATGGAACAAATTGATGTGATCAGACGCATGTGCACTGAGTACCAGGATTTTGAGCTGGTCACCTCTGCCCAGGGTATAGTACACCTCAAGCTTTGACTACAGGCTAGATACTTACAAATTCACCTACATAGATTTTTTTTTTAGAATGATTGACTTAAAATACTGTTCATTATCTGCAAATATGGTTCACTTTGCATTGTGTTCAGTATTGTTTACATCCATATTTCTGTTTGTTAAGAGTCAATGCTCTTATTTACAGCCCACATTTGGGAAAAAGAGAAAATGATAGTCATCTTTTGTTATGATAAGAAGTTGCAATGTTACACTCAAAAAAATATAAATGTTAGTTTTTGTCTGAGTTAATGACAAATGCAATCCTAAAGCAGCTGACTGCTATTAGCTTGAGTGGAGTCATACATCTCAAGTAATGCAGTTACTGTCCAGTCTGTGTTGTACATTTGTGTCTGTCACTGCAGAACTAAAGAATGCTCAGATGAAACATAAGATAGCCTGTCTAATAAGTATTGAGGGAGGCCACTCCATTGACAGCAGCCTGCCAGCCCTGCGGATGTTTTACCAGCTTGGAGTCCGATCCATGGCCCTCACACATACCTGCAATACACCTTGGTAATGAAGAGATTTTAATTATTATATTTAATATCTATATATATATATATATATTTAAAAAATCAGTCAGGGGTACTCTGATATTGTTCATTGGCTCAGACTTGTGTAGAACTACCATTTAGTCATTGTTATGTGGTTTCCAGTTTAGTTAGCAACTTTCAAGGAAGTGAAAGTTATAATAAACAATACTTAATATGAAAATGCTTTATTGGGAAACTGAGTGGAAAGGTCAGATGTGTTTACATTTCTTTCCTTCTATGCAAATAATACAAATAATGCAAATATGCAAACAATCTATATTTGTACTCTCTCTCTTGTTATCGCATGTAGATGAATACGCCCAAGCTGTCTGAGAGAAAAAAACAGCAGCCTCATTCAGATGCCCATATATAGTTTACATTTTTTGTCAGTGAGACACACAGGACTTACTACATGTTGATGATATATGGTTTTGACATATTTTTTAATGCAGGGCTGAGTCATCCTCAAAACTTTATAATGTCTATCAAAAACGGAACAGCAGCTTGACAGAATTTGGGAAGGTAAGCTTAAATGAACTGCATATCTGTTTAATTTATCACATTCCACAAAGCTGTGTGTCAGCATGTTTGCAGATGTTTACTGGCCTTTTTTGGTAATGTATTCGAACATATCACTTTTAGTATATTTATGACAAAGAGTTTTATTTAAAAAGAGAAACCCATCATTTGAAAAATATGGCAGCTGACACAATGAAAAACAATGAGGAGGGGAAATTAAAACTTTCATTTTGTTTTTTTGTTTTTTTCTATTTGAAGTTACTGACAATGAATACTGATTTGTATCTAATATGTGCCCATTAATAGTTAACTTATTGTGGTCTTAAATAGCGGCCAAAAAACACAAGGAATTCCATTATTATTATTATTATTATTATTATTATTATTATTATTATTATTATTATTTAGTCATTGTAGTAGTAGTACTCTTTAAAATCCAAAAGTTGAAGATTTTGAAGATCCTGTTGGCCCTCTCAACACAAGTATATACTTGCTGGATTGTTATTTCTGTGAGTGTGTTTCTATGTGTATATATGTAGCCATCCCCTGTAGTCGGATGAATTGACTCCCTCCTTCCTGTGACACTGTAGATGGCTGCTTAAATTGATTTTGAATGTGTTTTTTTGAGGAAGTGGTTAAGGAGATGAACAGACTGGGAATGATAGTGGACCTCTCCCACAGTTCTTGGTATACAGCCTGGGCCGTGCTGAACCATTCCCAGTCTCCGGTTATTTTTAGTCATTCATCTTCCCATGCCATCTGTAACCACAGCCGCAATGTACCTGACTGGCTGCTGCATGAACTGGTGAGAATTCACTGAGTTATTAATTGCTTGCTTGATTAAATAACTATCTGAGCACTTAGGTGATTGATTAATTTCATTTAATTGTAATGTATTTATACCTGTGACAAAGAACATACAGTATGCTTTCACTGTATGCTTTCACTGTATTGTGTTTCAAGAGGTCAAAAACAGATTTCCGCCATTAAACAATTTTCCTATTGTAGAATGGCAAGAGTCAGAATAATTGATTTAAAATCCTACAAGTATATTTGCAGAATGTTCCCATATCCTTCGTAATTTCCACAACCTTGTTTGCCTCTCATCAATTTCCTCTCTGGTCTAAGCATACATATATACAAATATACACAAGCATGAAATCTTTTGATTTTTAATATTTAACTTTAACTAAATGTACAATTTGACTCATTTTGAATTACTTGACTCAATCAAGTATCAGCTAACTGCATACAGTATCAATATAATTTTTGTACTCTGTACTTGTGTAGTCTCCTGCTCTCTTTCCCCCAGCCCTTCTCTGAATATCTTTTCAAGCTGCCTTTCGTCTTTGACCTTATTTAGCTTTCAGTTGTTAGTACTATCATTACTTCATTGCCTCACTTAAGTCCAGAATATTTGTTTATATAAACTAGGCTTTGCTTACAACAGGGGAGCAATATCCTTTACTAGTAGTGTTTTTTTTATTATTTATCCAGCATTACTAACAAATGTAGTCCAATCACAGGTTATGATAATTCAGTCTCTTTCTCTTTGTTTCTGCTACACACAACTTCCAGTAATACATATTATTGATAATATTATCTGTGGTATATTGGATCTTCGGATGAATTGACTCCCTGCACCACAGGAAAGTGGTATGCATGTTGCCCTCTATTCTTGGAGTAGCATATTCCCTGAAGAATTTTCTGTGCAATGAAAACATCCAGGCCCAATGTACGGCTGTTTATTCTAAATGTTTATTTCAGTATACAATTAGAAATATCCATTGAGCGTGCAAAAGGAGCTAAGGTATAGTTTTTTTAAACCCTTCTGCTTCCAAGCTAAATTATTTTTCTTGTTGGCATCAGAACAGCATGTCAGCTGACATATAAAAAATGAAATCTATGAAGTTTTTGATTTGCTTGTTAATGTGTATTTGACATGTATGATATATCAGTCTCTTGTTGCAGAGCATAAAGACTGAATTTCTTCAACTTAACCTCAACCTAACTCTGGCCACCTCAGATCCTTCATGAGCGAGCATGGTTCTCATTATATATCAACCTGATGTTTGTCACATCTGCCACCACAGCTAATTATATCAAATGGGACAAAAAATGTATTCACACAAAGCTTATTGTAGTTGTTAATACCTCTCTACATACAATATGTCTTCTTTTTTACTAGACTTGGCAGTGACTATTGTGTTGTGTTTCAGAAAAAGAAGCAAGGGTTGATCATGGTGAATCTCCACACTAAATTCATTTCCTGCAGTGATAAGGCCAACGTCTATGATGTGGCTGGTAAGGCATCAGTCTTTTATTTTGGGTTATGAAGAAAATCTGAACTTTATATTTTATATATCTCAAATTCTGTATTATTCCACCTGGGTTTTACAGACCATTTTGATCACATCAAGAGCGTGATTGGAGCTGAGTCGATAGGAATCGGAGGGGACTTTGAAGGTGCTGTGAGGTAAGAAATTGTCACCAGCAAACACACACAGATAACTACAAGCACAAGTGAAGGCAAACATCAAACCTACTGTAAAGTTCTTGCTTCTAGATAACCAAAAGAAAACAAAACACATGCCAGTGGGGTACACATCTGTCTGTGGTACTCTCAAGACAACATATTTCTAAGGTTGTTGTTGAACCAGATCAATTTTGTGCTTTTGTTAGCCTGTCATGAGATAAGCAATTTGGCTGTCAGCTGTCAACAGACTGAGAAAATGGTAAAAAAAAATCAATAAGGTTGTCCTGCTAACAGGCATGAAGAGAGGCTGTTACAATAGATTTGCTGTAGAATACTCGGCATCAAATCTGTTTGTTCTCTGTATACAGACACAAGCTGTTTCTACTATTCATAATGACAAGTAATATATTAAGAACACAAAAACTTGTCAAAATGAGCCAAAATAAATATTGTGAATAACGATATGCATTTTTAACAGCTTTCCTCAGGGGTTAGAAGATGTGTCAAAGTACCCTGCCCTAATCCAGGAACTCCTGCAAAGGAACTGGACTGAGAATGAGTTGGCTGATGTCCTTCGAAGGAATTTCATCCGAGTGTTCGAAGAGGTGGAGAGGGTGAGCTAGACAATTAATATATTTTCTGCCAAATAAGTGCCTTCTGTAATACATTAGGGGAATGTAATCCAAGTCTTGGCTAAAGGAGCAGTTCAGCTTCAGTACAGAGAAGGATAGAAAGGCTGTATATTTCACAGAAAATGTTAACGCTATCATGTATTATGTCATTAGTACATATCAAGTATTTGACTGTATAGGTGGCATTTTCCAAAAACAAAAGCCATTTTCCTGTCCTCATATTAATGGACACAAACCACCTTGTTTCACAATACAGTATTGAAGAAATTGTGGGTACCTTTGAACTCTCTTGACCAAAATCACATTTTCAGATATAACAATGACCTTGTAAGGTTAATTGAATACTAATTAATGTACTATTCATAAAATGCTTTCAGACCGTAGGTTTGGATGATTTTCTCAAATAAAACTGTAGCACAGACTAGTTTAAAAGTTTCAGTGTTTTATTTACTGTATTTCCTTTTACTCTTGTCTCACTGTATTTTCTCTAGGTCCGTGATCAGTTGAGTTCGAAGTATCCCAGTGAAGAGCAGATCTCCGTAGAGGAGGTGCAGAATCCCTGCAGGCTTGTCCTCAGACCTCGTCCTATCCTGAGATCGGTACTCTCTGGTCAGAGATCCTCCTCTAGAGCCCAACATGGACTACCTGGTCTGCTAATCTTAGCCATAGTTCTGCTGCTTTCCAGCATATTTATCACAGAATGAATAGTTAAAAACTTAGTTCAGCTGCATCTTGTTTTTGTGTGTATAAGTGTATAATTTTGATTTTCTACAATATAAAAAAGGAGAGCTTAATGAGGTTGCTACTGCTATTTGTAGGTCATCACAGCACTCCACAGGTCACTAGTGATAAGGGGAGGTTAATCACTTTCACCACCAATGGAAAAAAAGAGCATTAAGTGTGTAGACCCATTTGTAATTTAAATGGCAATTACTGAATATACAGGACATACTTTATATACCGACTAAATATACAGAACATCAGTCCTCTGAAAGGCATTTAACTCATTTTGGGATTTTATTTATTATATATTAAAGTTGTTGCTGAATTTCTTGTCCCTATGCTAGCATAATCTCTATAAAAAAGCATGACATGAAGGAGAATAATGGAACTCAATAAAACTCCAGAAGGCACTATAAGCTGTTTGAAATCTGCATGTTTAGTTGTTTTGTTTTGTTTTTTTCTGTTGTTGACCAGTGAACAGATTCATTGCAACAACTGGAGGTTAGGTCACCAGGCTGAGGTTAGATAAGGTGAATTGTCCGGTAAGGCCAGGTAAAGAAAGATTTGATGAAATTTACAATGATGCATTTTTTATCATTTATTGCTATGATATTACTTAAAGTTATTTCATGAAAACCGTCAACAGAATAGTCAGTGGAGAGCAGTTTATTAAATGATGTTTTTATTTTACCTTACAGCATAATAAGATGTTATGGAAGTTTACAAAACATAGTGTGTATTTTAGTGTGAGCTATTTTGCCCTTTGGCAAAACAAACAACTGTCGTGTTGAAATTCAGATTCATTACTGTTGCCATATAGTTGATAGGAATTTGCTTTGGTGAGCTCACATTGATGTTAATTTCTACACCATGTGCACAATTATCACATAACTTCAGCGCTTTTAAGCCTCATAGCTCATAGTTAATATTCATAGCTTCACTAAAATACTGCCAAAATGAAGCTCCCATTTAATTACTGATAATGTACATTTGGATTTCTGGAAAATTACATGACATGATATAAATGGGACAATTCAGTCCAACCTATGCTGTTCTGGAAAAAAAAAACATTAAAAAAAATTTAAATCTAATAAAATTGGGAGAGAAACTTGAGGCATTCTTGGCATTGTGCATTTAGTTTTTGATAACTGCACAGTTTGTCATGGGTTATCCCTTAAATATAAAATACTCTTTACTTGTATAGATCATTCAGTCATAAAAAGAAATACTGATCATACTCATATTCTCAGAAAAAGAGATTCACTTCAGCCGCCTTTTTTGTGTACAAATAAGCTTTTCAGGTTTGTTTAAAAAAAATGTAACAGTTAAAAAAGTTCATCAACAATACAAATATCTGTCCAAAAGCATTGTGTTCATTATTTGCAGTAACATTTTCTTTTACCTCAGTGGGGAAACATTGAAAGAATAAATAAATAAATACAGTGTGCTTCCATAATCAAAGAACTGTTTTGGATTAAAGGTTGCAAAAACTATTCTAAAAAACATGTTTACTACTCAGAGTGTAGTAGTGTAGTTCTGTCTGCCAAATACTCAAAGATAGGTTCACCTGTGACAGGGTATTTGTTACCTATGAATAAACAATACATTAACGTAAAGTCTGTCTTTGACAGTTTAACAGACAAGCGTTGATTTGTGAGGGAGAATAACAGCTTTGATTTGTGAAGAATGGTAGAACATAGATGGATATGTACACTTGTGTGTCCCGATATTCTACAAGAAGAGAACAAACCACTTTTTTACTCAAAAAGAGTTAATATCATGCATCTGCCAAGAACTCTCTGGCAGAAGCGTGTGTTGTCTCAATCTTGCTGAGGCAGAGACCCTGGTATAGCAGCTTTTAACAGGTCATGAGTATATAGTGATGACCTCCCGACCTCCACCTCTGACTAGCAACACTCTTTCCAAGCCTTCAGTCAACACTTCCAGAAACTCCATATCTGAGGTAAAGGTTGAGAAAAACCAACCCAACAATAGTGTACTCACTTTTTATGTGTATGTGAATTATACAAGTTGCCCTTTTGATTGATCAGATTGGCAAAGGATACAGTTCTCGTCTCCATCTGTATTTCGAGGTGGTCCTGGCATGTTGAGCAGCACTAATCGAGCATCGTGGGACCTGTTTACTATTACCTCATTCAGCTTCACAGCTGTATGCATTCGCCGCACATTGGACTGATCCCTGGAGTACAGTAAAAGGGGGAGGGGGTTCACAAAGTAAAAAGTATCTGTGCTAATGACAAACTTTTTGAACTACTTCTAAGCAAATGATCACTGAAAAGTACAGTGAGTGCTTCAGCACTATGTGAGAGGTGGTAAAGATGAATCATGCTGGAAAGAATGAATGTGACTCACGGTTTGAGGCTCATCAGTTCTCTGAAATTCTCAGGTGCGTTGTTTCTGTTCCTCCTCTCGGCCTCACACTTTTCTCTTGTCCATGTCATCTGAACTTTCTCTGGAGGAGCCTCCACCACCTCCTCCTCCTCATCTGAGTACAGACTTCCCATACGCACTAAAGAGTGTCTGTCCTTAACCAGCTGTGCCTGCAGAGCAAAATAGTATGAGGCAAGCTTGTCAAAATACAGGATTTACTGTTACTCATGGCTAATTATCAGGATTAATGTTGATCAGGTTAAATTTCCACATTGCGCCATTACAGACAACCAGTAGTGATTCTGAACATGAAAACATTTCAGTGATTTCTTATGCATAATGTGTTTTATGAGTTGTTTAGGCTAATTTTCAGGAACAAATGTAACGCACACAAAAACATACCTCTCTTTGTCTTTCTGCACTTGACAGCCTCATTTGCCTCAACATCTGGGACCTCTGCTCCATCATTAACGTCCGCTCATAGGTGTATGCTGAAATGTCACTGTCATGCTGAAATCCCATTTGACAAACATAATTTTAGGGGTTATTTCAACCACAACAGAATGAATGAAAAAGTAAATTGATAAAAGAAAATGAATTCATGTTCAAGTGTTTGTCTTTCTATCTGTGTGGGTGAGCATCTGTTCATACTATCAGGCAGGTTGAGGCAAGCAATAGGTTCCTTTCTTCAACCCTCTTTTTTGTTTGAAACTACTTTTGTCATCTTGTGGTGAGCAAACTAACTTCTTTTGTTGGAATACACTGTAGTTGTCATGTGGTTTAGGTTACAACATATTTACATACATTATTACATAAAACTATTACAAAATTATTATATATTGCCTTGCCTTATAAAGCCTTGTTTAAGCCTTGACTTTTTATTGTGTAGTTGTGTAAGAGGAACTCTTACCATCTCTACCACTTCCACCTCAGCCTCGATTCTCAGCTGGTAGAGAAAGGTGGCCAAATCTTTCTTCATCTGGATGCTGTTGTCATCCATCTGGGCTACAGTGAAAATGCGCATTCTGCATTTTCTCCAAACCTAAAATGCAAATAAAACCATGGTATAGCCACCCATGTAAAAGCATGTGCAACATTGAATGGGTGTGAACATAATTAGCTACGGAAAGCATATTTTGAAATGAAAATTATAAAAAAGTTTGTTCCAAAGGAAAAGCCCCAAATGATATAAACTAAAACTAACCGAGTTTGGTATTACTACATTATGTTTCTTTTGTTTTTATTGAATCAAAATCAAATGAAAATTAAGTTATTTATATAATCCTATTTTTTTAACACATTATGAAGTTAGTCTCTTTTTTATGCTTTTTTTTTTTTTAATAAAATATTAAAATTCAGAAAAAAATGTAAATGGTAATCAAACATTCTCAGCACACTGCACCCCCAGTTGCTTAATGGAATAAAACTCAAAGATAAACGATAAACTTTGTCATCTTACTTTATGCTGTTTGAGCAGGAAAGGCAGCAGCATCAGCATTCCCCCATCATGGACGATCCACCACACATCAATGTTGCCATCTGTGAAGCGCTCATGGTTGCTCGGGTAGAAGGACACATTTTTTGGCACCATTAGTGCCAGGTGGGCTGCTGTGGTGCAGCGGACTGTGTCTGAGTAGAGATGAAAACATGAAGGGTGAGAAATTTACCTTTTCACTATTAATAGTTTAAATGAAGTTAACTGCACATTACATGAGGTTATACAGGGACATCATGAAAATCGCACTGCAATTATTTCTGTACTAGCTAGAGGAAAACCATCAGAAATTATTTGAATACCCAAAAAGTAGAGTCACATTACAGTCCCTATGATTAATGTAACTACAAGCTACATACGTTCCTGTAAATATTATACAATCAAAGTTGATTTGGGATTGCAGTCATGTGATAGGGATGCCATACTTCAATTACAGATTGGGACAGTATTTCATTTAGATTCTTACTGATAAAGGTCTTCCAGGCACGAGGGTCCTCACTCTGCCTCCAGCCATATGGCCAACCCATCACCACAGTGTTGTGCTTCATGCCCCCCAGACCACAAGACTGGATCAAATGGACGATGCCCTCCCGCACTTTAGATGCCACCACAACCTGACAGAAACCCTTGACCCGCTCGATCTCCATCATATTCTTAATGGCCTGACAAGAAAAAGAAAAGCAGAATGAACTTTAATCCATGGTCACAATAATTAGTGAGTAGATAAACCATGTTTAAACAATTATAAACCATAATACATATTGCTTACAAAAATTGTATTACATAAAACAACTGTTCCACAGCTAAAATTAAATTAGTACACGCTTTACCTTCGCTACCTCCCTAGAGAGCATTGCTCTGTTGATAACTCCAGTGCCTGAATATTGGCAATCAAGGATGAGTAATTAATTTCTCCAGTTATTGTCACATAAACAAGAGCAAACTTTGCTTCACTTGTTAAATTCTTTACCAAACACATCACATTATGAAAAATGTTCCTGCATCAGTCACTTATTTTATCTGAAATGGCTCATTGGCAGTATGCTGTACTGTTAACAACAAGCTGTTTCGTGCCATGCCCGTTGATTATAAAACAAACACTAAAAAACAATTGCTGGTGGAGAAATGTAACAAAAATATTAAATTCACTGTGATGTATGCTTATGCTTCATTGTGCTTTTCAAATGATAAAAGGTGTTCATTTATAACAATTAGTTGCAACACACACAGCAATGCAGTACATCCCTTTCCATTATTTACCTGTTCAGCTGCCTGCATTTCCCCATAGCTGTCCAGGAAGTTGCCTTGGATGACAGAGCCCACAATGGTCAGACCCTTTCCTGCCTTCAGCTGCGAGGCAAATGTCAGCAGTCGGGGATATTTAACATGGAGGTCTTCATCCAGCTTCAATAGCACCAACAGCTGAGGTCTGTAAAGTAACAGACAGATAATATGAGACGAAGGCCAACTTCAAAGTGTGTCTTTGCATCCGCTCTTAAAAACCTGTCACCCAAGTTTTGAGAAAAATTATTATTATTATTTTCAGTGGTTACTGTTGCTTATATACACACTGTTGTCAGTGAGTGTTCCAAGGTCATGAGTCTTAGGGTCTCTGGCTACCATATACAGGAAATACACTGCTCAGAAGGCAAGTAAAATCCCTTGAGTGACCCCACATACATCATGCTCCAGGCACGTCTATTGATCTCTGACCCCTCCTCTTAGTTGTTATGATACATTCTGTTAATATGCACTTCATATTTGCATATACTTTTAGCATTTTAAGTATTTATTATATTATTTTATCCTATGTCTTATTGAGATATATGTTTGTGTGCTCTGCTGCATATACCTTTTAATTGCACCACTAGTGATAAATAAAGTTGTTTGAATGGAATTCAATTGAAAAGCATAGACATATGATTATGCTTGTGTTTCATCTACCAAAACAAGATAAACTGAATGTCACTGGGGTACAGCTGGTTTTCATCTGTTTGTGTGCTCATACATTACTATTTTCTAGACATAGATTTTGGTCAGTTTAACTTTTTGTAAGTACCACTCTCTCAGTAAGCATTAAATGTGTGACTTGCAGTTCAACATGTCTAGGTCAGATTAAAACTGGGCTAAATTTGGCTGGAAAGTGAAAGTTGTTTAGATGTCTAAATAACATGTACTCATTGTTCTAAGTAAGTAATTAAATTACCATATTTTTTTAAGTGAATCAGTTCCTAAGTCCATGTTGAACAAAATCATAGAAAAGCTGTTGAAATGATGGTTATATGTCATATGATATTTAAAACAAAAGAAAACATTTGTCCACCAGATATATCAGAGTTTTAAACTAAATGTCTTTTTTTATATTTTGGCCCTTTTCCATTCTTCAAGCTGCAGTCAAAAATATCAAGACTGGCTATTATGTTCCTCTCTCAATACATTTTAGAGAGTGGCAAAAGAAAAAGTGCAGCATCAGCACTATATAACTGCAGCAAAATGTGACATACTCACTTACTGGAAAAAAAAAAAAGCTTCCCCAGGTCACAACTTCCCAAAGCTGTTTTACATTCATACTTGCCAGATAATACTAACTCATTATGCTTCAATATGGACAACAGCTGGTGGTAAATATTTCACATATTTCTTATGTTGTATGGCATTATCATCATTCTGGAGGACCATTTTATAGGACAGACGGGGACCCACTCATTTGTTACATTTGTCCATCTGGTTCACGCAATATTTCACAAATCCCACTCATAAGATTTTGACAAAACTTAGTACTTCTCATTATTAATGCATTCCAACATGCTCATCATTACACTGACTGGCATATGAGATGCAGTACCATCAAAATAATGTGAAATATTTGTTAGTGATCAGAGAGTGTGGAATGTTTGATGATGCTTAATTTATGTGAAAGAAAAAACATTCATATCCCAAAACAGAATGTGGCTTCTCAGAAATGCAACTACAATATGTCATGCAATGTTTGTGAGGAAACATTCAGAGCATCTCCTGTAGATTTAGCTGTACCTCCAGTTCTTGGTGTGCGGTGGTCCAGCCTCTAATCTTAGCAAGGCATAGCGTGCAGCGCTAAGGGACAGTCCCCTTATGCCATCTCCCCACTCTTTTTCTGCTCTGTTTTTGTTTATTTGTGGAAGAGACAAGACACAAAAATAAGAGAAGACAGACAATTTAAGAGACCAGCTGTCCACCAGCATCCACTACACATATTCAGAGAGAAGACAGAAATGCAGAGACACAACCATTATCACCCCAAATAATATGAGAATTAATAGGACAGCAATACAAAAGTGGTGTAAATGCAGGTTACACTCAATACATACCCCTGGTACTCAATGTACTTGTAGATCATTCCAGCTATGCCCATGGCCACAATAGCGTAGTACCAGGAGGAGATGAACATTAGAGCCAGACACATGCTCATGCCCAGGAAGGATAAAGCCCTGAGGGTGTGACACATAAAGCACTGAAGTGTTGTTTTTGCATACCAAAAACAGCAACATTATTTACAAGTATGCATAATGCATTGGTCTCTCCAGCTGGTGTATTACATTTCATGAAGGCAACTGTAGCATGAATCTTACAGAGGTGGACTTGAAATGGAGAAGATGGTGATTTAAATGCCTGAGACAGCAAGGACAGTCTGGCTGGGACAACTTAAGTGCCCCCCAGCCTCCTCTAAGAGGTTCTTAGGGAGCAAAAGCAATGCCCCCTAGCTCTTGCGTGTTCCTGAACAAAACTTATCTGATTGAAATGAAATAATTAAGCTTTTTTTGCACCATGTACTGCAAAAACATGTTGCTGCAAAGGGCATACAAATAGATAAAATATATAAAACAATACATTGTTAAAACTGTACTCACCAGTGGTAAAATTTGAATCTTGGCCTCCAGTTGGGTGTGCGTAACAGAGTCTGTACAGCACAGGCTAAGTTTACAAAGAGATAGCACATCAAGAAGAACCTGTTGAATAAAGACAAAGAGAACTTTCAACACATTTGAAGTACATAATATAGTGGTGTAGCTGCAGGGAAATGTCTAAGGGGAAATTAATGTGAAATGCTTATGCTTTGTCTGAAGTACAATACATGTATTTTGTATGTGAGCTTACATGGAAAGGATAGGAGCCACCATGTCCAGTGAGGCAATAAGAATACCCAGCTCAGCTATGAGACCAGTCAGTAGCAGTGCCCATGTAGGTTCTCCATTGCTCTTTCCATGACCAAACACCTGAAGCAAAAAATTCAAAATACATGCAGCAATTCAAATGACTTCTTGTTTGGTATTGTATAATATTCAAATAAGCCTTCAACCCAAATATAACATCATAATTTACAGCACAGCATACTGCATGCATGTGATGTAGAAGTTGATTAGAATATTCAAATGATCATTCTGTAGTCATTTCTGTCTTGCAGCAATGTAACACTGCACAGTGGCATTTTTTCAGAGAATGTGAAGTGATTAAACAATGCATGAGCAACAATGTGTAGCATCCCACCCTGAGGAAAGGAATTATGTTATCCTTGGCAATGGCCTGTAGAAGTCGGGGGGCTCCAGTGAGGGACTGCAGGCCTGCCCCCACCGTGGAGAAGAAGGAGCCAATGACAATGACCCATGGAGATGGCCAGGAGAGAGTTCCAACCACCAAATTATTTCTTACTGCGTCCCCAAACCTGTAAGTACATGTTGACTGAGTATGACTCAGAATACAACTTGACTTTTATAATTTTTTCCCCCCATTGTTAATTTTTACCATTTACAAAAAGTGTTTAGAGAATGGCAGTGACTTGTCATAGCACACAAATGAACTTACTTGTCCCTCAGAACTACTCCTTCAATACATGCCCCGAACAGGAACACAGAACTTAAATCTGGATACTGAAGTCAAGGGCTTTAAGGTGACAGAAATATGTGCATCAAATCTACTGTCATGTCCTGTTTGAAGTGGTAAGATTGTGATTCTTACTCTGCACAGTCACCAAAATAAGGATACAAACAAGTGAAGTAGTGGTAATAGCTAAGATAGTTCCCACAGGGATGGACTTCTGAGCATCCCGGAGATCACCAGACCTGTTGGAACCTGCCATGATACCTAAAAAGAAAGGGACCGTTAATAGAAACAACAGACTTGTAAAAATGCTTCAACTGTGCCCCCTACTGGCTGGATTAGGGGGAGGTTTGAAGATTCCCTGTCTTGCTGTTCTGTGAATCTGCACAATTTCACCAACACTAACTTTACCTTCACTACCCTACGCAAAAATCACTTTACATCACTCTATCTAGAGTCAGCCATATTGTCCACATTATTCAGTTTAGAGATTTAACAAGTCAACTTTTATGTTTATACACTCAAGCTATTGTCACATTCATAATAATATTTTGCACATTATTGTTTTTTTTTTGTTTATTTTTTTAAATTTAAGTCATTTGTCTCATCGACTGAGATCAGCTGTGATGAACCTAGATTGGCTGGTTGATGACATTGTCTTACCTGTGGCAGATGGGAAGAAGATCCCCACCAGAAGTGTGAATGATGTAGCAATGTCTGCCGACACATACATGCCAAAATTCTCCAAGGCACTGTGGGCATCCACTGACTCTAGCATAGCTTTCTCTAAGATCTCGCCTTTCTGCATGTAGTCACTCCACATGTTTTCTAACACAGAGAACAGACAAAAGTTATCGGCACCAAGAGAGTGACATTCATACACACCTCCATCAGTCCATATGTGTTATTATTCATGTCCACATTATGATGGTTTCCCTCTCTAATGACCTTAAGTTTGCCACATAATGTTTTTTTGTTTGTTTGTTTGAAATGATTTAATTGTGGCATTAAAGTGTTCAATCATGCATGGAATCAATTGCTGTATGAAGAGTTTTGGTCACAATCTCATGCTTTATACCACTTATTATTGAATTTACCTCTGATAATCCCACTGCCCAGTCCAGGGATGCCCTGTATCTCTGTCACATTGTTCTGAATGAAGTAGTCATCACACTGAGAGCCGCTCATGTTCCCCGGCAGGCAGAATGTGTCCCACAGCTGACTAGGCACTGTGATGTTGCCTTTTATTACAGCCTTGGCACACACATCAAAGCGATCTCTCACCAACGTCCTGTTTCCCAGCATGCATATCCTATAGCAATGATATGGATAAATGTTGAGATTATTACTATGTTATTACTATTTTTTCCACCACTAACACCATCATCATCATTGTTCTCATTATATATCTCTTCTTTATCACTATAACTAAAAGTAAAGTTCAGTTATATTTCCACATATTTACAATGAAAGTTATAAAATGGAAGATGTAATTCTTGAAAAATCCACATTGTAGTCAACTTATTTGATGCAGATGGGAGACAGAATCTTAATAATACAGAAAAAAAAGCAACACAAAAAATAATAATACAAAAGCATGTATTATTTCCCATGTAAATGTTAGCACTCTGTCCCCTATAAAAAGCACATTTTCCATATTAAGTTACCCATAATTCATGTAACTTCCTGTTAAGACACATTCATTCTAGTAACATTTGTCTACAGACTTACGGGAACTCTGGTGGATGAGTCATGGATTTGATTGCTCCAGCATAGATGGAGACAATTGAGATGATGACGCAAGCAAGGAAAAGAGACGCCAGCTTGTTGACATATTTGACTCCCACAAAAACCACCACAGCCATTAGGCTAAGGCAGATAGAACCATAGACTCGCATATTGTTCAGCATGGCACTGTCGCTCCCATGGGGGTCTGTGGCATGAAAGATCGCAGCTTGGGGGACCAGATATTTCTGAAGAGAAAAAAAAAGACAACAGGACATTCTATATAAAATTCATTCAACAGTGCAGTCGAATGTGAGCTTGAATGTAACCACAGACTATTTTCACAAACTGACCAAGAAGATTTCGATGGCCCCCAGTATGTACATTGCAGAAGCAAAAGTGGTGCCCAGGTAGAAGCACAGCCCCACAGCTCCTCCAAACTCCGGGCCCAGCGAGCGTGAGATCATGAAGTATGCCCCTCCAGCTATAACAGTAAAACAAGTGGTTACAATCTCCTGATGTTTAATGCATGCAGTAGATACAACAGTGAAATTCTGCTGCCACCAAGTGGGAGAATATGTAATGGAAACATTCACTTCTCCACTTTTTCAGAGTAGTCACCAGAATCTGTATCAGGGTCCAACAAGTATGCATTTGAAAAGCAGTTTTATGTTGTAATAAAGTCTACTCAGTTATGACTGCTGTCATATTTGTAGTGTTGACGAAGGATACATGCAGGATAAATGTATGATGAGGGACTTTTTCCCATGTATTACCTGGAACAACACCATTAGTGGCAATGGCACTCATTGATATGGCTGTGAGCATTGTCTGCAAAGAAAAGGGGAAAATAAATAAAAATGGAAAAGGACCCACATACACATGTTATAATATGATATGGTTAATATCCACTGATCAAAATGACAGCTCAAAGCAAGCAAATCTTTCATCTAACAGAGCACAGACCTTTTGAAAAGAACCAATCTATTTAGCATGGAAATTAATATGACCACACTATTTGTGTAAAAAGGTTTGAATAATGGAAGCATACTGTACCAAAAAATCTGTGATAGTGACAGTCAGTCTTTGCTTTCAATGATTGCTGCTGCTTATGCAACCATGTGGATTTTATTGACTGGTTAGCAAAAAAACAAAAAAAAAAGCTGGCTTATGTCCCACATTGGTGGTGAATTCAACCCGGCATAATGGTGTGTGTGTGTGTCTGTGTGTGTGTGTGTGTGCCTGTGTATACTAACACATGAGCAGCACATGAGGACAATCAGGAGGGACTGTATGATGCCAGCCATCCCGACAATCCATGTCAGTCGCAGAAAAAGAATGACACCAAAGATGTTCTGGAGACACGGCAGGTAGACACCCATCAGAGTGCCCATGTTGGGAGACTGATAGACAGAATGAGGGAGAGAAGGAGGGGGGGAGAGGGGAGAGTATTGAGCCTGACATTTCAGGAAACAAGCATATTGATCTTTAGTATTGATTGATGTACTTTTTAAAGGTCATTCAATCATGTCATCAGCTCTTGCATGTATCCAGGTCTTACAGAGCCACTGCCTGACTGCAGAGCGTGCAAAGGCATAAGCAATCAATCAACAAGTCTCAATATAAAACTAGAACTTGGATGGTGAGGCAGGGAGAGAGCCAGAGGTTGAGGATGTTACTAAACCTCAGAAGACTCAGTGTACACATGTTAAAAACAGTGAAATATAGTGTTCCCTTGCTCTGCTCTGACTCCTGACCTTGGGCGTCTTCCTACGGGAGGCCTCAGCGCTCTCCTCCTCCTCATGCTCCTTAGCTCCCTGGGTGATGTTGGTGTAGTTGACCAGGCGGCTGAGCAGAGAGGAAACCTTCGGCCGGATGTCCAGCTCTTCCTGGAGGAAGAGAGAATCTGAAGTTAAGTTTATCATAATGATTTAAGTCTATCATCTGACAGAAATATTACAAAGTAACAATAACATACCTCAAACAAGGCCAGATTCCTGTCATAAAAGTCATTCTTCTTGCTAGCAGCATCTGCACTGTTGAGAAATGGGCTGTCTTCTTTATGATTCCCATGTCCTATAAGGGGGGGGGGGGGGGGGGGGGAGGGGGGGGGTGGATGGCAATAAAAACAAATTTACTTTTTGGACATTCAGTAAGTTGAGCTACTGGGGCCAACAAATATATATTTTTGTGGATAAATCAACAAAACCTGCATTTTTTTTTTGTTTTTAGAAAAAGCTGCAATATGATCTGCAACACCCTTTCTTATTTACTCTACCAACCAAACCTTTATAGACAATATTAAGTCTCCAACAGGGTTAGTGCTGATTCAGTTTTCTGATTCTGTTTTAAAGTACTAAAATCAGTCAATCATATGTATATTTAAATATTAATATAATATTACAGTGGGATGCTGTGTCACTGTTCAAAATGAGTTTAATATTTGGTTCTTATACATGTGGTACTTGTTTAAATTAATATGACATTTAGGTTACATGAATTCCATATGCATGGCGTCAATAGTAATTAAAAATCATGGATTACCGATGAAACATTTTTGTGGTTTAAAAAAAATGCCACTTATTTGCAAATAAAATACAAATAATTTATTGGAAATAAACTAGGAATATCCATATTTGTATTCATGTGAAAACATTTTACACTTTTTTTTCTCAAATAAACATTTACATTTTAATAGACTGGGTAAAAATAAAAAACAGCAGTTCAGCATCATTGCCTGTACAGTAATTAATACAATATAGAAGAAAAAAACACATTTCTATGCTAGTTCTTTTGCATGACAGTCAATTCCACTTTCAATATTCAATCAGCGTTAAATTTTCACTACTGATTATAATTCAAACACATTCATAATCTCCATATAGCATTAAACTTTAGACACATAACTGATGCAATGGAGCTACAGTGAAATTGCCACAAGGTCAAAAGCAGCACTGATCATGTTAAGCCGACAAAGCAAAGTCTGGGTGATAAACAAGCATTTAATTCGATTTTACTCTCATTAACTTCTGCTTTTAAAGAAAAAAAGGAATCACGCAAAAATGAGCACAGTGCCTTGGTCAGAAATGACCTAACCTTAGGTTATTAGAGCATGTAAACTTTAACAGCTGCATCTCAAATCCCAAATTAATCCTGCAACAAAAAGTCTGCCAATTTAACAAGTGGGCATGAAACAGGAAAATATTCCCATCTGTATTGAGAGTACCAGTGTTGCTGCAAGTGAATTGGCTGAGCTTCAATGCTGGTCTTCACTCACCTGTGTTCTGTGTCCCACTGCTGCTAGTATCACTTTGAGTAAGCATAGTTATTCACTGTGTGCAGTCTGCAACAGAGTACTCTGAACTCAGGCTTGAGGAATTGTCGATTACTATCCAGGACACCCGGTCACCCTGGGTGAACACTCATTCAGGGGCCTGACCTAACACATGGTGCATGGTGAGGGGGGTGAGTGCAGGGTACAGTGCTAATTCGACACACATACACACACACACACACACACACACACACACACACACACACAGATGCAAGGTACATGTAAGGCACATGTCTGCTCATGGGGATATAATAGCCTTAGAGAGCTACAGTTCAAAATGTCTAGGTGATGCAACAACCTCTGACTGGAAAATGACCATTGTAAGTTATCAATGAGAAAGGTTAAAACTCAGTTTTC
This sequence comes from Euthynnus affinis, assembly GCA_029490765.1. Lineage (NCBI taxonomy): Eukaryota > Metazoa > Chordata > Actinopteri > Scombriformes > Scombridae > Euthynnus > Euthynnus affinis. The sequence goes on from CM055839.1 coordinate 19,989,791, forward strand.
TCCTGACGTGTTTGAAAATGAGGTGATCAATGAGAGCATGAAGGCCAGATGTCTGTTGGTCTGTCTTTCCAAACCCAAACAACAACACAGGTGGATTGTAGTTATGCTTGGAAAGAAGTGATAAGAGTAAAAACAATGCAAACACAGTCCTCTAGTGTCATATTGCAGTCAGTGGTATAGGATAACATCTATGTTTGAAGCAACAGTGAAGGAAGACTACTGCAGATGAGAAAGAGACATAATAAAAGGCACAGCTGGCTTTTCTGGGGGCAATGCAGATGGACGCTGCTGTAATAGAGTGAGAGATGTCCAAATATGACAGGAAGTGTTACTTAATAAATAAATAAAGTAGTGTAAATAGTGTAGCTTTCAGCTCATTCCATTTGTCGAACCAACTAAATATAACTCACTCTAACAATGGACTGAAGAGACAGTGGGGGTCTCTTGTTAATAACCTCACATTAAATGTCTAATTAAAAAGATTAAAGATTAACTGAAGGCACACAAGAGTCCTGCTGTGCACACCGAACAGCACACAGGCTTTATAGCAACGTGTACCGACATGTCACCTGTGCCCCCACCTTAACTGCTCAAGGCTACAGCCAGAAGATCAAAGATTGTCTGTTCTGTGGGACAGACAGATTTACAGCAGGGAGAGGACTTAAGCAGGGCCATACATGACTTTTACTTTCTAGAGACAAGTAGTTAGAATACTTGTTTCATTGTTGGTAGCAGCTGACAGGTTTCTCATTAAACAAGTCTAACAGTGGCGGTATGGGAGAACACTTAAATCTAAAACCATGTAATAAATAATGAAATTCTTTTGAAACAGAAAAAAAAATTCAACATTCTGCATGTTCATTAACCTTTTCTGCTGCAAATTGTTAGGAGCATTTGAGCTATTCATGTGGCAGCAGCTGTTATGCATAGACAACAAATAAACTGTAGGTTTGGCTATCACTTTTAATTTGAAGCCCCAGTCAAACACAATATGCAACAAAAGTCCAAAGCAAATGTTTTGACATTGCAGTATTTACTGCTAGATCAATTTGCAAAGGAGATACTACGTTGTCAAGTCTTTTCAAAGTGCAAAATTCATGATTTCTAAACAACTTCTCAGAGATAATCTGCATAGGCAAAATCAATATGAATTATTTGTTATAGGTCCAATGAACAACTTCCAGAAAGCAGCTTCTACAAAATATCTTCAGGACTTTTCAGAAAACACCAAACAGGTCATTAGTTTTCTTTATCTAGACTGCACAGTGTACTTGGATTAAGAGTTCTTTCCAGTTATCTTTCAAATAGACATTTTCAAAACCACTAATGTTCAGGAGAGAAAGAAACTTTACAGTAATGTGTCTGTGCTTCTTAAAGCCGATTAGACATGGAAAACAATATCGCTGTCCATTAGCTCCTGAGGGTTTGAAAAAGCCTCTTTGCTAAACTTCCTCTTTAATGAACATTTAAGACTTAACACTGAGAGGCAGAGAAGTCGTACAGCTTAGCTCACTCCACTTTGTGCAGTTAGTTGGCAAGAGTGTTTTACTGATTACTGGTGTTTGAGGGTGGTGCGTGTGGGAGATGGTGTTTGTGTGTGTGTGTGTGTAAAAGAAAGACAGTAAAATAGAGTATATGTGTGTATCCTTTGCTGATTTTTATTTCTTCATTTCATCCACTCTCATTGCATTATACAGTGCCCACCTTCAAAGCATAGCATGATGTGACGACTGTTGCTAGGCAGCAGCTCAAATGATAAAAATGTAAAGCTATATTTGTCTCTATAGTCCATTGCGTTAAGCTCATTATATATTTCTGGGCCAAAATACTTCCCTTTTTCATAGACCCTCTGACCTCTTATAAATTACTTGGATTCTACCAGTTTTTCCAACAAGGTGAGTAACGTATAGGGGAAGATAATCCTAAGAGTGAATATTTTAAACATGAATTGTTATCTGGAGTATTGCAATGAGAACATTCGTGTAATCCTTTCAAAATGATATAAAACCCATTTTCATTACTCATAACCAGGAGTTTTGGAGATAGGTTAAATCTGATAAAAAATGAAACAAAGCCCAGTTTTCTTTATTTGTTTGTGCTTTATAAAATACAAGTTAACTGTGCCAACATTATCTCAGTTATGGTGCACCACTGTGGAGGCAGGATGCAACAATTAGGTCTTTTCTGTATTTGTCATAATTCCATACAATAGTAAAGAAGTGGCATGCACCAAAATTGCAGTGAACTGCTGGCTACATAACACAACTGTACATGGCAAGTTAATAAATACAATACTCAAATGAAAGCAGAAATGTTTATGGAAATGATGTTCATTTTGGCTAAAGGTGTGTGTCAAACCACGTCCTAGTTCAGGAATGAACTGCCAAGGGAGTCACACATTTTCTACAGTATGGTGTGTCAATGCTTTAATTATTGCATTCAGTGCACTGGATGTCATCTCCCTATACATCTCACAATTCACTGTAAAATCCAGTAAGCAACTTTGATTACTCACTTTGCGGGGTCATTCACCCCACATTAGTAGTGCATATCATAAATGTTAATCACTCAAAAATATATGTAGGATCTCATATCTACAACATTTGCCTTTCTATAAAAACAGGCCTGCACAGTTTATTTCAGTACTGTATAGACTAACTATTTGGTCATGACAAACCAACAAATCAGTTAGGCAAATTTCAAATGCATAATACCAACTTAAATTGTTTTCCTTGTCAAATTTAATTCTAGCTTTATAGAATTTGTTTGTTTATAGAAGTTGTTTGGTTTCATTGTATTCTACTCTCCTTTGCCTATGGCAAAAAACCATGTAATTCTGCGGTAGCAACACACCAACGTAAGTTGTAATTGCAGTGTTTCATTCAGAGCGGCATTTGAACAGAGCAGAGGAATGCTAACCTGCTGAGCCGTACAACAAAACGTATTAGCTTTGATGTGTTCTAATGATGAGAAAAGGACAGCAGCACAGTCTGATTACTTCAGGGGGTAAAGGTGGGTGGGAAGAGATGCCACAAAGTAGCACAATTTGTTAGTGCAGCTGTTTCTTCTGTTATGACTTCCAGATCAGTACTGCTCTGAACAATTTTGTCCAAATACATTGGCTGAGTGAAGAGGTCAAGACTCCAGCAACACTTGTAGCATAAGAAACAACTTATCATAAAGTAGTTCTTTATAGCACAAGTGTTGCTGGAGTCTTGACCCTTTCAGAATTCTTTCCTTCCCCATGCACCTTGGAAGTAGGTGAAGTTGTGTCAGAAATCCCTACTCATATTTGCTGAATCACAGTCTAGTCTTAAAGTACTTTTCTAACAAGTTTCACATGTTTTACATTCACCATAGACCCAAGAAAACCACAGCAACAAATCACTTATGCATGGACACTAAACTATTTGTATACTGTACTTGTTTTGCACAGATCTCTGGTAAGTAAAGTCAGGCAGCTGGACCCAGGATACACTTAGGGGACTACATTCCCCAGAATGCAGGAATCCTCAGGAAGAGCTGGCAGCACAAACTGGAAAACATAGAGGTGCTTTGTTTGTCCTGTTGCCACTTAGGCCCTGACTAAAGTAAGCAGATAGAACAAAGGTGGCAGATAGTTGGATGGATGCACAGATGGTTTGACAATTGCATCATTCGAATAACTATCTCAAGAGGTTGTGTGACAAATTAACTGGCTTGTTACATTTCTGCCGTGAGGACAAATCTCTACTGGGAAAGCATGATCATCTTTTCCACCCACTATGATCTTTGCATAGTGTTAGAGCTTAAAGATGTAGTGTGTAGAATTTAATGGCATCTAGTGAAACGGACTTGGCAGAAATGGAATATAATATTCATAAGTATTTTTTAATTAGTGCATAATGCCTCAAAAATAAGAATTGTTGTGTTTTCGTTACCCTTTATATCTACATAGGGAGCGGGTCCTCTTGCACGGAGCCTACTATATTGCACCACCATGTTTCTACAGTAGCCAAGAACAGACAAACCAAACACTGATTCTAGAGAGGGCCTTTCATGTTTTTTGAGATAGTTGCCATTACACACTGGTCCTTTAAGGGTTATGCATGAGTATGTGCGTGCGCGCGCGTGTGCGAGCATGTCTGTGGCTATCTGTATTTGTTCTACCTCTGTCATCAGCTCCGCATTTCTGCTGTACCACAGTGTGTTTATCTCTGCATGGATATCTGAGTGGCATGCCAGACTGCATGAGAGGAATGGCCATCCTGAATTACTGAAGGAACACACAGAAACATTCTCCAAATCCTCCACTCATTACTTTAAGCTCTCAGGACCTGTTTGGGGTCAATACCAGCAAAAGACAAATTTACCACAAAGAACTATATTTTTGGCACATCTGCTGTTTTTCTTTCTAATAACAAGAGAAGAAGAAATAGAGCCTATCAAATCATCATATTTATATTCACAAAAAATCAAATGACTAAATGTAAGAGGAAAGGTACTGTTCATTTCTACAGAGCATTTCACTTTGTCTCACTGCTCTCATCAACTTAAAGGTAGAATCGGTGATTCAGAAGAAAGAATTTGAATTTATCTCTTCACAGTCTGCTAGCTGTCTGTTCCATGTGTGTGTTGAAAAAAATCCAGTGATCATACACAGCCCTGGCTCTGTAAGTGAGAAACAAAGAAAGTTTCTTGGACTGAGCCACAAAACACTCTTCAAGCCAATCAGCAGGGGGCATCATCATAGCAGCTGTGAGGACATGAACAGTCTCCTGTCTCCAGTGAGTAAAAACTGTTTTCTCAAAGAACAGATATCCTTCCATTTAATTAAATGTATCAATCCATATTGAATCTGAGATAGTTTCACTGAGACCCCCTGCATTTTTGTTTACATTCTGCGCCTGTTTCTGTTGCAATTAGTGAAGCAGGCAGCTGTTTAAATCACACCAATATCCTGTTGTGCTTAAATGAGACAATTTTTCCCCCAAATCATGATAAAGTGTGAGAGGAACAAAAATGATTCTACAGCTCATGCGTTGCTCTGAATTCCACCATATTTGTCTTTTGGTCGTTTGGGTGGTGGAGCTTCTGAAGGAGCAGGAATGACTGACTCTATCTTTAATTTCCAGATGCAGCAGGCAGCTATTTTCAGAAAAAAACAAAACAAAACAAAACTCTGATAAACTCTGATACTGTATGCTAACATATGACAGACATAGTAGCTAACTGCCATGAGAACACATTCAGCATGGACTGTGAGAACACCAGGGACAATAATGGAAATAAGTACAGGACTTTATCATGCAAATACACCTAGACCTCTGACTTTTATGAACAAAAACAGGTGAAAAACTTAAGCTAATGGTAGAATAATAGAATGCTATGTCCACCAAGGACAAGTTGTGTTCAGAATAAACCTATTTATATGTATGACTGATATTCTTTTCTTTTTGCACATCATGAATCAGTAAGAAAAGAAGACCAGAAAGAAACTTTCCTCCCTGAAATGTAAATGGTATTTTAGGGTAGTGAAGTGTGAGGTGTAGTGGAGTGCAGCACTGTGACAATGACCGCAGTGTTAAGGCTGGTCTTTTCCTGTGCCAAACAGAGCTGAGTTCATAGGCTGAAACAGACTCTGCACTGTGTCACTTCCTCCCTGCTGTAAACGTCACACTGTGGCTGAGACACAAGTCATGTACCATACCCAAGCCCACCACTCCCATGATGAAATCATCCAGTATACGCAATTTCTTTTGGATTGTTTTACCACAGTGATTACTTTCCAACCCAACTTTTTCATTTACTGTATTGGATGTATAACTAAAGATGGAGCAATAACACATATGGACATGCCACATGTTCCAAGCTTCTTTCTGCACTTGTTATTCATGGAGTAAAAAAAACATTTTAAATCCATGTTTAAAAATAAGTATGGCAAAATACTTAAGTAACTGTTATCCATGCTTCAAAAACACAGTGGAGATGCTATAAAAAATGCAGTCAACTACAGTGACTTGAGTAGCTGTTATTGTTTAGTTCAGAATAAGAAACAGGTTTATTGTCAAGTAGGTTTTCACATACAAGGAATTTGCTTCGGTCTGATGATGCATAACAATAAACATAGTGTGAGGACAAAAACAGGCAAGTATTGCAAAATACAAGAAACACAAGTGACAAATTAACAACAGAAAATATGAAAAATAAACAAACAAAATATGTGCAAGATGTGAGTTAATGTAATACACAAGTCAGATGTGAATATGTGTGTTAATGTATGTGTGGTGTCAGTGGAGGACAGGGTCATAGTCGGTGTCAGTGGGGGTCCCTTGTTGATGAGGTCAGCTGCAGTTGGGAAGAAACTGTTCTTGTGCTGTGAGGTTTTGATCCTGATGGACCGCAGCCTCCTGCCAAAGGGGAGTGCTTCAGAGAGTTTGTGTCCAGGGTGGGAGGGGTGGGCCACCATCTTTCCTGCCTGCATCAGGGCCCTGGAGGTGTGCAGGTCCTGGAGGGATGGCAGGTTGCAGCCAATCAGCAAATGATATGCTGCAGTCTGCCCAAATGTTCAGCTCCCACTTGAAGTCCTGGGTAATGATGGTGCCCAGGAAAGAAAATGGCTCCTCAGTGTTGACTGGTGAGTCACACAGGCTGATGGGGGCAGGTGGGACTGTGTTCATTCTGAAGTCCACAACCATCTCCACTGTCTTTAGAGCATTGAGCTCCAAGTTGTTTTGGCCACAGCAGGACACCAGATGGTCAATCTCCAACCTGTAAGTGGACTCATCCCCACCAGAGATGAGCCCCATCTGCAAATTTAAGGTGCTTGATGGACTGATGACTGCAGCTGTTTGTATACAAGGAGAAAAGTAAAGAGGACAGGATGCAGCCTTGAGGGGAACCAATGCTGATGGTCCTTGAGTCAGAGATGTGTTTCCCAAGCTTCAAGTGCTGCTTCCTGTAAGACAGAAAGTCAGTGATCCACCTGCAGGTGGAGTCAGGTATGTGCAGCTGGGAGAGCTTGTCCTTCAGCAGAGCTGGGATGATGGATGTTAAAGGCGGAGCTGAAATCCACAAACAGACATAGGTTCCTGCAGAGTCCAGGTGTTGGAGGATGTTGTAGAGGGCCATGTTTAGTCCACTGTCCACAGACCTGCTGGCTTTGTAGGAAAACTGCAGGGAGTCCAGGAGTGGGTCCGTGGTAGTTTTACCATGTGTTACCATGTGTGTTTGAAGCTTAATGGTAATATACTGTGTGCCCTTTGCTCCACTTTGTCATTCATCACAGTCTCACTTCCTTCTTCTTCTTCTTCTTCTTTTTTCTTACCCTGTGCATCATGTAGTCATCTTTGCAGCTATGCACTAAAATTAACAGTTCTTGTTGTTCCCATACTTCAGGAAACTGTGCTCGGGTGGGTTAGTGAGAATTATGACGGCAGGAAGACAAGGGCAGCAACAGACATGTGCAAAAACTTGCTGAGAAAACTTTCAGGGTTATTTCAGGACAGCTGTGCCATCAAACACTTTTTATGGGGCATAATACAAAGTTCTGCTCAGGCCACATTAGAGCCACTACTTTTAACACTTATAAAGTACTGTTGTGTTCAGTATCTTAGTGTATTAACTTGTATTTCTGCTGTTTGAGACTATCATGTGTCTTTAAAGGGTGACTTCCATACATTCCCGGCATATACAACCAGACAGCTAGGTCAACATGTGCTGAAATTCCTTGTTATGCTCCACATATCAGTCTACTTGAGACCTGTGCCACACTGAAGCATGGGCCATCTCAGCTACACATTGCAATTTATTGCAAATTATATAGGCTATACGCACTCACGCATTTATATACACATACATAGAAATGTACACGTATCAACTCCTTAGACAAACACTGGCAGTCCATTAACAGTAACAACTCGTGAGACGAGTCTTCAGCCTTGAACTCTGATCCTTTCTGATGTTACTCAGTAGTAACAAGCTCACAGTCAGCACAATAATCACTGCTAGACAGCTGGTAATATAAATGGATGGCCAGTCAGTGTGTGGGTTTTGTGCCTAGTCTGGCTTTCTGGGCCCTTGGTTAAGCGTGGGTGCTTCATTTGAAGGCCACGCCCATGTGAGTCTTTTATTAAAAAAAAAAAAATCTGTTCGCCTGGTTTGTTTTTTCTCTCAGCCCACACAAATCAGCAAAGCTCTCACATAATCCTACCCAGCGGCTACAAACTCCTCACGCCTCTACTTCTCTTCCCGCTGTCCTCCCTTTCTTTTCTGTTGGGTACTGGCCCCCCTTTTTCTATGTTGATACAGTGGAGAAACAAGTGAGTGACAGTGAGAGACAAGCTGAGGCAGAGAAGCGAAGAGGGAGAAATCTGCTTCTGTGTTGTTGAACAGCCAATCTCTGTGAAAGGAAATCCTCCCCTGGCACAAAGAGAGCTCCATCTTTTGTGTGGAGGCACTTGAGGCCTTTTCTTGTTGTGGTGGTATTGGCCCCCCTCACAAAACCCCACCCCCTTTGTGTCTTTCCCCACAGTTCTCACCCCTTTCATTGTTTTCCCTTTGTTTCTCATCTATCCCTTAGTTTATTTTTAAAAGGCTTGCCATATCCAGGAAAAAGCACCTTCAAAATGATAAAAAGAAATGTTTTTCTGGCTGTAAGTGAGCTGTCAAAAACAGACCTGTCTGCTAGGAAAACTGCTTTGTGACCCTGGAGAATTGCCATGGTAACCATACAGCCAGCTGTTCAGTAGGCTCTCAGGACAAAGCAAGCTTCCCCATACTTCATGAATTGAATCTGCTGGATCCAGTTCATTAAGTTTCACTTTTAGGACACATTTTCTTCAACTTCCAAATTAGTCAACGTCTGTCAAAGCGGAGAGATAAAGAGCTGAGTAAAAGTTGTGAGACTTACCATCAGAACTGACAGTGTCTTGATGATCAGGGTAGTCCTGTCCAGTGTCCCTGTAATCCACCCAGTTAATCCCCTCTAAACTGTCATAGCTGGACTCAGCTCGATCCTTTACCGGCACCACTGTGAAGTGAGGCATGTTTTCATCACTCTCCTCTGTGTCTCCAGTTCACACTCAACATAGCAGGCTAGCTGTTAGCCAGCTTCAGCTCAACTTCCACTAATGGCAACTACATTCCACTACACTGCGCTCACTTCCTCTGGAGGGTATTATCATATTCCCCGCCCACAGACCAGCCCCTCCTGGGCTTTTTGTGTGAACAGAAAGGGTATGGCTGTCCCAGGGAAGCATTTGGGAAGATACTCACAGCCCCCAAGGAGAAGGAGTGACCTGTGGGGCTCAGCCCCGGTTGAAGACTTAGTGTTGTCATCCCTGAGTCATGCTCAGTGAGAGGGGGAGAGTGTAGGGTGACCCCTTTCTGCTGTCTGTCATAACAACAGCTAACAGAGTGAACCTTGTCTGTTCAAGGTTCAGACAGTAGTCCTCTGTGTGTATGGGGCCTTTCCTAAAACACACAGACAGCAACGTGGCAGTTCGGAAAATAATCAACCTAAGTTGGTTTCAGGGAAGCACAGAGTGGAAAAAGCAGGGAAGGGAAGATAAACAGACACTTTGTCAAAATGAGAGCAAACAGAAAAAACTAAAAGAGTAAACAGTTGGATGTCATTTCATCCTTTGAACCCAGGGTCATTCAACATTTGAAATGTAACTTTTTTTTCTTAAATTCACATTATTTATTATATAATTTGAGACATCTGCAGTTGTTGCAGAGAAAAGGTTGGGCAGTAAATTGTAGTGACATCATTTAAAGCAAGTTGACCTTATCCTCCTCTTTCCAAGAATAGTAGCTACTCTCAGACCGTAAAAGCAGCAGATCAAAGACTCTGTAGTAGGGCTGTTATTAGAGAGATCCTGTTGAAGGCGGTTTTAGATCTTTTTACTACTCTGTTAGGATAGCAGAGGTTTTGTTAAATGTTTGTGTGTCTTAGTTTTTTACACTTTCATTATTCCACTGAAATAAAACATTGGAAAATAAAACACCAAAGAGCTAAAATGGTCACCACTCACTTAGTTGAGAGGCTTTGCTAGATGCTGGAGAGACGTTCATGCATACATATTGTATATGGAAATAAAACGCAAATCTGCACACCTTACACAGACTGACCACCTGTGAACCAATCACTGTGTACATGAACAGTGATAAAGTTTATTCATTAAACATGATATTATCCTCAGCAATGAGGTCAACCCCGCCCCTTCCCTTAGCTTGGGAGTTCTCTCAGCTTCTTAGTAAAAGTTGTTCTCTGCAGGGTTTTGAATGTGTTTTATGTGTCTTGCGCTGTTAGGATGACTCCTACTGTCAGGATAAGCTCCTTTGTGATTACAGCCTCTGGTCACAAATAAAATAAATCTTTTACAAATCTGAGTTTTAAACAGTCTCTGGTGTCTTCATGTTAATCTAGTCCAAATCTGACAAGTCTAAGTATAGTGGGTTTTTTAAAAAATTTTTTATCTAGACCTGGTCAAATGTTTTCTGGTGGCAGAAAAAGCAGTGACATCGCCATTTTCTCTGTTTTGACAAATGGAAGAAAACTTTATATGTGGTGGAAATATGAAGAATCAGAATATACCTTTAATTTTCCCCTATGCTCAGAAACAGAGGCTGCACATTGAAGCCATCTTCAACAGTTTGCCTTTTGGTGCTGAGCAGAAACTATGTTTAGTGGTGAATACGATGCCATGAGGGCAATAAGAGTGAGCCAAAACAGTAAAGTTGCAGACTGAACACCTATACAATGAGCTGAAACTCATTATACAACTCATGTGATAATTCTGCATAGGTTCATCACTGCCAATGACATCTTTCACATTGAAAAGTTTTATTTGATACATTGTTATTCCAAAAAGATAAATTATAGTTGCTTTAAGTCTTACTGGAAAAATTCTAAATCACCAAATTCGGAGATACATGTTTTTCACAGAACAGCAAAAATATGTAGATCTGGAGACTGCCAATGTGGACAAATTTATGCTTGAGCAATAGAAATCCTTTATTGGCAATAAGAAGACTCTCAAGTTCAAATATGTTTTTTGTAAGATTCTTCAGTAATTGGTCCTTTTTTACTTTTATAGCCCTGTCCCGCAATAAAATGCATCACTATCTTCTTCTGTCTCCTCCCTCCAGACATACCGAGGCTTTGATGAGATCTCCTGACTGACTCGCTGGCTTGGCAAAGTAATACACATGAGATTCCATCGACCAAATAAGGTTTTTTCCTAGATTCACTTACCATGCAATGTTGTGTGCAAGTGAGGGTCAGTGAGCAGCAGGCAGGCAGGGCCTGACACACTCCTTTCTTCCACCACAATTACTCAGTCTTGTGGAAAGACATGTAAGCAGGAGGGGCAGGTCCCAGGAAACAGGAGGCCCATAAGGGTCAGCTTGTTTACAGTATGGGAAGAGACTTGATAATCTCTTGGCAAAGTTACTGTGAGGTGAGAAGGTAGAACAATGGCAGTTGCTCACATTAGCGCTGACACTATATTACTTCAGAGCCTACTTGAAATAGTCAAAGGTTCCTGCTGAGGTCAGTTCATGCCTTTCTCACTTAGATACCCAACTTCAAAAAGTGGACTGGCTGTAGAAATGACCCTGTACCAATGGAAAGAGCAACTAATAAATTAATAATGTTAAATGAGAGGGTTCTTTCACCTAGGTGACCTGCTCATAGTTCTCTCCATCTTGTGACACTCCTTCTTCACTTAATGTTGTGTTTTCCTATTGCCTTATAAGGCGCAGTACATACTTCTCTGACTTGTGAGAATGGCTATCATCCACAAGAGGGCAGCCTTTGAGCATCTCAAACATGTTGCAAAGCCGTTTCATCTTTTCAGCCTCTATATCAAAGTATAGGTTGTCATCCACTAGGTGTCAGACTTTTCATGCCAAATAAATATTACTGAGTTACATAGAGTCAAAGTTTGGACACATGTCCAAACTTTTGACTGGTACTGGATATTATGCATATTTAAGATAAAATCCCTATTTTTAATTTGGCAAACATTTAATAATAGTTAATCTCACAACAAATGACAGAAAGAGAACATAGTACGAAAAAACACTTTTTTCCCAATAAACGTACCATATGTTTTTTGAATTTGATTGTTGATACAACCCTTTTGTATACATTGAAATCCTATATGGTGTCTTTAAAGAGTAATGACGTTTCACAGAAAGGGTTGCATGAACTTCACTGGAATTCAGAGATGGAATTAGAGATGAATTTAAATCTAAAGATGAATTAGTCTTAAGTCAGATTGTAGTTTGCACCTGCATACTGACAGGCATTGTGAAAGTTTTCTGCTTGTAAAAGTTACATTACTCTGCTGTGGTAGTGGAATATTTGTAATTAATTCTCTAAATCAATTCACATCTTTTAAATGGAAACAGTAATAAATTCTGTCATTGTCAACGATAGTTAAAAATGTGACACAAAAAAATGACCTTTTAGTGCATTTTATTGCATCTTTTCCCACAGTCACCCTGTCTACCTTCTGACATTTCACGAGATGAGGAACAACTTTAAAGGCTATTGTCTGAAGGAAGGTTTTCTGTCTTTGCATTTTAAATGAATGGCACTTAGCTGCATGGCTAAATCTAATTGGTTGTGAAAGCTAAGCACCCCTTGTCTTTCCACCAGTGACATTGATTAGGATTTTCTAATACTGAGCCAGAGGGGACTTAAGTCAATCCAATTACCTTTGGCTGCCATCATTAGCTTGACGTGGCCCCGGGGGCCCTTCAACTTTGTCTCCAGCACTGAAGATCTGGATCTGTGGACAATGAATGCCATGCAGCCTGGCTGCTCTGGTTGGACTGAGAGGTTGGCAATGGTAATAATCTTCAAAGCAGCTTTACCGATATCTATCGCTAAACTGAGGGAAACTTTCTTTTTCAGTCTGTTGCTCTATGAGATGCTTGCACCAGGAGAAGGTCTTGTTTTTGCAAAACAAGATGCTTATAAAAATAGTCCATTCAGGAACTGAGATTAATTTCCACCTGATCAAGCATGTAAAACAAAAAAGATGCGCAGATTTATTGAAACACACTCATAGACTAGCATATATCATTTCAAAACAATGAAAAAAACATTCTTCTGTAATACACTGCAATGTAGCACATTGACACATGAGACAGGCAGATAATCCGGACATTGTGTTGATCAGACACCAATGAAATTTAAGCGACCCAGATAGACCAGCTGTTGGCCTAAATGCCAATCAGCTATGGCATTATCACTCAGAAAGCAAAGGGCGACAAGCTTCTGCCATAGTAACATTACAGCTACTGACATTCTAATTAAATGATTAAATCATTTTTCAAATACATCCATTGTATTTGTATCGTGCTGTTGCAGCCATACAAATGAAACATAATTTAAATGAAACAACCAGGGGAGTTAGCAAAGTTTCCAGTATTGCTAATTATCTTAGTGGCTGTACTTTTGAAATACTTTTAGAGAGAAGTAATCAAGAGTGGGTTTGAGGAATTACTTTGAAAAACAACTGTACAAGACTGACTGAGAACAGAAGCTGATAGAAGACCTACAATAGCTACTCATGGATGTGAAACTGGGCTTGTGCCTGGGTGAAGAAAGAGGACTGCGTCACTTATAAACAAGAGAGTTGGACACCTAGCCAAAAATATCAGCAGAGTTCATTGTGGTGGAGGAAGTCAAATCCAGTGGAAAATTAAATGACGTGGTTATTGAACAATAACCACTACTACTGACTTCACTATGAATGACTTTGATTAACTATTATCAATTGTTTTAAGGTCTCAGGTTTCAGTTTTTATTAACTTTTTATTCTTTGTTTTTACTGTAAAGCACTATGTAACTTGTTTTTCAAAGGTGTTATATAAATAAAGCAATTATTTTGGAGGACACAGGCCTTCTTCTCCACCCAGAGACAGTCAGTACCATGGACAGGGCCTGTTGGGGCTTTGAACAAATTTGGAATCCCCCAATTTCACATTTATTGGTTGTCACATATCTGTTGACTTCATGTGATTTGTGATTGTTTGTAGCCTGTTTAGAGGTCTAGAGTTACTCTTTGGAATGATCTAAGCTGTTCCATATTTGAAATTAATTTTAATTTATAGTTTTATTGTAAGTTTTGCTTTATTTATATAGTGCTAAATCACAACAGAAGTTATCTCAGGGCACTTTTCACATGGAGCAGGCCTAGACAATATTATTTATTTTACAGAGACCCAACATTCCCCCATGAGCAAGCATTCAGCGACAGCGGTAAGTTTGAGAGAGAAAGAAGGAGAGTGAGAGGGGAGAGGGAGGCATAGAGACGCACAATAACAACTATAATAATGGTAATAATAATAGAAATATGACTAATAGCAATAATATAATAGCAGATGTGGCAGATAATAGAAAACGTACAGTTTTATTGTAAGTTTTGCTTTATTTATATAACACCAAATCACAACAGAGGTTATCTCAAGGCACTTTTCACATGGAGCAGGCCTAGACAATTTTATTTATTTTACAGAGACCCAACATTCCCCTATGAGCAAGCACTCAGTGACAGCGGCAAGGTTGAGAGAAAAAGAAGGAAAGGGAGAGGGGAGAGAGAGACACAGAGAAGCACAATAACAACTATAATAATGATAATAATAATTGAAATATGACTAATAGCAATAATATCATAGCAGATGTGGATGTACCCGAGATAGCAAAATTGCTGTGGCCCAGATCCTGCCCATACCCAACACTTTTGGCACTTTCATTTGGCCCATATACTGCCTAGAATGATGGCACTTGGGCCGTTCTGCTCCTGTTTCCCAGACCTGGGCCAAAAGTAAGTCAAACAAGAACAAACCAGATAAACCAGAACTAGCCCAAATACAGAATACACATACCTGAGAGCACCACATCTTTACCAAAAAAAGGCCCACATTTGATTTGGGATATTTGGGCCATATTTGTCGTTTTACATGTGGGCCATTTCAGGCTCACGTCCTATAACTAGGGACTGATCCTAACTATAAGCTTTATCAAAAAAGAAAAGTTTTAAGCCTACTCATTAAACATAGAGAGAGTGTGTGCACCTCAGACCCAAAATGGAAGATGGTTCCACAGGAGAGGAGGCTGCTAGTTGAAAGCTCTGCCTCCTATCCTACTTTGGGAGACCATAGGAACCACATGTAGGCCTGCATTCTGGGAGCACAGTGTTCTAGTGGGGTAAACGGGTATTATGAGCTCTTTAAGATATGATGGTGCCTGATCATTAAATTCTACTCTGGATTTTACAAGAGGCTAATGCAGCTAAAATTGGAGAAATATGATCTGTTGTAGTTTTTGTCAGTACACATGTAGCTGCATTCTGGACCAGATGGAGAATCTTTAGAATCTTGTCAGGGCAGCCTGATGATAAGGAATTGAAATAATCTGGCCTAGAAGAAACAAATGTATGGACTAGTTTTTCTGCATCTTTTTGAGTCAGGACATGTCTGATTTTTGCAATATTATGTAATTGAAAAAAGCAGTCCCTGAAATTTTTAAGTTCTGAAGTTTTATGTGGGAGTTAAAGGACATAATCCTGATCAAAGATAACTTCCAGATTTCTTATGGTGGTGCTGGAAGCCAGCGTAATGCCATCTAGAGAAGCTATATCATAAGATAATGTATTTCTAAAGTGTTTCTAGGGCCAAGCACAATAACTTATTATTAATAACTATTCCACATTAAAATGTCTTAAAATGACCTATGTTATATATTTTGCTAAGTTGTGTACTTACATTATCCCAAATGTTTCCAATAATTTTCAAAGCCAGAGAAATCTGTAATTTTAATCAAGGCAATGGTCCATTTCATTTGGTTGCCTGTCAGTGGCTTCATACCCCTCTACCAAAGAGTATACATGCATAAGATGCATGCATTAGCATTGTAGTTGTCCGCTACAATTGCGTCTACCAAAGATCATACACCTACAAGATAATTAATTGGCATTGTGGCTGTTTGCCGCATTTTTATTACCTTTTTAGATCTTGGTAGTTTTTAACTATATCTTTTAACCGGGTGAAGGATTTTAGTCATTGGATGTCTGGATCTTATGTTATCAGAGAAAAACAGAGCAAACATTAGCAGCAGCTCGGTTAGCAGAAGCTCGGTTAGCAGCCCCTCCTGGAAGTCTGGTGCTGGCCGATTTTTTATGTGAAATAGCTTTATTCAGTATTTTTACCGGTTTTTAATGCCTGTGTACATTTGTTTTTGGAGAGGAGGAGACCTTTGTGGATAGACCTGAAGAAACCTGCTGAATGTCTGGATCTTAAGTTATCAGAGAAACAAGCTGAGCAAATGCCCATTAATTTGGCTCCTGGTAAAAAATCCTCAAATAAGCTATTTTATGTAGATAGTCACACAACTGATTGGCAATTGTTTTCTCAGGGATCTTAGGGAGAAAGGGAAGGTTAGATATGGGTCTAAATTTGCCTAAAACACCTGAATCAAGAGTATGCTTTTTTAACTTTAATTACAGCTACTTTAAAGGACTGTGGTACATAGCCTGTTACTAAAGACAAATTGATTGTATCTAATAAAGAAGTGCTAACTATGGGTAAGACTTCCTTAAGCAGCCTAGTTGGGATGAGGTTGATGGGTTTTTACATTTGGTTTCAAAATATTTCTATTCTCTTTTTTTCTTTGATTCTGGGGATATTTTGTTCAATTATTATGAAACAACTCTAATCCTATAGTTATATCACAAAAAAAATCTCTATTTTTATAACATCTCTACTTTATATCTCCCTTATATATATGTATATATATATATATATATATATATATATATATATATATATATATATATATATATATATATATATATATATATATATATATATATATACTTCTTGGTCCTGTGTCTGTGTGTATGTCGTCTATTTTTTTTGCACAAGTTGTATGTATGTTACTGCTGCAATACATGAATTTCCCCACTGTGGGATAATAAAGGGCATACTTAACTTAGGTGAAAAATCAGATATGTGTCTTGTCAGATGACAAGACCTGACAAACAGTGTTAGACATTGCAGCTACATAACGCTTTGCACCCCAAAGCAGCCAATGCAAAGGGCCTAGAGTGTTAACCAGTACATTAACCCCCCGCCTTATATATTTTCTGCTTTATTATGAATCATCCTGTCAAAAACTTGCTTTATACCCTTCAGGTCTAATTCCCAATGTATGCCACTCAATCCCTCTATAACTTCTGTGGACTGCAGCTCCCACACCAGATGCTCTGGCTCAGACTATAAATGTATCTGATAAGAAAACAGCTCAGATGACTTTGCCTTGGCCCTTGTCTTGTCTCTCCTCACACATTTAATGCACATGCTGTGTCTTATCACAGAGATACTGTGGCAAAGGAGGATCACTGACTGTGATGTGGAATACCTACTTCAGCATAAGCCATACCTGCAACAGAGAACCAATGTTAAATATCTTCCAAAAATATCCATTATTATTAGTGTTAAATTAATTTTCTTTTTTTGCCAGTCTTTAACAGAGTTTATTTTTCCACTATTTTCCTACAGTATACAGTGTATTTTTGTAGTCTAGATGATAAATTGCATGCTTTATTAAAGTAATAGCATTCCAAATCTGCCATAACAACTTCCTTTCTTCTTTGGTGTATCATACAAAAGCTTAGAGTGGTGTCCACAAGGACATGCACACACACACACACACACACACACACACACACACACACACACACACACACACACACACACACACACACACACACAAACACACACACACACACCATCCTCCCAGGAAATCTACTGCTGATGTACTTGATAACATCAGGACCATACTCCTTCTGTGACAGATTGCAGACTAGGAACCAGCTCAAACAGGATTACAAATGAGAGAGTAAAAGAGATACAGAGAGAGAGGGGAGAGAGTGGAAGAAACAGAGAAAATGAGAGTGTAGAATAAAGTAGAAGAAAACTGAGAGTGAACCAAGCACCAGAGATCCAAAGAGGTGGAGACATTAACCTTGGGTCAGGTGAAAACAAACATTCTCTCCTAAGTCACAAGACATGTTTGTGTTTTCCCTATCCTGCTCTACTTTGCCTTTGTAGATAGCCATTGCACGTCATCTAACCTCTGTACTTTTCAGCATTGCATAATGTAAACAAAAATGTTGGCCAACAATGTGAAGTTATAAACACCATGCCTCTCCTCAATTTGTGAGCAGGTTCCATATCTTTTTATCCAAATTATAGCGACTTACAGGCCTTGATCTCTGTCTTGGTTAGCTTACAAAATGAGAGGTGATGTTGATTAATTGCCTGCAATTATCTAAGATGTTGGAGCTGATTATTATTGACTTTGGTATCCAATAATGTGAGTAGGTGTCTTTTTGTTTCTATCAAAGAAGCCTCAATGGACTCACAAGGTCCAATGTAGATTTATATGTTGCCATTTTTAAATAACTTTCTACAACATCTGTAAGTCCCTTTCACTCACCTTCATCCTCTCCATCCCACCTTTCCCTTTCCATACAAAATGTACGCTTTGTCCAGGTTCAAAGAGAAAGATAAAGATGCATTAAGAAATTTTTACCACCTGAGGGGACAGACACTTCAAAACAAACACAGCCATAATATTGTATATCATTGGCTTATCAAGTGGTCATAGCTATTTGCCCATACATACACATCTAGCTGACATAGAGCAATATTAGCATCCTGACTAAAGTCAAATCACGCTTTCACTCTGGTTTAGTTCACTAACCCAGCTAAAGAGTTTGTCAGAAACTTGATTTTTCACTTTTTTAACTGTCACATGGAGAGTTACATGTAGTCTTTTGGGATTTGAAGATAATATGACATTTAAGCATACAAGTCTGGTATTATTTTATCTTTTTATTATTACATTGAAGAAAATAAAACCAACAATCTATCATACTAATCCAAAATCCTAGAATTCTTTCAGAATGAACTAAATAAACTGCACTCTCTCACTCTCTGGATGGTCAGTGGTTGTATTAATGCTTAATATGTTCAACTATGCTTTTGATCTAGTTATGTTGCTTGAATGTATTAGAAATTGCTTTTAGCCCATAATCAGGGCTCAAGGTGATTGTCATTGTGTGCTGTAGACACAAAGACACATTAAGAGGACCATGGACAGGGCCTGCTGAAGCTTTAAGTAAATTTGGAATGTGTTAGGAATCATGTCACATCAGGGGTCATGTGTGATTTATGACTTTTATTAAAAACCAGAAGTCTGGTGGTTGTGTTTTTGAATTCTTACCTCCTTGTGTGTATGTCACACTTTATTTCTTATTTTTAGAAGGCTCACCTCACTCTCACTTAGCTTCCTTACTATTTTCTCATGCTTATAGGTGCTACTGTAATGAACATTCAGTTCATAGCTTAGTTTCAGGGTTGGATTTGGCTGCCCCTTTAAAAGAACAACTGGCCCCAGTCTGGCATGTAGTTTAAATGGGCCAGAACCGCCAATGATTATCACCGGTGTAAAAGTGCTCATAAGGACCTTCCAAATGTAAACCATATTACACTAACTCTAAATAGAGAGGGAAACTGTGTTTGGCACAAAAGCATGCACACTCACACGTGCCCCTAAATGAATGCACATGTGTACGCTCTTGGAACACAAATATTGAACTTTAATATATACACATAAATAAATAATGAATAATGAAACATACATGCCATACATTTTACATTAATAAGTCATTGCACTTTATGCATACTTTTTTCCCATGTCTATTTTCCAGTTAAGTCCAGCAGGATCTGGTTCTGATTTGATTAATTTTAATTTCTATATGTCAAAACAAAGCAGATACATTCAGGAAGGTTCCTGTACTTAGATAAGATAAGAGTGGATGTGAACTGAAATTTGCTATAACGCAATCTCATTCATCTGTTTTGTTTTTATTTAATTCTTTTTTATAATTGAATATACACAAATGTTTTCAGTGTCAATAGAAAACAGTTTGTTCAGAATGACATTTGCATCATGCCAACAAAGTGCAGACCACACGCAGAACCTCAGAAGTCTCATCTTCACAGTGAAGATTTGGGAGAACCATATCAACTTGCTTAAATCACAATGGTCACAAAGATTCACTGACCAATCACCAGTGAATTTATTACATGAAGTTATTACATGAATTTCAGTGTTGACATTATGGATTATAGTAGCTGCACCTTGAGAGACACAAAGCAAGAACAAGAATATTTTCAGATCATAAAATCAAGGTTAGATTAAATTTCAACCAACGATATCAAACCTTGAAATGTCATGAAATACATAGTGTGAAGAATTTCTTTTCTTTTTCTTGACATTATTTGTTACTGTCTGTGTGCAGGCTGGTATTTAAACATGTAGCTATGTGTAAGTGATTTTCAAGCTTAGGGTCTAAACACAATTTTTTAAATGGATAATTTGTAGAACAGTACTCTATTTTTAAATATGGACCTCATAGTGACCCTCCCAGAAGGATTTATATCAGATTTTTGTGGTCTGCAATGGAAATATGTGCACGTGTTCCTTCCAAAGCTTACATAGTACAGGCCTTACACATAAATGCAGTAGCTTTCAGAACACTGGATGGAGCTGCTGAACGGAAACAATATTGTTAAAGTGGTACAAAAATGTAAACTGTCAAAACCAAAATCAATCAAACATTTTTTTTTTTTTTACAAATGCTATTCCAAAGTGTGACAGACTTAGATTTTGATATGAAGTGATGCAATGAAGTGTCAGTTATTAATGTGTGACCAGAAACTACTTGTGACACTACTTGTGTTCATAAAGGATAGATTTTGAATGTCTTAAACTTGACATGTGATCTAACAGACAGTGGAAGGGCTATGGCTTACAGAAACCCTACAACATGTTCCTACAATGACTGAAAGGTGCACATGTTTGTGTTCCCTAGAGATTAACTCAATTAAGCTTCAGTGTCTAGGTTAAATTCATGACCTGGGTCAGAAGTGCTAACAGGAGCTCTGAAAAGCTGTGGTCATGAAATCATATCTTATGTGGGAATCAGAATTTGGCGTCTACTAGATTCATGTCTACTTTCGCTTGGGAGACAGGAAACAAGCAATATATTTTGTGGAAACCTTTGCCACTATGGATAAATAAGGATGGACTGAAATATGTGGAAGAATGGGTCACATAGACTTTAGATTTGGACTTGGTCCAGATTTTCCATGGTATTTACTGTGGTAGAGGTGGCCCAAGAAATAAACAGGAAATACATCATCCAGAGGGTGTGCCTATGGGAGAAGAGGAGTTTCCTGCCAGTGAGGAATGCTGGCCATCATACCATGCCCACAGCTGCTCTGTGGCTGCTGTTTGTCCATGTTAGTTATAGTTACACACTGCCAAGCCAACAGAGACCCCAGTGAAAACACAGCGGAAAGTCCCTCACCTTAACTACAGGAGATATTAGAAGTGAAGCAAAAAACAAATTTCAACATATTTGATTTAATATAATAATTCAATATTGCACACACATGTGGAAAACACTCAATGGGGTATTCCATTCATCAAAACAGAAAATCAGTGACACGCTTAAGCAACAGCAAATATTATTGTTGAACTTTTAGCATTGAAAAATGATTGTTGTCACAGTTGGAAATCATGGTGGAAACACTCTCTGCACACTGAATTTACTTCATATTTCTACGAAAATGCAGGGAATATTTTTGAACCAAAGAGTAACTGATGTATGGCATTCTCTGTTAAACCCACCCCAAAGTAACCCTCACCCTAACACTTTATCAGTCAATAAGTCAGGAGTGATTCATACATCTGTGATGTATACAGCTTGATGTAAACATCACAGATGAGCAAATAAAGAACAAGAACTCACACTGCACTGTATATACAGTAGACAGATCCCTTGGCACGCAATCAGAGAGTTGACATTAACAAGTGGTCATTATAGATTAGGGTAGATCTGAAATCTGACACACTTCTGTGACTGTACCACTCATAATGATTGCATTACACAAGGACCTCCTCAGCATAAGATGATAACAATGGTCTTTCACTGTATTTACAAGAAGCAAAACTTCAGGTATAATCCTCTGTAACATTTGCCACAGAGGATCTTATAGCTAATCTTTCCATAACGGTACATTCACTGCTCTCCTTGTGTCAGGATTCTCTCCATCAAGGGTCCCTTAAAAACACAAAAGGATTTTACTGCTCAGTCACATGGATTATTCCCTGGCAATTGGATTATGAGTATAGTACAAGTCCTCAGTCTAAAGAGGCGCATTAAAAAATGGCTCTCCTTTGCCCGAATCACATTAGTGCTGCACAGAGCTGCCAATTAAGAGGCAGTCTATGGTGGTCCGGCCTGACTTTTATTGGCTAAACAAATTTGATGAAAGTTTGTGGTTTTGACCTTTTTGCCGCATTAAGGTAGAACTGGGGGCATTGAGAAGCAGGGCAGAGAAGAAATGAGATGGAAAAGTCAGACAAATCAAGCCCTTCTTCAAAACAACAGATCAAAGACGTGAAGTTATAATTTTGTCATTTATTTATCATCATATTTATCTTGTGTGTCACCCTTGTGCAATATGTGACTGTTTTTTGTGCAATTATACAATTTTGCAATATTTTAGTACAATGCTACACACCATGTGTGTATTACCACTTCATTTCATATGTCATAAGTGTATATAATGCATATGGTTTTTATAGTTTATGGTTTTTAGTTTTCATTCACTCACTCTTATTCTTTGAGCTGCTATAACAACTTAATTTCCCCTCTAGGGATCAATAGAGTTTTCATTTATTTATAAATTCATTCAAAGTCCATTATCAAATTAGGTGGTTATCTTCTTGCCCAGTGAAGTTATGTTAGTTCAAGTTTGTGAATATCTTGTTCCAATAAACTGCCCTAGCCACTTAATATCCCTACCCAATTTAGTCAAATGGCCTACTTCTTTGCACTGAACTTGGAGACTATTTAATGGCCCATCAGGAATTCATAGCAAGCTCACTTGATTATCATAGTCAAAGTAATCAACCACATTTTTCTGTTCATTAATAGCATATCAAAAACAAAACTTGTGAGAACAAAGGATTAACACCATCATAAAATGTCTAAACTTTAAAATCATTTTTGCACATTTAATGGATTGAATTATTTTTCATAGTCAATCTTTATACCCAGTGTGAACATTGATACACTGTGGAGTCCAGTATCTCTTGTAACAATGGGCCTTAACAACTGCTGGTTTCTCTCTTTCTCTCTCACTCTCTCTTTGACTCAGACATCTCAATTATGTGGCTTACATGACTTGAACATATCTATCTCAATCTGGCCATTGGTCTTGCCAATTAAGTCTTAAATCTCCTTAGGTCTTGGCCAAGACTAGCCTATTTTTTGGCCCAGTAGTTTCTTTGCTCCTGTGATGTTGCCTTGAAGGTAACAGCAGCTAACAAGATATGATAAGCAGCTTTAACATATAAATGGCTTCATGTGACCATCTATAATTATATTTTAGATATTGGAAAATGTATTGTGACAGGTGATATTTGCTGTGTGTTGTCAGAATGATTGTTCAAGATATCTGCAATTTCAGTTTTACTGTAAGATTAATAATTCAAGATTATATGTGTACGGGTTGCTGCCTCAACAAATATAGATACAAAGACAAATACTGGGCTCTCTCCCTATCTGTACTATCCAGTCTACAACCATTTGCACCACCTTCAGCACCCAGTGTACTGTATAGGTGAAGGTAGAAAGAATTAAACTCACCTGAGCTGCATCTTAGTCTTTTCATGGATTGAAGTGGTCATGGCTACTACCCTTCCTTATGTATATGTGATGGAGTTAACATTGTTTTGGCTTTTCTCTGGCTTTTAATTTAAGTTGCATGTTAAGTAGGAGGCAGTTTACATTAACCCCCTTTGTGTACTCTACACAGAAGTCATAGCCAGGTCAGGTCCACCAGTAATTTGCTACAAATGCTCTGACATCAGAAAGCTTAAAAGCTTCCTGCACAATTCACTGTATGTGCCAACAATATCTCTTTGGCAAAGAGTATCTCTTAAAGGAGTATGACATTAAAATATTTCAGCCTATCCTCACAAGAAAAATGAAAGTAAAAATTCAGGCCAGCAAATACGACTTGTAGATATGTTTACACCTTATTAGTAGGAGACGGGTTGGGTAGAAGGCTAGATGGTTAGATGGTAAAAAGTGGACTCTGTTGCAGGATACCATTATTCACTTCCAGTTTCCAACTGTGAGTCTGGGCATTTTTAAGAAAACGTAATGTCATGGTGTTTATTATTGCCATGATGATGAAGATTGTGTAATTTTAAGTAAGTATTAAAAACATGTTTCAAGTTATCATTTTAACCCAAACCATCCCATACGTGAATCTGATATATGACAAAATATGTAAACATTGTGCATGTACATGCACATGTACATTTCTATCTCACATAGCATGTACGTAGCCACCTAATCAAAACGCTGTGTGTCTCACACAGTATAAAAATCAGCGTCTCACTGGAGATTCCATCCTTCATACTTCAGTGATAGCAAAATCAGCTCACTGATCTTACTTCGCAGATTCAAGCTTGGACTGTCACGAGGCATCTCTCCTACTTAGAATGCATTGGATTGGACCACGAAGAGAGAGGTGTGATGCAGCTTCCGTCCTGTGTGCATTGCCTGAGTCTTTCTTTGATTCAACACTGGCAACAGTTGGACCATTTTTGGCTTTTTGGCATTCCACTGTGACAAGAGTGAACTGGAGCTCTAGATGGATCTCCATGGCAAAGATGAGTTCCCTGCCTTGTCTAGTCCTATGCTGCCACCATTGCCAGACGCCTAAGCTGAGATTGTCCGAGCAGCTTCGGATAAAGACAGCAACCTCTCATCCGTGTCTGCAGCATTGCTGACCCTTGAAAATCCACCAATAACTACGGTTTCCCATGATGTCCCATAGATAATGGCCATGGAAGCGGAACATGTAGGGCCTTCACTGCGTCCCCATCCCACTCATACCCGACAACCAGCTTTGTGAAGGCTTTTACCTGCCTTTGTTTTGCCTCATCTCTTGGACATTTGACGAGTGTCGAAGCATCCTGGAAGGAGCCACTGAAAATGTAGTCACCAGTGAGGGGAGATTGCAAGGCCACAAAGAGGCAGGCTGTCCTGATGTGCCCCTCAAGAAGGCTGCTTTATGCCTTTCCTCCTTTTTGTCTCATTCCTTCTCTGCTGAAGAGAGTGAGACAAGAGCAGCTCCCAGTTGTCCTGATAGCCCTGGACCACCGCTTTGTGCAGTGGTATGCAGAGATGACTCGGATGTTGGCGGCCCAACCCCAGTCCATTCCCCAAGTGTGGGGGGTTCTATCCCAGGAGGCTTGATAGGCGCCCTATCCAAGAAGCACCTAGCTAGTCCCCAAGCCCACAGGCAGGTGGGTAAGGACCCTCCCACTGTGGTCTGAGCGAATTCCACATGTGGCGTAGTAGCATCAATGACCTTATTCAATGAGGTAAGTGTCAAGGACATATGCATGGCAGTGTCTTGGTCTATACCTTGTTCATTCATAAGGTTCTATCTCTTGGGCATGACAGGTTCCTTTTCAAGGTCGGTCCTCACAGAAGTCTGATGACTGGTCAGGTGCCACACACTAGTGACCCATCTCTGGATCAGTGTTCCTATCTCGAACATACCTAGCAGCAGAACCTTGGCCATAGACATCCCTGGTTGGCTGCCCTCCACACATTATTTGTGGAGGACATAGTGTATGTGGCACAGAGGAATAAGATATATCACGACTGGATGCGCATAGAATACCTGTAAGTAGGATGGTTTCATTGTTGGTTTGGATCCAACATGGGATTTGTTGACAATAAGGCAAATATAGAAAATCACAGCCTTATCCTTTAACTCTTCTTTCTTCACAAAGAATTACTCTGGTGTAAATGCCAGGACTGGATGCCACCAGGAATAGCAACCACCCCTAGTGTAAACTGTTGATAAAACTAGGAATAGTTTTATCAACAGTTTAGTTTTATCAATAGCAACAATCAAAGAGCAGTGGAAACATAAGCTGGGCTATTAAGAGAACTAGCCAGCACTCAAGTACAATATTAATATAAAGATTATTACATTACCTTTGGATAAATTCCAAGTGCACAAGTTGTCTTTGGCATAATTTTTCCTTAACCGTAACCAAGTGTTTTTTGTGCCTAAATCTATAACCAGACCTTAACCACAGCGTTGTAACACCATAAACATAATTATTTTTTATCAGTGTTTTGTAATAATTTTGGAAAGCAGAATAATACAGTCCTATGAGTTGCTCTGAAGTACATTACTACAGCAGCTAGATGGTGTAAATGTAACTATAGGTCGTTCTTTGCCGGATGAATTTTAGACCTATATTGTTGTTTACATATGAGGATATGTTGAAACATTTAGTGATTCAAATGCCCACTATTCAAAACTCAAAATTTCAGCCCTATTTGCATCAATTCTCAGATCATTCTTAGTTAAAGTTTTTTGTTTTTTTTTTCCTTGAAAAGTAAATATCAGTGCTTTTTACCTTTGGGCTTTAAGATTGTTGCCTCTCCATTTTAGCCTTCCAGTTTTCATATTTGTTTCTGCACTATTCTACGCTCAATATGTAATAATATATACAGTATGGCATTTTGAAAAGTATTTCTTCAAGAGTTATTTATAAACATGGAAACATGAACAGCAGAGGATCATGGACAATAGTAGCTTAGCCAGAAAAGGCACAAAGAATGGACACTGAAGGCCCTCATGTGGGTGTTACTGCAGGCTAACAAAGGGAGAGACAGTGGAAAGGCAAAGTCAGCCACTATGAGAAGCCCTAAGTCAGCAGTAAAACAAAACAGTTAGTCAAGTTCCTGTTGCAGGGACCCTACACTACAAAACATCAGAACAACAAAAGAGGCAAAAAGTGACTGAAGCTAAATATTTTTTACATTATTGATCAGTCAGTTATCAGTATATTGGCAATTGTTTGTCCTATTGTTTTTGAAAGATAGTTTTGACATTTTTTTATTAACGATAGTCAGCTACTATGAGTACTGTTAAAAGAGTACTCCATCCATTTAACATTGTAGTCCTATAACATTGTAAGACTCACAATTGACAAAAAGAAAAGAATCAAAATCAGTGCAGCAGAATCAAAGATATCATCTTTTTAATACCTCAGATTCTTCTTCCTTGTCAAAACTTTGCACTTACATTTTCCAGTGTAAATCCACTGTTCAAATTTGGTTGTGTTATGGTAGTAGTGGCTAATGCAGCCAAGCAGAGATGAGGGTTGGCTGCATACAGGCGCTCCACAAATTCCGTAATTGGATCTTTGTAGGTGTAAGATTCCTGCTGGATGACCTTCACCAAATCCTTCAGAACCTGCCGACACTTACGGACATCCTTGTTT
Source organism: Euthynnus affinis (assembly GCA_029490765.1). Taxonomy (NCBI): domain Eukaryota; kingdom Metazoa; phylum Chordata; class Actinopteri; order Scombriformes; family Scombridae; genus Euthynnus; species Euthynnus affinis. The sequence continues at coordinate 20,017,257 of CM055839.1, forward strand.
GTAATGACTGCTGTAGTCAGCTAACGCAAGATGTGGGCTACAGAGGTCTGGTAATATCGCGTCTTTTGAAGTCCACACCGCTAGCGCCTCCACCCCTCTATTCAGACTTGTAGTCTTTAGTCCCCACTGACACTGCCTCATGTGGTATCACTTGAAGCAATTTATCAGACATTTTGCAGCTCCCTTTGGAGCAACAAAATACTTTATACAACTGTTTCCATATATGCAGTACTCCCCAAGTACTACTAAACAGACTTTGATGAGTGAAATTGGTGGTGTTCCCTTTAATATTTTACTCATCAAAGCAATGACAGTGCTTCAACAAAAGGTGTTCTCAAAATCAAGTCTTAAATTATTAAGTCTCTAAAAATTGACATCAAATGACAACACATGGCGTTCAAGTGTGTGTAGAAGAAATTCTTTATTATCATAGTGTGAATACTTCAGACTTCTTCATAGATAGTTGTCACTCACGTTCAATAGGACATTGGTATTGTACACAGTATTTTTGTAAACATAGTCCAGGAAAGCCAGGGTGTATTTGTTCACATTCATATGTGACAAGGTAGCCCAGAATTACACTGAAGAATATTTTTTCTAAATAGTTAATCTTAGCTATACATCAAACACCATGGTATGACAGTGGACAGGTACGTTTAAAATACTTTACATTCACGTTTTGTTATAAACAATTTGATAAATACAAGATTAGATATAACAAAAGAATATATTTATATATTTTTATATCTTCTTATATATTCCACATATATTTGATTTTTTCTTTGTGGCTTTATTCCTTTCAGTAAGGGTGTTCTGTTATGATTCAAGGTTAAAATTCAACTTCAGCTTCATTCCAATAAATAAAAAAAATAGAGAAACAGAGGAAGATAATCAAAAACATTCCTAAAGAACCATGTTGGCACTTCTATGGTGATGAAAAAAGAGGAACATCACAAGATATGTTTCAAATGAAAATATTATTATGGATTGAACATACTGGTTAATATACAGTACAGCGAAAGAGGCCTCCTCCATGTACTGTACACTAACAGCACACTATATGGTTGGCAACAAAATCCCAATACACACCCTCTCTCTTTCTCTCTCTCTCTCTCTCTCTCTCTCTCTCTTTTTCTCACTGTCTCTTTGGAGGAAAAGCCACAGATACTCCTCAGAAGCACTGAACAGACAAAAATTCAGAAATTAAAAGTCACACAACAATAATACAAAACTGTCTGTAACAGTTACACCATTTGTTTAGCTTCACCTTCAGTGAGCAGCCAGGCACTGACCACATTCAGCCTTAGTCTTTCTTTGAGATTTAAGGCCTGCTTGTGAGTCTGGCCTTTCAAAACACAAGAGGCGAATGGTGCCTCAATTATTTTAAAGCTTTGGAGTGATGCATGCATTATTCCCTTTTCTGTAACACAATGTGACTCAAAAGCATTATGTCAGGCCTGTTTTCTCTTTGCTAAGGAGCTTGACCTTGATGCACTGATGACGTCCAGCTCTTTGACTTGAATATCAAAGGGCTAGGTCAAAACTAAGAGATTCTCATTCACAAACTGTGGTTTGATTTAGTGGGTTCCTGAGTCAACACAGTTTTTTTTCTTCCTGTACGGACTGTAAGAAATATGGAGTGTCTCGCTTGATAAGGCACTGACACAGATAAGCCACTCTGCCAACAGAATGGCGAGAATAGAAACTTCCTTCCAATAATAACGTAATCATAAATAATCACAGGCCTAAAAAAAAGTTTAAAAACTTTCAATATTTGGGTCCCCTGTATAGTAATACACAGGGAAATGTGATTGTTTTGGTTTAAATTTTAGTTCCTTTCCCTTTCAGGAGATAACAGTCACATCACAAACTATACAAAATCATAACTTAAGTTATGATTAATTGAAATAGCGTATATAGACCAAAATTATGTCCATGGGCAAATAAATCTTCAGCTCCTGTCTGATGAGCTGAGTGAAGCTGTAGAGTGATTTCAAAATGTTAATTAGAATAACTTTGAAATCAAAGTGCTTGAAGCTACTGTTGACATCAAAGGCCTTGGGTAGTAAATGCACGAGGAGAAGAGAGGCTGCTGAGAGAAGTTGGAGCCTGTTGCACTCCGTCTCTGTCCGACCACTGGTGGCACACAGGAACTCCAAACACCAGATGTGAGGATGGATGAGGGAAATCTTGGGGGGGGGGGGGGGGGGTTGTTGTTGTTGTTGTTGTTGTTTTGTTTGTTTTTTTAAATCAGATCGCCAACCAATGCTTGAGCTGGAAAACAAGGGAAAGTTTTGTTTTATGACAGAATGTTGTTTTTCACTAAACTATTTTCCTACTTGTTAAGCAGTGTAATTTACTAAAGTTTAGCATTCTGTCTTTCTGCCTCTTCTTCAAATGTTAGTTTATTTAGAAGTATTAGCAATGGTCAGTGCACAAGGAAATTCACAAATAGTCAAATGTGTTCAATGTGTTTGTCACTGCAGGACACAGGAACTTGGTTTGGGTCTTGAGGAGTACTGTCATGTCACCTAATGTTACTCCCATGTAGGGTAAAAATGCACAGAAAAAATATATTTATTCCGACCAGAGAAATATTACCACCAACATGGTTATTGGTGCTAATATTTTCCTATTGAACGGATGAGGTTCAATAGGAGGTTTATACCAATCCTCTCAACCCGATTGAAAATTCCTTCTAATTTGGATGGATCGGGCCTGTCTCTTCCAATTGAGGTGGTTACAGAAGATATTTTTATTCTGATTGGGCTATTATTCCAATTATTAATGGAATATTAGGCTCCATGTAAACATAGCCATTGTTTGAGAAACACAAAAATTTTCCCTTACTGTGAACTGCCGAACATTTCCTTCAGCCACCAAATGATGTTCATGTTCTGGAGTGATGCAATAGGCTATCCTCTGCAAAACAAGTAATTACAACACATCATTCTCAACACTTTGGATGCAGCAAGTGTATTATCTTCAAAGCATACAGTAGATAAAACACTTTTTATGTTGATATATTTTTACAGACAGAGTCATCAAAGAGCCCAGGTATTGCTTCAGATGTAACAGGAAATGCATCAAATCTGATCTGAAATAAGACCAAAAGTCATTAGCATTATCTCTGATAAATGATGTTAAAGCTCTTTTGGGACCTGTGAGGAGCCCTTATCAAGAACTTCAGATATGTTTATTGTGGTTATCATGAGAAGGATGCAACCAAAACCTGATAGGAGGTGACAAGAGTTTTCAGATGGAACCAAGAGTGTACTGAGAACCTGAGAAGAATCTTCAGTCCTGAGTACCAACAGGAAATGCCAATGAGATGTGGGAATTGTTACAGTAGAGTGAAGCTGACAGTGGTTGACTGCTGAGGGATGAAAATAGCTCTCTGGTGCTTTGATGATTACAATCATAAACTCTCAATGCTTTGAAGTGATTATAACATTTGAGAGCGTTCTCACAGTGCTAGTGTCACCAAGTTGAGAGAGGAAAGTTGTCCTAAATGAGATTGTTATTTTCAAATTTTGTTTGAAAGAAGAACATACTGTGTGTCCCGCAGCCACAATCATAGTAATAACAATGTTTACTTTGGCTACTGTTTAGCAATGCGCACTTGCACTGGGATGAGATCCTATTTTCTTTATAACATACAGTACCAGTCAAAAGTTGAGACACACTTTCTCATTAACTGGCACTGTATGTGTTGGTACAAACTGTGAAGGTCAAGTTTTACTAAGTCTTTGTAACAGTTGTAATTGTTGCTAATATTTCCTCCTCTTCAGTGATCACACTAGTGTAAATTTAAGTCTATGTATGTTGATTCAAATATCTCCTAAATAGCTTTTTATGAAACAGCATGCAATTTCTTTTTCACTCTGTGACAACAATATTTTGATACTGACCTCTTTGAATGTTCCTGGTAAGCTGAAGAATTTATAAATAGCATAGAAGGGGACAAACATCATGGAGGACATGGCCACACCCCAGCCAACTACGTTGGACCAGTTAGGGAAGACATATTCATCATACTTCAGACCTGATGATGTTACAGTACTGGCTATTACCACAAACTGTGAAAGAGAAAACAAACAGGAACATTATGAGTTACATATACTTGTAAAGGTGCTATTTGTGATGTCTGAGGTCTCTGAATCGAAAGGCAGAGGCAGAAAAGGTGAAAGTGAGAGAAGTCCAGGTAAACAACTGAAACTTCTTTATCAGAACAGATGTCCCTAATTACAGTCCCTCTCTAATATTTTTTTATTCATGAAACTGAATTTAGTTGGTCTGTGTTTGTCTGTGTCCACTATAACAAACTTTTCTTCCTCTCTGTAACCTGATTCACCTGTTCTAGACTAAATGACTGAGCTACATGCAGTCTGTCTCTCTGAAACATTGTTTGCAGTTATATATCATGGAGAGGTCAATCAAAGGCCATAGCACTCTACTTTGACCATGTAAAATGCCAGCTTTAATAAGTGTTTCATGCAGGCATAGTGACATTAAGCTGTTTTCTTTGTAGATATTTTACTAATAAAGAACCTAAATGTGTTTGATTGTGTAATATATATATTAAGGACTGCTTTAGATCACTGAGCTGCTGTTGGTTATGTAGGTTGTATAATTTGCATGTTTGGCCCTGCCAACGAGAATGTGGATCTCAGAAAATCACAATGTCAGTGGGTAATTTTGTTCAAACCTCTTTGGTCTAGCTGGGTGTGAGAAGCAGCAGGCGTCTAGGGACGACAAGGCTGGGCTTTACACTGGTAGCCTTTATTTTTTTACCAGACAATCACAATGTCTAGCACAAAGCATTGCCTCATCTACTCATGGACTTCGAGAGCATAGGCACACTAGATATTTTCATTAAGTGCATTGCACATCCATGGATTCTATGAGAAAAAGGTTTGATGAAGTGGAATATAATTAGTAGGGTGCAGTGTTGAATCATTATTTTCTCCATCACATAACTCATTTCCTATGTTACTAGCATACTAGTGCACAATGAAAAAATGCTCTCCTAACAGAGAGGACACACTGTTGTACTTGATAGCATGTGCACTCTTTTGGAGTACAAATGCTTGTCATCAGGGCACTACCTTATGTACCAAAATATCTATAAACAATGATAAAATGTATTTTTGAATTTGTCCCTTTTTCTCACAATGTAGAATGACCAATTCTCCTCTACTGCAGCCCCTTCTAACTTCCACTGTTGTCCAGAGGAGGGTGTAGACAGCCATTTCTATCAGAGGAAGCACATGGCTTTCTACACCCTCCCCCGGACAACACTGGACACAGCCATGTGCATCCTCTATTGCACGTGGAGTCACCAGCTACTTACTTCACCTGCGAGGAAGGAACTCCAGGAAGGTGTACTGAGGTTCAAACTATGCTGCTTGGATACCCCTCTGGGTTCAAGCCAGAATTACCCCTGCTGGTAATTGAAGGTGGGCCTCTGTGGTGGCCGATGAGTGCTTTTTCCCAAATCAGGACATTACATTAGTGTACTTAAGCTGTGGGTGATTGGGATGCAATTAAAATTTTGATTTTTATGTTAAATCTTACATCTATTGCATGGTGAAATGAATTTGAAAGCATTTGTGAATGATACTGGAAGACATCAACCATTAATTGTCGATTCCTAATATAATAAAAATATATACACAGATTTGTCTTCAGTTTTTGAAAAGACATACTACCTATCCATGAAAGCCAGTCCTATATGTAACTTCTCACCAGAAGAAAAGTTGGGCTGACAAATTTCCAGCACAGTCTCCAATAGAGGCCTGGCTTAAAGCCCATCATTCGCTCAACGTCTTCACTGAAGCGGTCCACACCTGAAGGGAGATATGCAGCAAAGGTTAAGTAGAGAGTAAAGTCGTTCAACGTTCAAACATTGTAGGCTACAGTAAGTTCCTTGTGCCAAGTATGCAGTCTCACTGGACAGTAGGGGTAGTCCAGTGGTAGGATGGCTTACACCCTCATACTGTACTCTAATGGGTTTGTTTTTGCTCCAGCCTGACCTGGGCTGACCTTGAGATGACATGACATATCATGCATCTTTGCTTCATTATCTCATCAAGACTGCCATGTTGCTGAACATACTAATTGTGTTGTTTTTTTGTTTTGGCACCAGTTGCACAATTTTCCTGCTGTGAGATCCCTCTCCCTCTAGTGTTGTTTTCCATAATAATTTTTTTCCCTGGGATTTTTCCTTGCCTTTTCTTCTAAGGGTCTACAGATGGTGACAAGATGACAAGATAGATTAGGCCCAATTGGTAAGGCAGGACTGCTATGTCTTTTAGCATATGATCTTACTTCATGACTTTTTCTTTCCTTGTGTCTTTTTTACTGTTTTCTTTTTATTTTGTTTTTTTGCATCATTCTGTCCTGTGATTGATCTTGTTCACCCTTGTTCTGCACAAGTGCAGATAAGTTATCCGGTCATGAAATAGATCACACCTTCTTTGTTCCAGAATTTACAAATGTAAAGCTTAGTTACCTTATTGTATCACTGATGTTGGAGTTCATGGATTTTCATGTTTTTTGCCTCACTGAACCCAAGAAAAGGTTTACGTTAACTTTTTTTTTGTAGTTCAATGATGATTCCTCCATCATCTGTAGATACTGATTCCAGTCTTTTTTTTCTTTCTCTACTTTGAGATTTGAGCAAGCAGTAGAGAGGGGTGTGTGGATAGGATGTTTAAGTTTTATCTTGCCATTAAGAATGAGAATAAGCCAAAGCACATTTTAGGAAAAGAATTTAAAGCCAAATTTAATGTAGAATGCCTTACCATAAAACCATGACACTCCAATGGCCTCAATCAACACACCAAATAGTATAGAGGTCCCTGCTGCATACTTATCCAACATGGTCAGCACATAGATCCCACCCTGCAAAGAAGAAAACCAGAGAATGTGTGTTTACCATTAAAAATAAGTGGACCCTTGTGTGCATTTAAAAAGCAATGGTCTCTTAGACTTAACATAATGTAAATGTAACATGCTTGTTTTGCACTTTGAAGAGTTGATGTCTGAGGATAGACAAGCATCACATGGGCGAAGAGGGGATTCAGTGTGCATTTTGGCTTTTGTACAGTATGTCTTTGATTTGTATCTTGAGTGGCACAATCTGAATCTTGTGCCAGGGAACAAACATGGGAAAGGCATTATTCATTCACGTCCTCAATCATGTCATTGATTTGATTAAGGGAAGAAACTATGTCAATCACTAACAAAATACCTTTCTGTGTCCAAAATCTGTTATTGTGTAATCATTAAGCATTTCTCCTTGGCATTGAGACCATGTGAATGAATGGAGACTACAGAGAAAATTAATCCTTTGCCTCCTGGATGCAGTTGTAATCAAAACCTAATTGGTTATCAGTGCATGATGGCTAGCTCTTCTGATCAATTCTTTGAAAGAGTTCTGAAACATATTTGAGTGATTTGTCTACGCTGACATAATATCATTAAGTCTACACTATGGTACATTCCTACTTTAAGTTTACCACCAAATAAACATTACATGACGGAAAAGAACTCGATACTTCTATATACAGTAATTACCTACCTCGAGTGGAACAAAAAATGAAATATTAGATAAGAAAACATGTTGAAAGTGGGACTTTTTGGCACTATGAAACCTGATACTGACATTGGTAATGCAGAACAGAGCAACCAGGAAGGTTCCAAAGGCTGTGGCGAAGGTGAAGAGCTTCCTGTTTCTCTTGAGGATCTTGAAATCATCTGTCAGACCTGTGATGACTGCCTCCATGCCACCCATCTGGTGGACAAAAACAGGGAGAGAAATCAGACTCAGAAATCTTTACACACAGAAGGTGTTCTCTAATGGACGCAATTCCTTTTCCCAGACTTCGAATTGAGGATTCTAGTCAGTTTTGCGTGCTGCTGGTGCAGTTGGGTCAGATCTTTTTAAAGCTTCAACATGATAAAAATGAGAGACAGGCAATAGTATTTGTCTTTTATACAAAAGTTTTATAATCCTACAAAACCCAATAAGGTTTAAAAAGATAAATAAAAAGAAGAAATAAGAGTTAGTAAAATGTGTGACAATCTGTAGTTTCCCTACTTTTTAAGGCTTTATCCCAACTTTTGAATCATTGAACAAATATTCTTATATATCATAACTGGGTCAATTTGTGATAACAACATGTCTGTCTATACAGATCAGATACAGAGCTGAGTAGAATACAATTATATCATCCATCCAGGGCCTTTAGTCTTACCTTAATATAACAACAGATATAAAAACAGAACATGACACACTAAAATACACAAAGCTAGTACATTAAAGTATACATTACTGAAATGGTCTTAATCTGATCTGCATGCTCATAGGAGGTGGTTTAACTGTTTTTTATAAATGACCAAACTGAAAAATTACTTTAATCTCATTGCTTATCCACAGCATCAGCCATGAATTATAATACTGATTCACAGGATTTACAGTCCATGGAGGTAATCTGTATTATTTGTCCTCTTCATTGAACAGCCTTCTTGCTACAACTAGTGTAATTGTACTTATTTTTTACTTAACATCCTATTTAACATTACTCAGAACGGGGAAAAAGATCAAAAAATCAAACAAATAAATTGGGAATACATAGCACACCACATGTACTTTGTCAGCTTGATTTACAAAACACTCTGTCTTATCACAGTATTTCTTTGTCATAGCAGACTAATTGCTCACGTGATGAATCATGGTGAGCTCACATCCCTCAAAGCTAATGGGTGCTTTGGGTAAACAAATGTACAAATTCTCAGAGAGAAACTTCCACAAAGAGTACGATGTGAACATTATTTTCAAGTCATGTTTAATGGGTAACCCAGCTAAGAAAATCTTCCAATGTGATACATGGATGTCATTACTATCAACGAGGTGTTTCAACATAACCTGTGTCTGCTCTGTTCTGTACATGTAAAGGTAACACTGTTTTTCTGCACCACTGTATGGTGCTATGCTAACATTTGCATACCATTTTACAAGGACTGTATGTATGCATGTCACTAATATGAAATACAATTCATAACTAATATTCACCACTGAACTTACATCTTATTCATGTATGTGTGCTTTTGTAGTGTTGATGACTGTATTCTGTTGGTGAAGTGGTCGTTTGGACTCACCGAGCTGTCAATACCCAGAGTCAGCAACATGATGAAGAACACAATAGCCCAAAATGTTGAGCCTGGGAGTGTAGAAATTGCCTCAGGATAGATGATAAACACCAATCCTGCTCCTGTATACAGTATATGCACACAGGAACATTCATAAATATACTGTAAAACAGTATTTATTTATAGGATAGCAAAATGTAAGTTTGTGTGTACAACCAAATATTGTTTTACTACAATAATTCAAATGTATTCTTAGGATTCATAGCAAGTGAGAGAAAAGACAGAAACTTTGCTCATTTAATAAACAGTACAGTACAGTTATATACACTATTGAGCCATTCAGTATTATTTTGTTAATGGTGGTTTTTGGTATAGTGTCTTGTATATGTGTGTGTGTCACTTGCCTTCTGTTGCCACGTCTTCTATTTTCACCCCATGTTTGTAAGCCATATATCCAAGCACAGAGAAGATGGCAAACCCTGAGAAGAAACTGGTAACGCAGTTCACAGTGCTGGTCAACAGAGCATCCCTAGAGAAAGAGAAAGCACAAGAAAAACAAGAAATTAAAAGAAAGCACAGTGGTAGTAACATTGTTGAGCCACTGCCAAGATCAATTCTGCTTTTTATAGTGATCTAAGTAAAGTTAAAATGGGACTTGATATTTTTTCACTTTTCCGTGGGTTGATCTTCAGCCAACACTGTGTTTTCATGTTTTAGAGGGGATATTCAGGTTATTGAGAAGCTTTTGTTCCTTGTTCTTGTTTGGTGGTTTGATCGGTAATGGGTGTGCTGGTCTGTTGCCACTAACCTGTGGTTGTCTGACAAAATTAACAAGGATGACCTCAGCCACCTCCCTCCTGGGCTGAGGGAGCAGGAACCTCTCAATTAAGCATTTTTCCCCTTGACTCTCCCTCTGATTGTTCTTTCTTTTTCTTTGTGTATTGTGTGCAGGCAGCTGTGATTGAACCTTTTACGTTTTTATTCAGTCAGGTCAGACACAGATGCTGTTACACATCACAAGAACCTATGACAAATTTAAACAGTATTATATTATTGGAGACATACCGTATGTATAGTATATTAACTATAACTATACTGTTTTAAGACTAAAATATCAGGCAAATTCTCATTAAGGAAAAGTGATAAAGAAAGAAGGAAGTTTTTTTTTTCCATTTTACAACTGGAAGCTTCCAAGCTGAAGTACAGTACCAACAGTGTTATTTTAACCAAAAATTTCAATTAGCTTTGGATGCTATTTCAAGGTTTGATCATGATTTAATGAGTATCCTAAATTTTAGAATTTCCTTACTTATTACAATTTGGATTTTTTTTTGTATAACCCAGTTTAGTTCAAATTTAAGCTCAGTTTAGAAAAATCTTGTGATAATAATGGTGTATTTTGAAGGCAAGTATTTCACATAATCGAACAAAGAATGGCAGCAGTGCCGTATCCTCTCCTTGTACTCCTCTGATTGCTCTGACATTTTTAGCAAGAAGAAAACATTTACACCAAGTGGAGGAAAGAAAGTAGAGAAAAAAATAGCCAAATCATTTGTATTTATTTTGTTGACAACTTGATAGTTGTATTAACATATTAACTATTATATTATATTAACTATGTAATTAGTAACTGCATTAGTTTTAGTTTCTGTTAAGTATAGTAACCTTGTGTTTTGTTTGCCACTTAGCTACAGGGTTTTATGTTTTTCTTAGGTGTCAGAGGACACACTGCTACTCACATGTGCTACTTGCACTCCCATGAGCAGATTTCCTCCCTCTGTGTGAGTATTTAAACATAAGTCTGTGTTCAGTGTTTGTTTTTCTAACATGACTGTGTCTTCCGGACCATTACTTTTTCCCTTATCCAGATTTGTTCATTTGTCAGTGAGGGCATAATGCAAATCCCACCTGCCAGCAGTCCACTCACATCTCTAAATGGGACATGAAAGAAGAGGAAGGCAGGATGCCCTGTTTCAGGCTGAAGAAGGTGGAGGAAATGAGAGAGGACAGGAGAGGAGGGGTGCATAATGCATTTAACATGCCATATTACAGTAAGTACACCAGTTTAGCTTGGAAATCTCTGTGATGACACCTTGAATTACTCCTCAAAAACCATCTTTTATTTTATGTACCTTTAGCAAGATAAGTTATGTTTTCTGGCTGCAGTATATTTACAAGCATTATACTGCTGTTTTCCCCAACAGCATCTGCCTCAAACAGTTGCACTGCAACCTATTAATGTGGAAAAAGATTATCTAAGCTCACAACTTATGTCCGCTTTCCTCTGAGGAAGAGCAGAACTATGACAAACCAGTAAACATGCAGCCTTTGGCTATCATTTGGCAAGCCTTCCTGGCCTGTACTTTATCTGTCCTGTTAACACCTGGCCACTGGGGTAAGCTGGACAGATTAGCATCACCTCTGCTGCTTCGTGATCCGGTTACACAGTGGGAAAAGCAGACTACATGAAAACAGCAGGATGTTATGTTGCTGTGGGCCTGTTTTGGACTATCATCAATCACAAATGGGGCATAAGCTCTTACCTGTAGCAGTTGTTGTCAAATTTGTTGTAACTGGCAAATGCAATCAACACACCAAATCCTGCTCCTAGTGAGTAGAATATCTGGGTGGCTGCATCAATCCACACCTGAGGAAAGAGAAACAAGAAAACTTTTGAATACCAGGAAGAAGATGCTTCAAGGCTATAATATCAGATACTGATTTTAAATTAAACACAGATATTCATTATTTTGACCATTATTTCCTTTATTCCAATATTATGACCGAGCTATGTGACTTTCTTTGGAAAATATGTCTTTACTTGCTATTTTACCATCCATGAACACCTGCTTCTGGTTTAGTTAAGTTTATATGTAATTGCCAGTAATGTTCTGCAAGAAATGTGTACTCTGTCTCAACCCTTACACATATACATCATCTCAGCTAGTGGGAGATTGCATCTTAAGTATGTGACAGTAAAGGACATTCATTCATATACATACATTAAACATGGGAGGCAACAGTAAGGATCTACTGTTGCCTTTAACCCTCAGATTGTGATACTCCACCCAGTGACTTACAGTAACACAGAAAGAAGGCTCTCTAAGATGTAAAAGTTACTCATAGAGTCCCAGAGTCAAAATCGAATTACCACAAACTGAAGGCTGGTCCAATATTGAAACCTGGGATTTCACATTTCACATTTCATATTGCTTAAGAGCGTTAGCTCTTTTTCACACTACTATTTTTTAATAAAAGCCTTACACTGGTGACCCACAGCCAAAGTGAAGCACTATCATTGGAGGGCAAAAGGAATGTTATTGTCTGTACAAGTGCATAAGGTTCTCACACTTAAAGTTAATTTTATTATTTACAGACTTGTTATGGCTTTACTGTGCTCCAATAATAAACTAACTTATAGATGCCACATGCAAATGTTTTCTACTTTTGACTTGCAGAAACTTGTGGATTTTTTTTCTTACTGGCAAACCTTTCAAAATCTTTCCAACACCCACAGATGGGTTGTGGCTTACAAGCTTCATGTCTAACCTCTAGATTGTTGAGCCTCTTGAAGTCAATGTGGAGGTAGGCCCTGATGCCATCCATGGAACCTGGTAGAGTGATGCCTCGGATCAGCAACACACAAAGGACCACATAAGGCATAGTAGCTGTGATGTACACCACCTGAATACACACACAGGACAAACAAGCGGAAGGGGGATAAAATCCATCATGCTGCCCACTTTTCACTGAACCATTCTATCAATAAACGCTGAATGTGGTCAACAGTTGTATATTAAGAAAAAGAGAAACAAATCCTACTCCGCTTGTCTTACTCTCCTACCTTTGATGTGCAATACAGCATGTAAAAATACATTATGTATGGAATGTAGTCCATTATGAAGTGTTTATGATATCATCACATTTTTCTCAAAAGTTGAAATCATAGTGTTTACAGGAGTCTACACTTGAATGCAAAAAACTACAGTATATTGTACATATAATTTTGGATGTAAACAGCTAAATGGGAGAAAATTTACAATCTTCTTAATATTTTATCACTGTCCCTTGACTCTATCTAAAAAATCTTTTTCCCAGCACTATAATTGACAGAATGTAGTGATCTGTTTGCAAGATGTATGCAAAATGTATCTATGGCTCCCCAGAGACCCTTGAGTTCAAATTCTTCATCTATAGGAGAAAAAAATTGTCACTTTTTCATGGTCCAGGCATATACCTTTCCTGAAGACTTGACACCTTTCCACAGGCTGAAATAGAGGATGAAGACCACCACGACCAGACACAAGGTCAGCTCCCAGCGAGGCAGGCCCAGGTCCTGGATACCCTGACTCTCATGGAGATGCAACACACCCCGTCTGCAAAATGACACACAGGCAAACAATAAATACTGAATTGTCATTTTCAGTTGACATTAGTATTTCAAGCAACTATGTAGCGTAGCAGACCAAAAGAAGATATAATATTGAATCATGTTCTATTCTGTCTTAAGATACAAAATATTTAATAATAAAAAAAAATTGACCATAAAAAAGACATTCTTCTGGGAAAAATTTGAGGTAATAATTGTTTTGTGCATCATGATTAACTGCTCTATGTTAATCACTGATAATAAACATAAGCATCACAGAGATACACTGAAGTATTTCTAAGCACAACTTTAAATACAACTTAGAATACATATTGTGCTATAACTTTTCTGTGGTATGGTATCTTCTTTTTCTTGGCAATATCTTAACTGTTAGGGGTGTTTTTGTCAAACCAGCCCACCCAGGTTCTACTGCAGCAGTGGGAGTCTAAACAAAACAGTCCACACTGTGGGTGTCTGCGGTAAAGATGAGAGATAAATTGGGGCTGAGGCTCTCTTTGGACAGGCATTACGGCACTCCACCCTCAGCCAGCATTTCCAACCTGCTACTATTGCATCACTTCAGTTCATCCTTGGCCAAGTATTCATTTGTATGGCTTAAAAGAAATGAATTCCAGTTTTATTCAACACTAACTTAGATTACATCTTGAACCTAAAATAAAGGCTTCCATCTTTGTGAAAGCCAAGCGAAGCTGGATCATACAGACATCTGTTGCTTGGCTTTTTAAGTGAATAAACCACCTTTTTTTTCTTACTCTCTTCCGACAACATACAAAATGCTTTGAAAATGTCAATAATGATCTATGGTATTGTTTGGCTGTTATCAACCACTCTTCTGGAGCCAAACACTTACACTGCTTACGTTAAAAAGTTCAAGTGTTTTATTATGACATAATTAAACAAGGGGAGATAAATGGTGTCTCTTCCTTCCCTTTCTAAATATTGTTCCCAGCTGTAAGTAGTACAGTACAGAAGTACTGGAAGGAAGCGACAACTTTAGTTAACAAATAGTAGATTAAGAGCAAAGTTCAATTGTTGGGGCCACTATGTTCAGAGGCTTCTGTCAGTATGCTGTCCTGTCATAATGCCCAGTCAAATGTACCAGCAATTATCTGTCAGACTTCAACTGAATTAATATTTCTTCTCAAAACATTCTTTAGCTCATTAGCAGTGGCCTGCTTTAGAAAGTGTACTTTATACAGGTGAGGGTGTTTAAAGAAATAGCTCAACATTTTAGTAAATATATGTATTTGCTTTCTCTCTGAGAGTGAGATGAGAATTTTGCTTTTAGTTTCATGTTTGTGTGATAAGTATGGAGCTGGAGTCTAGACGTGATTATCATGGCTTATCATTGAGAGTGGAGGCAGAGGAAAAACAGGCAGGGCCCTGTCCTAAGTGAAAAAACTACACCTATAAGAGTAAGCTGACTGATTAACATGTTGTATCTCATTTGTTTAACCTAGATATAATCAAAAATATACAAATGCACTGTGTATTCGAGGTTTTATGGGGAATTATGTGCAGGAACTTTTTCTTTGTGAACAACAACCTGGCATAGTAACTGTGCATATCTTCTTGAGGTCATCACAACAATGTTGTCAATAGTACATCTGTGTTCATGTAAAGGTTAAACAAGCACGATACCTTGAGTAAATACAACAGCCTTAGATTTAAGCTTCAATGCTAAGCTAGGCTAAACATTTCATGACTCCAGCTCTGTACATACAGCACAGACATGTAATTGATATTTATCCTGGAGACAAAACTAAATACCTAAATTTGGAACTTTAAGTTCCTTTTGCACATCCAAAGAACCATTACGATGATGCAAATTACACCAATAAAAATCCACAGCTTTACTTGAGACTTGAGACTGTCTCACCCACTGTGAAGACAGTCTTGGGAGGTTGTGGCAGTTAATCACACCTGCATCGGCCAAACCACCACTTAGTCCTCATCCTTAAATTCTTTTATCTCATAATAGTAAAAAAAAACATTGTCTGAAAACATTTCCAATGAAGTGTAAATCTCACCTCTGTGTGGTTTGTCTGAGTCTGTTTTAGACTGCAGTGTCTCCTTTGCAGTGTTTGAAAACAAACTTCAATAAGTGACACAAAGGTCAAATTTATACTTTATCATAAGCAACACTATTTTGCTGTTTAACAATAGAAAAGACTTCAAGGATGAAGAATAGCTGGTTGGTTTGGCATCTCCATTGAAGAGCAGTGCACAGCTACTTCCCCAAGTTTTTTATGAGAACCATCTGAAACTGTTCCCCATGCACTGGTGAGACAGTCTCAAACAAGCTACACAACCCAAGGAACTTATCACCACCTGAGCAGTGCTAACATTTTGTTTTGGGATACACATTCCTAAAGTAACAAGAGTACAGTGGAAACAAAAACAGAATCCATGACAACGGATTCATATTAAATTACAGGTTGTTAAATTCTTATAATGAAAGAATGTGTGATAATCTATTGAAGATGATACATCTTTGAAACCGTTACAAATACTTTATTCATATTGGCTGCAACCACAACCAATAACTGCCAGTCATGACAAATGCAGCAGCTCCTGGGTCCATTTAAAATTGGTATAACAGGTTAAAAGCTTTTTCCCTGTTATTACTGTTCACATATTGAGGCTGAGCTGTTCCAACTCATAAAAATGCTTTGTGAGACAGCACTGTAAAACATTGTACTCATAAAGCCTCAGTAGATAGAAAGATCTGTCTGTCCAGATTAGGACTCATGATGGGCAGACAAGAATCCAACAACAAAGGCAGACTATGTGAGGTTTTAAATTGTTAGATTTCTCTCCAAAGTTCTAAGGCACAAGGATCAGGTTGTATTTCATTTGGATATCAATATCCTACAGTAAAACATTTAAAAGCACATTTGTTCCCTTCACATTTGTCCTAAGACTGTACTCAAGCAAGATTCAATTTAGTCGGCATGTGATGTTATGGGTTGATAAACAGTGAGACTGGGTTTGGATCTGATACTCAGGTTGCTTACACAACAGCCCAGCACAAATAAAACGTCTGGAAAACACGCAAACTCAAGTATGTTCAGACATACAATCCGAAGGGACCAAGCGATCTGTGAAACTCCTCTTTAACATTTACTTATCTTTGGCTGATAATAAATTCAAAGCTATAACGTCTTTGGGGAGGAAGATAACACATGAGGATATCAGTTTTTTTGGGGGGGAAGAGAAATTTTGAGTCTGTGCTTTGACCTGGATGTCTTGTGTCGGTGTTGTAATGCCCCAAGGCCTCCTTGTTCATCTGATAGAATTGATAGTGTACTGCCAGTAAATGTTCACTGTAACATCAATCCAAGTCCCTGTGGACCAGTTACTCTAAACACATTTACTCTTATCGTCACTCAGCAAGCTGGTTATGCTGCTATCCTAACACTCAGTGTTGCCATTAGTTGTTCTCTGTATACTTGAGGCTGGCAAACTATTGCATGCAGCCTGGTCTTAATGTTGATTAGAGAATGAGAAACAGGGCATTCCAAAAATAAATAACTAAAAAGGACTACAGACTTAAATATCAAAACACAGCTGAGGGATTCTACCTAATTTCAACCTGATTTATTTAATTAACTACAACTACAATTCTCTTCTTGTTATTTTAAAAGTAATTCTTTCAACAAATATGTTAAATTGTGTGTGAGATTGAAGTGAAAGCAATCTTTTCAAGTGTCTATGTAATTAGATCTTTTTCTTTAAATGAGGGCTATTTATCAAGTCTGGTTATCCTTGACATGAAATCAGATGCGGCTGCTTCAGGCTAGACCTGAATGGATGTGGAATGTGTTCTAATGAAACAAGTTGGTGTCACTGTCATTTAAAAAAAATTGTTCTACAGTACAGTTACACAAAAAAACTCTGTGCTTCAGCTCAACACTTTTGAGTAAGTTAAACTAAATACTCTGGAGGAAATAAAGTTTTTTCTCTTCCTGAAACATAACTTTTAGTAACAGGACGGTCTCTTTAAAGCATGATCTATTTCTCTTATGGGTATACATTTTATACTAGTTGATTGATTCCATCTGTCAGCAAGGAGACTTAAAGAGAAAGCTGTTTGTCGAAAGACACACCTTATTTCACACTGTGGAGCTCCGCAATGTATGTGAGTCTCCCCTGTGTGTAATATATGTGTAGTCTATCCTCTACACAGGTCTACACGGTGATGGAGGTCGCATGGCTCAGGTCCTATAATGTTTTTGGTATCCTCTTGATCACATTCCTCATATATATTATAAATTCATTATAATGTCATCCTGTCTGTCCATGCTATATCTCTGCAATTTGTCTCTCTTGTTCTATTCTGTACACGCAGCAGCTGTGGGAGTGGGATCCCTCCTCTGTTGCTCTTCCTGAGGTTTCTTCCAATTTTTACCCATTTTTTAAGGGATTTTTTTTTTAACTTTCGAATTGAAGGTATGTATGTGATGTTAGGCTATTCAAATAAAATTCACTTGACTTGACTAGACTTGGGAGAACAGTGTCCATTAACACAACACTCAAAAATCAAGCAGATTAAATACGCTTACACTGCAATTTGTGTACATTTGGGACTTTTATATTTTGAATTTCTGGCCTGTTTCTTTTCCCTCAACTTAAGAACTTTGCAAAAGTCAAGTCTCAAGTGCTACGTGATTTGTCTGATGTTATGCTGTGATTTGGGACTATAACATCTGGGAGGTTTCTTTGATCTCTTTAGGCTGCACAAGTTATCAAATTAATCACAGAAAATTACCCAGATCTCTGTTTCGGGTCAGTTTTCTTGGCAGAAGCCATGTTTTTGGCTGTCTTCACATAGCCCCTTTCACTGCACATCTTCCAAATCAGCCCTGTCACATGACTGAGAATTCACTTTCATACCATCTACTTCAAGTCAGATCATATGGAGTTTTACAGTATATTTAATTAAATACATGTGATTTTGAAGTCACACCAGCTTGTTCCTCTCAGCCACAACGATTTTTGACAGAATTTATTTTTATCACTACATGTAGCAGCAGGGTGTCCATAATGAGACTCATTAGCAACTTTATTTGTATAAGACAGCTTTTGGAGAGAAAAATGTGTGGTGAAATCAATAAAATTAATATAATTAAAGTGTTTGTTTGTACTGTACTGATATTTTGTCTGATGAATTACTGATAATTACAAGTTACTCACAAGGACAGCCTATGATGAGGTGTAACGATAAGTGTCTTATATGATGGGTTATGATACAAAATTTAAAAAAAAAAAAAGAAAGAGAGAAAAAGAAAACGACTTCTATTCTTGTAGTTGACTAGAGTTTGCTTTATCTTTTCTTATTTCTTTTTTTGTTCTTGGAAGAACTGTGTCCTCATATCAGGTGTAAATTGTTAAAGATGAGGGGAAAAACACTTTGTAATGTAATGTAATCATTACTTTTATAGTAAAATGACTTTGTGTAGTGTAAATCCACACAGTATTATCATCCAAGTCAGTTTTACGGAGCATTTTAGGATCTTTCAGCTCATTGTTTTGGTTTTACAGACCTCAGCTTTATGGTTCATTCTCACTGCTCTCATCAGCAGTGTTTTTAGAGATGCAGCTGTGATCAAAATACTGTTCGCTGCCTGCACAGCAAGAGTTGGAAGACAGTGGACAATGAGGAGCATTTAGCTGCTAAAGAAACAAATATTTCTCTCAGTACAAAACAGAGCTGAAAGGAAAGTGAAAATTGAACTAAACATTGTCATATGGCCACAAGTATGACTGATGTGTTGTTCCATGTCTGCTGGATGCAAATTTTTTGCTAACAAATTTGCCAAATTAACTTTATAAGGTGATTATATGTCAATGTTATGTTTAGCTTGTTACATTGCCTCCGAGTGGCCAAGGAATCAATTACTAGGTTTAACGGTCACCAAGTAATCTCTTATTTCTGTAATCCAATGTTTGAATTATTCTGTTTTTTATGGCACAATGCCTTCATCTGTCAGCAAATCAATGAATCTGCATGAACTTCAAATGAAATAAATATCCTACCCTTCATGATCACACACCATTTGGATGCGTGTATACATGAATAACCTAAGTTTTAGGTCATTTGTAAGCTAAAATATGAGCTCAATAGTTACAAACAAGTATATATAACATTAAGCACATTGGTTAGAAAGCCCAAACTCCACCAACAACAAAAAGCAGCTCAGGTGTAAAGTTAGACTGAAAGAGTTTTAAATAACACTATTTGTTTTACTGTTGAATTTTGCTACAAGCTTCGCTCCTGATAGGCATAGGCTCGTGAGGGTTTGTGGATATGGCGAAGTGTAAGAGGTGAAGCAAGAGAATTGTTGATTCAGTTGGCCTCACTCTCTCATGCTGTGCCTTGGCATTGCTCGTGTGCTCAAAACTAGCTGCAAGCAGGAGGATTTAAAGTCCCAAACAGAGCCTAACTCCATGCAAGATCTGTCTTGTAGTACGTTATTGTGGTCAGTCAGACGTGCAATAGTCCACCTGAAATACATAGTCTGCTTTCTGATTTTACAGACCAGATCATGTAATCTTTCAAAGATATTGCATCTCTTTTCTGAAGGACTGTAACTGGAGATTTCATGTGAATACTGGCCTCCTCATCTTCAGCCAAAACATTTATATATTAAATTTAAGGGCTTCTATTAGTTGGAATAAATCTGGAGCCCAAGCAGATTTGGGAGTGGAACTTTATCAAGCTTGATTATTGGCTAGGATGCATGCTCAATGTATTTTGTGCGTCATGCTTAGCATGTGCCCCTTGTATTGTCCAAGTCATTTCACAGACTTCCTCTGGGCTGCACAGTCAGTCTTCACAGAAGCTGGGGAAGAACTGGCTGTCTTTGAAGTATAAACAGATGAAGCTTTTTTCATGCAGTTCAAAGACTGCATTTGAACTTTTTATGTATACACATTTTAGAGTGCAAACATTTATGGTGGGGTAATTTTGGGTCTTCTACTCATGTTTCAATGACTAGTCACCCTCACATGAATAGTGGTTCCTTGAGGATCTACGTGCTACACTAATGTTATTCGGACAACACTCCCAAAACAATAAAAGCATTACGTGCATGTGAAGCAGTTGCTGGGCTCACTGTATACAGTATTCTGACTCAGCCAAACTTTATCAGTTATAACTGTCCAAATGAAACAAACATCTAGCAACAGACAATGAACAAAATGTCCAAACATAGACAGTCTTATGAAGACAGCAGCTACATTTACTTTGCAGGCTAAAGCTTTGATCTTTCTGTCATCACAAGAATACCTTGATCAAAATATTAAGGCAGTTGCATTTATCCTTAATGCAATGAGAAATCCTTGCATTATTATCTTGAATATTTCATTTTATATGATCTCAGCATAGATTCAGCATTCATATCTTCATATCAGCTTTGCCAAAAAGTTTCATTGGAGACGCTTTTAACTTTTAAAAATGTTTTCTTGATATTGATTTGGAAAAATCTATTTTCAGGGAGTTGGTTCGTTGCGATGCACTGAATATTGTGTTCCTCTTAAAACTTGAAAGCCTCAGTTTGTCTCTGTTACATGTTTTCCATAATCATGAAATAATATACACAGGAGACAGATTTGTTTGAATCACTCACTCATAGTACTCTGCTGCCGGGGTGATCTTGTACTTGGCGTAAGATGTTCCATTGCCGAGGATGGATCCGTTGATGGCTTTGGGGTCGGTGCAGTTCTGGCTGTTCCAGCTGTTTCCACATTTGAGCCAAGGCAACTCCCTGGTCATGGAGGAGAATAGGTAGTGGAGGGACCAGGCGATGATGACATTGTAGTAGAAGCCAACATACAGGGCTATGAGGATCACAGTGTAGCCCACACCTGAGGAACACAGGGTTATTAGTGAGGAAATGAGGACATCGTTGCATATTATACAATCACTGTGCCACTCACAATCAACTGTCTACTGTTAATATAGGCTTTATAATGTGCATTGCATCATAATACAACTGTGTAAGCGCCAGTGATATTTGTTTATTATGTTTTGATAACACTGAAAAAATTATATTATCTTTTCATGTCTTTTCATAACCCATCATGAGAATGTGTGCATTTTATCCATTACGCAAGAAATGGCAGCATACAGTACAGTATTCAATAAATCACAGATATGTGTGGAATGGCACAAGTGATATAAGGGATTAGAGAGTTGAAGCATCTATATCAACCAACTTTAATCAAAGCCTGCAGCCCTGAGAATATCTCCCACCCATCACTGCATGTTACACAATTTTGATAAAAAATGTACATTTTTCCTAAAGGTTTATGAGACAGTTCTCTTTTTTGCCTCGTGTCTGAGCACTTCGCAACATGTTTTCAGTCTCCTCCACCATGGTATCATCGCCATAAGGTACAGATATCACTCCCACAGGGGTGTAGTCGAGGGTACATACACATTCACACATGTTGTTACTGCTCAGTTACTATAATTTACTTACTTGCAAGTTTCACTTTAAAGTTTATTAAACATAATTCTATATCAGTTAACTTTTATATTGTGCTTAAAGCTCTTCTCTATAATAGA
Source organism: Euthynnus affinis (assembly GCA_029490765.1). Taxonomy (NCBI): domain Eukaryota; kingdom Metazoa; phylum Chordata; class Actinopteri; order Scombriformes; family Scombridae; genus Euthynnus; species Euthynnus affinis. Next base: position 20,039,375 of record CM055839.1, read on the forward strand.
GTCCATAATAGATCCTGTTTGATTTTTCTTTGTGTTTCTGATTAATTTTTATTGATTGACTTGCAATTAAATTGACCCTAACTGTGCTTCTCAGCATGCTGTGGGTACAAGACTGCTTTGGGCGTTTTTTGTTTTTTTCTGTTTTAGGCATCACTCATCTGAAACTTTTGCACATTTGCAAAAATATAGACAAGGGTATAAGGTTGCACGAACAAGCGGAGAGAGATTAAAGAAATGCAGAGAGGTGAAACAGAGAAAGAGACGATGTGACAGAGAGATTAGTTACAAATTGCCACTTATGAACCTATGAGGGCGAAAGGACAAGAACAGTGGAATGAAATGAAAGGGCAAGCCACCGAGGGGAGGTAAGAACAACCGCGGGTGAGCAGCCAATAGAGTTTAAGAGGTTAGAGAAAGGCAGAGGTAAAGAAATATTCAGGGGAACACATGTCAGTTTATGTGTATGGTGTGTGTGTTATAGTTCACCTTTAAAGACTGGGCATATTTTCCAAACTGTAGCTGCCCCTTCTCTGTTGTATTGGCCCAATGCAAGCTCCATGTAGAACAATGGCATCCCCGCGATGACCAAGAAAAGAATGTAGGGGATCAAAAAGGCACCTGGAAAGAGAGGAATAATGACACTTCAAATAATTACATTATGATGTTTATACTTGAAACAATATACTCTAAGTATAAATCCTTTTATTTGTAATATTACAAACATATAATTGTGAGAAGTTAATGGGTCAGAGCCACAGCACACAAACAATAGATAATACAAACATTTCTAGGATCAAGATCACCTATAATAGAAGGGGAGCTAGATAATAATATAAGTGCCAGACAAAACAAAATACCAAAAATGAAAAGGAAAAAAAGAGGGTGGGGGTTGGAGTCACATTCTAGGAAAAACAACACATGATAACAGACAGGCAGGAAGGCTCACAGCTATTTTCATGCTGTACCACAGTAGCACATTAACCAACAAGGAAGGAAATGAGCCCTCATAATTGAATTGTTCTTGACATTGTCCATCACAAATGACACATTATCTACAATAATGAATACATTTTGCTGAGGGCCAATATGATTGACAGGCCAGTGATGGAGTTGACCCTTTGGGGCACTCAGCACAACATGTTGATTTTCGCCACGTGAATGGACACACAGGCAAACAGAGGACAGGGCACACCTTCTAGTGAGCACTCTGTTGTCATGAGTGCCGAAGGTAAAACAACATTGTGTTTGAAACAATCCATTGTTGGTTCAGCTACACACACTATACTTTTTTTTCTTTCTCTCACTACAGTTCTGTGTCGGTGTTCAATAGTTTTGAAAACAATCAAACAATTACCTTCTTCAGTTCAGCTTTACTGAGTAAACCTGAGCTCAGTCACACTTGTCAAAATTTCAGTTAGTTCAGGCAAATAAACCTTATAGTATATTTAAAACCAGAAAAGTAGATATTCATGTAATTTCTAAATATATGTGAAAACCTTTCATGAATGATTTGATCATATGAACATTTATGGTTCAGATTTAGAGCTACAGTGGACTTACATGTACATATATATGAAATGAGACATTTTTTCATCATGTATGATCACAACACTTTCCCATCAATTATTATGGGATTTAGAATGTAATTAGTTCATTAAGACACAGTGTTTAAAACAACATTTGCCCTTTTTTGGGTGAGGGGGACTTTGGGAAGACTTATTTAGTCTCCACTGGAATGTGATGTCCTTACATGAAAACAGAGAAGCTATAAACCCATCACCCACTCAAGCTAAGCAGGAAAAAAACAAACCCTCCTCAATGCTGAAGCCAACAAAAGCAGTGAGTGGTGCTGATTCAGTCTTGGAGACAGCAGGGATACTTATCTGACAGGATTTAAAAATGTAATGCATCAAATAATCCTCTGTTAGACAGAGGCCAGGTCTTACGTGCATCTCCTTTCTAGATCCTGCAGTTCTAACCAACCTGTTGTTACTGATTGAACTTTTCACGCCACAGTGCATCATCAGTTTTGAGTAGCTTAAAAAAGTGTTCATTGTAACTATGAGCCCAAGTACTGGTATTTCTAGTTTTCATATTTTCAAAGAAAGTTTCCGTAACATTTTAACTGCATATTCTAATAAAATCATGAATCATGAACTTCCCATGAACCATCTGACAGTCAGGCATGATGCAATTAAGTTGTAAGTGTTTTACACAGTATCTGTTTCCATGTGCATGATGAAATGGGGTATTTCCTTAATCATGAAAGCTAAATGCACTTCTCCGTTAATACACTTGGGACTATTAAAAGGCTAATTAAAGGAGATTAAAGGAACTAAAACTAGAACAACATTGTAACTCTGAACTGACATTGCTGTTGTATTTAGTTGGTTACTAAATCCTATCCCTTTTTGAAAGTAAAATATGTTTGCGGCTGATCCTTAAATGAAAGGAGAAAGAGTATCACAGAAGTATAATTTTACTGTGAGGACTTCCTGACTTACGCAACCATGCCTTTTTTGTTTCTATGTCATAAGGAGATTAAGTTCCTGGACCTGGAGACGCGCCATGATAAATGTTGTGACTTCTGGTGTCAGTCTACATTTTAAAGCATCTCGTTCATTAATCGATCAGAGTTTACTTACCTCCTCCATTTTTGTAGCACAGGTAAGGAAATCTCCAAACATTGGCCAGGTCCACCGCGAAGCCAATGACCGACAGGAGAAAGTCTATTTTCTTGCCCCAAGTTTCTCGCTCGTCCTCTGTGGATCCGGGAGGAGCTGCGTGGTGGCTAGGGGTGGGAATGATGGAGGAACTGGTGTACTGGACGCCGTTCTGGTCCTTCACCAGTATCAGTTCTACCTCTTTTTTCTCCACATTGCACTGTTTCAGCGGGGCCACGGACGAGAGCTTGTGTTCTGGCAGAACCTGGATATTCATCTTCGCTGTGGTGCGTACGAAGCCCAAGCTGGCCCGGTGCTCTCACGACCCCCTGCGGGTGCTAGCTGCGGTGATGGTCTGAGTCGGTGCGTTTTGATAAGGATGGTAATCCCGCTGACAAAAACAGGACGAGCGAGTGTTCTCCAGCGAAAGTACAGCTGATACCTTGGTGTACATGGGCTATAGAGGAGAAAAGAGAAACAGAGAGTTTGGAGATGTTTGGTGCTTGTGCGTAAAGTTTCGATGAGTACAGTTACGCACAGCGAGAAATACAAACACAGGTGACATTATTCCTCCTATATGGCAGACAGACCTAATGTCTGTGTGCTACTAACACACGTACAGCATTAAGTTAAAACATTGTAACTGTGGGCTGATGCACAGCAATAGCAGGTGACAAGTGAAAGATACTTCAGAGCGAAATCCATACGTCACTGCGCGCAATGAGAGCACTATGCGCTTAACAATCTACTCAATCAAACAATTATCAAAAAACATCACTCATAAGGATAACGAGAGCATATAAATAAGTATTTGAATATGTCACCGTTACTAAAGCAATACAAAGCCCTGTAGTGGAAAGGCTTTGCTCCGTACTTGGTAAAGCTAGGGACACCTCTCCATGACCCGATGCTGCTGTTGTCCAGATGCGTCTGAGAGGAGACCGCCCATTCTGAAGGAACTATAAGACTCGCCTTCTCCAGCAGAGACGATATAAAATGCGAGCTTTTAAATTGGTTTCCTCTCTCTCTTCCACGTGATATTTTATAATTGAACGCTTTCTCTCCAGTTTGATGTTGACTTGGCATGATCGCTTTTTGTCTGAGCTCAAGTTCCCATAAACTTGTGCATCTGCTTCTGACTTCACAGCGCAACAAACAGCCGGGAACACAATGGTATTAAGATAAATTTGGTGGAAATCTGGACATGAACTTAACTTTTCAATAAATCAGATATTTTGTTCAGAATGCCTTGGAATAAACTTTATAAGCTATGAGGGTGTGTATTTATTTGGTAAAGAAGTTTTTGCATGTTAAGAGTGAAAAGACAGGAGATGTCTGAGTATCATATTGGTGCTTGAATTTAACATTTTACAAGAGGCTTAAAATCACTTTACCTTAAGGTTCATATTAGTACATGAATTTCACATACAACAAAACTTTTTTAATGTTTTGATTTGGACTTTATCTGTTTCTCCTCTGTACTAAACAGATTGAATTACAGTTTTCTAAGAAGCCGTAAAAGCATTGTGTTCCATGTGTAATTCAATTCCACAGCAGCTTTTGCCAGGGGCAATGATTTCTATTAGATATGGTTGATCAGTTCATCCCATTAAAGTCAATGAATGTCCTCTTTGCTCTCCAGTGCTTGTTTTATAAAACCCTAATAGGGCTGGTTTTGGGCGTTTTGTTTGTGAAGATTGAATAACTGCAGTGATGGTAAAGCAAAGGACCAGGTAACAAGGAAGCATAATGTGTTATTACTGTTGTTTTCTCCTGAATTAGTTCTGTTCTTATGCATTTTTTTTGTATTGTCAGGTAAATTTAAATATGCTAATTCTGATCACCTCACATGCCAAGAGTAACCAAATACCAAAGTTTTTGTGTTGTCATAACATCATGATAATGTATCACGGGGAGTGTAGGTCTATTTCTGAATATGTACTCGCGTGATGTTGTAAATTCAACTTTTGGGCTTTTGCATGTCTTAGGACACAAGTAATATACAGTAGCATATGGCATTTGATTGAACCTCTCCCTCAGAAACAACTTACAGGTGTGTAGGTGCATACTGTATATTCAGCATGGAAAACAACCAATGGGAATTGACCCTGTAACCTTGACCATCGTGCTTTAGTTGTTGAAATGCACAGGACTGCTCAAGGCAAAATGATATCATCCTTCACCTTTTACCTCAATCATCCTGGATCCCCTTTTCTTAGGCGTACACAGCGAACAATTCTTTAGATTTTTCCCCTGTTCTTCTCTCTCTCTCTTAAGGTTCGGGTACTCCCATGTTGACCTTAGTGATGAGAAGCTAATGAAACAAGACGCAGCCTCTCAGCAGTCACAGTATGACTCTCCGGATTTAACCCAAGCATCCGGTTTGGGTCATGTCAAACATTTGTATTTCTGTTTCTCTTTGTCATTTTGCCTCTGTACTCACTCTGCACTTACGTACGTAGATGTGCACAAACATGTTCAAATTCATTTTCATTACTTTGTGCACACACACCCTGTTATGACCTTTCACTGATCTGCTCTGTGTATTTAGTTGACCTCACAGTTTCAGTCCCAGTAGTGCCTGTTAACTCCGCTATTAGTGTCAACCTTACATCATAAAAAACTTAACTCCATTGTGCGGAGAAGAATGACTAAGCCATTTATTAGAAGTTTTATGACACAATATAACAGAGACGTGCCAGACTATGTAATGTGTAAGAGCCAGGATTTTAGGGTGACATTCTGACATCATTGACCTTTGTCTCACAAATTAAAAAAAAATGTGTATTTCTTTTTTGTCCTTCCATAGACTTAAAGTACCAGGTCATTACTGCATGGTAATCAGGTCATGGAATTAGCATTGAGTGGGGTTTGTTTTGTTCTGCACCCTATTAAAGCTCTCTGGTTTAAATCTCTCCATGCTTCATGAAAGGCAGAGTGTCTTTAAGCTTCTCTCTCTGGGCTTTAGTATCTGCAAAGATTTAAGCACCTCAGCAATGTTAATTCTTATTCCCTGCATGCTGTATTCCTTCAGTGAGAAAAAAAAGCCTGTGAGACAAATGTCCAGTCCTAGAGAATGACTTTTCACAGCAGCAATCAGCACATCTGGAAACTTACTGTATGGTCGGCACCAGACGGTGGAGGCCAAGAAAGTGAGCTATGTAGCAGCACCTCATCTTGTGCTTCAGCACACACCAACACAAATCTGTTAGAATCCTTTAAAATGAGACATAATAACCTGTTTTTCATCTATATATCAAAGAGTTTTATCTTTCTGAAGGTAACACCCCCCTCAGTCTCTAAGAGACTGGTGAATGAAGAACACAATAGTGGGTACACACAAGTTGAGTTTGAATGGTGGATAGTAATTAAGGGGCATAAAAAGGGAGGCTTGACAGAAGGAGGATTGGCATTATTGCTGTTCGTACCGTGAGAAAAAAAAAAGAAGAAGAAAAAGGCTGTGATTGATTGACAAGTCTCACAGCAGGATTCAGAATCAGACTCAAGATTAGATTCAGACTAAACTTACATCTTCCATAAGAGACAGAATTTTCTCTTTTTTTCCCCTCTTGTGTAAGTCATATTGATACATTGATGTCATCAACACTGTAACACATGATACATTTCCTCCATTGGTTCCTAGAAGTCAAAAGAAAAACATAGGTTACAATGACGAAACATGTTTTTTCTTGTCTCAGGTATGAGTTTGAATATATGTGGAAACTATAAACACTTTCACACCTCATTTGGTCTATCTTACTGACATGTAAAAGACACATTTTCCACAACCTCACCCTGACCCATCTGCGAATATTTCACAGGAAAAGTTGTAGCCTGTCATTTCAAAAAGCCATCTGGAAAAGAATCAAACACAGAGATGTGAAACACCCAAAACATTGAGCAAGAAAACAAACCTGGGCTGTGGATAGCGGTGCTGGACCGCTGATGTTTTATACGGTTCCGCCAAACTTTGCCCTCACCAAGACCTTCACTGTTCCTATAAACCATCACAGGGGAAATGAGGAACAATCCCTTCCTGAGAGAATAATAGGAGAGAGAAAATCAACAAGGTGTCATCTGGTGCGATACGGAAACGTAACAATGAGGTTTGGAGGAACTCCCCGAGGAGCTGAAGGAGACAGCTTGCCAGGCTCAAGCCTGCAGGAGTCAGGGGTTGTACGAGATATATGTGTGTGTATTGTATGGGCACATGTGAGACTGCATGACTCACGTTACAAAAAAATGTGTAAAAAATCCACACCATGCCTGTGTCTATAGAAGTAAACACCCTAAAGAGTTAAATGAACTCTTTGCACTGAGCTGCTGGAGCAAAGCCATATTTGTTCTGTGTGCAACAGAACAAAGCAGAAGGTCCATCTTTAGAAAGGCATGTCATGCTGCAAATTCAGACCTTTATTGTAAATCATACTAGAGATCCCAAAGTTTGACAAGATATCCAATGTGTCATGCTTTTTGAATGGAAATGGTTATAAAATATATATATTTCCTTTGGATGATTGATGCAGCCATAAAAAAACATGACATTGTGGGATTAAATATTTCATTCAGTGTTAGCGTCAGATGGCTTACATTATATACATTATTTATCAAAGGCACTGTTCTAGTCATGTGTGATGTATAGAAGTGAATTTAACATTTCCCCCCCTTATCCAGAATTTATTGTATTTTTGGTTAATGCAAAAGTTCTAGCCAGTAACTAATGTGCAATTCTCTATCTATATGCTACTGTTAATGCACACTGTGCTGTATATCCATGTTCTTCACAAAGGAAGGGTCACAGGGGTGTACATACACACCCAGGTATCCTGGTGTTACAAGCAGGAAGATCTATTCAACAACAACATAAAGCAAAAATAAAACATATTTTTCCTCTTATCTAACATTCCAAAAATATCCTAATAAAAGAAATGTTTGTTCATATGCGATTGCCGTGAGCATTACTTTGAGTTACAATGAAGTAAGAAAGTTGGTAGAATTCATATTTGATCTCTAAAAGTAAAACCCATCAACACTATGCACTAGTTTAATACACTCAAAGTTTGTGAAAAATATGGCTGACTGGATCTAAACTTGTGGTGCAGAACTCTGTCAAGACTTGTCCTCATTTTGCCTGAGAAAGTGGGGCTACCTGTTTAAATTGAGGCACACAGTAGTGTCACATCAATTTAACAATGAGGCCTGTTGGTTCTGACCTTTCCTTCCAGCTTGGCACAGTGAGTCCCCCATCCGTATGAGGCCTGTGTCCAGCTTGGGTCCACAAACAGAGGCTGCTCACTCACTCAGGTCCTGAGGAGACCAAATCAGATTACCAACACATATCTCCCACAATCTACTGCGACAGGATCACCCCCCAGGCAATGGTGAAATGGATACAGCAATATACAACAGCCATGCAGAAGAAAGAGGGAGAATGGAGTGTGGGGCCAAAGAGGAGAGCAGGAGCTGTGGGTAGGGAAGGAGTCACACTGTTGTAAGCGCGGCAACAATGTGACTTAATTGATTCCATGCCATCTCATCAATTTTGATTAAAATGAAATGAGCCTCTGTACGTTTGAAAAGGTTAAAACAAATTGAAGGTGGAAATCACAGCTGGTAATCACAATTTGTCTAACAGCGGGCTTTTAATGAAGCGACCCGCTCTCCATCATTCATTTCAGCCTCCTCTGTGCATTTGGAGCAAGACTGCATTTTATGTGTGTGTGTACGTGTGCAAGCACATTCACATGCTGTATTTACCACTGCATACAGTATATTAGGTTAGTATTAGCATCATGGCCTCCTTACAGATGTAACATCTTCCTGGCAGGGTTGAGCAGCAATAAGCAGATCATGGTCCCTGTACTTAAACAATATATTTTGACCAATAAGCATATGGAAAACTCACCTTTACAAAAGGAATATCTGATGAAATGTTTATTGGATGTACATGTACAGATTTACACAAATTCCCTATTATATTATCAGAAATTGTATTGACAGAATAGATGGAGGACCTACTCAATCTGACAATAAGAACAAACATTCACATGCTAAAGAATAATTTACAATCTATGAAAATTGTCCCATGTACCTATTTACATTGTGTTTATGCAATGATAAAATGTTCCGTGAACACACAAGCACTGTATCAGTTCATTATTTCCACCTCACGGTTAAAGCAGGTTGGGTCTCAGAAAGGCCAGATAAAGGAATAAAACACACACAATACTTATTGCAATGCTGACAAATTGAACAATCATACCACATCATTCATCATGACACAATTATTTTCTTTAAGATACTGCTAAAGCTGTCCGTGCTTTCAACATAAAAAATCATAGATTTCTTTAAGAGTTTATGTTTAAGATTTTGCTGGTATGAGACTATAACGATAACAGAAATCATTCATAAAATATCTTACTGTAGGTTTTATCATGAGTTCAATCATGATTATATATAACATTTGCAGCAACTTCAAATATTTGCTTTGCATCAGTGATGCTTTAGTTCAAAGCAGCTTCATGTTTGGAGACAAGTTTAACTAGAAAAAACGTCACTGTATACAGAATGGCTGCTAATGTGGGTGTTGCCATTAAAACATCATTACTCTCCACGGTGACATTTTATACACAGTATACATACATACACATTCTCCAACTCCAACCCTTAACAATGCAAGCCAGACCTTAAACCTGATTACCCTAAACTTCCACAATTAAACTTTGTTACTGTTTCACCATAACCACAATTTAACAAAGGACAGGCCAAGATGTCTAAATCGTGAACTGGTACTCACAAGCATAAATAAAAACCTACAAACCAAAAAACAACCTCACACACAAATTACAATAGAACTGTAACAGGTAACTACTGGCACCTGGTGGTGGCTCAGAGAATGAGAGGTACAGCAGCAGCCCTTCATTGCATTTATACCTCATTATACACAAAGTCTACAGGAGTCATAACAAGTTTCCTCAGTGGTTAATATAAAAATACAAGTTAGGCATTAGTTAAAATTGTATTCTTGTTTTATTTTAAAAAGCAAACTTTGCAGTGTTAACAAAAAAAAGAAAGAAAAAAAAAATCACATAATTGTAATGCGCCCTGCTAAATAAATAACAGTGCTGCTAGTTAATCTGAAAGCATACCCCGCTGGAATATGCTGTTGTGAAGAACCACTGTTGCCTTTTTGCTCACAAATTGCCCTATTTTCAGTGGTTGATTTGCTTTAGTAAACTTAAAGCTGTGTAGATGCTCTGCTGTCTCAGCAACAAAAATCTTCAGTAGAAATGCAAATAGATACACATGCAAAGCAAACCTCTGGCTAATTATACAGCCGTCTTACAAGGTCTGTGTCCCTGAGCGCTGGAAAAAAGTGTAATGCACAGCATGTATGCTCTTCGTAGACATAGCTTTAATACAGAACATCGGTGGATTGCCAGATTGGATAGATCTTAATAAAGCTTACTTTACACTAATTATGCGGCAACACAGAAGCACAAGGACTCTTTGCTTATATTTTAAAAGGTGTTGGTTTGGCAAGTTTTCCACTAACTTACAGAAAACCACAAAGACAAAAATAGGATGTAGCCATAGCAATGTTCATCTAAGTCTGAGCAAGGGTAAGCTCAGGCTACAGAAAAAATGTATCTGGGTTAAAAACATGGTGAGGCTCTGGGGAAAAAAACAAATATCTCATAAAACACTGTCACTGACAAGAGGACTCTAAAAGGTCTTGTAGGGTTTAGAAAGTTAATTAAAACACTAACAAAGTTTTCTTGCATATTTTTATCCTACGACTAACTTTTTGTTTTTTCTGATTAACACCTGACAAAAACACACACATGCAAAACTTTACAGATGAAAAGGTCTGCAATAAGAAATTTCTTGTGCAGTGGCAAGGGGAACTTGTTTTTTTAAAATCTCTATAAGGCACTAAAATTGAAAATAGAAGCACCCTAAAATATGTATAAAAAGGCAAGCACATGATGTCATATGGCTCTGCTGTGGTAAATGACTTGAATTTGTCGTTAGAGGGCAGATGGCACTCTTGCATCTTCCGTCTCAGTCCAGTGTATAGTGTTCTGTCTTTCAGTGCAGTCAAGCAGAGTTCACGGCTGTCTTCAGTCATCTTTCTTGTCAGAGGTGCTTTCTTCCTGTTTATCCCCTGAGCTGGTCTGACCAGACAATTCCAAATCCCCTGGACTCGCCTCCTGGATTGCTTGGTATCTCTGTAGCTCTAGGTAGGTGGTGAAGAGCTTGGCATACTCTGGGTGGGTCAGGGCGAAGGACTGAAATTCAGCTAAAAAATCACAGGGAGACAGGAAAGCATTAGGATGTAGTACAGCCTGGAATGAGGGAGGTAAAAACCATTATAATACAAAAATAGTATGCCTTTCACATATTCATAATATATTCTTCTAATAATTATTTTAAGTGTTGAAAAGGCAATATAATAATAATAATAATAATAATAACAATATAATTAAGTCATATTGTAGAGTGGTGGTCTTGGTTACGGGTGTAACAAAGATACTATCTGTATCTGTTTACACCACAAAAATATCCCTATTCACATCTGTATTCATATTTATACTGGAAGTGATTTTTTCTGCCATTTATTCATATATTGATATTACTCAAACACATATTCACATTTAGTTGCTGACAAAATAACGTAATATTTAAACTATGAGCCTGGATTAATGAAACAATAAAAACATGATTTTCTTTCAAAACTGTAGGTTGTCTTACATAATAATGGGAGGAAACTCAAATGAATGTAAGGTTGATCTGGTGTGTCCATGACGAATAAAAAGAGAAAGCTATTGACAAAAATCTGACAAGTTCCTGTGGCCCATTTGCGTGCACTTTTGAGACAGTCCATAAATTCAGCTTATCAGTTTTCCATCTTGTGCCAGGCTGTAGTTTCTGGTCATGATGTAAATAATAACACATGTGGATCATCAACCAGTTTTATTTCACACTGAAGAATTAATCTGGTAAAAATAAACATGAAATTGTATTGCTATATGTATGAGTATTAAACCTAAACCCTGTTTTTAACTGTTTGTTTACATTTTGGCAAACCTGCATCATGCTTCTTCATATGATTTCTAAACAGATTTAAGGCAACTACCCTTGATGGACGACAGAGACACCACTATATGATGTCTGTTTAGATTTGATTGAGTTATGACCCTGACAAGAAATGGAGGTTACGTTTGTGGTAAATTGAGTAAATTGTGTTATTTTTTTCTTTACTTGTATGTTATTTACTGAGTTATTTGACAGCAACAGTACATATTAATAAACATTGCTGTAAATGTGCCAAGAGTTAGCCAAGAGGCTGTTTTTCTTGGACATATGTTAATGATGATCTGTTCAGAGATTATTATCAGTGCACATCTGAACCCCTTGTCTATGCCTTTATGAGCCTAAAACAGTCGACTCACTGAAGGTGATGAAACCAGAGCCGTCAGCATCAATTTCCTTGAAGAGCTTGGCCATGTTTAGATCTGACACACCCAGAGCAGATCGCAGCAGAGCCGTAAACTCCTCCCGGGTGATTTTCTCATCCTCATCTGTGTCGAACAGCTGCATGAGAAGGGACAAAAAGGGAGAAAATACGTATTTCACTGTCATGTTTTTGCATGTTCAGAAAAAAAAAGATAACGGTTACATAAAGTGTGAAAATTGGTACATGGTTGAGAAACCAAACATAAACGAGGGAAATTAAGTTTTGCTGCAGTGTAGTTTATCCTAAATTAGTTGAACAATAACTTTTCAGTCAAAATATATAAACAGCAGAATTGTTTGTCTGAAACCACATTTGACCTTATGGCCAGAAAAATGACTTAAAGTCTTCTATGCTCTCCACAACAGACACACATTGTTAACTTGACATTATCCAAGACTCTCTGAATGCTGCCTCTGTTCTTCCCTACAGTCCTGCCACAGCTCTGACCAGCTGTCTGCTATGCTCTCATATCAACTACATGCAAAGCTGTAGCTTTGATGCTTTTTGAATATTTTTTAAATTATTATTGATGATTATTTTTCATATTTTGTTGTTTTATATTTTACATGTATGCTGTAGATATTCACACATGTCGCTTATTCTAGTTCCATCATTTAAAAAAAACATCTGATTCAACTAAAGTTATAAAGAATGGCACAAAAAAATCAAGTCAGAAAAAACAACACGAAAAAAAAAGGAGGAAAAGCAGGAAGCAGGAAACTCATGATGCAATGGAATCAGCATTGTCGATGACTATTCCTGATACAGTGATGAATAGACACAGGGAGGGATTGAGGATGTGTACATAGGCAAATGGAGCTAGCTACTAGCTTGGATAACCCATTAAAGAGGATACTACCATAGAAATTTCTGTGCATCTGTATTCAGTGTATATTCAAATAGTGCACTATACATTCTTAAGGACCTATTAGGAGCACTGCAATGTCAGAATATTTCTGTCCAACCTGGAACGCCATCCGAAGAACATCTTCAGTGTTTGCTGGCCGACACAAGATGGTCACTCCGATAACATACTCTCTGAAATCTATGGTGCCATCTCCATTCTAGACAGAAAAACACAACAAAGAAACTTCAGTTAGTAAATGCACAGATTATTAAGATGAGAGTACTCTGCCCTTCACAGTCTACAAATACAGACTTCTGTCTAGTATCAACAGTTTTGAATGTCAAAAGGAGTCTGGGGAATTTGTAGAGCAACATGTTATCTAGACAACAGCGTATGTGAGTTATATGAAATTCTCTCACCCTGTCAAACAGTGCAAACAGCTCCTTAAGGGGTGGGTTGACAGGGAGCTTCAGGAATCTGGCAAACTCCTCAATGGTGATGCGCCCTCCTTTACAGGAGCCAGCCATGGCTGCAAAGCCCTCCAGTTCCTTCCTGACATTGTCCCACTTCAGACTGAGAATGAGCAGAGTATGGGGAGGAAGTTGTGGTGTGTGTTGGTGACATGAGGTTAGGTCAATACAGAGCCAGGTCAAAGTCAAGACTCACATAGTACTGAGGCGTTAAGATAAATGATAACAACTTCCCATGACACATAACTGCTTTCAAGATGGCAGCTCTTTTGTAGTACATTAACAGTTTATATACTGTACTGACAAAACTGATATGCTAAGAGGAAAGCTACTATACCAGTTACACCAAAGCAGAAAAAAACAAAACACTCAACATAACATGTTCACAGTCAAAAGTGTAATGCAGTCCTTAGCGTGAAGTTCTTACTTCAGTTTTCGACTTATTTTGGTAAACTCAACCAGGCCGGCCTCCATGGGCAGTGTTAGCTCCCCGGCTGAGATCATCAGACGGCAATCTTCGTAGGTGTGGTCTGTCACTGGAACACCCAACGCCCTGCAAACCACAGTTTCAAGCAAAGGTCACATAGATCAGAGGATTGCAAAGCACAGACTGCCTGGATACCAATGTAGATTGGATGTCAGTAAAGAATTATTGGTTGTAATTTAAACTGTGGCCATGATATATTGATATTTTTATAAATCTTCAACAGCATACTCTCAATGTATGTTTTTCTAATCAACTTAATCATATTCCATATTTGTTTTACAATGAATTATTAATCATTTAAGCATAAATAATTTTTATTATACTTTTTTCTATTGTGGGCTTGAGCAACATACAGAGGACACCTACTGGGCCATAATGTCTCTCACTCTGCTTGCCAGCAGAGCCGGGCTTTTCTTCTCCTCCTCTGTGGGTGTATGAGGTGGCAGGAACTGAAAACCAGCAAACACATGAGAAGAGGTCACACGCAAGGTCAAGCAGAAAGTAAACTTTTGCATAGAAGTCAATGTCCCTTGTGCAGATAACAACCTCAGCCTTTGCGTGATACAGCACCTCTGATTTAATTCAACTGCAGAGAATGGCACAAATATTACCAGTAAAGCTGCACAAAAGTTATCAAATCTCTTCTATCAAATACAAAAATCAAAAAATACAAAAAATAAAAATGCTTCTTAAATTTCAATGTTTTCACATGTTTGCATTAATGTTGTGCACCCATTAATGCATGCATGTTATATCTAAAATTTGAAAAAATCTTTAAACTATTGTAGCTACTATATATGGGTGCACACACAATCAGTGAGGGTGGAAGTTCTGTTACCTCTATCTCTACTGTGGTGTACAGCTGGCAGAGAGTTAGAAGCAGCAGGGTCTTCCTGCAGATAATACAATAAAAAAACAGTCAGTTACATACTGTTTACCTTATTCAATAGTACCAAACGTTGTTGCAATACAAGGAATCAACCATATTTATTTCTTATCCTACTGGTTAATGTTTAGGAATAAACAGCAGAAGACAACACCTTCACCAAACATCCAAACTGTCTGTTACACATTAGAAATCTCCCACTTCTGTGCAACGCATACTTACGAGCTGAAACCTTGCCAAGTCCAAGTCACAGTATCCTAGAGGAAAAATAGAAGAGATTGCATAAAGCTTCATAAAACACAAATACTGGAACAGGATACATATTAGCTCGGTAGTTGTGTGATATAGTCAAGTTTCTAGTGTCTGATTGCACTCAAAAGCCTGTGAATAGTTCAACCAAATAGCTTAACTAAAGTTGTGAACTGAAACATCATAGAACAATGAAAACAATACCTGGCTTGCTGACAACTCGTGCAGTTTTCCTTTTGTAAGTGAGGTGAAATATATTAATGTTAAATAATGTTAAAAATCACACTCACAAGCTTGTTGGGATATCTTATTAACACAGGCTGCACAGGAACCCCTGGGATGAAGGCACCTAGGAAGGGAATGGAAAGGGTGAAAACAAAATTAAGTACAAGTGAATAAGAGCTGAGTAGTTGTATGACGTATGACATCCTTATTCTCCCACCTCTCTCAAAACCAGTTTGGGGGTATTAGTTGACAACAAGTCAAATCACAAAACACATAAATTAAAACTGTAATTAATGTGCAATCAAGGTTTCCGTCTGTTGTGTGGCCTTTCTGAATGATGTGAGGTGGTAAACATGTTATTATTATGTACATATTAGTTTAAATTATTGTTATTCATAATTTTTATTATTGTCATTATCATTATTATTATTATTATTATTAGTAGTAGTAGTAGTAGTAGTAGTATTTAATTTTGCTTGTTGATTTGTATTCTATTTTGTCTGTTATATCTTCCCTTGTATTTAGCATATTTTCTTGCAAAAGAACGTAAAAAATGTTTAAATTTTATATCTTACCTTGTTTGAAAGTGATAAGACATGAGCGATTTGTACACGTTCCCTCTGGAAATATCAGAACCTGAAGAACAAAACATCATTAGTTCATGTTAAAATCATATGATGTATAACTTCTATTAAGTAGTTGAAGGAATTCTACTGGCAACTACGAAATGTGAAGTGAGTTTCTGAAATAATAGAACTTTTATCTGTGTTGATGTGCACTATATTTCGACAAATAGTCTGATGCAATTATAAAATGTGGGGACCTAACACTAACAAAGGAAATGAAGAAACCAAACCAACATCCTGAGGTTTTTTTTCTCTGCAACTGTATCCTTCACTAACATAAGGGTAATACTAGTCATTTGCTCGTGAGACTGGGTTTTTTGCATGTTGTGACAGACCTGTGGCCAGTGGCCTCCTGACTTGGCTCTGCTGTCAATCTCTTGGATTGTATTTTTCCTGGAGTCTGGGTCCTTTCTGGATACCAGCACTGGCTGCAGACAGCGCACAAACCCTGCAGAGAGGGAAAAACACAAATATCAATGCACACACTAAGAAGAGGAAAATATGTTGTTTTCTGTCATGCTCTTCAAAGATAAGTTCATGTAAAACAAAGCTTTGTTAGCATCATAGAGTATATGGCAGGACCATATACTCATGAATGATCACTTACTGATATCATTAGCAGTAGCACATTAAAGTTCTGTGGTGTCACTTATATCGATAAGAAAGATGGAATCAATTATATTTATCAAGACACCACTCTCTTACTTCACAAAGCAGGTTTTTAAAGGTTAGTTATGATGTATGCCTGACAGTGTGTTGAACTGAATAATGCATGACAAATCTCACAAGTACTATATAATTAAGAACATTTTACATGGAGGGTTGTGAAACTGCATAGGTCAGGTGAAGATAAACAGATTACAGAGATTAACTGTATGACACACGTACATTCTTTTGTAAGCTCTCACACATACTGGAGGCTGTGAGAACAAGAGAGCCTCCCCCTCCTCCCAAAACACACACACACTTTCCTGTACTGAAACAACAGAGCAAAATGGAAAGTGTCTCACTGCCAAAAATGGGTGTAGCCAGGTTCTCCACGCGGGAGACAGTGGAAGGAAGGCCTGCTACAATGCACACAATCCCATCAAAAAAGGTGGAATGGGGGGCCACAGCAAGGATGGGGGCCTCACTGCTGCCGACTTGTTTGCCCTTGACCACCACTCTGAAACCCATGCAGAAGTAGTAGGTCCTCCCCAAGGCAGCCATCACTCTCTGACACATAAACCTGTGAATGACCACAATCCTTTAAATTGTCAGATTTATGAGATTATGTAACAGAAACACAAATAAATGTGCATCTCAGACAGTAATAGAATCACTGAAATCAACCATGTTAAAAATGTGTTCACTTAGAGCAGTGTAAGGTATGATGTTTAAGTATCAAAGATATGTATCCAGTAAGTTTCTATGATTTTCCTTGTTAGTCATAATCAGCTGTGCAAAACATCAGTAGTTTATTTTTCTTTTTTAGGCATTAAAGTGTTTTTAGTAATAGTTGTGCAATTCTGTACTTTTCTGTAACCATAGGATTACAAATAAGTTAACATCTCACTTCCTCATATTTTAAAGAAAGCATGGCAAGAAGTCAAAATACAGATTGAGGCACAATGTGATGAACGGTAATTTAGAATTCTTAAAACTTTACCTATGAATATTTACAGCTCTTTGCTTTATGGGACAGGAAGTCTCGCTTTCCTTCCAACACACACAAAACATCAACAACACCTTATCAGCAGATCGTGGTTAACACATTGTCACATAAATATGCAGATAGCATAGAGCCAAATAGGCTTTTATCTGGGGTTCTGTTTCTCATCACTTGTCTACCTTAAGTACAGAATTTGCTGGCCTTTTAACTCTGTTATGGTTAGAAATGTATAGAAATAGAAATGTATTTTCACCAGCAACTCATTTACTCTGCTCTTTGCAGAGTGACAACTGCCCACACTTTAACTGAGGGGGCTTGGTGAGAGCTGTTGTGACTCAATTAATACAGGTGGGTAAAACCAAAATGAGGAGCTGAAAGTGATTATAAACGAGTCTACAAAGTCGGGTGTTGATTACAACAGTTACACAAGTCTCTAACATTACAGGAAGTTATCTGATTCATTGTTAACATCACAAATATTACTTAATGGAGCTTAAAATGGTCACTGTTAATAAACAGATACTATCAAAACTGTGAATCACAACTATTTATTAATCTTGTCCTAGTAGAAACTAAGCTTTTAAAGTCATGAGTTCTTTTAACCACCTTGACGATATCTGAGCCTGTTACCAGCAAAGCAATAAACGGGTAGTTTAGAATATGCAAAGATAAGGTGTCAGTTTAATTTGTCACCTACACTACATTTGGTCACAATCATATAAATAGCTGTGGTCAAAGGTCACAATGTTCCTGTTAGCTGGAGAAATGGGCACTGTGTGTCTGCAGCACCTAACATCTGCCCAACTGAATATTCTAAAATTTTACTTTTCTATATTTGTTGTAAGTTATCATATGGAAAGTACCTTAAAATTAATTTGCATACTACATATAGATATACACTAATATACCCAATTATATGATCTATTTCGAGTAAAAAAATTGCTTTCTATTTATACAATACAGACATCAGCTAAATCACCTTTTCAGTTCCTTTTCATTAAAGCTAAGTGACTCTTCCTCTCTGAGCACAGAGAGGAACTGAGCTGAAGTAATGCTTGTGGTACAGATAGAATCTAGAGAAGCATGATTTGACATTATTTGAACTGCAAGGCGCTGCGCATTCTTCAAGTCATGTCAGAAACTATTATTTCGAGAATATACTGCCATGGCTGTGTGTTCCTGTCTAGTTTATGAATCCAGGATCACAACTGCTTCTGCTAGTTCTTGCTTTGACAAAATTTTCTGTTGTATTCAGTAATGTCAAACAAAACTTATTTTTGCATTAAATCTTAATATATTTCTATGTCTTTCTAATTGCTATGCTTTTTATGTACAAAATGGGATGAGTCACTTGTGAAAGTAGCACAACTCCCTCTTTGTAGGTGCTGTTGCTTTGCAAAACACTGTTTGCATAACATTGCACATGTAGAAGAATGCAAACAATGTGACGGTAGGTTTCTGACACTCTTTGTATGCATCAGGCCAAACTCATGTTACTTGCACAAGCAGGTTATCAAACTGAATTTTCCATGCATGTACACAAAACTGGTGTAAAATGCAAGAGCAAGAAAGATACAGCATTTGGCAATACCTTTGGAGTGATTCCAGCTTTCTAATGATTAATAAGTCAGTTTAATATCTAAAAAAAAAATAAATGGGAGGGTTGCAGTGAGATAGTGTTTGTATCCTAGTTACCGTCTCCAGCCTGTCATTGGCTCAACAGCTCCTTTCAGAGGATGCTTGAAGGTTATTATGACAGCTACAGGCCATGTCACCATGAGAACCAGGGACAGAAGGATGGCGCGAAGAGGGACCAGGAAGATCCCCATGAGGACACACTGCATAGAGATGGACACACAAATAAGTTATCGGTAGGCCTGTATGTAGAGAGAAGACGGCTGTCAGAAAATAAGCCATTTTACACTTCACAGAAATATGTATGAGTCCGGAAATCCACATCACTGGACAGCTTTAGAGAAAGCACACAACGGCTCATTGTTTGTGCTGCATGTAACGCAGCTTTTCAAGCCGATTGTCAAAGCCTGGTTGGAGAAGATTAGGCCCTGGTCACCCTGCAGCCTGTGTGTGTAATGTCACACATCAGATATGAAACACTTGATGCAGAAAGCGATGACTATTCCTGAAGAGCTCGCCTTATCTATAGTCATGACCATTGAACTCAGACGTCATACTCACTTTAATAACAGCAGCTTTGGTTAGTTTTGTGTCTTGAACAAACGGGTTGATGACCGCAGGCAGGAGCAGAGACTGTTGTCTCGGCAGGGCAAATACTCGCTGTAGCGGCATGGCAGTCCTGGGAAGCACGAAACTAGACAATTGTTGTAGTCGAGGTGCCGCAACGTTATCATTTCACTTCCTCAAAGGGGGCCTTGCTCACTCGTTTCTCCCCATATCAGGCGATCTTAGCGGGCGATGGCAAGCACGCAGAGCAGCAAGAGCGGAACCGGACTGGCTCAAGCTCCACCTCCAACCTTACTAACGGTGGTCGAGTGTGATCATTGTGTTTATGAAGCTTGAAGGCGAAATATGCATTGATATATCCAAGCTGTGAACCATTGATGAAGGTGTAAATTATGCTATGCGATTTATTTGTAAATTAAATGAGATGACAAGACAAATGGTGCTGCAGTGACAGTACCAGTATGTGTTTTATGGAAATATCTCTGCTTATAGAAACAGAAATGTTATCCATCTGAGCTGAAAACAGCTCCAAAGATACAAAAGCTATGATGCACTATTAGCGAATGTGCACAGATTTCATGGGAATAATGTGCTGCGCTAACGCAATTTGTTTTTAAATTCTCACAAATGTCCACAAGATGGCGCAGTTTCCTCACAAAAATCCTCATTTGAAACAGTCCACCATGTCTCTTCCCTGAGTAGTTTTTTTTTCTTTTTTTGAAGTTGTGGAAAGAAATACATGTAGAAAGTAGTCTACATTTACTAAAGTACTATTCCTAAGTAAATGTTTACCTACTACATTTATTTTACAGGTATTACTTTGCAGATTAAGATTTTCCATACAAAAGATTCATCTAATAAAATGCATTTTTGTAGATATAGGCTAAATATACCCATATATGTAGTACTACAGCTACTAAATTAGTATGCTGTTTACATGATGTATCAGCCTTAATAATAAAATACTTTTTTTTAAATATGTAACATAATAGTAATACCAGTGTCCAAATGCGTGCAATATAAGCACTTAATTTAGTATAGTTTGTATGTACTTATGTACCTTTACTTGAGTAAAAATGAGGGTTAATACTTAACACTGCACTGTAACTTTTATTCTCCTGTTTTATCTGTGTTGTTCTTTTTTTAGCTTCCTTTTATTTCCAAATGTCACACTTTTTCCTTGTGTTGCTTTTATATTCTGTCTTGATGCCTTTTATGCTCTATGTAAAGCACTTTGAATTGCCTTGTTGAAATGTGCTGGCCTTGCCTTTCCTTGCCTAATAATTTCAATGCAGTGTTTTTACCTGTAACAAGTATTTGTGATATTACTGTAAAACTGAATATGCTTCTTCCATCAGGGTTATTTAGTATGTGCTAAATTAATGAGCTTGACTGAAAGCCATTAATTGTGTCAATCACCCATAATTCAATTTGCTTGTATATGAAGTTCTTTCTTTGTTTATCGCTGATCCACATTATATTGACCATCTTTATTGATGACAGTAACAAAGTGCACAAGCTTTAAAAACAACAGAAAACAATGACTGTATTGTCAAATCCCAAGAAAGAGAAAAGAATATTAAAAAAAAAAAAAAAGATTATTAAACAATACTACTACGGTACTCTTGTCATGATTCCATCATGCAGCAAACCTATACAGCCTCTACAGGCAACCTGTGCCTTTAATCTTTCTGTACCATTAGTCAAGGGAAATGCAAAGTTGGAGTTGCCATGACAATCATTTGGACTCCATATATTGTGCAGTTCCTATATATAGTCCTATACAAAGTGCTAACCAAATGGAGAATAATGTGTGCCTGCGAATACTACTTTCTAATATCCAGAGGATACTAAGTAGTCTCATCAGACATAGTTACACAGAATATGAAGTGTATAGATATATAGGACTATATGCAAAAAGCAATTTCTAAAGCACCATTTTCGGTCAGATACATTGTGCAAATTCATTTTTTCAAATGTAGTGCACAACAATGAAAAAATTACTTAATTAAAACTGATACATTTATAAAACTGCACTTAGTACACTGGACATGTAAGTTATTCTAAGCCGACATGAATTCCTCATATGGTTAATAACAGAATCAAATTTGCATAAAAAGGCAATATCTCACAGCACAGTATAGCACTGCGTTCAATGCAGTGTGGACATACCCGATGTCTGAGTTTTAAAAACAAACAAACAAAAATACTATAAAACAAAAAAACCGGGGGTACACATTGTAATAAATCTGCATCAGCATAACAAATAAAAAGTCAATATCACACAGTAATATAGCAAATATCCAGTTGCCTATGTTCAACCTGTGTAGAAGGTCCAGAGGTGCCTTTCTACAAAGCTGGAGGCTGGTTATACAGGCTGGAAGGGACATGTCTCCCACGGAAGCGTGCAGAGTTGCCAGGATAAAAAAATACAACAGTGTGCACTGCGGCGACCTCAAGTTGTGTACAATATTATAGCAATGTCCTCATGAGGTCATCGCAGGAGTTAGCCAGTTGCAAGACATTTTGGAAATGCTCAACAACCAAGCCAGTCCTTTGTGATTTCACCCAACTTGACAATCTTCAAGCTGCTGTCCTCCAGTTTGAAATAGTGGTTGCCTTTGAAGAAGTAGCTGTAATCTGGTAAAGACAAGCAAAGTGCATACTATGTTTAAAATACTATTCTGAAAATATTATAATTTCCATTTTTCATAGCATAAAACAGTTGCTCCAAAAACAAGGGGAAAACTACCATACAATAACTGTAAAATCAAGCTTCATTAAATCATATATACAGTACAATGAGTTTCAATCAATGTAAAAAGCATTAAAATTACAAATCAGCTTCTGTTGAAACCAGTGTTGAGCCTCTTACTGAATTATGCTAATCAGGAAGCATACAGAGGCACCTCTGTAGAGGTGCACAGACTTGCTTTATATAAATATGTTTGTTCGCTGTGTCGGGAAGGGGTTATGTGATGCTTACAGTACTGTGTATGTTAGGAGAGTAATGGAAAAATCCCTGGTTGCTTGCCATAGACAAAAATCTAAATACCACCTCTAACCCCAAGGAGGCTGGCGGTGTCAGTCTCAGAGGAAGTTTACCAGTATCATGCCTAAAATTCACCACCTTATACTGGCTTTCACATAAACTATCACGTGTTATTCACTCACAGTGAATTAAAGCTTTGAGTAAGAGATACAAAGCAACTGCTTTCCTTCTGACTGTCTTCTATCAACATCAGACCACAGATCACTCCCTAACTTTTGAACTACTCCCTTTGGCTTGATTTACTTCCTTGTTTTCTGTGTATAGTCAATTCATCTAAACAGCTCATTTCTGGTTAGATGGCGTCATCACTGCTTACTGGTTCTGGTATATGGGGAGTTTTATTGTCAGAGGCACAGAGCCAGATTCGCAGATGGAGCTGACTGGATTTGCCTGCAATCTAACTAGGAATGTCAGTCTGCAGACTCAACTACTGTAGCATGCAGAGCACCAGCCATGTTGTGATCAAAGAACCATGGCCATTTCTACAAAATCCTCTTTCCCTCAGCTATTGTTCAAGATTCAAACAAAGGGGTAGATGCTGGATGGATCATTGTTGGTTTATGTCTGCACTACATTGTAAGCCCTTCCCAAAGCAGCAAAATATAATTGTTACTGTAACATTTGTTTCATGTTGTTGCAAAGTGATGTGGTCACTGGTTATTTTCAAGTATTGCTAGGCAATATTGGTCTGTTGGTTAGTAGGTCCACCAATTTGGTCCAGACCTAGAGGATGAAGCCTTATGACTTTGATCATTCCCCTTTTCCTCAAGTGACACCAAGAGGTTGACATTTTTTGTTTTTTTAGAGAAATGTTCCAACAACTATCAAATGGATTGGCCTGAAATTTGGAACAGATATCCATGGTGCCCATAGAATACATTCCAATGACTTTTCATCTAAGGTCAAAGCTGTCATTTATCCAGTGAAATATGTCAGCATCTACTTGATAGATTGGCACACAGTTTTGTGCAGGTGTCCTGGACAATGTAACTTTATAACTTTGGCAATTCCACTGGCTGCCTGGAAGATACAGTAGGAAATCCAGTTGACACTGATGGTCCACTTTGAAAAATTGTTTCCAGTAATGTTTAATATATATAATTTGTAGCAAATGACCTTGATGCAAAACTTCATTATAGTTCTTTAATTCTCTTTAGTTTATGCATTTATAACTATTCTAAATACATATAGATGCCTTATACATATATATTACCTATGTAAAATACACCCAATCATTTAATCCACAGATTTAAAAAAGTGAAAGACAAAAAGATTTACCAATTCCATTAAGACTGAAGGCAGAGTCGATGCCATCTGGGATGCCATTCCAGGAATCAGCAATAAGTTTGGGGAAGCCAGGGTCCATTTTCTTAGAATTTTCATCATATCTGTACAAAAATACACATTAAAGTGCATTTATAAGCTTTTCATGAGTATTTCACAAGTCCCACACATACACACACATATAAAATAGTTAGCTGTCAACACTTTAAATTCCTGTATTGTGCAAGGGTTAACAGAATCATCGTGGTTTACAGTGCAGATTAGGTCACACTAAACACTAAATGGATCCAGACATAGCCCAATACTGTAGTAAGAGGTGATGACACAAACAAGCACATGCCAGGTTGTGTCAGACAGGTTTTAGGCTCCCAAGTATTGTGTAAGTTTTGCTCCTCACCTCCAGAATTTCTCCCCAGAAAAGAGGTAAGTCTTCTTATTCTTTCTGAAGCTGAAGGCAGCGTCAATTTTCTGCAGGTCAGTAGGGAGGCCAAGGCTAGAGATCCTCTTGGGATAGCCTTTATCCAACTCATCTGCTTTGTAGACCCACATCTCATTGCCTGGAAGAGAAGAATAAGTAGGAAAGTAGAACTACAGCTAATAACACAGAGGACATATGTTTTCTTGATGCAAGGTAATTATTTGAGCCGTCTGTTCAAGTTATTATCCCATTTTCCTACAAATCTATAAACCAAATATATTATAATGTGGACTGCAGTGCATATCACTGCAAGTTTCCCCAATAGCCTAACCAGCACTGCTGTTAAATGTCTTCAAAGCTGACAAATATATTACGTAAATCTCATCAGTATTCAGGAAGGTTGTCATATTAGTAAAATGCAAAGAATGTATCATGAACCACTAATAAGTATTGTGGAATATCTAAAGTGTCCCAAGAGTGTACACCGCACAGAAGAGTGCTCAGCCAACATTCCTGCTTCTCCTAATGTTTCAGTTAGTAGAAACGGCTGACCATTGAGAGAAAGGCATCCAAGTGGTAAAAGAGTGAGGACACCTCTTCATTACTCATAGAAGTGGAACTGTCTGTTTTGTCTGATCACCACAGACGCAAAAGGATGATATGAGCAGTTCATCTGATATAAATGCTCAGCTCTAAATCAGACGTTTCTTCACAGTTCCTTATTTTCTTCAGCATACCTGCGAAGAAGACTGTTTTTTCCTCCACTGGGTTTTCATAGGCAGCATCTATCTTGACAGGCAGGTCAGGCCAGTAGGTGGCCACTAGCGCGGGTCCATTGGGCTTGCCTCTGAAGTTGACTGACCTGAAATGGAACCTGGCACAGAGAGAATGAGTGGGTGAGTGATTGTGACGTAGATGAGCTGGGGATGAAATGAGAGTGAGTGAAAGAGGGGCAGAGGGGGATGAAGAAGAGGTGAGGGAAGTGTGTGTGTTTGTGTGTGTGTGTGTAAGGGGGGTTTTAGTGCAAGTGTTCACTGGCCGAGTCAGCCACAATGGCCTGATTCATGAGCATCTGGTTCTCGTTAGGACTAAGGCTGCAGACGCCAGCGGAACAAGACCCATCTTGCCTGGATTTCCAATACACAGCTGCACAACAACGACAGCTTCCCAAACTCTTTTCCACTGACCTATTTTCTAAAAAGAATAAGATCTGCCAATCTGCCAAAGAGGAGTTCAGATAATGATAAAATGAAGATGAGTATACAACTTCACTAACATACTGTACATGAATAGCATTCTGAATGTACATTTGTGGGAATGAAAAAGGAGACTTTAATTTGGAACTAGCCAAGAATAAATTGCATTATTTTTTTGTTTTGTTTTTTGTGTTCTGGTGAGCTAAGTTCATGCTGTGTAACAACAATATCCAGAGGGCTGGACTCTGTATCATATTTCTAATGTTATCCTCTCATCTCTCTCTCTTTTCTGCCTTTACTTCCTATCTCTATTAAATAAAAAAATATATGTATCTGCCTAAGTGGACTGCATAACTGCAGCAATAGTGGCTGGTCGAAAGGACAGACTTGCAGGATACAGCCAAACTACATAGAGCACTAGTCAAAGGTTTGGACACACCTTCCTATTCACTTGAAGAGAAAGTGTGTCCAAGCTTTTGATTGGTACTGTCTGTGTTTTAGATTTCTGAATGTGGTTTTCATTGTTTTGTTCTGTCTTCTAAGCTGCCATTGGGTTCCATTTTTTCTGTACAGTATAAATATAAATTCTTCAAGTAGGTAATCAATTTATCTTTCATTTGTTGTTATCAAAGTAATGCTATTGTAGTGTGGTAATGCAGGCTGATGTTAATAGTCTGCACTGCTTTATGAAGCTACAATAATCTAACTTTGAAATCAAATGTTGCAGCCATGATGGAGTCTTTAAATTAGTAAACACTTTAAACATCAAAATCTACATCACATAATGCCTCAGAAAATTGTTAGCAGAAATATTTAAGTATGTGATTTGCAGTAACCTGATGCAAAATCCAATCTTTTAACCTTTAAATTCAATGACACATCCTATCCATTAGCCTCCTTTCTGTCCAGTGGAGATCTGTTAAGGCAGACAGGCCACCTGGCAGTTAAAGAAGTTCCCAGTACTTTGACAGTGCCTTGGCTGACCTGCTTTAAGGAAATGCAGTCTATTAGAAAAAGCTTTTGTTTGCTACAGGCTAAGATATAAACACATGCACATGGGTTACTTGAAACAGACCACTGTAAATACTTCTTCAGTAAAAATACAAGCCATACATGCAGAAGAACTTAATCAGTGGGTTGGGCAAGCTGTCTCTGTGAGACAGACTTTATAATTGCTTTCTCCAGACAGAAAGACACACTTTTATGCTGAGCTCAGGGAGTGCTAGAAGTATTACTCATTACATCATGTCAAGATTTGTCCTATATCATAAATATGCTGAGCCAGGAGAAAAGGAGGGGAATCCCACTTTTAAAACAGGAGCGTTAAGTGAGTATTAGTCCTAGAGCCTAGAGGTCAGTACTTTTTATTTGAAGTTATATAACTTGGCTTGTACCAGAGCTCTGCAGCTCACAAACCTGACATGGCCTTCAGGCAACTCATTAAGTCTCTGTGAAGGTCAGACCATAATGAAACTTAACTAATCTCAGACTTTGGAGAGATATACTGTACTGTGTGTTCACTTCAGTGCCTTGAGAATACACTGTCCTCAATTTCTCTCCCTCACCCTCAGATCAGTTCTTTGTCTTCTGGTGCTTTGACATATTTTCAAATACTGTAGCAACTGATATTCAAGGCATATCAAATCAATAATTGCTTGAAAATATCACACAAAGGCTTGTATAGTTACACAGGAGAGCCAACAAACACAGTGAGCAGCTGGACATAGCCAAACGCGAAGCCAAATGTTCTTTTGATGTTAAGAAAGTGTAAATATACAAAAAGTCAACTGAATTTCAGTCAAGTAAATGTAACATATCTGACATATTTCAGCTACTGTACATAGCAGACCAATGTGCCTTTACTCTCTAGCTGGAAACCATTGCTCTGGATTATGATAGTTTAAACATTTGTTGAAATTGGCCCAGCTGCAAATAACTAAAGAGTGGCGTAGTCCTATGGCTCAAATAGGACATTATATAATGAATATTATAGCTACCAATACCACAAAAGCTAATCAACAATTCAGGTACATACATCTGCCTGGGATATAGTTCAAAATAATTGCTCAAAATCTTAAGCGTCATGAACCACAGAGAATAAGGTTTCAGCCCAGCTTGATTTCCAAACAACAGGCCAAAGTTTCATGGTCCACAGAGCGCTCTGTGAGTTCCTGTGCTGCACCGCCGATCACTGCAAATGTGTGGAACAGAGCCATAGCAAGGTGAAAAGTAATTTTGTATTAAAGCAAGATTTGTGAGCAGGATTGTGGCTTGTTTCTCCCAGTTTCTAACTCCAGGTTCTCGGGGAGGAAAACCAGGCTAACTGAAAGACTAGACTCTTTGGTACAGCAGCCCACTGGCCTGTTTGCTTTGGACACATTTCCAGAACGGCCATGACAGATCTACAGCACTGTTGATCTTGAAATTGCAAGGAGTCAATCTTGCACAGCATAGCTAGAGACATTTACACATCATAACTAACAAGATTGTAATTTGTATTTTGTATCAGTTTCTTTTCTAACACACATTGTTCTGATTGAATGTCCTGGAAAATTCAGCAGATGTGACGAATATGTTCACCTTCCAACGAGAAAATACACTGACTCACAAAGACTGTTGACCAAACCACAGCATTTCATGAAACTCCTCTTCTTCATGGGGTCAGCCAGTAGACATACAGTAAGCTTACAAGACTTTCAATTCACTGGCGCCTGTGGAGGAGTGTAAACAGTGTTTATGACTAATGACTACTTTGACTGTAACTGGATGAGTAGCGGAACAGCTTGTTTATCCATTGAACTAATTGTCATATCAGGAAACAAGCATGTAAACCACAATCTTCACATATCAAAACTTTCCAATATGAGGAATAATAATTAACAGGAAACCTCATGTCAAACTGTTCATTGTTTGCAGGGAACAATGATAATGAAATCCAACTTGTGCAGGCTGCCCTTTTCATTGCACAAGTCATAAAGACGTTATTGGTTTGTTGGTATGTTCACCCCATAGATCATCGTCATGTGGCAGTGCATGCAAGTTTCAAGAGAGTCAAAAAGACGTTGCATCACATTTAGAGCTGATAAAAATAATGCAGCTAACTTATTCAAACAACATGGAATAAATCTGACTGTGAATTAATTAATTGGTAGTGCTCATATCCATTTGATCTTAATCTGTCATATGTACATTTGCTTAAGTCTAGCTCTGGTGAAAACAATGCTAGGACTTGCTGTTTGATCTGATCTTACCTGTCCTTGAAGAAGAAGGTCTCTCCTCTGATCTGTGCTACAGCGTCAAAGATAACTGGCTCCTTACAGATGTCCATGGGAGTGACAGGTCCCTGGGTTGGAGGCAGAGGTTTTCCTGTTGGCACACCTGTAAATAAGAGAGCAATTACACATTTAACACAAATTCATCTTTCCTGGCTTGTTAGAAAAATCAACCATTTTCTTTTTTTGATTCTTGTATTAGGCTTAATCCCTGTCTGGGAAACAAGCCATAAATCACATTTAATCTCACCATAGAGCTCCTGGATGCCTTTGATATCATCCTGGGAAAGTCTGAAGTCTTTAGTAAAGGTGTAAATGGGGGCCATCAGTGCTCCGGGGTCCTGAGAGTGCTCCAAGCCAAGGGCATGACCAAACTCATGGGCTGCCACAAGGAACAAACTGTAGCCTGGAAACATGCAACACAGTGAAGTACCTTCCTGTTAAACAGTACACTTGAAGACTGACAAATCAAATAAGAGTAATCTTTAAGAGCTTCCATAATACATAATAATTAATAATAATTCTTTGGAATAACAGATGAACTCGATTTCAAATATCAGGACAATTCAGATTGACACACAGTTGTTTTAACTCATCTGACCTATTGCTTCATTTTGCTACTTGTTGTGAATATCCTTGAGGTTATGGTAAGACAGTGAGTAATGCATAGTTTTCATCTTAACTGTCTGGAACTCATTGATTGCATTGTCCTTACTGGCAAATCTAGTCAGGCTGCTATTCCCAGCACCATAGCACGAACTGTAGCACAAACAAAACCATTGGCCCATGCCTTTATTGCTTCATACCTTGGTCAGGACAGAAACCCCACTTGCGATCGTCATCGTAACTCTTGGTAGTGGCACACCACATCTTGCCATCGCTGCGTCCAGATGAGGTACAGGAATCATAGGTGTCTCCCAGGAAGGTGAAGGGGAAGGCACAGGGGCTTCCTTCTGAATTTCCTCCCACTGTTGACATGGCTGAAAAGCAACAGAGGCAACAAAAGGCAAACTGTAAAAGTGGAATGTGTAGTGAACTTAGTTCGCTTCACTGTCTTATAAACTCATTCATATGCCAATATTTCTCAAGCACAATTTGGCTTATATTATATTGTGAAACGAGTGCAGATGATGTTGAAAACAGCATCAAGAAAGCACTGACACAATACACATGACATCAATAACTAATCTACTAGGCACACTACCAAGAAGCACCCGCCCAAATTGATTTTCTTTCAAAGAAAGATCATTTTCAATCTGGCAATCTTTTTTTTTTTTTATTTAAGAAAATCATTTGTTATTCAGTACAAGCTATCACACAAGGCTTTACAACAAAGCTACATTCCTGCTCAATTAGAACCAGATGAAAACCCCAGTGGTCATACCTCTCTCAGTCTATCTCACTGTCTCTCTCCCTCTCTTTTACACTACCTCAACTCTAAAACCAGTCCCTCTGACAGAATGGAAAATAAGCCCCGCCACTGCACATTAAAATACTTTCACAGCCATTCTGCAGACCACGAGCAAGACCAAAAACCCAACTAAAGCATTCCTGTAGAGCCCAACACACGGCAGGGCACTATATACTGTGCATCAAAATAAATCCTGCCAGTAAAACACACTGCATCTATAGAAGCACATTTCCTTGAACATAAACAGGACACATAACCATGGACAATGTATACGCTAGTATGCACATATATATAGATATTTGCATGGCAGAAAAAAAAAGTCTGAAAAGAAAAGAATAGTCTGACATAACTGATATATAACACAACATACCAGTCTCAGGGCAGAAGCCAAAGGATTTGTCACGGTCATAGTCCTCTGTAGTGGCACACCAGCGATAGCCATCATCTCTGCCCTGAGTGGTACATCCATCATATTTCTCTCCCTGAAAGGTGAAGGGGAATTTACATGGAGCACCATCGCCGTTTCCGCCCAGGGTAAAGAGTACTGTAAAAAAAATGATGACAAATACAGAGAAGTGTTATAGAAACCTAATAACATTATACACAATACATTTTTACATCTTTAAATGTAAAACAAAGAATCAGCTGATATTCCTACATGATCATTGCAAGCAACTAAAACTCTTTGACCCTTCAGTGATGATGTAAGACAAAAGCACTCAGAGAAAAACAGAAACTAGAAATATGAAAATAGGTGGAATAGATCTTTTTTTGCATCAGTGTAAAAGCTTGACAGAACAGGCAGCTCCAGTACAAACTTGCCTCACTCATGTTCTCATCATATAAAACAACTTTGTACATGTGTACTTTGGCAGTTAGCTGTAATAGGCATGTGATCATGTTAGTACCATGGACAGCAACGTAACACAGATAAACAAAATGTTTGACAAAGCCCAGTTCTAAAGTGGGGCAGTAACTTGGAAAAGAAATATTCCATAATCCACTCCAAACAAAAAAAACAACACTTTCCTGGCATACTATCCAACCTACTTTCTTTCTGTCCAAAAGCAGCAGATTGGAATATTGATATGAATAATTTGATATGAAGTATTGCTTGGCCAGTGTGAATAAATTAAACTACTGCATGTTTTTCTGGTGCTGTAAGATGCAAGTAGGACATGACACCAGCCCTGCAGGTCGAATGGGGCCGCAGCATTACAAATCTATACAGATGGAGTGCAAAATGCGTGAAAAGAAGACTTCTAGATGACATTGTTAGGTCAAAAAGGAACAAGAAGGTAAACTCACACTCATGGGGACAGAAGCCATATTTGCCGTCGTCATCAAAGTTGTACGTGGTGGAGCACCACAGGAAGCCGTCGTCACGGCCCTGAGATGTACAGCTGTTGTACTCAGTGCCCATGAACAGGAAGGGGAATTTACAGAACTCTCCATCAGCATTGCCGAACTTCGCCTTCACCACTGTCAAGAAGATTATGGACCATAATTTACTGTAAAATGTTCATATATTACTGTCATACATTTTCCAAAACATAATTATGTTCTATATCATGATTGTCTGTCTCAGTCGAGTTTTGAATTCCTGCAGGTGGATTTTCATGTTTTTTTGAATGAAATAAAAACAAGTAGATGCCTAGAATATGGGAAAAACATCCAAAAAATGGTAAAGTACATATGATTTTTAGTGAATGGGATAAAATCTGCAAAGACATTGATATGATAACGAGAGTGTTGTGAGTCTTCTTTGACAGGTAGGAGAAATTAAGTTTATAGATTACTTCTTCATTGTGATAAATTCAGACAAGGGCCTCTAAATAACAGGAAATACATGAACCTATCTAGGTCAATGCGTGCAAATACAAATGTGTGCAACAGAGATTTTTTTTATTCAGCTTCCAGATGGCTGAGGTTTGTCATACTGAGTGCCAGAAAGTTCAGACAATCAAAACAAAGTATCTCAAAGTCAAATTAGTGTTATCATACTACACAATACTGTAGGAATACACTGTCTGTACTTTGAATAAATGTATAAAAATATTATGCTACTGCTGCACCAATCACAAATAGTTTTAGTGAAAAATAGTGTAGGCTTTAAAATTGTTTGTTAAGTGAGTTTGTTTTGTTTTACCTTGGCCCTCTCCCAGTGTCCACTGCTCATCATCATCAAAGTGGGAGTCTCCCCCAATTCCTGGCCCTGGAGCAAAGGCATGAGCCAAGAGGCCGTCCTTGCCATCGAAGGGGTAACCATCTCCATGTTCTGTTGATGACATCATTGTGTCAGAGAGATTTTTTTTTCTTTTTGCTGCTGGCATCCAGTACGGAAATAGCTTATTAGTCAGTAAGTGGCAGGCACGGCTATTTACAAGAAGAAATAAAAATAACCAAAAACAACAGAATGAAAACATTTCTCATGTGTGTGTGTTAAAATATCAAAAATATTTCTTAATATTTTTTGTTTCTAAAACAACTGCTTCACATCTTCTGCAGTGGCTGGTTTCTGTTTGTGTTCCATTGTAATTACTGAACAGGGTTAACTCTGGACAGACAAGGGAGATACGTATCATTACACCGACAGTAAATATTTAATGGTTGTTTTCATTGGAATGACTCTACTAATCTGTGCTACAACTACAATTCCCATTATTTTATAGGTACAAAATATAAGTTGGTTGGGTGTGGCTGTAATTACATGTGTGTTATTGCTCCAATACCATTTGTCAACAAGGTACTGAATTTCTGTTCAGCTGTTTTTGTAACTTGGGAGTCTATCCTCCTGAGTGAAACTTAACTTAGTCATAACTCGGTTAGCAGAGTGCTTAGATAATCCTTGTGGAAAACATTTTGGAGTTTTAATCTAAAACCCCCTTCCTGCCCTGTTTCAAAAATTCCAACACAAGACATCAGGAATGGGACAAATTTGCAAGTTTTTATGGGATATTGAGACACTGTAGAAATGATATCATTACAATAAAATGAATCTTTTTTTAAATAAATTTTAGTTTTGCATAGTTTTTGCATGGTATAAATCTGCTAGGTGAAGTTAGAAGACTAAAGAAGAGTTTCACGTGACTGAACTGCCAAAGGAAATAGTGGTAACTTGTGATTCAATTTATTGCAATTTGCTAGTTTTAGTGCAACATTTTGAAAATATCACATACAGTATCTGCTATATACTGAATTATTACATTTGTCTATACATGGCATACCATTCCGGCCGAAATTAATCATGATGTCAGCCTCTCCGTCCATAATGCGGTTGAATGTGAGTGGGGTGACATCACTCCATACTTTGAAGGCTCTGAAGAAAGCATCATTTATCACTTCCTCATCAAGATCAGGAGTGTATCCAAGGATTCTGCAGAGTGAAAAGAAAGTCAGTTTAGGACAAACAATTCACACAATCACATGCAATCAGGATAGTCATGGGCTAGTTTTCAAAGCAAAGCATGTAGAGCAATCTCGAGATCTTTGTTCCTTTTCTTGAAATCATGGAAAAGAATCCAGCTGAAGGCAGCCAATAACAGGCTATGAATCATTTGGCGAAAATGCTTCCTGAAACAGTGTTCAGCCACAAACTCTGTTATATTTCCCACACAGTCCTTTTCTTAAAGTCTAAGATCTCCTAGCTGTTATTGTCTTTGGCTTGCAGTCTTCCTTACAAACACACAGGCAGACGGGCTGGAATGATGGGAGCACACAAAACCACTGATATAAATAAACCAATTCCACATTGTTCTAAACCTCAAACAGAACACAAACAAAAGACCTGACACATACTGTGTAGGAATGCTGGTGTTAGCAAGACACAAGATGCAAGCGCTTCAGGACTGTGTGGATGGGGGTAGGGGTGGGGGGGACTGGATGTTGAAGGGAGGGGGGGGGGGTTAAGGCAAGGCCAAGCTGTGGTCCATGTCTCAAACCAAACAGACTGGCCCTGTATTTATACTTTTAAGCACTCATCAAACAGTACTGTGGGAAATAATTTCAAACCGATGTTATTTTGTGACTCAGACTTAATCCAAATAGTCTTCTTAATACATATGGTTTGATTTACGTGCAGTTTTTTCGAGGGTTACGTTTTCATTTTACATTTCTGTAATTGACAAATTTTCTATATGATCTCCTGGTGTGCTTAATGTCTAAAATAGCTATACTACCACTTTTAATGTTATTACCTTTATCATGGAACATCTTGCTAAAATCCACACAAACTGCCTGTTGCAGAATTCACTTTAACACTTCCACTGCAGGATAATTCAAAAATGTGTAAGTAATGTTAATGTACTGACCTGTAGGTGATATCCTTCTTTTGCCACTGGGGTTTCCTGTGGAAGAAGTTGTAATTGGCCACATCTGGGACGCCACAGCGGGGCTTTTTCATGATGTCCACTGTTTTGGCATCAATCTCTCCAGTTTCTTGGAGAGAGAAGAACTTTTGCATTTTCTTTAAGGTGTCCTTGAGCACCATGAGGTTACATCTGTCTCGTGGGCATCCATAAAACTTGTTCAGATAGTGCTGAGAGGAGAAAAATATCAAAATGGTTACACTCTCTAGAACAAAGCATTTCTATGAAACTGTAGGAAAAAATAAAGTTTTAACTCTTTCCTTTTGGCTCACTTCTTAATCTTCAAGAGTAAAAACTGTTCTTCACAACTGACTGACCCAACTGATTCTTAGCTGTAGGAAAAACAACTAATAAACTTACCAGAGCAACTTCTTTGTCTGTTTTGGGTGTATCGTCTCCAGGAAACCTGATAATAGGCGAAGGGGCTGCATATGTTGCTTGAAAGGCGATGAATTGAACCAAAAACACTTTGAGTACAATCCGACGACAACTAAATATCGTCGGAAAGCCCATTTTTACTCGTTAACAATACTTAAGATGTGGTAAATGTTGTTCGCTCTGGGTTGCAGTCCTTTCAGTCCGTCAGCTTGTGTTGCCTCTGCTCCTCTGGAGGATTTTTTTTCTCCTTAACAGGACATCCTGCACCTCGGCTCTATGAACTTTGTCTTTTCTGCTTGCACATGCACTTTTTCCCGACGCTCTCTGCGCAGTCTCCAGGTTGTTAAGAGCGGGGGAAGCACACAATGAAACACAGGAATGCTTAGTTTAATGCCTACTCATATGGCTGGATGTCTCAATCGCCTTTGTCAAGACTAGAAACCTCAAATGAGTATTAAAATACTTTTCAAGAGGGTAGACATGGAGATTAAAGCACAAAATGGCCAGCAATGACAGATTCAGTCAGACATGGATGTAAATGACAGTGGGCGGTTTCTTTCCCACCTTGGCTTAAAAGACCGTTTCACAACGTGTGTGCGCACTTTATCATTACTTTATATTTCTGCTTTTGTGATGTGCACGCGGTTAGGTGAGCACAGTGACTGTCTTCATATTGATCAGGACTTCAGCATGAAGGCAAAAATATGTGTTTTGTGCCCCTTTCGAAGAGAACTTTTTAAAATCTCATTATTTTTTAAAATAAAGTTATGCAAACTTTTGTTTAAACTTGTTAATCCCTAAAAGAACACCTGTGTACACTACTGTTTGCAAGTGTTGTTATTACTGTGCAAAGTGGTTGTTGTGTAAGTGTCACACTTTGATACTGTGTTTTTACTGTTTTTCCACATCAGGAAAACCTATTTTCTGCAGTTACAGCGTTATCCTTAAATCATGATTTTTGCTTCATTTTTCTCAGGTGAATCAGCAGATCAAATTTGTTATTCCAGCTGGATCCATCACTGGCTTTCCACCTGGATATCCCTTAACTAGTTGATCAAAGGGGGCAAAGGTATCATTCTGATGATCCATTTAGTTTCACTGATACAAAGCTACTATTTCTCCATATATCCTTTTTTTTTTCAAAATACTTCTTTATTCTAAACATACAGACATTCAGCTTTGGATGTTTGATAGTTTCTGCACATTTCTCAGTGTATGCAGTTCATCATCATCACTTCCCCTCCCACAGGGGAACAGTGACACCCAGCTGCAGACAGGCAAAGAGTTTTTTTAAAGTGTTATGTTGACATCTGGTGGTGGGATGTGAAAAGTCAATCAGTATCATTTTGAAAAAGGCCCCGTTAAGCACACCAGAAAACTACAAATCTGGTAGCACTGACTTATCCTTTTCTCAAATTGAGTTTTTGTGGCAGAATTTCATGTTTATTTTGAAAATAAACAGATAAATTTGGAAATCTAATACATAACTGTAATAATGTATGTAATAACTATATCTATAATAACCATAATAGTCATTACTCATAATATTATTGTTCTACAAATTAAACTGAATGAGTTTCTGTAATTTATCTTTTCCATCTTGGAAACTGAAAGGTCAAACTGTAGATGACAAAGAAAGCATAAATAATTACACATACATAAAGTGTAAAAAGTCATTCCATTGGATTGAAAATTCAGGAACATTCCCATAATACACTGTGACTGCAGTGAACACATGATAATTAGCTAATCCCAATCAAACTGACCTTTTTAGCTGGTGTGTGTCTTCTATGCTATGACACCTATGTGAAAATATAACTATACTGTCATATTCTGTGATATTAACAGGTGATTTATTTAATTTAAATTTTTCTTTTCTTTTTTTGTTACTTTTTACAATATTCTCTGCTCTACAACTCTAGGGAGATGCCTTGAACTGTAGTAATTATCATGCAGGTTGCAGGTCAGTGACTCATTAGAGTGTTTATTGGATCTGGTTCTTAATTAGTGCCAGAAATGTATTTCAGTGTGTTGTGGATGACAGCAGTTGAACTATGGACTGATTTGAAATAAATTGTAGAGCTGGTTAAGGCTGCAACCTTCAGTGTCACTGCCCTCTGGTGGCTGACATATGCTTTGCATCTCTGTCTGAACTGAGACCTTTGGAGTCAGTCTTCTTTACTGAGTTGTGATCCATGGCATAGATTTAGGATTAACTCTAACTCTCTTTGACATCTTTCTTTGTTTCCGCTCTCATACTGGATTACTCTGAACACCATATGAGCGCGGACTCTTTAATAGAGAAAGCTGAAGGACTTTTTTTGCAAAGAGATCTGACAGATGGATAGCTCACAAACAGGATTTTGTGGTATATCTAGCAAAGCAATTTCCCTTCCCTTTAGCCAGAGTACAGTTAATTTTTCATAGCTGGGGCTGCTGTTGGTGGTTGCAGAGTGAATTTAACATCCATTTGCCAACAATATCCAGGGCCTGTCACTTTGGAGCAGGAGCTTTATTTCATGCACTGATACATGCTGCCATCTCCTCTAACTGACACACTCACAGTGATCTCTCACAGAGCCGGGGAACAGAATGGATACCTATTAAATGTACATGGGTCTGCCTCTCCAAATAGAAAATGCTGAGATGTGAAAAGTTGAGCCACAGCTACAGTAATTGAATGCCTTTGTGCATATGAATGCAATTTTGCAGGCGAAACTGGCATAAAGAGATTGAGATGATAAGGTTTGATTTGCATGTAAATTGTTTTCTTTTTTTATTTTTGTTGCCTCTGTAGAATGCTTACGCTTCCTCTAGATTGAAGCAGCCCACGGTGTGTGTGTGTGTTTTGATGAAATGCTGGCTTTTTTTTTTCTTTTTAGAAATGTGTGTCTTGTTGCTGTTGATTGCAAGTGCATCTCTTCCATTTGTATTTATATTTGCTGCTGAGATGACTGATTATGGAATGTTTTACACTAGTAGAGCTGATTTGTACTTCAGCATTTACATTGCAACATATAAACCAAACATGTCACCTTCATTATGGACCATTTCTTTTTTAGTTTGAATGACTTTTAGGGATTTCTTCATGTAGTACAAATGTAACTTGATGCAATGCTGCAATATGCTTGCTCTGGTCATACACTATACAAACTCATGTCATTAATTATGAGAATGAGTGACTTCCTCTAGCATGCCAGCATGGCCTCCTCTTGTGACCGGGAATGGGACATTCTGGACATGAAGGCCAGTCGTATCATGGCTCTCCAGCTGGCTCTGGATCTTCAAGCCCCCTGATTGACCCCAGGCCAGCTGAACAGATCGCAGCCCTGGATGTCACCCTCTTCCCTCATCCTGGTCCTCTGGCTCTTGCAAGGACCCAGACAGATTCTCTGATGGATCATCAAACCAAACTGCCTGTATGGCTGGCTAGCACCGAGGTCATGAATGACAAATATCACAGCCCCACTGCTGTTCCTTCCACTCCTCTCCTCTTACTGCAGCTCAGAGTTTTGAGTGTCTAATGTTGAGTGCTGTTTGGTCCAGGCTTGAATACATAGCTAGCCTGGGTGTGTAGTTAACACTGACACTGAGTGGTTTAGAATCAGTCTATTGGCATTGTTTGTTTTATTAGCTTTGCAGGAGTAATTAAGCAATGGTTGCTGAGTAAATGAATGCAGCAACAGCCCTGTCAATAAATCGGTTTCAAGATAACTTAATTTGGCTAAGCACTGTGTTACAGAATACTGTGACACATATTATATCACTCGGTTTGAAACATTCTGATGATGAATTATTGAACATAAATCCATTATCTTGAACATATTTTATTTATGAATGCACCAAGACACTGGAGGACTTAACACTGCAGGGTAATTATTGTTCCACATTGTGTCACCACTCTTCTCTCCGATGCAACTGCCAGAGCAAACTGCAATGAATCAAAGAATTGCGAGTTTTGATTGACACTTTGTGTGTGCACAAGGCCCAAAGCGACATTAGCCGAATTGCTTTATTTAACGCTTTCTCCCTCATTCTGTTTCTCTTTTAGCACGCCTTGTAAACACTGATGCAATAATGCATTCCATTATACAGAGGAGAGGAGATGAGATGTCTCTTGTGGCTCCTCTCCATCTCAATAATAGGTCAACAGCTGTATTTAAAAAATTAATCACATTCTTGGCAGTTGCAAAGGTTAGCCGCAACACTCTGAGATGCAATATTGGAAGCTCAGATCAGCAGCAAATCTCTGCGGAGATGAAGAAGAGTTGCCTTTGATGAGTACAGCATGTAAATGATTTGTGTGTGTTTATAGGACACGGGGCTGGCCCTGCCTCACTCCAAGACAGTGGTGTCGGCACCACTCTGTGGCAGAGGATGGCGACAGCAGATGGAAATAAGCAAGTGAAGGGAGGACTGACCCTGCTACATCACTTCACAGTTTTTCAGCAGAATGTTTATCTTCCTTTTCATACGACCAGTCTGTCTCTTATTCCCTTTCTGCCTTGCTTCATTCCATTTTTTATTGGTAATTCTTAAATCTGGATCAAGCATTCTTAGTTTTACACTTAGATTTATCTGTGTATCTTAGATATTATTTGAGTTCAGATGTCTATGTGATGCTACATTATCCAAGATTTGTTCACCCAGGAAACATACTAATGTGCCAGTGTCAGGGTTTCTGTACACTTTTGCAAAATGCACACTTCCCCAAGCATATCCTCAGGATTCTCAGGTGTAATACGGGCTATGAGTTTAAGCATTACAACTTAGGACAACTAAACAGCTTGTTTGCAAATCCAATGTTTCCTGATGGAGACATTATAATTCAAATATTGATGCCTTTCTCACATCAAAGACAAATTACTCTCAAAGATATCTTGAGGTACAAGCACATGCAAATGAAATATGAATGGCTACCTTGGATTGCTTTTAGTAATTCTAAAATATTCAAAGTGGTTTTTTGGAGTGCCATGGCTCTTACTTGTTGTGCGCAGGCTGACACTTGGGGATGAATTTTTCAGTAGGGATCTGATTTGGTCGTCACAGTAAAGGGATAGCCTTGATAAGTCAGGAACATTTCTACCTGGATTGTTGGATGAAAATGAAATACTGCATGATGCAAGTGAGTGAAAGGAGTGTTGAAATGCAGCCGTCTGTCTGGTGCTGTTGACAGTTCTAGGAGCTCTGCCACAAATTAGCTATTATGTTGTTGCACATGTCGGCTTCAGAAGCTTCTGTCTGTCTGCTAGTTGTTTTTAGCGTTGGGTCATATGAATTTGTAAGCCTATAATAATTATTACTTAACCCTAATGTTAATTTTTCATTGAGACAATTTATCTTAAAATATTTTGGCTCATAACTTGAAGGTTCCACCTCTGCCAAAGACGTGAATGAGAATTATGTTTCCAAAACAACAGAGGCCCCCGTGAGGATATCAGATTCACTATTATTTCCTTTCACTGATTAAAGAAAAATGACAACCAGGCCTGGCAACATTCTTTCTGGCTCCCTCAGCTTTAAAACTGCCTTGCCCCCTTTTGAGATGTGTCTTTGCCAGTATCTTTACTTGCCAAGCAACAACAGTTTCAAACTCAGGTCATCATTTCATTTCCTCAGGAAGATGCAGCACAGTCGGTTTCAAGTGAGTTCTAGAGCAACCTGTCCCTCAGCGTCAGCAGGCCTTCATTCAGAAAAGGCGTAACACACCCAGGTGAGCAGCTTTAATCTGATCAGAGCATGCAAACAGACTAACAGGCTGAATATGATTTGATTTGATGTGAATCTTTCGGCATGCCTACTTTACATCAAACAGCAAATTTCAACAGCTGGACTTAATTTTTTTTTTCTTTTTCCTAGTAACATTTGAAGTGGCTCAAACAAATCCCCACAGTCACTTTACTGAGCCCACTTCCTGGAAGATAAAAGTAATGCCTTTAAAGCTCAATAGGTCATTATTATGGTTTGGTCCCACGGTCACAAATTCCGGACAAAAGTGAATTTCCTATTCCTTGTCAATAACAAGCGTGATGTCACCTCTGAAGGTGAGGGAACGTGATTCAATAAAGTTTTCTCTTTTCTTCAGTTTGACCCCATGTCACCTTATTAGTAAGTGAGCTGAATTACCTTTTCCCCTGGCAAATACCCTACAGCCTTCCTAGAAGCATAGCAGATTCACTATCCTCTGAAAATACAGCTCAACCAATATTCAGCTTCTTCCACAGTTAAATGCATTTCAGAATAATGCAGTCCTTAAAGGAGCAATAAGTATAATTATTACTACTACATAGAAAATATGTTTTTTTCTTGTTTATGGGAGACGTTGAAATTCTTTACAAACTGTAAAAACTTCTGTAAAACCATGCAATACAAAAACACACTAAAATCCTCCTATGTGTTTCCTTATGTGATATTGCCATTACTGTTTTCACATTCCTAGCAATAATAATGGCTTGTTTTACCATAAGGCTACTGTCTAGACTGCTGCATGAAAACAGCTATGTTGTGTGATGTGGCAGCAGAGGTGTGTCAATGTATGAGCCAGTGTTCTGACCAGGGAGGCTGTGCCTCCTCCTATTGCTACTACCTGTGATCAGACTCCTGTTGTAGGGCCATGTCTGTATCCCACAGGCCCCCTGTGTTTTAAGTACCGGATAGCGCGCCCACTGCCGCCACCGCTGTCCATGTTTGCAGGATATTGAAAAAGACCTTTGTCAGGAAGCTGAGGCCTGCTGGCCATTGGGGAGCAGTGATCGTGCTGCTCCAAATTACGATATCACCTTTCTCTTTTCATCCTAATAAACAACATTCAGATGTCTGATGAGTGACACTCATACAAGGGGCTCTTTTGCTTTAAAAAAAATAGCACCTTAAAAACCAGAAGCAAAAGCGAGTAATCTCATGGTCTCCATTTGATTTTCCACCAGACTGTATTTATTGCTGTATAGAATAATATATAACACATGGCAGGCGGTAACATATCTTCCTGAGTGCATTGTGTTTGCAGCATTGAAATGTGACTTGGAATGAATCAATGCACAAGGTAGCCCCGCCGGCATTACTATGCAAACCAGATAGATGGCTTACGTTTAATTTATATAATATTCCCAGAAGAATCATTTTTATTACGGGGTATCTTGGTAGGAATATCTGGCCTATAAAGAAATTAACTTTGTCTCTTTGCTAAGTACACCAATGCATCAAGCCATTATCTCTGTGATAGATGAATCATATTTGATATTACACAAGACAAATGTATTCATATTGCATATTTTTCTAATTTTTCCTGTCTGACCATCTGTGTGTGTTACGTCTTACCAAGATTAATCCGCTGATCCTATTGGGATAGAGGGCAGGTGTTTTTTCTAACACACAAGAGTAAGTAAGAGCTGATATTGAGCCATAATCCACCACATTAAATATTAGATCTTTGTCAGTATCAGGGGTGGTGATTTCCACAACTGGGCCATATTGAGATCTGATTTTATACAGTATTAACATTTTATATGTGTGTGTGTGGGGG
This sequence comes from Euthynnus affinis, assembly GCA_029490765.1. Classification (NCBI taxonomy): domain Eukaryota; kingdom Metazoa; phylum Chordata; class Actinopteri; order Scombriformes; family Scombridae; genus Euthynnus; species Euthynnus affinis. The sequence continues at coordinate 20,082,101 of CM055839.1, forward strand.
GGGGGTGGGTTAAGAATAAGCAAAAGGCGACAGGAAAAGTCATGCAGAGCACTGTGAATATCAGTGTCATATGAAATAGTACTTTGAGTCGTTGGATCAGTGTGCTAAATCATTTAAGCAGAATGACCCTTGACTGGATTGGTGGGAGGAGGGTGACCAGGGGGACACTGAGACCTGTTTGGCTGGGAGACAAAGGGCAGAAGTTGCCCTCCAACATGGTCACAGTTGACCCAAATTCCATCTATCCTCAACTACAAAGATGTGATGATTATTTTTCCAGGAAATTGCTGCATTTGATCTCATCTGCACCCCTTTTTTTACTTAAGTGGCTCTAGGTCAGATGTGATTGAAGTCAGACGATGATTTAAACAGACAACACTCACCTAGCACGCTGTTCGGCCTGTTACAGCCACTGTCTTACATGTGCCCTCCTAAATTCACTTATGTAGAACACTTGTCTTTCCCATTGTGTTAGACAGGACGAGTGGATGCATTGACAGATTGCAAACTAGTGTTAATGATCGGCCTGTCAAGCAGAATCTGTATTACTTAATCTCCTGGTCCTGCTGTACACGATCAAAGCAATGCAAATGCAATGCCGTATTGATTTCTACAGCATCGCTGCTCTCTCACTTATATTACTCCTTCTACTGCAACTCACAGTTTCCATCCACATCTTTAATCCTAGAACTATTGCCATTAATACAACCTGGAACAACAAAGCTGTTTTTCTGTTTATTTTCAGATAATGCTGAAAACTGTTTTCACTGGATGTTTTACAAAATGCAAATGATAACATCTCATAGTATTTGATGTCATTCTATAAATAATATTCAGCAAACAATGTCTATAATATGCAATGCTTTTGCAAAATCAAGTTGTTTTTTTTAAATCTGTATATCTCATTGCAGATCGGAAACTTGTCAATTGCAGATCAGCGGATTAAAAAAGATACAGAACTGTAACAGATGGTTTTCTATGATGTGTCCTAAATGCTAATCCTGTCAACCACAAAGCCAGCTGTGACTGATACATTATGACATATTGTAAAAATTATACTGTATGTGATGTTGATTATCACCTCTGTGGACTCATGGCTATTATTTCAAAAAAGAGAAAAAAGTATTCCATGTCATCTTGTTGAAATATTGTGTTTTAAAATCCTGTCTTCACAATAGATAGTCTGCCCCACAAAACAAGACGATATAAAGTAAAGTGTAATTGATGTTGTTTTGATCAAGTAAGTCTGTTTCCCTCTGAATAAAAATCCTTGTTACTTAAAAGAATGTACCATAAGAAAGGTAACTGGACAGCAGTGAAACTCATTTACTGTCATATACCTGAAATGTGTGCAGCCACAGTGAACTCTTTGTCACAATGAAACATGGTGATTAAGGCAGTCAGAGTGAGATGAAAATGAATTCCTTCAGCTCTGAAGAGGTGTTGTATGGAATTGTCACAGGTCACCCTCCAGGCGTCTGGGGTTTGCAAAGTAATTCATCCAGCGCATTATCCCAATAATGATAAATTTCATGCATTATGAATTGGGATGTTTCCACACACAAGATTTTAAATGATATTTAGGTAAAAGGTCCTAGGACCACTTTGCCATTTTTTAATTTCACACATGCTGCTGTTGCAGACTTGATGTTCTATTTAATCTAAAAAAGCAATTTGTGGCACACAGAAAGACACAGAGAAATCTTGGCAGGCCTTTGTCTTTTGAATTACTCAAACACTCAAACAGTTGTGCTGTTTATTTTATTTTGCATTTTATTTCTAACTAGTTTAAATGTGACTAAAGAAATTCAAACACCAGTAACAACTGATTATTTTGGCCACTTGGGGGCAGTAGAAACAAGCTGTGAACACAAGACTGACATATGCCCTTTTAAGTTGATATGGCAATTTGTTAGCAAACAGTTGCTTATTTACCCATTAAGCAGATAAGAATCAACATTAGCATTAATTTGGAGTCATGGCAAAATGTAAGTCCAATATTCAGTCTCCTTTTAACTCTGTTTTGGTCTTCACCAACTTTTGAGGGAAATATTTGGCTCTTTAGCTGCTAAATGCTCCACTATGTTTACCAGCTAACTTTTCTGTCTGCCTTTTGATGCTGGACTGGTAGCATACATTGGGTTTTGAGAGCTCTTTTGCTGAAAGCAGCTTCTTGCTGCGTCCAAAACTGGCACTATAAGAGCAGTGAGAATTAATCAAGCTTTTAAATTTGTGAGACAGAAAACCAAACAAAATTCTTTAACATGTCTTCACATAAGTAGAAGTACAAAATAAGCAAAATAGATCCAGTTTTCCACATATGTCATCACACTTGGTTTGAGTTTTTCACATCAAACACTTTAAGTTTCTACAGGTTTTATCACTTTGATGACTTCCAAATTATTGAACTGCATCTTAAATTTGACTGTCTACGTAGAATTTGCTGGACCCTGTCTTTGTATATGCCTGGAGGAATATAATGCTCATTGTGCAACATCCATAATATCAAATTCTACAAATAAGAATCTAGTTTTGTGAAATAATGTGCTATTGGGTACATTTAAGGGAAACGGAATGACCCAGAGTTATTTTTTATTCATGCAAGCTTTCTTTTGGAACATTTGTGCATCCCTTCTTCTGTTACAGGGAAAGTATGATTCATTTCCAACTTTTGTATGTATGCAGAATACTGTGGGCCAATTCATTGTCCTGTATATGCAAATATTAAGCTATGTCACAGCTTGTTTTTGTTTAGTTCACAACAGATTGATCTTTTTTTATTAGCAGAACTGTTTTGCTGAGTAAGTTCAAACAAAAACAGAAAAGAATGTTGCATACTAAAAGCCCCTATCATGTAACATTGCTGTTTATTGGTCCCGTATGATTGTTGGCCTGAAATCTTTTCAGCAGTGCTGTCTCCTCAACTTACATCCAAATAGTGCATGTGTTTGTGTGTGGATGGCACCCTTCAGTTTTCTAATTGATGACTACTGGGTGCAGTCTGACGGAAGCAGTCTGCTGGCAAACACACGGGAGGAAACCACTGCCAAGACAGTTTTTCTATCAGATTGCTCTTTGAACTTCAGGCTTATGAGCTGCTGACAAACTCAGACTCTGCATGGCGGCGTACTGCAGTGCCCCTTGCCTTCCTTCCTCTACTCAATCCCTGAGACCTTGTGGAATCTACAAAGTCAACACTGGAGTCTAAAGAAGGGAAATATCCTGCTGTTTATCTCTCACAAATGTGTGCAATCTCTGGCGCTCTGTGATTCCGACTTAACTCTAAATGGAAACAGTGTTGTTTCTTTTCTTTCACGCCACCACCTAGCAGCAGAACAGCGTGTCAGACCACTTTCCTCTGGATAATTTCAGACATGAGAGGCCCGTTTCAGCCCTCTTTTGCCCCCCTTTGCCTGCACGGCCTGGCATTCATTAGGGCAACTTATTGGTTGCACATGGCCAAAGTGGACTGTGTGTGTTATCCTCACGCAAAAGGTGCTGAGGAAATTGCTGAGTCTTCTGTCATAAGACAAGTCCTGAGGCGATTTCCTTGGCTTGCTTTGCACGCGTGGCCTGGCGTCAGCCCGGTGGCGAGGGGAATAATGAGGCTTAGAGTGAGCAGGGCCTTAAGCCTGGCAGGTCCTTATGCCTCACTGAAAACTGATATCTACAGTGGGCCGGACACGGAGCCCTGAGGGACCTCTGATGCCGTCCTGTGGGAGATTAGCTTTGCTACCCTTCGCCTTGTATGCTTCCTTTCTTAATTCACTAAACTAATAATGTGCTCACATCAGGGAGAGAAAAATAAGATTAAATAATCACAGAGAGTGGAAGCTGTAAAAATTAGGTGTAGTGGGGTTAACTTATATGATTAATAATGTGTACAAAAAAATGACAGGCCTGGTGATGGAATTTATTATTGGCTAGACCCTTTGTAATGCAGTCCATCTGATATGTTTATTAATATATTTGTCTTCTTGAAGGAATGCAGAATTTTGGCTTTCATCTTGAAGTAATAGATAAAAGATTAAATAAAGGTATGGGATAAAATATGAGAAGTACCTGTCTAAAGAATTACTGTTTTGATGCTGTGATGAACAAAACAGGCTGACATGCACACCGGTACACATACTCTATTATTATGTGTTTATATGTCTTTCTGTGTGTGTGCTCTTGTGCCCTGGGTGAAGATGAAAAGTTTTTTGGACTTGTTACCCCTCTTCCCCTGCCAGTAATCACCCCAGAGCCCTGTAATCCCTGGCGCATGCAGATGCCGCCGGGGGAATATTACTGTTCATAATATTAATCTGCTCTCAAATTCCTTTCTGTTACCAAGATGAGGGGCCTCGTGCACCATGTTCTTATGGGTATTAAGTGTGCTACAAGAGATTCATCGAGAGGTAGATTCTGACTCGTCAGGGATCAAGCCCAGCCTGAGGTCGTATTGCTGCTTTAAGGAACACCCGCGAGCACGCAAAACCCATCTCCATATTCTCATAAACAGCCTGACATGAAAGACGCTGTGCCGCAGCAGGGACTCAAATCCACACCCAGCCCACATGAATCATGTCAGCCTGATACAGAGGAGGGTTAAAGCCTCTTTAAGGTGCTCGGTCCCCGGCTGTGATACCTGACTTAGCAGCAGGTAAAACCCACGTGCCACAGGGCTGAGGAGAGCTGCATTGTCTCCATCAGCTGATCAAAGGCATGGCAGAGAACCACCACCACACATTTCTAAAACCACAGGAACAGAAGTGAATAGGAATCCGCCAGATGGATTTGAACCCTCTTCCCATTCAGCCATGTTCATCATCCTGTACCTGGAATTTGGCATTGTAACATTTGTTATACATAGCTTAGAGCCAGAGTGGATTTGTGGCTTTTTAAGGGCCTCAGCACAATAATGTTATCATGCTAAGCCTCAGGGAATTTATTATTTTAAGAAATGCAAGGCTAATGACCAAAATTACTTTAATCACAGAGTAGACTCTATGAGGTGTGAATTTAGTTAATATGAGCTATTAGGCGCTCTGATGACCCTTTTCCCAAAAGACAAATTTCCAAGCTTCTCCAGTTTTAATGCTGATTATACACTGTATCACTTGAGTATTTTTTAACAGGAACCTGACGAGTGCAGGAGTTGAGAATCCACTCTTGCAGATGGAAACCTTACACTGTCCTTAACTGACTCTGTGTTTATTGGTTTATATATTTTTTTCCCTCTCCCTCATGACTTGTGCATGTACTTGCCTGAGATGTCTGAGCGGGTGTGGAATTGGATGCAGTCCACTGTGCCACTGGGAGTATTTATGCAATCAGGAAGCAAGCAGGCAGAGGTGTGGTGGCGTGTGAAATCTGCCGGCAGGATTGACACTTGGATGACGGATACCTGTAAAATACATTCACGCCTCTGAGAAGGGAGGATTATTTGTCTAGTGTTACACAAAACACTCAGCGACACTATTGAGGGATTCCATCCTCCCCCCACGGTATAAAAAGAAGAAACCCTGTCTGAAGTTATACTGAGGTAAAATGAAGAGAAAGGCCTCCACCACAACATTCAGATCATTTTGATGTCTGGGAAATGCAGATTCAATTATAAAGGCAGCGCTGCATGTAAAGCTGTTTGTTCAGTTCCCTGAGCAGAACAGCCAAACTGAGAACTTGTAATGGAAAGTCATTCTCTTGAAACACTGAGCATTTACATGCCAGGTGTTTACGTTTTGCCTTCACAGGAGATTGGATGGAAATCTACATTATTTCTACATTATGTGTCTCCATGTCTGATCTTGTTGAGAGAAACAAAGAAAGATGGAAGAATTTGTAATGCAGCATATTGATCGGTGGTAGCTAGTATCTCTGTATTGTTCTCCTGTAAGTGGTGTGGCGTTATGACCCTTAGCTTCCCTCTACAGGGGTATTAGTCACCATTAGCTGTTCTAAGGTCACCTTGCAATGAGCTGCTCGTCCCCATGAAGGTGACACTGTCAGAGTGCCACTTGGCATATATACACTTGTATCTTAACCTTGACCAAAGAAAATGTATTTTTCAGTAGTTAAAGATTTCCAATGGGGCACAAGGCTATAAGGCCTCAGGTATTTCACTGTCCAACCCCCTCTGCTTATCCTGCTGCCTGCCCTGTTAGCTATCAGTATAAATGCAGACCACCAGTCATGCATTAAGTGCATAATTATTCCATTTCCAAGATAAATCTGGTGTACAGTGTCATATCCATCATGGCTGTCACCTCCTACATGGAGAGTAGGGCACTAAATGAAAGCCTTTTTGCTCATATGCACTTCTATATAGTCATCAATTTTGAGCAGTCTATTCATTGTTTGGTTTGACAGACATGAGCTAATAATGAATGATCAAGCAATGCCCCTCAAACAAGAACAGCCAGCATAAGCACACACAGGGATTGAGGAAAGGAGCGGGGTGTCATTCTACAACACAGTCAGCACTGGACAGGCAATCCTCTTCTGCATTACCCCTTGCCAATGGGGACAATGTCAGAAATTTGTAGCGATCAATATTTGTGAGTATGTCTGATCAAGAGAGAGACCAATATACAAGTGTTAACAAAGGGCCTAGGCCATACCAATGTGGGTTTACAGCTTGTATACACTCAGATATGATGTGAAAACAGTGGTTCAGTTCTCAGATGGCGCCCAAAGAAGATCTCTGATCCTTGTCCCCGCCTTGTTTCACAATAAATAACATTGCTTGTCCACTCAGGACGAACATGAAAAAGAGATTTAGGACTTGACCACAAGATGATGTTTTTTTCCCTTTTATTATGTGTTTTTCTGTTTAACATCGGATTAGACGTGTTACTGCTGATATGCAGCTGAAGTAAGGCTTCTGGGCTGATTGGAAGCAAAGCAGGTTATGTGATGTACATAATAAGAATATTTAGGCAATATTGGGGTTATTTTGAAAGGCTTAGTTTAGGACTGCAGTTGAAAATCCATTGGCTTCACTTTTCACTGGAGACTTTGGTTTGAAGACATGCTACAATGTGCTATCCAAAAACAGAATAAAAAACCCCCACCCTGCTGTCTTTAAAATAAGCTATGTCCTTATATAGATATCATAAATTGCAGCAGCAAAGTTATCTTTTTTGTTGTTGTTGGTAAATTGGCAACCATTTTACCTTCTATGATTGAAAAACATGACCGTATGGCCATGTTATTTTCTATCTGATATAAGAAAATATGACACACCAAAGACGCATTAGAAATGCATCCAGCATCACTGAAGGGATGTATGTGCTATGTATTAGTTTAGAATAATGTTGGCTACCCCACTCAGTCTCACAAAAGGTCCAAACGCATGCTTTAGGCTCCTCGAACTGATATGTCTGAAGATATGTCATGTGTTACATGCTTGACTGCCCCAGTTGCATTGTCAATAATTGATTCTTTTCAATGATTTCAAAATGCTGAGGGCCCTTTTGGCATTGCATGTTTAAGAGGAGTACAGGCATGTCACGCATGGCTTACCTCCACAGATATGCTGTAATTCAATCTGGCCTCTCTGCACCTAACCAAGGTGATTAACTCCCTCGGACACAAGTGCTTCTGCTGGACTTCCTCCCACGGATTAAACCCACACTTTCTCCATCTCATCTCATGTATAATGATACACACTCTCAATTTTCATCTGATTCAGCTTTTTTGGTTTGAATGTTGCCTTTTTATAGTGAACTTTTTAGAAGTTCATGATGAGTATCTGCTCATTTCCTTTAAAGAGTTTCCATTTTTTTGTATTTACAATATTGTTGTCAAAAGGACCTCACCCACACTATACTGTATTTTCAAAAAGCATCCTATAAATTTTTGATTAACACATTATAGACCAACCAGAGAAATAATGCACACACAATGCAAAAAATGCATCAAATGCACTACAGCTCTGCTGTACACAGCCTTTATCTGTATTGTGCTGGTAAACAACAGAGAAGTTATTTTAGAAATGAAGCAATTAAGCAGATCCAAAATGAACACAACCCCCTTGTAAACCAGCACATGGCAATGTCATTTGCATGCCTTTGAATAACTAATCTCTGAGGGGAGTTCCTTCAGATGGAAGTCTCAATGCCATGCGCTCTTTGTTTTAAACACAGCAAACAAACAAACAAAAGCATCCTGGGCCCAGAGTTACTTCAGCTGCCCCCCCACTCCCTATCCTGCTCTCTCTCTGTCCCTCTCTCTCTGCTGTCAAATGACCTACAGCTGACTGGCAGTGACTGTAAAAGCCATCATTCAGCACCAGCAGGAAAAAAGGGGGATGGGATGTACCCTCTTATTAGATAAACAGAAAGGGTGAAAATAGTATCTCAAGTTGAATGTAGATCTTTCTCTTTTTTTTGGTCTTAATTAGAGACACCATCCATCATGGTCACAGCATTTCTATTCATCCAGCTGATTGGGGACATGACAAATGAATGTGGGAATAAACGGAGTGTCAGGCTGCGGAGGGAGATGGATGTTCTCTCAGCAGGGAGGAGTGGGAGAAGTACAGTTAGCGCTGGCAAGTGGCCAGAGTTTCTGGTCTCCATGTCTCTCCACGCATCACCCCAGGGATCATGAGCAGGAGTACTTTCCCTTTTCTGGTCCCCCTTTACCATCCCTCCCTGTATTTATTAGTAAATTAACACCATGTCACAGGGATACACTTTCAATCCCCCACCACATGCCCTAACTCCCCTAACTCACCTCCATGACCTAAAATATCTGGATGTCAATCAAAACAAAAATTGTTCAGGAATGCAAAAAGGCTTCCGTTATTTAAGCAAATTCTCTTCCATGGTGTGATGGTGCGATGTAGCAAGAATGTAAAATGAATGTTAAGAGTTGTACTAGCTGTTGTCAGGATGTAATTATAAAACAGACACACTGAACATTAGCCAAGCCATAATAGTGAATAGATTAAAGACAGTTTAGCACAATGCTGTGTTTTATTCTGCCCCACTGTGTTCTCGGCAGGCGCTGGAGGGCCACTGTGCCCATTGATGTGTAAAGCAGAGCGAGCAGTGCAAGGGGTTGCTGAGTTCAGACTGAATTAGACACCATTAGAAAGTGTTTGACTGACATACTGTAAGCCCCTTCTTCTTCAGACATTATTAGCAAACTCACTTTGATCTTATTATACAGCAGACAATTGTTATTCTAGAAATGAAGAAAAAATAATAATGTTATAAAGATTAATGCATCCCTACACCTCATTCTTCCATCCGCCCACTTTTGCACAGACCCGGCTCTCATATAAATTTGAATTGGTTTTTCAATTATTAGAGTGCCTCAGCTCTCTCTGGCTAAACAAAGAATTTCCAGCGGATCCATTGAGATGAAGTTAGATTATGCATTACCGCAATATCCAATTTAATAACTCAGATTTTCCTTTATTGTTTTTTCTGTTTGTATTGTATTCCTTTAAACGACTTAACCAGGCTGGATGGCGGGCTGGCAGAGACAGGAGTTCTGCAGCTTCGCCTGACAAAGACATACACAGGGCTCACATCAATGACTGAGAGCATGAATAAATACAGACCCTCTTCAGTGAGGATGACAAAAAGTTGAATTCACGGTTCAACTGACTTAGTGGAGCAGAATAAATGTGATTAAATTAATTACAGAGTAAATCACTATCTGTCTCAGCTCAAATAGCTTTAAAAATAACAGTGATCATTGTCAGTTTGTCACTTTAACTTCTATTAAGCATATTTTAATCATCTTAAATCATGCAGATATTCTTCCGTCACTCTGTCTTGCCTTTACTGTACAGTTTAAAATGTAAATAGATTGTAGTATATACATTTTAAATGGTTATATACAGTGTAGTGTATGCATATATACAATGGCATGTGGCCAATCTTTGCACAAGCAGATCTCACAGCTCCCCTTTCCTAAAAGAGAGCATGTCAATAGTGTTATTTCAAATTTGAAGAATTAAAGTGATCGAGCTGCATAAACAACCTGCAGAGGAAGTCAGATTCACTGTCACATCCAGACACTTTAGTTTGGGAAACAAAGAGAGTGGAAAAAGGGATTGTGATCGCAGCTCCATGGCATACTGGAACAAAAGCTCAACCTGAATGATTTATCTTTTTCTCCTCTTTGAAGCAGAGAAATGCTGTCTCTCTACTGCCTCTGTTTGAGCTGCGCTAGTGGAGTACCTGGGGAGGGCAGCTCCACGCAAGACAGTAGGCTGTGAAGCTCTTGTCCCCATATTTAGTCTATGCAGAGAGACAGTGCATACAAAAGGGAAAGGGAGTACAGCAGTTCTGGCCTGAGGCTATCTTGTGTAGGGCTCCCTGAGCTTGAACAAAGTGCGTGAGACATTTTCGAAACACAGATGCATTTTGTTACAGAAGAATAGATGAGAAGTAATGGCAACTCATGAAAATAAAAAAAAGGAAAGCTCTAATGCATACCATGTTTCAGCAAGATCCCCGGGTGATTACTTCCTATTGAAATATCCAACATGATGCTTGCTATGGCTTGCCACTATTAAAGCCGAGAGGCAGCGCTAAATAAGGCCATTTGATACAAATCTGTCACTTGACACCCCCTCTGGTGCCTTACAGAGCCTGATGTAAGCGAAGAGATCTTGAACTCTTAGGTGTCACCCCAGTAAGCCTGGTTGTATGCAGGCTTTTTATTTATTTATCTATGTATTTTTGAAAAAATCTGATTTCCCTTATTTATACCAGAGATACGATATTCTGAAGACATCTGTTATGTTATTAATTTCACATAAATCTTAAGCTCCTCTATGCTTGAAATGAGGCTTCATTCAAGCTGAATTAATGAAACATGATTGTATGTCCCTCACGTGGAGGAGGCTGTCATACAATATTGAGTTGCTTATAATCACTGTGTAATCTCACTGTCTACCAGGGGAGGGCGGCGCGAAAGCCCTCCGTAAAACAATGTCTCGAAGAGATCAGAAGCCTTTGCCTGGATCTGGCAGGATAAAAAGGCAGGGAGTCTGCAGTGAGGGAGGAAAAATTACTCATTGGTCCTCAACAGAGAAAAACTGTAGATTTATACTGTGTACCCAGCCGCTGTGATATGTGCTAATTGTCTAGATCAGAGTGTTGCATGTTTGCTTGAACTTGAGTAATTGTGCGAGTGAGCGCCTGGCAGTGCACAGAGAGACACTCTGTAACACAGTTGAGGACGCTCACTGCTTTGACTGACACCATCTTTAACTCTCATAGTTTGCAAGTGACTCTGAGCAAGAGACTCATGAGTGCAAGCCACATATGGGACTCACCCTGAAAGGAAGCTGTGGTAGGTCCTCGCTCACATCAATAATTAAATGTAGAACAGAAAACAGAAAGATGGGTGTGTGTACATTTCTTCATCAGTCATTTTTTTAAGATTTAAGAGCGTTATTTGGCCTGTCACATATTTTATCTGGTATGCACAGACTGCTGGGACTGAGTGCCTTGCGCTAAGGTTCTCAGGTGTTTTTATGTGTTTAATATCAGTGGCATGGACAGCAACAGCCATAGCACTTTATCAGACAGACAGCCCCTGTTGCCAGGGGTCGCCAGTCATGGCACATCGGATGACTGGGCTCACACTAGACCTTGCTTGTCACATTGTGTAGCACTTGTCACACCCCCACTACAGTGTCATTGCATTACTTGGCAAGGCTTGTTACACACCTGCCCTGTGACAGGCAAGTCTCTAAAATAGAGTTGTTCTGTAAATTGTTTTGCCATGCCAAAGCTGCACATGGCATTCAATCTGTGTCGATACCCAGTAATGTATAATGTACTTCACTTTCATCAGTCACTGGGCTTTATCTGCATTCTCCATCCAACACTGCTGCTCCAATGCAGCCTAATTATTTTTTATGCAAAGCAACAGAAGAGGAGCGAGTGACACAAAAACACAGTTGAAATTGGGATAGACCTCATCATTGTTTGGCTGCGCCCACAACTTAATTAAAATTCGCTAGGAGCCTGGCTCCTTTGTTCCCTCTCTATTGCAGCATTGTTCATCAGAAGTGAGCAGGAGTACAAATAATCGAGTGCAAACACTTCCTCCGGTGAAGCTAGCCCTTTCTCTAGAGGTTTACCCTACTTTACTTTTCAAACTGACAGAAATGGGTTGTCTCAAATCTGCCACGGCATCACTTCATTAAAGAAGTAGCCTGCTTTAAAACAAACAAACAATACACCCACCCATCCCAATCTCACGCCGCCCCCCACCACCCCCCCCCCCCCGAGCAGGCACATGCACACTTGCCACCCCACCTATCCAAAATGTGTCACATCCCCAGCAATCTGTAATTTTTGACTCAAGGGGTTAATTGCCTGCCATGGCATCAAAGGAGAGTTTTGATGTGCTTTTTGAGGGCTGTCTTTAGCCAAGCTAGGGAGTGGAAGGGAGAGAGGAGTGAAAAGAGGGAGGGATGTGGTGAGAGCAGAAGGAGAGGAGGGCACATGAGATTTCACTTGCGGCATAGCAGCGCAGGCGTCTCCTCAGGTAATCCTTCCTCTCAAAGGCATTATTGAATTTTCTTGTTTTTCTTCTTCTCTTTGTCAAGGCAGGGAGGAGAGAGTGTGTGCACAGGGAGAATTGGGGAGGGGGGGTTAAACAGAGTGAGCCTGACTTCTGAAGGGTCTGCAGCGGGTGCTTGATTCTCATTCACCTCTGCAGATCCACGTCAAAACACAGCCAGACCTTTTAAGGCGCCTGGCTTTGAAGTGAGAAGGGAGCCTCAAATCCAAGCTCTCCGCCACATATGCCCAGTCTGAAAAATTAGCAGCCATGTGCGTCTCCCTGCCCCTTTGAAGTTCCACGAATCGCTCTTCTCTCCATTTTCTAACAGAGAAATCAGAAGGTATGCAGCCTGACTCCCAGATTAAGGATAGTGATCGTGCTGGATGGTAGCGCAGGCAAAGTGCCTCGTCTCTGGCTTTTGTTCAGTCAAACCATGAAAACCTCTACCTTGTTAACACTGTTTACCTAACTCTTCAGAAAAGCTGTGCAAAGTTGAAACAACTAGTAAAACAGTCAGTTGTGACAAAACCCCTCTGTGATCTGTCTGACGTGGATCTAAAGAAGTGTGTGTGAATCAAACCAGCAGCTGCAGACATCTAAGACATTAACTGATTGTCTTTTCTTTACCAATAAAGACTCTAATTATCTGCCTGGCACCCTTGTCTTTGCTGTCAATGTACAGCAAAATAAATAATTAGGACTAACATGCATAATATAAAATTACTTCAAATTCAATCCAATGTGCAATGTGCATAAGGGAGGCATTAAAGGGCAGAGCATTTGCCCTGAAGGATACTAGTGTAAAAAAAAAAAAGAGCAAAGGATTGGAGACAGTCCCCGTAAACCCTTGGGGAAAAGGGTACTATACAAAAAACGACTCAACAAAGTTCTCACAAAAATTATAGAAAAGTTCTATATCTATTGCTTCATCACATTTGGCTAACCTACTTTGTGAAAAGCAATTACGAAAATAATTTGCATTTTCATGACATATTGCAGTCGTCCTCTAGTTACTGGGAGAGGGGACATTGGGAGACCCGTCAACAGAGGAGTATTAACCACACAATGTGCTGAAGCTGCTTATCCCATTGTAATCTGACCTGATTGGAAGGGTTTGATTAAAAGCGAAGGGGGCCACACGCCTCCTAATCCCTGCTGAGCAACGCTCTGTGACCCCATCTAACCTCCTCAAATGCCATACGGCCCCCTCCTGTCAAGACGGCTCAATGCACAGTACCGGTAGAGTGTGTCGTGCAGGAGTTTAGGGCCACTAATTCCCAAACTTGTCTTGTCCCTTTCTCCTCTTATCCTCATCAATGAGACTTTCTCTCTTCACAAGAAGATTTGGGAGATGACTGCTATTTTGGTGCTGGAAAGTGAAATAGCCCAGAGGGGCTGTGTAAACATTGTGGCTTAGCGCTAACCAGCATAAGAGAGGCTTCGAGACAAGTCTCCATACTTCTAAGTCAAGCAAATCCGCATCTCGTTATGAGGGAACCGACTGTGCTAAAGCCTCGCTTAGTGACACATCTTGTTGTCAGAGGGTTTGTCTAAACAGGTATCACAGCTGTAAGCTGTCGTATCACTGCGCATCATTGGCATCTTCTGAACTTACTGTCATTTCATCATCCACCCAGTTCATGAGGAAGCATCAGTATCAGGGGTTTCAGTGAGAAACATCATTTTAGTGTCAGTAACACAGGAATAACATCTGGGTGTGAGTGCACCTGTGTGTGTTCAAACAAACATGTATTTAGGCAAACCTCCTTCCTCAAGAGCATCTTTAAGGTGCATCATTTGCAATGAGTGTCGGAAGTCATCTCTAAAAACCCCCAACTCCCTTCCGTTTGGCATCTGACTACAATGGGAGAAATTGTCAGGTAGCTAGAGATGTGTTTGTGTATGTGTGAGAGAGGGGGAAAGATGAGGGGGAGGGATTGGCTTGCTGTCAGTGTCAGTCTCAGATGGTTTCCTGTTAGTGAGCTGAGAAAAAGTGCATGTTTGTGTGTCAGTGTATATAGCATTTTTTCTGTGGTGTGTGTGTGTGTGTTCATACATGTGTTTGGAGGTAGTATAGCGGTGCTGGTCCTCTGCAGGTGGCCTGTCGCGTGGCTCTGATCAGATCTTATTGAGTCCAGAGAGGAGGTTGTTGCGAAGCGGCTAGCCGCTGGGTGGGTGCGGTTCAGGTGTCAGAAAGAAAAGGGAAGAAAGATTAATGGCCTCTCTGAAATGAAGGCTTTCCTCAAGTTGCCTGGCTCTGCCTATCAGGAAGGGGTCCACTAACTGACCCTGGATCGCCTGGGACAGGTAGGGTGATTTTTTAAGGCCTCTCTGCTGATTGGTTTGGCGTGTCCTGTGGAGGGGTCACTGAGTGATGGAGTGGCGAGGAGACAGCAGCCTGCCTTTGGTTGGCCTCTCTGAACAGTTCCCTCATTCATATCCCCATCTCTAGCAAGTCTCAGGAGGCCAGCTACAGATGAAAAGGTCCTAATAGGTTGTCAGTGGGTCTCAACACTCAGCCCCTCTCTTTATCTAATGAGGATATGAGAAGAATACCTTGAATAGAAGCAAACCTCCATTTCTTTTTCTGCTACTTTTTTGAAAATGAGCTTAGTGTTGTACTGAACAATTTGTGCAAAGCAGACACACAGGACGTGATAGTGCTTATGTCTTCACAACATTCAATAAAAACTTGCATTCTTTAATCCAAGAATTGATTTGCTAGCCCCAAAAGATTGAATAATTGTCTCTAATTATGTATGAGCTACAGCACCATGATAGGTCAGGTTAAGGCCAACAGAGACTTAAGAAAGGAAGCCTTTTTGCCTGTAGACTAAAACTTTTGCTGGGACTCTTAAACTATGGTGCAGACATTGGGTTGTAGTAGTACAGATCTTTACAATGTCTACTCAATTTTTATCTGCTGAAATGCTTGCATGTTTGAAATTGTTTGGGGTTTTTTTGTTGTTGTTGTTTTTTTTTAATCTGTATCAGTCTCATTAGATTGCTCATTTGCAGGCGTACAAAACATGCAGGTTTCCCAGGTTTGGGATTGCTTTTTAAGCTAATAGATGAATAATAAATAATGCAATTTAAGACTAAATTAATATATTACCATGCGCCTGCCCATACCTCTGGGATCTATCAGGAGGCTGAGAAAAACTGTAAGCGTTGCCAGACTGGTGAGACACTTGTTATGAATTGCATATTCACGGCGTTTCAGCTAGATTTAACTAGGAAAAGCTGTTCAGAAAGTGTCTTGTTTTTATCATTAGTGATGGCAGGCAGAGACGGAGCGGCCTTTGGTGCAAATATGTAAGAGACTCCTGTACTGTGGTATTCAGAAACTCCAGTCATCTCAGTTTACATGTTCACACTGGATCAACCACTTAGTCTTTTGTGCTCTTCAGCCCAAGCACTATAAGCTAGTCCCAACCAAGGTTGCTTTGTGTATGTCAGAACAGGCTATTTTCCTCTCCCTGATGGACTCTAGACACTTTTTTTTTGACTGTCATCGCCATAGTTAAAGACCTTTATTGCATAAACATGTTGACAAATGGTCCTTTGTAAACTTGCTTGCTGGCGACATTTATTCAGTAACAAAGCAGTTACTTGAGCTGGCTCCCTGGGCTTGCTTTCCATTCAGGCTAGTGATCAGTTGTCTGCATGCCAGTGGCCCCTGGGCTGCTAGCCCACCCATGACGGGGGGCTCCATGAAGGAACTTATTTATAATTGCAACTGAGGAAAGGTTTCCTAAAAGCATTTTTCGCTTTAATGAAGTTTACTGGCACCGGTAGGCTGGTATGTAGCCAAAAGGTTTTAGTATTCTTTAGTAACATGTTAATATGATTTGTCTTGGCAACAAGCAAAAAAGTGAAATTGGCACAGAGAGTAGCCATGAGCTGGAATCCCAATGCCAAATTTGTCATCCATGTTTTTACTTTGAGGTGGGGTTGGAGGAAAAAAATGTAATTAAGGGCATTGTTGCAGTTCTCTGTGGGGGAGCATTTGCTTTGGCTAAGCCTTGTAATTATAAATGATATCCTCTTTGGCCTGCTTTACTTTCTGTCCCTGCTGCAAAAATTGGATTTGTTCCACACACCCCTGCAAGACGCAAGATAATCTTTGACCCGCATTGTCGTCACCTGCATTTGCTGCTCAGAGCAATGCCTTTGCTATTCATTTAGCCCATTCACTTAAAAGCTTGCCATCTCATAAGCGACTGTGCTAACACGATGATCACGAAAAATGACCGCCCTGTCTGCGGAGAGGCTGAGTGATCCCATCAGCATTGGGTTACTTTGCTGCTTCCCTGCTCACTGTACCTGTTGAGAAAGACATTAGTGAGGAGGTATGCAAAGGCAGTATGGTGGGATGACCCCTGAGGTTTTGGTTGACAGTGTGAAGGCTCCTCAGTCCTGAGTGCTCTCTCTCACTGGGTGTCTCGCCTGACCTGGCCAGTTCGGCCCAGCACAGACCATGCTTTCATTCCATCCAGCCCTGCGGCTTCAGCTCCTAATAAAGCTACCATTTGATCCCCTTGAATTTCTAAATCGTTCTCCTTTTGATTCCCTCTTAACTCGGCCTGCGTTTTTCCACTTTGTTCTGAATGGAGGGTCAGGTTTCTGCTCTCAGTGATGGAGTGTTTGGTGAACTGTGTATAGCTGTGTGTGTGTGTTTAGTAGCCTGTCTACAAGAATTATTGCCAATTGATGAGATGATTTCAGTTTTAGATGTGAAGATATCATATGATTGATATTCTAATTTTTATATTGCAATATCAATAATAGTATTATTATTATTTCAGGTTTGGATATTTACTTAGACTATGACTGGATCTTTAAATCTCAGTAGATCAGTATTGTTTGTTCTGTATTAAGTGTAAGTGTGTGTGTGTGTGTGACATTGGTTATTGAACAAAATCTTTGGCATTTGGCATTATCAATTATATAATATAATGCCAATATTGTATTAAACATGTTTGTATAGCACACAGTTATATGTAGAATAAGGTTTTGTTTTTTGTTTTTGTTTTTTTAAAAAAACAACAAACAAACAAACTTGAAATTCAAATAAGATCCTGCATGTGTGAGTAGGCATGTCTGATCAGTTGTCCTCATTATTTTTGCATGTGTGATCAGTTGTGTCAGATTATAAAGTAAAACCTTGTAGAAATGAGTGTAGTTTTGATCATTACTATTCCTGAGGAACAACTACAAACGCAAAGCAACAATGCCATATAATTTACACTTAGTACATACAAGTAGATTCAAATACTTAGAGAGGGAGAGGTGTGCTTGTCTGAAATTTAATGTATGAGAGGCTAAATGAGTTGAATAGACCTGGGGACTTCAGAGGCCCTGAAAATTATAGGTTTGTTTTAAAAGGCTGATTATTCTCTGATGTAATGAGTAAAGTACACCCATAAATTTGCACAACTGCTTCAAGGCAGGGCCCAGTGTGTCAGGACTGCACAGTGTTTTCACCTTAACAACCCTCTTTAACTGCTGAGGATGGTGTTTAAGGAAATTACACCCCAGGTAGCAGTCACTCCCAAGCTTTGTTAATTGAAGAATGCCCTTTTTTATCACTGTTGTCCAACGGATTCTTACTGTGAGCTTTGTTTTTGCAATTATTGCTTTAAATACACAAATTAAAACGCAATTATTGTATGAGCAGTCTGTAATTAGACACATTGAAATAATTGTGTTTGACCTCTGTCTTAAAATACAGCTTTTACCCTCCAGTGTAAATTAAGCGTTTATTCACACCTTTGGCAGTTAAACCATTTACTGCTACAGAAGTTGGGCGATTTGTCTCGCCACTAGTGAATATTTAAGGATCTATCATCAATGACAGAATGAGAGAGTAATGTGTAGGGGTGTTTAGATGTATAAACATGTATGCATTGGATGTTATTTACTAAATAACTGGTTGCTCTATTGAATTTAGTTTACTTTCATGGTATGTGATTATGGTTTGCTGAAGCAAACCATAAAATCATATCATGTTGTATTTTGTTGGATCATGTGATGTTGTATTGTATTATTTCATACTGTATTTTATTGGGTATACACTTATCAAGACTAGACAGTTTAAAGACAAAATTACATATTTATCTCATAAAAACCAACAAAACTAAGCAAAAGGAACCTAAGATAAAGTTAAAATATGCCAGATGCAGCAAATAATTCGAGCACATATAATCTTCACACTTGTAATGTATGTCAGTTTTCTGGTGTCTGAAAATGTTTAGGTGTAAAATTAGTGGCCTCTCTCTGGAATTTCTGTATGATCCTTTTCTCTTTTTCATTCTCTGCAGCTTTTACATTGCTGTCCAAATGTCAAGGGAGCATTAACTCGGGCCCTGCTCGCTCAGATCACAGAGAAAGTATTTCCCGACATGTGTTGATGCCCTGGCCTGTACCCATGCCCAGCTCTGTGTGTGTGCCCGTGGCACTCAGCAGAACAGGGGGGAAATGAAAGAGCTCTTATTACTGGTGCCAGTCACAGATGCCCAGCACCACCACCCGCCCACATCACCGCCTGCTCTGTCTGCATTCCCCTCTGACACTGTCCGGACGGGGCCCTGCACAGACCTGCAGGTGGCCCCATTAGCAGGGAAAGTATGTCAGTGGAGCTGCCCGGGGAGTGTGAATGGAGCAGGCTGTTCCTGAATTCTGGCTCTTCAGGAATGAAATAGATAGGAAGTAGGGCTGTACAGTTAATAGCAAAAACATGGAAATCTTGATATGACTCCTGCAGTTTTCTAATAATTTTTACCAACATTGCATTTCTGTGGTGTAGAAAATGAAGACCAATAACCAGGATGTATTATATTTGCTGTTTTATTTTATTCAAACTGAGTATTCATTTTTAAGCATGCCAAAAAAACAAACAAAAAAACCACAAGCACAAAACAGTGAAAAGAAACAAAACAGTACACGATTCAAAACTGATATAACTGCACCACTAAGCAAATACTATAAATTGCAATACATGTTTTTGATACTTTTTTGGTTATAAACAGGGATTCAAGGACTGAGGAGATCATGGCTTGTGGGACTGGGGCCCATGTATGTGTGCACCATACAGTGCAGCATCCAGACTCCAGCCTAGCCAGATCCAGGCCCAGCCTCACAGCTATCTGTTCCACAAGCTGAGATCAAAGTGCTGGTGCTGGCAAATCCGCCCGGGCTCCGGCACAGCCTTGCTCCAGCAGCTGCTGAGCAGGAACAGCCCCAGCATGCCTTGTTGAGGTTGGGGAAAGGAGCTGAAAGATTCATGGGCTGGATGTGTCATTAACTCACTGCATGATTGATGTCCCACATGACTAATAATGTCACTACTCAGAAGGAGACAAGAAAAAGGCAAATATTTTCAAACACATAATTTCTTGTTCGTTTTCATGGTGCCAGAAACAGACTCTCTGCCTGTCTCTCTTTTGCAACTCTTCCACTCTTGTCTTGTGAGTTCTCCAGGAATCGTTTGGCACGTAGGAAGAGAAAATGCAATGAAATAAATTAATATGAGTTTTGGATCTCGGCAAAACTCTCTGGGTGGCCTGACAGATAATGGAGCTTCATCCTGCCTTGTTGCAACTCTTAGATACTTTTTCTTTAGTTGAATCATATAACAAGCATTTATTAATTACTTCTTTTTACCTACCCACCCAATGTTGATAGCATCTTATTCTATTCAGAATCATGGGTGGACTTGCAGTCTTGCATATAGCTTACAGGAAAATAGAAGCAGGAAAACACTATGGACAAGTCTCCAGTCCATCACTGGGCTAACACACAAAGACAGATAAACAGTCAGATTCACACCTCTAGGCAATGTAGATTTGTTCTCGGTTTCAGGAAGGAAACTAGAGAACTTGAAGGAAACTCTTAAAAACACAAGAACATCCAACTCCACACAGCAAGGGTCCAGTCAGACCTTGTCAGCCTTGAATCCTGAATCTCCTTCTGTGTATTTTTTTATCACAGTCATGTATTACACTGGGTCTTTGTAACTTTTTTTTGCATGAAATTGGTTTAACTTAAACCTATTTGATATCAGCACAAAAGACTGTGCTATCAGCATATTCAGTCTAAAAGCATCTAATCACCTTTCAAAAACACACATCGGTCAAAAACTGTGTGACATTTCATGCTGCTGGCTGGTACATTCTGGCCAGTTTATCTAATTTATTTACCTTTTCAATAAAGGGCCTCCTGAGGCAAGGTGGTGCACAGAGACAGACATGTGAGCCTTTGGCCGTCTGTGAGTGTCTGCTCATTAATTAAGCCAGGGAATTCCACCGGCCCACGTTCTGAGGGGGAGTGAATGTACCAGATGGACTCTGGGAGGGGTGTTAAGAGAAGAAAAACAAAATGGACAGAACAAGGAGAGATAGACAGGCCTGAAGAACAGACAAAACACACATACACACAAACAATTACAACATTGTCAAAATTGTCATAAAACATCAGCCAATGCCAACCTACATGCCCCCTGGTCTGCACCAATCCTGTAGCCTTCTGACTATATGACCTAATAAGATTTAGAATTAAATGCTGTAAAATGTTATCAAACCCCTATCAAACTGAATTTGTGTTCTCCTCTGGAAAAAAGGGCATAATCTGCCATAAAGCCAGCAAGGCTGTGTTTGACCCATAAATACCCTGTTTGCATTTTGCCACAGTAAATCCTCCACCCTCTCGTAGTAAATGCCAAGTCAAAGAAGCTTAAGAAAAGATAGAGCAATGAATTTGTCGCTCATGAATACAGTTAATGTTGTTTTTTCACATTTCATATGTTACTTGATTTGATTTTCTGTTATTGTTATTTCAGCTCTTAATCTTGTGGGATTGGAGCTCTCCAGGGTGAGTGTTTCTTAGCATGGCTGATAGACAATGAAATCACCAGACTTGGCATTTCAAGCAAACACTAAGATGTTTACTGTTTCACTATAGGAGATTTTAACAGGAACAGTTGTTTTTGAGAATCATCAATGTGCCATAAACAACAGAATTCAAAATGTACGATAATATTTTGAAAAAAACAGTTCCCTGTCAGTGATTGGCTGAATCTTGTTACATGCCTCTTGCTTATCCAGAATCTGTCAAGTCCCTCTGCATTTGTTTTGCATTGTATTTTATAAAAAGGACCAAGAGGACCACAGGATGGTAAATAAAGGCAGAGGCAACATTGGAGATGCAGTTCAATAATTTTGTTGAGAAGAAATAATTTTCATTTCCATTTTGGTAGTGGGAAAGTGATAAAGAAGGATAGATTGATCAGTTGATGAATTATGAAGAGCAGCGAAAACATGAAGGACTGAGAGATTCAGGGGAAAAAAGGAGAAACTGAGGATGACAAAGTGTGTGAGTCAAGAGATTGAGAGAGACAGCAAAAAAAAAGTCAGAGTGTCAGGAGTCAGAGTGAGAGCATGGAGGAGAGTTGTGATAGATAGATTAAGAGGGAGAGGGAGAGAGAAAGAGTGTCTTGATTGCCGGTTTCAGGCAGTTTGACTGGTCGGTGACAGCATGCTCCTGCTCCGACCATACGGCCTGTCTCCTTAGCTAACAGCCCAGCTGCACGGGAAATGTCCCCGGGCCTGACATTTTGACACGGGCGCCACGTTGACAAATAGCTGGAGTTTTCACCTCCTGCTACACTGTCTGCTTCCTGCTAAACCAGTCCTCGCTGACTGTATGAAGTGAGGGGGCGGGGGGGCTGACAGATCTGCTGTCAAGCCGGGGGCTGCTGATCGAGGTCTCTGTGGGTGGCAGACTGCTACAAAAAAGGAGGGGCGGGTGGCACCGGCCATTGACAGAACACTTGAGCCAGTTTTTGGGCTCTTTGCACACATTGGTGACTATAGTTATCTCTCACCCTGCCCTTCTCCCACTCATACAACCCCTAACCCCGTCCCCCATATACCTCCAACTGAGAGGGCTTGTCAGTTTGGTGTTGGTGAGGCAGTAGTGCAATCACAGCTCAGCATGGCATTATAGACTGTGCGCCCAGTTTTCAGCTGAGGTGTGGTCATAAAAGGGAAATGTTTTTATGTGAAGGGCTCTGCGCTCAGTACAGTCCAATTTGGCAGATTTCAATCAAAATTGTTTACTATGACAATTGACACAATGTAAATTTCAATCTTCATTACTTGAAATTGACCCTCTTTTGAGAAAGGAATGTCATCCACACTGAAACAAATTATAATATTTATTGTCCAAAATTTCTCATTCCCAGACAAACACAAAGAAACAGTATTAAGGTAATACCTGTAATTATCAGCAGTCAGTTAGGTTTACTTTTATTTTTAAACCATGTACCAATCCTTTTCTAACAAAAGGCAGGAATTAATGCATTTGTATTGAATCTGCGCCTCCTTTTTGCCTGAGGTGCCTACATGTTCTTGAATGTGCTTGTGCTCTAATTCTGACTACAGAATGTCTTTGGCACAGACTTGAACGGGAAATGTACAGGTGTGTGTGTGTGTGTATGCTTCTGCCTCCATGTATCTGTGAGCGAGTGTCTGTGTGAGTTGGTCGGGGTGAGTGTGTTGTGCTTTGGTACCGGTGGGGCTTTAAGTGCTGGCGGTTGGCTGTTATTATGGGGCTGTATTGATTAATCCCCTCGCCTGTATAACCTCCAGCTCACTTTGAGGTGTCCCAAGTGTGCCTGTGCTCTCAGCAGAGCACACGCTGTGATTAATGCCCATCTCGTGAGTCTACTCGCTACAGAGCATCGTGTCAGGCCAGATTTGTCAGCTCACAACTATAGATTAGTCTACGTCTCCTCCTCAACTTTGGAGCCACCAGTGCCCTGTAGTGTAAATCTGTCCCCTCTCTCCCCTCTCAGTCGGCCCCCGTCCCTCGGGTGAGAAGATGGCAGATGCATTAAACAATTCACTTAGTAGATAAGCTACAATATGCTTGACTTTTTTTTTCTCTCATACCCTCCCCTCTCTCCCCCACGTCCTTCCTCCCTCTCTTCCCTTGTATCTCCCGCTGCCGAAATGGAATTGGATCAAAGAAGGAAAGAAGGGGGTTGGGGTGGAGGGAGGGGTCCTCATTGGGTTTTGTTGAAATATTTATAGGTCAGGGTTGACTGGTTAAATTGAATATCTATGCTGATCTCACTTGCCTGTTTAACTTGCGCCTAGGCAAATATGTTTCCTAGGTGATAACCTTTTATGTACCAGTCTGACTTCATTGAAATGCATAGAGATAAAAATGTGTCACACTTCACAGCCAAGCTAGGCAGCCACTGATGCTCGATTATTCAAATGATAATTGACCCCCACCTGTAGCTTGCTTATATTCAGTAGTCAATCACTCCATCCGCTGTTAAGATATGGAGAAAATACGTTCTGTCATTTACATTACAAACCACTGGTGAATGTCAAGTACCCCAGGCGAGCCATTTGTGTGGAGAAGAATGGGAAAAATATATGGCCAATTATGATTTCCAATCTTTTTAATAATTTAAATGCTGTTGATATGTGAATTACTGGCAGCACAGCTTTCAGTCCTGAGACCTGTTTATTTCCTAGCAGTATTATTTTCTCCCTAACAAATGACTTGATGTTAATCTTCATATATAATTTTCATTTGTCTGATATAATGGCTTCTAGTGGCTTGCTGTCAAAGGCTGATAAATTGACAAGCAGTATCATAGCACTAGAATCGACAATGCAGAAATGTTTGTTGGCCAAGACAGAGGCTTTTTTTCTACCATGGGGCACTCATGGTAATGAATGAATGCATATTCATGTATGCACAAACACACATACACACATGCATGTGAACACATTCAATCATCTGATACTCTTGCAGTGCGAGCTTTGATCCTCGTTGTACAGAATATCATACCTGTGCGGGGTATTTCCTCCAAACCTCCAATGGCTTGTCATTTTCTCCTCAGCATTACTCTGCGTTACTGTCTGATCTTTGTGAGCATGAGCAATGTGTCTTAATGTTGTCAGTTTCATCTAAGAAAACACACGATACGGGTACAATTTGCATAAATGTCCAAATGGAAAGCGTGAAAGCATGCTCGGCAACTGTGCCTGTTTGTTTAAAGTCAGCCAAAGCTCTATAATTAGCAGTGTTTAATTATGGAAATGGCTGCCGAGGAGAATTTCAAACACACTTCTTCCCTGGATCATTAGTCACAGGGGCAAAAAAATGAAATGCTTTCAGCAATGAAGGGTTCATATTTCAAGCTTATAGCTGCTAAAAGGGTGTACTCAGAAAATCAATTTTATGAAAGTCCGTTCAGCACTAAAGGGAGTTCCATGCAACTAAGCAATTTTGAAATAATGTCGGTGGGGGCCTGATTCATGGACGGTAACAGGACTTTGCTCTCCTTGCCTGAGACATTATCCTCTAAGTCCAGGTCAAAGGTCAACCTCTGGTTTAAATCAACCTCTGTTTAGCATAACTCGATTCTTAAAGCGCTGCTGGCAACCCCACACTGAATAGATAAGTAGTCTTCTGCAGGCAGAGAGCATGCAGTGTACCAGATCAAAGCTCATGAAAGCTGTCTGAAGACTAAAGTGAGAGGGGAGAAAGTTCAGGTAAACTATCGGATGAAACCTAACCTTGACCTCATGAAGTGCTAGTTACCCTATACCACAACATTGATGTCTTAACCTTGGCCACAACCTCACATGCTGACAGTAAACATACCATTTCTGCATTCTTCCACGCACACAGGCGCCCTCAACGCTATAAATCCAGTCCCCATCTCTTCTTTGATAGCCTCCCACATCAAGCTGGGTGTCATTCCCCGGTACGAAGGATATGGATGACACATGTGCAAGGGACTGCTGGGAAAGTCAGGTCTCCCAAGCTCAGCCTTAGAAACCACATCAGCACCACGCGGCGCCCACTCGCTCTGTGGGAGGCCCCCTCTACTAATAGCTTGTTGTGGGACTTTGGTGTCTTTTAGTGTGTCCTGTGCTCCCCGGTGGTGGTGGCTATAAGGCAGCAGTGGGGACATTTTGGTGGGTCGTTTAAGCTGGGAGGTCACATATAAAAACGTCTACAGCTGCAATGGGACGGCTGGCCCACGCTCCTCACAGGGGATTCCCATTAGGCAGATTGATTGTTTCCTCTCCTCTCCTCCTTTGATTCATGTCTTCCATCTGAGCTCTAATGAGCCATCGTCCGTATGGCACCACTCAGGGCATCTGTGCATCGGCCCCTGTACTGTACATAGTTAATGGGAAGCACATACTGCACTGTAAATACACACACACACACACACACACATACAGTACAGAACACAGTCACACTTGGGATTTGTATTGTCTATCCATGCAGCTTTTTGGCAGGTTTACATGCATTCACCTACCTTGTGCCTTTACACAAAAAGGTTTATCCAGCATTCAAAAATCTTAGAGTTCACTTAGAGTTATAAATCTATTGAAAAAATCTATGGATAACTTAGCATCATAGTACCTACTGACCTCACAGAACAGAGCAGATTTCAGATGAGTGTAGATGTGCATTGAACACAAGCACACGTTATTTATTCTGCCACAGAAAAGAGGCGACAGCTTTATAGCCCTCCACCACAACTGTTATTTACAGCGTCAGCCATTCATATATTCTCCCATCATCCACTTTTATGGTACGCGCAGAATGATAATTATGATAACAATAATAACTACCCATATAAAATACCTTTATGGCACTTTGGATTATGAATGAGCTCTATTCTTTTCTAGATGCTCTATGTTCCTCAGCGGAGAGTTAAAGTAAGCACCGGTTTCCCTAGAATGAAACTCAGCCTGCATCTGATATTGATTCATGACTGCATTTGGGAAAGTTTTATTCAGGATAATTTTCTACCTTGGGAATTTTGGGGTGTAAAGGCTCCATAACAAATCATTCAGCATGTTTGAAGACGCCGTATAATCGTTTTTTAAGCTAGAGTCCCTCTACTTTCATAGTGCAACTGAAGGTAATACTCTATCTTATTGCGGTGGTTTTGCACATCAACATTAGCTGAAAATATCAAAACATTTTCTATTTACTAAGAGGAACCGTAAAATACTATTTAGCCTCCCTCGTACTGCAGTAGTTGTGTCAAAGATTTTAACTTGCAGCTCCAGACATATTTGTCCTGACAATATGAAATAGAAATGATGTTTTTTACCCATTTTTTTATCCACATGACTGCAAGCAGTACTGGTCTTAATGTTGCAATGCAAGTTTAGCTGCTGAAACATTAAAAATGCGAATAATAAAATGGGTATGATTGTGTGATGGATAGAGAAAGATAGAGAGATTGAGTGAGGGTAGACCAGTGTTTCAGCTCAGATGAACTGCAGATGAACTGAGTGAGTAAAGGCAGAGTCATAAACACATGCTGCTCTGTGTTATTGATTGGGGAGAATAAATGAATGTTTGCTAAACATATTAGATCAGAGAAGACACGGCTCTCACTCAGATCAGGGTGATCTGCAGGGTGGCCCAGGGTCTCGTCTGTTTGTGTTTGTGTGACTGTGCGAGTGCTTGTGAGTGTTGGTATGCACTTTTAATGGTGTGTGTGTGTGTGTGTGTGCAATTCTGTTATAATGTTAGTGTCAGTCTGATGCATCCAGGCTTGGCCCCCGAGCCGTCCGTAGTCTCAACTTGCCTGTGTTTACACACACACTATCACCTCGCCTGATTTGTGTCAAAACACCTCAGGTTTCCTCCACACTGTATATGGAGAGAACTGTCTCTAGAGGTCACTGCAGTTCCATGGGTGACAGATGCAGCTGAGGCCAGCGACGACATCCTGTTGAACACAGCCACTTAGACAATAGGCATGAACTGGAGGGAAAAGCTGAGAGAAACCAGAGAATATCACAGTGAGTTTCACACTGTCAAGTAGTCACACACAGACATGCACCTATGAAACAAACTTTGCAACCTTGTCACCAAAAGCTGCAGATCAAAACTCAAATGGATCTGTGTTGGGTGCTAATAGCAGTGATTTCACACTGACAATGAACACTCCATGGCTACAGCTCAACTCTCTGCTGCTGGACGAGGTAGGAAATGAACTGTGTCCAAGTTCCCATGCGTCTGGTGTAAAGAAAGAAACAGGGCAGTATTTGTATTTTGACAGCTTTTATCTAACACCTTATTCACTGCCATTTACTACTATTGCATGCACATTGCTCAATAAGATATTAAATTTTGATTGAAGTGTTCTCTTGGGAAGATTTGGAATAAAAAACAAAGAATGAAAAAAAGAAGCCTGCGTATTTCCCAGCCACAGGCAGCTCATAAGAATGATCTTGAAAACACAAAAGCAGCCTCATCCGTTTCTTAGTTTTGGTTATGCTTCTGAAACTATTATTTTAATCTGGTGCAGGAGTCAAAAAAGGGGAAAACATGCTGCCAGGCGCCTCTCTCCCACTAATTCTATTACACTGGGTTGTTTTTAAAAGTTCCTTTTCTAAACATTTACTGTCAGTAGTACACTGGGAGCTGCTGTTCCATATGCTTTGTTTGTATTGTGGTTGTGGTCGCAGTGGGGCTGAACCCGCCTGCTTCCAGTGAGCTAGTGGCAGCTACGTGGTCCACCATGCCAAGTTTAAAATTAGTAACAAATTTAATATGTACTCTGCTGGCATCCGGTGCCTTTTGCAGAGTGCAAAATACTTCGACAGTTTGTCGTGGGGTCTCTCTGGAAGACCACAACGTGGCCCAATATAGAAACTCCAATTGGAAGACGGGGAAAAAAGAAAGGCGAAATCCAGAGCAGATGCGGATAACGTCTACAGTGATCAGGCTAAGAAAGCTGAAGTACTAACACAGGACCACCAACACAAACTCAGCTCTCACAACGCCTCCCCTCTCGTTGGCAAAGGGGAGCACACATTGCTCCATGCTCGCATGACCTAAACGACAAAACCATGCTCCTGTTAATGGTATAATCGTGGAGGGAAATGATTTATGGCTTTCATTTTTAAGGATCACTCTTCCCATAACTCCTAATATGGAGGAAAATATCTGTTTTCACTAAGGGAGCCCTCACATAATGCCTTATAGGCTGTTAAAGCATGGAAAAGAACATATTGGTGTCATAAATCTAGATTTCAAACTAGACAGCATAAAACATAGTGCAGGATTACAGAAGGGGACAATAGTGAAGAAGTTAAACCAAAGCAAAGGATTATAGTACATGCTGTATATGAAGTCTGGAAGTTTGAGGTAATTTCTATTAATAGTACTTCATCAACAGATCTCTTCTTGGCTTCCTTTGCCATCCATCACTTCTTCAGCTGCCCACAGTAATATAGAGAGGATTTACAGCATATTTTAAAAATGGATAGGACTGGTTTTTACTTTTGACTGGGGCTAGGTAATACAAGTTATCCATAAGTTTTAAAGGGATTTGGATTCACAGGATGTGGATAATTTGTCCTTTAAATGTAATATATCAGTTTTCATTCTGGTTCCTCCAGTGCCATATGTAATTTGTTTTAACTTAAATGTATCTAAAAGGACACATAAGACACATTTAATATTCTAAATATGTAGCTATCTAAATAACAGAAATTATGGAGAACATTTTATGTTAACTGAATAGTTCCTTGCCAAACCACAACTCACCTTACTTGCATTTTTCTCCCCCGGGTCATGAAAGCGAGACTGAGGGCTGGTAATTCACTTTACTGTAGTTTGGCCTCTGACCAGTAGAGGGAGGTCATTGATTTATTTCTGCCATTTTACAGCAGGGATCTGCATTTGCCTCCTTGGGGTTCTTGATTATGAGTGATTCTAAAGAAATGTGTCAGTTATTATTTTTAGACAACCACATAATGCAAGCACAGTGGGCCTTTTGAAGGCTCATTTATTACGGAGGAGATAAGCATGTTCCAGCAGCCAGATTCCTCAGGAACAGGTCACCAGCCCTGATTAAAAGTGACTTCACGTCAGGCCATAAATATTTGTCAGCCCACCTTTGAAAGGCAGGCGAGCCGTGGCTTCTCTGCTCGTTTGCCACATGAAAGTGCAAATGGAAACACTTAGGGTTGGGAGCTGCATCAGTCATAGCTGGAATAAGATGGCCAATAAAAAGGGTGTAATTATGATGCTCCATCATTTGACACAGCTCGGGGGTTTGGGCTGTTTGCCTGCGTGCTATACGAGAGAGAGAGAAAACCCACCCGTGAATAATGGGACCTGTACTTTTATGAGCGTAGTGTGTTTAAGGGTGAACTTTGAAAATGTGTGGTCTGTGTGTCTGTGTCACCTCCCTCCACTGCTCCCTCCTCCCCTTCTCCTCCTCTCCCCTCAGCTGTTTACCTTGCTGCTGTAGAATGTGGAGCGTGTTAGGACTACCCCTCTTTGATGCCTCTTATTGCTCTGCTGTATCAAAGCCGCGTCATGACTGGCATGCCACCACAACAACAACTCCTTGTTTTCAGCCGCCCCACTTGATTGCTGTGGGGTACTTTACAGCCCATTCATTGATGTTGCTTGATGAGAGCCCATTCAGCGTGTTTGTGATAAACAAAGCCGTTTTTCACATTTCATGGTCTCCGTACAACATATTTAAAGGATGTCATTTGATTTACAGGCCATACGGCTTTCTCCAATGTTGTAAATTACTTTTGTTTTTGATCAAGAGCCTTCTGTTGGTATTCAACATGACATAATTGCTTCAAAGTGCACTTCTGTAATTTAAGGTTTTTGAGGTCACCATTGTCAAAGAAATGATATGTTCTATAATCATGGAGATACTGTTCTTGGAAATGCCTCTACATTCCTTGGTGTGTCTGCTTGATATATGAGGGCCATGAGTAACAGTAAGCAGAGCTGATGTAGACATCAGGCAGGTGTGGAGACTCCATTAGAGCTAGCAACCATTTGACTTGCACACCAGTGTCTAATCCTACACAGGAGCTTCACACAGAGAGGCAGGCCCCCAAGCAGAGCCCAGTGGAGAAGAGTGCTGTCGACACCATACTGTTACACAGCCCTGCTGTGAGTATTCCTCCTGCCCGCATGATGCCAATGAAACTAATGTAGTGGAAATACTCTGTGTTCAGGTGGAGGAGGCTGTTCATTATATGTGCTACTGCTACTGCAACTCATTGTGCTGCATATCTGTGAAGAAGGGGAAAAAACTTGTCAGGTGTAGAGTCTCCAAGAGAGACACGCTGCTGGCTTCACATGCTGGACTTCATCTGTCAAATCTGCAGTGGTGTTGGCACAGGCTGAACTCAGGAAATTGGAGACATAAATTGAAGAGAATTGATAGTGCTGCTGCTGCTTTTCCGAATACTGTTGCTGAACACAGTTGCTGTCTGCAGTCCAAGTGAACTGTTCAGAAGGCTGTCACCTATACAGCGCTATAAAATTTAAAGTTGGAGTGCGGGACATTTGTCTCCCCCTTCTGGTAGTGAGCATAATTACAAAAACACTGTCAACAAATGCTTACGTCATAGGCTCCGCCATAGCCTACTCTGTCTTTATTGTTGCAGCTGTACAATGGTAGAGTTAGCTGGCTCTGCTGGCGGAAGTCTGTAGTGTGCATGCTCTGCCCATAGAGCCTGTGTAACACGCATTCATCCGGCCAGCGCAGAACTGTCAAATCTGACACCAGATTAAAAACTCTATATACTGTGAAATACAGAGAAATTTATATGGGGGTGAACTTAATTGTGAGTGTGTATAAGTCTCCACATGTCGTTGAAGACAGATCTGAGTTTTCCTAAGCAAAGTGACTTCCTGTGAACTTTTGCAAAGAAAAATTATAATATTTTCAAACCTTGTGTAAAAACCTGAGACTATAAAAAGTGAGAGAACTGTTTCAACATGGGGCACCATACTACTAATTATGGATTTTAATTGTTCCTCTAAACAAACAATAAAAAACCATGGAACATTCTGTCCTATTGCTAAAACTTTATATAAACATACCCCTGAAAACACATTAAGCAGTATTAAGTTCATTGTCCATTGCCATGTCATTTTCAGACAATGCTCACATTACACACATATTTTACAATAAAACTGATTCACACTATACCTATGCAAAATAGCACAAAACATATCACATATGTCATAGGTTAAGCAGCTAAAGCAATTTGCTTAAAGCTAGGTTAAAACTGCTTGAATAATTTTCATCCACTAGAGGGCACAAAAAACATAAACAAGCTGACAATTTAGACTACCATATGCCAGACCATTAGACTATTAAACCAGCAAACATGCAGCCAAATAATTATTAATTTGGAGTCCAATAGTTACTCTACTTTTAGCTCTCTTTTTTGTTTCCACCACCTTCCAGGAAAATATCTGGTACTTTAAATGCTAGATACATTTTTCTCACCAGCTTGTTGCTAACTTTGTCTGTCTGTCGTTGGGTGTTGAGCAGGTAGGGTTAATCTAAGCTTGTCTGGTGGAAATTGCTGCCTACAGGAATTAATTAGAACAACTCAGACTCAATCATAAAATTTGGGGAAAGTAAAACCAAATAATGTACTAAAAGAGGTGGGTGATAACCTTCCAAGTTAAAATGATACAATTTTTTTAATAAAATCAAAGTTCACTTATAGCAGAAATCATGACTGAGGTGTGAAATGAACAGTGAAACAGACAGTGAGAGTTAAAGGTGAATTTATATTCCCTTTCACCACCTCAGCCAAAAATGTTCATCCATGTTATTTCAGTGTCAATACACTGCTTCCTTCAGTCACATGAACTCTGCCTCCTCTTTCATGTGATTCATGGAATTGCGTATGAGGTGTGATATGTTTCACAACTTGAATTTTTTAAGCTGACAAGTTACATTGGTTTTAGTGACTGCAGAATTTGGGATTTATACATATTTTGTGGTCAGGTCATGACATGATACACCCCGTTTAAAAGTCAAATAGAGACTCAACAGCAGAAATTAAAGGCCAACAGATGCCCAACATAAAGGAGAAGAAAAACAGAAGGAGAGAGCGAGATTAAAAATGAGATGCAGGGGATTATTAAAGCGCATTAAAATGGCACAGAAGATTATTCTGATGTTGGTGACGCCAACCTGAGGTCAGCAACAAAAAACTGCCAGTCCGGCAGACAAACACAAAAGAACAAACAAGATAACAGGAACAAGAGTGCACACAGTTTAGCACTGCATGGGTACAATGCTGGGATTCAGGCCACAAAGAAAAGCTCCTCTCGTGCTGGTATTCAGTACGATTTACTTCATTGCGTTTCCTTGTGGGTTTGCCTTTTATTGTCTGAGTAGGGCTTCTTGACCTGCTTATTTCTGTATGTGTTCAAAGTAAACATGGCGATCCTAAATCATACTATCCCCAGAGTTCCATTTGCACTCCTTCCAGTAGTTACAGATGGTCCAAGGTGTGAGATTGACCTTGCCCTCTGGTTTAGCAGTCGAATTGACACCAGGGGAGAGTGCACTGGGCAAACAACAGAGGCCATGAAAGCAAAGATTTAAAGCTTTGTTACAGTGTTACTCTCACCTTCATAATATCACTTAAGCAAGGAGCTAGCCACCTCCATTCACAATTAAGCATTAAAAGTTTGTCAGTCAACTGAGATGGTAGGTGAGAAAGTCTCCAAATTTTATTATTCAGCAGGTTAGATTAGACTCTGATACATGACTGTAAAGGAACTAAGGTCTACAAAAGAAACTAGGCCCTGGGAAATGGGAGCACACTAACATCACTTTGTGCCATTCTCCAGCCTGATATATTGGCATTCACACATAGGTATGAAAAGGGTAGAGGTGCTGGGGTAGATCAGTCTGCCTCAAGAACAGCACTGATGGAATAGAGGCCTGGATTTTTTCGGACAAGAAGTTCAGGTCAAACACAGGGTATAGAAAGAAGCAGGGGTCACAATGCAACATCTACCCAAACCACACAAAGCCAGCTTTTCATCCCCTCTCTGGCCATTCCACTAAGTCCATAATTGTCTTTGACAAAACTCATTAGCGGAGACCTTGTAGCAACATCGGCAATCAGAAATTCCATGGAGGGAGACATGCACAGAAACAATGTCCCACACACATTTCATTGCGCCTTTTGACGAAATGTAATGAAGTGTGTATATTGTCCCCCTCATCTGAACTCTGAGCCATTGGTACAAAGAGTTTGTTTTATGAGCCTTACTTGCCCAGCGTGGGACACATCAAATGGCACCTCCATGCTGGCCCTTTTGTCAGACTAGAGGGCAAATTATTGTTCGAGATGATGTTGTTGTTGTTGTTATGCCTCCTATTTATACGAAGAGGCCATCGCTATCGTGTCAAAATAATTCAGATTCTTTTACATTGCAGGCACATGCTCATTAAGAGGGGGGCCTAAATCTAAATGAACATGTGATTGATGTTTCTGACACTGCTTTGACAGAAGTTAACCCCTTGTTGACCTACAGCATTATATCGCACAATATACCAAAGTAATAGTCATTGTTAAACTAGTCTCAGCCTCTCTGTGACCCTAGGTGAAAAGTAATTTATATTGTCCAATACATTAAGGCACCCTTAGGTGAATACTCAATAAAAAACGAATAAATGTGTAAAACGAGCACATGTGATGTTGGTATACTTTACTCCACTCAGGACATTAGGTTTACCTCCGACTCACATTAAGAATGGGATTTCTTTTGTTTATCTTACCATTATTTCCAAGCACACAGTACAGGTTTATTTTACATTTCAAGTTGCATCCAGGCAACTGACATACGTCTTACACTAAACTATTTGTGGCTCCAGAAGAAAAAGTGAAACCCCTTTTAACAAGTGTATCTCTAAATAACTGCTCAATGCATTTATTGCTCCCAGACATTTCAGCTGTCAAAAATTATATTCATGTGGATGATTTGACAGAGTTGTCCTTGAACTCAGAAGTGCTAAAATTCACACATAGTTTTCTGTGGTCCAGAAAAAAAGGCTTAGGTACAAAAAGCCATCTCTATCGCAAAGTAAATATTTTACTCTGATATTCAGAGGAAGTAAAGATTTCATGCTTAAATTCTTAAAATTTTTACTTATGAACCATTTTTCAAGAATTCTTTTCTTGATTATAAAATCATTTGACACTGCCTTGGCAAATGAATGTGCTTCAAAAACCCCTGAAGCCATGTATAGAACATCCTGTACATTTCATGTTACAGCACAGTGTAATTTATTTAAGACTATTGAAAAGCTTGTGTCTTATGATCACTGTTCACCACTGCTTCATCAGAGACTGAAAGGCTATCATGAAGAAAGAAACAATCACTAATATTAATATCATTCTCTGCCTTGTATTGTAAAGCATTTATATATTAAAACTCTAGTTTTTAGGTGGCCTACAACACTGAAAGTAAAGAAGATATTACTATAGAGAAATGGGAAGCAGACTAGACTGGGCAAGCAACACCAGACTGAGCAGCAATGCTTGGCATGAAGAAATAGGAAATATATTAATTCTCTCCATGCCTGATCGCAAAGTGAATTGAAACATGGCAAGCTTTTGAGGTGTTCATAATATTACCTTAAACAAACATTCTGCAGATTATAATTCTGTTTGTTTGTATAAGTGTTTCAAACCTATACACTTGACTTAACAGTACAAATGTAATTTTTGAAAGTCATCTGGCCCCTTGACTTGAAAAGAGCACAGGATGCAAGCAGCAGACAAACCCAGAAAAGATCAATGATCCATGACAGTAGAGGGGTGGGGGTTAGGTTGAATGTACATTTATGGAGGTGTTTGATAATAACATACATATGTGTGTAAAGACCCAATCAGATTTCATACAAGGGGGTGGACACAGATTAATACTGTCAAACCTATTTAAGTATTCATGTTTACCCGAGCTTGTTTTTCTTTTTGCATATTTGTGCCTCATTCACAGATTATCTAAAATCTGTTGTGGATTATGCAAACATGCTCTCACATGCACTCCCCCCCAAATGAAAAATGTAATTTACCAAGAGGAAAGCGTGTATTAGTTTAGTTGTCCATATATAGGCTACCTAAGCAACTTATTATCCCATAACATTGTAGTTTGCCACAGATTCCATGTCTCGCCTCAGATTAGAGATGTCAGACAAACAAAATGTCCCCTCCCCCTGTGTCCACCACCAGCAATAACAGATCTGTCTATTGACCTTTGACATGAAGGTCTCATTTTATGTTATTCATTTAAATGTTGGCACTTGCCCAGTGACACCATACATTCTTCATATATGCTATGTGGCAGTCTGAATGTAGTTTCTGATTCATTGCATCCACATCAGCTTCCATTTACAGCTGGCTGATGTGTCTGTCTTCTGTGCAGCTGTTTTACCCTTTTGTAAAACACTGTGTTTAGGACAGACTAATTGACCTGTTAGCTGTTTCAGACATACGCTACTATATGAGCTCATCATGGCCATTATCGGTGCTTTCCCATAGGTATATTGCCATGGTGGTAATCCCATTGCGCACGCATCATTACCTTCAATAGCATAAGACTGCTTTTCTTTACGGCCTCCGATTGAATTAAATTCGGTTGTAAATATTTGATACACTCCGACTCTACACTTTAATGTAAAGAGCAACGCATGAGGCGTCATGACTGATTACTGCTGAGAGGGAAACAGAGAGCTCCCCGTTAGCAGCGTGTGATTAACAGGCGGTCTAGTTATAGCAGAAACTTCATACCAAGAGCTGTCATTCCTGCCACACATTAGATGGAGGGAAGTGGTTCCCTTTTTCCTCCACACATCTTGCTGAACATTTTGTTTCCACCAATTTTATTCTTAATCATTCCACTGTGTTAGCAAATGAATGCATTCGTCTCCTAAAATGTCCTATTACATCTTCCACAGGCGACCTTCAATGTTTATATTTGAACTGGCTATTTTAAATTTTATAGCAAATAGTAATAGCATATATATATATATATATATATATATATATATATATATATATATATATATATATATATATATATACTTGTTTTGCCTTCAACTTCATGCAGATCATTTGCGAGGTCTCAGATTAATATAGAAGGAAAAATTGAACTGGAAAAAAATCTAAATAGGCCTAAGTTATTATTTCTGACCTTCCTCATCCTCATCATGTAGATTTTCCTGGATTTACCAGGCTCCGTGCATTACTAACAGCTTCGCCATTGGCCAAGGGCACGTAGGATGACCACAGCGCCTCTGAGTTGAGCCTGAATTGCCCTAATACGGAAAAGACTTTTATTACAAGCATAATCCCACAAATACGACCTCAAACGACGTTTTGTGAGCCTGTGTGACTGTTTGCAGGTATTGTTGCTGCGGTGGTCTGGAATCAAATTTAGTCATAAAATCTAAATCTGTGCCTGTGTTATTGAAGGAAAATCTGCTGACGTAATAATTCACTGCTTTCAGGAATCAAGTCAGAAACAAAACAGAATAAGCCTTTACTTCACTACCAAGGAAATTATTGATTCAATGCAGTTATTGAAGAATTTAAATTATATCATGGATAGGTTAAAAAAAAAAAAAACATATTTCCCTTCTTTTTTGTTCAGTGCTTCATTGCACAGATTGGTCTGTAAACTAAAATAAGTTTCAGAGACTTGTCATCTTAAATATTACTTTTTGAAGATTACGCAGTAGAATAGTGCGTCAAAACCAATATCCCAACAGCAATTAGTTTGGACTGCACCCTTTATCGTTTACCACGGGACTATTTGATTGTAAAAGTTTGAAATGTGAGGATCAAAAAGTTTTTAAGACCGTCCTCACGCATCATGGAGTACAGTGATCATCTTATTACAGCTGTCTGTAGAGTCAGAAGAGTTAGTCCATAACGAGAGGGACTTTGGCAAAACAGCCGAATCAAAGGGACTTTGATGGACCATGTGAATTTCTCCTCTGGGTTTGATCCTACAAATGACCTTTTAATTAACACAATGTTAAGTTAGTGCAGCGTCTCTCTACACAGGGGACAAAGCAGCATTCATCCTATGTTCCTGCCTCGTTGCTTGGCCTGAACAGTAACAAAGTGTTTGATGCCACTTCTGATTAGATGCAGACAATAGAGAGATGATGTCCCCTTTCTTCCACAACTTGTGGATTGCACTCACGTCCTCCTGTGAATTATGACCCTCCACCAGCGCTTCGGCTTCATGCCTCGAGTCAAGATGGTAAACTTTGATCAAATGTACATCCTCAACTGTTTTAATTGGCCGAATGGACGGTCAGCTCTACAAATAACATTGACACAAGGAGAGATCTTGGAAAAAAATGTATTCTTAGAAAAATGTCATGAATGGCGAACACAGAATAAGCTCACATTTTGAACACAATGACAAAATTCTCCAGGTCCACGCGCAACACAGGGGATCCAGTCCTTTTTATAGTCAACTTAATGTCCGACAAGCTTTTCTCTTTTACATCAGGCAAAATGACACGAAGCCACAGTAAACGTAACATTTAACAAAATACTTAAAGGAGATACGAATTCAACCAATAAACACATCAAACAAACAAACAAACAGACGAGATACCAAAAAATAAATAAATACATAGATAAATAAATAGGTTTGCTACACTACACGATTGCCATACACAAATTCGGCCGTTTTTACCTGGCCATTCTCATACTTTTGCATCTAAAATTTTTGCATAAAGTCTTTAACACCATAAAAACAATGTTGTGCAAAATGATAGCCACGTCCACAGTTTGACAGCTCTCACTGCAGCAGCGCCAGGTAGCTCCCATGTGTCGTATTGAGGCCGCTACTCGGCCAGTGTGTCCTTTAGTGCATAATAAATGTCCCATTATTTATTGTGGTACCGTCTCCAGCAATCTAGAGGGGGAGGAAAGAAAGCAAGAATTAAAATCATCTCCTAAAATGAGAAGAAATGAGTTGCCTAAAGGGATTTGTTTTTAAAAAAAAAAAATACTGTAATATTCAGGCAAGTTTATTGCAAAATAAGTCTTAATGTTTTTTTGTTTCATATTTTGATGGCGACTGTGAATTACTTTTGACATCATGCACATATGTAACCAGCCAGGTGTCATTTTGCAATCAATAAATTTATTAAAAAACAAAATTAGTAACACCAAGTTTAACAAAAAAGTGAGTCAGCATGTCTGAGAGTGTGTATCCCTCTTCACCTGTGGGTATTTGATGGTGTCCTTTGGTGCATTGTGTTGTGTCTGTGTGTGTATGTCTGGTTTCTTCCAGTTCGGTGCAGACTCACCTGCTTCACCTCTTCATCACTGGTCTGAATGCAGTGACCTTGTCATCCTGCACGGTCCCACAGGCTTCACTGAGGTCAGACAACTGTGTCTCTGCTTTGCCGCCAGAGAATCCTGCACACCCAAATAAAAGCATATCTAAGAAACTTGCCTCAGGTGCAAGTTGGCAGAAAGTGTTTTTCACTTCTTTGCCTTAAAATGTTCTCTTCAAATTTCAGAAAACATGTGGCAAAATGCTTGTAAAATATGGCAATGCCAGTCTGCCTTAATGTATTGGACAATGTAAATCACTGTATTTCTATATGACAAGACAAACCTCCTCTACTTATGGCAAATTAAACACCTATTTATGTTGAACATTGCAGGTAAAAGATTACATACCTTCAATGGAGGAGTACTGGCATGTGTCTGGGAGTGCGGCATAGGATGAACAGTGCAGTTGGAGGCCCTTGTGACTGTAGTTGCCAGTGCCATAGACTTTTGAGCGCAAAGAGGAGCCCTCAGGGAAGGGGTTCTCAGCATTGGTGACACTGCTTGATTCATGGAGGCCTCTCATGCCCCCACACTGTCCAGCAGGAGCCCCGGTAAGCCTGGTGCTCTGGAGCTGGCAGTCCCCAGTCGAGTTGCCTGTCCTCTGCTCAGAGCCATGCTGAGGGCTCAGGATGACACCCGAAGCCGCTGTACGAGCCAGAGACCAAATCCGCGGCTTATCTGATGCTTCAAAGTGAGACAGTGACAACGTTCCTGTAGAGCCGGTCGAAGAGGGAGCCTTGGACACTACAGGATCCAGGAAGTCAGACGGGAGAGGAGGGAGGGTGGTCACACTTTTGATGGCACAGGGGAATGTGTGGAAGTTGTTAGTTAAACTCAGGTGCAGCTCAGAGCTGCAGTCTCTCTTTTGAGGGGCTCCAGCTACCGCCATGGCCCTCTGGATGTCCTGCTCATCTGCAGCCACTTTTTCACAGTCACTGTCCAGCTTGTCACAGTCATCATTGTCCATGTCCTCCAGATCACTCAGATGCAAGTCCTTCTCTTCCCTGCAATCACTAGAATCTGCATCAAAGAAAGTAGATGTTTAAGTAACACTGATTAAAGAGTTGTCTTGTAATTGTATAGGGACACAGTTTGTTCAGAAAACTTTACTTTTTACCCTAGAACCCACTTTGTGACACTTTGGTTCAAATTAATGGACTCTTTATCACTATAAACTATATGGACCTTTTAAACATTAGATAGTAAACAGATGATTACCTTTGGTGACACATTCTTGGTCGCTCTTGTTAATGTCATCCTTCCTGTCATCGCCGGCCTTATTCTTTGGCGACCAGGTCATCTTGTTCTCCTTCTTTAGCCTCCTCCTGGCGTTGGCGAACCAGGTGGACACTTGGGTGAGGGTCATTTTGGTGATGATGGCCAACATGATCTTCTCTCCCTTGGTGGGGTAGGGGTTCTTGCGGTGCTCATACAACCATGTTTTCAAGGTGCTAGTGGTTTCTCGAGTCGCATTCTTTCTTCTGGCTGTGCCATTAAAGTCTACTGTCCCATATCTGCAGGGGGACACATACACACAGACACAGACCATTAGTGCTGTTAGTGAAGGATATCATAGAATACTCAATCAGACATCTTATACTCTTACTCCCTGTTGTTTGAAATGTATACAGCTTCACTGCATCCAGGTATCAGTATGGAGTTACACCCTGACCTTTGATCTGTTCCTTTAATCTAGTGAATTGCTGCTTCTAATGATTAGTGGTAGAATACTTTTTGGCAGGTCTGCTCAAAATCAAATTAAAAGTGGACAAAAAATGAACGCAGACCTTACCTG
This sequence comes from Euthynnus affinis, assembly GCA_029490765.1. Classification (NCBI taxonomy): domain Eukaryota; kingdom Metazoa; phylum Chordata; class Actinopteri; order Scombriformes; family Scombridae; genus Euthynnus; species Euthynnus affinis. Next base: position 20,122,652 of record CM055839.1, read on the forward strand.
TCATATTGATACTGGCCCAGTGAATGATCGTAGGGATAGTATGCAGCGGTTTGAGTGATGCCAGAGTGTAAAGTGCCTGTGCTGTCCTTGATGTCGTACTGTGGATTCTGTAAAAGAGAAGGACATGGTTATAACTTTGCTGCATACAGAGATTTGACTTCAAGGATATTTCTCAACTTTTTGATTAAAAATAAAACATCTCACACACAAAAACTTAAATAACAAAAAGTATGTCATTCTAACCAAGAGTGAGAGGAGTTCAAAAATAATTTACATAGCCTACATAATATCAATATGTCTGTTTTTATTTATTATTATTTTTTACTTCAAGTATAATATGTTGTAAATGATATATGGACATATTTTCATTTTTATTTTATTTTATTTATTACTTTATAGTAGTTTTCAGATTAATGTGCAATACTTTTAAGGACAGTCAATTTAGCTTTTTTAAATTAAGATGAAAGTGAGAAAGTAAAGTTTCAGCTGCACTGCAAATAGTCCATTTAACAAGTCATTTAGTCCTTTATCTTTTCCAAAAATCTTATTTTTTTTAGAGAACAGTTCTGACAGTGGAGTAAAATAATTTTACTTTTTATTGAAAGAACATTCAGGAAGAGAAACAAGTACCAACATTTTTAAACATAACAGAATGAGGAGGATTACTTGATATTAATAAAATGCCATTTGATTTAAATGAAACAAATTCCTCTGCATTGCCTCTGTGCTACTTCCCCTCACCTCAGTGACTGAATTTCTGCTTGTTTTGAAGGAGAAGCAAATAGACTGGATGCTGGATTAAAGGGCTTGTCGAGATGGATATGTTTGCAGTGTGCGATAAATTGATTAACAAAACCCGGTTGATCGATCAGCCTGAGCCCCCCTCCCCCTTACGCATCAAATGAGACTGAAGTAAGCCCACCAGAGTCGAGTAGATAGCGGATGGGTCGGTGCTGTAGGGGAAGTAGTTGGCGTAGTTCTGGGTAGCGGCGGCCGCTGCGGCGTAGGGAGAGCTGTACATTCCCAGCGCTGCGTTCAGCTCCGTCCGGCTGCTCGCCAGGAGCCGGTTCTCGTAGGACGGGCAGCAGAAGGAGGCAGCGGCGGCGGCAGCAGCGGTCTGGGAGCCGCCTGTCCCGTCAGAGACCGACCTGGAAATCGAATCGCAGCAAGTCGTACTGGGGTTTGCCGACACGAAAAACTGCATGAAGAGAATCGTGGATAGACATGGTCATTGGCTGTTTCAGCTCTTATCTGGATGTCTGTGACAACTCTGAAGTGACTGTGGGTGATGCACTGCAAAAAGATATCCATCTTAACAAGTTGCTCAGTCTAGTGTTGACTCTTGAAATCTTAAAACGGGTGAAAAATGTGGGCTGTTTTCGCCTGTGTCTTGTGCACATCAGTTGATTGATCGAGAATCAGGTGTGTTTATCTTAATTTGTGACCTGCCTTAATTCAAGGTAAGTCACTTTTCACAGAATTCCTGGAATGAGAGAAAGTAGCTGACATTGTGAACAAGTGCAATAAACGATATCACCTTATTGTTCCCTTTCCAATTGTCGATAAAATGTTTAATTTATTATTGTATATGAAAGTAAGTGACGTCGGATGGATATTTTTCTCATAGATATTTAGATGAAAAGAGTTGCGCACGATCCGTGCGTAAAAGTGACCCTCTCCAGTTTATCATATGGTTTAAATTAGAATTTCTGCATGTGAAAAGAAAAACTCTAAAGTGATGTCAATATCCCTTAAACCGCCACCTTATATTAGATTTAAATTTTACTCTGCTTGACATTATCAAACTAAAAGTTTGGTGATAACTTTGCCAGGATAGTAACTTTTGTCCCTTCATCCATTTGAACTTTTTCTTTCGCCTAACTTGTCATTAGACGCAACAATATTGTCTTAAAATGTAAGTGAATCGCTTTCATTATGTTTTAAAGTCTCTCAAAACGACCCAGTTTGCCTAACATCCAACACATCGCTGCAATTTAAATAGAAAGTTTGCGAATGTGTTGGCTACAGCACGCGTTACAGCCCATTTACACATTGTAGTGTGCAATAGGTGACATTCATCTCTATTGTCATCAGAAAAACACGTGAGTTCATTCATAATTCAGTATAATTGGACATGGGTGCGTGTATATCGATATTTGGTTCAACAACAACAAAAGCACCACTCGAAAATAGCTGTCAATACTGTCAAACCAGTCACTCATTCATTAATGTTTGTTACTAGAGAAAAGTAGTCTGGCTGTTGTAATAAAAGAAAATATGCAACAAAATCTATTTATGTGTGTGTACACAAAACTTAGCAGAAATATATATAAAAATAAACAGTGTCTTACCTGTGAAGTTGCATTGTAAGGGTATCCAAATTGCGAGAAAGACATAGCTGCTTCTTTTGTTACCATCAGCAATATTCCTCACCCTTGATCGATTGCAACCAATTCTACTTCAAATCCACCGTCTTACACACATTTCCACGCACGGCCTTTCGCTCAATAATAGATGACTTCACTCATAGGAGGGAGACTTTAGGCTGGCATCAACTGCAGATTGTTTTATATGAATGAATAATCCCCCCCAAGGACCCGATAAGAAATGAAATTAAGCGTCATTAAGAGCAAAAAAAAATGTTGTTGTGTTAGCTGAAGGAGGCTTAAAGGATAACGTAAGACTTGCAAGATATGGACTCTGCTTGTGCTATTATTTGTGGCTCTATAGTTCTTTAGCATTCATCCATGCACGGGTATCAGCGTGACGTCACTGTAATCCCGGAACGGCAGGGTACCGAGGATAGAATAATGTCTTTGCCAATCACGTCCAACACAGGGTTTTCTAAAGATGCACTGTACACAGTCTTGTCCCGCTTTTGTAATGGAATTCTACACCGATTTGCAGAGATAAAGTGTTGGAAAATTGTATTATTGTTTGTTATTATTAAATTGTAACATGGAAACATTTGGAACCTCTTGTTCAATTAAATACATTTTAAGAAAAAGAAACATTAAAGATGTTTTTGTCGAGTTCTCATTTATCACAAGCACATATCAGAAAAAAATGTTTTATTTATTTTCCCGAGGCTAGAATCACACATGCAAACTGTAAAAATGTTCTGAATATTTTCTATTTATAAAGATTGTTGTTTGAAACAGCTAATTTTATTTACATCTCGCTGTATTTATCTGTTGTAATTAAAGCTGGTTGAATATGCACCTCTTTTTTTCTCTCTTTTTTTAATCTCGACCTCTGTTCGCCTCTGGCTCTCTGGCCAGAGGTCCATCCCGGAGTTAATGAAGATGATGTTTCTATCTTTCTCTATTAGAGAGAAGGGCAGTCCCAGCAGGAACGGTTAGAGGGGTTTTTGGCAGGTCAATAGACCAGTGATTGATGCGCGCCTGGAGACCTACGTGACCATTACGCGTTATGCGTAATTGTATCAATTAACAAATGGATACATGCCCTTGTTTAACCAACAAGTAACAGAGTGAAAATATGCCTTAGAGGTGAAATCCGAAGAGCTGTGGAAAAAAAGACAGTGGAAGCCCTGCTCCACAGTCTAATTAAATATCCGTGGATGGGGGCGACGAGAATTGCATTTTAATTGAATGATGCTCACTTGAAAGATGGGTAAGGAATGATGCTGCCTCACACTGAGTGAAATGAGAAATAATTTTAAGCTTTATTAGATCAGCAGCTCAACCATCACCAGTTCCCTCGCTCTCTTCCATAAACATAAACAAGCCGGGCCCCCTCCTCATGTGATGTTGAGCTGGGACAGGGCAGGGAGGGGGTCTATTATTCCCCCCCTATACACACTATATTTGTATTGTCAGTGACAGCGATGATCAGTCCTACTGAGTCATATGATCTGCCCGTGTCTGATTATGTGGAGTTGTGCAAGGTTTCCATTGTCACGACTGATACCTTGTGCCAAATTTCCCAGTGCCCTGCCTTTCCATGACTGATGGCGCTCCCTCCCCCGGAGACTAATCTGCGATTACGGGCTTTCTCTCCGAGGGGCGCTAAAGAGCCGCGTGTAGGAGATGAAGATCTGCCGTCAGAGATTTTCCAGGGAGATAAAGTGGACAGAGTGGTCATAGTCCAAGGTCTGGGAAGTGCCATTTTTAAACTCCCACCACAGTACAGACAATAACAACTCTCTCACACACAAACCACGTCTTTGGTTCTGACAAGTGCTCATTGCTTCTGACAGGCAGCTAAAGTACAGCAGGTAACAAGTCCTGGTCCTCAACATTATTCCCCATGTTACTTATTTGCACCAAACCTCTTATGTGGTAGAATTATGTTCAATTTTCCGACTTGTTGATCAGTTTAATGTTTTGACATTGCACCTCCCGTTGATATTTCAACTTAAATTCAGGCTCATTGTGCATCCAGAATTCTTTAGTTGCCAAACCTCAGACAAAAACGAGCACAGTTAAAATAACTTGACATCAGTGATAAAAAGAAATGAATGTAAGGGCCAGCTTGATCACAACTTAACTGTTCTTCCAAGTACAAACTAAGTAACTAAACTCAAGAAATGAAATGCTGTAATATATACAAGTTTATTTGTTCCATATTAAGCATCTAATCAAGCAACACCATATAGGCCTACCTCCACAACGTCGACTTTTCATAACTTATGAAAACCAGTGCTATTTTCAGCTTTGTGACAATGCATTTTTCAGAAGTTCCAGGGTGTTTTTTAAATAGTTTATTGAGCTAAAAACTAACAGAGTTTTCTCACTCTCTGAAAGAACATTCAATCCTTCTGTTTGCCTCAAAAATCCAGATTCACAAAATCTGGAGATACAAAGTTTTCACTGGACAGTCACAAGAGTTTGATTGAGAATAAAACACATGATAACAATTAACAAATGGTAAACATTTTTAACTTTCCATTCACCACTGGTGATGAATATAGAAAGATATTATCTAAGAGGGATGCACATGCCTAAACCATTATTACAAAGGAGATATGCACACAGAGAAGGTTGAAACAAGCTAAATGTAATTGCATGCCGGTGGTCGATGCATTTCTACAAGGGCATGCATGATGGCCCAAGTGCATATGGACAGACTCATGCATAATGCATGCCCAGCAGTCAGAGCAGAACTCACTGAATCTGGCCGAAATGAACACTAATTGTAATGGCAGACCGACTACAGTGCCCTTCCCTCTACAATGTGTGACAACCTCACAATGACACATTTTTTGCAGTGTTTTGTCTGCATTACTCAGTAATCACAATGTAACAAGGTTTTATTTTTTAAATGGCTGACAATGGCTAACATTTCCAATTAGTGATTCCTCTTTCTCAGATGTTTAGGTTGGGTCAGAAACTCCTACTTGTATACTGGATAGTTTATCCATTTTGAGTTTTATTATATGCAATTTTAAGCTTGTTACAACATAATTTAATATGTTATAGAATGAATGAGTTGCAAGTTTTACATTACTTTCTTTCCAAATTGTCTGCCACAGTAAAGCAACACCAGCAATTTCTTCTTACACATAATAGCTGCTCGATTAGTGGCAGCCACAGCAGCAGTAGTGACTACAGAAGCTTCCCTACACCTGTTGGTCAAGTTCTACTCCATGTCCACATGCACCATCCACCATGATTTTATATCAAGTTTAACATGGTGAAATAATACTTGGAAAGAAGATGGAAAAAAATACTTTATCTTCTCTGGAGTAGCAGATTGGTGGATAATGTTGGACAAGACAGCACCAGAAACATGATCACAACAAAGTATTGCAAGTAGATTTGGAATCATTTCCAATATTGAGCAACTAAACACCAACCATGCCTCTGCTTCAAACAGGCTGAAACAAACTGGCAGTCACAGTTTGTAGAAGTACTATTTGACCCAAAACTTGTCATGTAATAGAACATTTAACTGCTAGCAGACAAAGGCATTCATCCTTTATGGTACATTCACTCACATTATTTAAGAATAAGCAAGTACAAACTGCCATTATATCATGTTCCAACTGATTCTTGTGGTTACTAATGAGCCTGCGTAATGCACGCATCTTCCATTAGAAGCATCATTGGGTGGAAAAGGGAGAGGGAAAAAAACTGGAAAGGTTAAGTCAACACTCAATAGCTCCCAGCCCTATTCTCCTACTTAATACATTTCCTATGCTGACTTAATGAACCACACAAAGCCTTTCTGGTTTTTCATCAGATGGGGGGTAGTGGTAGGGGTGGAAGGTGCAGGAGGGGGTGTATGAAATGGTAATAAGGGCAGACAGATGGAGAGACGGAGGGAGAACCCCGAGCCGAGCAGGGGATGAAGCAGCACCTACCTGGAGGTGTGTGATCTCATTAAAGCCAAATTGGTATATGCCAATAAATCCAAGGCACTTGTGATCTGGAATTATCACACACACACACATACACTGCATACACACAAACTTCCCCCATGAAGAGCATTATTAGTACTGCTAAATTATCCAAAATGGAAAGAAAAGTAATAAATATTGTAATGAGAAATAATAGAGCAATGGAGGATATGGTCACAGCACAGCAGTGGCCGGTTAACACCAAAACAAACATCCTTGGGGCTGGTGAATAATTACAGTGCACAGAGGGAGTCATTAAAGCTTCATCAAACAGAGAAAAAAAGGGGTAGGGCGAGGATGACATTATGACGACTCTCTCAATAAATCAATCTGGTGTAGAGGAAAAAAAGTAATGATAACTGTACATTATGACAGCGCTAGTTTGATTACAGTATAAGTTGTGCCACTGTGGTATGCTTTGATTGGTATCTCCACTTTAAAAAACAATGTGTAATTTGAAAGATCATAATTACACATATATCCACTTGGTTTTGTTTTCCACAATTGAAACATGAATCTGTACATGAATGGACAGGCATAATTGGTGTTTCATTTGTACCCCTGTCACATTGCTTGTAGTCAGATGTTTAACTCAAACAAACCCAAGGCATTTTCTGTTGGGAGCCGCACATCCCAGAGGCCCTTGGGGCTCATGGGAGAGGGTGAGAGAGCAAGAGAGAGAGAGAAAGAGACAGAGGGGGAGAAAGACACATAGAGAGAAAGAGGCATGTGTGTGTTGTTTGTGTGTGCTGCCTGGCAGAGTCCCCTTGAGGCTCTACTGTAAAGCTATCATCAGTGGTGGTGTCAGGGATTTGTAGCTTGTCACTGAGAGAGAGCGAGTGCTGGCAGTGACTCTGGGAAATAACTGCTTATGGAGAGAGAGCCTGGCTCACACGGCTTGTGTGAGCGTAGGTGTGTGTAGGAGAAATAGAGAAATGGAGAACGAGTGGGAGGAATGTGTGTCTTTTTTCTCCCCGGGGTGTCTGGAGATGTGTATGTGGGTTCTAGTAGGTTGTGGGTCAATCATATGATGTGTAGATTCATGCCGTCTTTTATCTCGGGGCCTTAGGCTCTTTGCCTTTGTGTGTTCTTGTTGGTGACTGGTGCGTGTCTATTCTGGGCGTGTCAAAGGTGGTGCAGTGGCTTAGCGGGGATGTGTGTCTCCTCGTGTTTTAACACTCATATGTAGACACAAATATGATCAAATGTATATTTTTTCTCACCTGCAATGTACGCTACCTCCCTGCTTCTATGCCCCTGTTTGTGTATGTGTGGTCTTCGCCAAGATGGATACTAACTTCAAACCAAACTTTCCCTCAAGGCGGAGGGCCAGCAGCGGCAAAACGCCGCTGTCGGGTAAATACATGTATCTACAAAAAAACAAGTTCCTCTGGAATGACGAATGGAGGCCTCATTTTCTCATTGACAACCGTGTATTTCTGAAATCACATATTGGCGGTTGACCAGGTTTCAAGGGCCTAAGGGTCATGAAATTCACTCAACTCATAAATGATCATGTCAGTGTTCAAATGGGGGAAGAAAAAAGGAAGACGAGGAAAATTGCAGTTACATGGTTTCCATCTGACTGCAGCTGCTAAATCCACGGCAGTATTGCGGCGCATCTCAAGGGCCCGCAGAGCCAGAAAGACAGTTCCTATTACTGTCAGTCCAATTACCGGCCACAGCACAGCCACCGCTGTCAACACCAGACGGGTCATGGTATGTATCGGCATCTTCTCTCTCATGTATAGCCATACTTTCTATGCAGGGGAACTTGTATGTTATGCAGCACAGCTTTGAACTATAAGCAAATGGTTATCAACATTTAATGTAATCTTTTGTTATAAATTAGCCATTATGTAGGGTCAAGAGTTGAGTAAGTGATCAAAGAGTGCGTTTAGTATGGAATGTGAACACCTTTAACCTAATGTTTATACTAGCCTGCTTTATAAATTCATACTGGGAACTGAAATTAGTAATATATATATATATATATATATATATATATATATATATATATATATATATATATAAACATATATACATATATATATAGATAGATAAAACAACGTCATGACACAATACAATAGAGAAATGTTAGTTATATTTCCCTTGTGGTGTAATCTTTATGGAAATCCACCACACATCTACACATAGTCACCGAGAAGTGGGGAATGTGTTGAGAAGTGGTCTAAATATTGAAACACTCTCCATTACAGAAGACAGTGTTCGGGGTTGAGCGTGTCTGCTGAGCTGCCTCTAGTGTTGCACCACACAGAGACAGAAAAGGCCCAGCCCCATCTGGTCTTGGTTCAGTCTGGTTTACTGAAAAGTGGTGCCAATACAAATAGCTGTGCTTGATGTTTGTTTGCATAAATTGTTTTGAAAGGCTTCACCAAGAGTTTTTTGGGTGGATTATGGTGGGGAAGTTGGGGAGCCAACCGTGGTGGAATAATCCTCACTGAGTTGACAGTTAGATTTGCTCTTCTTTAAAAATAAAAAAAGAGATTGTTTTGGATTTTTCTTCTCGGTTCCTGGCAGTGAGCTTGGACAGTGAACTTTTCGGTGGGTTGTGTGTGTGTGTGTGTGTGTGTATGTGTGCATATAGTTTGTGGGTGTATGATGATGGAGAATGCTGAGCTGCTCTCTCTCCTCTCCTAGCATTTCAGTGTCAATTTCGATAACATCAGTGTAGCGTTTAACACATGCTTAAAGTTCAGCTGAGAGTTCAGAGGCCCGATGCAATGGGGGGAAAATGTCTCTCTTCCTAAAGCCCTTGCGTATCCACTTTGATTTTCCTCCCATAGGTCAAGGCAACACCAGGGGAAGGAGAAAGCAAAGTTATGTAGTAAGGTGAATTAGGCTTGTATTACACAGATGAAATAATGTAAGTGAAAATTTATCTTTCATTACTGCAGGCATGTTTTTTGTTTTGATTGCTTACCACCTAAGACATAGTGACCAATTGGTAGTCATCACCACTTTGCACTGGTTATCCCATAGGTATAAGAAAATTGACCTTATTGATTTCATGTCCAGGTAAGTGTGCCAGCTCAGCGCTAACTGGTACCAGACAGATTTTTGTGTGAGCTGTACAGATACCCAGGCCCCCGAGTCTCAGGCAGGGCCCCCGATAGGATGGAAATTGCAATTCGACCAATGACAGTTCAATTGTTTGGGCCCTCTGTTCCTCATTTGCTGCTTAGCCAGTGGAGGTCCCTCCATGGTCGACTCCCAACTAGATCCAGATGCAGCTAAAAAAAATTTTTTTCCTGCAACATTTGTCTTTGTCTTCAGCTCCTCTGCAGCCACATCATGTCAGGCTGTGCAGCTAATGATAGTATAGCTTGCCCATGAGCAAAAATCTGACACTTCTGCTCTACCCTCAACTGTTGATGGGTTTGGTCTTCACATACACAAGGTTTTGACATGCTCAGCAACCAGAGTGATAGAATATGACAAGATCTACTTCCCTTATCTCAAGACTGTAATCTAACCAATAACAGCAATTACAGAAACTACATTTTTATTTTTGTATTGTATTTTCTGTTTATATTCTGCACTCCTATGACTTTTATTGCATCTGAAAGTCACAACAATATTCCCTGTGTGTTTCAATCTTGAGGTTATTAAGTGAGAAAAAGCGAAAAGAAAAAGGTCCTGTGTATTCTGATCAGACTCACACTAATAAAATCCAGTGTCAACCAGCATGATGTTATGCATTTTGCTTCCTAACATTCCTGCCTCATCAGTTGGATTTGCATTCGGACATGGTTATTTCATTTCCCTTTCATTTTTCTTTTCCTCAATTCAAGCTCTATCAGCATGCCTGAGAAAAATGTTTTCGTCGCCCTATGTGGATCTACCTTAGGACAAAAAGAAAAAAAAGAATGGGGCTCCCTCAATCCATCCTACTTAAAAGCAGATGTTACATGGTTGCCAACATCAAAAGGTCCTGTTAACTGTAGAAAAGGTGAAATCATATACCTTTGATTAGCCTTTTCACTGGTTAATGTAAACAAGCTTAGTACATGGTTGCTGAGTGAACCCTGACCTTGGCCTCATGGCCAATACATCATCAGATTACAGAAAAAAACAGACTTTTGTTTCAACTTTGGCTTGTTAAGGCTAATTTCTGATTTGCAGATTGTCAAGCTTACTTTGGAGCAAGGAAGAGGACTGGCTCAGATCTCCACAAGGCTCCCTGCTCTGGGATAACATGGATGCCTCTAACGAAGGGGGCAGTGTCCTTGAAATACAACTTGGCTCCTTTTAAGATCCTCTTTCCCTGCTCAGTTCAAGATGTTTTCCATTTTGAGGTCGAGATATCTGTAGTTGTGCCTTCTATTTATCTCAAGGATATTTATTCTAAGAACGATAAGGGGTAAAATATGGAGAGAAACGTGGTGCACAGGGGGGAGGGTGGGCGTAACAGCATTCCTTTTAAATATATGGTGAATGAGGGTCCTTCAACAAGTGTTGTGTTTACACTGCTTGTGGGAAAACAAATCGACACAGGCGGCGTCTGAGGGGGCTGTAAAACAGCTCTTTGGTAGGGAGCACGGCTTAAATTCCAAGCAGCAAGTGCAGCAGTGTGTCACCCCAAGGTGTTGAGAATAAATATACAGTGTTACCTTTAGGCTAAATAGGGGGAAAAAAACACACGCAGAGACTGAAGTGCACATCAGAAACAAAGTAGAGCGAGTGTTTTACCTAGGAGAAGCAAAAATGAGAACAAATAATAACACTTATAATATCTATTTGTTTTAGTGCTTTTTATAATAAAGTGCACACATTCAAGATGTAATAAAAGAAAACACTATGTACTTGCACCTCAGCAGCAGAGAGTAAAGAATATCCTAAAAGAATACATTTTCATAAACATGTTAATACAATGAGGGTGACTAGGCTTTATTTCCTAGATTTCTGTTATAATAGAGGCAGAGTGCAAGGGTCAGAGATTATAGTACCCTGTCAATACCCTTGTGAGAGAAAAAAATAACATGATATAGGGCATACATTTGTTTACAGCTACAGAGACAGAAAGCAGGTTTTAGCATGACCATTCATCATGTTTGCACGTGTTACTTCTGTGCTCCATCAGATCAAACCATGAAAAACCGTGATCTTTTTTTAGCTAGGATCAAATTGATGTTGCTGTTAGCTTCATTAACTTTGTCTCTGTCTATAAGACTATATGTCTGGTGACTGTGTTTTGTGTGTATATACTGCAGACTATGAGGAGGTACAGTGCGTTCTTGACCTTTGCCAGCAGGAGAGCAATGCAGTGGAAGATTGATACCACTGTGTGGTCCTCTAATCTGTTCACTTAGCCCGGGCTTTAGGGCTTGCTTTGCTCCGCTTCACGTGAAGCTCCCTCATCACAAACTGCTGGCAGTATCCTCACAGACTGGAGCCTGGCTGAATTCACATACACTCCTTTGCAGCTCTCTGCCTCTGTCCATTCCTTTCTCATTCTCCCTCTATCTCCCTATCGCTCTTTTGTCTTTTATTTTTTTGTCTCTCTTCTTTCTGTTCTGCTCTTTTGGCGCTCACCTTCACCTGACCTGTCTTGTGGTACTTTAATCTTGGAAAGCACTGTAGCATCCCACTATTATAGTCTAGATGAAGTGCATATCTGTGGGATGAGCCTGACTGCATTTACATTCAACTCTCTCTCTTTCTCTTTTCTCCCTCTGCTCCCTGTGCTTAGACTGTCTTGACCTTTGCGTCCTTACAATCTGTCGAAGCACTACAGCAGTCCAGATGAAGTGTGTATACTGAGATGGGCACCTTTCTTCATTCACACACAGCAGATCAGTGGACTGCAGTATATTGTCTCTCTGTGCTCACTTTCAGTCTGTCTCAGTATGGTAAACCAGATGGAGTAGATATCTTCAAAAGTCCTTGAAGTCCTTAAAAGCCAGTTGTATTGTGATATCAGAGAAGTTCCTGCTGATATTTCCCTCTATGGTTTGAGTTGTATCATTATTAGATGTAAAAGACATGAAGTGAAATCTACTCATGTGCAGTGTTGGGCAAGTTATCTGAAAATTATAATTAATTAGTGATTATACATTACTCATTGTAAAAGTAATTACTTATTGGTAGCACATAACTCAGCAGCAAAAGTAATGTAACATAAGTAATGTAATGTAAATTAATCCTGGTACAGCCATGAGCATGTTGACCCTCAATTGTAAAAGTACTGGGATTAGTAACTGTAATATAAGAACTGAATTTCAACATGTAATCTCTTACACTACTCATTACTGAAAATGAAATAATAATGATAAATAAGAATATACATAAATAAGTAACAATCTTACTGCAATGCATTACAAAGTAATTCAGTGGCACAGCAATGACCATTAAGTACATTTTTCAATTCCAAGAAAGTATAGTTGTGGTGTAATGTAAGATTTCAGAAGTGGTGCACCCTCTCGGAGAGTTATATCATACAAAGCGAGGCAGAGTGAATAGTTTGAGGTTATAAGCTGGAATGAGAGCGAGCCCCTGTCTTCAGAAAGACCTCAGCATGTAACCACAGCATTAGAATGTATTACCTAGAAACTAAACAAATGTGGAAGTAACTCGTGTTATGACATGAACTACTCTTCCAAGAGCACATAATAAAAACATAGAATAATTAATGTTGTGCATACTGTATCAAACAATATAATATACAGTATACCTTCACACACATATCAGTCACATACCTAATTAAACTTGATATGGGCTATACCCTCCTTCCAATTTCCAACTTGGAAGTCTTCAATATATTTTTATTCATTTCAGAATTAGTTTTGTAGCAAAGGAAAATGTTTGTTTTTTTAATGACTACCTTTTCACATTTTCCTTAGTGTACTTTCATATCTGTAATTTTGCTTCCATTTGTAAAATCATAAGCAATTTCAACAAAAACAGCAGCCTATATACAGTGCACTTTGTTCAGATACTGTAAGCAAGTGTTGTCTACATACTTGTCGATGAGATGGCTGGGCTGGGTCATCAGGGACAGTGCTAGGGCTGAGCATTGAGGCTGAAGTCTTGTAGCCCCCAGTCCTCCCTGAGGGTGTGGGGGTCCTTGCCAGGGGCTTATCACTTCACACACATTGTCATTTCCTGTAGTCTCTCCCCTACTCATCCTTCTCTCCATCATTTTCCTTCCACCTCCCTCTAGTCCTTCCTATTCTCTCTCTCCGTAACACCCCCTCAAGCTGTCGGCACACTGGTTCGGAGGGTTTCCTTCAGGAAGGAGAGGTCCATGTTCCAACTGCAGGCTGATAGAAGGAGCCTGATAACCCCTAAGCCAAGTGCTACACTGCCAGCTGACATGAACCAGATGTCCTCCTGACCCCTTTCTCTTTGGAAACAGGACACCCAAACACAAATACTGGGGGGCTTGAATGTTAGCAGAGCCCCCCCACTACTGAGAAGCTGTGACCTGATATTCTTTATGAGCTGCAGAAATTGTTATGATAACATTTGGACTTTGGTGTGACACAGCTATCATTGTCTAGATATTATTTAAGGCATACACATAGTTAGTGACAGATAGAAGCAAGTTAGTTACAGAGCAGTGTGGATTCTAACTATCATGTATTTACTGTGGCATTATTTATTATTTGTCATTATGTTTATTTTTCTCAAATCATTTATTTCTGGCCCCCTTTTTAACATAAATTATTTATATCAAATATATATACAAAAGCAACAAGCTTGATTGTGAAATGTGACATGAGAGCCAAAGTCATGATGTCCCATCTGGGTTATCATCTGTTCCACTTGCTTCTGTAACTCACTGTAGTCTCAATGTGTTTTTGGAGTTTACTTTTCATATTCTGACAAACTGGCATCCATTGCAGAACTTTAATTTAAAAGTTTAAACCTTCACAATTTAAAAAAAAAAGTCAAAAGTTGTTTTAGAATTCTAAAAACTACAGCCCCCATGAAGATTTACTGGTACGACATGGTTACTTTTCTCATTGTAACCAGTCCATATTCATAGTATTCACAAACAAAATTCACTGGTCAATTTTCCAATGATCTCTACTGTCTAAAATCTTTGACTCTTTATACATGTATATATATTAATACTGTAGTAGCCTATATACAATCTTTGAGAATATTTCTTTGCACTTATTTCCTGGCAACAGTTATGAGCTCAGGCAAAATTTGTATTTAATACAGCAGCCCTGACATTTAGTGTCATGTGCAGTTTTTGTATTATACAGAGACCTTAGGAAATTATGTAATGTGTGTCCCCAAGTCTCGGTTATCTCACATATACAGTCACACACTGGTCAGTCTCTTGGGGAGTGAGGTGGAGCTGAGCGTGCACAGAGACCTATATCCTTATGACCTCATTACTATTCAGAACCAGCGGTGAGAAGACGAGTAGTGCTGCATTCCCAGTGCAGCTCACCCCCAGCATGAGATGATGTGCGTGAATGGGGGGTTGTGGGGTGGGCAGCTTCCCCTTAACTCCACCCCACCACCACCACTACACATATATACACACACACTCACTTCCTCCTGGGAGATAGGCGGTCTCTGCTTTCTGTCAGGGTGTCCTCACCGGCAGACCTTCGGGGCCTCTTGCTTGGTGGGAATCTGCTCTTCTCACTCCCCCTCCCTACAGATGAGAAGGAAAACAAGACCTGAGGAAGACACTGCTGCTCATCCCCTGCTATCATCTCCCATATTTTCTTTCCTATCACTCTCCTACACCCCTGTCCCCTTCCCTTCTTCTCTTTCTTCTGCCCAGCCGGTCGATACTGTTAATTGGCTCACTCAGTCACAGGTACATTGATTGCGGTCACTAATAAAAGGGTTATTGATTGGTACTTTGTTTAACACTGGCCCATGCAGTGAGAGCTGCCCTCTAATACTATCCTGACAGCAACCTTTTCCTGTTTGCCAGTCTTTTAATGTCATAAATTATGTTGGTCAATTAAGGAGATTTTTCTTTCCTCACTTTTCCTCATGTTGTTTCCCCTACTGTGGCTGCTGAAAAGATAAAAGAAGTAGTTCCAGAGCTTATAGGGCAATAATCCAACATAGATAATATGCTTGTTTGTTGTTAAACTTAGACAGTGATGGGAAGATTGATATCAGTTTCATGTCCATGCATCTGGTACAGAAATTTATCCTTTTTATTAAACTCAAGATATGCACAAAACAGTGTAGTTTTTGGTTTAAGAGGCACATAAGAGTTTGGAGCTATTTGTCAATTGTCTGTTTATTCATCTGCACAGCTCTGCACAGCATCTGCAGCTGTATAACCTGTAATCATAGGTGAAGAGCATCGTCACACTTAGACATTAGTTTTTAGAATCAGAGGCTTGATCAGATGCAGTGGGCTTTTCAAGTTTGCCACAAAAATGCAATAATTAGCTGACAAGAAGGTATAGTTAGATAGATTGATTTGCAACCAACATACCATACCTGACAAATAAGATTTTCCAGTATTTGTTGATCAGAAAAAAGCTCCAATACTACTTCAAAAAACCCATCATATACTAGAATATAGAGGAACAGTACATTAGGTACACACACAATCAAACATACTCATGTTCTTAATTTTGCCTCAAGTGACCTGTTCTACACTTTCTGAATGTACAGGATTGTAACTCAAACTGCTGAACTGCTCATATAAGCTTCAGGGGAACTTTAAATTACATTTTTTTTTTTTTGCAAAAAAGGAATGTGGATTTTGTCCCCCATCACTCACATTGAAATTGCTTTAGGAGGGGATCTCTTCAGGGCCAGTATGAACAGGACAAACAATTATAGTGACCAAAAACTGTTTCAATGTACACATAGGCAATAAGTATTGTGGTAAGATAGACTTGAAAAAGCCCAAAGGTACCAGATGGTGCCATTTTGTAGCTGTGTAATAGGAACTCCAACAGCAAGAAGCTTATATATGCCAAAAGTTACATTTCTGCTCTAACTTTTTCTCATAAATATACAGTGAGGCTGATGTTTTAGACTAGTCTAGTCACTGCTTTCCACTTCCAAAGTCAGTTCATATTTGCTGTGTCTTTTCTCACCCAGCTACCAATGAATTTTGGCAGTGCATAATTTGGATCCAAATGGTATAATTCTCAATACATTCATTCATATGTTACATGAGTCAGGGATATTTAACAACATTTGCAGATAATTGACCACCTTAATTAGATCAGTACAGGACAATTTTCTCTTCACATTTTTAGTAGGCATGTCTCTTCCCTTTGTGAGGAACACTCAGGTTGACAGGAAACAGCCTGTGCACTATTCTCAACATGAACTCAATATCTACTTTTATTGCAATTAGCTGTGCGCTATCCTTCATCGAGCAGTGGTGGAGCTTTAGTGAGTCAAAGGCAGCTCTCTTGAGTATGAAAACTGGAAATGGGGTGTAAGTACCTCCATGAGAGATTTAATTATCTCCATTAAATATTCAATGATCAATAGAATTTGTTTTAGCCGATCAATAGGTGGCCAGACCTGAGAAGGACAATGTGCATAAGTTGCTATTTGCATTTCAAAGCAGCCTGTGTCACGTGGCCCCATTGGAAATCCATACCATTTTGTTAGGCTGTATTTCATATTTAGCTGCTTTATCCCCTTATCACTGACTGCTATCGATTCCCTTCCCTTTATTTACTGCCTGCAAACTGCCTTCGATTTAAAATGTCAAAATGTTTTTAGGGAATCTGATATACTTCCATCTGCCTTCCTCGCATCATATCGTGCTCTTTATTTCCCCCCCCCCCCCCTCTCTCTGTAATTCCCTTGTCTCTCTTTCCTCTGTCTCCCTCCCTCTCTCTTACTACTCCTCTCAGTAGAGTTGGAAATTAAACCCTGTCATCTTCCCACCCACCGTACAGATCTCTGCTCACTCGGGTGTGAATCTGCACATTATTCAAATAAATATCTCAGAAGTGTCAGGGGAATACTCCGAGCCACTTCAAAGACACCCACCCACCCCCCAACCCCTCAATGTTGCTTGTTCCTGCTGGAGTCCTATTTTGTTTACCTGAACCGGCTCTAATGGCTTGTTTTTCTCAGCACCTATCACATGTTCAAGAGCAACATTTAGCCAAGTTCAAGTGCACACGTGTTCAGGTCTCACCTAGGCTTTGATTGTTATGCAACACAGGATGTGATATCACTTAGTTTTGACTGAAAATGTTGTTTCTCTCTGTTTTCTTTGCAGTCTTTCATTCACTCAGCAGATATGGTTCACCATGCAAACACTGCCAAAAATATATAATATGCTTGAGTTACAAGTACAATGAATTAATACACTTTAATGTTTTTTTTTTATGTGACGGGCACTACATCAAGGCCAGAGGCAGTATGATGCCAATGATAAAATGAATTATTGTAGAGCAATAAATTAAAATTTTATCTATCAAAGGAAAAAATGTTCAATATTACACATACACAGTAATGTATAAATGTATGGCATACAGGATATAATATATGCATTTATATACTGTTTGTGCCCAGACACAATAAAACTAATGTAATCCATATCAAAAACTTTGCAATATGATGACCTTAGATGATATTGTACCCATGCAACCCACTATACATCAGAAGACCTGTGCAAGACTGCTACCACACTGACAAGGGTCACGACTTCATGATACACATCACACTGAGTTGGTGCTCTACACACTGAGCTACAGTAAACAGGTGATCAAGCTGGTGGAACTAGTACAGTAGGAATGTTGTGCTACATCCATTATGAAATGTCTAACATTAGTTGGATTAGTGCTGTGTGCTCTCTCTGTTGAGTTATTTGTTAGCAGGCCTATCTATCAGAGCAGCCAGGAGACCACAGAGGTCAGGGAGTTAACCTTCAGAGGCCTGAGGGCTGCATGAAGCATCATCAGTGCCATCAGGATACATGGCCTCAGCACTACTGCACAGCTGGGGGAAGGAAAATCTGGATAAACTGAATGGGTGTGTACGTGTGTTTGTATATGCTTGCACATCTGTGGTGGGTGCCTGTGTGCATCTGGGCAGGTAGTGTAAATATGAGAGTCAGTGAATGATGGGTAAGATTTTGCTAGCAATGCCCTCAAAAGCAGAAGGAGACAAATGCTAGAGTAGCAATTTGTGTCTGTGAAACACCTCTGCCACAAAATACACTATGTACACTATGATAAATATTTTAAATTGAATTTCATTGCTATTAAACATTATACAGCATGTATGGATTACTTCTTTATTTAAAAGATGAACAGAGAGAGACTGTATGAAAAAAAAAATCTGGGATAGTGCCCTGGAGACTTGTTGTATAGCTTCCCACTCAAATACATATAAGTCTAGAT
Source organism: Euthynnus affinis (assembly GCA_029490765.1). Classification (NCBI taxonomy): domain Eukaryota; kingdom Metazoa; phylum Chordata; class Actinopteri; order Scombriformes; family Scombridae; genus Euthynnus; species Euthynnus affinis. The sequence goes on from CM055839.1 coordinate 20,141,351, forward strand.
TCTTGGTGAACCAAACCTAAAATGTTTTATATTCTATTCTATATCGAACTATTCTATCTAACAAAATACAATTCTGGGTTCACATTAGTAAGCTGTGAAACTGAACTAATAAAAATGTTTTCTGAATAGGATACACAATATAACGTTTATATATACACACAGAAAATACACAATAAAGTAATTACACAAAGGCTATACCTGAAATACTTGGTAACCTGTCTCTCCATGTCTGTTGTCATCTAGAGCAACACTTTTTTGTTATTTATTTAAGTTGGTTGACCTTATTAGTGACACGGGGTATTGCACGAGTCCATAGCTATGCAATAGCAATGGAGCGTAGTGACTCCTCTTCCGTACAAAATTTCGGCGCGTAACTTGTCCCGCAGCTTTGAGAAAACCCATGCGAATTATACATCGAAACGTGCGGCTTGTTCGGGAATGGTGTGCTATGACTTTTGGTGAAGATATTGAAATTTTTCGCGACGTAAGTCGCGAAAAACTGCGAAAAATTTCCCATAGGAAATGAATGGGGAGGGGTCAAAAAATGTCCACATTTTAGGGCCAATTTCAAGCTTCAACTACTTCGCCATACTTTGAGCTACAGACTTCATTCAAACTTTAAAATGTTCACAAAGTTGTCAGCTATTAAACTTGTATTCAACTTTTTGAGTATATTTTATACTTTTTGATCTGTGACTTTTAAAGTTTCATGCGCAATTTTAGATAAATTTTGAGTTTAACATTAGTGTGTATTGCTGGAATGTTCAGTGCTAGAGTGCGTGATGTCATCGCTTAGAGTGGAAGAAGCTATTTAAATTTTTCTGAAAAATTTCTGGATAAATCGTCCTTTCAGCCACATATTTTGGTCTACACAAATAATTTTTTCCACAGTAGTAGGCACACTTGTGCTCTGTCATTTAAATCACCAACCGTAGCTCAGACACAAACAGAATTTGAACTGTCAGCCCTTTTGTGAAGGGTTTACCGGCCAACTGTCCCATAGACTCCCATATTAATTAAGGAGGAGATTTCAGGAGGAGAGTTGAACCGACACCCTTTTTTCTCTCGCTCTCCTGTCAACATTTTTGAGTCTAGGGACTTGAAGATCACCAGTATTGTGCAGAAAGATCTTGTGGTGGTCCTGGTCTGCTCAGATTTCTGATAGGATTTACGGTTCCTTCACAAAAATGCCTTTTTTGACAGGCTCACGGAGCTAACATTTTTAGCTACTTTGACAAATTTACACACCAACACACACACGCACGCGTACGAGGACGCACACATGCACGGGTTGCCATGGGGAGCAGAGTAAATCTCCATGTATGTGTGTGGGGTTGCGTGTGGGCGTGCCTGCGGGCGTGCGTGTGAGTGTCCCGGTGTGTGCGAAGCTATGTGCTAGCTAATCTGCCTGAATCAGAGGGCGCTGCTACCAACCACAAAGTCAACAGTCATCTGATTGAGGTAAGTGAATATTTTTCTCTTCAACTTTGTTATCTTAGTAGCATTAGCGTACATTATTCTTGAATCTAGACATTATTCTCTCATATTTTTGGGAATAAATTATTAATATGTACAAAAAATATACAGTCGGTGCTGAGCAAGAACACTATACATATAGCTAAACTGTGACTCAGTGTGCTGTCAACGTCCATTAAAGTGCTGAGTTTGCTTCTGTCACGTTCAGAGTGATGTGAAAAGTGTTTGAGGACATCATTAATATGATTTGTATTGAGATAGACCGTCTCTATTGAAAAGTAAGGTCCGTTTTGTTTACGTTAACCGAAAATAGCCGCGCTATATAGCAGCGCCAGACTCCTTTTAAAAAAACGCACATTTAAGATGGTAAGGTAAAGGGAGGTGCTGCTGTAGCGCAGCTAGCTGCTTAGTCTGTGTGTGTGACTGGGTGAGTTTCAGCGGTTGAACAAGTTATCAGATCCCTTCGTGAAGCAAAGTACCTCACATTAATGCCAAAAAAGAGACTGTGTGGTAGATCTGTGCTCTGCTAAGTAAATTTAGTCTTTCTGTCAAAGGAGTCTGGTGTATTTGAACGGCAGTGAGGCTCACTGGCCAAACAGGTAGATGATATCACAGATTAAAACTGACCTTCGTGCTGTAAATACTGTTAGTGTAGTAACATAATGCTGCTGGTTGAAGAAGTATTCAGATTATTTTCTTACAAGTAAATGCCCACTGTGAGAAATCCTTTTCGGTGAGATAAAAAAAAAACCTTCTTTTACTGTTCATATAAACACCCGACTTAAAATTACACACCCGGAGAACTACGTATATGTTGTTTCATATCTATATTATACTATCTATTGGACTTTATACATACAGTCAAGCCTGAAATGATTGAATTTTGTCTTATAGTTACTTTTATTCAAGCATATTATTTTGACTGGAAAATAAAAGCTTGCTGGTTGTATCCATGTTGATGAGTTTAATTTGAGTTAATTCATGCTACCATAATGTTGTCTGTCTTACAGATTTCTTTGTTTTTGTGTATTTTCAGAGAACATGCAAGACGATCACCCTGCAGCCAAATATCCCTCCTCTGTCTGTCCCATAAGAGACATCCCACTTCTGCTGCTCCTCCTAAAGTTTCTTTCATTTTGTCCATGTACAAGGTTTTTATGGGGCAGTTTCTCTAATCACATTTGAGGGTGAAAGGGCAGATTGTCATATAAATAAACACATGTAAAACAACTGTTGGTCTAAGGTGTGTTCTGTTTCAATGTTTGAAATGTATTAAGAAATGTATTCATAATGTACAGATGTGCTCCTGATGATGTAGAAAACCCATAAATTATATTTATTATGTACATGTTGTGACTCCACATCATGACTTAAAAGTCAATGTAATATATAGTATTATTAGAATTATATATATGTTTATATATATTTTCATGTTTCAAACACACTAAGTGTAATTATTGATCAGCACTAATAATTAACGGCCATACCACTGAAATCATAACAGAGCATCAATGACACAAACACCATCAGCTCCTCCCTGATAAGTGTTCCCCATCAGCTGCTGGGCTCCTTCACACATGACACACCGGCACCGGCCCGTGTCACTCTCAAAATTTCTGCTGCAGGAATTTTCTAGTTTTACTTTTACTCTTTTAAAAAAATCTTCTCAAGTACATTTTCTGAGATTTAAATAGTACCAGTAAATGGCAATTTATTTAGTTATTTGAGAAAAAATGGGATCAAAGTCGTTTTTGTCCTCTTATGGGTAGATAGTGTTCCACACCAGCAGGTGGCGGAAATGAACACTAGCGTTTGTTGTCACCAAAAATTAATCAGAAAAGAAGATTTCTCTCTCGCGCTTTTTTTTTAACAGTTCAACTCCTCTTTTAAAAAGATACAAAATAGGAAGCGAATATCTGTACAAGCATACAATGAACAAAGTTTAAGTTAATTGGAAAAGAAGATGGAAAAGAAAAGAATATGAAGAGGACGAATTCAACACGTCGTCATAGTTACGTCGGAACGTGACGGGCACACACGCAAACGTTCGTGAGCTTGACCCTAGCAAAAACTACACCATTGGTCTGTGTGACCAACTACGGCAAGTAACTGTTAGTATACTGTATTTTGTCCTTTCACTGTCGACATTTGTATGTAGCCACCTCACCTACAACATTACCTCAGCTAATTGCTAGCTACATAAACAGTTATTTTCAGCCACCCTTGCTAGGTCTGGGAGGCAAGCCCATAACTTGACATATTACAGGAAACACCGGTAAGCTACCTAACGTTGACATGTACCTTAAAGTTAAAACCCTCGGAGGTGGAATAACTTACTGACCACTAAATAAGCCATTACGCCAAAACTCCTGTAGACTACTATAATATTTTTTTTCATATTTTTTTTTAAATGAATTGTTCACTTATTCAGCTTATCATCAAAAATAGTGACGGCAATAATTTACTGTAAGTTAGCCCAAAACTGGTCAAAAACATAGAAAAACAAACGAAAACAAAAAACAACAACTGTATTTGAGAAGAAGTAACGTTAACCTACAAACTTTTGGCAGTGTTAACGTTACTTGATAAGTCTGTCAGACACTTTGTCTGTTACTACTGAAACGCAATGAAGATAAATTTAACTAGCAACTATTTTAATAATCGAGCAAGTCATGTATAAGTTAAGAAAAAGCCAAACATGGTCTGGTTCCAGCTTCTGTAATGTCAAGACTTGCTGCTTTTCTCATTATATCATTGTGAATTGAATAAATTGGACAAAGTAGGACCTTTTAAGATGTCACCTTGGTCTGTGGGAAACTGTGATGGGTACTTGTCAGTATTTCCTGACATTTTTTATATATCTCTCTCTCTCCAATGTTTGGATCTTAGTGAGGCCTGTCCTATCCTTTACACATCCATGATCCAGACCTCTGCTTCCTCAAAATGCGAGATTATACACGCTGAAAGACATCACTCATGATTGAGCTGGGACACTTCATCTTGTATGTTTAAATTGCTCCCAGCAGTATCCTTAATCTGGGTGGAAATCAATACAGCTTTTACTGTCACATTGGAGGGGCGGGGACCATGTATTGATGTTCAGATGTCATTTCAGGGTGATTTGATGTTTCTGTCCACTCTTCAGTGAGGAGATGGCATGATAGATCAACTGATGGTGTCTGCTTGCTTTCTCCAGGGTTTAACTGGAGCCTGGTGCTGTTTGGAGTCAAATTGAGGATGTAAAGTTGATTCAGAACGTGCTGAGCTTACAAAGAAAAACAAGAAGAGAAGGTTTAGGGAAATATGTTATTGATTATTTTCTTTTGTCAGGAAAGCTGTTTGAATTAAAGCCTGATATCGTAATGGGCTTATCATTGTAAGCTCCAAACCCAGGACGAGGGCTGTGAACAGACTTTTATCATACACAGATGACAGCACACACACACACACACACACACATGCACGTGTTAGGCCCTTTATCTGGCAATTTGATCACTATATAGAAAGCATTATGTATCTCAATCGACTATTTCTGCTCCTACTTAATGGCAGAACATTTTTTGTTCTTGTCTTTATGTAGTTCAGATGTTTTGCATCTGTGTTCACTGTTTAATGACTTTAAAGTGATGGGAGGCATGGGAAGGTATTGTAGGGGTTGATTAGAGTAGGAGTGTAGTATTAGTTGTGGATGGGAACATTGGTGAGGTTGTAAATGCACGGAGAGCAGGAGGACGTGAGAGAGAGAGAGAAAGATTTTAAACCACTGTTCGTGGGGAAGGACTTCAGTTTTGCATAATCCAGCAGTAACAACAACGAATAGTATGAATCAAAGATGAAGATACTGAATGGGATGATTCCTGCATTCCCACTAGATATTCAAATTCATATATCTAAGGCTAGTAGCCCACTTATTTTTATTTACACCTATATGGAGATGGGATACTATTAATAATCCATATGTGACTAGAATGTGAACATTACTATAAAAGTCCCCTTCCACTTAAAAATGAGCTACGGTGTATGGATATTGTCACTTTACTCGGAGGTTTGAGCTTCACTGTGTGGAATCATGTACTTTATGTGCAGAGCGCGACACTAGAAGGCTGTTTTCACGTTCATCTGCCGAAGGTGGAAAGTCTCATTACTCACCTTAAATCTCAGTTTAAGTATGTACACGTGTTATTTGTGACTTCACAGCTAGTTTGGAAGCCAGTCAAGGTCCATCTTGTGCAACTTACACAGTTGTGATGTGGAAACTTGATTCCTCCAGTGCACATATACTGAAAATAGACTTTTCAGTGGAGTAGGTGACTTGTTGTCCCCAGCAGTTAAAATTTTTGAAATGAAAATATTTGTATATTCATCAGTTCTGTTTAGAGACCTATCTAACTGAATTGAATCAATAAGTTTGGTGGGTTTTTTTTTGTTTTTATTTTTGCCTTTTTAGGATTAAAGGGTAAAATAGGAGGCAACGAATACAAACAGGTTAGATGAAGAGGTGATGAAGAGACAGGTCCTTACGTCAGTTTGGGTGAACTCAAACCTGCAACATTGTCAAGATAAGCGACATCTCTTAAACTCTCCACTCAGATTCAGATTAACTTTATTTTCCCCACACAGGGAAATTTGTTTGGTCAAGAACTCCAGACGTAAAAGCATCACAGTAAAAACAGTAGAATACTCAACAAGACCACAACATAATCATAATAAATAATACACATTGATCACACTGAGACAAAATAAAAATGATAAAAACAGTCAGTTCAAAAACAGTAAACAGTAAAATCGATTTTGATATAAAAATGCAAGTGACCAGTTAAAAGACCTGTTGATTAAACTTGCATTTTATACAGGCTGATGGCTTCATGCTGTGCCCACACTACAGAGTCTGACCACAGTTGTTGAGGTATGCAGCCATAAGATAAAGAAGCATCCTTTATGTTGCTATGTTCATCTTTGTAAGTGCCCCCAACACCTCACCTCTCCCTCCATGTCTCCTCTTTTAACTTCATATTTATAGATTTAGCATTTCTCCTAACTGGTACTGTAGTCCCCATCTCTGTCTGTCCCTGTCCCACTGTTTCTCTCTGAGGAGTCTTACCTCCTCCCCGACAGCCCGTGAGCCCTAGAGTCACATTTCAGGCCTGGCTGCTACTTAAAGGCCCATAATCTGCTTGGCGAATGGCTACGGTGTGGCGGCCTGAGCGGAAGCAAATTATTCGCTTTAAGGACTCCTGCTGCTGTGGGACCCGGGGCTAGTGGCTGGTGCCGTTAACGTTAACACACACACAGTGCGCAAGCCATCATTATTTATTTAGCCCGTTAAGTGTTTAAAGTGGAAGGGGTCCACCGGGGCACAGCATGGTTGATGAAATTATTCCACATATATATGGTTCAATCCTTCAGGGAGAGGAGCAAGGAAACATAGAAAGATGAAGATTTCCCTACATTTTAGATACAAGGTCTGATCACATGATAACAGACTGAGGGTGTTAGTGTACTTGGCTGACATGGTGGTATTACAGACCTCACAAGATGGGAGGAATGTTGAATGTTGTTGTGAATGTTTCCTGGACTGCGTGTATGTATGTGTGTGTGTGTGTGTGTGTGTTTGAGAGATACTAAGCCAGTGTTTGTCTGTGTGTGCCAGACAAGAATAATATATGTAAGTGTGTTGGTGTGTGGTTGTGTCAGAGAGTGTTACCAATTGGCAGTTATAATGCCACTGCAACTAACCTCAGCTGCTTTGCAAACAGCAGCTGAAGATAAATGTCGATATCCTCTAGAATTCACAATGACAAAGGCAACCCTTATTCACCTTGAAGCTTGTAAGTGTTCGTGCACGAGTGTGGTTGAGTGTTTGTATGGAGCCGTGTTTCTGTGTCCAGGTGCATCTGTTTGATCACAGTAATAGACAGAGGGGATAGCATATTTGTTTTCTCTATATGTGTGTGGAATAAGGAGTCCCAGCATTAATAAGTAATCACTGGATGTTGGTCCTCCCGTAACATGTTGGGCCAGCAGCATTTGCCCCCAGTAATGACACCATTACAGAACCTCAAGTAGCCAGCAGCTGAGAGTTTACCTCTGGGAATCCTTTCTCTGTCTCACCTCTGCCTCACCTCCTATCTAAGACTATCAGGTTGTCTTTTGCAGCTGTTAGACCCAGGGATGTTAAAGATTAACTGTTAATCTGTTAGAATATTTTTGACTGATTACGCATGTTGTTCTATTGGTTAACTTGAAAAACTCATGTTTTTCATGTTAGATCAGTCAGTACCAAATTTCTCAGAGCGCGAGCACAGCCATGAATTAAGTTTCAAAAACACTGACCAAAGCATCTCACATGGAGAGGCTGCCAGGAGCACCAACCCACACATACAAAGAGACATGAAGGATCAGTTTTACCAGCCTGCATGATGGCTAGCAGCTAGTTAGCATAGCTGCGCGCCATGCTGTGTGTAGCCAACAGTGACTGTATATAAATATGGATGTCATGACAGCTGAAGCTACAGCTACACTGCTGCTACACATTTCTCTGTTCTGTAACCCATCGTTGCTAGCTTTGGAGCTAACTCGTTTCACTTTTCCAGCACTTGGGGAAACAACAGACGTGACTTTTTAGCATTTAACTGACACACTGTAGTCTGTGCTGTACATTTACTGTCAGACTGACAACTTACCACTAACCCTTTCCTCTGCTTCACTCGTATCCACCGTCACTTTCGCTGTGTCCAAGTCGCTATGCAAACATACTACGCAATGCTGTATAACTTAACAGAGTTGCTCGTTTCACAGGCAGCAACACAGAGGTTCACTCATGTAATGAACAGTGCTGCACAGACTCCCAAACTCTAAATATTTCTGAATGAGTGGATATTTGGCCTTAATTCTGGCATTAAAAATATATTTTTTGGCCTGGCAGGGGTTCTCATTGATATAATTGTAGGAGAAACAATGGGAGTGTTTTGAATACATCCCTGTTTCCACAGGTAATTTGTTAGTCTGTCCTTCCCACTGCAGGAAATAATGGATTAATCGCGGAAAGCTACTGATGTAGCACTTTTCTCCTTATGAAAGTAACAAGGAGATTATTCGACCAATGAGAATTTAGTTGGAGTGCGAGCATATCAACCAATAAATCGACTAGTCGACCAACAAATTACAGCCCTCCTAAGTGCACCTCAAATGAATTTTTCTCAAAGATGGTTTCTGTTATTTTAGGTAGTTCTGATGAGTTTGTTTTTAATGAATTATTTGACGATATAAAAAGGGGGTGTGATGTCATGATTGACAGCTGTGTTGGCCGCTTTCAAACCTCCGTCAGACGGCCTGACTCTACTGTGCAGACTTGTCCGTATTTATATACAGTCAATTGTAGCCCATAGACTGTATAGAAATAAGATGTGGCTGCGGTATATCGAAAGCAAAATCAACCTAAACTGACATCCCTAGACCCCTTGACTTGAGGAGGTCGAGACAGTCACATTTTTAGTTTTGCAAATCCCATCAGCATCTGGGCTGTTGGGCTGCACTGAGGACATAGGTGCGGCAGAGGTTGCTGGTGTTATCTCCTTTACATGCAACTACCTTTTTACATATATTGCATTTAGCTGCATTTTCATTAAATTTAGTAAAGTGAGTCCACACTTATGAACATTTTGCTCTGTTAGCTAAGAGTAGAGAGCACAGAATCTAAACACGCAGTTACGCAACATTAAATGTAATCACCTGAAGCCGGCAGCTTCATCATCTTTAGGGGACGGTTATCAATTTGAATATGCCTGCTATGTTAGAATGAATTACATAAATACTCAGGGCAGCATTGTTTGTCCAGGAGCTTATCAGTATATCAGTACTGACCAGTCAGAACTGGTACCAGTTTATTACCGGCTCTCACTACCCATCCCTAACCGCTCACCATCTCTCTCTCTCCCCTTGTTTCCTGCTGTATCTTTACTGTTGCTATTACAAAGGCATAAAAAATTCAACAAATACAATTACAGCCAAATCTAACCGATGTGTAAAAAAAAACTGTAGTATTTGAATGCAGTCAACACTTGTGAATGCTCTGTGAATGTGTAACTTGTAATAATAAAGATGTTACACACAGAGAAAAAGAGAGGAATTGAGTTGATATTTATTGGATAATATGAAAGAAGATTATAATAAATACAAACAGAGAGAGGGATGGAGAGAGAGAGTGACTGAACAGATTGAATGGCTAATGAAATGGGTACCTCCAGGCCTGAATAAATTCTCTGGTCTGGCGATCCCCCAGGATGCTGGCCTCCCAGGGAGATTAATGACCACTGGGCCATGGTATAATGAAGTAGTTTGCCTTGGCAATGTGCTTGTGAATTCATCACAGTGTCCACAAGTGGGCTGGCCGAGCACAACATCTTTATAAATCCCCCTCACTCTCCTCTCCTGCTGCTGCTGATTTATGGTTCCGCCATCCCCAAATGGTTTGGCCCCTCTCACCAGACCCCACCCTGTTTGACCATCACTATCCTCCCGAAATCCAGGTCACTGCACTGATGGGGAAGAAATGGGAGGCTAATCAGATAATGGGAGGTGAAAATGGGCAAGAGTGAGTCGGAATCTAACGTCTCTCAGCTCCTGGTTTATCTGTCTCTGCCTCACAGCGCCTGTCTCAGTTGCATGCACGAAGACCTGTAGAAGGTGTTTCACTCTATTGAGTGAATCTATCTGATTAATAATACCATTACCATAAGAAACACAGAGAACCTCAGTGGAATAACAAAAACATTGATTTAATAAATGTGCTTTCCCTTAAATGATAAATAGTAGTTTTTAAAACAAACAAAAAACATTTTTTTTGTGCCTTTAGCCTTATAATTATTTCAAAGTAATGAGAAATGTGGGCACACAGGTAGAGGGGAGGGGAAAAAAACTACCACAGAGAACCAGATTTCTTTCCTGGCAGTGGTGGTTTATGGTTTGACTGGGAGCCCAGTTGGCAGTATTTACAGGTGGGAATGCAGTGAGGGATCATGTCTAATGCAGTGTCTACACAGAACGCATTTCAGCTGTGTTTTTCAGTTGTTCACCTCACTTATGGAACAGATACGCCTCCATTTTTATCAGTACAGTCTGCCCATGTAATGGCTCACATTTCACTCACTCCCACTTCACACTTAGCATAAACGCTTTAATTGTGTATTGGACTGTGAGCACTGCCAAAACGGGGATGACCCACACTCAACACTGCGTCTGAACGCATCCTGTGTAGACATACAAACAAAGCACTAGCTGTTGCTGCTGCTCTGCTAACATACCGCTCAAACTACACCTTGTGCGTAGACAGTGTAAGGCATTGCACTAGTGACTCCTCCTGTTTGGAAGCTCCCCGCTGTCACATGAAAAGAAACTGCTGGCAACTTGATCTGAGGAGACCTCTCATCGGTATCTTGAACTAGCTGCCAATATCAAAATCATGTTGGTAATTTTCACATCCTTGCTGCACCAAAGGTAAAAATGTCCTTGTTTGGAAAACTGAGCCTGTCACTTGTATTTCCTGATCAATTATCTGTGCAACACAGCTCTCTTTCATCACACAAACTTTCTTTTTTTCAGTATTTGCTAAATGATGGTAGCTGTACTTCATGCTGACAATCATCTCTGCTTTGCAAGACAAAAATTGACTCCAAAGCCTTAGAGAATCATAACAATCATAAGAATCATAAGAATCCTGACCAATAGATACGACTAGTCAGAATTTTAACACTGATATCAATAAATAACATTTTAACTTATCAAATTGAAATTAAGCATTTCCAATTGTTGTATCATTTTGTGTGTGTGACAAGGCCAACAATCATATCCGTTATATCACTTTAGATATCTCACTGGAAATTCCAAAATATATTTTGAGAAATCTTGAATTATCTCTTTGACCAGTCAATCAGTCTGTAATTGTAAATATCTTGAGTTATTATTTTAAATGGATACATTGGAATTTCTTTGCATTTTCCAAAAGCAGTGAATAATTTTATTGTAAGTAATTTGCAGCAAAAACCACAAAAGAACTGAAGGATCCTCAAGGGTTTGATTTCATTTTTTAATATAGACATTTTTCTAGTTGACATATACTGTAATTAGGGATATCTTAAGCTTTTGTTTTCAGTAGTCATAAATAACTTATGTATCTGTATCTAGTAGCCAAAATGTGAATCTATTCAAGCTAATAAATGATAAAACAGCTTGCCATAGGGAGAAATGTTCTTGCTCAGCTAGATTCCTTACTTACACACATAGTGCTTACATCCTTAAACTCTCCAGATCTATCCTGCAGCTATCCTCCAGCAAAAGTCACAAACCCATGTTTTTATGTGCACAAGTTGTACATAGAGTTTAAAAGGCACAGTCACTTTGCATCAACAAAATGGGCATAACAAGAAGGAAATGCCAATTTTCTGAACATGGCGGTTGTGCATTAGAGCAAGCACATCATAAAGAGTGTAGCTGTAATACACACTGATTTTGAATGGCAATAACTAGCAAATTTGCTCTGGTCTCAATAAGGGAAACCCCACAATGATCCATGCATTAAAACTTCATATAAATAAACAATCATTTGAGCATATGATGAATGCTGTGTACACCTAATTGTTAATAAATGTTTGATATCTCCAGTGAAAAGCTGTGTCTTAAATACATTCCCACCAAAACCCAGGCATTTGTTACAGGCATGTGCCCCTGTTACCGAGGCTTTGCCAACCTGTTAATGGCTGAGGACTGATTAGCCCCAGTGTTGCACAACTCAGTCGGGCTCATAAAGCCTGTCTGCTTGATAACTGGTGCTCCATATGGAATAGTGGCAAGGAAATTAAAGGAGAACAATAAAGCATATTGAAGGATATTTAGATTAAAATGCATTTAATTGGGGTCTCGCCTAATGCAGTTGAGATGTGTTCTCACGTAGCCCTCTGTTCTGCAGGTGCCCTTTACTAAAGCTAAGAGATGCAACTGTCATGCTGTTTATAGTCTAACCTGGTAAAGATTATTAATGAGTGCAATAAATCCAAATTGCATAATAGGAAGTTATGAAAAAAGGAACGTCAGAGTTAAGTCTAATGAGTATTTAGTTTGTTTACCAAGTGCAATCGTCACCCTGTGCCATGTGTACTTAGTAATTGTCAAAGGCTTTACATCCCCATTCTTCCTCAAGACGGCTTATCTTAATCTACAGTGTCTTATTTTTCTTGGAAAGGGATGGATGAGTAGAGTAATTGTACAGTTGACATCGGCTTAGACAACATCATCCCCTTAGTCCCCAGCTAATCCTACAGAGTGATAACAATAATGGGAAAAAAGAATGGAGATATATATTTTTTTTTACAAAAGAAGATATGGAGTTTAATTTGTAATTAGCTGCAGAGGTCAAAGACTTGATCCGCCATCTGAAGGTTATCCTCCCTTATTTTTTAATTTTTTTTCTCGCTTCTTCTTTTTCCCTTTCCCTCTCAGTAGTCAACCTCTGATTTAGATTGTGACCTTGTTGTGAAGAAGTCAAGTGTTAATTGTGTGCATGTGTGTGTGTGCTTACAGGTAGATCAGTGAATAAAAATGGTATTTCCCTCATGATTGCTTGACAGTTTGAAAATGAGAGTTGTGTATTTGTGGGTGATTGTGTGTGTGCGCACGCCTGTTTACTGACGATTGGAAGTGTAATTTATTTCGGGGGGGTTATGACCCCGGACCTCCAACCACCCCCACCCCATCTGCCCTGCATCAGACAGCTCTTTGTAGCCCCATGGGGGCTCTGAAGTAGCAGAGTTGCCCTCTCTGCCCGTATGTGTTTGTGTTGGTCTGTGTGTAGAAAAGCAGACCTGGCCTCTTTGCTTGTGTGTGTGTGTGTGTGTGTTAATATGGGCGTGTGTGAGTCTACCAGTATTGATCCCCCTCCTCCTTCCTTGTAATGAAGTGGAACTACAGCTCCATTACGAGCTGCTCTGCCATTGGCTGGAGGTAATATGAAATTAGCTAGCGTGCCGTGAGCCTGTCAGTATTGATTTCACTACCCAGATTACTTGTTACAAAAGAATAGAGCTGTCTGTGGCATAATTGAACAAGTTAACTCCTTGTCTCATAAAATGTAGGCCTGTATTGATTGTTACAGGAGAGGGTTGCAGGGTATGCAGAGAGAAAGTAAGTTTTATGGGTGTTAACTGTGAAGAGGTGCTGATGCTTTCTTTTCTTCACCACCAGTGTCACCCTGACATGTGGATCAAGGCATTTCTTGCTGAATTGCAGGATGGTGTACCACAAATGAGTTGTGTTCCATCAGCTTCGCGTTACAACACACATTTCTTGTTTTTCCTCCCTCTGTCATTTTTCATTTCATTTGCCTCAAGATTTGCCTCAGTCCCGTTTTCAATTTATTACCATATGTAAAAGAGCTTGACATTGTCAGAGCAGATTTACTTTGGTTTATCGAGAGTGACCTGTTTGTAAGTAGAGCAGCCATTGCTACAGTTGTGATCAGGAATGATGATGATGGCTGCAGAAGCCTCTCTATCTCTCTCTCTTTTGCTCCTCTGATGAACTGGAGCACGCTTGCCCTGTCTAATCACACTTGGCAGATTTGTGCCATGGAAAGCGAGGTGTTTAACAAGCGTCCCGGTCCATTAATTAAAGGCCTCCTCAAGAAAAAAAGGGGAGAAAGTGTGTTTAATAATTTACATGAGCTAAAGGCAACTAGTGGAGCAACGAGAAGAGCTTTTGTCCACGGAGAGATGGAGGAAAAATACTGTGGTCTCTTAGCTGTATGTGTACATGGGTGAAGCCAAATGGATGGATACACAAACACCTACAGCATATGCACACACACTCCTCCCCAGTGTAATAAGCTATTAAGTAGTTAACCCTAGCCAGCTAATTCTGGAGCATGGTGCTTCATGAAACACCTCTGAACAGTTTGGGATATATATTCATATGTAGCTTGGGTAATTAGAAAATGGGGCTCAGCCATTGATAAAAACGTATGGCTTATTCAGACACATTTCTCATCATTCCCATTCATTGAAGAGTTCAAGTGAGAGCCACTCTAACCAGGCATGGAGCAAAGGAGGTGGTGATAAATCGTTTGATGTGTGAAAGATGCTGTTGTCCCTAAAACAGACATGGAAGGTACAGCGATTTCCCTCTCTGACAGGGTGAGGGGTTAATGAAATGCTCTTCCACGTGCCGATTTCCTGCACTCCACTGCTGAGTGATAAGTAGCTAACCAACGAAGCCTGTAATTACAATCTTACAGAAACCAGCCTGATCTGTATATAAATCTCACCATCCAATTACAAGATGTAATAATTCTGCACTCAGGCTGGTAATGAGGTCTAATACTGGTGCATGTGATAATCCCCTCTGGATGCGGGCTTGATCAGATGTTGGCTTTGTAATTAGACTGGCAGAAAATCATTATTTCGTGTAAAAAAAAAAAAAAAGAAAAAAAAATGAGGTTGGTGGGAAGTTAATTTTCTCCCCATTCTCTGAAGCGTAGACAAGAATTTAATGATTTAATCATGATTGTTAGCTATTTTGCAATCAATTTGTAATGATTGTGTCGCAACAGAGGCTTTCAGGGAGAAGGGCCTGTAAAGATTGAAGGTGTCATTGATATGGCATGGCTCTGTCAATAGATCTATAGAGTGTAACACTGATACTGCAGAGAAGTAGGTGTATGCTTATATGCATGCATGTGAGTGAATGTGTGCATTTGTATCTGTGAATTTTGGTTTTTGTGTGTTGTTTTTAAGATTTAACTATAAGCAATCTGATAACAGCTACCCTCAATTGTTTAACAAGCCCGATCTGAAGATTAATACCCTTATGTATTTGTGTGGACTGCAAAAACACACATTTTCTTCTGCATAGTTTCAGTACTGTTTGGCCATAGAAATAGAAAATGTATTTAAAATTAGGATTTCTTTGCGGACATCTTGATGGCCTGGTGCACAGAGTTCTCATTCACTTCTACAAGGTCAGAAGTTCAGGCCAAGGTTTTTTTTAATTAAACGAAAAATAATTGTACATGAATGAACAATCAAATTGGAGAACTGAGAGAGGAGCTCAATCATTGGCTTAATAAAATGCAGAGAAAGGAGTAATAGGCACTCTAGACCAAAAGTGAACCTGCACCAGGAATATTTTAATATCAGTGACTTGATTTTGTTTTTTGGTCTTATTTATTATTATTATTATTTTTTTTTTTACATATTTCATATTTAGAATATTTCATATATTTTCATATTTAGAGTTTCATATTATTTCACACTTTTGGCTGGATCCCCCTCATGTGCTGATAGAGGAGAGATTTCTAAGGTTGATAAACTGGTATTTCTAGTAGATGTTTTAGCTTTGCAGATTAAATGAAAAAAGTGTTCTTTTTTCCCCAAGTTATCTTATATCTTTTTGTTTAGATCGTTAAAACTGAGTTGTAGATTAACAAACAATACAGAATAACTGGACTCATTGTAGGACTGTAGTGCCACATTTTGGTTTGCATGTTTCAGTCAAGACTTGAAAGATGTTCTCCAGGCTAATGCTGCATTATCAGCTTCTGCTACTGTAGCTCTATGCAGTGTTTGATTGGAGTACCTCCTGTTTGATCATCTGAAGCTACTTAGTTTACTGGAGCATCCAGCATGCAGTAGATTTAGGCAGTCCTGTGGGTTTGCACTTGGCTCATCTCTCCCCTAATCTCCTGGTGATTGCCGCTGAATACTTTATTGATAGGGAATTGACTCCACTCCTACGAGCCGATTTCTATAATTGATACTGTTTGAAGTTACTCCCAGAGGATTAAGTGTTCAAAGGCTGGCTGCTGTTTTGATCAATTATATTAAAGTGCAAACTTTAAAAAAATCTGGATTGTGTCAATACTGCCTTCTAGCCCACTTTAATTCAGCAGTGTTAGGCCGGAGATATACTTACTTTTAACTATGTGTTCCACTGCGCATGATGGCTGCCTCATATGTCCTTCGTCCATTTGGAACTTGGTTGTGCATGTCCTCACAAATCAACACTACACGTCTGCAAAATGCAATATGCACATGAACAGTTGGGGCAGTATGGGAATGTGACAGAGTCAGGGGTCAGTAGGAACGTCAGCAGCTACAACAAAGAGGCGGGAAGTTTGAAGACATACCCACATCTGTACGACTACACAGTGACAAATATGCTTGTCAGTACAGGTGTGAGAAACATACTCACTATTTTCACAACGTGCTTGATTTAGGGGCCTTTAAACATAACATCTACAATGGTGCTGCTGCTGCTTTTTCTGCCGTGATCTCAGAAATAACAAAATAGTAACCTCATTGAGTGTTGCCATGATTATTGTTTACATCACACAAATGTGGAAGTTCTGTTAATATCCTTGTTGTGTTTTCAGGCGACCGGTGACAAAGCAACAAGCTACAAGTCATTTTCAGTGGAAGCTGCGACATTAAGCCACGAACTGATGCCTGACAATTGTCGCTGCTTGACAGGCGTGACGCGCTAGAAATCAAAGCTGAGATGGCCTCAACTTTTTCAGTGCTCCAATGATGCGATGAAGTGTCAACCAATCATATTTTTGTTTCACCATTTCTACTCCCCTTCTCCCCACAATTCCTGCTCTGTTACATCTAAATGGAAGAAAAACTGATTCCTGCTGTTAGCCAGGTCTGTGTGCTATGTAACCTACATGAACCTTCTACATGAATGTGTGGGTGAAAAGCAAGTACATCTCCAGACTTACGCAAATTTCAGTAAAAATAAAAAATAAAAAAACAAAAAAACAAAAAACCCTCAAATTAAGGACAGCCATTTACATGGCACGGTTTAATATATAGTATACAGTATGCCTATAAAAATATTGGCATCAATATTTTTTTGGTAGGTGGCATTATAAATGTTGAGTTTTAGGTGCTTCATATATATGACTAAAAACAGTATTAAAGGGATACGCACTGTATAATTACAGCTGTTTGTGACTTGCCTAATAGAACAACGGGAAAATTTTGCAGGTTGTTATCAGCACTGAGAAACTACTGGGAATGACCAGTGTCAAATGTTATGTGGTTTTGGTAAAAAAAACAAAAAAAACCCCCAAAAAATCTTAATGTCAAGGTGCTGTCTTTTGAAATATGTATCAACATTACTCTCCTTTTACATTTTAGGCAGTTTTTGTAGTTAGCCTTCATCCTGGGTGCTCAGTCTCATGCCTCCAATTTCCACCTCTGCCCAACTGAAGGCTCCTCAGAGACGCTTGGCTGGAGCTCTGGGCCACTGGGCCTTTGGACCTCTGAGTTCTCCACTTCTGTGCGTTGGATAGAGGAAGAGGGAGCTACTTTATCCAGCCCTGCCCATTCTCGGCCCCAGTCTGCCTCACCAAACACTCCCCACCTGCTAGATACCTCAGAAGAGCTTTCAAGTGCTCTTTGAAAGGGAAAAAAAACAGAAAGGGAAGAAATCAGAGACTGTACTCTTCCAGGCGCTCAATAGCATGGCACTAGCCTCTCTCAGCTCCCATGACACCACTCTCCCGCCCTCTTCTCTGGTCTTGGGTTTTTCACTCAATTTATTTTTCTGTGTTTTTTTTCCTTCTCCCTCTATCTTCTCTCTCTTACAGTCTTGTCTCCTCCTGACTGCTTTCTTGTCCCAGGCTTTTGGCAATTTCTCAGTGTTATGGCTGCATTTATAAAGCTGGCCACTAGTTCCGCAACTCACATATGTGAGTGAAATTTATGCGTATGTGAAATTATAGTTGTATAGGCACCTTTTGTGTTCAGCTGAATTATTGTTGTCTTTTTGGCAGTTGATGGGGAATCATAGCTGCCACAAAAACCTGCTCATCTGCACCCCAAGGAGTAAATCTCATGTCCACTGGCCAACATAGCGAAGAGCCCAGTGCTGAAGTTAAATAAAATATTACCGTCAGGCTATAAAGATAATTAGTCTGGTCTCATCTCCTCTTTCACTTGCAATTAAATGTGACCCCTTTATGTTTTATGGATGCCAGCATAAACCCCTTCACTCCTAAAATACCTTGTAGATATTAGAGGGGAAGTGTATTGTAAACTAATTGCACAACCTTGGACAGAAGCCACCAGAGATGATATTATAAGTTGGTATTATTGATATTATTATTATTGGGTGTGTATAATGGACACACAGAAACATACACACATACTGTAAGAGCATCTATGAATGTACACTGTCAAAACTAATTGCCATTCCTCTAACATCTTCAGTGTTATAAAGCAGAGACAGTGCTTGGGAAAGCTGTGATTTGAAGACTTAAGCCCCGGGCTCCTCATTCTACTCTGCCTCTGAACTCCCCACATACTCCCTGATACCGACACACATTATAAAGTCCCTCCCTGTAGCTCTCCTCTTATCTCTGCTTGCTATAAAACTATCTCCGAGAAATAGGACAGGGTTAAGGTTTGAAGTAATCTGTTTCTTTTCATTCTTCCATAAAGCATATGCCCATTTTGTAACAAGGGAAAAACTAATTATAGACTTGTACAGGAAAGATAATACAGTTGTAGTGATTGCATTGTACCCAGTGCTGGGCTTGTGTGTTGACAGTGTATGTGTACAGTAATGACAGCTTTATCTAGCCCCAATACTCCTATACAAACCTACAAAGCTGCCCTGTAATTATGTTAGATGCCCACAGAACGACAGACACAAACTGGGGCACTGGCCATTGTGAGAGTAAAGAAGTACCATGCATCTTTCTATGATTGTGACAGAGTACATAGGTTATTGCGTGGGCTATGGCATGCTTTACTGGCAGTAGGCATGCATGCAGTACAAACAAAGTCAACACAAATAAATACATGGAAAGGATTGTTTGCCAAGGCTCATAGGTCAGATTGTCAGTGCTGCTGTTTCCACTCGGCAGTCCTTGCAGACTGTTTACACATAGGTGAATGGCTTAGAAGCCTGACATTACATTATGTGTAAAGTTTGGGTTTAGATGTTGGAAAATGAATAAACATCAATGGTGATTATAGCATATAACACTGAGGGAAAGAGTTAGCTACACTATATTAAAGAAAAAAAACAAGCAGAATTATCTTTGTTCTGTGCTTACAGTATCTGTCAAACGTCACACTTTTTCATAGCAAGGTAAACAAACTTGAACAGCAATATCCCAGTGTCATTATGAAACAGATAAAATGTTTTACAATAAGCAACGTTTTGTCATGACATTGCTGACATAAAAGTTTTGACTTTGCAGTACGCAAAGGGAACGCAAGATAGAGCACTATGTTCATGTGCATGTTTTGTCTGTAGGCATGTTTCTCTAACAGTATCTGATAGTGTGTATACATGTGTACACCTGTTTGCATGTGCACACATACTTTTAGTCTCCACATCTGGTGGACAGCTCATGCTTGCATTTCTTACTCTGGACTCCCAGAACACATTTTCTCTTTCTTTGAACCCTGAGGTCAAGGAGAGATAAGGAGTTCTCTCTCTGTCTCACCCATTCTTTCTTTTCTCTCTCTCTCTCTCTCTTTTTTCCCACATGTAGTGAGGCAAGCAGTGTAGCTTCATTCAGCCATGAAGACATTTGGCAGTGAGGAGGAGGAGTAGACCAGCTGAAGGTCAGTCTGAAGTACAGACAGACAGACATACATACAGTATGTACAGAGAATCATGCCTCCATTAGCAGGGCCTGTGTTTACCATTGGGGATACGCCAGGGATTTGGTGGCATATGCTGAAGCCCCTGGCAACCTTGTGACAGACCACTTACTGTAGAGACGGCAGTCCTGGTTAGGGGCCACCCAGAGGCTGTGTCCTGAGGCAGTGCTACTGGGCTGGGAAGGACAGTGTGGGTGATTGGCTCTCCAGTTTTATCCACTGTTCCTATACCAACCTAAAAGCATTTGCAGTTGTTGTTGTGCCTGTAGAAGGGACTTCAGCGAGCATCAGGGGCAAATTCTTGTTAAGACCATGCTGGGGTCATTTCTTTTTATCTTCACACAATGATAACCTGACCTATTGGTGGAATTTATATGTTGCCTTTAACAGGCACTGATAGTAGTACAAATAGTTTGAGAAGGAGAATATTCACTTTGTATACATGTTCAAATGTTGACATTAAAAGTTGTGTTAAAAGAGGTTTCATTGTAGTTAGCCTGTATAGTAGATGGTATTTTTGAATACAACATGTATTATTATTTTGTTTTATCTAACTCCAGTTTTGTCCTTCAATTATCTTGTAAATTCTGTCTTGGCCCACTGCAATTTTCTTTCCTTAGGAGCATTTAGTGGGGAATGTTTTATAAATCTGTGAAAACTCTGTATCCCAATGTGCATATGCATATTTAATGGCTCAGTTAAGCAATGTCATGATTGTGTATTATTAATAAGATTGGGGAAACATTTACAAACTGCAATAATTTATTTAATGTCTACTTATAGCTTGATGCAGCCCACTAAGAAAAACAAAAGGGTAATGCTTTATAATAGAAAGAAGAAAGTCTTAGACTGGACTGTACAGTATTTATTTATTTATTCTTTTGCTGATCATTGTTGATCATATCTGATCATTTCACCTGAGTTATATTTTGGAAATACAATCAGCAGAAGAGCTAAGAAAACCAACACCATAGTGGGAAGATACTTCGGAGCAATATTTATTATAACTTCATCCCTATGTGTGCGTCTACTGAAACAGTGCAAACTGTGGAATCTACTAGCAATGTGAGACAAACCACTCATTTTCATGTTCATGTTGTGCATCAGTGAATAGAAACTTTTTCCAAATTGACTGCGTTAAAGACGGTCATCTTGTCCAAGATTTTTTCTTGTAGGACCCACTCAAGGAAATATTACAATAATTAATAACAATCGTATAAAGTCATTGCTTGCTCAACATGGACAATGAGTCATTTCTGCCTTTAGGGTTAGTTCTAATTTACCGTCAAAGATTATGTTACCAATCTCTATAATGCATTGTATTTTACATAAGACAATGTTAGTCTCAAAATAATAATGTGTATAAAGCCTATAACATAATAATAACAATGATAGCAACACAAAATACATTTCCAGCATAAGCAATTCATATGAGCCTCAAAACTCTGTTGTGCTCCTTACTCATTGGATATGACTATCGGCACAAACACCATGACCAAATTCTACTGTCATGTTTTGAGAAATTCAATAATTTTGCTGGTTCAGTGAATTACTGAAAAGCACAAACTTGAATTTTATGGGTGGCTAAATTTGACCAAGCAGATGCAAATGATGGCTGTCTTGACCACAGACAGTTGTGGTAGTATATTGTAATTATGAAATATGTTTTTACAGTATGTACTTAATTGGTTCTGCAGAATTGGTTCTGTAAAGACTTCAGTTTTGTTTCCTAGTACTGTACCCTATAGGTATACAGTATTCACAAAACACTTAAAGTATAATTTATTCCTCTTAAATGCCCAGTTACTACTCCCTAATTCCCCATAGTCTTTCTACCACTGTATGTACATTTAAGTACCAGTTGGAACTGATTAGTATTTTATTGGTATGTGATTCTCACAACAAATTACAGTGTAAGTAGCACACTGTATAATGAACTGTTACCAACAAAAGCGATATAGGATAAGCAAAACAATACAAACCATTATAGCTCTTATATTATCGATGTCATATAGAAGTCAACAACAGTTACAGTGAAGTAATTTAATTGGTCAAGTGGCGTTTCATGAGCTCTGATATATTGTATCCAAGACTGGAACTTCATATATCATGTATATTACTCTGTGCACTGTATGTATCAGTGCAGCTGTAATTATTTTCAGCATTTGGCCTGCAGCCTTGTGTCTACAACTGAGTTGAAGCTGTACAGTGCAACAAACTCTCTTCCCTATGCTGTTCCTCAAATGTGTTCATTGCAAAGAGAATGAACAAAATCTATTGTGGGCTGTCTTGGTCTTAAAGTTGGATCCTCTTTTGCTCTTGTTAGTGACTGTGAGTGGGCAATATTCCACAGTATGGGAAGATGGATAATAAGTGTGCCTGCTTTTTAGCTCTGCAGTTTCAAGACAACTTGGTGTGAAGCTGTCTTCATTAGGACCCCGTTAGACCTTGTTTCACCTGACTGACTGACAGACTGGCCGTGATGAGGCTCCATTAGACTGCTGTACTACTCTCAGTGGACTACCTATTTACTGAAGGTCTCTCTCTTTCGCTACCTCTCTTTCTGTCTCTCGCTCCTCCTTGTTCTGTCTGACCAGACTAACCCCAGGAGCCCCCTTAACCCTCGGTGGTTGAGAACCCAGTCAATCAGACGCAATGATGTTAAACTCCTCTCCAATGAATACCCTTCACCAGTCATCAGAGAGATTGTCTCTGTCTGGCAACTGATTAGGAGTTCATCTCAAGTAGGTTCATCTCAATTTACAGCCTGTCTGAAGAAGGGAGCTTGCTATTCTATAGCTCTGTCCTCTACATGATTACTTTACCTTGTAGCAGAGATGCCTGTAATGAGATAATAGCATAGATTACCATTACATTTAAGCTAGATTTATTCAGAACTTCACAGTTAACCCTGTGCATTGAAATGTATGAAAGTGATCATATGGATCTCCTGGCAAATGTTTCCTGAATGATTTTTCATTAGTGATTCAGTGAATATTTCATAGTGAAGAAAACACATGATTATGTAGTATCCTAAATGTGCACCGCATTGTGTTAAAGGTTTCTTATCAAGAAAATATCAAAAACAAACTTTATTTCTTTGATTAAGCCCTTGTATAACAATAATGAACAATACATATCTGCCAACAGAAGACGCACTCACAAAGTGAGGTCCTTGTCAAGGTTGTGCTAGAATAGGAAGACAGGCTTTACATGAGTATTTTTGGAATCCCTCCTGTGACACACTTTCACGGAGAGATTGAAATGGCATATATGGCATCAATCTCCAAAATGCATTGCTCCCTGTTGCCAAAGGGACATGGGTAGGGAAGGCAGGTTGGAGGGTAATCTAAGGAGTATGTTGGTGTAAAGAGGTTAACAGGCAAAGGACTTGATCATGCTTGGCCATTTGGTTCAGCATTGAAGGATGTTGCATGCAGCAGTGTCAGCCACTGAGTGCCCATCAAGGCAGTCAAGTCAATAGCCCCCATCACCTCTCATTGGTTGCCAAGAATGATGCGCCATTGGAGAGACCCAAACCACGTTCTCTCCCTACCGCCTCCTCCTGTCTACACCTGTCAAGTGATATAGAGGCAGCAGGCAATCAGCCTCTCCTTATAGCACTCAACAGTCTAGCCAGTAGCACTCACATCTACAGCCTTCAAAAGTCTTTCACTCTAAAGTGTATTATCACTCTCTCTGATGTGATTGCAGGCCTCTCATGAGAGGTTTATTGTGGTGTCTCTGCCAGATAGTTGCTACACCAGGTTGTTTCGTAGTCCAACAGTTGTGATTACCTAGCAGGACAAGGTTATCTTGTGATGGACAGCAGCTTAAAACATTTCACAGCAAACAAACCATGCTTCACTTACCACATGGATGCATTAAATCTCTTGAATTGCTGTATAGTAGGGGTTTGGACAAGGAGGATGTACATCTGTAGGTATTGCTCCGAACAAAGTAGCTACAATTTAATTTGCGTTGTCTGGTGAGAGATGTAGGAGCTTAATTTGTGAAGAAATGGTAACTGACATTATGAGCTTGCTGTGCAAAATTAATTTACATATTTTAGGTATACAGTGCAATGATATTCTTACAAATTTGATTATGTGTGTTAAGGAACCATGAACCCAACAAATTCCATTAATTTACAAAGGCTGTATTGGTGAGTAGTTCAGAGAGTTGGCAGTACTTTTGAAGCTTGAAGTCAGTAAAGTTGTAATTGACAGCTGTATCAACCCTCTCTCTATCTCTCTGGAATGACTTAACATTTCCTCCTCAGATCAGAGAACATGAAATATATGCTGAATAAAAAAGAAATATGACCCAACTCTTTTCTTCTCCTCAGTTGCTCCCTGTATCTTTCCTTCAGCTCTCATCTCTAATTTTTCCTACCACTTTATTGCTTCTTTCCCTTCCTACATTCTTGCCACATACTGTATTTGAGATAAAAGATGAATACTAGAAATCCCTCTCTCTCCCTCTCGGACTGCTCCCTTCTTTATACCCCTCCTGGTGCATGGCGTGTGGAAGAGGTGGGGAAGAAGAGAGATAGAAAGAGAAAAGAGAACAAACAGCCGGCTGTGATAGTGAAAGCAGACGGTCAGGCACTGGCACCAGTACAGGCTTTATGCTTTGTTGTGTAGTTTTAGCGCTTTGGGACCAAGCTTGCAAGATACCGGTGGATACTCTCTTAACAGGCTTATACAAGACTCTGTTTTATGTGGAAATAAAAGCAGTGACTGTAAAATCCCATTTTACGACATCACAACATAAAGAGTGAATTATAGGGCCGATGAACGGTCAGACAAACAAGAACTGCTCTGTCTCTCTTTCGTTGTATATTTTATCTATCTTATGTGTTGTCATGCTTACCAGGCATTATTTTTTTCTTTAATTAGGAGGTGAACCTCACCAAACAGACATATAACTGGGAAAAATGCAAAGAAAAGCAATTCCTTGATGATTCTTTGGTTCAAACATAAATCCACGGCATCATTATTTATTCTTAGAAGTGAGTATTGTCATCTGTCGTGTTCATAATGCATTTATTACAAGTAACCATGACCTTTTTTACCTTGTGAATTTTTGTTGATGTACTGGAACACTATTAATTTCCAGTGTATTGTAAATAATTTTACTGTAGCCTATACTATGCTGGTACTGAAAATGAATCATCTAAATATAGCTGATAATATATCCTTTACTTAAACCCAGAATGTACAAAAGTACTGGTCTGTTCATTATATCAAACTGGGATTTGTAGATGCTTTGTTGATTTCACCTGGGAAATATGTGCAGTGAAAACATCTGAGTCCTTTACTGGAGATCCACAGGTGGATATAATACAGTTCACATATGACATCATCAGATGTGAGAAAAAGACAGAAAAATACATTACAATTTCAATTTACGTTTTATATCCTCTCTATGATCATTTTTTGTGTAGTTTCACAGGGATATTTATTGGGTGTTGTAGCCTTGACTCTTACAGTACTTACAATTGATTAGTTGCAATGTTAGCCCTTTTGGTATTTTCATACTTTTACATCAGCTAAAACATATGCTGGACTGAGCTCAACACTGCCTGGCTAGATGCTACACACATGGTTGTGGTTTAGTTGGCTTCATTCCCAAAGGTTCAGTCTGGTACATCTTTCTCTGGGGGAACCATGCAAGGGTTAGGGCTTTAAAGCCATCTGATCAGGTGTGATGTGTTAAGATGTTACAGCTTAGATCTGGTGTGACCTAGGAGCATGAAATATCTTTTCTGCTGTGAGCTTTTCATCTCTTTACTATAACAAACAGAGTTTGATGTATATAAAATTTACTGCAGCCTCCTAAACCTCAGTTCAGTTGAACAGTCCTTTGTTGGGCAACAGTTTTCCAGATGTTTTCCCATTGCAACTGGCCTTTGTAACATTACTTGGCAAGGCTTGATCACCATGTCCTTCTCACAAAAGGTCAGAATTTCAATGTATTTAACTTAAACATAAAAATTGATTTTGTAAGTTCACTTAGGGGTCTGTTTTTTGCAAACATTATTTCAGTTAAGTTTTTTCTGATGAAATCAACAATTTTATAGTCTCCAGGTTTCCTTTTATAATCAAATTGATCAAATTAATTTCACTGAATCTACTAGTGAGGGAAATAAAACTTTGACGCTGATGCAGAAATTCCTCACTATGTACATGTTCAACATGCTGAATGCACATCCACCGTATTGGGGAGTGGGTTACAAGCAAAAATTTGGACTGCTAATCTATTTTTAACAGTTGTAAGCCCATAAAGTTGACAGCCATTGTCTCAAAATGCGGTGAGTGTGTAACTAGACCAGTTTAGCTCTGTGCAGGGGTGGGTTTTTAAGGAATATGATGTTAACATCAGAGGCACAAAACTTCATTGCTATGTAATTCTATTTTGTGACAGTCCCAGGGCACTGTGTCCCAGAGCCACAAGAGCATGTGTAGAGAGGATTAAGACCTTTCAAACAGACCCCATCTTGTGGTGAAAGACTCAATTACATATACCTCCACATTCTCAAGCTTCCAATCTCTCACAAACTGCACCCACAGCCTGCATCAGCCCCCTGTTTTTCCATAAAATTTGATCAAAGTACAAATGGTGTTATGTCTTTTGTTCTCATGTTTAAGACATCAAACTGTATATCCACCTTACAAAGTCATGAGCCAACAATGTCTTTCACTAAACGGTTGCATGGAGACAAACTGTGAAAGATGTCCAATGTAACTCGGATAAAAATGTTTTTGAACCAAGCTATGTTCATGACAAGTGCATTATTCTGCATAATTGCAGTATATAGCCAATGTTTCATACTGAAAACACACAGAAACATGAAGTTTCCATATCAACAAAACCACACATCACATAAAATAGATAATAGATGATTATATTTTGCACCATCAGTATCCACTATGTCTTCTGGCTGTTAAACTTCCAAACAGGCTCCTTCTTGTGATGCCAAGATTCAGCTCTGCTGTGTATTGAAGTTTATACCTACCATCAGGTAAAGATATTATACAGATTTGTTGCTTGTAATCAGAGCATGCTCTATATTTATACCCATATGTTAATTATAGTCAAATATCAAAAATATGCTTGTGCTACCAATTAAATGTTTGCTTCAAATTTTCATGGTTAGTAGAATGGTGGTTGAATTACAGTGTCCCTCTGCTGGCAGGGCACAATGATGATGGTGTTGGTCAGTCAGTCAGTCCATCTGTTTGTCCAGCACTTTGCATGATATTTTGAAAACTACTAACAGATTGCTAAAAGTTTGGTCGGATTGTTTATGATCCCCATTGAATGATCCCTAATGTGATCCCTAGTTTGATGTCTGGGTTCACCAGAATATGTGTCTACCAACACATAAGGCCATGACATGTGCAAAACTAAGGGCTAGATTTCCATGAAATTTGTTGTGAATATTTATGGTCCACAGAGGATGAGCCTTTTTTTGTTTCTACATAAAAAAACTGAAAAATATCTATAAAATCTAATCTATTTTGATTGCCATGAAATTTACTGATCACATTCATGGCCCACAGAGGATGATTCCTTTCCAATCTGTCACTCTAGTGCCACCTTAAGGTCAACCTTAATTTTGCACGCAAGATATCTCTTCATTTCAAATGACACTGTAGCTTTTAAATTTGCAGAAACTACATGCTTTCTCATAAAAAAGTAATATTTCCAAGCAATGAAAATAATGTACCAAACCAAATAAAACTCTGCTAAATAAAACTAACTAATATTAGTTTAATTTGTAGCAGTCACCCTCCTAACATTAGGATATTGAATTGCAACAAACAACAGAAACATGTAATCCCCACACAAAACTGCCCTCTTAACATGACCAACGCTTAGCATAAGCCAATGCTGGAAGTTGTTAACTCATTAGCTCACCAGTATTTAATAGCCCTTTTCCATACATGTTCTGACTTGGTTTGACTTGCCATGTCAGTCCAGTGCAGCAGGTATTTGCATCTCCATTACAACAGGGCTACCCACTTGAAGGTGTGTTTTTAACTGATGATGTGGTTGTCTTGAGTCAATGATGTTTAAAAGCAGCTCCCTCTTTAGCGCTGTTTACTGTTACACAACAGCTGTTGGTAGCCAGCTACTTATCATCATGGATTTTCAGGCTGTTGTCACGATTTTGCATGGCATCTACCACTTACTGCTTGAAAAATGAAGACAGGATGATAAAAGCATCTAGAAGAGTAAGCTACCATTCGACTTTTGCCAACAATAGCTCATTGTTCATTGGCAATAGCAGCGGAGGCCTTTTAAAGATGTTGCTGAATCATCACTGAATGATGATGCTGAATTGTCCCTGGATGATGACGAAGTCCATCTCAGTCCTGCTTAGAGGCGGATTTGGTGCACTTTGACTCTATTTCAGAGAGTCAAAGGGCACAACTCTGTGCAACATGGCACCTTTACACTGTTAATAGAAATGCAAATCAATGCGGCATGGTTTGACTCGATGCGGCCAAAAGTATCAAAAGGAAAAGGACAATAACTTGTCTAGCTTGTTATCGACACACTAAGTTACATGCTACCGGTCACCACACTGTACTTTCTGCAGTGTGTGAATGGATCATAATATTAATGGGGCATATTTAAATATTGTGTAAGTCAGTAACTGCCAGTTACCATGGCTTGAGTTATCACCTCTGCTGAGGTGAGACCTGATGTTGGTAGTCAGTCAGTTTTTTTGTGAGTAATGCTAGCTGTTAGCAACTAAATTTTAGCACATTACTGCTGTGAGTTGAAACGTTTTTGGTCATGCTAATCAGACCAGCAATAAGCATGGCAAGGGGTGTCACAACAGTAGAACCTCTTCAAATTTTGTTTCCCTCCCATTAGAATAGTGTGGTACCCTGGCAACATAATTAAATGTGCCATGATCCTGTAATTAACACTTGTGGAAGAGAGGCCCCTGTTGCCACTGCTCAGCAAAAGTTACATAGTCTTGTCTGAATAGTCAGATTGCTATGGAAATTGCAAAGCACATCCACCCTGCCAAGGGGATGAACCCTTTTGGTTATAATAACCTCATAGCCTTTCCTTTAGCACCACCTTTAGGAAAACTATATATTTTTTATCCTAACCAAGTATAAGCTTTCGCCAAGTAGCTAAGTTGTCACCATGAAATTTGTTCCAATTAATTTTAGTATTGTGAGACCTACTGAATATTACAGCCTCTAGAAGGCACTGGCAATGATGTTGGTTTTTTCCCCCGTTCTATTAGTTTAATTATTGTGGCCCTTTTTATTAAGATGATTTTAGCAGTAGTTGGTTGAATTAGTGTATTGTTATTTGAATTAGACTCTTCTTCTTAGGATATGCCAGGATGATGCTATCTTGCACTGTTTTTATCAATAACTTCTCTTCACCGGATTATATATATCAAAACTCAAATTGTCCACTTAGATTTCTTAATGTTGACGGTCACATTTGTCTTGTGACTTGCCATGTCAGAGGTTAAAAGGCACAATCAGGCACTTGCAGTGGGAGATCCAAGCAAGCCTCCTGGCGGCCTTTTAGTACCTGTACCTCCTCTGGGATCTTTCTCCACATCAGTATTCAGGTCCACTATTACAGCCCCTTCTCATTCCATTCACCCCTGGATTTATTTTCATACTATGGGGGTATGATAGCCATTTAATAATTCATATTTAGAGTGTATACCCATGCACTGAGAAATTCTGATTCATCCTCCTGAGTAGCTGCCCACCCTCTTGCATCATTTAAGCCTCCAAGTTCTAGTTGTGGCTTATTCGCTCAGTCTGTGCAATGCTCTTTGGAGTAGAGCTGTCAAAATTTTTAGCGTAAGAGGGAAGTTTGTGTGGGTGGACAGGAGTGTCTGTTTTCTTTTAGTCAGCATGCTTCTTTAAAGAGCAGCAAGAGTCCAAGCAAACCCAGTCCGAGTTAAATTTATAACAGTTCTAAGACTTTAGGTCGCAACCATCAGGGTGGCACAGAGTGGTACCTGCTTTCCCTGATATTTGATGTAGTCAGTACATGGTCTGCCATCACATTACAGCACCAATGTAGAGACAGCAGACAGGGCCTTCCAGCCAGAGATCAACTTTTAAATTCTCTCTCTCTCAATAATATTCCTGTCTGTCTATTATCTGTGTGTCCTTCCTTTTGAGTATCTTTACTCCTTGAAATAACTCAACCTTGATCAATGAAACTAGTACATTTCATTTAAAGTTTAAATGATACTTACCAAACCAGTATTTATACCTGTTGATGCTTGAGAAGGGGAACATTTGATCCGTACATCTGTCCATGAACATTAATGGGGTTACTTACTGTAGTGTAATTACTAATTACTTTCAAATTGTAATCCGTTACACTACTCATGACTGAAAAAAGTAAAGTTTTGAGAAACAGTGTGCTTGTGGTTTCCCAACATGTTTTTGTGTGAGCATGTGCACGAGTGCTTTGTTAGATGTTGGACATTATTTAGTTCATATCTTTGTGAACTGGTTGACCAGCAACCTTTTTACAAGTTTCAATTACATGCTTGTTAAAGCATTGCTTGAATAATCAAAAGGTTGGCAGAATGGCAGTACTGTACATATTGCAGGCTTACAGTTCTTCTTTCAACACTGAGAAAGTCAGAGTGGGAGAGTTGTTCAGGATTTGCTCTTTACACTATGTTCCACACAAGTCCCACTTGTCAGAGAGAGAGAGAGAGATAAATATAGTTTAAGACAAACCAAAATCAATGGGTGGGTTCAGAAATGCGCAGAACAACAAGCCACAGAGGAAGATGTGGCCACATACAAACAGCCTGCCTCTGCCACGGAAATAGATGCTTACATGGGGAAATAAAATAGTTGTGACAATGTCACAATAAGTAGAGCTGGAAATGGGGTTAAAAGTGGTTGAATCCTCTCATACAAACCTACGTAATGTTTAATGTAATCTTAACTGGGGCTGTCTTTGCAATTTCAACCGTGGAAAAGTTGAATTCTGTCACTTAGCTTTACAGATCAACTGGTCATAAATGGGTAGCTGGAGTTAAATATAGTTAGCAATGACACATAGGGGACAACTTTACTGGAAGTGCTTTAGTGCAGAGCTACATATCATTTCTTGCACCCTTTTTAGACTACAAATCAAAATTCTGTGGATGGAAGTGTCATTCCACATGCAAATATTTCAGTATTTTTTTTCATCTTGTTAAATAATCTTGGAAAGTATGAAGACAAAACTATACTGGTGGTTACAGAGCTACAGTTGGCAACTGGTATTGAGGCACTGCTGCAATTTGTGATTTCCACAAAGCGGTGGATATGAACAGGCTATTCATGGTTGACAGATTGTCTTTAGACAACATTCAGTAAAATATTATCATGGTGCATGTTGTTAAAACAACATATTTACTGAAACTATATACTATTAATCATAGAAAAATTATAGGAATGAAACATTGCAGTGAGGGTGTTATTCAAATACAAAGTCCGTCTCTTTTTTGTTTTTTACTGGCACTTAGTTTGCCCTGAATGTATATGGGGGAAGAGAGCAGACTAGATCATTTGTCAAGATGGCAAAAACTGAAAACTAAGGCCAAGGTTGAACATATCCACAATACGACAGGTGTAGCCTAAGTGTAAACATGCAAACATGCAGTTTTCTGCAAAACAGTAAGAATAGGCACATATATTGTCGAAACGAACCACCCACTTTGCAAGCTTCCTCCATCCACAGTTATGTGACTATTCAGTATAACAGCAGAGGATCTGCTGAAAGAGGGGGAGCAGGAAGAGGAGAGAATGGGAGGTCTCCCAGGAGAGCGCTGCCCGGAGGAGGCACGATTAGGAGGTGAAGCAGTCAAACGCTCACACCAAATGTGCTGGCACGTCATGATAACCCCAGGCTGTTCTGGGGTAAGAGGACTGACAGGCAAACTCTCCTTATGGCTGACTTCAGCTGGATTATTTATCATCTCCTATAGCCAGGCTTGTGACGGGCCCTACCCTCCTCCTGCTCATTTGGAGCCTCCGCACATGCACAAGCCTGTGCACTGACACACAGTTATGTGGTAAAAGTCTCAATTAAGCTGCTAAAGACATGCTGCTTTTTATGGCACATTTGCTGAGTTAGTGCACTGATATGAAAATGTTTGGATCTAATTGTTCTCTTTTCAGTAGTTGGTAACTACAGCAGTCTTTTATTGTTACAGTCCCATATTTACAAATACACTGATTTTTTTTTTTATATCAAGCAGATAATTAGATTGAAAATGATTTTATTCCCATATTCATATGGTCATTTTGAATAAAAAGTGACAGCCCTAATGGACATGCAGCTTTAAAAATGCTGCTCATGTACACACACATATGAGCCAAGAAGTACTTCCTACTAACCTATTCTTTGATGCACTGTAGTGTGTGCACTGCACATGCACGCACACACATACATGAATGCACACAAATGCATGCTTAATGTGCTATGAACAGACTCCTTGGAAACAGGAGAAGCACCTGGTTGCCTGCGGTGGTTATCTTTCATTTCATTCAGCAGCTTGTGTCAGCAGACAAGATGGCCGTCACTATGAAAACACCTTGGCTGTTACTGCTGCTGAATGGCTCCTTTGTTTTTGCATTCTTCTGTTGTGTGAACACTGTTATGGTTTCCTTGGCTGATAATTACGGAAGCAATGTTGTTTTTTTTTTTTTTTTTGTGTAGGCTCACACAAACGCCTGCTGAGCCTGTAATCTCTGTCTGTGTGTGTTCGTGTGTGTGAGTGCATGTCTGTGTAGATTTTCACCGTAATAGTACCTGACACCTACTTTAGTACCTTTCAAGCACAAAGAGGCTATAATCTGCCAAAGTTTTTGATTTGTGAGAGGAAGAACAATCGTCTTGGCACAAGTGGATAGGAGAAGGGTTTTGTTTTCCCAGAGATAATTTGAAGCAGGTCAAAAATGAGAGCATCTTAATATGATTGCCAGGTGAATTGAACGAGGCCCATGGGCCAGGGGGCCCTCTTTGTTTTTCCAGCAGTGGTGGCTGGGAGCGTTTGATGGATCCTAATTGAACTCATATTTATTGTGTTAGGTTCAGCTGGAGTGTGACGGGTATGATGATGCCTCAATTAGAACCATTAACAGGATGATTGTGCTTGCCTTTCTGGAAAGTTTTTAGTGAATGAGGATTTTTTTTTCCCTGCCACTGTGATCCTGCTTTCAAAGGACAAGTGCCCAGCGACCATCTGGGAAAATTGCCTCATGCTTTGACGGAGAGGATGATGGAGGCTTGATTCGTCAGTTGTCGTCGAAACACAATGCATTAACAATCTGTTTAACCTATGAAAGAAAAATGCCAGGACGTGTGAAACAGCCAGGAGGGTGAGGAAACGGCCCTTTTGAGATGTCTGTCCAAGAGCCAGAAACTGAACACAAAGTTATCTTCACTCCTGTCTTCAGGGCAAAATGTGAGCAGTCATGGGAGGCATGCTAGAGTGTCAGAGCCAGTGGAGAACTTATAGCTTGTTTAAGGCTTAGGAGAGTGTTGTGACCGTAGAGGCCTGTGTAGCAGCTGATAGGTTTGAGTGTGTCTAACCCTGTGATCTGTGTGCTAACATTGGCCTACTGGGGTAAGATCAGTTCCTCAACTCTCTGCCTTTGTCCCTTGTGAAGGGAGGCTTACCCAAGGACCCCCTGTTTACTCTGGCCTGCACAATGGCGAAGTCTAAACTCCCTTTGTAGGGTGGATTTAGGCTAGATTTACTTCAATTTGATCTGGGAGGGCCCCTTTTCATCAGTCTGGAGGTCTAATGCCCTTAACTGGCTTAACCTGGCTCCCCCTGTGAGCCTAGGGCCCTCATGCCCACAATCTCTCGCCTTTTTGCCACTCCTCCTTATCCCCAGCTCTCTGCTTCACCCTCAAGTCCCCTGAGAATCCTCAGCATCACTAGGGTTTGACTGTGGCAAAGCATTCTGGGGCATGGTTGGTGACACCTGAAACTCTTGTTTAACATGCCATAAGCATGCTATGAATCAGCATAAAACACATCCTGTGTCTAAACAATGTGTTAGGAGTTGACATTCTCTGAATGAACAGGTAGATTGTATAGAGTCGTCCTTTTAGCACTTGCTTCAAATGTAGAATGCAGCCTTGCAGAATAGATGCTCCTTTCTTTGGTATTCTTGAAACTGTTTAGAGTTTAATGTCCACTGTAGTGGCTTTGCTCATGAATAAAGATGAGATGTCAGTATTTTTTTTTAAACCTCAGTATTCAGAGGTCTCTTAGACAGGAGAGTGCTCTCTCTAAGAGGAGGTGACTCTTTCAGAAAGCATGTTTTCAAGATACAGTTAGAAAGCGATAAAAGTGTGTATTTTAGCATGCCTTTTATCACAGCTGTCAAGTATCATCTTGCACTTTGTATGGGGCTCAAGTTCTTCTGTGGTGTCCAGCACTGATATTGTTTTCCCTCACGACCTTATCATCTCGGTTTGTAGTAATCAGTGTGGGCCTTCCTTTTGGAACATGTAGAACTTCCTGTTGGCTTGAACGGGGCTTCCTGGTTGACAAATCAAACTTTGAACATGAGGAAAAGCCCTGTACCATGATATTGTCATTTCCCAGATATACTGCCAGTCTTTAGTCCTCATCTTTTGACACAGTCAGGGGTAGGCGAACAACAAAATGGTCTCCCGTTGTTGCTATGTGCAATTTAAACCCTGCCTCCCAAATTTTGTATTCATGAGACGAAAAAATATTCTTTTCAAAAAGTTGTTTTGAATTGCAAATTTTCCCAAATCAGCACCTAGCAGAGCACAGTGGAGTAGAGTAAATGCAGGGACAGTATGCTGCTTATCTCTACCCCTGTAAGCTTCCCCACACTGACACACTGGCTGCCAGACTGTACTCTGACATATGTGCCCAAATTGTCATGGCATAATTATGTAACCTAGACCATCCAGATTATTCAAATGCTGCCTGAAAGTGTCATCTGCACTGCCAGTGAGGCTCTTGAGACCTGTCACCATCTGAATTTGAAATGGTTAAATTTTGAGGATGGGTCCTTCTTACTCTCTCGTTCCACCCGCTCTCTCTCCCCTCGAGCTTGGCCTAATCCAGAGGCACAGCGTCACTGCAGCATCAGTGTTACCTTTGATGGGCACGGATTAAAGCAAATCTCCATTCCTTTGGTGGATTTCAAACGCTGCCTGAACAATGATGCCAGCCAGGGGCGAGTTAATGAGGCCTGCAGTGGACTGGCAACGAGTGACTTTAAAATCAACCTGATTAGAGGCAGAGATATTATCTCTGTACCTCCCTCCTCCTCTTGCTCCCTCGCTCTCTCTCTCTTCGTGTTCGTCTTTCTTTTCCATCTCTCCGCTACACTTTTTGCCTCTTTCCTCCTTTCAATTTTCCAAGTATCCTAATTTTTCGCTCTCTTTTCTCAACTCTATTCCTTTTTCTCTTCATTCTCTCCCTCTCCCCTTTGCTGCTGCTCCCTAGTGAGTGAGGCCTGACTTAATTAGTGGGCTGGAGTGTGAATGTGCCTTTCACAGGGTGTTAATGAAAAGCTTTGCGCTTTTCTTTTCAGTGTATTAGTGACTGACTGCAACCCCCCACACCCTCTTTGCCTGCCTCCTCTCCTCCTCCCTCTTCTCCTCCCTCCACTTCTCCTCAGCCCTTCTGACCAGAGGGAGGTGTTATTACAGGGGCTGTTGACTCTGCGGCTTTAGGTTTTGGGTCTCTGTTGTACTGAGCTGATAGCTTAATTAAACATGCAAATCGGATCTATCGAACACGTCTTAACAACCGTTCTCTGTGTAGCTGTTATGTCGTGTCAGATGGTCTTTCTTTGTGTTTGAGCCTTTTTTAAAATCTAATTATACAATACCAGCTCGTGTGAACATGCTGGTCCATCTCAAGGTGAATTAAATTTAACATGTACTTGATTGATTTTGGTGAAGCAGTATATGCACAGTAGTGCTGGTCACCGGCAAAAGCACGCACATCAAAATCAATCATTAATCGTTTTACTTGATGTTACTGATTTCGTTTTACTTCTCTCTTTGACGCAGGTGTGGTTGCTTGATCCACAGTCTGATTCATCAGAAAGTCTGTACATTGTCCTGTGTGTATACAACATAGATAACCTTTTGAATTTGGACTGAAGTCCATACAAGGCAGCACTGTATCTAGACTTGCAGAAAGGCTATTGAAGTCTATTATTGCACCAACATTACATGAAACCAAATTATGAAAGCCCAAAGTCCATAACCACACAGTTCCACGACAGTAGAATAATCCAACATTTTTATCTGTCACCAGTAATATTCATGGGTAAGCACCTTATGTCAGTGCTACTGTCACCATAAGCTTGTGTAATGGGTGCAATCCAGGCATGATGGGAAGTATTTCACCAGAGGTTAAGCAAACACTCATGATTGATTGATGCTTTTTGACTACTGATACGGTTGCACTGCAAGTAATGATGAATTAAGGACAGCTTCTACCTCCTCTTGTCTACACCCCTCCAGGCAAACCATGGCTCATTCATAGAGAATATGTAATCTTACATATAATACAACGGGTAGCTTCATCCATGCAATCTGTTGCTGTACCAATGTTTTGTGCTAGACTATGATGTACTAGTAATCTTTCCTGTTGATACTAATGCTTCTGTAAAGAGCATGTATATCCTGCAGAAAAAAAAATCTCATACATACATACAAGCATGACTATGCCTTCAAATGATCTACTTTTTTCAGTGATCACTTTTTATTATTTAAATGGTGAATACAACGAGGGAAATCACATCTCACGAGGTAGTTGAGCTGTATTTCAAGTAGAATCCTCAGAATCATGATTGCTTCTGTTAGCAAGCTCTCTCTCCCAATCATCAAAATCATTATTTGATCACCTCTCATCACTGCACTCATTGAATTGTGTTAGTAATTTGAAGGTGCATGCAGTTTGTGTTGGATGGTTGTACATTTAGACTAGAGTCATGTATCTTTACTGTCATCTGCCAGTCAGTCACTGATGTTTGATGAAGCTGTCTTTCCCATAGACTGTCTCATGGCAGCTCCCAGCCAGAGAGCAAGCTAATCCCGTGTTGCCGGGATGTATAATGATATCCCAGGGCGCTATAGGATGTTTCTCTCTGTATGGTGCCAGCTTCCTGGGCCTCTGGCATTGTTCTTTATGAGCCCTGGCCCAGCCCCAGCACCTTAAAGCCAGTCATAGCCTTTAGGCGAGGGGCAGGTTTTTTTTAAAGGCCTTGTCTTGTCACTTCCCACCAAGGAAAGTACAAAGCAGTGACACAAAGGCTAATTTCTTGGCCATTGCTCGTCACCAAGCTAATTGAGAAAGGAGGGTATCTTTGGAGTGTGGGGATGGCAGACAAGTACATGTTGCGGAGAGGGGACAACTTGATTGACATTGGCCGTGTGGGAGAAACAAGTACTTAAATGTGTTTCTGCGTGTGTTTGCGTGTGTGTGCATGTTCGTTTGTGTATGTGTGTATGTCTGGGGTCCGGGTGTGCGGGATAATCCTAGAGAATCTCTCTCTTTGAAGGGGGACAGATGTAGATTTACATATGTGGAGGGTCCCAAGCCTGTGATGAGATTAGCTGGTTGGGATCTTTCTTCACAGCAACTGGAAGGTGCATATTTAATAAATGCCTGGAGCTAGGCTGGGGTGTGCGGGCCTTGGCCCTCAGAGATCTGCAGGACAAAGGCAAACGAGGCCCATGGCAGGCTGGCCCATATGGGAACAGGGTTGCTTACAGATTGCACTTGCCTTTCATTGGGTGTGGGACAAGGCTTTAAGGGTTTATATACAGAGAGTGAAGCACATGGCAGGCCACTTCTGTATCCTCTCCACAACGAGGGGTAATAATGGGATTTTGAGCTTGAAGTGGCTCATCTGTGTGCTTGTTTGCTTGCTGGTGTGCTTGTGAGAAAGAGCACTTTGCATGTGTGAGAACGTAAATGTGCATATGTGTCTGTGTGTAAGCCTGTGTGCATTTGTGTGTGTCATAATACAACCAGTTGTGTATATTAATAACATGTAGAAAAAAACATAATATACAACATAATATAGCAAAAATCTAATAAAGACATCAATATGAAGATAACATAATAAAAAACCTAATATAATTTAACATAACACTAGCTATGAGGATGTCAAACACAAGTTTCACTTCTTTGCTCATAATTTCAGGAAATAAAGCATCTCAGTTGTTGGGTTTCTGTTGTAGAGTGCATTAACTGTCTCTTGCATCAGGTAAGGTTGTCATGTCTTGTTTACACAGTGAACAAGTAGAACATGTGTCCCTATATTTCCTCAACTTCCCACTGGACTACTACAAACCATTTAAACAAGAATAGAGCTGCATTCCAACAAACCACAATAGATGCGTATAAACCACAACAGACATTACAGCTCATGTACATCCGTTATGAATTCTGACCTAATAATCGAGAAGTCTTCATGCACTGATTTCAGCGTAATGTTTTGGCAAGTTATTGTTGTTCAAGAGTTTTCTTACACAGAAACCCAAGTTAATAAGTTTTAATCCTGAAACAAAGTCACAAGTGTAGTACTTTTCTTAACAAGTATCAAGACATCTATGAAAACTTTACTTTATCTAGCCTCATTGTTATCTTTGTCTTTTTATCCTCGTGTTGCTCTATTGATTTTTTTTTTTCAATGAGAGCATAACAAAGATAAAACAGAAATCCTCAATCTTGTTCTTAGACTATCCCAATGAGCTGTACCCTATTCATTGGGGAAGCAGTTCATCCTTTTAAGGGACTGTAGGAAAAAAAAGCACTTTTGGAGGAGTCTATAATTTCCATCTCTCTTTCTGCTACTCTCTCTAGGCTTTCCCTTTCCAGTTTGTGGAGGGACTGTGTCCACTCAGTATGGTTTGATCATCTCTGTCTCACAGGGAAAGGGGAAACTGAGGTAGAGTAAAAGATGTGAGAAAAGAGAGACACAGAACGAAGCTGGACTTCCCTGTGGTACAGTCTTCCCCGGCACAGCCCGGCATAATTCAAACATTTGTGTGAATGCGTAGCATTTTACCTCTCAAAGGCAGTCACTGAGGGTAAAGTGTAGCACCAGATCCTAACTCTTAGGTCTCTGGCTTGTTTACCCCAAGATCTAGTGTCGAGTGGAGCTGGGGAACAAGTTTTGTTTTTTTTTCTTGGTTCCCTTTCACATCCACATCTGGAGAGGCACTAGAAGGAAGAAACAACATGCATACAGGGAGGTTAGGTTGGAGGAAGGTAAATGGAACCTTATCACTGGAGAGGAAGAGGAGGATGAGAGGATAATATGTGAAGAATTCACAAGACAGTAAAGCATGGTTTTGAGAGAATTTGGGTTTAAAACATTGCATAGAGAATGAGGAGGTGGGGGATAATTATAGAGAGAATGAAGGGGAAGGAGGAGAGAGACAGAGACAGTGCATGGGAGGGCTTGATTGAAAGGGGGGGTGTGTGTGGTGGGGGTTGGCCTACCCAGCAATCTCAGTGGATGTGGCAGCCCTCTGTGGACCTCCTCACACAGACACCGCAGCTAATGAATCAGACCTGGTTTCTACCAGTCAGAAGAACTCCGTCTCTACGTCTCTGTGCTCACCAGAACAAAGCACACCTCCATTAATATTTTAGCGTTCTTTTTATCTCAATGCTAACACCGCTCAACACGATTTTTGTTAGGGAGATGTTGAAAGGGAAATATTGGGAAGGATGGAGAGGGGGAAAGTGAAAGAAGGAGAGACGGACAAAAAGACAGTCAGAAAGACCTTGTGTTCTCAGGATTTCAACTTGTCTGGTGTAATAGTCCCATTGGTAGAAGAGTTGCTTTCTCTGTGCCGCCCAGCAGGACATCAAAGTAAAAACCTGATATCCAAACTACTGTACACACAGTAGAAACATTTGGACGAGTCCAACACAGGCAAACCTGTCAGTGTGATTGCATTCTAGCCAGATACAGTGCTTGTCTGATATCTGAGCTAAAATGCATGTCAGTGCTGATATTTACATGTTTTTGATACACTGCTACACTGTTCATGGCAGGGACTTCAACTGTCTGAAACTTTGCTACAAATGTAGCCTTAACAAAGCATACTGTTCTATATTTTGAGGAAGCTGATCTGAGATTTCCCGTCACTTACTCTGATCTCTCATCTTATGCTTGTCTCATATCTTTTCCCAGTGTATACCTTAGAGAAGAGAACTGATACTGTTGGGACACCATCTCTCTCCTGTTTTGTCTTTCTCTTCTTTTTTTTTTTTTTCACTCTTTTTCCGGCTCTTTGCTTGTACGGGAGAAACGGGAGAGGGTAGCAGCATGATTCCCATCTGGTGTCTCTTAGATTGTAACCACAGAAACATCTCATCATTTTCCTTTTAATTGAATTATCAAACTGCGCTCCGCTGGGATGGCACACTGCCCTAATAAAGTGAGCGAAGTAATCCATAAACTATTGGGAAGGGCAGAGTAGACGCTTAGCCATGCCTGTTACAGCCACAGACATTTAACACTCTTAATCTACTATTAAATTAAATCTATTATTTTTTAACATATCCCATGAGAAACTCCTATCTAACCCATTTGTAAGCACCCCATAGGTAACATTAGTCAAAAAAAAAAAGAACAAAGTCATTACAATTCAACATGTATTCCACACATTACAGTAATTACTGGGCAACAATGGGCACTGGCTCTCTGAGTTAGCTTGACAGAGAGAGATCCACAAACACAATAGGAAGGCCTTCCTAGACACCCTGTCTCAGACACGTCGATTAATTGCTTCTTTGTACCCAGAAATGGAGGAGCAGTGCCTTTACCTGCATACTGCTGCCAGG
This sequence comes from Euthynnus affinis, assembly GCA_029490765.1. NCBI lineage: Eukaryota > Metazoa > Chordata > Actinopteri > Scombriformes > Scombridae > Euthynnus > Euthynnus affinis. Next base: position 20,182,385 of record CM055839.1, read on the forward strand.
GGCGGTCGGCCCAGGGGATATATGTAGGAAAGGAGGAGGAGGACCATGGTCGTGTGTGTATGTGGGGGGGGGTGCAACATCAGGAGGGGTTGGGGGCCTGTTTTGGGGTGTCGCATTGAGCCTTGGGTGGAATGGGTGGTGGGGTGATAGTGAGGAAGGGGTGAAGGGTGCTGTCAGGAGATCCTGGGGCAAGCGGCCGTGAGCATTCAGCTGTGAAAAGTCATTCAGAGGGAAAACGCCGGGCATCCTTTATTTATTTGTGTCTGAAATATTTATCTGTCACGCGGGCCGTTTTATAATGGGCCTGTCAGTCTCCTCTGCCCACTCAAGGGTGCGGACATGTTGCCCTGAGCACCCGCTGTGGATCTCCCGTGAATAATTGCTGGAATTTCACTTTTGGGAACGTTGCACTCTGACCCTGAAGCTTGTTGTTTTTCTGCATCAAGAGAAAGGTAGAATGTTTTAAAGTATTTACCTTGGCTTGACTTTTTCATCCATCACAAACACACAGACACACACACACACACACACACACACACACACACACACTACGTATACTCTCACACACAAATTCAAGTCTGAAAATAAATAATTCATCCCTTTACTCCAAGATGAAAACCCAATCAAGCTGAAAATCCTTGTCTTGCTGCACCTCTGAGCTGCCAGTGCTGCTGGTTAATGTGATACTCGCTGTTCTAATGCGCCGTTGTATTGACACTCAAAGCGGAGGCCTCTTCTAAAGGAACGTGCAGTCTCCAACATTAATAGGAATTTTAATCTGGTGTAATCGCCTAAATGAAAGCCTACTTGTGTGTTTCACAGTGAGCTGTAACGCTAAGTGAACGACAGGAGCTGCCATCTTTTTAATTTTTTCATTACTGCTGCGTCTTCAGGGAGACACGCGCAAGTTCGAAACCCTGTCAGGCAGATAAAGAGACTAAGCAAACAACAACAATACAAATATGTCTTGTCGAGGGCTTGCAGCGGAAGTTAGCTCTGATGAGAGGCGGGTCAGGTGGGAACCCTTTATGACACACTACATCACATCTGTTCACACTGAATCGGCTTAGCTAACATAGGCTGGCTGACTGGCTGGCTCAAGCTTTTTGCACATGCCACATATTGTACAATTATATGAATTGACTGCTTAGAACTCATTACAGCTTGATAGCAGATAATATGGGGTTTAAACTGTAAGAAAGACTCTATCACATATGTACATCTGCATTCATGGAAGTGTAAGGACATATATGAAGATACAGTTTATACGTCCCACATATAAACACACACACACACCCACACACACACACACACCAAAATGCAATGCCTGTATTCTGAGCATGCATAATTAAGGTGTACCTTGTTTGGAGAGAGTGCATGTCGCCTCTCGATGTGCACACCGCATCCCCAGAAAGAAGCTTTGAATAATGAAAAGTGTCACCTATGCAAAATGCAGGAGATGAGCATGCCTGCTCGTGAATGTGCTTTGTGCATGTTTTTGTGTGTGCGTACTTGTGTATATGTAAGGTTGTGAGGTTGTATCTTGCATATCTGAAAATGTGCGCGCAGTCTGTGAGTGTGTGTGTGTGTGCGTGTGTGTGTGTGTACACATCTACATGTGTGCAGATCTACAGACAGACAGAGGTGTCTGTAAAGGTGTGTCTGTCTATGATGATGGAGAGGGAGGGCTCTCTGTCATTTAACATAGTGCTACTAGGACACTGAGCCATATGTGAGTGCACAGAGCTGACAGCTGAGGCCCAGTCTTCCCTTGTCCACCCTCCCACATCCTCAACCCCAACCCCCCTAGCATCCCTCCCTCTCCCCGCCTATCCTCCCTGACTGACGGCTCTTGTTGTCTCGTGAAACAGAGGCACAAACCACAGACATGGTCCAGGACGTCTGTCGGGAGCCATGTCTTCATCACAGTCTTTGTGCTGATGATGAGCTCTGAACAGGATAGGGCGGAGGGGGCTGACAGCCTTAGCACTCACATGTCGACATCACATCGAGTGCTGCTGATACTTACACATTTCGTATTGTTACTGTATGAATGACTTGTCCTTTAATAACCCTGACTTCATTTAAATGTAACTCTTGTTCATAAACTTTAATGCATTCGATTACGACATTCAGTCAGTGCAACATTTACCAAACTGAAATACACAATGAGAAGAATTCAAGATCAGTGTCTTGTTAACTGTGATTAAAAAATGTAATCTGTAAAATTAGACTTTCATCACAACTGAGAGATAAAGTCAACATGTGATGCAGCTCAGATGAGTCAGTCAGTGACAAATATATCACAATGTTTGCCTGTTTCTCAAAGAAAGAAACAGCTCTGTTCTGTTGATTTGAGGGCTACTCTAGATAAATTCATTTCATAATTATTATTGTTTACATGATTAGAAGAAAAAAGATTAAAGATCCCCTCCAGACATGTAAGATATACAATATGTTAGATAATAATCTTCTTTAACTAATAATTTGTGTGGATATGGATTTAATTGCAGTCAAATTGCAGTACCTTGTTAAAACTCTTAACATGATAAATGACTGCTTCTCTCTCACTAAAGACACCCAGATAATTTAATCATTTACAACATTTTTTTTCATTTCAAAAGTTTTGCACAGTTGTCTCCTGTTTGACTACAAGGTCCATTCTCAGTGTACGTGTACTGGAGGCCTCAAGTTTCTACGTCACACTAGTTTCAAGCTGGACTGAGATTGACTTCCAAAGTTGTGATCTCATAAATGCTTGTAGGTACATGCCTTGAAGCATTTCCATCTTCAGCAGCTGAATGTAAAAACATCCTTCTAGTGTCACACTCTGCACATATACTTCATTCTGCATAGTGAAGCTCACACATCACAGTGTGAAGTAACAATAAGACACATTTTTGAGTGGAGGGGGACTTTAAATGTAAAATCAGAATGAATTTGACTACTATATTTTTTTGATTAATGGTGGTCGCTGAGAGGTGCTGCTTGAATATACTTAAAAATTCCACATACAATGAACATTCCCATTTGATACCATGCAGAGAAATCTGTGATACTTATGTAAAATACAGTATTCTGTAGTTATATTATTGGATATAATTAATTAAATGCAAGTTTACTTCAACTTGTTACTTATCTCAGTCTTGCTCCCAGTGGTCAGTGGTCTTCTGAATGGAAAGCCTCATTAGGATCCCTTGATACTACTGTACTGTATGTTCTCTGCTTGAACACTGTCGAGGGATTCGTTGTTATGGATGGAAGAGTCAACCCTATGGTGATAAGTGACCATGTCTGATGGAGCAGAAGCAGGACAAGGAATCAGGACAACTAAATGGAGTGGATCTGTACTTTAGAGGGACAAAAGCAGTGCACAGACGAGAGAAGGATAAAGCAAGATAAGGAGATGGATTGTGGCCTTAGTGTTCAAAGGCTTAAGTTGGCCCATGAATTAGTAAAGTGGAAAAGTAACTAATCGTGTTCAAGAGCTGGTTTTAACATGAGGATAAGATGGAATCAGGTAGTGGCCTGGGAGAACTTCATTTGGGTCATACTGGAGGGAGCACCCTATCACTTTACAGGTATGGGGGAATTGGGACACGTTTTTGGGGAGGCTCTTTTGTGTGTGTTAATCTTCACTAAATGATAAGTGATGAAAGTTATAATGCCAATATTTGATAACGATAATGTAACAGCATAGCATGTGGCATTTGCTGTACACATTACACTGACTAACACATAGATTCTCAAAAATTGGAGCAAACCAAGAAGAATGATAATAAAGGGATGAAATAAACTACAGTATGCATAGAGTGTTTTCTGTTTTGAAAGCAATGATTATGATACATAACAGGAGGAGAGGGCCACGTAAGAGATTTGTTCACAACCAGTTCATTCCACACTATGTCAGCAGTAATGTCTCCAATCTCTAATGTTTATTGAAATATGAAACACCAGGTAAATGGGAAAAACAAATTATCGCAGACCAGCCTAACATTTTAACTCTGAGGTCTCTTTATCTTTGAGAATGAATTTTGATTTTGCAGAATGGTATGGTGATAACCTGCGGCTGATTACACCTCACTAATGTATCTTGGGTAAGGGAGGGAGAGACGGTGGAAAAAAAAAAAGCAGGAGAGAGAGAGAGAGAGAGAAATGGAGAGAGGCCTGTTTCTCACTGCCCAAAGCGGCTTTTTGATGAAAATGGAGGATAAATGTTTCTTTTCTTTAACTGTGCCATTGGGGAGGGTAACTAATTATTCCTAAGAGCAAACAAGGAAGTTGAAGAAAGCTAATGATCAAGTCTTCTCACTTCCTTGCCATTTAATAATGATTGCGACCAGGGTCACAGTCTGGAAACTATAAATCAGACACTGTTTAATCACCAACTGAAATTAATATTGAAAGATTTGTTTAAGAAACAGTATATACCCAAAATGAAAGTACTAAATTTTAGAAACAAATTATTTGCACAGTGATGTGTCTTCTGGTGAGATATTAAAAAAAAACCCTCTTCTCCTCACCTCTTGATGTTTCCTGATTTAACTAAGTACAATACTCCCCCACCCACACAACAGCTACCTTAAAACCCCGCCCTGTAGGCATGGGCAAGACATAATATCTAATTAAGTTTCAGAGCTGCATTTTCATTTGTTAATCATTTAAGTGCTTCAAGGATAACCTGATATCCAAAGGTCTGGTCCCAGTAGCCCAAAATGTCAAAATGCAATTATATGCATGATTAGCCTGACCTGTTTCTATAGCACCCTCCCTCCTTGCCTCTCGCTGCAGAAGAAGCTGACAACTGCTGGCATGTTTATTTTGATGAGATTAGGTGTGGAGGAGGCCCCCGCTGTGTGCAGCAGGCATGGCACCCCCATCTGGTCACTGGCGGAACTAACAACAAAGCACTACTAGTAAGCGGATGGGAGAAATAAATTGAGGGAGAAAGAGTGAGAGGGAGGTGGAGAGAGCACTTGCTCAGGTGGAGAAGATAATCTTTCAATCTCTGTTTAGCCTTAGGAACTGTGGGGGGAAAACAGAAACAAATGGAAAATAAATAAATAAGAATAAAACAATTTATGCTTCTTAAGGGATAATATGATCACGAATTATTAATCAAATCATCTTGATCCGGGAGGGGGGGGGCTGTGCTTTACTTTGTGGTGCTTAGCAGAGCAGCAATCCTCTCTAATCTGATTGTGTAGAGATAAGGCGGCTTTAGCCTCGCCATTGTGCTACTCTGATTAAAGGGGGCAGGAGGCACACTGCTTTCCATGGTGGTCGTGGGGACAGGTGAAGCGTATACACACACGCACAACCACGCGCACACGCAAATGCTGATACAGATACAAATTTGTATTACTCGATGGCTGATACACAAATGCAAATGGAGAACATGTACAGACTTAGATTAACACACATAATTATTGTAATTACAGCAGGGATGTCTTTTTTTCATGTCATCTTCAATCGACTATACACACAGAGATGTATTATAGAGCCAAAGAACTGGCACATCTACACCTCTATGCTAGTAAATCTAAAGTATTTACTTTTTTTCCCCTTTTTTTTTTTACAGCAACAGTTGTTGAAAGTTGTAATACAACACTTAAGTCTGCCACTTCTATATGTATCTCTTTAATTTGCTAATTATTTCTCCTGATAAACCTCTAATTTAATTTCACACAGACAATCACACACCCATTGTCCATACACACTCCATATCAGAACTTTCTCATGCCATGTGTCTTATATAGTTCCTATGAAGTTGGCCTGCTTTGCCTAATTGGGTGTGGATTTGAGTTTGGAGTTAATGGATTTGAAAAGGAATATTTGAGGAAGTGTGCATTTTGACAAAGGCTGCAGTCTGGGATGTATGGAGCCCATGTGTCTCAGGAGAGTGGCGTCAGGTCCCTGGGTAGCCCATTAGAGAGTGTACCCCTTCCCAACCACCGCCCCCCCACTTCCAGCTACACAGCTCCCCATACCGAGGGAGACCGCAGCAGCCAGACGCAAAGCAGAATATTCATGTTACACTACCGTGTGTGTGTGTGATCCGTCAGTTTAAGCACACACAGACACACGCATGCACACATGCATTTACACACAGACAAATACCACACTTACACAGCCTGATACATTTGCACACACACACACACACATAAAAAGTCTGAACACCCCTGTTGAATGTTTGAAATGAGGGAAAAAAAAGGAACAAGCTTAGTCATTTTAAACATCAAAAATAACTGCATCAAGTGAACTTTTGAGTTATATTACATCATCTATTTGAAATAGTACACAGAATGTTGAAACACAGAGGAAATCACCAGTTGGTTTCATCTGGTTTTGTCTTCAGGATACATCATGCAGTCTGGGCTGGCCAAAGCCAGCATGAGAAGGCTTGGACACAGCTATGTAAGGGGTCTCTCCACAGGAAAGGCTTTGAGAGGTGTCTAAACGCCAAGAGGCATTTTACAGTACCACACCAGAGAGAAGAAAAAAAAGGCAAAACTGACTTATGACCAGAGCCATTTTCACCTTGGCACAGACCACCTGGAAAAGCAATGATTTAATGTTAACTACCATTTATGCAGCTTCCTCAGCCCATTAACTAAGGAGCAATTCTGCTGTCACTCAACTCTAAAACAAAACTCAGTGTTTGTAGAGATTTATGGTGGACATGCCAGATGTCAGGTCAAGTTCTTTTAATTTATATTGCATCAATGTAGCTGTTTTGGAATTTTAGTACAAGTTTAATGTAGAGTTTGTGTGGACTTAAAAGGTTTGGCAAAGTCACATTTTGTTCTTTTTTTCATGAGCAGGTCATCCATCAAATGCTGACAGTCACAATTGTGTGTTGCTTAAACACATTCAAAAACGTTTTTTTTTAGTCCATGAAACTATTGCCCTGTGTGTCATCATGTGTCAGCTAGACCCCAGTGGTATTCTGTGAAGAGGCAGAATGGAGTCAGTGTACACGAAGAATAAAGTGATCTAGTCAGTGAAGCTCTGTAGTCATTTAATGCAAATCTGAGTCAAGTCTTCAGTGTTTAGTCATAGGTCTGAGTGAAGTCTCAATCTGCTTAAGCGGCACCTCCGGGGCTGAAAAATAAAGCCATTGCAGAAGTGCCAAAAACTGCAGTTCCTCAAATGGCCACTTGAAGTTGGCTCCAAAAGTGAGTCACCTGTTTAAATTTTATTAAGGCTTAAAAGTATCCGTAGCCGTTGCTATTTCAGGGTATCCTTCATTATGCATAACTTAATGATTTTTGTGCTTCCGCATTAGCTTCATGTTACAGCCCCAGAGGTTGCTGCTTGGTTTAAACCAGTTTTTTGCTAGTGAAAATTAGCATGAGCATAAGTGTTATCACAATTAACCATAGACTGCAAATGCACCTTGCTAACCAAGCTAGCAGCTAGCGTTAGGCTACGTCTATTATTTTTTAAATTCGATGACTCTTCATAAACTGTTACTGTTATGGGATATTAGTACATGTTTAATGTATTGTTGGCGTGGGCTTAAAAGGTTTGGTTCATTTAAAGTTTGTTCCTTTTCTTTCGTGAGCAGATCATCCAACAAATACTGACTGCGTGTTTAGTTTGCTACAAAATACATGCCAGCCTACTGTATATAACCAGCCTGTAAAAATGACCAAAGTGGAGGTCTACTGTCAGTCAACAAAACTGTCACACGATATTGAATAAAAAAAAAAGTCTTGAGTGAGAAGTCATTGTTTGAAATTGGTTATCTGCTAAGTAGCTTTTTTAAAAATTGATTTTGCCTCACAATACATTAGCTTGGTTTTGCTGGACTGGACAAGAAAAATCGGTTGGTATATTTTAGCAACCCTCTGTTACCTTTTCCATGTGGGTAATGTTCCACCATTTATTTAAATGTAAAAAAACAGAAACCCAATACCTGAAAATGATGGAACTCAGATTAGTCATCATCTAGCCCCCTGACTTGTGTTGACTTCATGTTTACTCACAGGCTGTTGGCAGTGCCAGCAGTTTGAGGTGCTGTGGGCTATGAGGCTTTGAGTGTGACCTCATGTTCCATTCTGTTTCTATGCCGCTGTGCCTCGGCTGGTCCTCCTGGGCTGACACTTCACTGTAGCTCCAACAACTGCTGTGGGACACTGAACATCTGTAAGCTACCGCTCCTACTCACTCAGCTGCCTCTGCACCGGGCACATGCTCTCTGTGCAGCTGCTGCTGTGTGTGTGTGTGTGTGTGTGTGTGTGTGTGTGTGTGTGTGTGTATTTTCAACACAGCTTGTGAGGTAGTGTGCAGCATACTGTGACACTGGTCATTTTTGGTACAACTTGTGAGCCACTGTATCCCTGTGCATGTGTGCATATGCATATGCATCAGAAACTTTGTTGTCTTATGAGAGTGTTTCTTTGATACTATGTGAGTAAACAAATGATCAATGATGTCTGTAGTGTGTCAACTACAGTGAAAGAGAGAGATTTGAGTTTACTGTATATGTGATGTGTATTTGTATGTTAACCACATATCTACTCCACACACACACACACACCTGCCTTTTTACTGACACTCCAATGTTGCCTTCACTTGCTCTCACATTTCTGTAGTCTAATCAGGGCAGGCCTATCCCAACAGAAAATTACTGGATTGTTGCCACTCTTCTCAGTCAATCATGTGACTCAACAGTTCTTTGTCTTTTTGTTGTGTCGTGTGAGAGGAAAAACTGTGAAAACCTTTGTAGTGAATTCAGCAAAAAAAAAAAAAATGTTTTATTAAACGCCTTATGTTTATTGACTTCTCTTTCATGTCAGTTCTTTTGTTCTGCCTTTGTAGTGGCAAAAGATCTCTGTGCATCATCATTTGTGAGCGATCTGAGATGTCAGAGGTGTCCTTTTGATGTGGAGTGCAGACCTCATACGAGGCACCACCTGTGCAGCTCTTGTAGTGTGCCTGTTGATGTTTTAGTGCAATTGCTTATGTGTGAATAGCGTCATGTGGGCGTAGCTCTTTGTGTGTGTATGCATGCCTGTGTGTAATTATGCATGTGTGTGTGCATGCAATCAGCCACCTCCAGCTCCTGTTCCACAGGGAGTAGAATGGGCGTTGAAACATCACCGTTCTTCTTTTCTTACTTTATCTAATGACTGTGGTAATTGTGACAGTCTGATACTCATTGTCAGTGTGTGTCACTGCCTTTGATCCCAGTGATACCACAGCTAGATCAGTAAACACACAGTTTGTGACACATTTACACAGGCGCAAACACATTCTAAAAGATTTTTTTTTTAGATTTAATGAAACTCTGTACTATTGCCCTGTGTGTCATCATGCGTCAAGCAGATGACCTCAATTGTAGTCAATAGAGAGAGAGAATAGAGTCAATGTGCACAAAGAATGAAGTGATCAAGTCAGTGAAGCTCAGAAGTCAATTAGTGTAAGTCTGAGTCAAGTCTTCAGTGTTTAATCATAGGTCTTAGTGAAGTCTCAATCATTATAAACTAACTGTTAAAAAAAACAACAACAACAAAACATTAGATTATGTCTTATTTAGCTGCTGAATGTTAGTGGCATGGTTATAGGGATGGCATTGTCAGTCTGTCCATCCACCACATTGGTCCAGACTGGATTATCTGGATGCATTGCCACAGAATTTGGTACAAATATTTATGGTCCCCAGAAAATGAACCCTATTAACTTTGATGATTTCCTGACTTTTTCTTTCTTGCTAACTTGCAAATGTTAGCATGATAACATGCCAAACTAAGACTGTAAACATGATCAAAATTATACCTGCTTAACGACCGCATATTAGTATAGTCATAGTGAGCAAATTAGCATTTCGAAGTTACCAATTAGTTCAAATCACTGTTGCTCCTAATTGCAGCCTCACAGACTCGGTCTTGTTTGTTCTACAGTATATCAGGTACTGGTTAAATAAATATTATAAAATCCACGTTCATGCAATCACAGGTCAGATAAAACAACTGTGCAACATGGGAAAAATAGTGCATTTAGATTATAATTATAAACTATAAGTCTGATTAATGGTCACAACCTTTTGCTGCAACATGAACATGAAATAAAATAGAAATAGAATCGGTACACATTCAAAATAGATATTAATGGTAGCAGAATATATGAAATGTTGATTACATATGTATCTGGTACCTTTAATAACAGCTGTAATCTACAGACTTTAGCACATCTAATTTTTCATGAGCAACTTGCCCTAAATACTGACGGTCCTGGTTCAAAAGTATTAAGTTGATAAACTTAAATCATTGATGAGAATGAACATTTCACACACTGTAATTTTAATTGACATATGTTCACAATGTCTCACACTGTAGAGCCCTGCATTGCTGTGCATTGTTTAACTCCATACATCTATACGTCCATCTGCAGACTGGATACTATCCCAGCATGCACTGAGTGAGAGGCAATGTACTACAAGGTTTCCAAGAGGGTAACACAGAGAGACAGACAACCCATTTACACTCACACCTACTGTATAGTATCCAATTCACCCAACCTTTAAGTTTGTTGATTGTAGGAGTAAACTGGAGACACATATAAATCAATTGTAATTAAACATAACAATGTTTAACATTTAATCATTTTTCATTGAAAAACCTGGCTACATTTTGCTGTTGCTATTATGATAAACGATAGATATTGCAGACTTGAGAGATACAATCTGTCTCTCAGTAACATTTGACTAGTATGTTTTTCAGAGGACTTGTCAGAGGATTTTTTTTTTTTTTTACATATCTGGGTCGGGCTTTTATCCCCCTCTCCCTTCAATGTCATCTGGAAAGAGGCAAGGCGACAGCTTTTTCCTCACTTATTAATGCTTGTTAACTAATTACTTTTAATTATCTTAGAAAATCCCAGATTAATAAGAATACTCATATATTTATAAAATGTTTACACCACCATGTTTACTCAAATGCAAACAAGCCCTGCAAATAAACTATGCCATAACATTTTAAATGAGGCTGGTTTGTTTGTGTTGAATATCTACAAATGATCTTTTAAACATGCTACTGGTAGAACTTCTCTAAAGTCAGTCCAGAAAACAACCAGAAAGAGGCTACCTGGGGACAATTCCTCGAGTGCTGCTAATGAACAGAGGAAGGGAGACAACAAACATGTTTTCTTCTTTAATTCTCCTGGCCTTGGCTGTTTGATATAAGATGTATGCCCAGATCTCATGTGGTTTGGTGCAGTGCAGTGGGGACACTATAAAAAGAGCAGCTATTAGACAGATCTTGTCTTTAGTATGCATGCCAAAGTAACGCTAAGTCTGTGACACTTGGTCTCATATGAGGAATGGGGACAGAAAGGGGTAACTAGGGCTTACCCCATCTGTTTCACTTTTATCAAAAAGCAAAAACATGCATTGTACACTTGTCAGTCCAATTTATTGCCTTCATCTGTAAAGAAGGGGTGTAACGGTACACAAAGTTCATGGTTCAGTATGTACCTCAGTCTTTGAGTCACGATTTGGTACCATTTCAGTACAGCAGGAAAAAAAAAGAAAAGTAGCAAATAATATTTTGGTCCTATATTTTGAAAAATGTAAACATCCAACAATGGATTAAATAATTGGTCATAATAATTTCTGAAACAGTTTAGTTGCTGCAGTGAAAATGATCACTGAAACAGTTTAGTTGTGCTACAGTGGAAAAAGAAAATAACTTTTCTGTTTCCTGCAAGGAGTCAGGACACCTTCTGGCAGCTCTTTTATGCTGATTTATAGCTTAACTGTATATAAAGTAGTTGAAACTTGCTCCACCTCCAGCAGCTACAACACTAACATGCTGCTTACACACTGATGCTTCAGTATGAATGAGCTAATGATGTCATATATCATAAAATATCAGTCAGAGGGACCAAACCACTACTTTTACTCTCATACTTTTTAACTGCATTAACTGGGGGGCAGGGAAATGTGATATCTTTTCACTACAGAGATAACAAAGCATATTTTAGTAATAGTGTTGCACTTGGTCAGTGTTATATGTCTCTAGTTTGTTATTGTGATGGCAGCGACACCACAGGGTAATCAGGCTGCCTTGGCTAAACTGGCTAGCATACAAGCATACTACAGCCAAGTGGTGCACTGCCAAAAAGTGTTCCAGGTGGAACTCAAGCTCTAGAAATATTGTTCTGCACGTCAGAGTTGGGGGATTATAAAACTATTTTGACAGTAATTGCTTAGGTCACAAAACATATTCTTTGAGTGACTGCATGCACTGAACTATCACATCATGACGGTTTGGGGCAAATACATGTACCGTTAGACTCCTACTGTAAAGATTTGTCTTTACATGTTTGTTTGTTGATTGTGTCTCTGTCCTTTACAGGCTCAATTTTAGGGTGACTGATAAAAAGATAATTAAGAATGACTTTTTATATTTGTATGTAATGTATACATGTGCATGTAATTGTGTTCATTGAGGTTGACTGAGCTCTCTTTTAGCGTGCCTATATGACACATCAATTATCCCTTCTCATCTCTTATTGTCTCACTCAGTATGGTGTTTTATTCTCTTTCCCCATCTTCCGTTTTTTTTTTTTTTTTTTTTGCAAGGGACAGCCCCCCCCCCCCCCCCTCACACTCCTCCACTGTCAATCAGCCTTCCCCATCCTCTCTGCTGCCACTTCCTCTACCACGGGGAAAAGGTCCTGCTGATTAGAACAGGCCTCTCACTGAGTGCCATCCATCATCATCTAACCTACTGGTCCTCCCTTCTGATTACTCCATCTCTCTTGCACACTCACACATGCACATGTATACAAGTAGAATAAACTCACAGACACATGCATGCACACACACAGACACACACACACACGCACACAATATCTGAACAGTTCACATTGATTGAATCAGGATTAATTAGCTATGAGGTAATCATTGGCTGCAAACAAGGCTGTATGTCAGGAGAGTTGACATTTAGTCGACACAAGAGCGTAAGAGGGAAGTGTGTGTGTGTACGTGTTGATATTGAGGGGAAAGTATTGCTGCTGTTTGAAGCATTACACGGAGTCTGCTCCTTCTCCACTGTCGGAGAGAGGGTCTGACTGAGGCCTGTTTGGTTGTAAAAGCAAGCTGACAGCTTTGTTAACAAGTCCGAGCAGATGAGAGGGATTATTTTATTCCATGGCACAAGGATGGTATTGAGCAGACAGCCCTCAGTTAGCTTTGGATTTGTCAGCTTCCAGTAAATCACTTGTGATTTTTCATAAATTTGCCTGTTAGAGAGTACAAGGCAGTCCTAGCTGTCATTATTAGAATAGTCATGTTACCTTTCAGGTGACGCCGCACCAATAAGAGTTGCAGTCATCTTGTTAAAAGTTTCAACTTGAAATAATCAAATAACATTGTAATATTAAATGCAACGCTTTAGTTAAATTACTCAAAATTTGGGATCATTTTTATTAGTTATCAGGGAAATGTCATAATACAACACAGCACCCATGGAGCTTTGTTTCCCCAGCATGAATCTCTCTGGTAGGTAAAGGCAGGCGCTGTGGTAACATATTCTAGGTATCTCAACTACTGTGCAGCCTGAAGCCTGGAGTTGTATGGTTGTTCTGGACATATCTCATGAAATCACAATGTGTTAAAATGTCATTGAATACATTGGATTTGATACACAATAACTGTCAATAAATGTCCCCTAAGCAGTGGGTGTGCCGCTGACTATTCCAATAGAAAAAGTCTAACATCAGTCACAGCTGTCAAGCTAATGAGTGAAAATAATAACTGAAAATAAGGTAGGAGGTCTCTTGAAGGTCTCTTCAGTGAGCACGGATGAAAGAGCTGAAGCATCAGGTACACACACGTCTGCAGACGGTTCTTCTTGCTGTGCTTAAGCATTGGGACGGGGGGAAAAAGTACTTCACTTACATTTCTACATTTTATCATAATTATTTTATCATAGTATTTGTTAACTGAACATGCAACATGAGGTCAAAAAAGCATTTTACTGATACATTTCAATTATACATCTTCAGAGATCTCTCTGTGCCTGTGTTTGACATTTTTCTTCATAGCAGAACATGCTTCTAGGATGTGTGGGAAACGTGCTAACACAATAGAGCACCGAGCTAATTATGTTGCTGTCAATTATTCATTGGTGACTCAGGTTCGCAAGCTCACAGACACATACAGTTTCCTCTTTACCCAACGTGTCTTAAAGGCTTGCTCACAGCGACCACAGAAGAAGTTATGGGCATCAATATTTCATAGTTAATTATGACAGCAAAGCCACTGACTTTAATATTCCTGGAGAGGCTCTTGTGGTGGGTCTCTGCTGCTCATTGTTGCTAGTGACACGGCAGGCTGGAGGAATGCTGGATGAATTAATAAATATAGAGAGATATGGATAGCCAAACCACTCCGGGTGTCCAACCACATATATACATGTGAACACATGCATATGAATACATGCTCACATATTGAGCACAAACAGTAACATAAGCATAGATTTATAAATATATTTTAGTAATGAAAAAGGACATAATTAAATGAATTTTTGAATTCTCTTGAATTTACTTCTACATTTCTATATATTTCAAATTTATTTAGGAAATTTCTGTATTTCTATTCTTTATTTATAACCCTAACCCTTTCTTTTATTTATTTCTGTATTTCTACATTTCTTCATTTATCTATTGCTGTATCAGTAGTAGTTTATTGGGGGACAGTCCTTACATCAGTCTAAAATGCAGGATTAGTCAGCTGGGCGAACCAGACGGAAGCAAACGATTCCTATCAACTTTACATGACACAAGCTAGCTATGCTTATCTTCTATTAACCACTACAAACTATGTTTAGCTTTAGTATTATGTTTAGTGTTTAACGTTATGTTTAAGTAATTATACTTTCAGAGAAACACAGGGTCTGTGGTAAAACCTGGAGCAGCCTTTTGAGTAGTCTTTGGTGTTGTGGGAAAAACAAAACGGACCCTTCACTGAGCGCATTGAACTCTGAAACAGTCAAAAACCTGAATACTTCTCCACTCTTTATCGTTACCTGGCACCCCCATACACGATAAGACTTAATCATTTACTTGTCGGTTCAGAGTACATCTCAGCTCCCACTCTATCATCCTCCATCAGCTGTACCAGTGAATCGGCGATATGATGCTACTAGCTTAAAAATGAATGTGTTTGCGGATGTAGGAGCTAAATCTGTGCATGGAAAACTTATTTTTTTCAGCAGATATCTTAGTTACATCAAAATTGAGCTAGCAAGGCAGTTTCATGTTTATATGTGTGGTATTTATTCAGTTTGGGAAATCCCACGATCTCTAAGCAGCATTAGCTCAAGTGGGCTGGTTGACTCAACCGTGACTAGAAATAGTCTCTGTTGCTGGGTTGTTATTAAGAGTCGGCCTACTTGCTGGAGTAGTAAACTAGGTTTCATTACTTTACATTACATAGGAATCTGCTCATATAACTGATTGCTTTCCAGGTATTAGTCAGACCCATGTATTTCCAGGGAAATGGAGAGAACAAAAAATTGTTGTTTTTTATTTTGAGAGTGAATTGCTCCACAATATGAACACATTATGATTATATCTTTTATTTTGTTGATAACCCTTGTGTAATCACCATATTGAGGGTTTACTTTACCACCATATTGACACAATAGTGATGCTGTAAGGAACAAGGTGCTTGTTCCTGACTTTTGTGGGTTAAATACTTATTGAGTGCGGTCTTACTAACTCAAAATTTAATTTATAAAGACATAACAATTGCCCTACCAGGCTGTGAGTTTTATAGTAGGCAAAGGTTAGCCAGCTAGCTAACATAGGTTAACTGATGACAATGATCAATGTAACAAACAAAAAAGTAAAAAAGACCACTCAGTATCTGTAAGAACAGTCAACAGCAGCTCCACGCCAGTTTAAAAATGCTGGTAGTGAATCACAAATGAAGACGTATATTAGTATCCTCCTTCAAAAACTGCTACGGTCATTCGGCTCATCTGCCACTTCAGTCGGAGATTTGAGGGCCACGGTCAAGGCAGCAATAATAGAGCCAAACTGATCACTGCTCTGTAATCAGTCCAGCTTTAGACTGAGGTTAGGACCACTTGCCACATTAAGATATGGACACATAAATACAGAAATAAATAAACAAATGTAGAAATAAATAAGTAAATAAATGAATGTTAAAATATAGAAATAGAACTAAAAGATTATTTATGGAAATGTAGAAAAGCAATCCAAGACATTAATTTAATTATGCCCCTTTCAATACCAAAATCTATTTATTTATGCATTTATATATTTATTTATTCATTTATGCTTATTATGTCATTTTTTTTGCTTCATACTCACACACATACACACACATTCAGACAAATGAATTCATAACTTCCTAGTCACACCCATAATAATGTCCCTCACATTTGGATTGAGAGATTTCTACAGTATACCAACTTGAGAAAATATAGATTTGCATTACACTGTTTATTCTACACTTGACTTCTAGTGAAAATTATCATTAATATCAAACAAAAACTACTAATAAATGCATTTTGCAGTGGAATAACATCAGACATTACTGTCTATTAATGCTGATAAAAACAAAACAAAACAAAAATCAGTTGCTGAGCTGTTTGTCCACCTTGCTACTGAGGGACAGTTTCTCTGTAACAATAAATGTCACACACACACACACACACACACACATACAATAAAATAAAATAAAATAAAATAAAATAAAATATAGATATTTGAACACACCAATAAGGGAAAACAATAATAATATTTGTAGGGCTGTAGTCTGTTGGTCGACTAGTCGACTAGTCGATTAATTGGTCGATACTCTCTCATCCAACAAACTACCTTTTGAAAACGGGGGTGTATTCAAAACACCCCCGCTGTTTACACAACTTTGGACTCTTCCAAACTCCGGAGGTCTAACTCCGTTACTGAGCGTTTATTAAATGTACTGAACTTTTCAGTGTTTCTCCTACGATTATATCAACAAGAACCCCCCCCAGGCCAAAAAATATTTTTAATACTAGAATAAATGCCAAATATCCACTCATTCAGAAATATTTAGCGTGTGGGAGTCTGTGCAGCGCGTGAGTCAACCGCTGTGTTGTTGCCTGGGAAACGAGCAACGGTGTTATACGTCATTGCGTAGTATGTTTATGTAGCGAGTTGGACACAGAGAAAGTGACGGTGGATACGAGTGGAGCAGAGGAAAAGGTTAGCGGTAAGTTGTCAGTCTGGCAGTAAATGTACAGCACAGACTACAGTTTGTCAGTTAAATGATGAAAAGTCACGTTAGCAACGATGGATTAGCCTAGCCTGAAGATGCTAAACAGAGAAATACAGAAATACAGAATTCACTGTTCCCCCCCCTCCCCCGCGACTAATCGATTAGTCGCAGATTATTTACAATTTTAGTCGACCAAGACTTTCTTTGGTTGACTACAGCCCTAAATATTTGCTAGAATAATGTTTCACAATGTGTAGGGGCTATTTTTGTGTGCTAAAGCAGAGCGCTTTACAAAGGAAGGCAAGGCAGTATAATAGAAAGCAGGCCTCAATTCATGCATCCCAGTAGAAAACAATACAAAAAAAAAATACAAACCACTGACAGAACAAGCAGAATATACAAATGTCACTATGTCATCTGTGTTTATTGTACCCCCACCTGACTCCACCATTAACCCCAGGGGCAAAGCTGGGTATTTGGGAGTGGGCAGTGTTAGTTTAGTCCCACCTCTGGGACTAATCACCTAATGAGGGCATTAGAGGAGGGTTAGGTCACAGTAATTTGTATTAGTGTGTGTGTGTGTGTGTGTGTGCGTGTGTGTGTGAGTGTGTTTGGTGCAGGTGGTATCCCTTGACACAGAGGGACCCCAGGGAGATATTCAGGGGACCAGAGCAGGCTCGAGGGCCTAAGCTGTGCCCATGCAAAAACTGCTTGGACGGTGATGGATACCTTGCCTCAGGGAGAATGGCCAGGAGAGCACTTAACCGTAAACACGCACAGACAAACACAGTCAGTCACACAAATGCTCCACAGACAGAGCAAGATCCAAGCCCCAGACACAGCGCAGACAAAAGCGCACAGCGAGGTGGAAATGAGATGTTTCGCTTGATGATGCGTGACATCTGTAATGCATTCTAATTCTCCCCATCGGAGCACTAGTCTTTAAGAATGATTGATGATGTTGTTTCATCGTCTCAGTAAACACAGCTTAATAGATGAAGACCATGTCTGATCATCCTTGAATGGAAACACCACATCAGCGACTCAAACAGAATTCAGCATTGTCCTAAAACTATAATAGCATCATGTAAATTTCACTCATTTTTCACATACAGAAATGCTTAATCCCCCCCCCAATCTCCACATGTTTTTTTTTTTTGTGTGTAACATAATTTAAACTCATTTTCATTACCCCATTCTGAGGTACATGAATCCCATTTCCTTGTTACTATATATGTATGTTAACAATGTCAGTGTGTGCGTGTCTCTCTGTCTCTCTGATGTAGTTGATTGTGTATGCCAGTGTGACCTTGTTGCTTGACAGTAAAACTGCTTGTTTGACTGTTCAGTAAACGGTGCAGAGAGTAGTAATTTCACAATCATCACATCACAATTTGCAGACAGCATTATTACAGATGTGGTGTGGCCAACTCTGCTATTATCATTACTTAATCCCAGTGCTGTTGCCCTGAACATAAGCCTACCATTAAAATTAAATGTTAATCACCCATGCAACCAGCCAGCTTGCTGTCTAGGCTAGCTACAGTATCATATTCCAATGCATACATTGGACAGCTACCATGTAATTGGCTAATACATTTCAAATCAGGTAGATACTGGATAGAAAAAGCAAAACATTGAGACTCCATGTAACTGACACACAGCATGTGTGTGTTTGTATGTGTCTTGTGTATGAGTCCTTTGTTGAAAACATTTGCATTTTGGGTTCTTGAAGCAGCATGTCTATTCGCAGCAGACAGGCTTCTTAGCACAACTTCAGCTGCACCTTTGTATTCCAAATTCATCACATACTGTATACAACTCAACTCTGTGAATTTCCTCTGTGGTATTGGACTGCTGTATTGCTGTGTTGTTTTATAAACACAATATATTCTCAAAGTATTGATGGATACAGTAGGCACGATACACTGCAGTACAGTAGCTGTGTGTCAATATCCTAAGACATGAGTTGACATACACACTAGTACAGTGAGCTACTGTAATCCTCTGGGGAGGAGGGCATTGAATACATAACACCACAGACCTAGCAGTCGATGACATCAGAGGGTCTTGTGAGGTTCCGCCACATGGGACCGACACCACATGGGACCCAGAAGATTAGAGTTAGGGTGTATCATCCAGAGTAGAGCTGTACTTGGTGTAAGATGAAGATTGCCATCAGATGATTTTCAAGCCATCTTTTCACAGGAAAAACATACCGGCCTAGAGGAGGATCTGCTCCAATTCATGTAGAATGATGACATTCTGGTAAATATAATGTATATGTTATACACACCTGATACTAACACACCTGATATATAATGGGTAGCAAAATGGGAATATTTTATATTTATATTTTATCTAGTGGTAAACAACTTTTTAGCCTTTTCCAAAACATGCTTTATGTGTTGTGCTGCAAATTTAGTAGGCCAGAACACTATGTAGTTTACCGTCTTACAGAAGTGTTTTCCATTTTTATGTGATCTTCTTCCTTCATGCACGTCATCTACTGTGGTTTCAGTCAGATTTCCTTATTGCAGTGTTGACAAAGGCATACTCCGTTTATGTTGTTGTAAGCTTAAAAAAAGGGAACTGTTTAGCATGGTGCTGACAGCCTTTAAGCCCACATAAAATAAGCATAAATAAACCAGTTATACCAAGGTCTTTTCTGTGATTGGCATAATAGTGTGGTCCATAGTAAATTACAGTGAGAAAAAGGTCTCTTATATAATAGCAAAAGATAATTGGATGTTATTGCAGGTAAAGTTCTGTGCTCCTTAGTCATGGATATCCTAATCACAAGCCATGATTACACCGCTGAATCACAAACCCTTTTTTCTATAACAATGCCTTGTAGACTAAACTCTGTGTACCGGTATTGAAGAAAAAAATTAAAATAAATTCAAAACCAATGTTGACCATACAATGTTTCTTCTTATTTCAACTGTTGGAACCATTTTCTCAGTAACCATTAGATGAATATTCCTTGAAATGAGGATTTACAACCACAAACTCCATGTTTAGCTTGGGTCTGTTCAGATGGCTCACATTCCTGTTATGGACTTTTGTCTTGACGTCTCTCTTGAACAGCTGATACCCATATTTCTGTGTGTCTTCATCTGTGGACCCATATCATTTAGACCTAAAATAAACAAGGACGCAAGTGTCCATCTGTTTTCTCGTTCACAAAAATGCATGGATGGAAAGACTATTTGCGCACGCTGTCATACTTGCAGTCCACACCTACCCACAATATGATCTTATATTAAGGCTAATGCAGCCTGGGTATACATAAGTAAATGTTGTTGCTAGAAACACCCATCCACTAATGAGTTTAACATTGACTTTTTTTAAACTTACACATTGTCAGGATGTGATTCACACTCTTAACTCTCACTTAAGTTGCACTAGAATGATGCACCTTTGCTTACAAACGGACAACTTTAAAATATACATAAAAAATAATTTAAAAAGGGTTTTGAGGTTAACACTAAACATGTCACTGCCCTGCTGAAACGCCTGTGTGGGATCAAAGGACTCAATCCAGTGCCAGCACACTATTTTGATTGAATATTTACTTAAATCAATAGTTTGACATTTTAGGAAATACTTGTTTTCTTGTTGAGAATGAAATGTGAACATCGATACCACTCTCTTGTCTGTCTGTCTGGAATCTTGTTACCACCCTGAAGTGCCAGGCAGCAGTGCTTGAGGAAGTAAGTGTGCTCGGCTTAATAACCCCCTATAATATCACTGTTTGTTGTCTCTACACTTTTTGAATGGATTTAAATAATGTTTTAAGTAGTCAGCTTCAGAGGTGCTGGTATGCATGTTTTTTTAACCTTTGGACAGTGCTTGACTAGTTGTTTTCCTCCGCTTCCAGTCTTTTTGCTAAGCTAAGCTAACTGTTTCCTGGCTGTCACTTCATATATAATTGATAGACATGAGAGTGGTATTGATCTTTTCATCAAACTCTTGGTAAGAGAACAGAAAAGCATTTTTACTTTAATAAAAATGTTGCAAATTAGCAACATAATCAGTAATATTCTATTAGCTGTGTTGTTTTCCTTTTTTGTGTCATAAAAAGTTGACTAATGTATTCAGAGCATAGTTTTTGCTATTTACACAGTTTTGCTATTACTGAATGTCATTTTGTGGTCAAAATCACAAAGCAGAGCAAGGAATATACACTATATATTTCTTTTAAATTGTGATCTGCATGATTGAGAGTCAATCTTCTCTCAGACTGGGCCAATTAGAGCAGAGCTGGATAACAGTCAGAAAAATATAATACAAGAACATATTATATCTAATACAACAAAGATTCAGTAAAATGTCACATAAATCATCCAAATAGGAAGCAATTATCATAGAAACTACTATGAAAAGAAAATACATTATTGTATCTTCTCAATAAATAATTTGTGTTACTGCAATAACTATATGTTTACTGTTTTGTAATAAAGCAAATAATACATGTAATGTATGATTGTAAAGGAAAATGTACCTGTTTCCAAGAACAAACGCATATATAACACATACAGTATGTACTGTATATAAGCATATAAGACACAAGAAGACACTAACCGCAAAGGAAACATGTACCAAAGTAAAGCTATAAGAGGAGCAGATACTTGATGTGCTGTGCAAAAATGACACTGTTTAAAAAATCAGCACTTGCCGCAGCCACTGGGACATTTTCCGCTACAAGGTTTACAGACTAACAAATTAAAGGAATAGAGAATGACAGTGTGACTACACATGCTTGCCTTTAGTGTCAGTTCTTGGCCCAAAGCCCAAAATGAAGAAACCAAGGAAAACACATGACATGAAAGTTCAGGTTTCGTAGAACAGTGGGTAGCTTATTAAATCCTCTTTGATCCCGCTGTCTTTGATATCTGTGCTCTCATAAAGAATTCACTTTCAGTAGTAAATATAGGTAGTTCAGAGAGACATCATGACACACACCCCTCATTCCCTTACGGTCTCTTTAAATTATACAAAACAACCTGGGAAAATATGCAGGTCATACAAAAAAAATGCACCAATAAGGATTGGGAATATTCAGTGTCTTGATTTAGTTACTGTTGGGATTTGGGGGTTTTGCAGGTTGTGAGGGTACTAAGGTTTTGTGATAAGTTCAGAACACGTTCACTTGAGCCTTTGGGAATGTTATCATTTGTACAGTAAATGTGTCTTGTTAAAACACTAGTATTACTATGTAGATAAAAAAAAATAAAAATAATTAAATTATTTTATCCTCAATGTTCTCCTTAAAAATGCTGATATTTCCAGAATGTCCTGGTACTTTGGATAATAAAGGCAAAAGCTGCTTAACTATGTGTTTTATGTTGTTATCTTCCTGCCTTTTTTAAAACTCTGTCTTACAAATGAAAACTTAAAAAAATAGTTTTTCTTTGTCAAACAAGACAAAGATGTTATATATAATACAGTATAGTAACAACCAAACCAGAGGTTACAGGTTTTAATTAAAAAAAAAAAAAATCTAAAACACTTATTCTTTTGTGCGTTGTCTAGTTCGTTAAAAGTTTCTTGTACTTATCACACAAGATGTTGAGTAGTGATACTGGAGCTATTGTGGTGCCACGACCACAAACGTTTATTGGTCAGTCAAATGTTACAAAGTTTGCATGTGTGTGTTTGTGTACGTGTGTGTGTGCTCTTGTGTGGCTGAGTTGACAAATGTGGCTGGGTTAGCTAAGATGAAAAGCCCTCTGCCTGTGACCCCATACCCCAGTTGCCATGGCATCTCTCTGTTTGTAATTGTCCCAGTTTTCTGGGGTGAAAATAATGAGCAGCATCTATCAGAGGCCTGCCATCCCATCCCGTCCTGTCCCAGGCTATACCCTGACCTGGCAATGCCACCCCGCTGAGCCCACCTTGCCGGGGGGCCAGGTCTGTTTGTTTGCCTTGCCCAAAGGATGACACCGTGCCGTGGAGATGGAAAGGTCATGGCTGCCCCTGACCTGACCTCTCACCCCTCCTTCTGCTTAATGCCAGGGCACTGTGGGTGTGATGACTGGATAACACACATTTACACACACACACACACACACACACACACAAACACACACACACACAGACAAACCACATTAACCCACACAGTCAGGCAAACTTTAAGATGTGATTTTTGTGTGCGTGTGTCTCAGTTACTTGCTCTGCCACATTTTTTGACTGTTTGATGGATATAGGTGTTCTAGTCGACATTTGTTGGTTTTTGTCTGGAAAACCAACAACAAACACGGTTTCCACAACAAAGAGATAACTCTACTTGATGTCTAAGTGAAAGTTTACTTAATTGGAGCTGTAATCTGCCGTGTTGGTTTGAGCCAGATTGCTTCAGTTCCCGCGTCCTCATTAAAAAAAGTACAAGCCTACTTTTGAACAGTATGTTAGAGAATTGATCAGAAAGCTAAAGCCTGTTGTGATATCCATTTCTTTCATTGTTCTCTGCTGGCTCAATACGGCAGGCATTTTCACTGTGCATTCCAATTACCTTGGTGCAGATCAAGAAAGGTGCCAGATTAACTAGAGAAACCTTGCTAACACAAAGAGAATTCCTAACTTAACAAGATGTCATTTCTCATTGATAACCCCCGTCAGACTTTCCGTGGCTTCCCTTTCTGAATAATTAGGAGGTTTGGATTTGAATACATATACAGAGACTTCAGGAATCGTTAGATACACTGTGCAATGCTCTGTTTAATATTTCACAAATTTCCTTTTTCAGTCAAGCCTATGAATATTTGTAATGGGTTCTGTCAACTTTCTTTCTCAAGCTCTTGCTCAAAAACATGTGAAGTAGAGAAAGTTTAAGTGTATCCAGATTTATTATAATGTACAGTATGTTGCAACTGGTAGAACTCATTTTGACATTAAGTTAATAATTTAGTTTAGTTTATATGTTGCTGTGCAGTCACTTAAGTGGTGTATCAAGCCTTTTCTTTTCACTATACCGTTAAGATTTTGTTCATTAAGCTGAAATAAGGACTTTGTTTCTTCTCTCTGCACTTCCTCCCACAATCCAAGGCTGTGGTTGTCCTTGATGTGGTAATCATTGTAGTCAATTTATTGTCCTTTATGTCCTCTGGTCTTTGTTAGCTGAGTTTAGATCTCTAATGCACACAGGAGCCTACAAAGGCAAAGATCCACCTTATTAGGGCCACTTACTTTCGCGTTGTTCACTATAGACTCATCAGCATGGAAGATTTGGCCTCACACAGTGCCTCACTAGTGTACATTTGCTGTGAGTGTCTCATTTTTGTGGAGCTCGGGGGGCATTTTAAGTGTCACCATTTAGGCTTCAGCAGCCTCAGTCGAAATGAGGAGGGCCCTTATGATAATGACCATCACCCATCCCTGTATGCTAAATCACATTACATCTTTTCCCCTCAATTTGAGATTTAGAATAGATTAGTTTCCCAGAATAATGTCTTTTAGTAATGGGAACTCTTCAGAGGCAGGGCTGAAAATACACATTCACACATAGGCCCACACACACATACATCATGTTATTATCACACTCCAGGGGAAGTCTTATTAATCTTCAGAGTTTTTTGCCCTTCTTCCTCATTTGGAGGCAGCTCATGAACAATTCAGCTTCTGCCTGCTAATGGTGTTTCACAAGGCTCTGTGGGATATCTTTTATACATCAATAAGGGCAATTATCAGCTTAACTGAGAAAGCAGTGTCGCCAGCTCAGCCATGCCCTTCTCTGCTGTGCTCTACACTAGTGTACTGTCTTGACATGCTTTAGTAAAGCAATGCACTAGCCCTGCCAGAATTAAGGGTTTCACTTACCGCCTACCCATTAAAAACAAAGCGGAATAAATATCTTGGTATAGTTAGGTGCTTTCTTTCAGGTTAAAAAGTGTAACAAATGGCAGAAAATTTAATTCAGCCACATTTTCATGACATACCTCCATTTAGAGAATTTTCATATTTAAAATGTGAACAGATCATTTTTATATGATAGTAGGCATAACTGTTAAGCATTATTGAAGTTCTTAGCTATTGAAGATGTTTTATACAATTAGAGGTTTATTTATGTTTTATATATATATATAACTTTTAAAAAATCTATTAATTAATTAATTAATTAATTAATTATTTATTTTTTTCAATTATTTTCTAATGCCACTGTCCTAAAGAACAGGTTAAAGCACTTGGCACAAGAGGGCACTACAGCCACGCTTACCCCCTAGGGATGCCACCCCACCCCATCCCAACTGTCCTGCCCCCATGTTGTTCCATTGTTCAGAAGGGTTTGGTGTGGAGGGGGCAGCCGTGCACAGCTGGCAGCATTAGCAGCTTAACCCTTGATGCTAATGCTAATATAGGATTGGGCATGGAGCAGACATTGTGAGCCATATGACCACTGGCGGGCAGGGGTTGAGAGGGGTGGGGGTTGCTGGTGGTGAGCTGATCCAGGCATGGATTAGTGGGCAACATGGCAGAGTTAGTCCACCAGAGAATGTCACCACTTCAACTCCTACTACGCTAATTAGATCAAGCCTGAGAGAGTCTGGTGTTTGGGATCAAATACTACTCTGCCCTGTTGGGTTGGTCAGCATCACGTCTATAAAGCGATCTGGTTCAGAAACTGTAGATATTTTATTTTCCTTTGGAAAGAAGTAAGGAGAGAAAAAAAAGTAAGTCAGTACTAAAAATCCTCAAGCTTCATTTCATTTAGACAGTGCAGCAGAATCTCCCACTCAATTTGAATCAGTGCCCTGTGGCCTCTTTCCACTCCCGTTCTCCAACCCTCATATCTCTGCCTCAATCTCTCTCAGTGCCAACAGTTCCTCCGTCCCTCTGCTCTGTTGTTCAGTTCCCTTATGCGCTGCCCAGCGATCCTCATCTGGTGAGACACCACCAGCTGGCCAGACAAACCTGAGGTAGTATAGTGACTGTGGAGCTCAGTTGCCCTCACAGGCCCACAAGCCTTTGTGCTAAGTTCCCACAGCAGCTCCAAACCTCTGTTTATGAACAAGAGGGATCAGACCAGGGCTTATATTTATAACCACACCACCATGACCGCCGCCGCACCATCGCAGTAATCACCACTGTGCATTGAGCCGGAGTGGAGCAGACATTTGGCCTGCTCCAGATGGGCACTGGCCAGCTTGGCCCCTCAGCCCGGCAGCTCTGAACTGAAATCATAGATGGGCTGTGCCCCTGCCAGCACTAAACTGGCAAACCAGTTGTTCTGATCTAGGGGAGGAAAAAATAGGGGAACATGATGATAATGTTTCAGCTTAATCATTTGAAAGGTCCGTTTTGCTTTGTTCCCTGTTGTGCTTTGTACAGTGATTTGTGAGTGCAAGGTTTCAAATTGCTGGAATAATGTTCTCATGGAGTGTCTGTGTCATGCATTTTGGCAGACTGTATGATTTTGTTTTAGACTGATGAATTTAAATGGCAGAAAGATTAAAAGGCTTAGTCCTAGTCAGTTGTTTTTATTTTTATCTATTTCTATGTATAGCTACTGATTTATCCCTTTGTCAGGTAATCCTGGTTTTCTTTGTCCTTGCAAAATATCTTTATCCAAACCTTATTTGAGTCAAGCAATTTGTTCCCAGACGTGTATTTTTCCCTTTTTTTTCTTTTTTTTTCATGTAAACAGATTTCTGTTTCCGACTTGACCCGTGGAAAGATGCAGCTGTGGTGGATAAAAGTGGGGTAGCAGTGAAGACCAGTCTGTCCACACAGCTCACCACAACAACCTGACAATGCTACATTTCCTCACAGTTAGTGATCTAGTAGACACATCTAGCCAAGGCACATCAGCAAACACATCCCTTAAACTGTCTCTCTGCATGTCGAGGTCAGCTTCAGTGGTCCCGAGGTGCAGGAAAGTACACTCCACTGTGCCAGTTTAAACTTAGCCCACACTGACATGCCCATTTGAGGTTTTAGGTTGCGTTTCAATGGTTTTCTGTGGATGCCTTAAAAAACGCCCATGGGGAGAATTAATGGGAGCTTTGGCAGTACAGTGGAGCCACAAGTAGGTGAAAGGCAAACAGAGCTCACGGATTGGTCATGTCAATCAAATGGCTGTAGAACACTAGCCATTAGCTCATTAGCAGACTCCCAGCTCCGCAGTAGGCTACATACTAGGTTTGGCTGGTGTGCATAAATGGTGAGATGATAGCTCTACACTACTCAGACCATGGGAAGAAGAAATAGTGAGACACTGAAAAATAGTGGAGATTGTCTCAGTTCCTCACACTAGTAGAGTTCATAATGATGTCATTTTATGGGATCATTGCTTTAGTTATACATGGGTTTACAGTCAACAGTGATCTCAACAGCATTATCAATACTTAACCTTCCATTCGCTAAGAATTGGCACTTGTTCTCTTGAGCCATGAGCGCAAAAAACATTTTATAGAGCAGACACAAGCCTGAAAACCAAACCTGTTAAGGATTAGATTGAAGGCCTCAGCATAAAGAGTAAATCCCCTGGGATTGACTGGCATCAACCAGACTGTATTTCTGACTTTCTGGATCTTTGTCGACACAGTTCACATTGACCATTGTCCATTTGACAGGTGGTGTCTATGTAGCTCAGCTCTGCTTTGAAGAAAAGTCTCCCTGAAAATACAATTTGCGTATTGTGACTTTTTAAAAAGGATTCCTTTGACCCTTTTGCTGATAGGTTTAGTAACTCTACAAGCAGATATTTAACTGGGGCTGAAGTTAGAATGAGCAAAAGGTGCAGATACAAAAAATGTGTTGAAGAATTTTGAATGAATAATGAATTGAATTGAGCATTATAAGTCACAACTAATTCAGTAAAATAAAGGGTAGAATTCTGTGCTTCAGGTATTATTAAAGGTCCTGAGGGTGTTCGGCAACAACATGAGAGTAGTTTTTAGAGAGCCGATCCTTAGTGAAAAGGAGATCACTTAAAAGTTAAGATTCAGCAACATCATATTTCAGTCATTGTCATTGATAGACTTTATATTATCCCTGATTTGTGTGTGTTTCATTGGACTTTTCATTAAAATATCAACATAAAAAAGAGAAAAATATAAATATACTATAGTATTTAAAGAATGCAGTTTGATTACAGATATGCTAGATGGTCTAGCAAGGCAAGTTGTAGCAAAGCTAGTGAAATGTGTGTTTATAAGGAAGCATGTGTTGAGAACAATCCTCTATGCCTATAGTCTGTAGATTTGAATGTGCCTCATCATTGTCTGTCTGGGAATGACAATGGCATGTACACGAAAGCAGGCCAAGGTCCAGTTGTCTTGTCATCTGTCTAGTGTGTGTGTGTGTGTGTGTGTGTGTGTGTGTGTGTATGTATGTATGTGTAAGGTTTGCAAGGCCTGTAAGTGTCAGCTCCTGGATGTGTGTGTGTGTGTGTTTGAGTGGAAGAGAATGAGATCAGGTTACGCTAGGGATAATCCCCCCAAAGCCGTTTTGTTCAGGCCTAAATCGCTGGATATTACCCTACCCATAAGTGATTTTAATTGGTTGTCTCATGTAACACACACTCCTGCCTAACGCTAATGCCGCCCTGTAATTGGCTGAAGGCTGCCTCTGCCTGTTAAGTTCATGGGACAATAATGGTTTAGGTGGCAAAGTTACTGGATATTGGAAGTGATCAAAGGATCAGACTCTTAACCATCTCACATTCATCTGTCTGGCTTTGGTGCTGTTTTGGGCCTACAAGGCTGAGGGTGTGTACAGTGTGTGCGTGTGTGTGTGTGTGGATTTTTATGCATGCATGCGTGAATGTACGCATGTTTGTGAAGGGTGTTCATTCTCTAATTTACGGCTGTCTCGACCGTTGGGACTGAAGATAGCACATATTGTCCTCTTGCCTCCCACCTCCCCTAATTGAAGACTTGGCTCTCCAGATGATTCCAGATCTGTCAGTTACCATAGTGATCGTGGTGGCGCGGATAACTATGGATAGCTGTAATGCCGACTCCTGCAGACTCCATTGACCACAGTTTGGCCAGCCATCTGGGGTTCTAGCTGGCTGGCTAGAGGGACTTTGGTGCATGCTGGTTGGCCGCTGGCATGTTCAACCTGCTACTTGGCTTGTCCACTATCATCTTTCAGCAGGGGAATTCCAACACAGTCTCATGTAATTTTGTAATTTTGAGAACTCTGAAACTCATGTTGATTCAAATGATGTGAAGATTACACTCATTAACCATGAAGTGATTATGAGACAATAACCCAAATTTTGACTTGTCTAAAAAGTTAGTTATGTCTAAGTTGATGGAAGAAAACAAGTTTAATTTCGGTTATGGCCCGTTTTTTTTTGGCAATGTAAATAATTAAAAAGACAAGATGAAAATATTGTCCTCTGCACCCATATTGGTCTGTCTGTCTTGCTGTTATCATTGGATTTTGTTTCATAAGTGATGTTGTGGTACCATTACCCCTTCATTCTAACCCCAAATGGAGGGTAACTGAACTGAAGAAATATTGAAGGGATGTTGGGCCCAAGTTTTCCACCACACTGTTTAAAACCCAAACAGCTTGTTGTTATTTGTGTGCATCTCTGATGATACTGTTTGTCTTTCCTACTTGTGTGAACTGAGCATGTTTTCTTCATAATTCCTATTTAGTGATATGTTGATTCAATACTATATGCTCAAGAACCAGAGCTGGACAAACAACATGCTATACAATACTCTCAACCACATGATAATTTGAAAGGGTTACACTACATCAAATGCCTGGCAGCAGACAGTCACTTGAGCTATGACTCATATCACCATGGGCAAACAGTGATGCAGGGCATTTAATCCCTTACTGTCTTCCCACTGGTTTACCTCTAGCCCTCACACCAACCCCCCCTTTCTATTGTCATCTGTTGCAGGGAAGGCTAAAAGCGTCAATTTCTCTTTAATCCCCTTTAAGAGTGGTGCACAATTTATTTTTGTGGGACCACTTGTCCCAGACAGTATGTACTAACTGGCTAGATTGTGTGTAGTGTACAATGAAGCACTTGCACATGCTCCCCCAGCCACCCACCCACAAAACCACCACTGCCATTGCACAGGTGCATGTGTGCATGCCCTGACCTTGGGAGCAATGCAGAGCTTGTCTTTATGAGGCCTTGAGACATGGCATTTGTGGCATTTAACCCCCTCATCACTCTGTGACCCCCATTCACCCCCACCCTCTGCTTTGTACTGTCACTCTCCTTCCACCCACCTTCCTCTCCACCCCACTCCCTCGCATTCTGCTCTTCCTGCATATTCATCCTCTTCCACCTTCCCTGCTTCCTTGTTAAAGCTCCTTCTGTCACTGACTTCAGCCCTTTAACCTGGCAGGTAAACAGCTATGGTCCAGGTGTGTGTGTGTGTATGTCTGTGTGTGTTGGGGGTAACCAGACAGCCACAGAATGTACCCCCTCCTCCCAAACACTGGGCTAGCTTGGAAAGGGTAAAGAGATCTTGACAAGGTCAGTGAGCTTTGTAGCTCATAATTACCCAGCCTGGGTCTACAGTAGATATGTCAAAGCAGCTGGACCATGCAAGGCTCAGACAATATAGAAGGAGATGAACCTGCCAGCCAAAGAATGGTTGGAATTGACTGTAGATCAAACTACAATGTGTGTACCGAATTGTTAGAGGACTCACCCATAGCTATGGAAAGATTTTAATTAACAATATAAGCAAATGATTGATGTGCTTCACATGTATTTTCAATAGTCACATAGTTTGAAAAAAACAAAAAAATCACAGGATTTATCTGCTATGCAGGTGTACTGACCACTCTTTTTTGCATAAAAGTCCCAAAGTAAAAGAGCAATATGAACAGTCAATTGTCAATAAAAACATTTAGGGGTTATCATATTCCCATGTTACAGGATTTAATTAGAGAATGACCTTTTAAAGAATATGAGTATAATTCAAGCACACATAATACTAAGAAATTTGCCAGATATGCCACTCAGCATTCAGTCAAGACAGAAGTGTCACTCTTTTTTTTTTCCCTCAATGAATCCCATCTTGAAATTCATTACATCCACCTGTCTCACTTTTTAGCCATGCTAGGACTTAGCTCTCGGGGGCGAACTTGGTCCAGTCATCCCATGGAAATCATGCCATGGAATTTCGACATTCACAGGATGAAGTCCCCTGAGATTTTCTATAGCACAACCAGGAGGTTCACAATTCCGGTTTTGACTAACATTTCTTGACAGTTATTGAATGGATAGCCATTAAATTTTGTGCAAATTTCCATGGTACTCAGAGGATGAATGGTGATCCCCTGAAATTTCATCTGGCACCACCAGCAGGTCAAGGTTTAACTAATTCTGTGAAATATTTTATTATTGTGAAGACATAGAGCTGTCAATGTCAGCTTAGGGAAAATAACCAGAAAGCTATGGTTGTATCTTTTTATAAGTGCAATTAATACATTCTAAATTAATTAAATAATCATAAATTAATGTTAATGAATGTCACATAAAAAGGAATAACAAATATTCATTTTGTATTATACTATGTCATATATTTTCCTCCCTACTTCTTTCTTTTTGTTTTTATTTCTGACCCTTCCCCAAGACTTCTGTCAAAAGATTATTGTGATTATTAAGATATGTATTATTTTAATTGACCACAATACAAACCAAAAAAAAAGAAGCAAAATGTAACTTTATACATGCTAATAATATAACTTGTTTGCTCTGACTGCTGGATTAAACAATCCCTTTTCACTTTCACTATTGCGAGTGAACAATACTGATCTGTCTTTGAAGCAGGTGTTTCTTGGGGGAAAAGTTTAAATCTAATTCTGTCAGAGGAGGGGCGGAGGTTTTTCTCACTCTGGTAAAGGTTAATGTCTCCATAGTACCACTGCTGCAGTTGGTGGTGCTATCAAAGATGTGTATCTGGTTGTTGCAAGCACCTTCACTCGCTGCTGTTCTTTGTGAATTCCCTGTAAAACAGCACTAGCTCACCTGATGATTAGCAAGATTTAAGATGGTAGAAGTCACATGGGGCCTCATTACCATGGTAAATACTTATCCCACTGTTCCATTTTTTCCCAATTTTCCATTTTTCTATGGCATGGTGAGAAGAGAAGGCGGTAGGGAGAGGGTTAAGGAAGTACGCAAGACGATGTAAAAGGAGGGGAGTTTACGGTGTTTTGGGAATGCAGACCCATCTTTCTCCTCCTCTCTCCCCTAAGGTTGGTTCCCAAGATGTGGACTTTCCCTCCTCTATGGGTTCCTATGTAGGACTAACAATGGCCCCTTGGCTCCCTCCTTCCTAGATCCCTTTCTCTGGGCTCACTCTCAAGTTTTTCAGCAACTGCAATTATAGCCGTCATGCAAAACCACTAATGAGAAACTATGGAGGCAACAGAGGAAGCTGTACAGGCGGGGAGGAAGAGCAGAGAAAGAGAGAGTTTGAGACTCAAAGCTAATCATAAATCTTCTTTGAATCAGACGCAAATAGTGAAGTGTAATTTAATAGTTTAAAAGTCTTATTTCAGTTAAATAAGTTTTATGTGTACAGTTCTTAAGTTGCATGTTTTATTTACATTTTTGCAAAGCAATAGAAGGTAAGTTGTTTTTTTATACAACAGCTTTTTAAAAGCAATCAACAGTCATATATAGTTTGAATGAGGGGAAAAGAACAGCATTTTACCCTGTAGTTGTACAGACTTCTGATTTTATGTCACAGTCCTGTAAGTGTAACAGCACAAAGGGGAACAGTTTGAACAGGCTGATATGAAAAAGTCTACGAACAGCTGGGTAAAACAATAGAATTTTAACGACATGTGATGCATAGTCTCCTGACTTCGTCTGTGATTTCACAAGATGCCAGTTCTCCATTTTTCAAAGGGAATACTGAAAATGGTTATATCAGGATAAATCAAGACAAAGCTACGACATGACTCCTGTATCCACTATGCCACTTTCATAGACATGCTTCATGTTTTGATCTCCACTTGTATCTTTGTCAGAAAAAAAAACCCAAAACCTAAGGGGGATATCTTTTATTTTAGTGTTGCTGATAGGTTCGACAGACAACCCTCATTAGACCAATCATTGGAGTTGCAGGTCACACACGAATTCAAGTCAGTTTTTTTTTTTCTCTTTTTCTCATAGGGTTGTCATATTGCCTTTAGAAAGCATTTCATTTTTTCCTTTGGTCATTTGTTATATATATTTTATCATGTTTTAGACTAACTAAAGAAATTTCAAAAATAATATCAGGTGACAGTAATAGCATAAAATGACACTTAACTGGAACATCATGTTTCTTACACTTTCTCAATAAGACTCTTTATAAGGCTATAGCTCAGGCTTTGTGTGTGTGTGTGTGTGTGTGTGCGCATGCATTTCTGTGACACACAAACAATCATCAGTGTTACCTTCAAAAGACATACATCTGCAGGCATGTCAGTCAAGACTACCGTAAAGATATACATGCATACCACATTTAAAAGATAGTTCACTCTGCCTATTGATGTTAGGGTTACACTGGCATTACAAATAGTCTTATCGTGTCATATTTTAATAAAACAACCTGCATCTTACACATACTGTACATGTCAAATCTTTTTGTCACCATCTTCACCCTAATGTGCTCTTGTTGGAGAGTGTGATAAACCATATATTTGCTCTCCCTCACTGTTAGTAGTGCAATGCAAACACTCCATCTCTTTGGGGGATAGAAAGCCTAAGGCTGCATCCTGTTTTGGCAGCTGTAAAGATAGAAGTGCCTCTTCTCTACTCTTCTGGCACTTTGCCTTCTGGGGGAAGAAGCTAGGGGACAGGTGGGGACGGACTGGCCCATGCCAGCTGACCTGTCAGCTTTAGACCCTGTGTGTTTGAATAAAAGGAGGGAGGTGAAGGGGGGTTTGGTGAGGGAATGATGGGGCCTGGTAGGGTATGCATGCAACGTCTGTTGTATGTCTGTGTGTGTGTGTGTGTATTTGAGAGAGAGAGAAAGATAGAGAGAGAGAGAGGAAAAGAGATGGAGGAGCAGAGGATGACAAGAGAGGGAGACAGAACAGGACGGTACTGCCGATGGAGATGGGATATGACAGTTCTCCCTGGGATTGTGTGATTAATTGGGATCAGGTCGCCTCTTCAATGTCTGGACAGTAATGCTATGCAGTCTCATATGGCTATTTACATACAGTGGGCTCCCTGGGCTTCACACACACACACACACACACACACACACACACACACGTGAGCTGGGGAAACAAAACACACACTCCTCTGTCTCTGTGTGGAATACTGTCATTATTTTTAGCTCAGATACTAGTCCAAGTTGTTGTAGTAGCAGCAGTGGAGCTTGTTGGTTTCCATGTTGTATTCAGATACAACTTTTTTTCTTGTTTTTCTTTTTCATATTTTCCTTGTGCTGGAACAAATATATGTACTTGACAAGAGCTCCTACTAAGAAAGTGGTTGTCGGTGCTGAAGTTCCTATGTTACCTTTTGCAAACTCTGTCTCAAAGCACCAGCCCCTCTTTCAGAACAGGGGATAAGATAGCAACCAAATGGAAAGCGCAGATACTAAGAAGACACATGGCACTGAATAATTTATGGCCCAGCAAAATAGAGACAGCCACTTGAAGTCCTGAGTAAGTAGGAGATATAGACAGTGGTGACATATCAAGCCACAATAAAGACACAGGGAACAGTGGAGAAGGCAGGGGGAAAACGTTCTGTGAATTTCTTGAGTTAAGAGTTTGTTTTGGTTTCCCTGCACTAGCTGCCTCTCTGTTTGAAAGTTGCATTGCTCTGCCTTGTTTACCAAGTCCTCTTGCTGCTTGCTCTGTCACACCGGGGATAGTACCCAGGTGAGCGCTGCTACATAAGGAAGAGAGAAGCCAGTGGCCCTTTGATTCCGGGCCGCTGGTTCCCTCAGATTAGCTATTCTCTCTGTACCCAGACGAATCCACTGGCAGAGCAGCCAGTGTAACGGAGGAAGACACTTCCATCCCAATCGGGTGGCAGTGGGATGATGGCTTGCTGGCTGGCTGGCTGACTAGCAGTCTTGCTGGCTGACGGGCTGCCAGGTTGGGTGCTGGCTGCTCGCAAGCTAGGTTGGTATGACATTTAAGACTTGGCCCCTGGTGGGCACTGAGACAGACGCCCCAGACGGCCATTGGAGCTTCCAGGCCCCTGCAGTCTCTCCCCATTATACCTCAGCAGCAGTGATGATGGCAGGTCGCGGTGGAGAAGCTGTCCTCATGCCACCCGTCACATCCCCGCCACTTTCATCCCCTTGCTCACTTCAAAAGTGACATCTGTCATCACTAAGAAGCTCGGAAGCGCCGTGTTCCTGCGATGTGCTCCTTTGATGGTGATTTGGCCCCAGGCGTTTGTCATACATAACTTAGGTGGAGAACAATGTGAAATCAGACTTGGATTTTAAAAGAGAAAAAGGGTCTAAGTACACTACAGGCGGGTAAAATCAAAATTGCTCTAACCACTGGAGGGAGCGAATCAAAGTGCGGCGCGAACCGGTAGAAGAATTATTCGTTGCTCATATCACAGTCTTGTCAGTTTTCTTCTTGTTCGCCTCGTTACTGTGTCCCCATCTGTGGAATATAGCAGCTTCCAAAGGCGACCGATCAGCTTAGCCTGGTGACATAACTATGTGCCATTCAGAGAACTTTCTGATTGTAGGCTTTCGGTCCGAACCCACAACATACTTGAAGCGCACGACTGCAACCAACAACACTATTATCAACAACAACAATGCAGCTTGTCAACAGGGTTCATGAGGTACAGGCTGTAGTCAGACATACCGCAACTTTAGCGTAAAGTGTATCCGTCTGGGTTAAGTGCAAGTGTGTGTTGCATGCCTGTGGAATGTGGATTGTAGTGTATGTCTGTGTGTGTGTGAGAGAGAGAGAGAAAGAATGGTTGGGTGTGTTTAGTCAACGTTTGTGAGTAGCTGTGCAAATGAGTGTGCGGTTAGCTGTGCGTTGCAGCAGTGTAGCTGTGTTCATGGGTGTGCAGCACAAAGAGTGAGAAGTGTGTACATGTGGCTATTTGTAAAGCTGAGATATGATGACCCTGACAATACTTTTCACCAGAGCTGTCAAAAACACGCCTCTCTTAACTGACCTTGTTTTGGCGTCTGTGATACTTGACCCTCTCATCTTTAGCAATGTCCAGATCCACTTCTGTGCTCTTCATATCTGTCTATGTAACCTTTAGACCTAACTTCTCTCACTGTCTTTCTCAACCTCTATCTCTCATTATACTTCTCTTGTCTTTTGTCTCTGTCTTTCTCTTTCTCGCTCTCTTTCCCTCCTTCGTTCCCCCCTCACTCTGGGGTTAACCCAGAGTTCAGCCATCCTTCTTTCTCACCTCTCTGTGACTGACAGGTCTGTCTTCCAGATGGCTGCCAGATTGCCAAGCCTCTTGTCAGTTCATATTAAGCTTTGCTTGATTAATGCATAATTTAAATGCCCGTTAAGTTCTCTTCCACAAATATATGTGTATCCAATTAGCGCTGTTAGGCTATGTTTCATCACCACCTAACTATTTAAAGGTTTTTTTTTTCTGCATTAAATTTTTTTCTACGCATAGCTTCAGTTAGGGTAAAACCCTGATGCTCCACCTTTCTCATCTCTACTTAGTCTGTTAAAATAAACTGTCAGTGAAATTGACATGAAACAGGATAATTAAACTTGTTTACTTCTCAATGTCGGATACACACATACATATTTGGAGGAGACTAAACATTTTGCGTGTGTGTGTGTGTATGTATTTATGTGTTGCTGCGTGTGAGTGTGTGCCAAGCCACAAATTTGAACAAAACATAATTTGAGCAAAACAAGAGGCAGACCTGGAGCTTGCTCACACAGTTTTGTTTGATTTTTCTTGACTGACTGAGCCTTTGAGACTAGGATATTCTTAATACAGCTCAACAAACAGATAGGACATTGTACAAAAAAAGTGTGTTATTTCTTCTGCCAACCAAAATAGAGCTAGTATTTTGTTTGCAACAGGTGGATGTAAGTAACTTCTCTGAATTCACTTCTCCATCGTATTTTGCTTGACTTTCCACTTTGATTCTGCATTCTTAAACCAGCTGACATTTGATCACACAGAAAAAAAGTTTTTTTCAGGTTAGGCGGCAGGTAGTTCATCTGTAGTTTCTAATTGGAGGGATGTTGCGCATTGTCAAACCACAACTTTAGCCAGATCCACTGCTAAAAGACAGAAATCACCAAACCACACTGTTCAGTTATGATTAATTATTCTACACAGTTGTAATGCAATGTTAAAAATGTCACTTCAAAAATAAGTATGAATATGAATACAAGGTTCATTCAAAAAAACTACCAGTGAAATAAGTGAAAATTTGCTTGTTGAGATTTCTTGAAATAATGTGATATTTAGGCCTTTCAAAATAAAATAAACTCATTTTGAACTACATTTTACTAGTATCAGGAAGTAAACCTGTCATGTAATTTTTTCCCTCAAAAGTAGCTTTTGTTTTTTTGCTGTTCATGTCATCATCTTCATTTCAAGTGTATGTAACTTATTGTAAGTTCTTAAATGGTGACAATGTTCTAGATTTAAGACCATCACCGGCTTGAAATAAGATTTCAAAGTAATATTTAAGCATTTTAAGATAAAATATGTATTGATAATGTTATTAATACTGATAATCAAATATAACTTTACAGACTTTACTGACAAAAGGTGCAGTACTAAGAAAGTTATAGCAGAAGTTGCTGCTTGTAAATGGCTTAATATCAAAATGAGTGTCTGCTGTACAAAACTGTATTGCTAAACACGCTCTATTTGAATTATAGGAATGTATTTAGATTTGTTGAGCTAGCTAAGGCTTTGTTAGTCTTGCTAGATTTTCATTAGGTCTATAAACCCTGATATTAACCATGTAATGCATTCATTTTTTACTATAACATTTAGAGTTACACATCTTTCCAGTGAAAATCCTGTTTCCAAAAACAAATGTTTTGGATGTCTTTAGAGGCTTAGAACATATTTGTATAGGAAATACACTAGGAGCACTTAGAAGCAGCAACTTCAGCTACGTTTGTTGCTTTGAACAGTGAAAATCATATTACTATAACACTTTACACAGCTCACCTTGAGGACGACACCAGAGTCTCACTCACAACTCCTAGCCTCTTTAGAGAAGCAGACATAGAGGGAAACAGTGATGGCAGCCCACATAGGATCCGGACAGCCTGTTCAACTGTTGAGGAAAAGATTCATTACTTTTACGCTTAAAAAAACCAGTCTACAGCAGATATAATGCTTTACAAAAAGAGAAACATTCAACAAACGATGGGATAGTCATCATAGATGAAAAAGAAGGACAAGACAACATGAACTTGACAGTTAACATGCCTTAATGTCCACTTTGTCATTTAATGTTATTAGTGATCACGGTCAAACTCACTTGGGACAGACTCATATTTCTCCATTCTCTGTTCCTCTGTTTAGTGTCTTCATGTTAGGCTAACAAATTGGTGCTAAGTTCAGGGCTCTTTCACTTTTCCAGCAGTTGGGGAAACAGCAGGCATGACTTTGTCTTGACAAGTTGTAGCATTTATTAACTGACACACTGTAGTCTGTACTGTACATTTACTGCCAGACTGACAACTTACTGCAAAGCTTTTTCTCTGCTCCGCTTGCATTCACTGTCACTTTTCTGCCGCACACACTTGCTCAACCACACACTCACTACGCACACACATTACGCACTGCCCTATTCCTTAAAGTAGCTACACTACCAAGAGGTTCCCAGGCAACAACACAGAGGTTGCCTCATGTTTTGGAACAGTGCTGCAGAGAGACTCCCAAATGCCAATGATTTCTGGATGAATGGATATTTGGTGTTATTTTTGGCATTAAAAAAAAAAGTTTTTTTTTGCCTGGCGGGGGTTCTTGTTGGCCTGGTGGCCCGCCAAGCCTGTACAATTATAGGGGAAACACTGTATTACTGTAACAGTTTAGTTGTGTTGCAGTGGAAACTATTACTGAAACAGTTTAGTTGCTACAGTGGAAAAAGAAAACAACATTTCTGTTTCTTGCAAGGAGTCAGGATACCTGCTGACAGCGGTTTTATCTTGATTTATGGTTTTACTGTAAATAAAGTAGTTGAAACTAGCTCCACCTCCAGCAGCTACAACACTAACATGCTGCTTACACACTGATGCTTCAGTATTAATAATCTAATAATGTCATATATAATAATATATCAGTCAGAGGGACCAAATCACTACCTTTACTTTCATACTTTTTGACTACATTTTTCTCTTCAGCACTGGTTCTTGCGATGTGCTTTCTGACCACGTCACAGATATGTTCATCGTTGTTCCATTGTCACAGAGACGGGAGGGGGACGGGGATACAGAGCATATTTTAATAATAGTGTTGCACTCCGTCAGTGTTAGGGGTCTAGTTTGTCATTCTGATGGCAGCAACACTACAGGTTAACTTGGGTAACCAGGCTACCTTGGCTAAGTTGGCTAGCATACACCCATGAATGAAGTGGTGCACTGCCAAAACGTTCTGGGTGGAACTTGTGCTCTAGAATTATTGTTCTGCATGTTGGAGTGAGTTATTAAACTATTCTGACAGTATTTTTTTGGGTCATGGAGCATACCAGACCTAACATCCTGTACCGAATGGTTCGAGACAAATACAAGTTACACTCCTACTTGAATCAAATTAATCAGCTGACCAAGACTGCACCTCTTTGAATGTTTCACATCTGGAGTGGTCTTTTGGGGGGGTCAGACAATGGACTCTA
This sequence comes from Euthynnus affinis, assembly GCA_029490765.1. Lineage (NCBI taxonomy): Eukaryota > Metazoa > Chordata > Actinopteri > Scombriformes > Scombridae > Euthynnus > Euthynnus affinis. The sequence continues at coordinate 20,222,399 of CM055839.1, forward strand.
CAATCATAAACTGAAAGTGTTAGCTCCATGAGCATCAACAGCAAGAGTCGTGGCAAAGAGTAGTGGACATCTGTCCTCCCTCCTGCTCTCTGCTGTAAATACACATAGCTGTTAGCGAGCAGCTGCTCTCAAGTCCCCCCGGGTCTCGGTACTTGTTTTCAGCAGATCTCTCCTGCTCGCTGCCTGCTCAGCCTGTTCTGGGTATGTCTGTCTCTGGATGGTAGGGGGGTTGCTTGAGTTCTGTTTCTAAGTGGCGGTCGTCCACCGCTTACCCCCACATTTAAAAGTTTCGTTAACTTTAGTCACAGCCCTGACTTTAGTGTGACGTCTGACATTGATGGCTTTCCGAGTGAGTCCAGGGTGTACAACTCCTATTACTATCACATAAAGTGAACGCACATGCATCATCTTCTCTAAGTCGAAGGGGGCCAAGGAAGTAGGATTGAATCACCTGTTAAACTTGTTAATTAATGTTCTGTATTCTTCTACACATCCAAAAGGTCACACACAATCCAGATTCATACAGTGAAATTGTTTGGAGTAAAGCAGCTGTCCTGATAAATCCTGAGCTCCATCAGAGTCTCTGGATAGTTTCCTCTGTCCTATCAAGTTGATAACTGTGGTTTTCAGTAGTCCAGGCTACAAGTAGACTGCTGAAGACAATTCTAAGTGGCATATGTCAACTGGGCCCATGAGCCATGCTTCTCACAGCTGGTTCTTTTCTCCACTCCACTATATTTATGCGCAAGGTCTATTTTTGCTCGCACACTACAAAAAAAAAAAAAAAAATCAACAACAGGCTGCTAGCCACCTGGAAGCTGCAGCACCCCCCTAATTCCCACTATGGCTATGGGTGAACTCGCATAAAACTGACTGTGAGAAAGCACTGTACCACCAGGGAGTAAGTGGCCGGGCTGACCTTGTTGTGGGCTGATGAGTCTGTTGGGCTCAGTCGAGGTGGTGGAGTCTTTGTTGTCGTGTTAACGTTACATCACCTGAAAAGCTTGGCTGAAGGAAGATCTACACGTCAGAACCAGAGCAACTAATTACATTCTGGAGACTTGCTACTACTTATTTCAACAGTTCTGTTTTAATCAGACATGTCACTCAACAATAAATCAAGTTTATATTTATTTATTTCCTATATATATTTTTTATATAATTTGTTCCAAAATGTATTTTGATCAATCTTGGTTGGGTGGCCAGTGAGTAATATCGGTGGGCCAGTGCTGCCCAGGCCCATTATTGGCTATGTGCCTGGTTAGTCCCAAGAAAAATCACAAATCAATTAAAACTTTGCTCTCCGTTAATGACTCCCTCAGAGCGATTTGTGCACACCAATCCTTTCCCTGTACCTCTTTTCAAAAAACAGGGTAAACAGCTCAGCATTTTTAATTAAAATTCATGTAAGGATGTGGCTGTGATAAGCAACACGCTGTGATGAAGATTGTTTAGATTATTGATTATTATTAGATGATTAAATTTTAGCGTGTAAAAGAGCATTGTTTTAAAAATCCTAATTTATTGTATCTGTGGATCATTACAAGGATCCACAGGTATGTTGCAATATGAAGGTCAGACAATTGTTTTGTTCCCAGATTGTCAGCAAATATTTGGCATGTAAAACACTGAATTAAACTTTAAAAGATATTTCAGAAATTAAAAGAAAAATGCATTGTGCGTAATACTAGATTGTAAATACTGCTCTTATTATTTCTAGCTATATGGTGGTACTTAACAGATGGTTACATGGACTGTTATGATGGCAAATAAAATTGTGAACCATCATGCATAACATGTGGACCATAGGCTCTTCAACATGTCCAGAAAAGTGAATTCAACTTAAAAGAGTATTCATCTGCTTGGCAGTATATTTGCGCTGCTGTGCAGTTTATTTATATGTTGTCTATTCCGATTTGTACATCAAAGATAACTGTAGATTTCCTCTCCTTACAATTTCCAAACTGTCAGGACGTCATGATGGGGAGAGCCAAGTATTTAAAGGGGATAAAAGTAGGAAATGTGATTGCCCTTTAACACACCTATCTATAATGTATGATTATATGTTTTTCTCATCCCTCCCTGAATCCCACCCAAATGTGCCACAGGTGTGCCAGGCACGCCTGAGCATGAAATTACCAAAAGTGTGTTGGCACAGCCATCAACACACCGGGCATGGTGCACTTGACTGTGATCTGCATCACGTTTCAGTGTTCATGAAAATAGAGCCCAAAAGTATTTGATCAATCATCTGACCATAAAGTATTTATGTAACGTGGCCTCTACAGAAAACAGCTGTAGCCTGTGGTTCGATCATTGGTTGTATTTGAACTGCAGCAACTTAACAAAGCTAATTCTTCTATATGTTGTTTTAATATGAGTGTGCTGTTGTGTCTCTGTATTTACAGTTTCTCTGTGTTTTTTGCTTATCACTGAGGTTTGTGTTAGAGTTTAGTAGTTTTGTGCCTCACTGTGTTTTGTGCTTAATGCTCTCCTGACCCACACCCACCATCATGTTATTCATTTATTTTAATGCATTCAATTGAGGTGTAACAGAAGCTAGAGACACAGGGCTGACACCATCAGAGCGGTACACACAGAACACTCCCACACATCAGGCAGATACTTCTGTCCAGTCACATGTCTGTCTATTGGCCTATCTTTTCACCCGGCTGTCAATCCATGTGACATGACTTTTTTTCCACCAAAATAATTGCATTTATGTACTACAGTTTCTTTTTACTTATTGGCCAATGTACACCAATATGACATATCTGCAATATCTTATTATTGGCTGATGTATCGACGTGGCTCTACTCTGCATCAGCGCTTAAAGTTGAGTGATCCTCAACCTGAAACTACTAATCAGCCAGCTGTGAAAGACTGCAGCAGTACTGGGTGACTCAGATTATGCAGAAATATCTGTTGATGGATAAAAACAATTTCAGAAAAAAAAAATGTGAGCAATGCATTGACAGAGTGGGTTGGTGAGTGTCCAGGTGACAGTAGCAAAGTGATGGCGAGGGGACCAAAGCTAGGCCAACATAGACACAATGCCCCTGGGCTTGACAGCACACTGGTGTCTAGTCAGAGCAGGACAGCCTGCAGGTAGTAAGAGGGAACAAAACACTTCCTGAACCATCGCACTGACACATCTACACTGACACTCTCTTTTCTTTCTTTTAGCCACTCCGATAGAAATACAATATATTCCTAATTTACTGTCCCCTCACATACACGGGTGCTCATGTAAGTTTGATGCATAGTTTTCTTAAGCCCTATGTGTCTGTAAAGTAATGGTCATCCACACTGTAACCATGCACACAGCCAATTAAATGGGATAAAATATCTTGTTAATCAATCTTTGAATGTACAGTCGTATTGTCATCACAACGTTTTACAGCTACAGCTACAGCATAATAATAATAGTAATTGGCCGTCTACTGTTTCTTGATTTTTTTTTTCATTTGTCCACTTAATGTCAGTACAGGCCAATATTATTGGTCTTGAGTAGAAGAATTCAAAGACTTTATGTAGTGCCTCAATTGTTATAAAGAAATAAATAACAGTAATGTTTACCAAGGGTTTTGCACAGTGCTGGTTTTAAGGACGTTTGTGGGGGCAGTTTAACAGGAAGTAAAAGAAGCTGAAATCTTTAATGGCACAGCAGCTCTCGGTCCATAAATAATACTGACATGGCCAATTCAGAAGGGATTAAATTCACAACGCGGTGGTAAAAGTTACACTACACCCCACATCTCTTTGTAAAATCTTTCAGTCTGAATAGGGCTTTAGTTGATCTGGTACTCAAATGTAACTCTACTTACTACCCCAGTATAATCACCATGAATCAAGACTGCAAGTCATGCCAAAACTAATTTTGTGTGTTATATAATTATATAATGACAGACCTATAATACCCTATCAGTTTTCTGCAGCTGAAAAATAAACACAGTTATGCTACATGTGGTGGCTGAATGTAAATGTCACATTCCCAAGTACTAGCTCATCAAGTTCAGCGCCGGTACATGAGGGAGGCGGGGGCCCACTTCAACCAGCCTGCCAAGCGCTGATGAAAGCAACGCCTCGATGGCACAAGCTGCAACTTTCATTTGTTTAGCAAGAGTGCTGACAGATCTATCAGTCATAAATATCCTGGAGAGAGTGATGGAGGAAGGAGGAAAGAGGAAGAAATGAGGGAATAACAGAGAGGGGGGAAAGTGGGACCTTCAGACATTTATAGTTTTGTGCTTTGTGTGTGTGTGTGTGTGTGTGTGTGTGTGTCTGTGTGTGTGTCTGTGTGTGTGTCTGTGTGTGTGTGTGTGTTTTCCTCTTCATTAAAACAGCACTGCTGCTTGTCAGTGCCTGAATCCGTCACTGCATCTCCGGTAGCTGTCATTGAGATGTGGCCTTAAGAATGTGTTACACATCCACCCTCACTCGTCACAATAGTCATATATGATGTATTTGTACACATGCAGTATATACACACATACATGTGAGACAGTCCCCCCTCCAACACACACACACACACACACACACACACACACACACACACACACACACACACACACAGAGCAGAGTGCTGCGGTTTCACTCGTACACACATAAATCATTGCTTGTCTTCAGAGCAACATATAAATCAGTGATAGAAACACAGAAACATTGTTTGTTGCTAATCATCAACACTGTGTTTAATCCACTCAGAGCTTTAGTCTTGCATTATGTGGACAGAGCCATGCCTGCAGTTGAGCACGAGTAGCATTGTTGTAGGTGTATCATAGCCCTCTTAGCTGTGGACAAGTTTACACTGATTGTTTCATGTATCTAGGCCTGGGCTCCTGGCGCCTGCAATGCTTTTGAACCTGGCCTTTTGTGTCCTCAAACAGAGCTTTTGTTCTTGATGAAACAGACTATGTATGGTCAGCACTGAGCTCCTGTACAACCAAGTGTCCGCTCCACCACATGCACATGTGCACACACGCATTTTGTGGAGATGAAGGCAGCCATACACAAACATCCCACGGATAGGCAAGTTGGCGTGTAGACCCGTAGTCATGTAGAACATGTAAACCCACATATTTATGGAGTGTGTGTGTATGTAAGGATGTGTGTGTGGGTGGACAGGGGCATCTGTTTTTTCTCAGCAGTACAACATCCTACAAGAGCAATCTCAATTACAAGAAAGATTTCAGCATTAAAGTTTCATCTTACTGTAACACTGTGGCCTCCTCCCGGCACATCAGAGCACTGCTGTTTTCTTTTTAACAACACCACCATGTTTGCTGTCTCTGAAGGATTAAGTTTACTTTTACTTAAAAAGAAATTTAAAGTAGGGAGGAACTTGCTGAATATATACCATATGCAGTAGTCCACACAAACAACCAGGCTTATATGTAATGTTATTACTCAGATCCTTTGTTTGCAGTGGTAGACAAAGAAAGCTACATTCCATTTTACATTTTGTGTATTTTACTGAGTCTCTCATCCAGAGCGACTTAAAATGAGTGCAACGGTAGACTGAGTTTTAATCTGTGTATGCAAACAATAGTAAAGTGTGTAAGGGTCAAAGACACAGCAGCCAGACATCAGATTTACGAGACAATAAAGTAAAAAGTTTTCAGAGGAAAACAAGATTCATATGAAAAATATCTGATTGCAGTGATAAAGTGTAATTCTTTTGAAAGCAGTTTAAGAGTATCCTGACGTCCGCATGACATTGACATTAGTGCAGGCTTTTCTTGAAGAGTCTAAAAAACTTAGTGTGTCATGAGCATGCACACACACACACACACACATATATTATATTATATGCAGATTATATAGATGTTTGTATTTCTAAATACATAAGTCTGGTGACTTATACTGTAGCCTGTGTCTCATTTTGTGAAATAATAAAATTAATTTCTGTATAAATAACTATTTGAGTGCATATTCACAAAAGGACAATTTTACTGCCTTGTTTCTGAAACATTTAATTCACCTGTTTTTAATATATTGAATCAGGAAATCATGGAAACAGAATTGCAGCCCTCTGAAATGTTAGACACAGTTTGAAAATAAGCGTGTATGTTGGCCTAAAAATCTGTTTCTTAAAAGCTGCATGCACAACACTGACAGTGCAGGGCTTTGGTTGTTTTCTTTTTCAGATTTGCCAGAATCTTGGTCGCGCTTGTTCTGATGGTAATGCAACAAAAGCTCGTACCAGGAGTCTTTGTGTTTGGATGTGTTCGAAATAAAAGGCGGGGGGAAAAAAGGGGGACAGCAATATTCTCTCCTCAAATACTAGGGGTGGTGCATGAAAAAGTAAATGAGCATCCTAATATCGGGGCCTCTTAATTTTTCAGTAGACGTGATGAAGTGAGTTTCGACTGATGTTTCCTGAAAGTGGCAACACGTGTCCCTCTTACCCGGCTGGTGCAGTCCTCTCGTCTACAGATGTGTCGCTTGATGTACCCATCGAATGGCACACTGCCACTTAATAAAATATCACTCCTGCTTTGACAGGGAAGCCTTAATTGAGTCCCTTGTCAGTTTTATCAAACTGTGTGTTATCATCGTTTGAAACTTTTTTCCTCTCTTTCCCCCTCAGTCGCTTATGGAATATGCTAGCAGTTGAATCTTCTCTAACCAAGAGAGAAGGGGGGGCAGAGTTTAGGAAAAGAAAAAAAAAAGTGAAAGAGAACAACACTGAGATCGGAAGAGAAATACAGAACAAGAGTCAAAGTGAGAGAAAGAGAACCAGAAAGAAAGAGAGAGGGAGAAATAGCCAAGAGAGACAGTACTGAGAAAGAGCCTTCAGAGGCTATCTTGTCATTGGATTCATAATTCAGGTTCATGATTTTAATTTCCCTCTGTTCTTATCAAAGGCCGGTGGAGCAGCAGGGGGAAGGCTGATAGTTAGCTGGATAACTGCATACTGTATGAGATGAGCTGCAGCGCTCCGTCACAATGCCTGGACGACATAATAGGGATGGAAATACGCCGGAAAGAACAGGGTATCTAGTCACTCACAGTTCAAGCAGCAAAAGCCCACAAGCATGCATTGTTTACAAAAACCTTTTTTTGACATTGTTTCCCTTTTTCCTCAGAAGCCATAAGCAATCCCTTGCCGCCCAAAGTAAATTCAATCACACTCACAGAGAAAGACAGTATGCTTGTGTAAAGCCCCCGCGAATATACGGCAGATGAATAATGAATTTTGTCTGTGTTTGGATGAAGTGTTTTGATTTGCTAACATTCTCTTGTATGTCTATAATAAAATTCCTGTTCTATCAAAGTGTATGTGTTTACTGCAATGTCGGTTACGCTGTCACAATCTGAAACAGCCACTAGGCCAGTGTTTCACGCTGGTAGGCAGCTTTTGAATGCGTATGAGAGTTTGGTTATGGCAGTTTAAGGGTCCATAAAGACTTCAAACAGGTACAAAGTAAATACGGTCACTGTACACCACCATCATTGTGTTGTTTGTGTGTGTTGTGCAAACTAGAGGGCACTGCAACAGCCCCCACTGAGATGCATGCTCCCACCATTCCCCTTACCTTGAAGGTGCAACTCTGGTCTACACACTCGCACATGCTTGCACACACACTATTGAAGATGTTTTGATGTCGGTTTCTTTTTCTATTTTTCCTTTTTCCCTCATCTCAATACTTCTCACTCTGATATTCTCCCTCTCCTCTCCCCTTGTCTTTCTTTTCTCTCTCTCTCTCTCTCTCAGCCTCTCCCTTTCTCTCTACCCGTATTTCTTTGGCTTTGGTGGTTACAGGGCTCAGTGATGCCACTGTACTTCTCTGTGAGCCATTTGATCATTAATTTATCACAGTTCCAGCAGTTTGTTTGACAGGTGCAAGTGCTTTCATCTTACTAGTGCTAGGCATCGCCGAATGAACAAGGTAACCCAGGCCTATATGTTGAGTAAGCAGGTCAGCTTGGAGTTGAACCAAGTAGTGGTTCTGTCCGCAGAATGAGCAAGTGTGCCAGCATGGGCCTACTTGCTAACTGGACAAGTGAGAAAGCCTGTAAACGGAGTCAAATTGTGAGGGGGGCGTCCTGCGTTCCAAGTAGAGCCATCTTAGGCCTTTTGCTACAGGCCAAGTTGCTCACCGCTACACCCTGATCCAAATGATCTTCATCACCAAGCACCCAAAGGCATAGGTGGTGTTCCATTAGGGTGTTTAAACTAATGCAGAATGTCTAGTGGAGGTACTGTCGTGCCATTTCAAGGTCCCTAAAGATATTCTTGTCTGTTGATGACTAGTTTGTCATAAAACCTCCACCTGTGGGAAGACTTAAAATTAATAGATTGATGTTTTGGGAAATATCCTTCTTGTTTAGCTTAGCGTAAATGCTGCACAGGGGAAAACGATTTGCTCTGTGTGAACATCAGATAACCCATCTAGTAGCACATCTAAAAGCTCATTAATTAACATATTATATCTTATGTATGTATAAACCAAGAGTCTAAGTTCAATAAGTTGTGGTTTTATGTTGTTATGTTTTGTGGCCGGCCAGGTGTAGTGACTTTGTGTTGTCTTGTCATCACTGCGAGGTTGCCAGAGCATAGACACAAGGTCACTCTGTGCTTGAAAGTGTTATTATATAAAGAATAAAATCTGCATCTTTGCAAGTTTCAGTCTGAGCTTGCCTAATTTCAAAGTATGATTGACAGCCATTGCTTTATTGCTGAATGGCTGGTTGTTGTTAAAGTTGGTGAATGTCAGCATGTCATCTCTGAATGGACCAACACAACAGCGTGTTTATCCAGTGAGGAGGATTTGGATAATACACCCCTTTGACCCTTCATCATGTCTTTATGTCCTCCTACTCTCATTCTCCCTCCAGCTGCAGATCATTAAATAACCCCTCTCCTCTCCAATATTCAGTATTTCTTCTGCTTTCTTAACTCACCACCAGCTCTATTATTAAAGCATTCTTTTCATTCAGATGCTTTGAATAACATTGTTTATGTATTATTTATGTAAGTATGGTGCGTACTGGATGCTCTGAAAAACCTGGAAGCTTAAGGCCTCAGAGGAGACCAATGCTGGCTCTCCCATAAGAGCCTTTCACACCTTTCTTCTTCATCCGGTCCTCAAGCTCCAAATCTGTTTGAATTCCTTTCATGCAAAGATTTGATCTGCTGGTCAAGAGTGGACCTCATTGCCAGAACAGTTTGCAGTACACTACAGTGTGGGAACGATTACTGTATAAGAAACCCATACATTTTCCCTCTTTTATTCTTCCTCGTAATTCTCTCCTTCTCCTATGTTTTCTCTCCAGCCTCTTTCTTTTCCCTGCATCCCCAGAATCAAGGTCTGTTGGGGCATTTTTAAGACAGAGGCTTCCTGAACTATTTTGGTATCAAAGCTTTGAGGCAGTGAGAGGCATGCTCTCTGAAGTTGACATGTAAGGAGAGGAGGGCCTTCCTCTCTCACTGGTTTGTTGGGGGCAGTGGGGGGGGGGGGCACTCAGTAGCCCTGCCAGGAGAGATCTCTACTGGGGATATGAGCCTCAACCGTTGCTCTTCAAGCCCAGACCTTCCCTAGCCACTGGGGAAGCATACGTTTCATATGTTTGGTGCCCGGTTGACTATGTATGATGTAGGGGTTGGTGCGGGTGTTGGTACAAGCATGCATTTATATATATATATATATGTGTGTGTATGTGTGTGTTTACATTAGGGATGCAGTACAGTTGTGATAGTGCTCTTTAGTGTTGCAATTGTTTCCCCTTATTTAAAAGTGTTGACAAAAATAAAGCAGCTTCATACGTGGGCGGACCCAAATGGCAACAAGATGTGAGATGTTATCACTTTTATTTTCTTGGATTTTATAATCTCAAAACATGCACTGATGTTTTTTAATGTGACTGCGATGAAATACATAGTCTCCATTTGTTTTTGTGGAAGATGACGATGTGGATGTAGTGCTGTGAACTCCCAATCAGTAAACAGTTTTGTTTTTAAGTGTAGATGTTCAATCTATCATTTCTATGTGTGAACAAGACATTAGAAATGAATCTGGACAAATAGGATGAATTGCTGTCTCGGATGATTTAATGTGAATTTGGACCCTGTGCAGCTCCATTTTTCGGACGATTAGATGTTGTATTTTTACATAAAAATTTTGCCTGCAGCTTTAATGTGAGTTTAACCAGCTCCAGCCCTGCTCAGTAGACTGTTGTCCAGATGACCTCCTCTTTTTTTTTCCTCTGAGGAAGTCCAGCCTACAGAGGATCTGACTGTGAATCTGTCTGACCTGGCTAGTCTCTCTACCAACACACTGCACCCTGATTCATCTCCTGCCAACCCCTTCAAGTTATTCATCTGGAAGAAATATGCATTCATCATTGTATTTTTAATCACACCAAATAGATAGACAAAGAGAATGCCTTAGGGAGAGGGGGAGCAATCTACAATTCCCAGAGCTCAGATGGTATTCCTGCCCTGCATCGCCAAACATTCTCCAAATTGACTCTGAATGAATTTATTTTTAATGTGTGGAAGATGCTCTACCACAGAGAATAGAGATGGTGCGTATGTGAGTTTGTGTTCTTGTCTGTCTGCAGTGTAATAACATGCTCCTGTGTGCCTATGAGCCTGTGTGTTTGTGTGTATGTATCAGTAATGCAATTGCACATTGTATGTGCATTTACCTGCCTTTGTATCTGAGTGCTAGTGTCTGTGGTTTTACCGTTATGTTCATGCTTTTTGAGATTACAGAGGAAAACATGAATGCAAGATTAGACGGTGACCTAAACACAGCCACTGAATGTTACTTTATGTATTTATTTATTTATGCCTAATATTATACATTATGATACTAAACTGTTTTCAAAGTTGTCCTTTTCACAAACCCAACACAAAGCTATTGAAGTCTCCATTGCATAATCCTTGTTTGACCCATCTCCTTCCCAATCAAAGCCTGGTATTGTAGTTGAGCTGTTTGGACTAGCCAACCCTGAACAAATGAGCAAGCTCATCCCTCCATTCTCCGTTCCATTGTATTCATTAATAAATTAATTTATCAGCTCGTCTTGGTTCCAGCCTAATTGAGTCCCATTGCAGCCTTCTAAGTAGGACACGTACGGATCCGACAAATGGAATGGTATCCGGCCCTCAGTCCTTTGGGCTATGCCTTGGCCCTGTACCCTGGAACACACTGCTTTGTTAGCTGCTGTGTGTGTGTGTGTGTGTGTGTGTGTGTGTGTGTGTGTGTGTGTTTGAGTGTGGATAGATCTGATACCTCTTTCATCTGCTTTGAGCTATCTGTTGATTATCTCAGCGCATTGCGGTCGTAGTGTGTGTTAGCTGGGACAGATTGGAAGGTGGGGGTTGCTCTGGAAAGATAGGAAGAGAGAGAAGAGCAGAGGGAAGAAGGGGGCTTCCTGTTACCCCATCAGAGATGAGCCCCCACAGTGTTGTGCCCATGCACAGACACATACACAAATGCACAAGTGTGTGTACACACGCCACAAACAGATGTGGGCTCACAGAAAAGGGAGGGTCTTCTATAGCTTAATGCCATTACATTAAATTTTAAATAATGTTATGCAAATCAGAAATGACAGGAGATTATCTCCTTGGGACCTTGAAAGGGATTCGTCAGTTCTTATTCCAATAGCCCTGGAAAATAGCCCAGACGTCCTGAGTGGAGAAATATGGCAGGGCGTGACGGAGCCTGCCGCTGCTGAAAGAGGAGACCGTGAGAAAAGGCCCCAAGTGTTGGCTATTAAAATCAATTTACCCAGGAAGTCAATGAAGAGAAATCCCTTAGTAAAGGCACCTCCCAGGACAGCTCAGGGGTCCTGGAAGAGGAGCACAGGCGAGAATAGAGGATGCGATCACCGCATGCCAAGGTGAAAGTAACACACACGCCAGAAGAAGGAGGAGGAGATAGGGGGAGCCAGGGAGGGTGAGGACTGTCTTTCATGTTTTCCCCCTGTGCCTGTTTTATCTCGACAGCCCTGCCGTATGTGCAAGATAGTTTTAAAGAGCTTGGCCTGACGTGGATGCTTCCTGCCTGCCCGCCTTCCTCTCCTGCACACAGTGAAGGAGAGAAGTTCTTTTGTTGTAAGAGTTGGAAATGGAGGAGAAACAATGCGGTGGTGGAAGGGAGAGATGGGAGTCCTGTGATTTGTTGTCCTTCTACCGAGTGTCAGCATGTACTGACATACTGTATTGCACATCATGTAAGGGGAGGGGGTCCAGCGCTCATCACATGACTCCTCCATTTTCCTCCACTACTGTCAACATGCCTCTCCCTCCCCTTTTCCATTCTCTGCAGGCCAGAAGTGCGGCAGCCATGCTCTCACAACAGCCACTCTCAATATTGTGTCAGGGACGGAGCCATCCATTACTGAGCAAACAAAGTCTTGTCTGTCTCCAGTGCTTTGGGCCAACAATTAAAGACATCACGGCAGCACAGGGGCTCTGGAGGGGGGGTGCAACCAGGCCTTATCAGAGCCATTCCATCAAATATTGATGAACCTAATTGAGGTTTTTAGGCACTGCTAAGCTTCCTGAAGAGTGTATCTGTTTTTTATGGCAAAGTACAGTCCTGCTCTACTGGAGCAGACAGCGAAAGAGTGCAGTCTTGTGTGTAAATTGCATGTTATGTAGACTAACTGCAGGCAATTGCATGTTATTGAGATGGAAGATGAGGCAGAAACTTGTACCAATGAAATTCTTCTCCCACGGATGGAAAGTATGTCAACAGCAAGTTATTGTAACAGACACATTCTCGTGTTATATCTCAAAGAGAAGTGTATGAGGAACATTTGAAATTATGATCATGCCATGATATTTTTATTCTTTTCTTCTTTTTGAATATTCTTCCCTATTCTGTTAGAAACAGAAATAGCATCTGGGCTCCCTTTTGGTGTATATGTTTTCCCGTCTCTCTCTCTCCCTTTCAGTCGTTTTGAGATAATGCAGGATTACATTTCAATCTTTTTTGCTTGAAATATAAAACTTTACTGCTGCAGTTCTTATCCCTCTCTGTCTCTCAGTGCTGGTCCCTGGTGACACCAGCTTGAGAATGGCAGCTTTAATTTGCAGGAAAACAAGTTGAGAATATTGATTTCAAAAAGTGCTCTCTTCTCCCCTTGGAAAAAAAGAAAAAAAAACTGCCTGCTATGTGAAAACCTGTAGCCTTCAATTAAGTGGGGCTTGTAGGTGTGTGTGTTTTCATTTGGGCACGGTGTTCACTTGAAATGATACATTAAAGGCTGTGTTTTACTTCAATCAGACTGTGAAAATATACACACAGACCTAAGTGTCTGTTGAAGGGCTCCGATGTTGGCACACACACCCCGCCACCATACAGCACCAGACAGATGGGCGGTATTTATCTTAGAATAAGAACCATGTTCTCCTGCTCCAAGAAGGGAAAACACTGTCTTTCCCACTTCTGAAGACGACACATGTCCTGGAATTCATGTCAGTTGATGTTCACAGGTCTCAAGTCTCACTTCCCCTCCCTAAGACTTTTTGTAAAGCACAATAATCTTACACAGCCTTTTTTTCTCATGCACAAAACAGAAATCGGAGCTTTGCTCCTTGGCTCCATCCCCATGCTGGACTGTTGAACCACTGCGTTTCTATTTATTTCGACTCACAATAAATCTACAGCGATTCATTTGATCTTATTTGGTGAATAGTCAGTCCCTGTGGTAAGGCTTATCCCCTTTAATGCAAGGCCTATTTGGGGTTCTGATCTGGCGCTTAGGGCCAGGCAGAGTTGGGTATCAACGCAGGGACTGACTGGAGCTAGTGGTTGTAACACACCATCCCAGAGGCTTTGGAAGTCATCCCGCTAATACAGACATGACTAAAGCTCCCTATCATCCCCCACAGAATGACACGGCATGGCTCCAAGACTTAACTCTTACAAAGAGCTTAAATATCTTAGATGTGTAATGCATAATGGAGGTGTGTTCTGTACTTTGGGGTGTGCAGTATTCCCATCGCTATACTAGGCTGTACTACAATAGTATATTGGCTCATTTATCGCACAGTAGTGTCAACAGTGAGAAGAGAATGTGGATGGCTTGGTGATGACAGGATAAGGCCACAGTTATAACAAAAAGATAAAGTCCATTACAAGATCTCTTTTTTTTGTTTGAAAGATGCAATTTATATTCAAAGCAAAGTCCTCCAAGATCACATTTCTTCTCCTTCTCTCTTAGTTTCTCTTTTTGTCTCCACTATCCATTCATTTGTGTATGTGTGTGTGTGTGTGTGCACGCACCATGTGTTCCTCTGTGTTTGCATACACTGTGTTCAAATTTGCTGAAAAGGGGGTTGGAAGCTCCCCTAGTGGCTCCTCTAGAGAATTACCTTAGAGAGTTATCTGCTCAGCAGCAAACACACTAATGGCAAGAAAAATAGCAAACACATTACTTTTTGTTTCTATATCAGCAGTCCAAATGCGTGCCTTCTATTTTTGTTTGCTTACATATATATGTAGAGGGAAAGGCTTGTTTGTGAAACATAGTGTAAGCTCAAAAGGTGTGTAGGTATTTAGTGTTTGCAATTCAAGTACAATGTTCTCATCAACTACTACTAAATAAATAAAAGTGTTAAGGGAAAGAGTTGTTTATTTTCATATACATGATTTTCAACTTGCAAGATGGTAATTTTTGCCTTCTCTACCACTATGTTTCACCCTAATATATTCTGTTTAGTACTGAGAAGAAGTAGGCTGCAGGGTAGTGCATTGGGGAGGATATTAATGTTTTGTTGTGTTCAGACAACTGGCTTAATCCAAACAGTATTTTTGGGACAAACACTTCTTTTTCAGCCTCACTGCAGGCCAAACCAAGATGCACACACCTACAAACATACTTGGTACTTTATCTTAATTATAGTCATTTGGACTGAGGTGCAAACAGAGTGATCAGTGCTGTTGATCAGGAGACAGTGAAATGGATTTCCACACAGACCTGAGTGTGTGTGTGTGTGTGTCGGATAGTAAATAGCCTCCCACTGAGCTTGTAAGCAGTCCTTCCCTCTGATTAATGAAATCTAGATGAGATATATTGAAACATACAGGAGGGTATATGTATGCCAGCATGTGTTTGCCTTCATAAATGGGTGTATGATCGTGCTCCTATGAGTGTGTACTTGTGTTATGCAAGTTAATTGAGCCTACGGCTAAATACAAAGTGGTCCATCATCTCTAGTGTCCACCTCATGCTATTATGAGATCAACGAAGAGAATGGTCTCCCTTGACAAGAGAAGACTGATAAGGCTATGATGACTTGTTATCTACACGCCACCCTTTATTTGTTTTGATCTTTTAAGTGGTCTTAATATCGTGTGTGTATGTGAGGAGAAGGGTTGGAACAGTGAGGGAGGTGCTGTGAGTTTGTTTTAAATTGATTACCTGCTTTCTATTTTTTTTCATCATCTTCTTCCTCTTTGCATGTGCTGTGCTGCTGCTGGCTGGCTGATTGTATCAGGAAGCGGTCAGCAGCCCAGGATATTTCAATTTCATTGGATTTAAAGAGAACAGGGAGGAGGTGTGCACATTAGCGCCTCAATACAATCACATTTGTCAGCATGATCCTTTTTAAGTGCATTTCAATTAAGGCGTGATTCTTTGATTTTATTATGCCCCGGCCTTGCCAGCAGAATGCTCACTGCTGGTTGAACGAGGCTCTGTCTAATGTACACAATTTAATTTTCTTAATTGAGCTAACATGCTTTTCATATCCTAATTCCTAGAATAATCTTTGATTCCTGTGTCTGCGGCGGCAGGCTTTTAATGAAAGAGGGCAGCCTAAAAACATCTGTTAGACCCATGATTAAATCATCCGCATAACATCTGCATTTATGAGGGTGTTAGCATGCTGCTTGGCCCTTTATCTATTTTGGGCAATTATCTTGTGTGTATGTAGTAATACAAGATATTAGTATAGATGTGTTTGTGTGGTTACCCCCTCTCTGTCACACTGATGACTGTCATCTGGCTTTGTTTCCACTGAGAACTGAGGCTATTGATACAATACACCAGAAGTCTCCTTTAAACAAAAGGAGGGGGAGATGCTTTGTTCTTTATTTGAGCTGCGTGCATAAGCTATTTGTGTAGACTCTTCTTCTGCAAGGTGGGAGGCATGTTGAGCAAATCCTGTTTCCTCTTTGGCAAGTGGTTGGGTAATTGATTAAGCTGTTAAATACACACAGACAAGCGCACACACCCGCACACATGACACGCTCATATGCATCCTCGATCGTACATGGATGTGTTACACAGTGTTTCCATACCTGCTGGCTTCACACAGTGTCGCTGGAGTACCAGCAGAGAGCCTTCTAGCCCACTGCATTGTGAAACAGAGTACCTCTTCTCTCCACTCCTCCCTCTCTCATTCCCTACCTCACCATCTTACATCAGACTCACTTTTATCAAGAATCACACAAAATGCTGCATCAAATGAAAGCCATCACTTTACCCCTTAACCCCATCTACCTCCCCCTTTTTCGCCCTCCTCCATCTCCTCTCACGTCTTCCTGGTGCCATGGTCATCTGTCCATTAAGAGGGGGTGAGTCAGTCACCTGCCGTTTGGCCCCCTCATCATATGACACACGGTGGCACAGCACGGCTGTCATTGCCTCCACCGAGCCTGGATCAGGTGACCAGATTATCTCCCATCCGGCTTCCATTTCCCACATTCTCATGCGCCGCACTGAAAACAGATCACACCCGGTCAGGATGAAACCGACCAAGTGATCAACCAGTCACTCGCTGCCTGCGATTTCCACAGCATGTGTCAGAGAAAGGCTCAGGTCAGAGATTGTTGACTCAAAGGTCTTGGCGTTAGGTTTTGAGCTTGATGGGCTTTAGTCCAAAGTGAAGAATGCTGCTTGTCAAGCACACACCTCTCTGAGCTAAAAAACCATGTTGTTTGGGGTGTTAGCTTGACCTGGTGGTTTGTGAGATTGTTGGGTATCAAGAGGAACACTGGTTCATTCTTAGGCTGCAGCGACCACTGTGACCATCCTGTCAAATTGTCAGTTACCGAAGTACCAAAGATGACTATACTTTATTCATAGGTGACATTTCTGCTTTCTGCTGGGATCCCTTGAGTTACATGAAACAAATGACATTTTTAAAAAGTCCACTTTTTAAACCATATTGGCCTCTAGAATAGTGAGAGGTAATTGATTTTTTTTTTTAATTATTTTAAAAAATTGTATATTTCAGCTTTAACTGTGTGTGTTGTTGTTGTTGTTGTTGTTGTTGATTAAACCCTGATTTACAACCTATAAAAGGTCAAGGGGTGAACAAAGAGGAAGGGAGTTGTCTAAGTTCTGCCAGATGTTGTTTATTTTATTGTGTCATAGCAATGTCATGTCATTCATTACACGCCTCTGTGGTCATGGACAGATGAGTGTGTTCAGAGCATAGCCACACCCAGGGATAAGGCTAATTGCTGCTGTGCTGCCATTGTCTTTAAAGCCCCATTTTGTGGCCGCTGTGCTAACTGGTGCAACAACAAGGGACACATGGATGCACATTGGCAGTGCCCTTCATGTGGTGGGTACTAGTTTTGTTTCTGATTATGGAACATGATTTTGTTTTTTCCTTCTCTCGTCTTGTGTTTTTCTTGCTGTCTCTCTTTGTGCTTGGTCTGTTTTAACTGCTTGGGTTTGGCTCTCCATGGGCGGTGCTGTGTCCCCAGTGCCGGTATGGAGGTTGCCTCTGCCTCACTGGTGCCCACATTAGGAAAAAAAAAAAAAAAAAAAAAACTTTCCCTAACCACTGAACCCACCCAGAATTTTCTGCCTTGGACGTCTTCTCCCCTTGGTGACTGACTTTCATTCAGGGCACAGACAACTTGCAGCCAAAATAATAATTGATGGGGTGAGCTTGAAATTCAACCACAAAAATAGTACAGCGATATCACCCCAAGGTAGGGTGATTGACATGTTTAAACAACAATATATCATTCAAAAGAATTTTCATTAAATGTGTTTGGCTCTGTGTGGTTAGCATTGCAAAAGAGGAATTATCTGCTCCGTCTGCTTGTGTTTGATGGTCTATATTCCCCCAGGACCAAGCCTGTGAGAACTTCTTGTCTAGATACTCCTCACTTTAATGTGTAAAATGTTTCTGGCAGATGCTCCAGTAAAAGTCCAGTGCCATCAACTCATGCTCCTTCGTACGTTCTCCCCATAGACAAATCTCCAAGCGAAATCCTTGACCCGCCCCTTTCTTGTGACCTCTCCTGGTGGAGTGGGATGCAGTAATCTGACCAGTGCACTCCTCGCAGACACAGTCAAGTCCCCTCTGTTGTGCTATTATCAGCTGAGTGTTATTACCCCTCTTTGCACAGGAAAATATGCCTTGATTTCCATCGACCCGTCCCCGAATCAATGCTTTTAAAAATCTTAGACACCTTTTACTTAAGAGCAAAAGCATGCATTTTATGTTTTGACATGGTCATATTGATTGGGTTGGTGGGGAGATGGGATGGAAAGGGGGTGTGGTAGTGTGTGTGTGTAAAGGGGGGGGGGTGGGATGACCTCTCTCTCATTCTTTCTCTCTCTCCTCCAATCTTTGCGCTTCTCTCTTTTGCGCTCTCAGTCGCTGCCAGTGTCTGGTAACACTGCCATCCTTAATGGCTTTCCTGTGCTCCATCTTAGACCCCCCTCGCCACCTCCACCCCCTCCTCACCTCCTCGCACAGCCATCTCTCTCTCTCTCTCGCATCCCCTCCACCTCTCTCACCCTTCCTCCCCCTTCTTTTCCTCTCTAGAGCCCCCCTCGCACTGTGCACTTTTTTTCCCCCACTAATCAATACTCTGTACTCCCCCCTGTCCACACCCCATGTCACTCACATTTGGCCCGCTGATAAATTATGGATGGGGGCCTCTCACATCACATCTAAAATTTCTATTGTGTTTGTCAATGAATGATCGATACATCACCTCGCCTCATCCTCAAAGCTCCCTGTGCTCCTGCTCTCTGTCCACTTTCATCACCTCGTTATTCTACCATTTTTTTTTTGTTTGTTTGTTTATGATTTTGGTTTTGTGGAAGTGCTCCTGGTGTTGGGATCTCCAGGGCTGTAACAAACAAAAAAGGTAATCATCAAATAAATGCATCCGCCCCTGCTCTCTCTCCTCCACTTCTCACTCTGCCACTTTCATCCCTTTGCTTGCCTTTTCTCCCACTCTTTTTCTTTCCAAAATGTCATTAACATGTGTTGACACTGGCTTCTGACAAAATACCCAAGTTTGAAATCTATGGCTTGATGCCAGTTTGTGGATAAGCACACGCGTTTGACAAAACATAAGCCTCCGTCTTCCATTCTCATCGGCAGCCTTTATCCACCCCCACACCCTGGGAGTTATGACGGCAAATCAACACTTGGGTGGATGTTTGAAGTGAATAAGAAATTGAAGAATGAGAAGGACTATAAACAGAAAAAAAAACATGCCCTTAGCTGTCCTTACTGGACTTTATTTAGCCATTAGTGTTTTCTCTTTAATGTATACACAGCATATAGACATTCATATAACCTTCACTGTTAAAAGAAAAAAAAAAGAGAACCCGCACACACATATTCACACGCACACAGATGCATCCACATGTCTCAGCTTTTGTTTCTCACACTTATACCCTCAACTCTCACTTTCTCTCTCTCGCACACATACAAACCATGCTGGGTCAAAGTGGTGCTGGGGATGTAATTTAAGTGGCGTTGGGCTTATCACAGCCTAAGGTTCAGCTGTGATCTCTGGCCCTAAGCAGCACCTGCTCCTCACACCATATCTCACCTCCCACCTGCTGACGAGAGAGAAACTATGCTTCCTAATAACTTCAGCAGCGGCTCTCTGCCTCCTTTTCCATGACCACTTAACCCCTGACACGGCCTTTTAAGTGAAGGTCTGGTATGTGTCTGCCAGCCTTAACTTGGCAGCCAAGCTTTTGTGCCATTACCTTAAGTAACATGCAATCCCCTGTCAGCAAGGAGACTAAAAACCACTTCAAACTACTAGACTTGGGGAAAAGAGAAGTTTTCTGTATTTTTGTCTCTATGGATGCTTGCATCATGATCTGATGGTCTGGATTAAGGGTGGTCAATCTTTTGTTAACATTTGTTTTTCTGCCTTTTTTTAACTTGTTTTAGCAGTGGTGAACTTACTGCAGCAACAATGATGGCAAACAATAAGAGAAGAAAATGGAGTCATGCCAAACATGCAGCAGACAGATTCCATTCAGAAAAGTTGACTGAACCTAACTGTTGCTTATCCTAGCTTGTTTGTTTTTCTACAATGCATGGCAGCAACACCACATTGTCTCAAAACCATGTCAAGTTGCATGTTGTGATTTCTAAATAGAGCTTTTCTATCAACTGTATTTTTTTTTTTTTTTGAATGAGGAACAAGTCCATAGTAAAGCAGTGCTAACAGTGAGAGTCGAAAAGGGCTGAGACTGTTGAGGCTCTCAGAGTGTGATCTGCTTCCTGTCTGTCTGCACCTCTACGCCCTCTGCATCAGTGACAGCGAAACAGCCCTGACCCACACCCACCCATTCCATGTCCATTTCCTTAGTCTCTGCCATGCCCCCCTCTTCCAAACCAGGTCAGGTGAAAATCTCCAAGACCAACCTCCTTCTCAAGACTGCATCAGACACGCCTTACTGGTTTACACAAGGAGCCCGGCTTGACCCTTGCTACATAGATAGACACACACAGACACGCACAAATTATCCTACACAGGCTCATGTACACACAGACACATACATAGCCACCACAGACAAGCTACAGAGCAACACGGCATGCCAGGCAGGAAGACAATCTCCTCCTGAGCAGGGGTCAATGGCTTTTATCTTTAGTATGTCTGACCTTTGCGTGGGTCTTATTCATCTGAAGGTCTCACATGTAAGGAGCTGCTTGTAAATGTTGAATCATGGGTATCTATTTCTGACTGAAGAAATCAGTGCAGCAAATATTATCTGTAACACTATGAGTTGAGATTAGAAAGACCGCCCTGTAACTACTATATGTGGCTCATAAGTTTGATCCTTGAAAGCCATAGGTCAGCTGTCAGCCTCATGCTCATGTTGAAGTATCTCTGAGTGTGACTCTAAAGCCCAACCACTTACTCACATTACTTTAAGTCGCTCTGGATATCAAGATCAGAACAATTATTCCAAAAATGTAGAAATATTTGTTCAGCGATAATATTCCAGTTAATATTATATAGTATTTGTGAATTCCAATCCAGAAAGTTATTCATAACATAGTGTGAGGCAAATACCAGTGTGTATGTATGTTGTACTCATTGTTGTATTTGTTTCAATTGTGCTTTACATCTCACAAAAAAAACCTGACATTGCTTCCTTTAACTCTTCCTATCTCTCTCTCTCTTTCCCACTCTGTTTTCCATCTCTCACACACACATTCGCACACTTCCTCTCTCACTGTCTCACAAGCCGCTGCCTTCTCAGGCCTGAGTTCTGTGGAAAAGGTGGTGTCATCCCCTGCTCTGAGCCGTCGGTTCAGATTTGCCTCCAAGCGCAGCAAGACTTCCTGATTTGTGTGACAAACACAAATGCCTTTAAATTCCCAGAGCCCCGGCTCCTTACCAGCCTCATACCTTGTAATGCATTATTCACATCCTCTCTCACACCCCCTCCCAACTTTCTCGCATCAGGAAAGGGACAGCCACACACAACTTCCCTGGCAGAAAATCCATACGGCCTTGACGTCTTTGCTTCAAGTGGGCAATTAATAGAACCGCAAGACGGATCTATTTTCTCTCATAATCGTAGTTAAAGGTGAGGACGTAATGATGTCAGTAAATGGCAGCGTTATGTTTTGGGAGGGTTTTATTGTTTTTGTTTTTTTTCGGTAAGAAGACTATTCAGATATGAATACGATACGATCAGAAATGCATGTTATTGATGATTATGCTGAATCAGGGTGCTCCCTAGGGTGCTAGTTGTGTGTGCTAGTGCTTTGCAAAATTAAGAAAAAGAGTATTTATACACCTAATGGACAGAAGGATTAAATATCTATACGTCACAATATCTGCTTAGGTTGGCTTAATCACATTACTTGTGTATATTGATGATCATTACATTTTACTGTATGATTATAAGAATTAATCTTGAGCATTCATCTGGAAATTATTATTGGACAATATCTGAAATAATTTTAGGAAACATCTGAGTCAGTGATTGCTGTGTGTTTTTAATTAACAGTACCAGTCAAATGTTTGGATACATTTTCCCATTCACTTGAATGAAAATGTGTGTTCAAACTTTTAAATGGTAATGTAGATTTAAAAAAGAAAAAAAAAACTCTCATATTGAAAAATGACATGAATTAAATCAGAATCTTCTGTCCCCTATTGCCCCCCTAAGACCTCCCACCATGACCTTAGAGACCCCAATGCCCTCTGACATAATTTATACACTAGATATCAAGGCAGTGTTAGCCATAAACTCCAGACTACTCCGCTGAATGCCTGACATGCTCTCACTGTTTCTCATAAATGTCTACTAGGGTTACAATTAGTTATACTGCTCCTACCTCATTTTTTACCCTGGAGCACTGAGAAAAAAAAAAAACCCTGGCTTTGTTTTTGTCACTTTTATGTCAGTGTAAGTGTTTTGCTGTCGTTGTTGACTGAGTGTGGTTTACATAGTCACTTGTGTACGATTTCGTAAAGATGGTGAATTTCTCAACGCCCTCCTTGTGTCATGCCAACACATAAGCAAGCTAAGCACCCCATGCTGTGGCCGCGGCCTTCGCAGTATAACCTGTCTTCCTGCCTAGTCACTTCCATGTGCTGACACTCCGCTGCAGCTGAGCGCAGGCCCGTCTGCTTCTTAATGGTGAAAAACGAGAGCTGTCATGTCGTAATCGTGTAATAACCGTGCACGGTGTCACTTTCAGCAATTAATGGAGACGCTGTGACTGGGCTGCGTAAATCCTGCCTAAGTCGGCTGCAGCAGGGTACAGCAGTGGAGGAGAGTCGGGGAGGCTTATATTGGGGTGTGTTAGTTTATTTGTCTCTGCGTGTTTGCCTAGAAGGAAAAGTTGAAGATTTGCATGTCTCTGTGTAGCTTTACACAGATCACATATGTGATAGGATGCATTCATCTGTTGCGTGGGTGTATATTATAAATGTGTTAGTGGCTAACAGAAGGAAGAAAACTGAACAATAGTGAAATCAGTGGGGGTTTTTGGACCATAGCGATGACTTGACAGGCTTTTTTTTTCTGCCCTCACTGCCTTGGATATGTTGTCACTCCTCACTGTGTAAATCAACAAAGCTATAAAAAATATCTTGAGTTGAAGCTCATAGTGGAGAAAGATATTAGAGTGTGGAGAGATTCGGTAGTTTTGCTCTCATATGATTATCCTAGGGATACAGCAATATTTGTCTTGTTGTCTTCATTTTAGTTGTTGAACTTTTTAGTATTGGTGACTTGTACTTCTGGTGAAATGAATTTACTCTGCTGCTCCAGTTATTTTAATCCCAGAGACATGAGGTTATATGTTTTTAAAAAGAAAATAAACACACAAATAAATAAATATGTGTAAGATATTTTAAGTCCTGAGATAAGTCTATAAGTATATAATAAACTTTTCCGGATGATCTTTGTTATATTGTCAGCAGTGAGCTAATTTATGCATTAAAGTTTGTTACTTTAGAAGTTGTCTTCTCGGCTCTCTCCAGCCTTTGTGGTTATGGATAAAAGCTACATACCTAAATTGTCAGAAGAGGGTCAGGGGCAATAGGAGTGTCTGACGAAGGGAGTGAGAAGGGGTTGGGGGGCCTGCCCATAAGGCTGGTCTTTATAGAGGGCAGACAGATGAGGTGAGCAGGACAAGCTGTCACTGCGACCAGCAGTCTGCTCCTGCCAAACCCACTGGTTGTTTTAAATTTGTTTGGGCGTGGGCGGTCTCTGACTTTATGAGGTGTTGGGATAGCTTTGAGTTTATGTGTGCGAGTGTATTTATTTCTGTTTATTTTCGTGTGTGTCTGCAGATGCATCTTCTGCAAAAAGATGTAGATAATTTGTTTTACTACATGTGCCCTTTACAAAAACATACATGTAATACGCTCTCTTTAAATTTGAATCAAATAACATTTTGTGATTGGCTTGGAGAGTGGACAAAATTAGAAGTCAGAATGTTCTTTCCCTGCACTTGACACCTTATGATCTACTTAAAACTCTCTCTCTCTCTCTCTCTCTCTCTCTCTCTCTCTCTCTCTCTCTCTCTCTCTCTCTCTCACACTCTCTCTCTCTGTCTTTCTCTTTCCCTCTTTCTTTCTTTCTCTCTCTGTCTGTAACACACATAGGCATATGCCATATCTCTCTATAGCCTACGTTATACCCTTTTCGAGACTTATCACAATTTCTGTTTCTTCCCATGGCTCATCAGTTTACTTACAAAATAGATTTTGTCAGAGTTATTGATGTATAATGCATTGGCACCAGTGAGCTTATTTTCACTTTAATAATACTGAAATCTTTTTTAATATTAAGTGATTTTTCATAGATCTTTGTGACAGAATGAAAGTGGTACGAAGATGATCAAACAGCCACTTGTTTCAGGTCACGTCTCTTCCGTCTATCTGTCAGAGCCACTCCAGAGAGGGTTAGGAAATGAGAGAGCACTATGACTGGAGGGAATTTCTCCAAACCAACGCCAAATCACTCAGTTTTCCTGCTCCTCCCAATCTACCATGAAGATGTGTCAGAATCCAACGTCTGTCACAGTATCCCAAGGCAGCCTCTAGATCCAACAACGAACTGGCGCCGCTTGTCTTGTCACCTGTTATCTTTACCATGTCTTTGAGTTCTGCGACGGATCACTCACAGCTTTCTTAAAAATGCAGGGTGGGAGTTTTACAACGTGGAACGTGCCGTGGCATCTATTCAGGTCTATTAAAGCTGATGACCCATAATGGCTGGAAACAAGTTAAATGGGAATAAGTCACTCAGAAATCATGTTGCTCTATAGTCGAGCCAAGTGATGGTTTAGAGTGTTTGTATTAAGTTAACACCTGGATGTAGACTTGCTTACTTACTTACAAGGGAAGACAGATGGCAAATGATGGCAAACCAACCACACAATGTCTCATAGAAATTGTGTTCATGTGCAACTAATTTGCAATTGCAATTTACATTCAACATTTAGTGCCAATGCAGAAAGTAGCGTAGCGAAGTTCATGTAGCAGAGGGCAACAGAACGATGTTGAGGTCTGAATGGTATGTCGATGATGTATGTATTTCACCCAAGTTTGTACCACATACCATATTTCAACTCTGTATTGACTTTTCAGTACTTAACAAAGACCACAATTTTCTACTTAACAAAGCATATGCTAACCATACTGTAGCAATGATACTGAGGTTTCCCTAAACACAACTAAGTGATTTTGTTTGGTATCATCAAGGTTAAAAAATGCATTAAAAAAAATGAATACATTGTCTTCCAAACTATCTTTTCCCTAGAAAATATTTAGAAAATGCAGAATGGTTGCCTGCGAGCATAGGTTTGAGGAGAAATGCTGACGTAAACATTTGTTCCAGATTTGTTAGGAGATGTAGATTTATTTTTAACAATTTACATAGTTATTATTCTTATCTCATCACATTAGCATGTTGCATGCACACGGAACAGGCTATTGGTGTTGTCAGAATATCACAAAATATCTACGCTACGTATGTTTTCATAAATCTCCAAATTGCTTCTCATTTTATCACTGGCACTTACAATACATGCTATTAGACTACTCAGTTCTTTTAAACAGGTTTCAGTTACAGTTGAACGTCCCTGAAAAGCAACTGTCAGACACGTTAAAGTTGCACTAATCAATTTTTGGCCACTAAAGGACAGAAAAACATCAAAACAAATAGCCTAAACAGCCACTGCCTACCAGCAGCTTATGAAGTCCTTACAGATAACATGTTAGCAAACAATTGCCTCCTTTCACATTAAGCAGACAGAGATCAACATTAGCATTCATTTGGAGTTGCTTTCCTGGATAAACTATATATATACAATTGAAATATTCATGTATTTTTATCTCCAATTCTTTGCTAGGTGCTAGTTATATGCTAACTTTATTTTTTAATTTTTATTATTCATTTTTTTTTTCTGGAAACAGCTCAGGAGATTGACACACACTAATTAATTAGTACAGGTTTAACAAAAATGAAAGACAAAAGTTCATTTGAGTTTTGACATATTAGGGAATTTCACCCAAGTTGTTGCTCCTAGTCAGAGGTTCTGGAGACGAAAAGCCGGGATGCTGTCAAGAGTTTCCTGCAGGGAAGGAGACATCTTTGTCTGAGGAGCTTGTCCATGACTCCCCCATGCAGCTTCCTCTTTGGCATCCCCTCTGACAGGCAGATTACATTTGCTGTACAAAGTCGTTGTAGGTACAAGCATACAATATGTACTTTGGCTTAATAGGGAGTGATATATGTGTAAAGAGTAGTGTACTCCATAAACCCTGCGAAGTCCTGTGGTGAGTGCATGGTGCTCAAGGTAAGGATTAGCAGAGGGCTTGTGGCAACGTAACATCTCTTACAGGTGTGCTTTAGCTGAGTTGTGTGTGTGTGTGTGTGTGTGACACCTAAGTATTATAAATAACTCTAAATAGCAATAATCATGGAATAATATGCTATTTAAATCAGTATATGATTCAAATGCATTTAAAGTCGTTCTCTGTGTGTGTGCGCATGTTTTCGCATACAACTGTTGCTCTTTGTTAGACTGTCAGTGTTTGTTTCAGAGTTTTGCACAATGTCACATTCCTAAAGTTGTCATATTGAGTCCACTGAGGTACACAGTGAAAAACCCACAGGCATACCAGTGAGCTTAGACATACCACAAATATCCACCCTGAGATATGACACAGCCCTAAAGTTAGGAAATAAAATGTCTACTCAGTGATACAGTTTTGTTTCTTTATTTGTCTCTTTGTCTCCTTTGTTTTTCTTTCTTTCTTGTTTGCTTGCTTTCTTTTTTTCCCACCTCCCTCTTCCAGTGTTCCTGCAGATTCCCCTGCTGTCGGCTCTCGTCACATTCCCCAATCTGTTAGCCTTCTGATACCAGGGCCAGACTTAAAAGGAAGTCTTAAGGAAGAGAGCTTATACACTGTGCCAGATTTTGTTAAATAACTACGAGATGTTGGTGCCAATTCATCTGTAATTGTCCCTTCTGGCACAGTCTGTTGAAAGTCCTGGAGAAGCCTAAGCTCAAGATCACTGCAAGTGTTAATCTTCTTATACTTAAGGTATCAGGTTTTCTTTTGATGTCGCTAAACATGTTGACTCCTATCTCAGCGCAGAAGGCAATCCAGACATAGCTATGAGCGAGATGGGGGTTTGTCTGCCTTCTTCTTCCAAGAACCTCTTCTCCCAGCATTCATTATGGTGCTAAAATAAAGAAACAACAAAATGAGATGGAAAAAAAGGAAAAGGGAAGAAAGGGATTGATTCTGTGCTAATTGTCCTTTCGTGCAATTCGGCCTGCTCTTGTATGGTGTAAAATGGCCTGATTTATTTTTAATGAGCCGAAATCCCATTTCTCAGACTAGTCAGTATAATAGCCCAAGGTTATTTCCGAGACCTGCTTCGTCAGTGGACTCCTTTCAAGAGCAACAGAAAGGACACTTGTGTGGAAGTATAAATTATTTAGTGTCTAATTAATTTTCCTGACCCTAGGGTGCACTGTATGTTTTAGGTTGCTATGACGCAGTCAGTGATAGATTGTGTAAATACATGTAGCAGCGGTGATGACCACACAGATCCATGTGCATGGGAATCTGCCCCAGGGAGTCAGGTGGACAAGCCCAGAAAAGATGCACTCTTGGCATGCTCGGACCCCCTCAGGTGCTCAGGTGAGCTTCGGTGATCAATCACTGACGCTTTTAGTCAGGTGAGATTCTCCCATCAGTCAGTCAGTCATTCAGGCAGGGCCTCGGGTGCTGGGTGATAGTACAGAGACTGTGGGATCAGAGCGAGCTCCCACATGTGCAACAACACTGATCCCACACACAGGTGGAGATTTGTCATGGGCTGGTAGCGGCTCATCTGTGATTGAATGCGGTGTTTGAATGTGACATGTGCATGCACACCAACACACACACACACACACAGAGTAAATGCATGTGCACTTGTGTGAATGCATTTAAAAATCTGTAAAATTCCTCACACATGGGCTGTGACTAAATTAGTCTTTGCATATTTGTATGTACGTCAACACACAAACGTGTGTGTATATATATATATATGTATATGAGTATGAATACATATGTCACTTTAAGTAAAAACTCTAGAACCCAGACAATAACTTTTTGCTTTCTACCTCACACTGCAATCAAAAGCAAATGTCTGCCTGCCTGGAGGGACTCTTTAAACATGCGTCCTGGAAGATTTATAGCAGAGTTTAGAACTTAATTGTGCAGGTTTGTTATTGGAAAAAGACAGGTGGGGACTGAGCCGAGACATGTTTTATCAATTATCACAATGGCTGTGTGTCTTTCAATGTATCTGACGGTATTGGCGTAATACAACCCATGTTTCACTGTAATTCCACTTTTGATTTAGAGGTGTCTGTCTGGCAGGCATTGTGGTGAATGCTCCCACTGTGACGGCTGGCTATGGAGAACGTGGCTGGAGGTGATTGGGTGTTACTGTGTACTGGTGTGAATCTCGTGTCAGAGACGTGTCACCAAGCACGGTCAACAAGTTCATCAGGAAAAGAAAAAGGTGGGGCACAAAACAGCGATGAGCTTTCACATACTCTCTAGACATTTAATAAAAATCCCATTATGTACAGTCTTGCCTCCACTTGGTTCCCTTTGTCATAAACTCTCTTGATGCTTTCTAATAGCCTTAACGTGAGCCTAACCATTTCAGTATGATTAAGAATCATCCCTGTTTTTGTTTGTTTTATATAGTACATCACCTTTTCAAACACATGAAATGTTTTGTCTGGTAGTGAGAGGAGGAACATTTAGTCCACATACACACATAACAGCCATGAAACCCTAAGCCAATACAATTCATCTGAGCTGGACAAAACCTATTACAGAGCTCAGATGACGCTTGGTGGGTAGACTGGCATCAGTCAAACCCACAGGCTGCCCCGGGGTCACACCAAAGCTGGCACTTAGAGTTTTAACACACAGACAGCACACACATTATCCAGCTAATGACGGAATTACAGCACTGACTCACCATGTAGCTACATGTAAGCGATGGGAGGATGGCAATAGATTATCGTCTGAGAAAAGAGGCACTTTCCCTGGAAAAGCCGCTGTCAGTGAAAAAGAGAGATGGAGCGAAAGAAAGAAAGGTGGAGATGGACATAAACTCCCAAGAATGGAGGTTTAGATGATTGTAATTATGACTCTCTATAAAACGCTCAATACTGTCATTATCATTGAGTCATATGTCCATGCAAGAGAAAGGGATGTTTAAAGGGATGT
This sequence comes from Euthynnus affinis, assembly GCA_029490765.1. Taxonomy (NCBI): domain Eukaryota; kingdom Metazoa; phylum Chordata; class Actinopteri; order Scombriformes; family Scombridae; genus Euthynnus; species Euthynnus affinis. The sequence continues at coordinate 20,251,876 of CM055839.1, forward strand.
GTCATCAGTGTCTGAGGTTGAAATGGGTAGGAGACGTTTACACTGGAGAGGAATAAGATATACGGACTGTCCTTTAAAACTAGCACAGTCAATAAACAAGTATAATATATCCAAAAGGACGTAATGGATTATGGTAACTGTGTCTGTCTGTGGGTGTGGGTGTGTTTTTCCTGTGTGTATGTTTGTATTTGTTACTGAATGCTTATGTTCCTCATATGAATACATGTGGATGTTGAAATGCTTGCATGCATTTGTACACATGCTGTAGGTGGATATGTATGAGACTGTGTGTGTGTTTGAGTGAGAGAGAGAGAGAGAGAGAGGAGAGCCTAAATCGACTGTGCCTTAATACCAAGAAGCTGTAAGTGTGAGTGCACTGACTATAGGCCTCTGTGTTGCGGTGACTCTGTATAAATGCTGTGGTTGCTCTGTTTTCTTACTTAGGTTTCAGAGTGCAACTCTGAAAAGTTCATATTTTCAATGGCAACTCCGAAGGAACCATAAATTCACAGGGTGCTGTATTTTTATCCTCTTCACATAATGAAAGTTCCAGAGGACAAAACAGTCCCAGCGAGGGTGGGGTGGGTTGTGAGAAAGCAGTGTGGGGGTTGTGAGGGCGGGGGTTGATTGTGGTTTTGGGGACATAAGAGAAGGGTGCAACTGTACTGGATATGTAGCCATTTGGGAAAAGAAACTCTAAGAAGTGTTCCCCAGTCTGTGCTCCCTGCTCAAAAAAATGAGCCTTTGAGCAAATAGTGTTCGGGATGTCTGTCGAATTTTACAAGTGAAATCCAATCGAGCTGGGTCTGAATATTCTCAAGCAAAATGGCTCCAAGTTCAATTACACATTACAAGCCGCATGACAGTTTCCATTGTGCAATACTCAATCTAACAAGACTGCGCTAAATCGGCCAGGCACCCCTGTTCACACTGGAGTCAGTGTGCCGAGACAGGAGGGAAGGGTCCTCGACAAGAGGCCCTCTTAACTGCTCTATTATGGTAACACATACCTGTAGAGAAGCAGACACCTGAGACCCCGAGCCTAGCAGCTAGAGGCAACAAGCTAACGCAGCTTCCCTCTGGTTGCACCCTCTTGTACTTGACTGTTGTCAAACTGTTATGGTTCTAATGCTTTTGTGTTGATTGTGGGAGTCTAAGGCACGGGGAGATTATCTGCTGGCCCTATAGCCTTGGGCTTAGTTTTTGTAATGAATACAAAAAAGCCTTTCCTTTAATCTCTGCTTAGAGGACAAAGTTTTGCTATACTGTACACAGATGATACAAAGCTCATCTTGATAAATATAATTTAATCATCACTGACACTTCATAGGTCCTAGGCATTGAAGTTGGTTTGCTTAGGTTGTTCCAGGGTGTAATTCACAGCTCATCCATGTAACCTCCTTTCCCTTTGGTGGCGGAGAGAGGAAAAGAGAAGCCCCTCTTCGTAGTTAGATCACTGTGGTGGTGGGAATGCTGGAACCAACCCTGTTAAAACTTGAAAACATTCCCTCTTCAAACCACCATGACTGAGTAGATTAGGCCCCCATCCGCTGGAAAACAATCTTATTTCCTGAAGATATTTGGGGCGTTTAATTCAGAAACAATGCTGGCTGGCGCACTGAGCCCCTTTTTATTGCATGCTTTTTTATTACCATTCGAGGAGTTATTCAAATAAACTAAATGAGTGGTTTAGTGAGACGTGTTAAGATGCACACCAAATACACTGATGTCAGGCTTAATTATTCCCTCAGATGAGTCTTTTCTTGTGTCTACACCCATTAAAGTCAAGGGAATAGAATCAGAGAAACACGCTTTCCTGTGTACGCGGTATAGCCTTTGTAGAAGCCATGTCATTGATGACACACGGCAATATACATATTTCATTGGGACATGCATATTTTACAGTGTAATCCTTGGCACACCACTGCTTTGTTCACAGTATGTGGAGAGGCCTGAAGAGAAGGAGGTTTTCTTTGTGGGGGTCGTGTTTTATCAGTGAGAGAAAAACGAGAAAAATATAAATGCATTTTGACAGTCCGAATCATCTCACTGTTACTGTGAAGTCTTTAATAATCGCATAGCACTTGGCAGGTAAAAAAGGAATACTGTGCGTTCATCTCGACATTGTTGTCTTAGTGGTTTGTTATTCATTTTCATTAAAATTGAGTTAGGCTAATACGTCATCAATCCACCATTGTAAATTATGTTTCACAGCCATCTAATAGTTTGACACTACTGACATCATTAGAAAGGAAAATTCTATAATTCAATTTAGCATCACTACACTGGTAAATGAGAGCTGAAGTTAAATAGCATCTACAAACAGCACTTACTCACAACACAACACAAAGTTAGAGGCTGCTGCAGACTATACAGGAGCCGAGCGAAGCCAAATGTGCTTGTGCAGCAAACATGATTGCATGTGGTAATTTCCTGTGCTCTGTCTGCATGGCGTTGTGGTTGAAGGCGTGATTATACTGTGCAAGAGAAATGCTAATGTATGTGTTCACAAGAGACATAACATCCAGGCACAATTAAAAGCACAAACAAGTGTCAGCCAGTGTTTGTGTTAATAACCGGGTTCGCTGGAGAGCGAGTGAGAGAGTGAACGAACGAACGAGAGAAAGAGAGAGTGCGGTCACAAACACGTGTTGCCTGCACTCAATGACGGAAAGAATGGCAGCACTTATGAGTGGAATCCAACTGGAAACAAGGAGGGGAGTGTGGCCGCTGGAATAAATATCGACTGTTAGGCCATACAACCCCTCCCCACCTCCGACTCAAGTGGTTCCCCCCGAAGAATTCCTCCCCCCAAACAGTACTAAGCATCGAGTCACAGCAAAGTTCACAGGAGCAGCTTCAACCGTATCACTCACATCTAATAGCCCTGTGTATTCTGACCACTCATGCTACCACCACTCGACCATTGAGTTGTGTTAGGTGCCTCTGGTTCTGCTTCCTTTAGATTCATCCACCCATAGAGACAGAATTCACTAAAACTTCGCTCCAGCCGGCGGTCAAGAAATGCCTCCGATCAGAGTTGGCTTGACTGGAAACATGAGATTCTGGACAAGTTGAAACAAGAATAATGCAATACTGGATAACATAAATGACTGATAGGGAGATTTAAGAGGTTGGAGTGATTTTTGTATCTTAATCACCACTTATGAGTAAAGTCTTTGATGCTTACATATCCTCAGCATGTTTCAGAGTGGTCATATTAAATTGCAAACGCGTGTATTGTTGTAAAATACACATGCACATGTGTATGCAGACTCATGTAGACATGCACACAGGAGATCTGAGAGTAGATCTTCATCAACAACTGACTGACCAGTGTCAGGGTTTGCTAATACTAATGAGGCTGGGAGTTCTTCCTCTCTGATGTTTTCTTTATTGATCACAAGCAAGAACATCTTAATTGGTCTAGGACCCTCAGAATCTGAGTCGACTGCATACCTATGCATGCACCAGCCTACATTTACAATTGCGGGCAGGCAAATACAAAATATGATATACAGACCTCAAATATGTGCACGCTAGGCAGCTATTTACCTTTGGTGTTTCTGATTTTTGGTTTCATGTATTATCTTACAGTGACATTTTTGTTGGATTTGGAGGTGATCACGCCAGATGTTGGTGTCTGATCGCCTACGGTAAAAACATGACACAACACGAATCAAAAACAGATCCCTTTCTCTTAAAACACTATTGCTCATTCATTCAGGGGGAGATCACATATCGTGTTCGTCTGTTGCCAAAACACAAAGTGTCTCAAACTATTCCAAGATTACAGGCTGAGATAGCTCTGCTTATCCATCTGTCACCATACAAAGACTTATCTTTTCTTGTTTAAGTCACTCAGGCTCAACGTCTAATCTGAAGCGCGTGTTTGTGTGTGTGTGTGTGTGTGTTTGTGTCATTTATATACACGGTGAAGCACTCTAAACAGGTCTTACGTTGAGAAAGAATGTATGGGCCAGAAGCCCAGTCGAAGCCCATTTTTCCCATCCTGCAACTCTTCCTCCTGCCTGCATACGGATGTTCGATATGATGGCATTAAGTATTAATTGTTCCAAAAACTAGACTTATTATGGCAGCATGTAATAGCTGGTCTTAAAACGCCTTACTTTTTTAATGTTACCAAAAGTCTCACGTGATGCATCTTTAATAATGTGAATGTTAAAAGGAAACGATGGCTGTAGTTTGTAAAAGTCACATACAGAGAAAGTGCATCTACAGCTCTTGTGTTTGCAGTGTTTCTGCTTTGTCCGCTAGCATCAATGTGTCCTTTGATATTCTCAAGAACAAGAAGAGATCTTCCTCACAAGGTCAAACACTTAACTATCACACTATGCTATCGATGGCTGGTGACTTACAAATCATAAGTATTGATCATGGCAGGGATCATACTGAATGTAGGGCAGACAGTAAAATCATATCCACTTAGGCTTAATAGCCCACATTAAAGCAATTATGCACACAAACCGGGACTGTCTAACTGTACGCATATTATGCCGATCCATATATCTTTTTTTTTTTTTTTTACTTTGCATTTATATCCATGCAATTTTGATAATGAATCAAGGTTTTACTTGCTATTGACTGTTTCAGGTAGAACAGTTGTAATTGGTTGAGTGACCCCTCATCAACTCAGTGCCCTGTAGCCTTGTAGATAAAACTAGTCGATGACATAATGTGTATAAGGTTTTTATATGTGTGTGTCAATACTCATGTATTTACTAATGACAGTGCGAGCGCCGACTGGCGACCTCCTAATGAAGTCGACACATTTGTGAGTCAGTCAACAGGTCAAGGACTGGAGGAAATCTCACAGTTGTCCTCTGCTAGCGTGCCAGCACATGAGAAGGTAGTTAAATCATTTTTTAAATCATATTTCAAGTAAACACTAAGAAATGATGGCTTCGATGTTTGATTTCAAACTGTGTTTATTCAGGAACGTTGGTTGAGTACATACTGCAGCTGTAGGTTTAATGCCTTGCTCAAAGGCATGGTGATGGAGCTTAATGAGTGGAAGGAGTATTTTTATTCATTTTCTTGGCCTTGGGCCATTGTGGGGATTTGGAGTAATTACCTTCTTTTATTTGTTCAGGCTACATTATAAACATACTCAAAGATGGTAAATTGAAGTCATTTTATGTAGCCACAAATATTTTTACTTGCATTCAGTCAATCCAGACTGTTGGATAAGTCCCTGGTCACAAAAAAACACATAAAATGGACTTGAACATATTTCAATAATTTATTAAGCATTCTAGCATTCCTCTAATCATTCCATGTGGCAAACCCATCAAGCACCTGTTAGATTAAACTAAACCCTGAAAAGTATTTGCAAATATTGTTTGAACAAGTTCTGCTCCACACACATTCACTCTATCCAGAGAGACTAAAGCTCATGTGTATGGAAGCTGAAGCATCATTCATTAAAATTCCAGGATTCCCACAGGCGACAGACACTGTGATTATAACTTATTGGTGATATATGCAAGTGAACCTGCTGACCGTTGGTTCGCTGCGTTTCCAATAAGAGAAAAAAATGTCCTTTTTTTAACTTGTGGCACAGAAAAGTTGATGCATGGGTGACATTTTTAAGATGACATCCTAGAAATACTACCAAACTGCACAAAAGGAAGTTTTAACTGTTCCTACTTAGCATACTGTATGCAGTGTAATAGGCAGTACCATATGCATACTTGTCAGAGAATTGAAACTGCTTGTGAAGCAAAACACCCATTTAGTAACTTCATTTTCAACACCATTTTTCACTCTGTTGATCCATCTTTTGTTTAATAACCACTTTCCCCCTTCTTCATTTTTATCTGCTTTAGGATGAAACATGCTCATGAAAAATTTATCGGCTTGATCTGCATACGCCGATTCCACTGATTGGGTTGCCGTCTCTTGTTTTGAGGAAAAGGAATGAAAGCAATATCGGGCAGCACTGAGTGAATCTCAATTTCTCCTTTTGACAAATGCATTTCATCTCCACCATGTGAGTGGAAGACGTTATCAGAGCCAGAATGGCCCATACCTAAACCCCTTCCATCCACTCCATCAAACAGAAGGAGGAAGAGAGCAAGGGAGGGCAATGAATATTTAAAGAACTTTAATGGGTAACATTTAATGTTAAACACATGAGAGCCAAAGCACTACTATATTTGCGCAGGCTTCTCACTATACTTGCAAACACTTTATATGGCTTCTAATTTTGACTACAAAATTTTGGGGTTATGATATATGGGCAAATTACATGCATGTTATTTGAGGGGGCAATTGCGGCATGTTGCTATTTTGCACAGCACGCTTAGAAAGAACCAACATCAGTGGGAGAATATGCGTACTAGAAAGAGAAAGAAAGTAAGCTTTCTCAGAAAACTTATGTCATCAAACTCTTTCATTATCTAACGTTAACACCCAAGAGATCAACATTGCCTAGAAGATATGGGGTTATAATTGCTTTTATTGGTTTATTGTGTGAGCGAAGGAGCTCTTTGATGTATTTAAGGGACCAACCTAATGAATCAGTGAATGCAGAAACAGCCTATCCAGGGAGCTGATCTCAAAGGGGGTGATGGTGGGGGTGGGGATGTGTGTGTGGTGGTGGTGTTTGGAGGGGGGGGGGGTTGCAACAATGCGTTCTTTAGTTGCCAGCAATGGTGAACAAGCAAGGACTTAATCAAGCACATTTGGCCAAAGAGCAGGGGACAGGAAGGCATGGGGTGTAATCAAGTGTAAACATCCTATACAATGTTGAACGGAGAGATGCGTGACCCAGGAGTTATGAGAGCAGGCTGGATGGAGGGGGTGGGCTTATTTAGCAAATATGCAGAAGTGCTTTTGACCCCATAGTGACCGCTTCACAAGCACACTACCACCAATACACACTCACACACACACACACACACACACTCCCTACCCTCCCCGTCAGCCATTAATCATCATTTGTGATGAGAGCAGGGCTTGTTTGAACAGAATAATAGTATATGTGAACACCTCGCTTTGGTCTCAGCATGGTTGTTTCTTCCTGCATAGATTGTTGACTCGTTACTAAAAGTGTTGTAGTTGCATTCATGCTTTTTGTCTTGTGCTCTGTTCACGGGTGGTGCGCAGGGGCCTGTGAGAGATTGCTGTGGCGGTGGTGGTGGAGGGCAGAAGAAGCCATGTAGATCTGGTTACCCCCAGCTTTTCCCACAAAAGTGATCAGAGGCTGAAAGTTGAGAGCATGTGTCCCTTGCAGCAGGTTTACTCGCATTTCCAGTTTAAGCTTTTATTAAACTGTCCATTGTGCTCCCACTCTGCCCGCAGACCTCCCGCTACATTCTCATGCCCATCAGGTCAGTCAGGTTAACAGCCAAAGGGAGGTAGCAGGGAGGAGGGCAACACTATCTCATCTCTGCCCCTCTGTCGCTCTGGAGCCTGTGCGACACATTGGCAGAAAAGGAGAGAAGTATATACTACAACCGTTTGATGAGCAGCAGGGCAATAAATTCATTAATCATCATTATATGCCTCATCAAACTCTTTGCCAGCCTCTCCATGGGAGTTACACAAATTAGCCAGTGAAAAAAGCAGTAATTTTAGAGCAGCTAGGTAAGTGCTTTTTGATTGCTTTCTTGAACAATGCTTCCCCTGACAAGCTAATAAATCAGATCTTTCTATACTTAATGTGCAGCTACTGTGAACCCAATCTGAGCTCCCCAAACAAAAAAGGGAGGCTGTGTGGGACAAGGGGTTTTACTACAGCCGAAGTTCTTTCACAGATTTGTTTTGGATTCCTCCTCTTTATTCTGTAACAAAAGGCCCCGGTACAAAGCTTTTGATAACTGAATGAAGTGCTGTTATGTCTCCAGATGCAACCAGGGATTTTCTCATATTGGATCAAAATAAGCTCATGTTTGACTTGAGATGAAAAAAAAATCTAAACTTAGCCAATAGTGACCATATGGTGCGAAATTCAATTAGTTGTTTTCCTTTCTTTCTTTTATAAGCTAGCCTGGTTTTAAGCACATTAGCTCAAGTGAGATGACATAGACAGACGCATAACTACAGCTTGCAAGCTTTAGTCTATAAAGAGAATCCTAGCTGGCAGGTGATGCATACCTACTACAGCGATCATATCCTTCTATCCAGATGGCCATTCCATGCAAGACCAACAAATCATCCATCAGACTGGAAACGGCTCCTTTATTGAAAATGAGGTCAATAGATGATTTGAGCCTGGTTTGTGGCTGGCCATGTTAGCCTGCTCCAGGTATTCGTAGGTCTCAGTTAGTGTGTTAGATGGGAGGTCTTGTGCGGGAAGGGATGCAATTGGAGGGGTTGGTTGGGAGGGTGGGGGTAGTTAGGGGTGGTCTTTATCTGTTTAAAGCCTCTCTCTGATGAGATTACCTATTGGAGTTGGCTGTAAACCACCCTTAATCAGGATGCAGCAGCCAAAACACTCCCACTGGCATGCAGCCACTGCTTGTTTTTTTTTTGTTTTTTTGGATGAATGGTGAAAAAGACAAAAAAAGAAAAATACAGAGCCAAATATTTTCATTAGTAATAATCTACTAATGTCTGGAACACTCAGATGTCAAGTGTAAGCAGGCATGGGCATGAACTAAAGTGATTTGTTTTTCCTACATATTTAGATTTTGGCTGCCATCTGAGTTGTCTGGTGAATGACAAAACCCAACAGCTACCTGCATGTACCAAAACCAAAGAAGGCATTGAGCTGTTTCTTGATTGGACAGTCTGCATGTTGCATCACTATCAGGCACTTTACTAAATTGGCACTGAGATACTGTCGCACATGTGTCCCATGCAGCTTTCTTCCCTCATTGTGTGGGAGTGAGGGCTAGTCTGGAGCAGAGAGTTTGAGTCCTGAAGCGGCGGCGTTTCCTCGCCCCTGAACTGATCCAATTAAGTAAGTGCCCATTTGCATCCACCAGACTACACCAAACTGGGAGTAAAAATGGAAAGCTCAGAGCAAACAAAAATGACCAGCAGTGAGAAAAGGTCCATTTGTTGTGCAAGGTGGATGGGAGAGGGTAAAGTGTCCCAGGTGAATGGTGGATAATGGTAATGTTACAGCTAGTGTATGTGCATGTGGTTATGTTTGAGCAAGTGTGTGTGAGCACAGGCATTATAGCGGTCATTAGGACAGATATCTGTGTGGTAATGTGGAGCAGATGTTGAGAAGAAAGGGATCATTTAAAAAGGGCAAATGTAAATAAACAGTCAGGCTGCTTGGTACCCCTCCTCCCTCCTGGACCCTCTGAAGTCACTGAAAGAAAACAGTTCATCAATCTTCATCACAACCATTAATACTGTAATATTAGAGGGCCTTATCTTGCAAAGCCCAGTCCCATTTTTAATGTCTCCTTACAAATCACTTCTACAATATTATTATCATTTAATAAATGTACAAATCACACAAGCAGAGATACTGACGTTGGGGTAAACCAGAGAGAATAAATCAAATATTACATGGCTTATCCTCCGTTCGGTTGTTATTTTTACATTATCTTCAGTATGCATGTGAGAGTGAAAACTGCTGAGAAGGATGCCGCACTGTGTGAGGTAGCAGGGTTGTGTCACAAAACATTGGCATTAGTCACTGTTTCAGGAGTGGGTGTGCTGAACTTTCTCACCTTGTGACCATAGTGGGGGAGGAGCCAGGCAAGGACACAGGCCGGACCTGTACAGAGCCACAGGAGGAAGAACCTGCCGGTGTCTCCACCTCCAGACTGGATGCACACACTTACTGCTCTGTGGCTGTGCATACCTGAGGGGATTGGCGTGGAGTGTAAGGCCTGCCTGCGTATGTATGCGTGTTTGTGTGTGTGTGCGTGTGTGTGTGTGTGCATGCCACCTCCTCCTCCAGGGCAGGGCAGAAACCCCCAGTGTGAGTGCCAGTGAGCCCTTACATGGCCACTGAACACAGACCCTTTGCAGTCACAGGGTCAGAAGCTCACGCCACACTGCTGTCAGAGCAGATTGGTCAATGAGCAGCCCTTTTCAAGAAGTCAAGGTGCTTTCAGAGAAAGGCTGTATGTGTGTGTGTGTGTGTGTGTTTTATATATTACAATTAGACAACTTGTTTGTGTCTTGAAAATCTGGTAAAAGATTTAGGTAGATTTAAATGTATATGTTATCCAATCTCAAATTAAAAATATCACCTTTAAAAATATCTATTGTTTTATATTGTTATTTAAGATGATAGACACAGTTTAATAACCCAACCATTGCAAAATAGAGGCTTATTATTTCTTGCCACTGGAACTGACTCCCTCAGTTTTGTAGCCTCAACCCCTGGCCTCCTAGGACTTCATAGTTCATCACTCTTCGTTAATGTTTTTTTTTTTCTCCCCCCTCTTTTTTCTCTCTTCTTCATAGAAATGTTTTATTTATGTTGGGGGGAGGTCACTTAAAACATCTCACAGCTGAAAATTACACATGTAATCTCTCCCAGAGGAGCTCTATGGAGAAATAGAAAAACAGTCGGTGAAGTGCAAAAAAACAGTGGTAAATCACTCTCTGCCACCTTATCTGGGTCGCTTTACAGTGTGTTCAAGACCGTTTTATAACTCCACTTAACAGCCAAGCCAAAGGCTAAGGCTTGAGACTCACGTTACCTTGACGTGTTGTTTTCTTTTTCTTGTCTTTTCTTTTTGGTTTCCAAAAGTGGATGCCTATTCAGACATTTCAGAAGTCAAATTGTTTGATTTAAAGTGGGATAAAATTGAATTCGTTTTACAAGTTGTTTTACCCAAACACAGCGCGTATCGACACCGGCCTCATGTCTCGCCAGAAGACTAAAGCTGAAATATCGTGTCCTTAATTAGCCTTCTCATTTAGGGAATGATGATGATTAAATGGCCCTGAGCGGTTACTGCACTCCGTACTGAACGTCACTAAAGAAGAAATAGATCATTTCTTTACATTTGAAACTGAAAGAAAGGGAGCTGTTTCCACATTATGCAAACATTGCTAACATTAAAGCAAAATAAACAATTTCTTACAAGAGTATCATAGAAAAGACGAACACAGCTGGCCCCTGTGAAGCATTAAAGTGATTGTTTGTTTGTTTGTTTGTTTAAGGGGGGGCGGTGTTTGAATTTGGAAGGCACATTTTGAAGGGAAAAGAAAAAATTCAGGGGAAACAAATATCCCAACAGCCCACTGCTTTTCAGTCACAGATATGACCTCCTTTTCTGAAAAAAAGCTGCCCTCCTTTTATTTCATCCTTCTTTTATACCGCATTTGGCAACACTTGCGTTGCTGATCATTATACCCCCTGCGAATAATCCCTGCAGGTCAAGTACAGCGGGTGTATAATTACACATTTGAGCTGAATTTGACCCCAACTCTTATGTGTTGTATCGTGTAGACGGACGTTTTAACAGTATGCTGTTTATACGAAGTGCCGTTTGGTCGGTTGAGTAATCCCTGTGATATTGGGGAATGTGCATATCAACAGGTTTTGGGTTTCACCTTGTGGTCTTAACACACAGTAGCATGCGACAGGCGTTCACAGAGCTGTCCAGTGGCAGGTGTCTAATCTGTTTGGTCCACAGCTCCAAGTTTCTTCACAAGTCTGCTCATACAGCAAATCTCTTGCCAGGCTACATTCAGGGTTGTAATCTGCAGGTCTGTTTATGACAAATGGAAGATAGGGTTTAACTAAGATCTCAAGTCGATTATCGGGCAAATAACAAGTCATATAAACCATTTAATTTAATTTTAAAATACATTAACATGTGTTTTCTTCTCAAACACTGCGCTCCGTGCCGTGGATTTTCTGCGTGAAGATATACAAGCCCCAGAAGATGCGTAAACTCCTTTCAGAGGAAGAAAACGTGCAAAGGGATTTTTAAGTGCGTTCATATGTTGCATATTTTGTTTTCTAAATACCCCTGCACTGACACATTGGACGCTGAAATTCTGTATATCGTTGCTCTGGCACTGATAAACCTGCGCACTAGGCTGCGCGGATATTTACAATAATAGGAGTAGAGGTTACACGGGGCCACAGATGCCAGACTTAACTTTCACTTCATTAGAGCCTACCGTTCCCAAAAGTGTGGAAAACAAACAAGAAACCACGGTTTACTCTTGTTCTTCATTAGTCTTATATTAGCACTATTTTCAGTCACCACTGAAAGTCTCCCTCGTGACAACAGCGCGTGGAAATAAACAAATGTCGTATCTGCTTTTAGAGTAAACGCGCATAAATAAACCGCAACAGCCGCAGAGTAGCCCGCAAAAAAAGCTGTTGCTTATAAAGTATCAGATAGTTTTCCTGTCTTTTTTTACATGCCTTCATCAGTGCATAAATTCTAATTATGCATTAATTTAATTTTAGAAGGTTGAGCCAAAAAGTGAATTTTACGTTGACAAAAATACAGATTTAATTCAATCATTTTTAATCAGCCGTGAATAGCGGCCCTCAAACTCCATGCCTCTGGCCTTTATTTTCAGTTTTTTGGGGGAAGTCGTTTAATTAATATGACGACAGTAAAAAAAAAAAAAAAAAAACATTTTTCCAAACATCCAGGAAGCTGCTTTTGAACGCTCAACAGTAACAAAGTCGGAGTGAAGGGTACAGAACTTATCCTCCTCTTTTCTCCTCTGCTTCTTCTCCTGTCGGATTATTTCCCCGTTTTCACACGTGGGAACAGTTTCACCCCTGCTTAGTATTCTCACATTGTAGCAATCCCAACAATGAACCGACACGCCATTCAAGTGGAGGGGAAGCCAGGGACCAAGTTGTATAAAGTTGCAGAGAGGATCTCCCCTGTAGGCTATGATGAAGGGTTGTGAATTCTCTCGCTCCACTCCCTCAAATAATCTGGGGTTAATTGACTGACTTTTATCAAGCACAGAAATAGAACAAGTATAATCAACGATCGAATATATCTTTTTTTTTAATTGGTGAGATTTTTTTTCCCCAGACGCAGCCCTGTAGTGAACATGGTGAGAAGAAACACAATGACATCAGAGCTGTCGCGGCTCCAACTCATACTATAAAAATATATTATCTTCTTTAAATAGCCTTAGACCCCTACTGTTTATATCAACTCACTCCACTCACCAAGGACATAATAATGATAATAATAATAATAATAATAATAATAATAATAATAATAATAATAATAATAATAATAATAACATCCCTATATAATCAATTACAATGCAAATGATTAATGCAGACGTTAAATGGAGCATCAAAGACTTCTTATTCTTTGAATGTGATTTTAAAAACAGCTGCTGGGGGAGACAAAGCCAATAGTCATATTACACAGCTTTGAAAATCGAAATGAGAACACCTCAAAATTATATCTCCCGCAAAACATGCTATTTCAAAAGTGATTTAAAAAAAAAAAAAAAAAGTCAGACATGAATTATGTCGCCTGTAAACAGTCCTCCTAGTCGGGTTAGATGGTAATTCCCCAAATATTGCACATGTATTTTTTTTTTCAAGAAAGTTAATTATTGGTATAAATATACGTCAGCTACACGGCTCTGCGACTTGACTTGCACTGCTGTAACCTCACATCTCCACACCACACACACACACACACACACACACACACACACACACACACACACACACACACACACACGAAAAACCTATTTGACACATAAACGTCATAGTATTTACCTCACACAGGCGATTTACACCTCCAAAAATTGTGAGTGTGTTTTCCCCGGTGAAACGTCACTCCTTCAGTATATTGTGAGAAAACAACACAATTTCAAATAAAACTCTAATACTCTCTTAGGGGACATTGCATCGAACAGTTAAATCCCGCGGGGATCAGCAAAGAAAACAAAAAAAAAAAAACATAATTATGCTATTTAGCCGGCTGATGTGTCGCAATCACTGCTCCAGCACACTCTGTCAGATTAAAATAGAGGGCCCGAATAGAGGACATTAAGGCTAAGGGAATTATATAAACCTCAGGGGAGATTTCAAACTGGAGAAGGGGAACGTAAACTATAGAGATTAATGGCAGCCATAAACAAGAGCATGCTGTCCTACTTCAGTAGAGGTCAACAACACCAACATCAGTAGTCTAATAATAATAGTAATAATACACATAATAATGATAATTATTATTATCTAAAAATAATGTTCAAAGGCCCCTTTAAAATGCAATAGCCATTGAATAAACGAATACTTTAAAAATATATTATTAGATTTTAAAACAGAAAATAAGTTTAGGCCTGTGCTCCTGTAGTGGCCTACAGCTGTTCCAATACTGAGAAAAGGTCAAAATACACAAATACATGTATAATAATAACAATACAAATTTATATATGAGTCTATAATTATAATTATTATTTTTCTTTAAATGCATGGCTCCGAATTTTAATAAACCATCAAGAAAAAAACAAAACAAAACAAAAAAAAACATTATCCTGCAGTGCTTGGGAAATAACCTTATTGTTTTTGTTCTGCATGTCGGTCAAGTAATGGATGCTTTTTTTTATCCACTTGTCAAAGTTGCTATAATCCTCATAATAACTGTGATCATTGTGTGTGCCCCATTGGCTCCACTTCTTTTTAACCAAGCCATTTGATCAGGGATGGGTTTCCGTGACGGATTAACAAAAGAGTCCCCCTTGAAATTAGGAGCAAGTGTGACACCTACCTGCAGAAGCTGGAAGAGTTAGAGGACAGTGCCTGGCTACCGGCTGCACACTACATAATAATATCTGTCTTGTCTCTGCTGTGTGCATGACAGCCTTCTCACTTTTCTCCAAGCAGCAATGTTTCATATCTAACGCGCCAAATGATATATAATAGGCCAGTAATGTTCTAAATGCATGGCCGCGTCTCTTTTAACAGCTTTGCCACGCCTTGGAAAATAGTAATGAGGTCTAAATTTGGCATAAAATCGAGCTCATTACCGGAGTTCACCACCTGATTGCTCTGCATAAAACACGATAGGTAATTGGGTTAAATGACTGCGCCTCGGTGTTGTTATTATATCAATATCCACTTTTAGAAACGTGCTCGAGGAGGCCCTGGGTGTATTTTTAATAACATAAATAAACTGGTGAAAAACATGGACCAAAAATATACCTCCGTGATATATCCAACATTTTTTTTCTCTCTCACAGAAAATCTATGAATATTTTCATCAACCAAAAAAAACTGAACCCTTTTATTCTTTAGATATGACAACATCCTTTTTGGGGAATGTAGGCCTTTTTTTCCTTTCAAGTGCGCCAGTGCTCATTTTGAAATGATAATTGCCATTGAAACATCTGTCACGGTGCAAAAATTGAATTGATATTTCGTATAAATTAATTGGCCTTAAAGCACTTTAGACACATATCAGGAATTGACAATTGCTCCCCAAAACAATCGCTGCACAAGTATATATTTTTTTTCCATAATTTACTTCAAAGATAGTGTATTGTCCATTTTAAATACAAAAATGCTACATTAAATATACATGTTAGTCTTTAATACAAATAGACTCCGGCGGCTGCAGCGATTAAGACCATTCTTGTTACATTGTGGGATTAACCATTCAGAAACTAAAAATTTGAGAATAAGCATTTACTCAGAAAATAACTGTTCTCAGAATTGGCTTCATCACTGTTCTTTGTCTTTTTTTTAATGCAACCACAAAAAATAAATAAAAGTCCGCGGTGACTGGAAAATAATCAGGTGTTAAATGTTTGACATACCTTTCTTTAGTTCATAAGGGGAGTCTTTACAAAGATCTACCTGCGTTTGGCCTCTGACTTTCTGGCTCTCCCTCACCAAAGCCTCTGCTCTATTTAACACAGTCTGGTTTAATCCATTGAAATGTGCCGTGGAGCCCGTGGTTACCGAGCCGTGGTTACTGTGAAGGTGTCCAAAACTGCCACCATAGTTCGTGTAGCCGGGGTAGAAAGGGGAGGTGTAGTACAGAGGCCTGGACAGGACCGTGCTGTTAGGGAGCGGACACTGTGGGGAGGACCGTGATGGTGACGCGTTGGTGCCCATAACTGCGCTCTGACCCAAACCGGGACAAGCCTGTGGCGCCTCGCTGCTGCCTTTACACCTGTCTGAGGACGTGGCGATCTCCGCAAGGGACCAGAGTTTGGGTTTAGGGGCCGAGGGGGGCGAATGGATAACAGAGGTCACGTTGCTGGTCACCGTACCCGTTGCATGGCTCAAATCTGACGGCTTGTCTTGTTGCGCAACGGTCTGGTTCCCCCGGGGCACCGCCGAGGGAGACGAAGTAGTTGGTTTTGCGGAATCCGGCAGCAACTCTGTAGTCCGCTCCTCCTGCTCTTTTAACTCCGTGTCGCTCAGAAGGGGATCCGTGTCTTTGTCATGGTTCTCCTCTTTAAATCTGTCACAGCCTATGTCCCCTGGGTTCAGCAATTTCTGATCTAAAGCACAAATAAAGAATACAATTACTGTCAAATAAGTGTAACATTAATGAGTGAATAAAACTGTTGAGGTGATCATGAGACAAACGAGCAAATTCGGGATGTATAAAAATAATTAGCTGCATATTTCCCTTAAAAAGAGTTATTGTGTGTGCTATAAATTGTCCACGTGGGGTTGTGTGCCACCCTAAAAAGGTGAATGAACTCCTCTCCATAATTATGAAAGAGGATAAACATTGTTTCACAAGCACGAACACTGTGACACAAAGTGAAGCATGAGCATGTAATATGTTGACTGTTTTAATTTATAAATGTATTCTCCGTTTGAAATATCAATAGTGATGATAATCAGAATTCAACAAAGTTTAACACTGGAATATGATCATACAAATTTTTTTTTTCTTTCTTTTTTCTCTCTTTCTTTCTTTCTTTCTTTCTTTCTTTCTTTTTTTTGCCGAATACTCGGCGCAATGCACCAGCTGTATCCTTATTATGCAGTTAAAGATAAATTGATTGCTGAACACTTTGCGTCACCAGTAATTTCAGCCACTGAGAAGTCAAACGAGGGGAGTTCAAGGTGATTATTATTTAAAGCAATTGTCCCATTATAAATAATATACCACCATTAACCAGCAATCAATTTTGCACCCTGAGTGGAAACGACTGCGATGAAAAATTGATGATTTTTGTTTGCCTTTTTTCCCCCCCTGCACCACCGACCTGATTCTGTGTCTGTGGAGTCTCCCTTGTCTGTGGGCTTGTTTGGCTCGTCGTCGTCATTTTTCTCCAAATCAATATTCTCGTCCTCCTCCTCGTCCTCGCTCCGGTTCCTGGGGGTCCAAGTCATCTTGTTCTCCTTCTTTAGCCTCCTCCTGGCGTTGGCGAACCATGTGGACACCTGGGTGAGGGTCATTTTGGTGATGATGGCCAGCATGATCTTCTCGCCCTTGGTTGGATAGGGATTTTTGCGGTGCTCGTTGAGCCAGGCCTTCAAGGTGGCAGTGGCGTCCCGAGTTGCGTTTTTACGGTATGCTGGGTCACCATAAGGGTAGGTACCCAAGGGTGCTGCGTAAGGGTGGTATCCTATTGAGCCAGCCATACCCGTGGTGTGGTCATAGGGAGAACTCTGTAATTGAAAAAAAATGCAATTATAATAATAAAAGTGTGTTAAAGTTTAGTCGATCATTCTAATTCTAAACTACATCAAAGTTAAAAACGACTTATGGTACACAAACATGAACACACACATACGCGCACACGCATCCATCGACATGCACGTGCACACAGAGACACAGACTCTATCAACCCCCCCTCCTCTCTCTCTCTCTCTCTCACACACACACACGTACACACACACACACATGCTCAAATATATTGGCTTTCCTCCAGCAGGTCAAGTTTGAAGTATATTCTCATGGAGTTTGTTTCAACTTGATCAGGTATTTAAAATTGGATGTCGTGCTTCTATTGTTTTTATAGTTATTATTTACATGATGTCAGCATACAGCTGTTATTATTTTCGCCATCAAAAAAGTTCAATTTGCATTTTTTTAAATAACGTATTGACATTATGCATGATGGGCCCAACATTATGTTTCTTTGTAGTGACTAGGCCTACATTAGTACCAGTCCCTATGAATTACTTGTGTTGAGATCACTCACTAGAAATATAACAAAAGTAGAACAAAATTTTCTTTCATCATTTTTCAAAAGTTGCAATATTTAAGGTTTCCAATTGGCGCAACTAATAAGATGATAGGAAACAAATACAGTGACCCAAATTGCCATCACACGGCGCGTTGCAGTCAGTTATGAGCGCAGAAGCAAAGCATTGCCCACTCTTTCTCATAAAAACTACAATTTACTTGAGAACCGTATAATTGTCTTCCACTCAGTTAAATTAGTTCTGTTTACCCAACAACATGTTTTCTGGACCTGACATTATGTAATTTTATATCCATGCACTCTTCAGTAACGCATATTTCCTTCGTAATCTCTTGGCTCTTGGCGCACAGTGGAAACGTAAAGCTTCTATAACGACTTAATATACTCGCTTTTACTTCTTACTAGACTGAATAAACACCTTCAGTTTACTCACCACGTACGAGGTGAATGTGGCAGCTGCCGCCGCGTCTGCACTGTATGGTAGATGGGAGTTGTAGCCTGGCGAGGCGCTGGTGAACGCAGTAGATCCGGCATAGGGCGCAAAAGCAGATCCCGAAGAGGATCTCCCGAGTTCCTCGGTTCTGGGTCCCGATATAACGCTGGTGCTGTACGCAGGGCATGAATACAGGGCTAAAGAAGCGGACGGCTGGTACAAGTAGCCCTGAGGATACGCCATGCTGGAGCCCGGAGAGTGTAAGCCACTTAACTTGCGCACTTTACCCCCTTTATTTTCTCACGCGCTGCTGTCGGAGCGCATAGAGCCGTGTGTCTGCAGACCCGCTGTCTGTCCCCGCTTCTAAATGACAACGGTGAGGGTAAAAAGTAAAAGTGATAAAATAAAAAAAGATGTTGGATGGATTATTTTGGTCGTAGCCTTTGCCCGTCGGATATGTTGTCTCGTTTTGTTTTTCAGTTGCTCCCTTATCTGAGTTGCACCGCCGCTCTCATGCCCGTGCAGAAGTTTTTTTTTTTACCCGTCGGACTGGGGCTTTGCTTGGGAAAATGTCCTGCCAAGATGCTAAGTTGGAAATTGAGGATCCTGACGCCTACTACGCTGCACACTACGCTCCTCCTCTCGGGGTGTAGTCACCGAAGGAAAAGGCAAGCTTATGCTGGGTAACCACAGCCCTGCCCAAATCCATGCTCTCTCTCTCTCTCTCTCTCTCTCTCCCTCCCTCCCTCACTCTCTCTCTCTCGCTCGCTCTGTTTCTTCCTCACCCCCCTCCATCCCTCTCTCGCGTTAACTAACAATCCGTCTATTTCTCTATTTTTTTCTCCTCTTTAACAAGGATCGTTGCAGTAAGTCTTAAGTGCGCCTGGCAGCCCCCCTTTGGATGGCGACATCACGCGAGTCTGTCAACTCCCAACTTTCTTCTTTTTTTCCTCCACTTTCACACTTGATCAATAACAAATCGGCTGTTGTATGCCAGGATATGGGCTTGCAAGATACCGGCAGGAATTAAGAAAAAAAAAAAAAAAAGAAAAAAAAGGCGCTCCACTGCTGCACCCTCTTTTTGTTATTCTTTCCTTGTGAGTAAAAAGTCGTCATTTTAAATATGCGCGTTAAATCAACAGACTGATGCTTCGTGATCTCCGCGCGCCTTGTGTTAAAATCCGCAATGGGAGTTTCAGATGGATTACTGCTATTGAAAAAAATCTTCGATTTCCTAACGCCAGACGCATTTTGAATTGGTAAGATATATGACAACTGTAAAAGTAAGATGACGCAAACAGCACTCGGCCGAATAGCTGTATCGTAATAGTTAATGTAAACAAACTTTTCCTTACCAACATGTATATGTAGTAATTGTAGAAGTATATTTTCTCTGCGCCGTCACTTGTGTTAGAAGGATTTACTGCGGTGACGGCTACATAGTTTTTGCAGTATATCCTTAAATAAAGCAGTCAGATGATACACTCCCAGAAAGTCATAAACCCTCAAGCCAGGGCAGATAGTGCCAACTACACCAAACCCGCCAGGACCGGTGGATATAGCCTAATCTCATTTGATCACTGCAGATACATTTCTGTGTTGAATTATTGTAAATCCCAGATTTATATTCTAGATTTATTTAACATGACAGTCTTATCAGCAATTACTTTTTATATATTTAAAAGGTAAAAAAAAAAAAACGCCAGTCTGCTCAACACATTTTCGATGTGATTCTCAATACATTTTATTGTCATTATTATTGTTATTACTATTATTATTATTATTATTATTATTGCAAATAGGTAAAGAATAAATTATAGGGCTTTCAGAAATAAAAGCACCTGATTTGATCACTAACGTAACTTTAAAAGAAAAAAAAAGTAGCCTATCATAATTATTATTCACTTTGTTTCAGACATGTAAAAAGCCATTTTCATTGTGGTGATTGACTTTCTAGTTCAAGTCTCAGATAAGCCGAAAGGGATCGCTGTAGGCGCTGCTAAAGAGTGTGTGCACACACTGTCACGTGTTTTTTTACGCTCTGAAAACCTCTAGAGAGCAAAGAATGATGACGCTGGTACAGTGGGAGCCGACGCAGACTTAAAAAAAAAAGAAGAAGAAGAAGAGAGAGACAGAAAGAGAGAGAGGGAGAAAAGAAAGGAGGATGGATACACAAAGCGACCCTACAGTATAGCCTAATCAGATGACAGTGATACGATGAGACCTAGTTTCACAGCCTCCTGTAGTGTTTAGACGATCAAATAATTACTGGAACTTTTTTTTATGTCATAACAACGGCTGCAACAAGGACCAAACTGATCCGCTGGTATTGACAATAATCATCCCTCTTCATGTAGGTTTAAGGTTAGGAATTAAACATAATGTAGTCTTATTATTATCATCATTATTTTATTATTATAATCTGTGTTAAAAGTTGAAAGTTAAATTGTCCGTGATATATCTCCTGAGATATAAAAGAAAACATCTCTGAATTTTTTATTTATGTATTTTTTTTGCGCCAGTGTGAGCTGATGCAAATTCACATGCAGAATTAGTGACGTTGTTTTTTCATTTATTTATTTATTTATTGCATAAAAGATGTCGGCAAAGTTTATACACGAGAGAGCCCGGGATGAAGGGTCTGTGTCATGTGTCCTCCTTAATGCGTTTTGGTTCAGACTTGCTCTCTGAAGTAGGAGGAGGACCCATAATTTCAGATCACGCAGCCTATAATAGGAGCAGGTTATGGCAACTGCTACCACCTCACAGCACTGCTCTGATAAAGGAGGAGGTATAGGTGAGTATAGTTTTGCTCATTTGCGGTGCATCTGTGTGTTTTAGATGGATACTCTCACGCAAGATGCTGATCCAAAAACTATATATACAAATATTTATTTGTTTATATGTATATGTATGTGTGTGGTGGTTTGACAGCTTCTAACTTTGTCGCTTCCTCTTCGTTATCGCTCATTCTTTTTTTCTTTTTTTCCTTCCTTTCCCTGCGAGAGCGCGCTTGGTTTTGACGCATGAAAACGGCTTAACGTGGCAAACAAGAAGTGAATGAAAGATGATGCATGCCACTTAAAATGCCTGAGGGAGCAAGTGTAATCTAAATTGGATATAGAGGCTATTATTACACAACATTATTCGTTGTGGCGGACTAATTGCGTTGCTGGGCGAGTTAAACAGTCAGTTAATGTCGAGTGGCGGACAGGTTTCTGGAGCGCACAAGGTCAGCTGCACTGCTCCCAAGCCTTTAGTGGTACAGAAAAATGCTTGAAGTATTCATGGGATTTTTAACCATTCTAAATCTGTGTCCTAAACCGATTAGTTGACACCAATTTTTCTTTGATGTATTAGCTGAGGGCTTTTGCCACTTGGAAGCCAATTGAAATTCAAAACAGTTTTCGCTCCAAATGCTTTGGGGAGATCTGCTGCAAATAATGGATGTAATTTATTTTTGACCTTGCATTTTTTTTTTCTGAAGAGGGGGTTATTAAATGATTAAACATATGTGTACTATGCTACTTGACTAAACAACTGGCATCCACACAGCTATGATTAGCTATTATATTACAGTAATTAATTATTATAGCAGTAATTTTATTTATGTATTTTAAAATATGATAGCCGTGACAATGGTTGTTACTGCACATTTTGTGTTTTTTAGTACTGATGTCAATGTTACCAAGTTGTTGTTTTTTTGTTTGTTTTTTTTTCAAATGTAGCCTATTAAAAAAAATAATAATTGACTTTTTGTCTTTGTATTGAGTTTGTTCAGATCCATGTTGAGGAAGTCTTATGTCACCAAGCAGTCAGTCAAACACCCCCCTCCCCCCTCCCAACACAAACACACTCAGGAACACACACACACACACACTTATATAACTTTACTGTCATATCAGTTCTTTTTTTTTTAAGTGATCATTATTGAGTGTTCTAATATAATGTTCAGGTCTGTATTTATAACTCTTTATCATATGCTGTCTGTTTCAAATAATGTAATTGCCTGCCTCCCACATTTAGGGAATGCTATTATGGTTACACTTTTGTAATTTTTTAAATTGAAAAGTTATGTATATATATTTTTTATCTGAATATCAAAACTATTGCTCAGACTATTCAAGTAAAACTTCACAATAACATAATTTACATGTAACATAATGAGCCACTTTGGCTTTCAGGAAAGAAAATGTATTTTCTGATCTATTCTCTGCTCTTGTGATCTGTTTTTTTTTTTTTTTTTTTTCTTTTATTGACCTGAATGAAGATGTATGGAGCGAGAGTGTGTGTGTGTTCAGTTTACTCCTGATGGGGCCTGTCCCCCTCCTCACAACCCCCTCACCCCCTACACCTCAGGATCCCCGCAAGGCTGAATGGCAGGGCTCTGGATTGGCTAAGTGATGAAATGATGACCCTATTATGAGAAACGATTCCAAAATGAGAGGTATCAGACAAAGATTGCAACCCTTCTCTCACTGCCACACCGTCCTCCTGCTCCACACTGCCAGCTGCACAGATGATGATTGATTCGCCTGAGATGGATCACAGGAAGCACCCATTGATTTTTCAGTGTTTTATCAAAAATATTTATTTACAGTTGTATCCAGGGCATATCCAGACTTACCCCATACCCTCTTTTTCAAAAAGGGGGTTGGTATAAAAGAGATAATTCTCCCTGCTCCATGACAAGACAAATGACTTATAATATTATTTCAGAAATGAGTCAATAGGCTCAGTGACTAAACGAATATTGATTGGATATAATGAAGCCTGAGTGTGAATATGAGCTCTTTGAGGGGCCCTGCTGCAGACTCCACTGTCAGCATCTATATAGTGATGCCAGACCTCTCCAACTGAGTGTTTTACACACAATACAGATCTGCTACTACAGCTGAGACAAAGTAAACCCGATGTTAGATGGTGAATCCACATACTCAACATTCCCCTATCCCTCTCACTGATGTGTACCTGTATATTCTGATTCATGATCTGAGGGGCTTCCGTGCCTGGCTGCTGTCTTACCAGACCTACAGCTAAATAGCATGTTTGTTTTTGAAGGTGCTATAGGTGCCATATGGTAATCATCTAAATCCCATACTACTTAAAAGCTCTAGAGGCATGTAGGAGGTACTCCTGCAATGCCTTCATGAAGGTAAAGTGATACAACATACAAATCAAATGACTACCAGAATGATAAAACCACAGTGTGGGAGCTGTGCCCCAGATATTTGCACTGACTTAATCCAATTGAAATAGTATGAGTGAGTTGCAGGGGCTCCCAGGTCTGTTGCTTGCTTATGTATGTGATGCATAATAGAAGTTGACGAGGTTGGTGATAGATCACAGCCCAGGTAATGTAAACACATTAATCCCTCAGGGTTCATGTGCATGTTCTTTCTCTCTTATTCTTTCTCTTCCTCTTTCTATCAGCCTCTCTCTCTCTCTCTCTCTTTCTCCCCCTCTCTCTCTGAGACCCCCCCCCCCAGACACACACACCCTTCCTCCCTCCCTCCATGTTCATCATCTCCCCTAAATGCGTTAGTGGAGCACAAACCAGAAGCAGCCTTAATCTGTCAACATGCCCTTTAATTGGAGGGAGAAAACAACACGTGCTTCTGGTTGTGCCATTCCTAAGTGCACATGCCAAAGAAACACAGAGTTCACGGAAGAAGTGATCCCGGGAGAGCAGGGCATAATTAAAAGTATCTTTTAATAGGCTTGTAATGCTGAGCCTGACTCTTGTTGCCTTAAGTAGAGGGCGAACTCTGTGGCTGGAGACGGACATGCAAGGGGCTTCTGCTGAGGGAGCCTGTAAACGATACCTCGCTTCGCCGTCATCAGACATGCAGTCTCTGTCTCATTCACCACACTCGGGACAACAACCACGTTCCACTCCTGCTGCGGACACCTCTGCTCACCCATTCCCATGTTCTTTTGTTCCCCCAAATGAGGGATTCTCCTCCACAACATCACCTCTCCTCATCTCCTCCCTGGCCACTTTGGCAAGTTGTGTTCTACCTCCTACTCACAACACCAGTGGGGAGTGAGAAATGGGACTAAGGGGTTGATTTGGGGCCTGCTACACTGTAATCAAATGAGACTGCTTAGGGGAGAGGAGAAGGAGGAGGTGGAGTATTATGTTCTGCCGCGCATTCCACTGCAGCATTGTTGCTTTTTTGTTTTTGTCAGGGCAGACTTTGATGCTGTATCCCCTTACCTTTGTAGCCCGGCAGCCATGTTTCATAAACACAGAATGGGAAACATCCTCAGCATTAGAAATTTAGATTGCCGCTTTCCTCCTGCCACTCTGCATTCCACACGTGCCCAGTCGCATTCTCCATCTCCCAGTGCTGAGGTATTAAGTTTCCTCTCCCATGCCTCTGATACATTTAAACATCTTACAATCAGCCCCTTTTATTCGGTGTGTCATGTATAATCTGTGGCAACAACAATGCCAACAAGGCTCTATGTTCCTTTCTCTCTCTTGGTACTGAAGTATTCCACTGCCGATGTTTTGTTTCAGGACAATTGCACATGCAAAAAAGCTTACTTACTTGAAATTGAGAGGGTGCCAGGTGTTCAATTTGGAAATTGTCTTTATGATTGAGGGTGTAATATGACTATTGAGCTAAGCATTCCATACTATACTCCATGCTTATTATCACACAGGGAATAAGCAGAGCTCAGTTGTCTTTGTAGTTAACGGAAAATCTCAATGGGATACAGTGTAATGTTATTCAAAATCTATTTTAATTCATTAAAACTCAAAGTGTTGAGCTCTGCCTCCCATATTTTATTGTCTTACTGCAGTCTTCGTAATATACTGTATTCTCAGTAGGCTAATTTCACATGTAATTGAATATTTAAATGTCAAACATTGATGAGAATCATGGTAAAATAATGAAATAACTCCCGCAAAAGGGCATTTTTATTAGACAAGGTACACATTTTACTCTTGTCATCAGAAACCTTCCTCTCTTTACTGTGCTGAGCCCCAGGTCTTCCCCCTCTTCTCCTTCTTCTTCTTCTTCTTCTTCTTCTTCTTCTTCTTCTTCTTCGAGAGTATCCGTTTTGTCCAACATCTGACACACTGCCCTGGGTGATTGAGCCAGACGTGGAAAGCCAAAGCGGAGATGCTCTCCTTAATGCCTGACACCTGGTGCAGATTTGGAGGGGATTGCACTACAGGTACCGTCTTACCTCCTCCCCAATCCCAGAAAGTCCCTGAGGTATTTCCTTTTCTGTCCGCGGCTGTGTTTGTTTCTACTCTGCTTTGCCACCCAACTCTTCAGCCTCTGTCAACGTCAGTCCCTGTGTTGAGATTAGAGAGAGGAGGTGTTGAAATATGACGCCTATCATCCCTTTGATTTATACTATTCTCATTTGTTAAGGAATTTTTTGAGGCTCCAGAGGATGCGGTTTAAAACCTAATGTAAGCTTAACTAAGATTTTCAAGTGAAAAGGTTCTGTCAACTTCTTTTTTTTTTTTTTTTTTTTTTAATTAGTTGCTCACAGTTAATGTCTATTTGGAACACCAGATAGACAAATGTTACAGAGGTCTCATAATGAGACATGCTTTCATTCAACAAAGAAAATAATTAATTTTGCCTGAATGAGAATTGATATCAAAACATTTCCAGTGCAAACATCATTATTTTTCTAATCCCACATGTCTTCTACCTTGTATCCATCTGTTCCTGCTGTTCACCCCCCCTCCCCGTCACACCACACCCTCTGTCAGGGTATGCTTTACAACTGGACACGTTATCCAGGAGTGTTGCTGCTCACCTTACAGCTTACAGGCACATCTGCAGGCTGCGCTGGGACAGCATGGCTAGCCAACATAAACACAGCAAGGACATCAAAGGCTGGCAGCTCAGGCCGCACCACCTGAGCATGTTGATTGCAATGCACCGCAGTGTCACCTGACCTGGGAATGGAGAGGATTTTGTTGTGCCAAGTGAAGGCATTATATCCAGGATGTGCTGAATAGGCTTGCTACCAGAGTAGACAATGTTAGTAATACAACTTGAAAGCAATACTTGCAGATCAAAGACCTTTGAATAGGATATTTTGGTTTGTTTCAAAAGATGTTGAAAGCACAATCATTTGAGGATATATAAATTCAATAGTTTTTCCACAATATGACACCAAAATTATAACAAAACATTGTCTAACTCAATCAATTGGTTGACAAAATCTCCACAATATCAGAGGTGATAAGTTTAACTAACTCCAATTATTGTGAAAGATACTCCAAACAGATATAATAATCTTTCAAGGATATCATAGTAAAGTATATTTGGAGCATCAGCGAAGCACACAAGCAAGCGCACACTTGGTGAGCTTCATAGGCACTCTGTTTATGTTGACACATGCAACTCTCTTCCTGATGCAAATGCAATCTAGACATTAGGCGAAGGGAAGGCAAGCGTAGCCCATAAAGGCTGTGAGCTCCAAACACTTTGAACAGACAACTATCACTAATCACTCCCAGAGCAGTGCGGCGTGTAATTACTCCGCCAAACGTTTGCCTTTCACAGCTTAGCACCGGGAGCCCTGACCCTGCGCTTCCCTGTCTTTCCTCACCACCCTGCATGTGGAAGGGGAGGACTCCCCCACCACCACCACCACCACCACCTACTCTCTTCTTTACCGAGGGGGTAGGCAAGCTGAGCTCCCTCTCAATATTTAGAGAAAGAGTGGAGGAGGAAAAGAGAGAGGGAGAAAGACAGACAGGGAGGGAGAGGACTGAGGTTGGTGCTTCCGGCTTTGTGGGAGCCCATTTAAACAGGCTTTGAAACCCTAGCCATCCGGAGATCAGAAATAGCCTTATTGACTGCATGGGCCCAGAAGTGACTGAGCACACAGGGTTCTTAGAGTTCACCCTTCCTCGCCACTCGGGACAGGAGGGGGGCATTGCATGCTAGGGCCATCTACAAAGCTTGTGGTCATTAATTTTACATCAGGAGAAAAATAATATTGTTCTAGCTATTTTTAGTGTCGCAAGGTTGTGCCGTTGTATAATTTCTTTGTGTTGTTTTGCAGAGTACAGGACGTCTGATTCTCCTCACTCTCCTCTCCCTCAGTCTTATTTACTGATATTAGTGATGCGGCTGTCAGTCTGCGGTGTGATCTGTCCTCTGTCTGGGTGAATGCTGATAAAATGACACAATGCAAATATGAAGTGTGAGGGAGCCGCCTTGGCAAGCAGGTAGGGTGTGCAGGCACTGGGATCCCATAATGACTATTAGCTGGATTTCACAGCCTGCTTCTGATCTCTTGCAATGACAGGAGCCTTTATAAGAGGATGGGTGTGCCAGTACCCCTCCTAATAACTCACACATGTGCACGCACACATGCACCCAAGGGGACACACACAAAAGGGATAATATATAGGAGACTGTAATATTTCATATGAAGTTTGATACTATATGCCACATTAAGTCCATTTTGTCCTTCAAAATTGCCCATATTTTTTATCACAAAATGTGATTAGATTTTTTTTTCTTTTATTTCTTATTTTTTCACTGATTAAGTTATGAATAAATGAAAGAAGGGGCGTTTTAGTATTTTTAGCTGGCCTACTGGCACAATGGAAACAGAACTTTAAAGCAGAAATGATCATTTCAGCATATTATAGACACATAATGTGTCCTTATCTTAACTTCACTACTAGTCATCCTCACCATATTGTCATGCACTTGGCTACTGTTGTACAAGTTCATTTAGTCTTGCAGTAGCTTAAAGAGCTCTCTTGGTTGCTGCATGATCTTTTAAAGGCTTTTCAGAGAGCCCCGTTTTATCACTGATGTAGTAATTTCACTTCATCAGTCAGTTGTGACTAAAAATACATCAGGGATTAGCTCCATGGCCAGACTATCTCACACAGCTTTGATAACATAATGGGGGCTGGTTGCTCGTGGTTACAGTCATCTGATATGTAGGTTCATAACATTCACAACTACACATATAATACTACAGGGTTTTCTAAAAAAGAATGATAGAGTGTGATCTGTCTAAACTCTTATGAAAATGATGTGTCTTCCCTTTTAATTCCTTTGTAGGAGCATTTTGCAAAGATGAAAACAGAGCCCACCCCCACTCCTTCCCCTTTCCCTTTTCTATTCTACACAAATTAGCTATGGTCCTGGAGGGCAAAATGACAAGAGGTTACTGGAAGACTATGTGTTTAATTAATTGAAAAATGCTTAAATTGCTCTTACAGTTGTTATGTGGAGTGAAAAAAGGGAATCCGTGTTGCCAGTACTCAACCATAATTAGCACCCACGGGAATTAAATATTTAGCATTAGCTGTGTTGCAGCACTTAGGACACAAATTTCTATTTTAACTATGAAAGCGAGCCTGTCTTAAGTGCATGAGTCTGTGTGGACAGCTGTGCAAAGGGGAACAGCACAGGATATTTCAGCGAGACACCCCAGTGGCATTCCGGGTCCTTCCACATCACATGTGTAAGAGATATGGCAGTTGTATTCCCAGGGGTTAGGCATTACTCAGAGTATTTAGTTTTCTAATTAGGCTGAGGGCCTTCGTCCATGCCTGCCACCACCATGGGAGCCAATGAGAATTTCCTCTCATATGTGTCAACTCTCTCTGAGACACAGAGAGAAAAAGAGAAATGGAGAGAGGGAGACAAAAAGAACGCATGTGTGAAAATGAGAGAGAGATACACACATGGTTGAGGGAGAAATAAAAGACCTGGGGAAAAGCCTTTGTTTATTCCAACTTTAATTACACATTGCCTTTAATGACTCCACTGGCATGTTTGAGGCTGGAGTGAGAGAGGCTGTGGAGCCTTAATGATCTGTAGCAGTGGATGTCAGCCGAAGCCGTTGGAGACCTAAAACCCATTTTTAACAGTCCCTTTTGGTTTGGGCCTAGAGGTGACAGCGCAATTGGGGTTCACGCTAAGCCACACTAGACTAGACTCAGGGACTGCTTCAGTGTCTGGTCAGCCTCTTTCACAGAGAGGCTGGGCCATTTGGAGGCATCAGCAGCTGACCGCAGCAACTGTTGGACTTCTCAGTGTGCATCAGGTTACCCACTAATGAGAAGTAATAAGGGTTATCCCAACTTTATAAGACTTTGATCTTCATGCACGGTGGGATTTAGACAGAGTTGGACAAGGTATGCTAAGATTGGAACTGGAATTTGACCCCCATTTTCTTTGTGTATAGAGGAGAGTTAGAAAAGGCAACTCAGAGGTAATTAAAAGCTCTAACTTTGGAGCTTGGATGAACATTTTTGGAGTGTAACATATTGTAGGTTCAACCGAAATGGATATCTTGGATTAGTTACCCAAGGGGAGGGACACAGGAGATTACCACTAGCTTGGAAGGTTGTCCAAAATCGGAGTGGCCAAACATGGCTTCTGTCAAAATACAATATACCATGAAGGGCCACCACAAACATGATTTATCTTTCCAAACTTGGCTCTAGCTCTGGGAAGGAGACATTGGTGCGCTGAAGTCAAAACAGATGACTATACTGGATTAAATCTCTGAATCATGTTCAATTAAGACGACAGAACATGTAGTCCTTCGAAAAGCTGTTATTTGTTTTGACACACAGCTCTCTAAAATTCAAACTCCTCAGCCTCAGCTCAGAATGTTAAAACCCCTTGTTCTGTAAAACAAATTCTTCGGATTATTCAAAGCTCTGAGAATTAGGATGGAAAAATCCATGCGTAAAATTACCGTCCATTCAACTTCAGGCAATATTTTCCTCTAGAGGCAAATATGTTAATTGGGCTTCCTAAAGTAGCTCAATCCTCAGGTTATTTAATTTCCCCAAAAGCCTGAGCTGTGCTGAATTCAAGGGGAATATGGGTGTGAAACTCTTTATACAAGTAAGATGGCCATCAGGGGAAAATACTACAGATGGGGAGAAAAGAGGAAAAGAATAATAGGTTATGAAGGGGAGAAATATGTGTGGTGTGTTGAAAGTTTTTATGTATGACATGACAGATGACATAACAGATATTTAAATCTTTTATGATGCGGTAAAATCATTTCTTAAATATATTAATGTAGCAGCAAGCCACTAAATCACATATTTTGGTGCCAAAATGTACTTGATATGCCACAGTCATCATCTTCATGACTGTCATGTCATCAAATTGCTTGAGTGTGTTTTTCCCAGGGACTGTGTGCAGCTCGGTCGCTGGCCCTTAGTGCTCCAGCAGCCTGGTCAAAAAGACATGCTGGCACAGTCCCAGGGTGGATGCATCGCCCACGCACACTACCCTCGCCAGCTCCCAGAAGTCTTTGTGGTGAACCACTGACCGTGCTGCTCCCTATTTTCCTCCAGCCCAGCAAATAATGTGTCAGAAAAAGATTATTGATAGCCCATAAAAGAAAAGCCAGAATGTTGTTGCCTCTCTGCTCCAACTTTAAAGAACAATACAAGTGCTAAACCATCAGTTTGAATGCTGCACTGCCCCTGAAAGAACACAGCATTTCCTTTCTTTTTTATTGTTGTTCAGTTTGGTTGAAATGAGTTACAACTGGAAAATGAACAGACATCAATAACTTCCATTTGTTTAAAATGCTGCTTCATTTTCCTTTACATTTGAAAGCCTTGTAGAAATATTGGCAACCTTGTACTGTGCCTTTTCAAAAGGAAAATGAGATTCCTCAAAAGGACCCTTTGAATTTTCTCTCTGCTCTGTTGAGTCATTCACAGTTTCACCCAGTTTACCAGACGCTGGCGAAGCTGTTGCTCATCTGGCCTGAATGTGGCCTGAGTGGGTGATTCTCAGACACATGAGGGAAGCTATATTTACAGAATTAACGACACACTCCATCCGCCACACAACAGCTGCCTGCTACACTTAGCTGATTGAGACTGCAGGCCTGCTCCCATTTGCGGAGCACCGTGATTGAACAGTTGGGGCAGCTTTATGTGTCTTTTGCTCTCCTGATGCTAGAAATCAACACTGACACCCCCATGCAAAAGCAAACACTTGTTCAGGCGGATTGACTGTGTTGGGACTGCTTGCGAGAAGCCCGTCCGTTTGTTTAGCATTTCACTTTTAATGTTGATCGGCCATCTTATCCACATGTTGGCTTTCTGGGGAGGCTGTGCATGATGCGTTGCAGAAATACCAGCTAGGTTCGACTCAGCAGTGATTAAATGAGAGAAGGGGTGAATGATTCAAGTCTGTGTGTATATACAACACTGTGTTTTGCTGTAAAATCTGTGTTTATGTTCACTGCAGGCATAATTCACAGTGTGTGTTAAAGGGCTTGAGGCTATGTAGACACACGGCTGGCAAACTATTTCTCCCCATTGTGAGAACAGGAATAAAAAAAAAAAAAAATCTAAGTATGGGAAATAAAACATACTTCTAGATTCAAAAACCATGAAAATGTTTTAACTTTTTATGTCATGGCTAAATTTTATTTCACACTCTAAATTATGTTTGTTGTTAAATTTTCAGTCAAATCCAGATGTCAGTAACTTATACAAAGCCAGACATAAGCAGGGTATCATAACGTATAATAGGAATAATGGCCCTTTGATTTTTGGATTTCCTATTGGAACACCTGTCACTTTTTGGCAAGGGCACACCCCAGCACCAGGTCTCCTTTGGTAGAGCTGGGGGAGGAGTGTGTGTGTGTGTGTGTGTGTGTGTGTGTGTGTGTGTTTGAGTATGAGTGTGTGAGAGAGTGGAAGATGAAACAGCCGCCGAGGAGGCAGTGATCACACAGACAGACGGGGTGAGTGACAGACAATACCTGCTGTAAAATTCCCTCACATCTCCCCTGATCTGTATTCATAGATCTCGCCTGCTATGCGCTGCAAACTGTAGCCCACACCAACGGGCTCTTTTGGCGCACCGCCCCGCTCAGTTTCACTCTTGCAACTCACTACACAGACCCCTTTTTCTCTCCTTCCCAAAATATTTGCTGTCTTTTGTTCTTTGTCTAAATGATGCCTCTGATCACGAGGTGAAAGCTGAAAGGAGCTCTGTGACAAATATGGACTTTTTCCCATCTCTTCTAATCGCACCTAATTCAGCTCCTTCAAATGTAGGGCTCCCCTTTTGAATGTGTTCTTAGACTTTAATACCTTGGAGATGACTGTTTTTTTTTTTTTTTTTTGTTAGTTTTTTTTGGTGACTTTTTTTTTTTGGGACTGCTCTCCTTGCTCAGCATGATGAATGAAAAAACATATTTTGAATGTTCATTTTTTCTTCTTCCAGCTGCATGATGCAAATCACTCATATCACTTTCTAGTAATTCTGTCAGACTTTTTGTACACTGTCTATACTCAGTGAACGTACTTGAATTGGTGAAAGCATGACCATTATAAGCTCCAAGAAAGCCCTTGTTTTTGTGCCGTTTGTACCCCCCCCCCCCCTTGATGACTGACTCCCGGCCTAAAACTTCCTGAAACCTAAGCTATGTTACAAGAGAAACACACACACTCCGAGGACACCACAACACAGAGGCTGCTCAAACTGGATTAGGTTTGTTGTGGTAGATGGTCAGGTTTGACTTGAGTAATGCGTTGTTTAATTTCTTCGGGAATTGTTTTGACAAAACAAGTTAGTGTAAAGTCAGAAACGCAGTCTAAAACAAAAAGGATGTGTGTAGTGTGTATGTTTTTTTTTTTGGAGGGGGGGGGTTCCTTTTTTTCCACGCCTGTGTGAAGCATATGTCAGTCATCAGCAAAGTGTTACAGTGGAAGTGACATCAGAACCCTGGAGGGCTTGCACTGAGAGAGAAGCTTTTTGATATGATTTCTGAGAACAGAGAGTTTAGCGAAAAGAAAGGAGTTGCTTGCGTCTCTGTTGTTAGAAAATAATCTTTCTGTACAAACAGGGGAGATGAACTGGAAGGTGCTCTGTCGTGCTTTTACTGAATCTTTATCATTGTAACTGTCAGCTGAGGTAAATGCCATGATTTGTGTTGCTAAATTACACATTTAGTG
Source organism: Euthynnus affinis (assembly GCA_029490765.1). NCBI lineage: Eukaryota > Metazoa > Chordata > Actinopteri > Scombriformes > Scombridae > Euthynnus > Euthynnus affinis. Next base: position 20,285,340 of record CM055839.1, read on the forward strand.
TGACAAGGGTAATTATTGTGACGTTAGCACACACAGATGGAGAAATGTTTGTCAGCCATTATTATAATTACAATCATTCTGTGATACTGAAACTGATTAGTGCGGTGTTTGATTGACCTGTGTGTGTTGAAACCAATTTACTGGTTTGCTTTGTATTTTTCTACCTTGAACACAAACTAATCAGTTGTACCATTCAGAGCGCAATCACTGAAGCAACAAAGTAACTGAAACTTAAAGATGCAGTCTTTTTCTCTGACCATGAGTGGACAGTTAGGGCAAAGCTGCTGATTGGCCACAGCTTGCCGAGCTGATCTTTATCCTGGCTTGTCTCAGGCTGGAGGTGATGATGCCCACAGCAGCCAGAGATTGATGGGGGGCCAACACAAGCGTTGAGAATGAGCTCTGGCCTTTGAAGTCGTCCACATGGAGGGAAATTGATATATCAGTTTAAGCCCTGGACCCTATTAAAGGAGCCCCCGTCAGGTTAATGTGATAGCCTCCATATTACCCCCAGACCCATTCAGGTCAGCCCTAATTCCTGCCCCCGCTCTCTGCAATCTCATTTTAGTTTCCCATCAGTAATGTTCTTCCCATCAGAGGAGCTCTGCTAGGGAGTATATCACACAGTCAAACACTGGGCCATCTCTCTCCCGGAGTGATTTAAACCTCCAGCCAGCACGTTAATCACCAGCCTGAGATTCCCGTGGTTATTTGTACAGGTTGGACAGTCTTTAAAGTGGGGTCTGTAGAGGTATACACCTCCCTAGACAGCACTCTGGCGTCCCCTTTTTCCCAGAGACTCCCCCTCTCTTGGCTCCCCTTCCTTCAAGTCTGGCCTTACTGAAGTCTCAGCCCCCTCGTCCCCTTGGTCAAACAGCCAAGCAGGGGCCCGGGTCCGCTGAGGTGAGCCCTGTGATCATTCATTTTTAATTGCATGCAGAAATACATTTACATTAAAAATGTAGAGCGGTGTCTAATTTAATTCAGACACTGTGTATTTATTATTAAACCTTTGTCTTGGAGGTCAGCTCACAAGGAATCATCTGTCCATCAGATTCAGGTCGTTGTATGCACCTTGGTCGGCCAGATCATCCCCACATTTTAAATATGTCTGTTATTCACTTTGATTTTCTTCCTCTGTCATAAGTCATCAGGCCGGTCTGAACTACAGCATCAAAAAGAAATGTTGTATCACCAGAATTAAACATGAATAAGACTAATCAAAAAAAAAAAATCTATGTTTTAAAGCGACAGCTGAAAGTGGTCAAAAGCTGCAGGAAATTAAAAATTCAATTGAAATAACTAATTTGATCTTAATCTAGTTCACATCAAATGAAGAACTTTGGCCATGCGCTACAGTCCCATAACCATCTACCGTGGTTTGGTCGTCTTTGTCTGAAGTTTGGGAAACTGTCGCACAACTTTGTCACATCACTTGTAGCTGTTGTTAAATTACAAGAGAATTGCCGCTTTTAACATTTTAAGCCTACAAGTGTATGTATTCTTTACATTGCAGCTTACATTTTTCTAAAGCATACAAAAGTGTTGTAGGTTGCTAAATGGATTTTTTCTTTCCTGCCAAGCAACTAATGGTCTGTATTCATTTCAGATCCATATGAAAATAAACTTTCAGAAACTTCTTTGAGCTAGTTAATAAGTACAATTTTGTAGATGCAGCTTTGTCTTTTTTTTTTTTTAGCAAACATACAGAGGATGTAGCTGAGATTGCCATTTTATACAATTAATACATTTAGCGCTCGATGATTTCAGAAAATGTAGTAAGATAAATTGTCTTAAAATCTGTCAGGTCATCAGTAATTGGCGATCATCTTTTCATTATTAACGGTCAGTCTATATGCTCAACAACCTAAGAAAAATGGTGACTGCTTTGAACATCCTTTGTAATACTGTGAGTTGGCAAGATCATTTTTAATAAGTCTGGTCATTTTCAATATGTCTGTGTTCTTACATCAAAACCCTTTAACTTGTTTTGTCAAGATCATTTCATTATGTTATATTAACAATGTAACAATAGTTATCTGACATTAGGGCTGCTGTCTGTTAAACTCATCATCCTCTTGACTGTAGCCCCACATATACAGCCACTTGTGATTGTTGGTGTTACAATTTTGACCATTAGTGAAATAAACTGCAGTGCTCTCAGTGGTTTGCATATGTGAGGTGAACATCATGAGCACCTGAACATAATAATGCAGTTGAAAAGCTCTACATTGAAAGTTAACTTTATGAAGCTCGTAATGTTCGTAACCTGTGCCGTCACAAGTGGCTAGCCGCTAGATTCGGCCTGCCTCAGCTCCACCCATGTTCCACTTCTTTGCCCATTTTTGGATTAGCTGGGAGTTAGGTGGAGTTAGACACTGTCAAGATGTCAAGGCCACTGCCACCACACTGAGCTTCAAAACCGCTCTTCAGGAAACCTGTGGGTGATGTCACAGAGGGTTTATCCATAATTTTTTACCATCAAAGTTGTAGTTATATGCATACAGTCATATCACCTTGCACACCTTTTTATGTGAATGTGTGTACATATCTGAAACTTTTTCTGATTTCATCGAGGTCCTGTTGTTTAGATACTCTAAGCTTTTATTTCCTCATCCTAAAAAATAAAAACACACATAGTATTTATTGCTACTTGGCCTTCTTTATACATTTGCACATCACCATGTATTCCAGTCTGCCATATTAAAAAAAGAGAAAAAACTCTCAAACAAATTTGTTTATTACACCGTCTTTTCAGATCTATGGACCCATGCATATTTTGTCTCGTCTGAGTCGAGAGTGTTGAGATTAATCCCATGTTGTTCCTATTATTGGCCTCTCCTGAGACATTATGATGTGAATGACTGTCTAAGCGCCATCAGATCCATCAATTGGATTCAAAGAAATGTTGTCCATTACTCTCTCCAACCCAGCAGATGTTGAGGTTTTTGTAAGTCGAATTCCTTTATTATGTTAATACCACTGTTTTGTCACATGCACCATTTCCATTTGAGTGGGGTAGAAAAATCATCAGATGGATTTGGCTCCCTCAATAAGAGATGTTTGACATTCAATGAGACGAGAAACATGAAAAAACACATTTCAATGGCAAGTGGCATATGACAATCACAACAAGAGGGCCCTTTGAATGAAAAGAAGATCACAATATAATTGTGGCACCATGTTGTGTTTTTTAAGACAGTGCCTTGTATAAATTGTGCATTGATTATGTTGTTTTGAAATGTACAGGATACAAAGGATTGGGACATTTTGTTGCGACAATGGCTGCTTTACTGCTTTTGGCTAGACTTTTTTCATAAAAGCTGGCAACAAACATACAACCATATGGACATGTAGCCTTAAAGACAAAGTATACTGTTGGTTCCCTCTGCTCAACATTTTAAATTAAATGACACACACACACACACACAAACCTGTTCCTAGACACATGGTGTCTTGTATGCACACCTGCTAGGGTGTGGCAGGGCGTGTGTGTAAATGTACAAATGTGCAGAGTGTGCAAAAGCAAGCATATTTGAGCCAATTTTTTCCACATATTGTTTGAAGTTCTTCTCTAGTCATCTAAGAAATACAATTCTAAATGCTCACAGTACATTTAAAAATAGTAATAATTTATTAAATTTAGTTTCACCAGTGGAAGGAGGCACATACATACATTATGTCTACATATATGTTTCTGTTTATGTCCTGAGAGTAAGAGACAGTGTGCATATGTGCTGTGTGAACGTGTGTATGTACATGTACTATGTGTCTGGATGTCTGCATATCTGTGAGTGTGTGTGTGTGCGTGTTAGTCGCAGGCTCAGAGGCATAGAGTGGGTCTGCATGAGGGAGTGTGGTGGTAGAGCACTCCTCTGATAGGCCAGATCCAGGGTGCACTGAAGCCTTTCGCATATATATGGAATTTTTGAATATCTAAACCATTATTTAGCATCCAAATCAGTTCTGCTTGTCTGACTGATGGACAATTTCAGTGTGACCCCGGTCTTTTTGCATGTGACCTATACTGTCGGGATTCTTGCATATTGTTTGGATGCTCACGTTGACTCCTCTCCCGTTTTTTTCTGTTTGATCCTTTTAGCATGCTCTTTGTGTCGGAATTCATGAAATATTCATAGCTGGACTGTGGCTTTTCCATATCTTTATGTACAATTATTGGCAGCCGTCCTGTTATGTCGAGCCATCTTAATAGTAGGTATTGAGCTCGGTTAAGTGTGACTTCAGATTTTTCTGACAGTTTAGCTGGTCTGTGTTATGAATTGATAAGGTGGGGCATTATATTTGCAGATTGTGCAGCGTGGTTGCCTTTTTAGCCTACCATTAATATTGATAAAGGCAAATAATGTGTCTCACATGAGAGAATAAAGATCAGCTCTGGAATACAAAATAAGGAGCATTTATTATTATTATTACTATTTGCAGTTTTTAAAAATGTATCCCAATAACAGAATATATTAGATGTTTTACTAACAATTCCTGAAACCCTTGTTTGGGTTTCTCTAATAATCACCTTCATCATCACCTTAATAGAGTCCTGATTTGAGGTATGTTGGTTGTGTCGATAATGCTAACAGGGTTAATAGTGTGTTCCTCTCCATCATGACCAGTGTTATTGGCAGCAGGAGTAATTGGACAGAGGATGTCATTATCATGCCCTGTGTGCAGCCGAGGATTTGCAGGACCACAGAGGCCCGCGGTGTGGCCCTCGCCAAACAGACTGATGTCCTCAGGAGTTTCACATGTAAATACTGTCTATTCTCCCAGCATTTAATAAATGTTTCTGGAGGTTTATTAATGTGCAAATGGGTGAAAGCGCTGCTCCCCCCGCGCCAGCACAACGTGTGCACAGAGGCACAGAGCTGTTTAAGGAGAAGAGATTCACAAATCAGCCAGTGTGGAGCTAAGCCTGTGGCTCTCTCCACCAGGGAACCACTAGAAGTATTTAATTCTCGCTCTTTCCTTCTCCCCCTCTCTCTGTATGTGCGGATGAGACCTGTGTGTGTGTCTGCATGTGTGTGCATGAGAGTCCATTACCTGCCCAAGAGTCTCCATGTTTACTCATTTGTACCATTCTCCAATAAGTTCACCCACTGCTTCTCCAGCCAGTCAATGGCAGTGGCTGTGCGAGTGAAATTGGGGCGAAAGATGTGAGAGACATCCAGATACTGGTATCGTGCATAGAGTTCCTGCACTCACAGGGGCATACAAATGGGCAAATCTAAGGATAAAGGCTCCCAGGATCCAGCAATAGTCATATGAATGCAAATAGGATTAAAGTGCCAGCTTTAGAGGCTGATATACAATTCACAGTACTTATAGGAGTCTGGCTGCAGCCAGACCCCGTACACCACTCCTGCTCCTGGAAAATGAGGATATGTTTATGAAGATGGCTTTCTTGTCCCTTTCCCATTTTTTTTTCCTCTCCTTGAAATGAGGCTCACTGTGATTAGCAGCTAGGAAGGCCCCTCTCATTAGCATTCACCGTCTCATCTTTCAGGTGTTTTTCAGTCAATATTAGTTTGATCTTTGTCTGGGGGATAAATGATTGGCTTGATGTAGCGTGCATTTGTTTTTACAAACCCAACAGAGTGAACTACAAAGGGCTTTTCATTCAGGTTTAGACAGCACTCGAAAGGCTTTTTTTTTCCTCCTCTTTTTTACTTGGCTGATTTAACAAGCGTTTAAACTGACTGATCTCAAAAAAAAAAAAAGAAAAATCTGTTTCATGCTGCGGCTGGCTCTTTCTGTTTCACAAAATAGTGAGTGCAATCAGGGCCTCTGTGTCCATAACCTCTCAATGACTGTTGATCTCAATAAATATTACTTGACGTTTGGCTGCCGTTTTTCTTGTCGTGGGAGAGAATAACAAGGGCCATTCTGCTTCATATATTTTCACTCATTAGGTTCTCTTTGAGAAACTAAGCCTCGTCTTCCTCTCTCTCTCTCATTCTGTCTTGCTTTCCTTCTCTCCGCTCCCCCTCCCTGTGCTCTTAGTGGGGCTCTGTCAAAACCAAGGCCTGCTTTATCTCCATCCATGAAGTTAAGAAAGCTGGCAAAGCTGTAAATTTGGACGCCCTTCGTTAGAGGAGCTCCCCCGGCTGTAATTCATCTCAATCCTCAGCGGTCTTTAGTTCCCTTTCAGAGGCTGTAAAGTACTGCCTAACACTCACAGGGAGTTGGGGGAGACAGGGGTACAGAGGGCCCAGGGGTTACCAGAGAAGGGCTCGTGTTTGAGGGGACAGTACGGGGTCTGTGACACATCGGGGTCAGGTGACAGACCCAGAGATGATATATGGACACTGGTGTGACACAGTGCTAACAAGACTGGCTTTTACAATGGGTCTCATTTTCCCTTTCTCCCTGTTTTCCCTTCCTTTCTCTCTCACCCTCCCGGTCTCATTTTCTCTGTGTCTCTCCTTCATTTTCCATCATCACTTATTAGGATATTGGATCATTTTTAAGATGTCAAATCAGTACAAAGAAAAAAAAAAGGGATTAGTAACATTGTGGATAAGTAAGACAAATTCACCAATTTATAAGAGAAGGTGTCACTCTTGTTTTTTTAAACTGCAGAATTAAATTGCTCATAAAATCTGAATCTGAATGGATTGTAAGTGCTGTATGGAACATGGCCAGAAGGATGTGACAGGGTCAGAGGGGTTAAAGCACCAGTCGTATAGTATTATTATATGAAATCCTGGATCAGCTATAGCATAAATCGCTATATAAATCATTGAAAACAAGTCTGCCAGTTTCAAATTCCACAGCCCTTACAGATGATAAAATAACACTCCTCCTTTCCTTTTTATCTTTCACATAAAGGTCAACCAGACAGCGCATTCAGATGGCTGCAATATGTTTTGAAACAGTAGCTATAAGCTAATTTACTTTAGAAGATGATCAGGCATGTACAGTACGTGTGTAAGATCAGAGTGTGAACTTTGTGTAACTATGCTCTCTATTTTTGTAGGCAGAGGATGAACATCCAGTAAAACTCATACTGGCTTGATGGCAGCCAGGCTTTATTTAGGGATGTTCCCCGGGAGAAGGAATAGAGTGCGCTGTGTCCATGAGGGGGCAGTTTGTTTGAGGACGCATTTGATGGGGCGCCGGGGAAACAGGTGGGGGGTGAGTGTATGTGTGTGTGTGTGTGTGTGTGTGTGTGTCTCTGGGCACGGGGTTTTAGAAATAGCACTCGAAGCTGGGTCTTCACGTCCCAGCCAGCCGGCCAACCAGCCAGCCAACAAGGCAGGAAGAGAGGCCTGTGCCTGCCTTCCTCCTACCACATTCCAACTCAGATCTGATTGCAAGGTAAACACGACATCTCTCCCCAGATCCCTTGGTAAACATTGTCTGAAGCAGGGGAAAATAGAACGGCTGTGAAAGTCTAATAAGTTAATTATGACAGTACATGAAACAGTCAGCTGATCAAAGCTCAATCAACTTAGTCACATTTTACTGCAGTGTACAGGTAGGTACCTTTGAATAAAGTGTTTGGTTTATTGAGATAAGTAATAATTTGTTGCCTCTTCCCTCATCAATCATAGTTAATAATTATTATAATAATTATTATTGTAGTTTAGTTACAGTTTATGGAACTTTGCCAGATCTCCCCTCCTCCGTATGTCAGTTTATGTATAAAGGAGCTGATGATCTGTCCCTTAAACTTATTGATTCATTTTGCTGTTGTTAAATGTCCACATCCGTTAGATGGGTTCATATTTTTATTGTGCTGGCAACATCTGGGTCCACGTTTGTGAGGTTAAAAGAGAGGGCTGCTGCTTTAGGTCAAAAGCTAAAAATAGGACAGTCTTCAGAAGCTGTGCCACAGGCAGCCAGGAAATGCTTTGATTTCTCTTCCCCCTTTTTTGATTTTATAAGAATATTCAATAAAGCCTCTGGATCTGGCGAACAGGTGGCAGAGCTTAGGTTCCTCTACAGTGCTAAAGCAAACTTCCCCTACATATTTTAGCATCACAAAGCCCCGTAACACATGCAAAATAGTGCTCTCCTGTTACTTACTGTAACTCTGCATTTAAGTTTTTCTCCAGTGAAATGTGGACGTGTGCACACATTAGTGAAGCCATACCATTACTGCCTGACGAAGTGCAAGATGAAGGTAGTAATAATAATGAAAAAGAGGGAACAACATATGTGTGTGTGTGTGTGTATATATATATATATATATATATATATATATATATATATATATATATATTGTACTTGTTTACATGTTTTAAATTAGAAGCAGAGTGGATCATTTGTATTAAACTAGCCTTGAATAAGTGAGTCAGGTTTTCTGTAGTTAAGTGTGTCTATTAAAGTGTGTGTTTGGGAATATGTGACGCACATTGTGGCTCGTCTAAGTAACCTGAAGCCAGGCTTAAAGGCCCACCTGTCTCTATTTGTGGACAGACGAGGCCTGGCTGCCAGGCGCTCCATTCATCTCTATTGCTAATGCTAATACTAATGCTAACATTAGTGCTAACATTAGCTACTGTTCTTGTTTCACTCTGTCAGCCTCATGCCATTCCCCTGGCCTGAGCCAAAAGGGAGACTGATAGCCTACTTATGCTGATGGCCTTGCTCGACATTTATTATATTAGGACCTGGGAATAAATAAAATAAAAGATATGTATTTATATGTCATGATGAGTAAGTCTTTCAGCCGTTTCCCTACATGTATAAATTCATAATACCGTCCTAAAACAGGTATGAATAATAAACAGTGTAAAATGTACTTTTTTTTGTCTTTGAATGGTAAACTAAACTTAACCAGGGTTAAAAACTTAAGGTCTTTTATGTTTATGGGGAAATCTGCTGAATTAAGTGTTCAGTGCAACAACATACACTTTAATTTGCAAGGAAAACGGGTTGCACAGTGAAATCCATGGTTATGTTTAAGAGCTTGAGCTTGTTCTGTTTTTTTCCTGTGTAATTACAGCATGTTTTCTTTTGGCAACATGCATCCTGGAATTAGCAAATGAATGTTTTAACCCTGGTGAACCTCCACAGTATTTTATGCACTCCCCTCCCCATTACATTGCATGGCTTTGGAAATGAACACAGCTGCTAATGACCTTTAGCATCGCTGGCAGGTTTTAAGTGTGATCAGTGAGTATATGTTTAAACGTGTTGTCCTGCGCCTCAGGAGATTACAGTAACGATACCAATTAGCCCAATCTCATTAGCCAGTGAAACTCCAGTGAGTCACACAAATTAAGGACCTTCTCTAATCTGACAGTCCTAGAAGCAGTCCGGAGCCCTGTGTGTGTGTGTGTGTGTGTGTGTGTGTGTGTGTGTGTGTGTGAGAGAGAGAGAGAGAGAGAGAGAGAAAGAAAGACAAGGAGTGTGGTCTTTCATTTAGTTAACTGTGGGTTTATGTATGACCTGTTAACTCAAAATGTGTGTGTGTGTGAGTAAGTAACTGTGTATGTAAGGGTGTGTGTGTTTGTGTGTGTCTATGTGTGTGCACTTAAGTGTGTAAAGCTATAAGCTTAATTACCAGTCAAGGATCAGACACAGCTTCTATATGTACACCCTCTCCTGCTTGCGCACACACACACACACACACACACACACACACACACACAAGAGCAGCATCTAACTTTCATGTGTTTGTTTGGATATTTTCCCTGCCTGGTGATTAATTTATGAATTCTTGAAAGATGGAGGCTGCGCTCAATCTCAGGTTTAAAAGCTTCATGTTTTCCCCTCTCTCTCACTGATACACAAACACACACACACACACACACTCCTTCTCTTTCTGTATGTCTCTGTTTTCGTTAGTCTGTAACATACTGCGGGGTTGAATATACTTGGTCTTAAATGTTGGAATGAAAGGCATTTTTATTATATAGTATCATATCATATCATATTTAGGTGACCATGTTACATTAGCGTTAAGCTAATTCAGATTTCTTTTTACCATGTTCTGTATTACTTTAAAACTGGAAAAATAAATTCTCTCTCTCTCTCTCTCTCTCTCTCTCTCTCTCTCTCTCTCTCTCTCTCTTTCCAGGCCCACATCTTATTAATGTCTATTAAAGATCAGAGGGGTGAGGGGGAAGTACCCTGCTGATCTGGGTGCTGAGAGCTGTGTTATCTTTGGAGGAGTTTGGCCACCCTGCTGGCACACCACAGTACCTTATTACTGTGTTACTAAGTTTATTAAAGCACCCTTGGAACAGGTTGGTTTTGAATTAAAGCAACATGAGGAAATTACACTTAAAGGGTGGAAGCATTTACTTTAAATATGGATTAATATGGATTATTAATCTTTACAAATAAATGTGGTAATTCCAGCTCTGTTTTATAATCTGATGGCCTTTTATGACGTTCACACAGTGCTGGAACATCTAAATTAAATCAATTCTTAACAAGGCAAGTATTAAGATGCATTTTACTGTGCAAGTTTTTCTTAATTTAAAACGGACAGAGAGACTTTTATTCAGAATATTTTACAGACATATAAATAAAAGAAACCAGCTTCACAAAAGAAGTAAAGCTTTTCTTCGAAATCTGAATGCTGTTTTTGCAAACATTTCAACCCTCAATCTTTAAAAAAGACAGTTGTAGGATTTAATGGTGGGTTGTGCTGAGTGTCAGTGCACTCACACCAAAAGAGTAAAAAAATATCTGTCCTCAAATCTGCTTTCTTTTCAAGATGATAGGCTGTAACCTCAACTATGACCCAAACCTAACAATAACCATCTATACGTAACATACACCTGAACATAACATGTTGGCTGTTGTACAGTACATGGCCTGTTAGGATGCCGTAAGCCAACCACTGTGATGAAAGACTGCTTTAACTTGATTTGATACCATATATATGTATATGTTAGACATCAGCTTCTCCTAAATGTATGAGCTGTAAGAAATTGATTTTTCCTAGTTTATCTAAAACTACCTTCAATGACAGGCAACACACTATTACAGATATACTATATTATTATTTTATTGACAAATTTTAAATAAATGTATGGTAATTAGTTTTTTAAATATACTGTATAGAATATACACATGACAATTAAAATGCCACCACGTGATTTACAAAATGAAATTTCATTCATGAAATGAAAGAATTAAATTGTGAAAAGCTGTTGATCTTTTTTTATCTCATAGCGTGTGGTTAATTTTATGCTGTTCTCTCTTTTTTTTAATTTAAAGTGTTTTTTTTTTTTCGAATTACTGCACTATTTCAATTTTACTGACATGACATTATACTGTTGTTGTAGAAACTGTTAATAATTTACTCTTTAAGAAAGCTTACACCATTCTAGTAAGTCCCACTAATGCCATTTAACCCTGTGTTTCCCCTTCTCTCATGCTTGGTCTCATTAGGTCAGGATTAACAGGGGATTACTGTAGCCATGGGCTACTTGCTCTTTAACACTAATATCTCGAAGAGATGCTCCATAATTTCATTTTGAACGCCTCAAATGACTTGAAACAGGCAGGGGTATCTGGGCCTTGGCAGCTATTCAAAGAATATAACTCGGAGATGGCTTTGATAGCAGGGCACTTTACACTAGCTTCTTCATAGAAGCCATGTTTATTTATTGTCCTCAGAGGCAGGAAATTAAAGCCGGTGTGTTTAGTGTAATTGGTCATTTTGTGTTATTCACATAAAGTATTATCAGGCCTCTACAGATTGCAGAACATAATTTCTTTGAGCCAGATGACTTGAGGGATGAAGGGTATTAGTCTGTCTTCTCATCCAGTCTCATTTTCCTTATTTTTCTCTTCCCTGCTTTATTTACAGCTTTGGTTTTCCAGTCCAGAGGTGGAGGATGAGCAAACATCGAGGCTCACAAGGTGTGTATGAGAGCGCTTGTGTGTCACTGTGTGTGTGAGAGAGACACATCAAACTGAATTGACGAACACAGAGGCCACTCGCTTCAAGGGCCTGTGACAATCATGACATCAAATCCAAGAATTCTATGATATACACACACACATGCACACAGAGAGTCTGTCGCACAGGCTCGATATCCTGTTCTCAGGAAAGCGTTTGGTGTTGTTGTAGGTCTAGTTGCTGCAGCAGCTGTTGCTGTTTGTGCTGCTGTTTTTTTGGTGAGATCTGTATCTGAAAAGAACTGAGCAACCTCCGCAAAATGTCTATGATTGATCACTGTATTCTGCCATCATATTCTGTCACCTTATTCACTCGGCGAAAATCAAAACACTTTGCTTTCAAAATTCTCAAATATGGAGAACAGTGTAGGGAAGTAAATTTGCATCTTTTTGGTTTGTTTATGTGCCTTGTAACTCTACTTAACAGCCACTAGGCCACAAGACAACAGAGGAGTGATTTCAGTTACACATCTGAAGTCAAGCAGCGATATAACACCGCCTGCCAAAATGACACTCAAGTGAGCTGTAATGACTACATTGTTTTTACTGCCTCTCTCTCCACCCTTCTTCTAAGCAGCAGGCAAACACACCATCGTAAGCTAGCGGCACACCGAAGTCTGTGTGCTCTGAGAACTTAAGGAGTTTTGAAAGTTAAAAGAGGGCTTTTCTTCTCCCTGATCCTGTTGTGATGTTTCCCTGGCTGTCTTTTGTGTTGGAGTGCACTAGACGATGCTATTATGTTAGAGGTAAAGTAATATGACTGTGACAGGCTTCAGTATCCATTTGAAAAGTGCGTTTGGAAGACAGCCTCGTGTAGTGCAACAGCTTCCTTTAAGAAATGCACTTTTCCCTCATGCACACTTTCAAGAATCTTGTTAAACACAAAAGGAGCAGCACCTGCTTCTGTGGGACGAAGTGGGGGGAAAAAAGAGAAAGGAGAAAATAACTTTCAAAAAATATATTATAAATGTGCTTGCCAGGTATATGAATGTCGAGTTGAATTTGGTGCAAAGCCTGAAACGGTGCAGTTAAAGAGCTTAAAGGCTGACCTTGAAAGTCTGCCGTCAGAATCGTGTTAGTAGACCTGCTTCTTGCCTGTCAAGGTACGGTAGAATCACGACATTGTTTATTCACTTTGATTTGTCAGGGATGCATGCAAGAGTATTGACAAAAGATCTCTCCTCACTGCACCTCCTGCCTCTGTATTTCCATCTCATCGTCACCATGGCTGGCGCCATGTGCGCCACAGTCGTGCCCATGCGTGGGCCTTTATTGATGTCCCACCCTAATTATGTACCTCTGCTAGTGGCACTTAGGGAAACATTGATGAAATGTTTTTTTAAGGGTCAGCGCCGCCCATTAGAATTAGCACCGACATAGACTAAAGCGTTTGTCATGCGTGTCACACACCACTCTCTCTTCCAGTCCTGGCCTCCCCCCCTGTGCACTCCATCTGGGGGGAAGGAGGACGGTTGGTGGTGGTGGTGAAGGGGCTGATGGGGGGGGTGCTGTCCATACGGGGGCTGTGGTCCTCTCAGTGTGGCACATCAAACTCTATAAAGGGAATCATTTATGTGCCACTCCCTATTACTGAACAGCATGGAGACAGCTAATGAGGGCCAAGGCAAAAGGAATATATCCACCACTTTGCTGTTAGACAGACACTGGCAGGGAAAGAAAACCAGGAGTCTTCGGGGAATCATTGTTTTCAGGAAAAAAGAGGGAAGAACAAAAGGAATACGTGTGTGTGTGTGTGTGTGCGCGTGTGTGTGTTTTTCTCACACCCGCTTCATCTATCAATTTATTTATTTATTTCTTCACCCGCTAGCGTTGTACTTAAGCTATGGTAACAGCTTGAGGTGAAGATTCTGCAAAACACACATCGTTTTGCGCGTGCTGTGTGTGCAATTTTTTTTTTCTTTCTTTCACTGGTGAATTATGATTGGTGATGATGGTGTGTTAATGTGTAAATAAATACATACCCTGTGTGTGTGCGCGCGCTAATGGACACCTAGGCATAACCATGTATGTTTACAGTGCATGTGTATATGTGCACATGTACGTGTTCGTGAATTCACACACGCACAAAGAGGTCTAGTGGTGCTGATAAAAAGGTAGCTGTGACATTTCCAATTTGCCATGCACCAGCCCACTCCATTTTCTTCCCTGCTGCCTCTTACATGGTAGAGTAAGCCTCTAGGATTGACAATAATTACAGCCTGCATAAAATGAAGAGGGTAATATGAACACAGCTTTGCCATAATTGCCTTTTCATTATTTGCTAACAGTGAGCTATTCAGTCATAAGAAAGAGATTGCATAGTAATTGGCTGACAATGGGAGGCTGAGGCTCTGTTCAGAGGCTGTGGTAATTTTTGTGTTGCTGTGAAGGTTTTTTGAGGGGCTTTTTTTTATTAAAAATCTGAAGCATTAAACTGTAATTTAAAACTACAATTTCCAGCATGAATGAAAATCTGGGTATTAACATGAGCTCCTATTTAGAGTGGAACATCCTATTAGCAGTATTATCACTATTTGGTAACTTTCCATATGGGCCGCCTCTCAGCCCAAATGGGATATGAGACAGCTTTGTTTCTCTCTCAGCCTCACACATCAACAACACAAACGTTGTTTACACTGGTGGAAATTTCTTGTGTAATGCGTGTATATGCAAGTGTGTTTGTGGTGATGGGGGGTCAGGAAAAAGTTCGACAATGTGTGGCACACAAACACACACAAATATAATCAGTAGGCTCAGTACACACATTACATACGCACACACACGCTATACACACGTCGTAATGCTGTGATTTTGTTGAAGCACAAGTGAAACACCTTTTCTTTTAATATGAGAGCCACACACCTTTGCACAACATGACAATATATCCAATAATGTTTTTTTCAAAGCAATTAATCTCATATGTATATTACATCACAAAGGGTTTGCTGTGTTGCGACGACGGGAGTTCTAATGTTAATTTGGCTAAACAGGATTTTGAGGTTATGCCTGGGTCTCTGGAGATGCTGCTTCAATATAATGTCAAGGACGATGAAACAAGGCAGGCAGAGTCTGTGTGTGTGTGTGTGTGTGTGTGTGTGTGTGTGTTGTGTGTGTGTGCGCCGCTCTGTCAGTGATCCTTTATAAACATCAAGGCCCTCTCACATATCAGGAAGAGTTCAGGTCATCATACATTGTTTGTGTCTTACTTTGATTACTAAATTTTTGATATTTATAATAGATGACACACACACACACACACACACAAACACACACACCTTGAATACTTTTTAGTGAGTATAAGTGTATTTTTATTTTCTGTAACTCACCTTCCAAAAGGGTTAACCTCTGCCAGTTATTTGCTAAAATGTCATGTGCAACATAATTCTATTGTGAGCAGAAACTAATTACTTTTCTTACAAAAAAATTATTGAGCTGCAATACACACAGTGACTTGAACTGTTATTGTCAGCCATTATTTGAAGATGTATAATATCATATTTGCACTTGACTACATGTTCAAGACATCAACAGTTTAAAATATATTCCCCTTTAAACATGTTTAATATGAATGTAATACAATATAATTATTAGAAAATAATAATAAAAAAATTACCTGATTATCGTACTGAGATTATTGCAATACTGTTAGATATTATGTGTTAATTGATCTGGCCCTGTCTGCACAGAGGACAGGAAAGCACGCCAGCAGGCTTTTAGCATATTGCTGCAAAGGGACAGGAGGAACATTCATAGCAAATGTTGCTGTCGTATAGAGAGAGTGAAAGCGACCCAGTCAGTGTGGTTTTGGATCTGAAATATTGAAATTCCTGTAAAATAGTTGTTTGTGGCCAAGCCAGGTCAAGTCAGCCTATTCTTTATTTGAAACAAGCCTGGTTGGCACAAGACAACTCAACACACACACACACACCCCTCCCCTGCTCTCCAGCTCAGCTTTATAGACATCTCTCCTCACTCAGACCTTATTCTTCACTGTAGCTAACAAACCCTCCAGTCAATCAATATTTATCTTATATAGCGTGCCGCTCCTCAGTAGCCATAATCGTTTAGCTCAAGTGCTTGCATGAGTGAGAAATAAATTACATTTACAGTGCTATCATTGTGGGCCTGATGTTTCCCAGGCATTAGCAGATATTTAGAGATGGCCAAACGTGGTAGGACATTAAAGAACAAGGCTGAAGGAGATTGATTAGATGAGCAAACAACAGGCCAAGCAGATGTAGAGAGTAAGTGGAGGTTAATATGATTGCTGAACTGAAGAATTATCCATCTAAGTCACTTAAGCTAATATTGACTCTCAAGTTTTTATTTTACTTAAAAATAAGTGATGTAATTCACTTAGGGTGGTGTCCAGCACAAATCAGCTCCTGAAGTTGTTTTATAAATGAAGTTCTTTTTTTTTTTTTATAAAGTAGCATAAAGTTGATCCACCCACTTTTCATGACTTTTTTTTTGCTTGGTTTTAAACAAATTATTGAAACAAGTCAAAAATGCAAATTTGAATTTGCTTATAATTATTATTTTTGCTCCAGTGATCCAGCTTGAAAACAAAAGCTCTTATGCAACTGGCAGATCCTTTTTTGTTTATTTTAAGGATCAAAATAACATTTTAAGATGTGGGTGTTTTGTAAACATGAATATTATCCTGCATGTGCTGAGATATTGATGCCAATAACTTTCTGCGTCCATCCATTTGGCCTCTACAGTCTCTGCTTGATTCCTCTTTTTCCCTGGTGATCATAAGAACCATGGCACACCAGCCAGCCAGGGGCTCTGTGTGTTTGAGGTGCAAGTTGGTGTCATAATTATCTAACACAACGGGGTTGCTGCTCTTATTAGTAATTAGCTCCTACCAAAACTGATTGGTATGGGTTCCTCCGCTCATCCCTTTTAATGTTTAAACATTTACTTTGTGCTTGAAGGATTTGTTTGTATATATCTTGTGTGTGATGAGCGCTTTTCAAGTAATTGGCTCCTAAGGGACAACACTTTCTAACAGTTAAAGAATAATTACAGCCCTATGAAATGTTAAACTGCCCCGACTGTCTTTTCGCAGGGGCTTAATTGCGTGCAACAAGTAAGGCAGGCTTTTCATTTTGTTCCATCACAGGAACGGACTGAACTCTCATGGAAACACACAGAAATTTTGTCGAGTCGTAAATAGCTTCTCATATGGTAATTTTGTAGGACACCAAAGCAGTTTGAAATGCGTAGTTCTCATTGAAAGCGATGCCGGTAGCTTGTTTGCCTTTTTTTTTTTTTTCTTTTTTTCTATGTTGTGGAAAGAGGAGGCGAGGGCTTGGTGTCTGTGTATTATACTCTAATGGACTTTTGCATATATTCATTATAAGAGAATTCTTAAAGGGGGAAAGACAGCATAAAATACCTAATATTACTGGGCTTCTGCTGCTCATGGATGCATGGTTGAAAGGGTTTGTTTATATCTGTCCGTTGTTGATATTTGGAAAATATAAACGTATGCTATAACATATAAATGTCATTTATATAGAGTTCAGCATACTTTTCCAAGTGTTTTTATAAATGTATGTTTCTGTACAAAATGTGATACACTTGCTAAATGTTTTTGTTTGTTAAAACATTTTCTATTAAAATGAAGACAGCCATGCAAAACAAATAACGTTTTGATGAGGAATATTATTCTGGGATTATCTTGTTGGCTATTCACAATACCAGATAAATGATGTGGTTCTTCTGGGCCCCCAAGGGTGTAATAGGTCAACCCATAGGTGATATTTTCACACATGCATAAAGTGGAGATTATTCAGATTCGCTGTCAGTTCATAGCAACAATGAATATGAATTGAGCCATATATTTTCATATATTCTGTGATTGTGCATTCATTGCACTCCATATGTAACCACTACCATGCTTTGAAAGATCTATTTGGTATTGGTATTGTTTGAATATCAGTCCAAGAAACTTGTAAGTCATGAAATATAATGACATCTTTTGTTTTTCTTACTGTGAATATGCACATATGCATAGACACACCTCTGCTCTTTGTATGCACCATGTATGAATATTTTCTTTGCCATACACTGCTGTCATTCCACATGCTAATGATTTAATGCTTGGTATGTGTTTATGTTTTCCCCACTGTGTGCTGAAACTGTGTGTTTTATTGATTTTGATCCAGCGGGTTCCTGGCTAAATGCACCATTGATTTAAGAGGAGTAGATGGGCGTTGCGGTCTGCATACTTGACATTCCTTCCTGAAATACAGTCCTGCTTCGGTCCTCGATGGGGAGGCGATGCAGGTCTTGCTACAGACAAACGGAGGGATTTGGGTCAGGCAGGTTAAAGCAGACTGACCCTCTGGTGCAGTCCACATCATGTATCATCCTCTCGCGATTATAGGTATCCTGCTGTTCTTTGTTGAGGCTGATGAGTGTACACCCCTGTTCTCACCTGACGTTAACATGCATCTTGATTGATCCAATCACAAGTGGACAGCTCTGTGTACTACAGTTCACACCTGGCATTAGAATGTGTCTCCACATGCATCTTGAATGACCACTTGTGATCGGATCTCACCTCTCCGCAAGTACATCATTTCCGTTTGCAATGACCAAATGTATTGTTGTTTTTAACTGGAGGGAGGCAGCAATGCACTTCCCATGCCTAGTCTGCTGGAAATTAAAAGAAGTGTTCAAAGACTTTGGCAGGTGGGCAAAATCAAAATCTTAAATGGAAATCAGACAGCGTATTTTGTGTGTTCTCCATCCACGAGAATCCATTTTACCTGTTGTTGTGGTTTCTTCTCCTTGTTTCACACTTTAATATGATGCTGTTGGTGCGCAAATGAGTATGTACATCCACTTACACAGTGGATGTCAGTTGTTTCGGTGGTCCTTCAGTGTGGTCCAGGACACATTTGCATACACACTGCTCGAAGAATGTGGCCATATGCGGCCCAGACCACCTCCAAAAGCTGTCCAAGCGATTGAATCTCAGTGCATCCTCAATGCATCTTGGGTGCATTCACGCCTGTACTTAGAGCTGTCCACTTGTGATCGGATCACCCAAAACGCATTTTAATGCCAGGTGTGAACAGGGCTTAGGATTAGGTTTGCTTTACAGGTATCCATCAGCTCTCAGCTCCCAATAACCCAGTGTGACTAAAGCCATTCCCTTTTCCTTTCTCCAGTTGGGTTGCCAGGGTAATATAATGCATTCAAGTGAATTGCATTGGGCTCAGTTTGGCAGGGCTGGCATGCATTGTGCCCAGTGGGCCCTTTGTAAATAAAATGTTATTACACGCCTGGATATTTCATGCCCTGTGTGCACATAGGGTGCACTGGTGCTATACTTCCACGAGATCACACGCAGATGTTAATCAGAGATTAACACACACTCAACACAGGACTCAATCAGCTTCTCAATTGCCATGCTTCCTAAAACACTGATTAAGAGAAGAGCCTACCATGCAGAACTCTCCTGTAGCTTTTTTACTCAAGGATCTTAGGTGCTGATAATTATTTTCTTAATTAGTGGATAGGCGTATGATGCAGTGAGGTATGTGTTGTACTGATGCAGATGTGATGTTCCGGAAACATTTTATGTGTTTAATTTTCTCCCCCTTCTGATATTTTCTTACTTGTTTAATTATGGAGGCGTATGGAAGCGAGGCAGATGAGCTATATCCGCTGTTCTGACTGCCAAAGTCAAAGAAATAATCAGATTGAAAACTTAATGTGCAGCAGTGGGGTTGTCCTAGTTCCTAATTCCTTGACTTGATTGTCAGGTTCTTCAGTAAGAGAGGATGCATAAAGTGTTGCAAGTTTTCACACTTGTCTTAGAGCGTGTAGTCATGTCAAGCTTTTGACAGGGCATCCAGTTGTGGGCTGTGCAGCCATCCAGACCTCTGCCGGTCTTGGGAGAGTTCACTGTAACCGATTGAATCTAACAGGAGCCGAGACTGCTTTGTTTTCAATTCAGCATACTTTAATTTGGATGTCTTTTGAGTTTGGTTGGCCCATTATGGATACGTATTTATGTCGGAGGTAGACATACAGTGTTTAACAGTGTTTAATCTATCTTAATTATGTGGGTTTGTAACCCAGCATATATTTGGGGATTCCATGCTAGCTGTGATGAATTTGGGAGATAGTGCTAACAGCCTGTGCCTGCTAGATTGAGCCCTATGATCCAGTGGGGAAGAAACAGCCCATGGCTAAACAAATCCTCCTTTGTTTTGGGGTGTGCTGAGTGATCTCCATTGAGAGGAGGGGATGGGTAAACACTGCTAGCTCTATAGAGCTACACATTGTAAACACACAGCGCTCATTAACTATAATGAGATGTTATGAGGAACCCTTGAGCTCATTGTGTGGCTTCTACAGAAGAACCTGCCTGCTATTGTTGTTGTTGTTGTTTATGCAAAGTGAATCATGGCTTTCGGTTAAAAAAAAAAAACAACAGTGCATTCCTCTCACAGTTTTCACCCACTAATCATCAACGTCAAGGGAGATGGTTTAGAAACACCTTGGCCTGTGATTTTTTTTCTTTTTTACTCTAACCTTTCATGCCCTGTGTTTGCCCCAGTCTTTCAAGTAATATTTACCTTTTTTATGCAGGTCTGCATGTTTTTATGGCCCTCTGAGACATAGGACTCACCCTAACTCCTAACTTGGTATGGTCTTAAAAGCAGAGTACTGTGGTTGTGAGCATCTCCTCCTCTCTGTAACAATAAATGAGAATGAGGTTTTTAATGAGGATGACACTAACCCATGCTGGGTCACCGTGACCTTTCTTTGGGTCTCAACCACTGTGGCATTCCAGCCAGTCCTGCCCACTTACCAACTCTACACCTACATTAGACTGTATGTGCTCACAGCACTGCTGTGCTGCCTACCCAGCATGCTCTCCTTCATGTGTCATTTAAGGCAGCACCGAGGCTACCGCCATGCAGCACTGCTCTGCATTCAGAGCCTAATTACAAAAGTGCCATAGAATGCCAGCAAAGTAACGGGGAGGGTAGGAGTCTAACATGCATGGCTAGTATAGTCTCTTTGACGACAATGAGTGGCTTCACCTTGGCTGTTAATTGCCCCCGCTCGGGTCTCTGGCTCCCAGTTGCCGGATCCTCTCCTGCCTTTTCTTCTCTTTTCGTCTCCCCACTGATTGGGAGCGATCTGAATCGGCTGACAGTTGGCTGAGATTTCTCAGCCACATGCAGCCTGACACCCCTAATTAGATGCTCCTATATGGCGGTTTACATTAGACAAACATTTGTGCAGGCCATGGGAGATGCCAGCTTTTGTTTGGAGAGCTCACACACACACACACACACACACACGCGTGCACACACAATCTCGCTAGAGAAGCAGGCGAGTTTGCTCATTTGCGTTTGTTTCCAGACTTTGTGTGTTGTGTGTCTGTCTGAACCATAGCATGGATTTGGATAACTGTGCAGATAATGAATTTTAAATCCTATCCCAGAGATGGCACATTGGTAAGGAACCCTTAAAGTTAATTTGCTTCCTGAAAATCATTAACATATCCCTAGTTATTGGCATAAGGGCTGTTGAGAAGCTTCACTGGTTGTTTTTGTCTCATGCCTACAGCTTGCCAGCAGCAGAGTATAGATTCACAGCTACTGTCTGCCCTTTCTTTCCTGTTGGAGAGATTCTCACTTGATAAGCGTCCTGCAATGATATGCTGAACACCAATGCAGACATATTTCCATCAGGTCTGCCTTTTAATTTTCAGAATAAAAGCCACTCCTTCACACCCCTTTCACTTATCAGCTCCAGGATCGCTGGCCCTTTCAAAGCCAACAAACCAGGTTTCAAATGGCCTGTTCAGTCTGTGACAAGATGTAGCTCATTTCCCTCACAGAACCACAGCAAGGTCACCAGTCTTTTAGATTCATTCTGTGGGAGGAAGAAAGAGAGGAGGGGAAGGGGAGGGAGCCACAGAACAAGGCCTCGTCCTCTGCCTGGAGGTCATTCCAAAAGCCAGTCATCATATTCAGCTGGATAAGGGAATTGGAGAGATAAGTGTGTGTGTGTGTGTGTGTGTGGGGTGCACACGTGCATGTGTGTGTGTGTTGGTCTGTATGCGTGTGCATGTGCACACCAGTGTAAGCATGTATACATATTGTATATATACAAATGTGTGTATGCTTGTTTTTGTCATATACTGTATATATATATATATATATATATACAATATACTTGAGTCCAGAAATATGTGCATGTCTGTAAGTGCAGTATGCGTGTATGTGTGTGTGTGGGTTGTAGACCTGATGGAGAGGTACTACATCATTACCATATCCCCACCGTTGGCTATTCTGGGGGATTTTCTATAATAAGAGGGCCTTTGTACTTTTGCCTGTCCTCTTGTGTGGCTGCTGGGCTTGTCAGCCTGATAGTTTAATCAGCCAACCTGTCATAACCAGTGCTGGAGTGGGACTTTGCCCTGTAAATGCAGATTTATATCTAAGTTACATCATTGAATTACATTTTCTGTCTAAATAGCAGAGAAGCTGGTTGAGGGATGTAATAAAGCTAATCTACATACAGCCCTGGGTGGATAATCACATCTAATAAGTGGGACTCACGCCCCTATTAGCAGGGAAACGATGGGGGGAGGACGGAGGACAATTCAAGGAGTCAGCTGTGCTTGCTAATTATCTCTTTGCAGTCCTGATGCCTGTGTGTGTTTGTGTGAGTGCTGTTGTGACATGTGAGTGTGTGGATTTAGATTCCAGTGCCTGTGCAGCAGGTCTACTTGCTCTGCAGATACCTTGTGCGTTTGTCAGGGTGTTTTGGATCAATGACTATGTATTTATTGCAGGTTATATCAGAGGTTACATGCACTTCCTATGGAAATTGCACAGATATTCAGCCTGAAATGTTGTTCCTTAAATAATCCAGCAAATCATAACATGTATAATACAAGCAGCTGGTGAATGAATGTATCTGTAAAGTACTAATGATGGAATTTATTGCATTGTGTCCCCTGTAGGAATCCAGCAAAACTGCACTTGGAACTACACAGTTGTCAGCATCCTGCCCTTTGCTTTGTGAAACCACATTAGCGCTTTCGTCTAAAGCCATTCTCACAATCTCAGTTTCCAGAAAGGCAGAGAGAAGAGGGAGGAGAGAGGGGAAGACATTCGGTTTGAGGCTTCAGGGTTTGTGTCCAAACCCTCCGTGGTTTGGCTAAATTATAAGCGTACATGCCTAATAACTAGTCTAGCCAGGGCCTGCCAGAGGCTGCATCCCAAAAATAAGCCCTGACACATTAAGAAAAATGCCATCTGTTTTGAATGATGGCAGGGCCTGGACTCAGCGTCTTCTCCTTGTGTGGGTGGAGGCCCCGAGGTGACAACCTCAACACCTCTCCTCCTTAATCTGCCTGTTCCTCTGACCCCCGGCACTACCCTGTACCACGGCCCTCTGGGCACCATTATCCGAAACCAAGGCCCTGTGTCAAGCCCGACCCTGTAACATGTGTCTTCTTGCCACACATCAAAGGAATGGTTAGTGACAAATCTGTGGGAATTATTTGCTGGAGAAATAGACAGTCACAACAAACCAACACACATTTTTGTTTAGATCTGCAGAGGAAGTAAGAAAATATCACAGGTCTGAGTGTAGAGGCAGTCAGGCTCCTCTCCGCTCCCCTAGGTGGAGCTGCTGAGAGAAGACCAAGATGTATATCCCCCCCCCCCCCCCCCCCCCCTCCCCCCACACCCACCTCCTCTGCCTCAGCTCCACTCTTCTGATCACAGCTCTCTCATATGATAAAACACACAGCAATCAATATATTGGTACAGGTGTTACATTGTTCCCTTAACATAAATCGTAACATTTTTTTTTTCAGCACCACAGCAAAGAGAGACAACAGCGAATATCAGAACGGAATAATGAGTGGGTTTTTTTGCAGAATAAAGTAATTTGAATTTATATTAATAGAACTATAATCTCATGCAACCTTTCTATGAAGTGATTAGACTCTTTATCTCCTTGACATTTGATTTACATATGATATTGCACATGGTACGCTTTGAAACTGAATTATTCACAGCCCTACTCACATCATTTTACATTAATGAAAATACAATATGAAATTAATGAAGCATCAGCCATTTATGATTTTTCCATCTTACTTATTAATACCACACCACATGTAAAAGTTGACTTTGTAATTGCTGGACAAGTATTTCAAACATGATCTTCGGCTCATGCAGAAATAGACCTCTTAATCACTACTGCATTCTATTCCTCATCAATTATTGATTGCTGTGTTAAACGAAGATATTTCTACTTATACCAAACACCATTCCCTCACATATTACCCTTCATTGTGTGGGGAGAGAGAAAGAGAGCAGGGACTGAAAACAACAGGTTATGACGCCTAACACAGCCCTGTGCAGAGCCTTAGTTTAAAATGACATGTTTGGGTGAAATTCACAAAGACATTATCATCATCTCCCCTAACTGTGCAATCTTGGGGCTCCTGTATGTACCGCTGTGTGCCACTGGCTGTTGTTAGCCAAGCGGTTAAATGAACGCTGTTTTACCCTGATTGAACTGTCTGCGTAGCACAGAGAAGTAAGGCCGCAAAGCCAGCCTATTTAGAGGGGAGGCTGAGCCTGTCTTGCTGTCGCTGCACGCCACAGTATTACCTCCCTAACTGGAGACTCCTGTTTCACCAGAGAGCTATCACATTTCATAACATGGAAAAATAACACTTTAGCAGGGGGGTCAGGTGGGGAAATGGCACCTCTAAATGAGGGTTAAGGCCATATCATTGTCTTCTCTGGTGGAGCCACCCCCGCCTCCAATAATTCTGCTGACCTTCGGTGCCATGCGGCTGGTTCGACATGGAAGGGTGAGCTGCCGGGGAGACGATCCTTTTCACGCAGCCCGTTCCCCTCAAAATGGCTTTTTCTTCTCCCAGACAATCATCTGATACGGAGGCTGAATGAAATCACAGATTACATAAGAAAGGTCCTCTCTCTGCCGCCGATAAGGGCTGCACCTGAAGTGACTGCTCTCACTGCTCTTCTCTCATCTTCCTCTCCCTCATCTTCCTTCCTCTCTACGCTTATCTGCTCTCCTCTCCTCTCCTCATTCCTGTGCTCTCTTTTTTCTTTTAAACCTGAGCTCTTGATTTAAAATATGTCGATTGCAGTAGGCACAGCAGATTAATATGTAAATGTCTGTAAGCTTTTTAATTATATAAGATTAACTGTATTGTGGTATAATACTTGAGTGAGATGGTGAATTCCACGCAGCCTATTGTCATTTCTCAGGTATGTGATGCTCAATTTTTCCTCTTACCTTCAGACCTAATGTTCCCACTTTTATATCTTCCTTCTGTAATATAGGGACATCATCAGAGGAAATATTTCCCCTTTGCGGCACATGCGGAATTGGACTAAGTATTAAATAAAGAATGATATCCATTATACATTTGAGGATGAAAAATAATACTTTATTTCCCTTGTGTACATGCACTATATATGAGAAGAGAGAACAGTTCTATTGATCTTGGGTTTCATTAGGTGAAAATGCCTCCCCTGGTGTACAACAGCAACTTTTCAAGCCCATTGGAGTCTGGGTAAACCTATAAGAGGGACACACTGAAAATATATTCCCCCACCTGAGATATTCTTCAAACAAGGTCTGAGGAATGTAAATGAAGTGGCTCCTGTGATGGAGGGATTGTAATAGATTCAGAGGCATCCACAGCAATGAGGGTAGCTAGACAGAGCTTAATCAAACACATGCACGCACAGGCACTGTCTCACACACACACATGCTCTCATGCACAGACATTTAATAGTGTGAAAAGTGGGGGGGACAGATGGTAGGTGCCAAAACGAGGCTCATCTCAATCTGCTTTGACTCAGTGCAACAGACAGTGAGCAGAGCGCCACACTGTGGACTGGAGGGATATTGAGCAAAGCAGAGGAAATCGAAAGCATTGATGAATATGGTAATCTTGCAAATCACATAATCTCATAAATTTAAGTGTTTACTGAATATTAAAATACTAATTTCTGACAATACAGAGTAGAAAAGTAGCACAAAACACACATACACACACACTTTTTGGTTGTCTTCGTTTTCCTCTCATTCACGGCAATTCTCTCTGTCTCCTTTTTTGTGCTCTTACAGCAGAGGCAGAGATGGGGCTGCAGGGTTTAGACTAGGTTTAAATCAGTAATCAGTAATTAAACTTGAACATGGACCTGATGGTTTTCCTTCGTGTCCTGGGGATCTACTCAGTAAAATTAAATATTTTAGTGCTGGGGGGTAAGAGGGGGGTATGTCACTAAATCCATCAGGAATGGAAATAGGCTTAGAGCCTCTGCATAGATTATCCAAATGCAGTTTTGTCTTCGGTTTTTAATATTGTCTTGCTTTAAATTAACGTAATAATAATCTTTAAAAATGAAAATGAAAATATTACAATAGATTAGCATAGATTAAAACACATCAATGTAATGTGTATATGACTGATCACAGACCTGTGAGTGGAAAGTGTGGATAAGAAAAAAAAATTTTTTTGATTACAACTGCAAGCAAAGGAACATTTTTACAATGTTGTTTGGGGGGTGGGAGCACGAATTGTTGCAGTTTTTCCTTGTTGTGATTAATCGGATATATTTACATCACAATCTTGAAAGACTTATTCTTGCACCGAGTTTCTGGTATCAAGTGTTTGCGAGATAAGAGGAGGAAGCCAGGTCTTGTCAATGGCTGTACTTATCTTTGGAAGAAGTGAGAGGCAGATTGCATTTCAATCCACATGTATTATCTTAGACGCTTTGAGGTATTTTGTATAAGAGCAACTTAGCTACTTAAGAATGCTTTCAGTGTTCATCTGGGGATGCACTTCAGAAAGTTTTCTGAAAACAAACATCTGCATGGATTAAAAAATTAAAAGATTTCTTGGGAGAAGTGACCTGAATATATAATCTACAAACAATACTTCCCAACAATTTCATTTATTTACTCACAACACAAGGATCTGATTGGCTCCTATAAATACAAATTGTAAAGTAAACTATCTTACACAGCAATGGCAGCTGCTCAAAATGAACCCTGTCCCATATAGCTTAAAGGTTCACTTTTCCTCACTCTTTGTGTAAGAAAATGTTTAAATCAGGCGTTGTTATCTTAAGCAGCCCCTCCTGATTACAGAATGAGTTTGTGAAACTCTTTCCAACTTATTTAGTCTGATTTGTTTATCTCCGAGTAAAGGGGGTAATTTTTCCCGATAAGTATTCCCCTGTTGAAATCCTCTTTAATTCATTGGTTAAAAAGCACAAAGGAATGCAGAGGGCTCTAATGCCGGGACAAACCCAGGCGACGGCAGAGTGCACATCCAAGACAATCCCAGTGCTACCTGTGCCATGAAGATTAGACCATTGTGTGGGGGGAATGTTATCGTCTGCGTGCCAAGCGAAGACTGTGCACTGTAAAAGTCGCCAGTAAGGTGCTTAAGATATGCCGTTTTGTCCCAGGATTTATTGATACTGTTTCAGGGGGAAAAAAAAGGTGACCTGATATCTTGGATAAAGTCTTCAACAGAGACCCTTTGTGGTCTTTATTCTCATATATATATTTTTACACCTCCTCAGCAATGTTTGTGGACAGTATCGTATTTGGCGCGAGTCCTGACACTGTTCACTGGTTAAATTTTATCTGTATTCTAGGAGCCTCAGTTCAGTGCTTTGCAAGTTGAGTGCTGCTGCCAGAGGAAGTGCAGGGCTCAGGGAACCATGAACATCCCTCTAACCCCCCCACACCCCCACCCATTTAGTCCCTGAAACTGCTAAACCTCATCTGACTGCTGCCACCACCAGCAGCACTACTGCTTCATACCACTGTAAATCCATATAAACTAAAAAAAATCAACATAAAGACTTTGAACTTACTATGTAAAAACACAACACACTAAAAGTAATGGCTTGAGAGACCATGAAAAAGCATTATGATCATATAACAATAGTAATATATCTCAAGCAGACCTTATTAAAAAGACAAACAACCATGCGAAACGAGCCTGGAGCCTCGGAGCCATCTGTAGACCGTTGAGTGGACTCAGCCCCTGAGGCTGCTGGGACTGGTGAGAGCAATAAACAAATGAGGAGAATGGGAGTGGAGAGGCAGAACGTTGTGTATCAGAGCTCTGCTGTGTCGGCACTCTGATTCCGTTTGTGCTATTACATAATTAAATTTGGACTTGGATCATGCTTTTTAAGAGATTATGTGAGCATATGTTGCTTGAACATGTGCCAGCCTGTGAAATGGGCCTCCTTTCATGAGCGCTGTATTAGCTTTAGAGAGTTTATTGAAAATCAGAATTAGTTCGCTGCCAACAGTTAATGAATTAGTGTTATGATCTTAGTCCAGAGGATGCGAGTGTGCTATAACTTAGGATTGACGTCAGGATGGGGGGAGAAAGAAGTCTGCTAAACAAAGATTGTAAATTAAGATTTTTTTTTACTTGCTCCAGTAAAGAAATTTATATACTGCAGTTTCAAATATACGGTATAGTGTGTTACACTGAATGTAATATTGTGTGTGTATTATTTTCCTTTATACTTTAGTAGATAGGTGCTAAATCAAGCAATCTGAGAGAATGTCATTTGGTCATAAAGTCACAGAAAAAAATAGAATCTGAATTAAATACTTTTTCGTAACCGCCTTAACCTAGTGCCAAAGAGCAAAAAACCTTCAATGTGACAGCTGTAGAAAATATATATATATATATATATATATGTATATATATATATGTATATATATTTGCAGATAACAAATGTGAAATAAATTATTCTGACCTAGACTGTGATATTCACCTGGAACTGCCCTTGCAAAGATATTTTTAAGACCAAACAACAAATGTGTTTTGAGTTTTTATCATTTTTTGTCTTTTACACAAACTATTTCATTTTTAGTGTTTTTTTTAAACACACACACACACACACACACACAAAACTCATCCAAACTGCACACTTCTCCTGCTATTTTTTGTTTGTTCTCCCCTCATGTCTCTAGCCACATACATCACTTCTGTCTTCTCCCTCGTCCACTTCTCTCTCCAGCTCTCCCTGTTGTGCATTCATCAGGATGGGAATGGACAAGCCAGTTGGCTCCACTTAAAGAGACACACATATCAGGGTTCTCTCCCTTTGCATCTGTCATTTTCCCTTCGGTTGAAACATGGCCCCTGTCAGTGCACTGGCTGAATATATCACTCTCTCTCTCTCTCTTTATTCCCGTCTTGCTCTGCTGTCACTGCTACCATGCGGCTTTGCAGGTCCGTAAAGGTTTAAGCGGTTATTCCAGTCATTATTGGCTGTTAAATCTAGTGATGGTCGTAAAGGCCCTGCCTGTTCCCCCGTGCCTCAGAGGTCAGCTGATGGCCTGCTTTATGAGCTTGGAGCGCCGTGCATCACTGCTGGGCCACCATTTCATTCACGCCCCCACCCCAGCCACGTTTCATCCCACAGGCAGGACGGATGGATAGGCAGGCCACAGACCGCTGTCTATTTGTCCCTGTCTGCTGGGCAAACCTGACCCGCCAAAAAGCCTCCAAAGTCCCATATTACTCCTAGGAGGCTGGGAGGCCCTTTGTGATTTGTGATTCCAGATTATATGAAGTGACTAGACTTGCATGGCCCACGAAGAGAAAGCAACCATCATCATGGGGATGGCAAGAGCAATTCAGCAAATTTATGACACATTTCAAGAAATTGTCATTTTTTACAATCCCATAAGTGCGAGAGTGAGTTACTTGCACTCGTAAGTTGTGTCGTTTTCCTATGCCGTTTGTTGGAGTGAAATTCCCTAGATTATCATTGAGTTTCAAAAAGTGAATGACATCAGTTTTATTTGACTTGTTTAAAGGCCTTTGCCTCATAATAAGCATTGTTATATGAGACTACTGCTCTAAACCGCGGTGCCACATCAGTTATTACTCAAGGAGAGGAGAGGACAACTTCTATCATTATCACTGGTTTTATTGAACACTCATTCATCACATTGACACATTATTCTTTATAAAATTGATGAAAGTTTTCAAATAGAATAGAAGGTGGTCAGATTCAGAGGGAAAGCGGAGCACTCATTTTATTTTTTATTTAAAAGATCCATTTACGCATGTGAACCTCTGTTCTTTTAAAGGAAAGTCAAATTTAACGGAGCCGCCACCAATAAGGGACATTGTTCTTGCTGTAGCTACTGTGTGTGCTAATAATTCATTGGCCTGCCAATTATTATTTCTCCCACAATGGGAGACAGGAAAGAGAAGAGAAGGAAGGAGTGAGAGGAAGTACGTTCATCTCGCCTCCTGTTCAAGGGCTGCTGTTCTGGAGCCAAAGACACTTGGATGTTTTCCACCATTTTTACCCTCTTCTTTCTTAAAGGGCTTTTTTTGGAGAGCTGCACACATGCGTGCTGTCTTTACTGTGAAGTGCAGCCCCTTTATTACCAGGCCTCTGGTGACCTCACCCCGCTGAATGAAGTCATTGACTGAACTGCAGGAAGACAAACCAGCGTTCCGGGGAATTAATCAGGTCCATCAGCAGCAGAGCTGCTGGGCGCTGGACGGCCATGCTGGCTCGGTTGGCTCTGCTTCCTGCCCCTGGGAGCGATGCAGGGTAGTTACCGAGTTGACAGCTAGCTGATAGCCCTGCGTCCTTCATATTACGAGCACATCAAAGGCAGGCCTCCCGGATAAAGCGTCAGGGTTGAGGAGTGGAGAATGAGGCCTCTCACCACTGGCTGGATAAGTGCAGCATGACCTCATCCCTAACATAGTCAGAGTTGGGATGATGGAGAGGACCGGGGGGCCATTGGGAGGGGAGCAATTTGGATGTTTAGCCACCTGAAACTCAGTTTTCTAAACATGTCTTTTCCCCATGGTGAATAAAATAATAATAATGATAATCATCCTCCTCCCTCTCCTCTCTGCTCTCACTTTTTCCTCTCTTGCTGTCATTTGTGTCTCCTCTGTTGTGTTCCAGCCTGTCTGTCTATGTAATTTGCCTTGCGTGATGGCATGCTGCTCTGTCCAAAAATAAAGGGAAGACCCCCTTTAGACATCACCAATTAGAGAGACAATTAGACTGAGCCAAGCCACTCTAGGGCTGCAGAGCGCTCACAAGGCTGTCCTGCCTGCCTGCTTGCCTAGTCTGAGTGTGTTTGTGTAGTTGTGTCTGTTTCATAATGCCTTTGGAGATCTACTAATACTCATTGTAGCATGATTATTATTTTAGCTCTCTTTGTGTGTGTGTGTGTGTGTGTGTGTGTGTGAGTCAGTGCATGGGTGTGAATAGACTTTGAGCTTGACATTGGGATTTCCCTGTGTTTGAGTGTAGGAAGGTCAGGAGCAGAAGTAAGGTGTTGTTTCAGGCCACTTTATGAGGAGCACAACAGTGAAAAGCTAGTGAGCCCCTTGTCACAGATGAAGAGCCATTAGCTCGCCAGCCAATGCTTTGTTATGCTAACAGTTCAGCACTGGATGCAGAAAATGACCCCTTTTTACCCTTTTTGAACAAAATAGACTTTATTTTATCATTTTATTGCCGTCTTTCTTGTCTGCAAAAGGCAGTCATTTGGCGATGTTTGATGGTGTGAATGTGTTTGTGTGTGCCTGAAGAGAGGCGGGGGTGTTTTGCGTCTGAATTCCTGAGCTGTGTGAAAAGGATCGCTTTCTTTGGGGCTGAATTTAATGAGATGATCAATGACCCTCAAGATTCGCATTCACAACAGGGAGAGAAAAAGAATGAGGGAGCTGAAGACTCAATAGGTTTACTGCGATTGTATGTCAGCTGTGGTCCCCCTTTGAAAATGTGAATTGTTTTTGAAACATGAAATCCTTCTTTTTGATTGCCGATGGTTGGGTTTTCCTTTGATGTAGCTGAGGCAGACAGAAACAGGTCTAGGATTCTTTTTCAAGTTAGTTTCTGTATTAGAGGAGACATTGGTCAACGATAAGTATGAAAGGCTGATTAGACAACAGCAGGTTTTATGAATGTTGCTGGTGTACAAGGGTCACAGTAAGAGGGTCACTCCACCAACAGCAAATGGACTCTGATGTCTTAGCATAGCACAATGCTGTCGGACAATTTGTTCTGACTGATTTCAACTAATTGTCCTCACCTTCCCCTCTCCTTCCCTTTGAACTGTAAAGGTAAGAAGGGAATGGAGGAGAGGTAGGCTGGAAACACTACTGACAGATAGCACTGTGTTCTCACTTTGAATTATGGAGCACACAGTTGGATGTCAGATAGTATCCCATTTGAGATCATACGATCCTAATATTTACGAACAGTATGGGTGTACTTGTTGTGTTGTGCATATAAATTAGCCTGCATTCTATATTAATTATCCTATGTTATGTATTTCCATTGATATCAGCATACAAAGTTAATTCTAACAACCATGCATTGCCCTGTACTATGAAAACAAACTTAATAAGAGAAAATGTTGTCTGCTTGCATAAAACTGCTTGCTTGTCTCTTTGTATATGAATATACATACCTATAACTATATAGCACATGTACACATCTGCTACTGATGTGGGTCACATGCCATGACAGAGGAAGGCCACTGTCCTCTGGTATGTTTTGCTGTGCCCTCTTCCCCAATTTGCCTATTGTGAGTGTGAAGGGGAGCCAGGGAGGGATGACATCATGCAGCAGGCAGTGTTTGAAGTGCCAGTCCTGAAGGAACCACTTATAGCAATTAGGATATCCTTGAACAAGCGTTTGCGAAACATTGGCTGGTTTTTGGCATTTGCCTCCCGTTCCTGCCTACTAACTAGCGAGGTTTGATCTCCCATAATTATCTACCCACCGGCTCCTCACTCCTGACAGCTCTCTCCCTGGAGAGGGCTGAATGCCGGGGCTACTCACTGATTGCATCAAAGTGTCAGAAATTGCAACATCAAAAATAATAACTGATATTCCGGCGGCAGGCTGCTCTTTGAATATTTCCTTTAAAACGCTCTCTAATTTGTGTCTCGCATGGTGCCAATGTGTGTGTGACTGTGAGGGCTTAAAGCAAATAAAAGCAGGGGAAGTGCATTCATTATTGAACCCCTATTTACATATGGCAGACTATTCTGTCTGAACTGGCATGAAATAGATATGCATTTATTCTGGTGCTGCTTTTACGCCATCCCGCACTTCTTTCAGGACTTGCTCAGCATCTGTCCCTTTTGTTTCCTTCCTCTTGACTTTGAAATATTTCTGCAGTGCCCTACAATACATCTCTGGCATCAACATCATAAATGTCACATCAGCAAAACTAACAGGCAGGAAAGCATGTTAAAGTGGCAGTGTGGCGCAGTGGTTAGAGTGACCATCCCACCGCTAAAACACGACAACTTTGATCCAGACAAGAGCCACAGTATATGATGTGTGAAAGTTTATTTGAGTAAAACAGTATTGTAAAAGAGCCTTTAGAAACAGGATCATTCAACATACACCATTTCCGTGTTTGTTACTTGTCCAGTTTAGAAATAATGCATGAAAAGCTAACTTCAAATAAAAAAAAAAAAGATTTCTCAATTTTTTTCTAAAGTTCAGAGGTGAGTTTCAGCCATTGTTGTTAAGGAAAAATCTCACGACCCTTTTTTGTTCGATATGGTGTTGTTGGTAGCATGAGCAGCACTGCACTGTCCTCAGATAAAGCTCCACAGAAGTGTAAGCCTGTGTGCTTGCAAACACATAAATATTCTGTCAGGCAGTGTGTCCAGAGGGTCCACTTGCAGCAATGTTAGCAGGCTCTTTGAGGGTGACATCCATATTTCAACACCTATCTTGACTTCCACGACCTTGCCGAGTTATGCATTAATAACACATTCATAATACATAATCTCTCTCTTGTTCATAGCGTGTACATTATTTTGTTCAGCACTGATGGCATTCGTTTTTAATTGTGGACATCAGAAGAATAATTTGCAGTGTCTCACACGCTTTAGTGTTTCACTAAAGACCATTTGCATCACCTGCCCAGTGTCTATGGATAGGGCTTAGCCTTGCTAGTGGTGAGTATTACTTCAATGAATTGAAGAGGACAATTGTGGGTTAAAGCAATGAATTGAGATAGACAGTCAGCCAAGGTTTTTGCAAGGATGAAATTAAAATCAGCGCAGCGGCGAATAGGGCTGCTTTACTAGAATAAATTAATGCCAGAAAAGAGAGGAGAGGCAGGTTTGCTTTGCAATGACAAATGTTGATTTCCCCCGAGGTATTTAAAGTGATTTGACCCAGTCATTCTTTTAAATCACAGACAGGAGATGATAAATGTGCTACTAATGAGGCCTCTGCATTTTATCTCTCACTCTCCCTCCTGCAGGATCGCCCAGGCTCTAAGAGGCGCCTGCTACGGCTTCACATGCTTCTAAAAGCACCGTTAGCCTGACTAAATCCCAACAATGCAGAGTACAGAAAAAAACATCCACATGTATCCCTTACATGCTGTGAAAGATTGTCAGAAAATTAAAATCAAACACGCAATCACATTGTTCTGCAAATGCACCCTTTTTTAAAGCCCCGCTAATCTGAAAAAGAGTCACTGAAATTCAACCCTGTCAGCGTTTGTAGACATTATGATAATCTTCCTACCAAGGCCCTGTTTTTTCCTGTCTCCTACCTCCATCTAAAAGGTAAGCACTTTTCCTATATACACATGACAAAAACCAGAGCTGCAGGAGCTGTTAACAGCATGACTCTCATTATCTGCGGCATTGAGCATGTTGTGGAAGGAGACGAAGGCTCTTTTCAGGTGCAGATGTAGAGCATCATTGATAGGGTGTGCTGCTTTCCTCCTTTACAGCCAGCCTCTGATCAATCAGTGCTGACAGGGCAGGGGCTTTGTGTGCCACATAGCGGGACAAATGTCTGCCAGGGAGCGGGGCACACCTGAAAAGAGGAAGCGGCACACACCACCCAGCCCTATGCCTGCAGATTAGCCCCAGCCTGCTTTGATGGATTAGCATGTAGAAAAATTGCTTGATTATTGATATGAAAATGTTTTGGGGGGGTTGAAGGGGAAGAGGAGGGTCCCGGACCGGTGTGTTTCTGAGGGATGTGTGTGTGTGCGGCAGTGATTATCTACCTCGTTTTCCCCTCTCTCACCTGCCCCCCCTCACCCCTACTCTCAGAGAAAAGAGTGGTACAAAGGAAAGATGAGGACATGGGGAGGAGACAGAGTGAGCCAGGGCCCTCTCCAGGAGAGACACATTCAGCCGCCCTTCATGAAATATTGTTCATCATCATATTAACGGGGCTGAACGTGGGGAGATAAGGCCTGTCTAAAAAAGTAAGCAGAATGTCCCTGTGAGATATTTCAATCCTCAACCCCCCCCTACATTCCTTATTCATTCATTCAGAGTGAATATGAAATGTAGCAGGACCTTTTTTGAGCCATCCCCAGAAAATGATGACATAATCACCTCCCCTTTAATTGCTTGATTTGTCAATCCCTCACAATCCTACACTGCTGTACTGCACATCTCCTGTCTCCAGCATCCTTTCACTGTCAAATATTACCCTCAGTGACAGAGCAAGGCCTAGTATTTGCATAGTAGTGAATTATGTTGATGTTACAGTACGCATTAGATACAACACTTGCAAAAAATGGACCAAATTATTGCACTTAAAATGCACATATGAAAGGGCTCAGTGAGTATCCTGCACTTTATGACTTGAAACTAATCAGCCCCAGAGTGTGGTAATACAGAGATATGCAGAAAGCAGTAAAAAGTGTCACATCTCACCTGGGGTGGTGACCCTGCATCCACAGAAGGGTGTTTTCATAAGGAAGGTATCATCAGCGGCTACTTGCTTCTTAAACCTGTGGGGAAACTGCAGGGCAGTGGTTGTAAACTGAGCGACGAATAGTGGCGCTCTTACAGAGCACCACTATTTATTACCATGTCTGGCTGAAGCACAAGGTGCAACTCCCATAAATGTGATTGACATGATTATGGTGAAGTCTCTATCAGTGAAGAATACAAGATGTCAAGTAAAAACAACACCAGTCACATAAGTCATCCTTTCAAAACCACTTAATGCAGGTTAAATCAAAGAGGAGAGACTTTTTGATTTCTGTGTTTGACTTTACTTTTAGACATCAGGCTTGCATTTATAAAGTGACCATTTTTAATATTTTAAACATTTTGAAAGCATATTTATTTTCACTCAGTAGCATATCAACAGTACTAATAGTGCTTGAGATCAGTTTCTCACTTTTACAAATATATCCCCTCATGATACTTTAAGTTGCTCTGTATAAAATCATTGACTAAATAGCATATGTCATTTAAAAAAAAAAGAAAGTATTTTGGCCTGTGAAGTGTATTAAACAGATCCCATGTTTGGCCAGAACAAGAACTTATGAGCTGAGATTCAGGGGTCAACTCAGGTGACCGTTGTCCCACAACTATCAGGCGCTGCCCATCTCTGACAGTCAGAAGATGAGGGATTTGTGAGGGCCATGGATTAGCTTCGTGGTTGCTGCTGTTCTGATCACAGGAAGTCGGGCCCTGTCTGTTAAATGTCATCCGTGACCGACGGACGGGATGCCGTTCTCTCACGGCCCGGGCCCATTACTGCAGACGGAGGCCTCTCGGAGGAGCGTTCC
The DNA here is from genome assembly GCA_029490765.1 of Euthynnus affinis. NCBI lineage: Eukaryota > Metazoa > Chordata > Actinopteri > Scombriformes > Scombridae > Euthynnus > Euthynnus affinis. The sequence goes on from CM055839.1 coordinate 20,321,883, forward strand.
CTGACTAATGGGAACAGTGTGTGCACAGTCTGAACTCCAGAACTCCGGTGACAAACACGAGTAACGCAAAAAGCGTGTGTTTTACAACCCCCCCTGTAAAGGTCCAGTCGTAAACTGAGAATTTACGCTCTTCATTAGAGGTAATACAATGCACATAACTCTAACGTATAACAATTGGGATAGCTATAAAGTAACCATTTTATTCCTTCTCAAATCTGTGACTTGTAGGTGACCCCGGCAGAGGCAATGTTAGGGCAGCCAGATTTACAATGACTGCATATTCCCTCTGATAGGCCTGCGTTTTTAGGGAATTAAAGGTGCCAAAATATAAAATGACTTAAATAATAATTTTATGTACCCCATCAGAAATATTAATCTCCAAAGCATAATTTACAACTTGTAACTGGAGTTTTCTGTTCAAGGAGATTTCATATTGATTCATGTCGAACTTTAGTTTTACAGCCTACTAGGGAAGGATAGAAATCCACCTCTGTTTTCCTGGTTGTTTCTTACTCTAAAGCCTCACCCACTTGGTCCATTAACATGACATATGAGGTGTAAAAATAACTTGGCTAAAGGTATTCAGAACCAACAGACTCTTCATAGAACTCAACTGTATCAGGACATTTTCTCTTGAGACTTGGTAGTGGACGTACCTTTTGTTTAACTGTGACCACATCTTTAGAAATAAAGCCTCAATTCATCAAAGTGGGCATGTTTTGTACACACCCTCAGTGGAAAAGTTAAGCTCTACTATATCAATAACTGCACTTGGTGCACAGCAGGAGGGCAGAGTTGAAACCACATCCTCTTCAAACTTTGTCAAATTTATAGTTTGAACCTGTGGTGAAGTATGTGTTTGTTTGCTTGAGGTACAATACTGTAGTTGTGAATGAAACAGTGGAAAAACTCAGACTGCAGTCTATTCTTCTGTGCAGCATGACAGTCAGTCACCTGACCGCCATCAGTGTCAAAGGGTGGCACACACTCAGCGGGGGATCCTGAGTGGAGCCCATTGATGAGATGAAACAGGTTGACTTCTCCCTCGGTCTGAAGTGGAATGAAAAACAAATGTCATGGAGGGTGACAGAGAGCGTCTGTGTCTTATCAGCCCGGCCAATGTGAGTGATGGCTCTTATCTGGCCCCCTGCTCCGCGGCTGTTTATTATCCTAAGGTGGCAGGGCGGTGCTGGGAAGAGAAGAGGACTGGGAGCCCCTTCGTGATCCATCACTCCGGAGGTCTCCTTCCCCTCTTATCTGACCGCTACATGGATAACTGCAGCTCTTGTTTACAGATGCCAGCCCATTTGAATGAGTAGCAGGCTCAGGAAAAGATTCCTTTGCTCTCTTTATCAGTCCAGGTGAGTTATAGGGAGGTTGGAGTGTGCCACATCATTTCCTTTGCACACCCACATATGCACATTCACACACAAAAAAACAGGTCAACATGTACACAAAACACACTCATGTACACCAGCATAACACACGCGCACACACGCATGCATAAACACATGCTATTCTTCTTCTGTGTGAAATAAATAGAGGTTGAAGGGAAAAGAGATGAAAGATGGTGAATGGAAGGCAGCGCTGTACACACAAGAGGATAAGCTTGTGTGTGGCCCAGTTTATCTCTTTTCATGAATTACATTCATTTCTGTTATCATGTTTTTTTTTTCTTGGTTATCTAAACCAGCATGTGTTGTCAGTGTATACAAGAGTGAGAGTTGATATGAGAATAAAGAAATGATCTACGCCTGTGGTGGTCAGTGGGTATTCTGTTGAGGTTATAGCATTACAGAGCGCATATCCTGAAAAGGAAGTGTCGTTCCTATATTTACTTGTGTTTTTGAAAGGAAAACCTCAATAAAGATGGCTATTTTTTTTTCACTTGTTCCATTTCCTTTTGCCATCTCTGTTGGGATATTCCTGGTGCTCCCTGGCAGGGCAGAATGTGAGGGTTTCCATTTCAAACAGGGCTCTCATGTCCATCACATCACCAGGGGTCTCTCCAAAAATACATACCTTCTGTCAAGGCTCGGGAGGGAGGGGAAAGAAGGGAGAGGTGTTTAAGGCTACCGGTCGCCCATTCCCCTGGGGTTCTGTGGCAGGCTGGCTTTCTCCTCAGATCCAAGTCAGCTTTCATTGAAGCTGAAATAACTCAAGTTTGTTTGAATCTACAGAAGAGGAGAGGGGACCCTGGAGGTCACTGCCTGTGAATCTCAGTGAAATCTCTTCTGCCCACCTCCCCCACTCCCACCAGCTAACAGTGACACAGCACAGCTTGCGTCCACTCCAGTTTTAGTCTGGCAGAGCCAACAAAGCAGAACATCATGAAGGATGCTAATTGCAAACCACCAAAGACAGGCGGCCCTCATGAGGCAGGAGTGGGAATTGCTAAAGTGCCGGAGATGGGAGTGGGGGGGAGGCAGAAAGGAATGTAAACACAAAATCCTGTGCTCTCATTAAAGAGTTGTGAAAAGGCCTTGAGCTCAGTGCAGCATGCCAGGCTGTGCCAGTGGAGATGCCATTCTAAAGACGAGCAGCGCTGTGTAAACATTGGCCCAAGTCATCCACTAAAAACAGAGGTAATACAGATGACAGTGGTGCAGTGGTCACAGCAGTGCCTTCATCATATTAAATAACTCCATATCCCTTCTCACCAGATCTAGTGTCAATGTATCATTTCTTTGTACTTATAGCAGGATAAACCATAGTGCTCTTGAATACCAACATTAAAAAAATAAACATTAAATCCTCTCTTTACCACCCTGTGCTTTGAAAAGTGCCGATGAAACCACACAACTTATTATAGACAGAACAGAAGCCCTAGAATAAACTGCACACATAAGAAACATAAGATCCACTAATTTGTCGTCTAAAGCTATCCTTACTGTATCTCTCCAAGGCCTAAAATATAAAACTCAGCAAAACTCGGAGGAGCAGCTGAGATCGTTGCTAAAATGAGAATATGATCCACCTTAAGTGAGTCTGGGCTGAAGTTGTCTAGCTTCGGAGTTAACCCCCTTCATTTCAGCTGGGCGAGAAGCAAGACACGGGTATTTGGCTTAGGTTTTGAGGAGTTGTTGCATGTATTTACCAATAACTAGCCTAAACTACACACACTGCACTGTTCACAGCTATACTGCCAACTTCATATTCTTTGCTCCGGTTGCCGCAGCCTCACCGTCACACACACACTCTTTCGTTGTCGCTCTTTCTTGACTGCACACTTGCCATGCAGACATCCTACATGCTGAGCTATTCCTTGAAGGAGCTACATTACGTGTATAACACATTTTCGTATGGAAAACTCACTTTAAAAATAAAAATCCCAGATTCTTAGGCTGGGTAGGCCGCTGAGCTTGCAATACACTAGTGGACCCCCTGAATGTGAACATAGGTCATACAATCAGCACCAGAAAGTGAAGACAATTTTAAAATAATGCGTTTGCTACTATCTTTATTGTTTTAATTCATTAAAACTATATATAGTACGGCTGTAGATAAAAGCAAATGCTGATGCATACTGCAGCTAACAGGGCTGTCTGTCGAATGAGGTTTATGCTTGAGGTTACATGCTAGGGTAGAACACAACTCAGGGCTCATTCTTCCCACTTCAAGACTAAGAAAAAGCCAAACGCCACAGTCTGATGCTTACCAGAGCGTGGTCTGTTGTTTCTCCTATGTCTGGGGCCTACACACACACACACACAGTCATACAATACAGCACACTACACAATGCTTACGTGTCCAGTCCAACATTAGCCAACTCTCTAAATCATTCTTTATTACAATGTCAAGACAAAAAAATGAAGAAATAATTTGTTTCCATATTTCTTGTGTTTCTATTATAGGGGATCCTACTGATGCAAAAGCTTAGCACCACTAAATAATGATTTATTGTAATTTGTCTGTGATTAATCTGTAGTGTAAAAGCAGCATTTATAAACAGGCATGATCCACCTCAACTTAATAGTATTCAATTAATCACAGGCTGGGCCTGGTTGCCGCCAAAATAATGGCAATTTAATAACGTAACGCATATAGCAGAGTAGATTACCAAGTATTTATAAATGTCATTGGCTGGCCTGTAATAAACAGTGACAAGAAAACATGCGTTAGGCCCAGCAGTGTCTGCTCCTATGTAATGCAGCAAATGTACCATCCCCATAGCAAAGAGGCTATGAATAACTGTGATAATCACTGCACAATGGCTTCATCTATCAATGTATGAGGAGCGCAAACATTAGGGCGATTAGGCTGCCTCTCTATTTTCTGTAGTGAGGCTTTGTTTTTGCTGCAGCATTGGACAGACATGTCTGCAGAATGAAGTCACAGGTGACTTCTCAGCTGTCTGTCTGTGCCCTGTGATTTTTTTCGCTTTGTCTTTGACACATAATTAAATTATTGAATTGACAAAAATGTACTAAATTTACAATTTAATATTAAAAATATGTAAAATTACATATGAAAATGTATCATGATGAAATGCATTTATAGAAAATTTGGGAAACTATTTCACTTGGACCTGTTGACTTTGCTTATCAAGGAATACAAGTAATGTAATGTAATGCCTCCAAGAATCCACTTGTCTTCCCAGACCAATGAACATGAATTCAAGTTCAAGATTAATGACCATACATTAAGCCAAATTTCCCCATCTGCTTTTTGTTTGGCTGTACTTTTTTAGTTTTTAGATTAATTTAATGGAGATTCCCTATACACATTTTATTGTGCACTCATTATTTGCGGTCATTGGGTTTTCTACAGTACTGGTCAAGTAAATGTTCATTCCCCACCACAACAGTCCTTAATATAGCTGTGTAAATTTGCACCTGCTTCGTGCAAAAGTGCCCCTAGCAAATTGAGTGAACCTTAGTAAATCCAGTGGATTTTGCAATTAACCACACTTATCATGTCTCCCCCTCTCATTTGTGAGAGGCACATCACTGACACTCAAACTGCTTGCAGAATACATACAAAAAGGACGTGTAAGGCTTAGTAAATCTGTCTATCATCACATGGGAGGAAAAAGAACAGACAATAATAGAACTGTTGTTAGATTGCACAGATGAACTCACGTCAAGAATGAACTTTGAGGTCCAAAGTTTATTCTTGACCTTGGGAAAAAGCAGCTGACAAAACAATTCACCTCAAAGGTCATTTAGTAGCTGTTCTGGAGCTTTTCACCATATCATACGGTCCAGATTGAGTTTGCTCAATTGCCATGGAACTAGATGTTTAAACTTTCCGTGATTATGAGAACTTCTAAGACTTCTGATCTGTGTTGACTTAAGAGTTGAGTTTCTTTTTTGTTTCAACTTTGCTTTTCTTTCAACCTCGTCAGACTTGCCTATACTGTATATTTCTGTTTTCACATAAGACAGTGGAAATGTTTTGACAAGAAAGGTACTTAATTATGGATTATGGCTGTGACTGGGCACTCTTCAACTCTACTGACGTCCCCAACTTTCCTGCTCTCGGGACGTTCTGATGATATACTGCAGGTTGTGACTGTTGATTTCCAATCATGTAATCATGTATTTTATCTTTGTTTGTTTTTTTTTGGATTGTGTTCTATTCATGTTTTTTCCACTATTGAGGCTCATGGCATTACTGCAAGTTATTTCAATTATGAAGTACTTACTGAATGGAAGTATTTTTGAACATTTCATCTTAAAAGGAAAAATGTTTTTTTTACCAAAATGGGAAGGTGAAACATTTTACGAAAGGTTGGCAGCAAAACTAAGATTATAGTTTGTTACATAATGCCTGGGTGCTGAGATTATGCCTTTAATATTGTTTCCATGATATTACCGTAAACTACTGCTTGTGACTAAAAATTCAATGGAAAAGGTAAATATAAATGGTAACAGTTAGAGTGAAGGGTGTGTCTAAATCGTGTCAGAGTGTGAGCGGTCAGCTGGGTGACTAACAGCTTCCCGGCATTGTCGCCATAAGAGAAAGTCATCACACGTTTTAATATGAAAGTAGCATTTGGTGGCTGAAAACAATACTAACAGACACTAAGAATAGCTTTGGTGTTGGAAAAGGGATAACTCCCATCCTGAGAGGAAAATTCACTGCAATTACAGCTTTATTTAGAAGTAGTTGGTGGTCCTTAATTTGATATGGAGTTGTTTAGAGGTAATTTTCTTAGTATTCATCAGTTGCATATTAGTTACACATTTGCACTGTGTGCAATGCTAACATTTAAATCGGTGTAAACAGCTGATGTGAAGATAGATGAGCTATGGGAATTTGATCTCTTTGTTGGTAGGGGGGCAAGGATGTGTGTTCTGTCCTATCCAAGTAAAAGTGTGAGATGGATAGGTTGACAAATGAAAAAAAAAAGAGAGAGACAGCAGTGGCGCAGAGGCTGCTCAGTGGGGATGTGAGAGGAAGGAGGTAGTGGTGGAGCTGACCACCATTGGGACCAGAGAAAGGTCATGGTGAAATGGAAACTGATTCTCCACCCTAGCTCCCTGGGTAATATCCAGTAACTCTGCCTTTCTTTCCCCCCGTATGACTGCGTTGCACTGCCTCCACAACCTGAACTGTGTTTAGCCCAGACCAGAACGGGCCAAAGAGAAAGAGAGCAGGTCACCAAATCTGTTGGGGTACATCCTTTATCTCAACAAAAGGAGGGGCTGTGTCAGGGTGGGGGTGCACTTGCAGAGCAAAGTGATCATTTCTGACAGCCTTTAAGCTACAAATCCTGACTCTACCAGAGGTTCTGACCCGAGCTGCGTGATAGGAATGCAGCGTTCCGCCTCTGATGGCCCGATTTCCTGCTCACCTCTTCACAATGCGTGCAGGGTTGGTTTCAGCAGAACCTTCACATCAATTACCATGAAGGCAACCAACCTGTGGCCTGACGTGGGTGAAGGGAAACATTTATTGTTAGGACATGCAGGAAGAGCAAAAAAAAAAATATATGAGGAGCAGAGCTACGCTTGGTAATGTTGTGTTATGTGTGTCAAAGTCTGTGTGAGATGAGGATAACTAGCTTCCTCTTTGTATTGTTTTTTTTTAATATTTCCGCAGTTAAATACACACTTTTGATGCACTTTGACATCAAACTTTCTAAAAAAGTATGTTTATGCAAGTTGTTTCTTTTATCACTCTGTCACAGTAGCTCATTATTAGTCTGTTATTTCATCCGTACCAGACTTTTGTTCTAATTTTCAAACAACTAAAATAATATGCTACTTGGAGAATTTGAAACAATAACGCTTGTTATGCTGTTATGCTGTTTTCCTCATAATTCATCATTTGAATTATTCATCAAAATGATGCCCTATACTTGACACAAAGCCACCAGTGAATAACATTGTAAATGTTGCACTGGTCACTTTTTTTTTTAAATATTTTTTTCTTGTTTAAGATGACTCAAAACCTTGCTAACTGCTGCCTGTGACACAATTAGTAACTTAACAGTCATCCTCCACCTTCTGTCTTCTTAAGCCAACACACAGCTCTGGTTTGCACATACTATTAAAATATTAAAGGCTATGCAAAACACATTTGTGGCTCAAGCCCCTAAACACACCAGACTGCTTAACTACGCTCAGCACCAACATTTTCCCTTTCACTTTTTTTTCTTCTGAACAATCATGTTCAGTTTCTGTATGACATTCTGACCCCAGAGTAAATGACACAACTTTGAAAAGCCACCAGCAATATCAGCTTTGTCCTCCTTCTAGCCCTCTAACATCTCACACTCGGGACACGGAATAACGCAAGACAGATTGTAGGGCCAGCGGTAGAGAATTCAGTGAACTGTACCCGAGGAGAGATTACTTTGTGAGACATTTAAAGGTCCACCCTTTAAAGTTACAGTGGTGTGGTAAATATCCATTATAATGTAGAGTGTTTAACAGAATTGCTTCTCATTTTCACTTTCACGGATGGTTTGAGGATCTCCTGCAGTAGTGAGTGCTCCTTTGTCAGATGTTAATCAGTGATCGGGATTGTTTTGGAGACGTAAAACATTGTTAAACAAGTGTAAAGGGCAGGCTCAGCCACTGCATTGCCAAATGACATGCTGCCATGATAACCTGTGATTTGGGGCCTTCGTAAGACCTGACTTCATGTGAAGGTGGCAATGCAAATAGTTTACCAGGGCCAACTTGTTGTTATTTTTTTTTGTATAAGTACAAAACAGTCATGCAGCCTGTTTATTTTGGTTGTCAGCATATGTTTGTGTCTACTGGGATTTCATGGCACCACATCTGCTGTGTCTTTTTTTTCATACATGAGATAGAACACTATTGTAGGCTTCTCGTTATGTACTGTATATGCATTCGTCAGCCTTTTTTTTCTACCTTTTAGGCCCAACAATAAAAATAACATTCAGAAAGTTACCCAGCCCAAACCATTATGGGACATTTGCTGCCAACTATCCAGAAAATGTGTTTCTGGTTCCTTAGACTATTATATGGTTTTCACCAGCAAGGGGCAGAGAGGTTGGCTGGCTTCCTGATAGAGATTTATACAGGCTTCATGGTTCTCTCTTGCGTTAGCGTGTGTATGTGTGTGGGGGGTGTATGTGGACATGCACATATGAACATTAAAGGTATTTCCTTTTCCACTGGGAAAAATAGGAGATCAAGTTGTTCTTTGGCTCTGTTCCCTCATATGTCTTGGTGATGTGTTAGCAGTAAACGGTATGCTAGTGAGAGCTTTTATTTGACTAGCGTTTTAGTTGCTGTTGCTCCTGTGTAGTCCTTGCTATAACCCACAGCCAAACACTGGAGGAGAAGTATTCATGGACTGTTGGATTGAAACACAGATTGCACCAGTAAGGTGTTGATAATGCTCAAGATTAATGGCTCAGCCGTGGATAATCACCCTCATTCCCCACTTTTCTGCGCAGCAGTGGCAGATAGACTCATTCAACTCCTCACAGTGCTCATAAGACGAATGGCACACATGGTCTTGTCAGAGCAGAGACACTCTCGCACACATAACAAATGCATACATCACAATCATCCGTATGCAGTCTCACACTCAAGTACACAAGGCATGTGAACAAGGCCCACCAGGCCATGTTATGCAGTAACCATGAGAGTCAAGTGTTCACTATGACAGAGGCACACACACTGTGAAAGCAGCCTTCACTCAAGTCTATTTCATCCTGCTGCTTCCCCCGTCATCTCCATTATCCTGCCCTCTGTTGTAGATCTCTTGCACTTCTTTCGGCCTATCCCCACTTTGTGGCCATAATTCACTATGGTCTGGCTTTTTGACATGCGTGCAAATTGGCAAATTACAGGACGGCGAGCTGTCACTAGTCAGATTCATGTGGTCACAAGGGGCGTGTGGAAGGTGGGGGGTTAGGGAGGTACTTTTGGTGGGGGTTGGGCAAAGCAAAGGGGACATTAGCCCTGCTTACTCTGGCCTAACATTGTTAACGCTGACCGCTTGATTGACACTCACTGCTGCCGTGATCTGAAAAGGCCCTCAGTGCTGGGCTGCTTTAGGAGGCCTTCTCCCCTCCTTTGTGTCCGTTTTTCCCTTCATGTTGTTCTTTCTGTCTTTGCCCCCACCACCTCATTTGCATTAGAGGCCGGGAGGTTTCATAGTGTATGGGAGGGAAGCGGGGGACTCCCAGACTAACCCCCTCCATCCCATCTACCCACCCTCCAGCAAACACTCTTTGTCTTATCCGCCCAGGCCAGATCGAGGGCGCAGAAGGCCTCCTGCCTGGTGCTCCTGGCCGGGATGGGGCTGGTATTTCAGGGCTGGCTGCTGGGATGAACAGCATGATGGTGTTATTGTAACTGGGCATGGCCAGGCTAAAGCAGCATCCGCATCTCTGTGTCTGGTTCATCCAGTTGATCCCCCAGGAAAGGATGTCTCACTTCAAGGGAACAGGAAGCCGCTATGGAGGATGGGATTTCTGGGTAAATAGCAAGACTGCTGTTTACTGTCCCAGGAGACACTGCTGGGACAGTGTCTCTTGTCTCTCTGACATGGACTGTACTGTACTATTATGAGAAGAAATGGATAAAGAGGATGAAGCAATTCAAACAAATATTGCGAGAGCTGACCAAACAATTCTCACACAGGCTATTAGTAGGTATGTAGTAAAAAACAGACTTAGAGGGGAAAAAAAGTTGATTGTAGTCTCTTACTGTATTAAACATTAACATAAACAGCTCTTTCCAAAATAAGCACCACCTATACATTTCAGTTCCCTTGTAGACCAAAACAAACCTGTTTTCCCTGCAGATAAATGCCCCCCTCTTGCTTTTAAGTGGTTAGAACATGATCTTAGTCTGATTAATTACACCCCTTGCTGCTTGCCCCCTCTCTCTGCTCTCCTGGCTAATGGCTAGTGTTTATGCTGAGAGTACAGCCGTGGTTTCAGGGGGCGGGTTGGCGGTAGCAGCGCTGAGTCCTCGCGTGAGGGGAGCAGTTTTAATTAACGTGGAGACAACACCTCTCTCCCTGCTCATCTTTCACCTGGGAGACATGGGGGAACTCTGACACCAGCCCGGCATGCTGCTGATTAAAGTGGGGCCTCATTTACCGTTGCCTGCTGTCAACAAAACACCACTAATGGCATTATGCCCAGGCCTGGGAGGGCAGGCCCAGGGACTATCCCCACCCAGGTTCAAATGAGAGAAAACAAACTTAGCCTAATCTCTGATACAGGAGCTTAATCTCTCTGTGATCTTATCAAGGAGAGGTCTCGCATGTTATAGGACCCGACCCTGCTAAGGCTAGATGGAAAGGGCTTAAGCAGGTAAAAGCTGCCCTGTTCTCTTTGTTTGGGAAGGTGAGGTATGACTGGGAGTCAGTATTTAAAGGTGACTTAGTCCCCTTAGTGGTTTGGCGGAGGCCACGTTCAGAAGCCAGTCACTGACCCTGCACTGGCAGGGAAGAAGTATTTGCACTTCTTTCATCACCTGATGGATGTTGGCATGGATGTTCCTTGCATTCTGACAGTGACCTCATACATGTCCAACTCTCTTCGTCCATCACTTCCTCTATATATAGATGGGAGTCATTGTTCAAATAGCTCGGGTTGTCCCTTTGATGTCCTGGCAGAACAAAGCTGCAGTGTCCTTACACACTTAGAGAACACTCCAGCCTGGAATCCTGAATATGATTCTTGTGTCAACCAGTCCATTAACACCTCCACACTCCCTGTCCACGTGTTGGAGATCTGAAATGGATCTGTTACATTTGACAGGTTTAATTTCAAACCGCTTTGTAAACATTATGAAAAAAATACTAATATTAAATCAAAATAAAAAAAAACCTAGATGGTTCTATTAAACATATGCATTTCCTGAATAAATGTCTTGACAACTGATATAATTTTGACACATCTTACTTTCCATTATACCCCAATTTTCTATTACCCCAGTTCACCTTTCAATCCATTATTCTCTCTTTTTTAATGATCTTAATAGTCTGCAGCCAGCTCCACTACAGTGACTATTGGCACCGTCTGTGCTGTTGCCCCCATTGTACATTTTGACAAGTTACATATTTTAACATGAGCGGAAGGGTGGTATAAAATTTAATGCTAAAAGCTAGGTCACTTCTCTTTGGTGTGCATTGTACTTTAACAGGCTTCTTATTAGTTGCCCCAGAAAGGAAAATTTAACAGCAGCATTTTTTATTGATTTATGTCAATAGCCATTAGTTTGGGCTTTGCCTTCTCTCTACCTTTAATAGGGGCATGCATTAGACTTGAAGCGCATTAAAAGACCCAGGGTTATTAGTGTGATGATTAATTAGAAAAGTTTGGTTCTTGTAAAGTGACAGCTCTTCTTTAAGCAGCCCTGTAAACTTTTATAGGACCATACAGCTGACCTCAAATTGGAAATTTGTGTTGGAAGCAGCCTGGCTCACCATTACAGCTGCTGACTGTTGTTAATTTTATATTCGTCCAATAAAAGGCAGTGGGGGTTATGGACATGTGCTCTGTGCTTCCCCATGAACCCCACTCCTCCTGACTATCTTTCTTTCATGTGGTTGATGAGGGGCTTCCCATAGTTTTAATATAATGGCATCATGTTATTGGTCACAACCTTTACTAAGTGAGGGGTGGATCAAATCTAATAGGTTTCTACTTATGCCACAGTATTAATGGAAATGTCTCACACACTGTGGTTACATTCAGAGTGAATACAGCATACATAATGGAAGATTTGCACTGACATTAAACAAATCACATTGGCCAAGTTTGTAGTTTAACCAAGTGGCTGTTTTTTGTTTTGTTTTGTTTGTCTGTATGAATAAATGTTTTTTTTTTTAGTTTATTACTTTTTAACTGAAATGGCCTCATGACCTTTTCATCCACACATTAGTGTCTGTAGTAGCTTCAAGCAGTGCAAGTAGTGCAGTGTTAGTAGTCTAACAACCTGTAGGCTAAGCCACCATACTCACACAATAACGCGTCTGTTGGTTGTCCCTTTCTCAGCTGTTTATACAGAGGTCAGCGTAACGTGAAAAGGCAGAGGAGGAAGTGCACAATGAAGCTTCTTGATTACCTCCCTAGGCAGACCGAATTGTGGAACCACTTAAAAGATAATGCCCGAATGATGTTTTTTAAACTCTGGCAGCCTATTTTGTGAGTTGAAACAATATCAATGATGTAAAGGAAATGGGACCTGAATGGCACTGTTTACAGTTGTTGGATGTTCACACATAAGCAGCAAGTTCCAACATAAACATCCACTTAGTGCATGTAAATCTAAGGGCTATTAATAAGCTCTTTTATCTTCTCTTCTGGAGAGTGGCCCTGGAGGCCTTGGGGTAATCTGGCCCTCACTGACTAGCTCTCCTCTGTATTTCTCTCCTCTCTGTTTCTCTTTAGCAAAGCCTGTGCCTTTGGGCAAAGAAACTCATTATCAAGCTTCAAACGCCTCCAGTTCATAGTAGCTGCTCATTTGCTAAAGAAAGTTGGTTTTAGTCTTGTGTTTACGCCTCTACGTAGTCTGCAGACTGTTATGTACATCCATATCCCAGACATGGTAAAACTCACCAACCTGCCAGTGTCTCTGTAGATGTGGTAGCTTTTTACTGAAGGTTTCCCTGGCTCTCAGTTCGCTCTCCACCAGCCTGTCCTCTCTGTCTTGTGTTCAGGAGGACAGTGACAGCGCTCATATGGTTGCATCTCCCTTACATATTATCCTTCTGCAGACTGATGAGTTCTGACGGAGCGAATGCCTTTGTCTCGCACTCTCTCTCATGCAGACCCCCTTTCAACTGTTGTTTTTCTTATTCCTGTCGACAGAAAGTTGTTTTTGCTGCCTCCCTTCCCTGCATGTCCGTGACAGGCATACTTCCTGAATTGTGTGTGTGTGTCTGTGTGTGTGTGGGGTTGTGTGTATGTGTGTGTGTGTGTGTGTGTGGGAATGCATGTATATATGCGTGCATGTCTGTCTTTGTGTCTATGTATGTGTGAGTACTTCAGTGGAGTAGAAGCTGCTTTTATGTCAGTGCCAAGTGTGGAGAATGGTTCCGCTAGTGAAGGACAGCCTCTTGTGCTGCACTGGGCTTCCCACTCTGTTCCGAAGAGCCAAATGCCTTTATCTGATGTTGGATCTTTGTTATTTGTCCATGAAACTACAACTGAGAACATCTTATACCTGTGGGACTGGCCGAGTGATCTCCTCCATACCAGCATGTGGACATGAACATAAATGGAACAGTTTGCTTCTGTGCCATCCTATATTGTTATTAATTTGCCGCCAGATTCTTCCATCAACTGTCTTTGAAATATCAAATGTAGTTGCTCACAAAGTCTTGTGTAGGACGGCCATACGGGCAATATCCTGCTTGGCCCAGGCTCGCTGGCATCATCCCAAAAGCTCAAATGTTTGTGTCACCATGTCACACCTAAAGCGGTTCACTATTTCGGTTCTACATCCTTGAGACTCAGAGTAGCTTTGTGGCTTGTGTTTGCGGACTGACTGCCATCTTGAGTTGTGTGTTTCAGCCACTGTCTTGTGGTTTGGGCTGGTCCCAGGTCTCGAAGCAGATGGTGGCACAGTTTAGCATGTGCAACATACTGGTGGCACCAATTTCCCTATCATAAGGCATCTAGTGAAGTGCGAGGCTCTTTGGTCCTATTTCCTTACCAGGTCATTGTTATTGCACCTCTGATCACCCACAATTAGTAAGTTGACACTCACCGTCTTCCATAATTGACAATATAAGCCTCTTGATTTCCATTTGGTTTCACTCAGACTACGTCTACGTTTTGCAGTCTGATTTTTAAAACACCATTTGCATGTGGAAATGTTGAAATGGTGTTTTCAAGTTGTTTCAGTACACAATAAAACACCTTAACAGCATAAAATGGATAAATCTCTTCTTCTTTGCCCACTTTTCCGTTAGCAAACAACAAAACTGTGCATCACAGGCAATATCTGGTAATGAGAGGAACAGACAGACGTTCTGACCAAATCACTATTTTATGGTAGCAACAACATTTGACAAAATCAACAAATACGGGTTAATGACAACAGCTGTTGTTGTTTAAAATGAGTGATCACGGACAAAGTTACAGTTGACAGAAAGTTGTCTCCTAAACTGCCATGTGACAATCCTGTAAACCTCCATTCAGTCTCCTCTTTCTGTCTCTTTCACTCACTCTCTCTCTTTCGCTGTATATATTATATATTATGTACACACACACACACACACCACACACCACACACACACACACACATATATATATGCTGTGTTGCTGAATTCACAAATAGTTGGCCTCGTACTTATTTTTCTGTTCTCAGACAATGGAACAAATGTCAAGCAGTGATTTAATCGCGTCTCATGAATACCACCTGTTCACCAGCAGTCATTCTGAAGCTGCACTGCACAATGGTGATAAAATCATTATTTTATAGTTGCATCATCATCTGACAAAATCAACATAAATCCAGGTTAAGTATAAGTTCTGCTGTGTCTATACTGACATTTAAAATGAGTGATCACAGAGAAGGTTTGAGACATAAAGTCCTTAACTTTACTGCCACTCAGTCCTGTTCCTCACTGGGCAGGCTGACATCATCATTTTGCAAAAGCTCCATTTAAATGCTGCAAAACTGAGCCAGTGTTTTAAGATTTATACGCTCTAGAGGCTGTTTTGGAAAAGCTCTGTTTGCTGCTGCTCTGCTGAGAAAAAAAAAATCTGGACAACATCCTGCTTAGTGTGGACATACTCTTACTTAACCTTGGTTAAGATTGTTGACCCACATAAAAAAGAAAAACATGCAGAACGTGAGATGAAATGTGCAATCCCACAAATGTATTCATAAAAATATTAAAACAAAAAACTCAAGACATGACTCCAGACAATAACAAATAATTAATTAATAATTAAAATGTTATGTATTTTTCTCTCTAACCTTTCTCACCATTGTGTTTATTTTTGTTTTTACTATATATATACTATATATATATATATATATATATATATATATATATATATATATATGTGTGTGTGTGTGTGTGTACTTAATGCAATAGCTTTTTGTTTTTTTGTTTTTACAGTATGTATGAAATAAATCATATAAAAAACAAGAACAAGGTAAATACAAAGTGTGAGCATTGACCTTTTTTGTAAAAGAAGATGTATTAATCCTTTCCAAATCATAGAGAAACATCAAAAATAAGACTTTTTAAGCCTTTGACTTATACATTTGTATAGCTGGTTTTCTATTTTCCATTACATGCCAGAATGACGTGTCAGCCTTTTATCATTGGAGTGCAAAAAGGCAAACTTTCCAACACATCTTGCAAATGAAACCCAGGATGTCCACCCCAGTCAGGAATTGTTGTAGCCCTAGTAAAAGGTTTGCAGTCTCATTTCTACATTGTAACTCGGCTTCACACTTGAGATGGAAAGTACAGTCTAGCTGCCAAGGATAGACGATCCAGGAGGACGCTTTGATATCTGCTCACGGTACCTTTGATGCTCACAACACGAGATGTGCAGAGATATTTACTAAATCAAAGAAACTTTTCTTTCAACAGCTGCATAGAATTTGAGATGAATGGAAACAGTTGTCTCTCACTGAAACTCAGTAACAACAACACCTTTAGGAGAAAGTGATGTTTCCATGTCTAGTGAAATGCAATACCCAAATTACGACTTGTTTTTGGTGTGTGAAGGGAAAAAAAGAAAAAAGTATAAAATATAAATGTAATAAGTAGTGATCCATTAAAATTAAATGAATAGTTTTGAAACACAATGCTGTAAGGATTAGATATGTGCTGTAAATATATAGGTTTGATCTCAAGGTTATGTGAGAGTGTACATGGTACTAGAACACCTTGGACCAAAGACTGATGATCAACTTTGTAGTTGCATTGTCAGATCTGTGGCTTTATATATTGAACACATGGATGAAGAGAGAAGCAGAGCCATCAACTGAACCATCAAACTACAATTTTGTGGTAAATTGGATCAGATTAACTCTGAACCAGCTGCTGAGTGGCATGTGTGCAAAAACGGTATCTAATGTTTAAGTAATTGGTAATTAATGATTGGTTACTAATTTTGTGCCACTCAGCGTCTGGCTCAGGGTTAAGAAACAACTCATGAAGAAAAAAGTCAGCATGTCATTTCAAAGATATTTATGGATTTATTTAATATATTATCATCCAGTCTGTTCTCTGCTAACTTATCATTATCAACTAGATAAACCTCAATTCAGAGTTATTCAGAAAATACTTATTAACGATTCATCAATTATCGGGTCATTACTGATTCATCCTTCACTCATTCCTGAGTAACTACTCACAGTTTTGTGTACCATATTGTACCAGTTTTACCATTTTTCCCCACCTCTATCAGGATGATAGATGTCTGAATACTAACATTACACCTGAAATGTATTATGTTTTTCAGCGCTTTAGTTGAAATCCTTTCAGCCACCTTACACAAGTGTTGAAAACAACCCTAGAGTGATTTTGAGTGACAGGAGTGGCATTGGAACAGAGCTGGCTAGACAGCCCGTATCCCTTTCACAAGCTGGAAGTAGAGGCTGGCTGAAAATGGCATCTCCTAGGGAAAGCCAACAACTGGCTATCACTCTGACCGTTTGTCTTCATCAATCAACCTGCGTTTGTTGACCAAGCAACATGATGTCACTATTAATTTCATGCATTCCCTTAATGGGGTCCAGAGGGGAGCCCTATCCTCTCAGTAGGCATTTCCTGTCCTGTTGCATTGTGGGATATGTCCGCTTCCTTTTAGGAGATCAGTTGGTCTTTTTCAAAGTTTTACTTCTTCTCTTGTGTTTTTTTTCTCCCGCTTTTTCATCTCCCCTTCATTCCTGTCTGCTGTTTCCCCCCTCTCATGGTGTTATTTGCTTTGCTTTGTCATAACTCCTCTGGTTGGAAGCAGCTCCTCTGTGTTTGTATTCTTGTTATGTGAGTACTTGTGACGATTTCCACTTATTTGCCGAGGTATACACTGAACTGGATGTACCGAACCTTTTGATCAACGCTCAGATTTCATGAACAGATACTGGCGCTGTGTGCTCATATCATCGCATTAGTGTTTCATTTGAAAGAATGGTGTCACTGTGTTGACAAGCTCATGATAAGTTGGTGGCTTCTAAGGGAAAATGTTTAAAGCAGATAAATGCCTCAGGACTCCATCTGTCTGTCTTATTGTACTGATTGTAGTTTATTTTCGGTGATTATGAAAACCTTCTTTAAACAGGCTTTGGGGATGTTAGTTTATTAGCTTTAGATGAAGTATGCCCCTCGCGTGACAATTCTGCACGAGGTATTTAATGTTATCTCTTCTCACTTCTGTGCATCTGTACTTACTGTCTACATGACTGGCTTTTTTATCATTCCTTTGATTATCACAGAGGAGGAGGGAGTTGTGAATGATATTCCTTGCTCTTAGTCTCACTTACTCCCTTCGTTCCTTCTGAGTCTCGCCCCCCTCTCTCTCCCTGTTACTGCACCTCTCCTCTGGCTTTAAGAGGCTTAGCAGCAGCTTAGCGCCCAGGTCAAACTGGCCTTTGCCCTTCATCTGTCAGCCTTTTGATGTGATGCCAGCCTGGGCTACTTGCTACGCTCTGCCTTTAACAGCACGTCCAGGGGTCAGAAGAGGGCTCTGCTTCAGGACCCCACCCCACCTTAGCACCCTCCCACACCTCCCAATCCACAACCACCACCTCCCACCTCCCTTGCAGATGTGTCTGTCTCTGATGCCCCCCACCCCACCGCCCTCTGCCCTCCCTTGCCTCTTCCCTGCCCCAGTGCCCATTATTATTTTATAGTTTGGTTCTGCATTCCTTTCACTCAGGCTGCGGTGGAAGGCAGACCTTTGGCTTTATTGCTTACACATGTCCATGGCTTTCTCCCTCAGCAGGGAGAGACAAAACAGCAAGAGGGAGATGGCCAATAGGGGCCAGGGATCTAAACTCTCCCCACCTTGAACTAATCGTTGGGGGCCAGAGTGTGGCTCTACCTCAGCCCTGTGCCAGTGGGGTTTCAATTTGTAGAGACATAAACAGATACTAAAGCCAAGGTAACAACACAGTGATTTATCAAGCCAGTTCACATCAAATTATCACAGCGCCCCCCTGCTGTCAGACCCCATAACAGCCCCCAGCCCAGCCCAGCCTCTGCTTCAGAGGTGCACCATGGTCACACTTCATTTAGGAGTGCACAAACATGTGTCCCTCTGTCTGGTTTCTCTCTGAGCGTGACGCTTCACACCAGCCAGTGATCATCCTGGACAGAGCGTCAAGAGATTAAAGAGGATGTGAATGTCTGCAATCGTGTGTGTGTGTGTGTGTGTGTGTGTGTGTGTGAGTGTGTGTGTGTGTGTGTGTTGATAAAGGTGTGTGCATGCACTTCTGATGTACACACAGACAGTATTCTTGTTCATATGCATATACTGGAAAATGTAAGGTCATTAATTGCAATTGAAAAAAAAAAGTATTTTACAGGTGTTTTTGCAAATTATGATAATACACATAAATATTAATAAGTATGTATTGATAACAACAGTCCGCATGTAACATATGTTCTCTTCCCACCTGGAATGGATAGAAAAGCACCCAAGTCAAGTTGAATTGCGTATGCCTGCGCAAGCAAGGTATGTAACAGAATCTATCTTGAAATAAACAGATTATTTTTCTGTAGCAAAATCATGTTTCACTTTAATATGGTGCCTGAACAGAGTGCTGCCTTTGATCTCCACTAGCAGAGCCCAGCACATGGATAATATATCTTTCAGAGATAAAAGTAAAAATGTGTGCTAGGGGATGATGTCATTCAGTTGTGGCCGCAAGCCTGGGAGAAAAGCAAACTTTCACAGGCAAGGCTATCCCAGGGATCACTAAGGGTGCTCTCTGAGCCTTTTGGGAAATCAATTACACATTGTCCGAACTGTGATTCCTGCTGTAGGAACTTAATCGTGGGGGCCTTCTGCGGAGGATCATCCCGATGAGTTTGGACACTGTTTGTGCTCCCTGGTGTCCGCTCTCCTCTCTCTCCCTGTCCCCCAACCCCCACTCCAACCTTTGCAATTCGCTACATTTGTGTGCAGCTTACAATTCTGCAGAGAGTCATTCATCATCATTTGCTGGCGTATCTGTCTTGAGTGCCTTAGCTTTGATCATGTTGTATTTTATACTTTACATCTGTTCTACATTTAACCTTCTGTAATGCTGTTGCTCAGAATCTATTACCTTGGCATAACGGGGGAAGAGTTTACCTGGTGACTTTGTAGCCAGTGTAAATCTGGCATATGTGTCATGGCCTGGTAAATAAATGATCCACCAGTTGAGACGCTGTGATAAGCAGATCTCCCTCTGCTATTTCCTGCCTTATGGGACAGGACTCAGAGCAATCCGGTGCTTCCTCTTACGTGATCTTCTCTTCTTTCAAAAGCTTATCTACTCCTAAATCATGCTCTTTGAATTGGAAAGACAGTGTGCTTTTTTTTTTTTTTTTTGTATTTTCTGTAACTATTTCCAGCTCCATCATTTCCAGTCATTCTCTGAGGCTGTACTTGTATATATGCTGGCACTCCACCTATGCCCCCCAACCCTGCTCCCTTCCTCTTTCCCTCTCTCTCTCTCTGGCCTCAGGACCCCAGGAGCATAAGAGCCTGACCCTCCTCCTCCTCCACCAACACACTAATCATCCCTAATCAGAAGTGAAATGCATTTTTCTAAGGAAGTAGCTGGAAAATTTCACAATCTGCATTTCTCCGACCAAGCTGATTAGGGAAACATTATCCTGCTTTCACAGTCACTTCCAATCTGCCTTTAATCTGTCACTTCAATCGCCTAATTATTTAGTCAATGACCTGGGGACGCAATCTTACAAAAGAATGAAATGCATGCCATATCATTTTCCCTTTCATTTATGCATGATATCGCTGGTTACATGTTATGTTCCCTTGAGCTAAATATTCAAGTCTTGTTCATGTACACGTATAAGTCTGTGTATATGTCTGTTTCCCATCTCTGTGTGAGTGTGTGCATGCACGTTGTGCGCACTGTTCAGGCATTTATTGTCCTTGCCCATCGCATTCATACATGTGTGAATGTGTGCTTCGGTGTCTGTCAACAGTAGCTTGTTTAGAAGCTGCTGAGCTGTGAATGCTGGCTGGGGGTAATGCAGTTTAGCCCTGAGTTGGAAGAGCCTTTGGGGAATGAGACTCTGTGGGGGAGTCGTGTTATTGGAAAGGTCATGATTACAGTAGGGGGTCAAAATAACTCGCTGACACTCTTTATACACAAGTGACTGCTATTGTGCCTCAGGGTGTCAAGAACTATATTGAGTATTGACTATATGTCAAAGCAATAAAAAGGAAACCTGTTCTCCATTGGAGAATGTTCTACTTCCAAAGAGTGTGAAGTCAGGACAAAAGGTAAAAATATCTTCAATGTCAGTAAGACCATCATGTCGACATGCTAATTTTTCTGCGGAGGGGAAAAACGCTTTTTAAGACTGCAATTGTGAATTGTCAATTGCACTGGAAAAAAACTGAAGAAAAAACAAAAAACTGTTTGTCTCTTCTTTCTCTCTGTTTTTTTCTGTCTCTCTTGTTTTGAACATCAAACTATGAGTGCTTCTTTTTCTTTACCAGGCAAAAAACAGCTAAATTACTGACTAAAGAAGCACGTACATAGAGTTGTTAACCTCCAGATATTTGCAGAACCCCTCAAACTGTATGAAAACATGCAATTCAGGTATGCATAATGATTTGGAATAAAAGGCATAAAATAAGCCAAATGTTCAAAGACATTGGTATACTTTAGTGTTTATATTTGAGGCATGCCATTACATATGCTGTGGTCATGTTCACTTCGATATAAAGAGACTGAATTTAAAAAAAAAAAAAAAATCATCCACTTACAGATGCATAGGTGAGAGAAAATAAAGAAACAGATGGAGGAGGAAAAAGGGAGCGGAAGACTTTGAACTGTCCGCACAGCGTGACCCACTTATAATAGTCCTAGTCTGACACAGGACCCAGCCAGCCCGATAAGGACCCAGACCCATCCAGGGCAGCTGTCTCTCTTTCATCTCCCCCTTCACTGGATGGCAGCCCCTTCCTCTATTTGTGGCCGCCTCACTTCTCTTATCAACTGTGGATTCTGGACAGCCATCATGCTTATTTGTTCCTGACACCCAATCTGCCAATAAACCTACTTGGAAATGTGCTTTTAAAAGAGTGTAAGAAAACATTCCACAGTCTGGCTAGATGTCTAGAGTCCCACCAGCCCTTTGCTAAAGCCGGTGCTTAGTGCCTCCATCCAGTGTCGCAAAACACACCATCAGAGGTCACGAACTCTGGCACTCAGAGAGCACTTTGACCATGGGAATAGCAGTGTTAAAGCCAAAACAAACAAGAGATGCACATCAAACACCAAGATGTTCTGCTGGTGAAATTCCATATTCAGGCTGCTGATTTTAAGCATTTTGGTCACATTACCATGTGTACGATCACACTGGTTACGCATTACAGGAAAAAAAATATTCAACATTTTTAAGAGCCACTACAATTTCCCTATATTTTCTACATTGTTATTTCAAGTTTCAAGACTTGGCTCTCCTTCCATCTGAAACCATACCCAATTGATACATTGTTCAAAAATAAGCTGCAAACAGATGCAAAGCCTGCTCAGACATAATCGTTTATTCATGTATTTCACTCATTTATTGCACAATACTGATACTCACAAAACAAATCATAATTTGATTTTGTATGGACTTCCTTTGTTAAAGAGAGCAGTGTGACAGTTATTATTGACATATTTAGCTGTTAAATGCAACAGTAAACCAACAAATCAGTCCTGATGCACTAACATCAAGGTTAAAAGTGCATAGCAATAAGCATAACTTTTGTATCAGAATAAATATTGACTTGTTCATGTGTCTGGCAGAGACACTCAGTGATCATACTATAATAACAGATGGTGCTGTAACAGAGAGAGAGAGAGAGAGGGGTGGGGGGGTTCTAGAGAGAGTTGATGTGTGAGCTATTTCAGGAATGCCGGAGAGGAAACATATTGATCGGGACACTTAGACTTGATAAGGACGTCAGGTTTAAGAGGAGCAAGGCAATCATTAAGTACACCACTGGCCGCTGTTGTTCAAAAAATATATTTTCTGCTTCGCCTCCCACCCCCCTTTTTCTTTCTCTTTTTTCCACTTTATTTTGCTCTTTCTTGCCAGAGGTGAAAAGGAAATCTCATCTCCATCAGGCTAAATTGTGGTGGGCAGCATTATCAGTTCAAAAGACCTGGGGATTTGACAGCTCCCACTCCATGGTGATTAATTACTTCTCGACTGTGGTGGGCCTTCCTCTCCCCTCTCTCTCCCTGCCTGCTGCTGTAGTGGTGGTGGTGGCTGGAGGCAACACATGATAAGTGCTGCCCTTATTACTGGTCTCATTGGGAAAAGGCCTAGGCAGCACTGGGCTAACACGGGCCAATCACATCCCCTGCGCCGCATGGGACCAGGGAGGCTTGCAAGATACATGCCCTTTGTTTACTCTTTAGTGCGTAATAGAAAGGTACAGTGCTGCCAACTCTGTGTGTGATGTTGGGTTAAATAACCTCTTCTGCTCTTCAATCTCTCTTTCCATCAGTCCATCCCTCCCTCTCTCCCTCCCTGCAGGGTTATAAGGGGGTTTCGATCTCTTCTTTAATCACTGCGCCAGTCTGGATAGGAACTACAGACTCTGGAGCTCTCTATTATCATCAGCCAAGGGGAGGAAGGACACTCCTCATCACATGTCTGATGGACAGAATTAATCACTTATGGACATCATACAGGAGAAGCCATCTATTATAACCAGTGTAATCACACAAGAGAAGTAGCTTCAATCAACCAAAAGAGACCGCAATATAGTTAAGTACTTAGCTGTGTACATATTTGTATTACAAGCCTGTGGCAGCCTGTGGCAGCCTTTTCTAGCGTTATTTGCATTCCGGGGTTCTCAAGGTTCTGCACACAGCTGGTCCTTGAGCTTCATGTCTCCCTGTAGGCTCCACTGTTTGGCTTGTGTGTATGAGTGGCACTTTCCCCGAGGCTGTGTCTGTTCATGTGTGTCTGTGCATGCGTTTGTGTCTGTGTGTCTGCATATGTGTTTTTGTGTGAGCGCATGCATGCTTATGTGTGTCTAAATAAGCTTACATTGGAAAGCTTCATTATTGGACCTGTCAGTGCTGTAAGTCTCCCCGAAGGCAACGAGGTGGAGATGAGAGACAGAAAGACACATGGTAGGGCACCATACACACACGCCTGTCACACGTCTGTCCCCAATGGTGGGCACGCGGGCCATTATGATGTCCTCCAGATGGACACTGTTTCCCTAGGAACAAATCTGCTAAAAGCGGAGAAAGACATGAACAAGATGTCTCCGGTGGAGTTTTATTTGTTTATATCTGCCATAGCAGGCTCCCTGGATGTCATGATGTATGGCTTGAGAAGACACCTCTGGAGGTACGTTAGATCTCTCAGATAACATGTGCTAAGATGTCAATGTCGTATTAGAAGCCAATGTTCTCCCTTGTCCTCCTACATCATTATTAGAATGACAATAGATTTGATTTCTATTATGGGGAGGAGTCTAATTTTACCGCACAGTATAAACTTATATTCCTAAAAAATGTTTTTTTACTGGCTGTAGCCTGTCATGTAGATTATTGGACCTCCATTTGTTCCTCCTCCTTCTTCCAATGGGAGCGGATAGGATGAGTGTTGTCATTACAGACAGGCAAGCAAGGTGAACCTTTCCTAGACTAGGGACCTTTTCCTGGTACACAGAATCAGGACAACCCTGCACTGCACCTTCCCATAATCCCTGGCATTTTGTTTTGATGCTTCACAGCATGAAAATGAGGGAATATGGCAATGTTATGGCATTTGAAGTCAATATGTATTATAAAATCAATCTAGATGAGGATCTGCCCATCCCTCTAATTAGACGGGGTGACTGGAGATTGATTTTTAATTGCAAAAGTAATTACATGGAGCAGATAGCCAGTGACATTTGATTATCTAGGTGATTGATTAAAAGGCCTGGCTGCTGGGGCAGACTGTCAGCCAGCTGAATCCAGACAAAAGAGAAAATTAAAAAAGTTGTCCCGTTTGTAATCACGAATTTCAAGGGTGAAATTACAAAGCCAAACATCCCCTTGGAGAAGCCCAGCATCCTTCCACTTTGCGCCTGTCTGCCCTCCTATCTCACCCCCGCTGTCACAACGCCCACAACGCAAGACCCCCATGACACGCTAAAAAGGAGAAAACAATGATGTGAAAAATGAATTGAGGAATTGTTCTGTTACAGACAGCCTGGTGCGTAAATGACGGGTGCATACATCTGCTTAGCAGCCTTGTCACATCATCATAGGCAGCAAGTAAAGAAAGAGAGGAAGAGATACAGACAGACAGAAAGAAAGAAGGACAGAGAAGCAGAATGAAGGAAAGCTCTTATCTTTTAGAGAGCTCCCTCACTCATCTTCATCTCTTGTCATCTCCCTGCAATAGGTGCCTGCACTTGTTCATTGTTGTCTGTCGACCGGTAAGGGAGTCAGACTAAATAAACAGCAGAATAACATCTTTTTTCTCTGTGTGTGTTTTGGAAAGCTGGAAGAAATCCTTTTTCATGTTGTCTTTTTCTTCTCCTCCTCATCTGTCATTCTTGTGGGATCCCTCTCTTAGAAAATGAATAATGACAAGGTAAACCGTCGGGGGGGACAGCTGAACTGTTTATGAGACTGACAAAAACTGTTTATGTGGCTGTGACGGACAGGGCTGGGTGATGACAGTTGGAAATGAAATACATTCTTCATGTCTACCTGCTGCATGCAAGTTAGACTATATATATCACCTGGTGGGTACATTAAGTCAGTGTATTTTACAGTATTGTGAATACATACCTGTTTTTTTTATCTTTTTAAATCTAAATTTTGTATAAAAAGTCAGTGTCAATTCCATGCTGATGGACAAAACAATCAAAAAGCATTGCCATTTTCCCTAGTCTAACCCAATGGCTAATATCATCCCACTTAGCCACACTTGTTGATAAGCCCCCACTGACACACACACACACACACACACACACACAAAAGCACATGCACACAGAGCAACATGTTCTCTGTTCACAGTCCTCATAACCAAAAGATCCATTTATTTCTCACCGTAGGACGTGCCTATAAATTATGCCTGGTTAAGGTATCATTTAGCCTGGACTGTTAAGCCACTCCTGTCATTTTAGTGGAAGGTTCACTCTTTGCGCTTTCCATGAAGGCAACATTTATGTCTTTAATTTACAGCTCCTTGCCTGGAGGATACTCCTTGGCTTTATGAAGTGGTATTAGGGGGCCTATTTAGTTGTCATGGCAGAGCACTGCTCAGTGTGGTGCAGCCAGCAGAAGCCAGCCCCTGAAAAAAGGAAAGACGAGGGAGCAAAGGCAGCGATTTCAAATGAGAATCGCTGTCCTTTTAACTCAAAGAGCTCTGTAGCCTGGCAGGAGCAGCTGAGCAGGGCCTTTGAAGGGAGGGAAAGAGAGAGAGAGAGGGGAGGGGAAATGAAACAGGCTTGGGCCAGCCCCACATATTATTCCCCCTCAGGACGTACAGAATCTATATTGGCTGAAGCAGCACGGCCCCTGGGGTCACCGCTCCTTCTCTGGCTCAGAGAACCACAGCACTAAGAGGGACTTTCCTCTGTCTGCCTTAGAAACAGGCCGACGAGTGTCTGCGGGTAAACCATCACACATGTGCCTCCCAGCACCAGGCCTGGGCTCTGCGGGTGAACACAAAGCAGCGGCACTTATTAAATTTCCATGAAGTTTACCGAATTTGCGGGATCAGTGGGGTGAGGCCGTCAGGGAGCTCATGCCACTGCCTGCAGCTTCCCTCTGCCACTGAAGCCCAGTGTGGTTGTGGGCCATCCCTCTCCCTCCTCCCTCCCCCTCTCCAACTCCCCGCGTGTCTCTCCCTCCTAACTTAACAGTGGAGGAGGATTTCTACCGGCTGGGCCTTGTACCCTGCAGAACTTAGTACCCACCTCCTACAGGGGTCCCAGAGGGCCATTGCGTATAGCGGGAGAAAAATAACAGTGTAAAAGCAAATTAATATGTTCACACATGGACACATGGCTTGTGATCTCCTGTGCATCTGTTATATTCACACAAAAGGCATATTCAAACACTTTACGACACACATGTGCAGAGTTTATGTCTAGTCAGCCTAAGTGGTTGTGCTGCCATAGTACACAGAATCTTAAAACAGTTGATTTTATCCAGTGAGAAATGGGATGCAAGTTATAGCCAACCACAGAAATTTAGGTAGATAATCCCTTGCATGTCACGGGCAGTAAATGTTCACAGCGGGCCGTTCATCAGGGCCAAGACTCTCCCAGATGTGGAACTAGTTACTGAAAAATGAGACTACCATGGTAAGAGAACACAAAGAGACTGTGCACAGCCTTAAGTGAAAGGGATACGGATTGGTTTTTAGACTAGGTAAAATTTCTGTAAAGTCATTTTTATTTTTTTTTGTTTTATGGCTTTATTCAGAAATGACAAGACATTTACAGAAAGAGAGTGATATTTGGCACCAGGTGTATGAGAGAGAGTGTGAGACAGAGAGAGTGTGAGTTAAAAATATTGATATTAAGGAAGGAGACTTTCTTTGCTCATACAAAGGCTGCGTCGCTTATGGATTTTAAAACTTATTTTACTGTTGAAGTCTCAATTAAAGCCCAATGTGAACCAAGGGATGCTTGCTGAATGACTGGACTTTAAGTTTCTACTCTCCTTTACTATTCCCATTCCTCTTTACTCACAGGCTGTATGCGGTTCGCTGGGTATTCATTTATTCGGTGCTTTAAATTTAGCTCTCTCACCAAATAAAACTCTTTTTTTCTAGTTTATTAAAAATGATTTTTTGCATAAGAGGTGATGACTGAGAGTCCAGTTATTACAGTGATGTTAGAAGGCAAAATATGGTGTGCATCTCTCTGTCTCTGCATATCTTACCATGTGCTGCAGTAGCCTTCCTGACAACATTCAGTTCAGACATGTACCACGTTGAAAGTAAATGGAAATGTCACAATGTCCGACCTAGTAAGACTGCCGTCATAAGTTTTTAATGTAAGTGGTCAGTGTACTTAATCACACATGAGATCAAGACGTAAAATTGCCAAATAGAAGAATTTAAAATCTGTAAGTCTTGAAATCTGAATGATTGTAAATAAAAATGAATATAATTTAAAATCTGGTTTTCTAAATGAAGTTTCCAGAGTTGTTATGTAATAATTTAGCCTTAGTCACTATACTCTCCTTTTGTCTACTATTAAATACTAAATTCTAATTTACCTAAAACCATGGAAAAATGCTCTTTAGACTATTTTACATTTCCAATGCTAATCAACTTGTTAAAAAAAAAAGAGAGAGAGAGAGAATCGGGAGTCCTTCTGATGGTCATCTCTTGAAAATGATTCAAGGTAAACTGCACTAGGAAAAAGTGGAAATGTTTCAGCCCATGGGTGGATAGATTTTCTTTTTATTATTTTGAAAGCAAAATAAGTTAAAATAAGTTTGAAGGTTGAATATCAAACCAAGTGACTTGTTAAGAGTAAGTTATTTTTTCTTTTTTTTTTCTTTTTTATGTGATGTGTAGTTTCACGATGTCACTAAAAGGAGCATTTTGGACATTGTCAAAAAAGAATATATCAATGCACTCAGTAGCCAGTTTATTAGTTAGACCTAGCCAAAGCTAATGCAGTCTCATCCAACAGCCCTGCAATAAATCCTACGTTCGTGATGGTTCCAATGTTCAGGTTTTATTGAAACTGTTTGAGATTGAGCTTTATGGTTATTTTGGAGGCTGTAGTTTGTGGTGCTGTTGAATAGTGAAGCTTTATACTGAGAGATGTTTCTAATATTTTTCCACCCATGTATACCAATGAGGGTTGTTTGACTGCTGTACTTTTAGTGGCACTAATTCTTAAAAGATCACACAATAGTAACCTGCTGTACATCTCCAGGAAGGAGAAACCAGCATGCTTTGGTACAAAGTGGAGGATGAAGGTGATGTGTGACGTCAATACTAATCTTCAATACTAACTTTGGTGTGTTGTCTTTACAAAATAACAAAAGCAATTAAATGCACTTTCTGAGTTATCAGTATACTTATAGTTAAGAACATTGTCCAGCAGATTATTTTCCGGCTGGAGCACACTGGAATCAGTACAGATAAAGCTTCAAACAGCGCCGCTGAAGATTAGACCTCTGATCATGTTCAGCCTTATATTGTACACAGCATTCTGCACCTGGTTTTGGCTGCTTCTTTGTTCGGTGCATCTCCCTCCAGAGTAGGATGTGCGCAGTAGAGAAATGCAGTCATGTCAAGTTCATGGATGCCACGAACATGGTTTACCTTGCATTGCCACTCAGCCTTAATCACATCTGGATCTCCTTTAGGAGTGGAAGCTGCAGTCCAGTAAAGGTGGTTGATGATGGCTGGCCTCCACAGCTTCAGGTCCTTCACTCCCTCCCCTTCATGCCTGCACCCAAAGCCTTCCTGGACCTGTTTCAGAAACAATATGTTGAAAAGAAAATGTTAGACATATAAAACAGCCAACTTAAACTGAACTACAAACATAAGGGTACAAACTTTTACCAACTTGCCAGCTATTAAAAAATGGTTTGTTCCTTCTGGACACAACTCTATTAAAAGAAATATGTGGGATATCAAAGGAACAGAAGTTACATGACATCATCAGATACTACTGAACAATCAGCTGGCACACCTGATATTTATTAGCTCTTTCCAGACGCCTCTACCTGCTCCTGATCAGAGTTACACAGAAAGCTTGAAACTACAAATATGCATCTGTTCCTTTTGAGAGTAACTCTTATTTTTACATAACAGTGGTGAAACATAATATATACACTATTCTGCTGGAGAATATAGTAAAGGAATAACTGTTATATAGAACAAATGCATCTAATGCTAGATATGAGAGGACCTCAGAGACACCACCACTCATTACTGCATCTCCCAAAAACTTCTATCACAGTTACATAACAACACCTGAGAATAAAAATCCCAAATGTTTTAGCTGAGCAAACAAAGTTACCAGTCTATGTAACTAGACACCAGGATCCTGTGTTAGACAACTGAAGTCAAAAACTAGCATGCTGTGTCAGACAGTAACCGTGTTTACAAACTAGGATGCTAACAGTGTTAGCTAACTAATTAACGTTAGCATTATCCCTCATCAGCTGGTAGTTTTACAGGTTAGTTAAGCTGCCTAACAACAATAAAAACTCATCAGACATCACTTCTCAATTCAAGCCAGCATGCTGACTGATTTGGTAGTTAAAAACATTAGAAACAAGGATTTACCAGTACAGTTACACACTTCATGTTTTGGTGGAGCTAAATCTGATGATCTCTAACATTAGTTGACACAGCGCTGCTAGTGAAGGCAGAGCTGATGAAGCAGCTGTGTCTATCAGAGGAACCACGCTAGCTATCGGCCTCACACAGTCCTGGCTTCGACATTCCACACTGAACATCATCATATTGCAAATAACACAACCCTGCTGTCTAACATGAGCCCACACAGCCGTGTTCCTCTCCTTTCAACTCCATTTGCTAGCAAACTATGCTAGCACTACACCAGAAGAATACGTACTAAGTGTAGCTACCATTAAGGTAGCAATTATGAAGAGATATTTCAATATAAATATTTTATACTGGATTTTAATATAAAGCAACATCATTATCATATCTTTTTAATCAATTTTTAAAAATCATATTTATATTGAATAATTCAGTAAAAGTATGAGAAATTAATTTATGCAATGCAAATGCAAATAAATACCAAGCAAAGCGTTGCTAAACATGCTTAACAAATCTCTCCTAGGTATACAAAAACTAAAAAATATTGTGTCTAGTTTCTATATAGAGGATAGCATGCTATTAGCCTACTTATGCAACAGACAACTCAGGTCTAGCAAACGAGACTACATAAAGTACGGATGTGGTCAATGCTGTCAGCTGCAGACAGTCAATTATGACGAGTGGCAGTCATATACAAATACTTTGCTTGTGCGTGCGTAAATAACAGTTTATTCTCGTGTTGTTGTGTCTTTTATGTCCTAGTCTAAACCAAGACCAAATACCTAGGTTGTGTTGCTGTTTCGAGGTCAGCTTCTATGTGATTCAGCACGTCACTTTGACCCTGCAATGACAAGATATACACAGACAGCCATTCTATGATTGCAGGTCAGGAGAAAACAGGCCACAACATTTTCCAGGTGCTGAACTGTGGGCATCATTGCAGGTTAAACAAGGCTGTGTTTATTCATCCAGCATTTTTCATCCTTCTCACTCAGAAATTCTAGTCACACATTGTCTGGTTCTCTATGTGCTTTTGCAGATAATGAAAAATACTGGTTGGGAAAAGATGAATACAAAAGAAAAAAATACTCATCAAAAAATAAGCAAAGTTTCTGGCTGCCCAGTATGTCATAGAACATGCTTTTGAAAAGAGGGCAGATGTAGAGTCAGTTGTGACCTTAAAGGGCAACTGGGCCTGGTCTGTTAGATCTAGATGGAGACGAGGTGTACAAAACTGTCCCATTAGCTCTCTCTCTATTTAATTTTTTTACTGCACTCCCTCCCTGGATGTTGCTGGCCATACTCCAAAAGGACTACATTTCGATCCCAGCACCTGATAATGTCTGGCCCGTTGATGGGTCTGATGACATCTGCACTGTCCGTCTGTGCTCCCAGACAAGTGCAACCCAGAAAGGTTAGCCCTTCAACCCCTTATCAATCAATTACATTTGGCTTTGTCAGATTAATTGTATGGAATTGTTTGCTGCAGATAGGAACCAAGTAGATTCTGGATGGGGATTGGGCAGGATGCCTATGTGATTGTTGGTAGATTGTTATTGTTTGTTTACCCTGCCCTTTTTTTCACCCTTGCTCGTTTGTAGCTGTTGTCTGTAGCTGACTTTTATAGCTAAAATGTATTTTTTTTTTAAAAACATTCAATTTTCTGCGTCATAACAAAAAAAACATAATTCTGTCTCTCGCCAGAATGTAATACTAGTAATTGTGGTTTTCTTTTTAATAAAAAGGTCTATTAAAAATTAAAAAGTTATTTAAATCATGATTACTAATGAATTTAAGAGTAACTTTGATAGCTAGCTTGTATCCACAAAGGCACACTTTGAATGCAGAATTATCACCTCTGGGTGAGATAGTCAGCCTCATGCCAATGGACGCAACCCATCTCCTTCTTTGCGTATGAAAAGCTGGATTAATTACATAATGTTCAGCTCACTGTGGCTAATAGCTGATAATGATGTGTGAGAGGTGTGTCAGACGGGAGAGCATACTGGACTGCCAAGTGCTGTTGGACCCAGGTCAGACTGCGTTCATCTTACTAATGAGATGTCACACGGAGAAGATGGAGCGACCAGAGCGACTAAGCGGTCATTGCAAACTAATTCCCCTCCAGCTTTGGATTGTACAAACAGCCCCAAATTCAGAGAAGCGCTTGTGTGGCCTGCCAACTGACCACATCACTCCAAGGGTTCATTTGTCAGAGGGGTATTTGGCTGTGGGGCAACAGCTAGGTTCGGTTTGGCCCAACAGCTGTGTCATTTTTAGCCCGCAGAAGCTAACGGTGGGCCTGTGGACCTTATTGGTCTATTGAATGCAGCCAGTGATCCAGCCTCCCATCTAGTCTTTAGCTCCACTCTGAGTAGATGAGTTGAGGTTAAACCAACGCTTGTCTTCTCCTTGTGAACATCTAAATCTGCAGTGCAGAGAAGTAAGATATGCTCCTCCCTTCATCCACCCCCTCGGGCTAGCCTCACTTCTCTTAAGTTCTCTGCTGCATTGCCAGTGGGTCAGGTTGATCCCCCCCGTCATTGAAACTCATTCGGGGGGCATTAAAGTGTAAACCAGATGAAAAAACAAAGGGCTTAGGCAAATCAGATGGCTCAAACAACAACAACAAACGCACACTCTGTAATCTGCTTAGGGAAATTAATGAGGGGGAGCCCCCTTGGCCAAGGTGGATAATGATCCTGGACCACGGGGATGAGAGGCTGCAGTGGATCAGGCAGAAGGTGAGAACGGGAAGGGGGGATTAGAGACGGACTCCCACCAGAATCAAACAGGACTCTGCCAAAGGGATCCCTCCCCTCCTATACCCAAACTTCAAAAACTCCAGCCTAAGCTGGAAGTAGGTGTCTGTAATCCCCTCTGTGGCTGTAGATCTATGCGGCCGACTCAGGCCCAGCTTTCATCCTGCAGCTTGTTCGGCATGCTCTCCCTCCATGTCCTGGGAACGTAAACTTTTGCACTGTGGCCCCCGTGCAGATCGCAGGGATCCGCTGGCTCATTACCTCTTCATTAGCGTGCTGCATCGTTGGCTGCCAAGAGGATCAGACTATGCATGGAGTCTAGCTGCAGAGACTACTTGTGGGGGCCAGAGACCTGGACACAGCAACCAGATGGACAGATGCATGCTGCTGGAAGCGTGAGTTAGCAGCCTATAGATCTGTTGTAAGATTCCATGTAGACTTTTCTTTGTGTGACACATCTTAAAGGACCCATTTGTCCTTAGCAGTGTTACCTCAAGATACCTCGGAAAATGATGATTGTCATTATACCTGTCCATTGCTTCTGCATGGTTGTCCGATATGATCATCTGAATGGAATGGAAGGATTTTCTTAGATATATATACGCACTCCTATTTCTGAGGTTCTGAGAATTAATGTCAAAACTGTCACTTACATCCTCTGAGTATGTTTTGAGATACCTTTGAAATGTGATGCCAGATGCCACTCGGTGTTGGATTTATCTGCCTCTGCTTTTCTTTCTTACAATTCATAGACTGCAGGATGATTTAAAGGGAGGTGTGGAATTGAAAAAATAAGCAGGCTTTGTAGTGCTTAATGGGGCCCAAAGCTCAATGTTTAAGCCCTCCCCTGCATCCAAAGCAGTCACAGTTAGGAGCCAAGTCTCATCAACCACTCTGCCATCCTCTGGTGTGATAGTGGCAATACACACATAACCTACATACACATATTACCAGCAACTTACTTTTTTTTTTTTATTAAAGTATGGCATGACATGGCGAAATTAATTAAGAGTTGCTGAAAGATAATGTAGGGTTGAATCATGTTTGCTAACTTAATATACTAAATATGTGGGATGGATCAGATATATATGGGGTGATCACAGAAAAAAGAAAATATGTATGGTATTTATGTATGTAAATTACATGAAAGTCAACTTCATACAATTTGTTTTGATTTACAGCTGATGCAACTCTTTGCAGCTGCAACAAGCTGTCCTGATTAACCTGAATAACACCACTGTTTTGTTACTCTGAGATAGTTAAATCAAACACTAACACTATCATAAATACTCCTTAAATATAGTCGAGTTTATCCATAAGCTGATTTTTCTCTGTTGTGGCCGTCCTCTTGCTTTACTGCTGTTGTGATCCCTGAATCTAAATTATGCAGTTCCTTATCTGACAGTCATTTCCAAGGCCATGCATGCAGTGTGGCCCCATGTGGTTATGGCCAGGTGTAAAAGCTTGACCTCTCTGTAGGACAGCAGAGTGACTTTCATTAGAGCACCCACTGGCTGCTTCCTGCTGAGCTCACTCATAGATTTAACACTGCGCCTGCATACAAGATGAGAGGAAGGGTTTACATAATCCAATAAGAATCATCAAGGGGAGATGTAAACAAGGACATTTATAAGTATTAAAATAATTCAGTACAAAGAAAGTCTCTTTATATTGCCTTACCTCTTATGCCTTATATTTTTCCAAATTTTAAATAGAGTAAGTCAAGTGTTTTGCAGGTAACACAACACTAACTGCAGTAGTTATAGAGTGGAAAATGCAAGCATCACCCTTGTAGCCTGGATGGCTGACAGGGACCACTGTGCAAATGAAAAATGTGGCACTGAGGGTTTTTGACTAAATAAAGGCTAATAAAAGCTGAATGCACACACACACACACACACACTAAATGCCTCTGGATTTCCCAGCATGCTTGCTAATGTCTCCCGCTCAGCTGGTGTCGTCACGTTCTCTTTCATACGCGGTCACAGTTGTTTTTGATATTTTCATCCACTAGCCAGAGGATATTTATCTGCGGGAGCATAGTGGCTTGAGAGCCTTTTTCAAATGTTAACAATTGCAACGTGAGGAGCTCGCTAATTAATGCATCCAACATGGTCCCGCAGTCGTGCTGGAGAAACCCAAACAATTAATGTGTGTCATTATATTGTAATGGCATGATAATACTACATCTAAAGCATACACAGAGACACACATACCTCTGTCCACCCCTAAAGGTAGGCACTCCACACTGCTCTTGGAAGCAGATTAAGGTTGGAGATTGTTTCCCTGTGGAGAATAAGGATTAACTAGTGTCAAAATATTCTCTCAGCTTCCTGATGACTTCATGTGTTAAATTTGTTTTGGTTAATTGTTTGTTTCAGGATATGATTTCTCAAAAAAATAAGTAGATAAAATGAGGATGAAAACCTCATCCAGGAAAAGATGATAGTCACTTTGTTGCTACTGAAGTATTATTGTTTTAAGCTCATGTGGAAACAGCCAACCATGTCCATCATATGATATCATTTTATTTTGCTTTCTTTTAATTGGTTGATTGATTGAAATTGCAGGAGGAGCTAGTGATCCACCAAGATCCATTCAGCTGTCCAACACATGATAAAATGTCAGGGAAAGATGCATGTTATTTCTCTACTCTGGCATATACACACTCTGCACGTATGCATTAGGATTACATTGCAAGATTGTGTGTTGGTACACTAATGTGAGGAGGAACAGAAAGATAGATAGAGTGAGAGAGGAGGAGCGTTTGTCTATTTCAGCTTGAATAAACTAAATTGCTGTGCAGTGGGCTCATTGGTGGCCCCTACTGCGGCACTTCATGAAGACATATGGGCCTAAAGAGCACTTGATGTGGCTGCCACCGCCTTGCTTGTCATCCACAATTTTGCCTGCCCTAATCCCTGCTTTAATTTACTCCAGTCCACAAGGCAAGCAGTGACTAACACTGTCCTCGGGGGTCCTTTCACTTATGCCACCGGTGACAAGGAATATGCAAAGGCACAATTTCTCACCAGGAAGGGTGACAGAGAGCTGTTCCGCCAGGGAACACACCTCCCATTTCTGAGCATCTTTTAATGTCACTCACAAGAGCACTTTGCAGTTGCAAACTATTCTTCAGAGACCCCTTTATTAACATGCTGATCCAAGGGGTCATTAGGTGAAAATTGTTTGGCGCAGAGGATATGGCTATTGATTTGCTGAGAGATAGACTTTGCTGTAAAGTTTGTCACAGTGCAAAGAGACTACAGAGACCACTTCTTCAGACTCAATCTAAACTGTTTTCAGCCCCTTTATCCTCTTCTTCTGTCTTATTTTTCCCACTCGTCTAATTTTCCCCTGGAATGCTGGGAGGGAGAGAAGCTGTTGACGGGCACAAGTAATTGCTATCAGTCTGTCATTAGGTTCTCTCTCTTGCTCAGTCTCTATTTTTTTCTCTGTCTCGCTACACAGGCCTGTGCTCAGCATTGCTTACAAATAAGACACTTAGGAGACGAGTGGAATTTGCTCCCCAAAAGCTGTGATGTATTGGATTTTTTACGGTCAGAGCAGCTCCTCCAACTGCCTTTTCATTCTCTGTTGTCCTGAGAACCATTTTCTCTGTGTTTGCTATATTCACTCTCTCTCCCTCTCTGCCCTCTCCTCTCCGCCTTTCAGGGTATCATTTGCAATTTAATGCTTACCTGGGGTGAGCCTTGACAATAGCTTCCACCATGAAATGGCCCATGCCCTGCCTGCATGCCTAATGAGGTTGATGTTGAGCTATTTAGGTCATTGTCCCTTTACAATATCTACTTAATGCAACTCCATGGGAGTGGATTGTTGGAACGGTTAAAGATTCTATTAAGTCTTTACAAAAGCCATTCCATTCCGCTGTCCACCACATACTACCAGGGGCACTGCTCTACTTCACTTTTGCTTTTGTGAGAGGCTGTTGCAACAAAGCATAGCAAGGAGGTGCAATGTTAGACTGGAGGGTCACCCTACTAATATCTCTCGATGTGAATTTGGATGTGTGTGTTTTTTTTGCAGGTGAAAAGGCAAACGTCCAGTCAATCAGCAGTTCCTTTTGTAACATATGAAATCTGGATTGAGCTGGCAAATTCATATTAATCATCGCACAAAATGATCTGCCAAAACAGACGGCCAACACCAACTATTAATCAGAGCAGAACCCGTGACAGTCTTTGGAATCGGAAGGGAAGGAGTCGGAGGGGGGGCCGCTTTGAGAGAGTACTTGATATGAAAACTGTGTTGTTGTGCTTTGTACCAGCCTGTGGGAGTTTTTAAACAAGCCCATATGGTGGTAGCCACCAGCTTTGGAGAAGGCGGGTGGGTTGGGGGGTTAGCCAGGGCCAGGATTTCACACAGTCAGTATTGAGTGGGATTGAGGAGGCGAGCTCTTAAGCTGTCTTTTCAGGCACAGCAAAAGCCCTCCATCTGGCCTCCCCTAAAACTCAGGGTGAGTTTACTCAGCTCCCTGTTGGCTGATTGGGCCTCCTGAAGCAGAAGTAACAGCATCAATAGTGTAAACCCTTGCCACTTGAGAGTATTACATTTCTTTTCATGCTTGACTTAATCAAAAGTGGGGAAGTGAAATTTACACCTTTTTGATGTTCTTTTTTCTCCGCTCACTAAGAGGGGCGATCTTAACCCATTTGATCTTCACAAGCACCCACTAAATGGCCAAATATGCCAAGCAG
Source organism: Euthynnus affinis (assembly GCA_029490765.1). Classification (NCBI taxonomy): domain Eukaryota; kingdom Metazoa; phylum Chordata; class Actinopteri; order Scombriformes; family Scombridae; genus Euthynnus; species Euthynnus affinis. Next base: position 20,359,249 of record CM055839.1, read on the forward strand.
ACGGAAGCAGACGGTTGGCAGTTGCCAGTTTGCGCAGGGTCACTGTTGGAGCACTCCATGTGGTGGGGCAGGCAACCTCACAGAAGGCTCCAGTCTTCACAGAGTCCAGCCAAGCTTCTGTCTGGAGGCCCACTGTCCCTCGCTCACTGTCCGCACAGAGCCAAAAATCAATCCACCCTCATGCTGATTCTCTGTGCTCTGCCTGAGCCAGTGTGAGACTTGTGTCGACTGAGCAGCATCAAATGAACACTGTAACTGGGGCTTTATAACAAAACGGATTGACAAAAAGCACCAGCCAAGTGTCAACACTATGATGTGTATATTTGATAGCATTAGCGTGGCTTTGGAGAGTCACTATGTAGTTTGCATGCAACTACACATCACATCATGTGCACAAGGACAGATTGAGTCGTCAGTTAGTAGTTTGAGCTATCTAAAAATCATGCCTCTCATGCTTCTTCTCACTCATATTAAAATAAATGACCATCTGATAGCAGGGATAGGGTTGAGCCAGCAAAGGGCAGACTGGCTTTGTTCCGTGAATAAATGTTTTGACTATAGTAACCTCACTAATCCAAGCTGTTGACTGGTGCTGGAGCAGAGGGAGCCGACCTGGGGATGTGTGAAGATTCCCCTCAACAGGAATCTGGAGAGAGCAGTTGCCGGAGAGCTGCTAGCCAGTGACAGTTGCTCCAGGAGCCTGGCTTTAATGAGTGTGTGATGTCTGGAGTCTTTAGCTCATGTTAAGCCCGGGCTAAGGCCAGGATCTGACTGATGGAGCCCTAGGCCTGAGTACTGTGGAGCTGTGTTTGCACCTCTTAATGAAGCTGGGGGCCGAAGACACTGCCTGGCCCTTCGCCTGCCCTTCCTCTCTCCCCAGGACCAGCCTTGTGCCAGCCAAGACTGCAGCAGAGACCCACTCCATTAGTTCCTGTTTATTTCCCAGGCTTCCAAATCCTACTCCCTTAGTCATCATGTGCGGCAATTTTCCCCTCCCCTTTCTTAAACTGTTGTTGGTTATTCATTTTGGTCCAATTTTCTCACTCACTGTTGTAGGCAAGACATGAAAAAAACGGAGATAATTAAATGCTTGTGCCCTGTGGAAAACAATGTTTTCCCCCCTCTTTGTGTTGAATATAAATTACCATTACAGTGCCTGGGCTGCAAAAATGTGTGTCTGTGAGTGTGTCTCTGTGAGTGTGTGTGGAAGGAGTTTACTTGGTGTCAGCATGAAAAGAAGGGGCCCCCATCCAGGCAGCCAAAATCCTGCCGAGGAACTTGTCTGGGATCGTGATGTTCCGACAGCTCCACTGCGACAAGATACATAGTTTCCATTCAGCGACAAGCTTCTTATTGGTTACTATAGTTTCACTAATGCCCAATTGAAGGCGATGCCTAATCTCGACAGAATGGGTTAAAAGGTGCCGATGTCCAGAGCCACAAAACCACATGTTGAGAGTCAAGGGACCAAGGCCCCACAAAGCACAGCTCCTCCAGCTTTGATGTGGCCCTATCAGAGGCAGGAGATTGAAGAGAGTGGGAGAAGAATACACAGAGGCCCCTGTAGCATAAAAACCCCTCGAAGGACCCGCTGACAATGGCAACTGTTGAGGAGTGGGTCAACGCCTCACAAAAGGTGGGGCATTTCAGGAAGAGACACAGCACTACTTCCTCCTCTTCTTCACCATTTTCATCATCATGTCTGTCATTTTTATCGCCACCATGCCCATAATCACCTTTTTTCTCATTTGTATAATCAGTAACACCATCCTCGTGATTATCATATTATTGGAAAGCATTATAGCATCATGTGTTTTTCTCTACTCAGTCTGTTACATCACACACAGACAAACACAAACACTTGTCTGCACCCTTTGCATCACTGCTGTTTAGCGTAGGGAGTCAGAGATAGAGCATTGGAAAGAAGGATAGTAGAATAAACAAGGAGGAGAGAAACAGGATAAAGATGAGTGTGGTGTGTATGCTGAGGGGTGCTATGTTTAAGGCTCTCACATCTCAAGTACTATGCTGGAGTAGCCTGTGGAGGGCAGAGTGTGTGTGTGTGTGTTGGGGGGTGTTCTCTCTTTCAATAGACTGCCGCTCAATGGCTCTGAGGAGTAATTGAAAAGCTAATATTGTTCAGCATATCCCAGGGATTACGTCGTATTGTAGTAACAAGTATGCAATACTGCAATGTTTATTTTTGGTCAGGCTTTGTTGCAGCCACTAATTGGTGCTGAGTGTGAAAATGTGGTGTGCGCATTATGATGGCTGAGTCATGACGGCACAAATAGTACTGCAGTAATCACTTGCACTGTGTTATCTTTGGAAAGTATCTCGGGTGAAAATCAGACCCACAGCCAGAGATGCGATCGATGGGCATCGTTTTACAAATGTGTTGAAAATGAGTCTGCAAATATGTTTGAAATGTGTGCTTATGTTAGCGATGTTGTAAAATAAGCAGGGTTGACTGACAGAGCATCTGCTTATGATGTTTGTCTCACAAACACGGAGCCAGCTGTTTTCAAGCCTGTTCATTTATTAGACAGACATTAACATCAGTGTTAAAAAAAATCTCACTTAGCATTACTCTATCATCGACCATTGCCATATCTCCCCTCATTGTGCGGTTTATGGCAGATTTTAAATCAATTAAGTATGTAATTTGTAACAACTGCTGAGACTGGTTCAGGCCTAAACAATGGCAATGGGATAACTGCCCTTTAGTGAAGCATCAATGGGCTTACAATGTGCTGAATTAGCTGGCATATTAATGACCAGCCGCAATACCCCTCCATTCTCCTCACCCAAATCTGCTTATGCAAATGGGCCATGAATCCAGTTCAAAGGAGTCTCTTTTAAATGAGGCCTTACCCATCCACATTGGGGGCTGTGAGAGAAAGTGACATGAGAAAAGTTAGGGACACTTGTCTTTTTTTTTTCTTCTCACAGAACATGATCCAGTTAGCATGCACCTCTGCTGGTTACTAGCATGGTAGGGGTTGTCGAGTCCATAGGATTGCTCCATGCAGGGGGGGCAGGGAGCGGGTTAATCCAGCCAATTGTGACTGTGTGTTTAAAATGTGGTGTTCAGCAGGGGGGAAAGCAGGACCCATCCAAGTTCATGCCCCTGTGTGAAAGAGAGGAGAAAGGCTGTGGGGTTGGAAGTTGAAGGAATAGAATAATCCCCTTCACATTTGTTAAAGGGCCACTGGTCTTTTGTGTCAGCCAAGACAAATTTAAAAGGCGATGTCATAATGGTTCAATTGGAATGATATCTTTGAACACAATAGATGTGGCTTCTTTCCACGAACAACTTAAAGCCCTATTGTTCCTATTATTGGGTGAGATGTTTGGATACATGCGTACACTCTGAATGAGAATAAGTTGTTGTAATACAACTTGTTATAAAATATTGAGCATGATTACACATGTTGTGGTCGCATGAATGATAACAGACACAGTGAGGAAGGAAGAGGGGATATCTCTTGATGGTAAAAGAGCTTTCTTTCCCCATATAACATAACATACAGTATGTCCACCAATATCTAATAGATACATTCTGATAACAGACAAATTGGTGAACTATTAAACTTTTTATTTGGAAGGCCCTGAAAATCTGAAATGCGAAAACTTTGCATTCCTGTTTACTTTAACTGATATTCATTAGAAAATTGATTTTGTGATGACTGATGAGGAAAAAATGATTTTTAATAAGTGTTTTTCACTTATTTTTCATTTTATTTTTGAGTGCTGGACACTAGTTTTCTCAAAACAAAAGCATTGAGACATAAAATTAAAACAATATCTCTGCTTGAACCCTGGTTATTTCTGTTCAGGTAAAAAAAATCTTTGAACATGCTTGGTTTTCACGTTTGTTTTCTTTGGAGCTTTGACTTTGTTCCTGACATCGGTGATGATGTATATTTTGGATATAGGAGTGGATATAGGAATTCTTGCTGGAGTTAAAAGGCCTCTTGTTCTCATGTGTACATGATGTTGTCTCACATTTCCATTTGGGGTGAAAGTACAAGCCCCATAGTAAGCACTTAAATATCCCGAATAAATAAGACATTTATCACCACTAGCAGCCCTCCTGTTGGAACAGCCTTTCTTTACAATGCCTGACATCATGTGTTTGCCTGCATTTTACAACAACTGTTGCCTGTGTATCTAGAGGCTTAATGCTAAGTTTATCCATGAAGTGCACATTCAACACACTGTTAACTCTCAGAGGGAGTTGCCAATTAAACACAAAGCCTTAATTTATAAATCTAACTCTCTAAGTACACATAATACCCAATTGAGAGGTATTATTTATTATTGCAGGATTTTTCATGCGCTTACTGGGAACAGTCCAAGTTCTGGGAGGCTGTGTGCCAGCGACAGCAGCAGTGAGAAGGCTGACATCCTCATGCTCACTGCTGGATAGGGAGGTCATTTCACCAAACTCAGTAGTAAACAGAGGCTCAATAGAATGTGTGGAACTTTATTTTAAATTACATGCAAAACCAGCGGGTTTTGGTCTAGCTGAATTAGGATATTAGAGGTAACAAAGGAGGCTGGAAGTAATAACAGTTTACTGAACTGACCTTTTTTTTTATTTAAAACATCATTTTTATTTATGTATTTATCCATTTATTACATTGATAATCTTTCATCCATGGCTGCACAGCAACATCCTGAAATATATAACAACTACTGGGAAAAAAAGAGTAATAGGTCTCAGCTTCAGACAGTATAAAAAACTTAAAGCAAAACAACTCCCCTCTAACTTATGACCCACACCTCCGCCTCCCCATCCATCTAGGCACTGGGGGTGTTGGATGCTGGCCTCTCAGTGAATTTTCCCTCCTTAAAGAAGCTCATAATGGCTGTGTGAAGTCCCTAAGAGGGAGGGTTCCACTAGGTGACAGATTCTTCCTGTCCGTGAAATTCCCCCTGCGATAATTTGTCTTTGTGTTGATGGGCCCGTAGCTCCACGCGACATGGGTTATGGCAGCGAGGGCGGGACCGTCCTCATCACCTGCCATCTCCGTGGCCCTCTTGACACCCCACACACATAACCCCCCACCCACACCCACACACTCTCCATTCTCCTGTCCTCCCTATCCCACACCCCCCACTTTCATCTCTCCAGCAGGAGCTGTCTCCGTACTGGCAGAGCAACCAAATAATGGAGCTTGTCACAGGCCTTGTTCTTTGTGTTTTTCAGGGCCCAAGAAAAATGCAAACACTCTATTGTAGTCATTAGTTTTCCCATCCTTTCTGCTGGGGCTTGTGGGTGGGGGCTTTGACCTGGTTCAAAAGGGACTCAGGGAGGAATTCGCCTTTTTGGAGAAAGTGAATTCTTGATGTCACATGCTTGGTGTGTGTCTATTGTGCATGGTGAGTGTGCATGTTTATGTATGCTGTTATACTGAATCTATTCTTGAGTGCATGTTTCTGTATTAGGTATAAGACACCAAAACAATTTGGGTTTTTTTTGCAGTGTACATGACCATTATGCTGTCTATGTTTACTCTCCTCGTGGCCTCCTGGAACTCATCAATCATTTGTCTTGATAGCCAGTCTAACTAAGTCTGTTACACATGTGTACACACTTAATTACTTGTGTAATCAGCTCATGAAATGTCATCTTAGTTTGGCCGAATTGATTCCTGCGACACAGAGTGATGGGACCAAGTGTTTCAGGGAACCCCAGCAGAGGTGTGGGTCAGGTGGATGTTTGACCTAATCAACAGGGGTCCTCAAGGAATTTAGGAGCTGGTGAAAGACAGAGAATGTCTGCTATGGTCATCATACAGTTCTATTAAGCAATGAAAATGGCTTTCATATCTGCATTTTTTTTTACCACAGGATATTGACTCCTCCTTGTGTAAATGTTAGCAATGGCATCAAAAGCAAATAGCACATAAAGTGGCAGAATATTTATTCATTAATTTCTGGATGACTTTTCATTTTAAAAAGTGTTATGGAGGAAAGGGTTCCACTAATGCATTACTCTGCTTAAATTTGTTTGTTGCATCTGTTCACAAATCACAATTTACAATATAATTTTTTGCAGTAGTGCAGCTCTGATCAAAGACTTTACCAACAAGTGTACTTGGATTTTAACCTCAGTATTCAAATCCATCATCCTAGTCACTCCATTCAGCATGTGGTGTAACACGGAAGCCTTGAAAAGGCTTAACAGGTCTAAACAGGAACCAGACACACGCTGGCTATTCTCTGCCAGTGCTGTTATGATATTGTGTGGATTCTTGTAGAAACAAACCGTTTGGACCTGATTGAGAAGCTCATCAATAGGCAAGAACAGACAAAGAGGAAGCCAATGCTTGCTGCCTTTGTACTCACTTTAAATTCAGCTGTTATCTGGAATGTACCAGCTGTCCACTGTACACAAAAAACTGCTGCCTTTCCCAAACCTGATCCTGGCATTTGCACTGAGTGAAGAGGGACTGGGGAAGCGCAGGCCTCAGGCCCCTGGGGTATGACTGGGGGCCCCTGGGAAGAAGCTGATGGACAGGAGTGGAGGGGAGTATAGCAACAGGCTGGCACTCACACTGGGCCGTGTATAGGTCTGAAAAGAAGCTAGACATGTGATTCAGTATGTGCGTGTGTGTGTGTGTGTGTGTGTGTGTGTGTGCAGGTGTGTGCATGTGCATGCATTCACCAGCCTGTAAATGTGTGTCAGATTTCTGAGTGGGGTTTGCAGACATCCAAGGAAGTACTTTTAAAGAAGCATGTGTAAATTTAGCCATGAAAAAACACAGTGTCATATTTAAACACAACACGTGTACACACATCTACACTGCTCAGCAATCAGTCTCTTAGACCAAAGCTTGAGCCCCTGACAGCCTGATAACCCAAAGAGCATGATAGATGATGGCAGGCACTTTGAAGTAAAGCTTATCTAAATACTGCATAAAGAACTGCCCTTTAACATACAAGCTCCCCATTCAACAACACAGTCAATAACACATACCTGAACTTCCATGTAGGATTAATGCTTGTCAATACCAGTTCTGAAAACATGCAGTTTGCTGCAGTGTAATTCTTAACACTCAAGCTCATATAATATGAAGGTGCATATGTGTGCATTGCCTTTGTTTGTTGCTCATTTTCCTGGAAGCACAGCCACTCTGGCTGTATAGATGTGTATTTGTTCACAGTTCATTTGATGTTGTTATCTTGCATTAGCCACAGTATTCCTCCTCATCTGTAGCTAGTGCTTTGCAGAGCCCTCAGGTTATAGGCCCTCATCTCACCCATCTTACTAAACGACTTAACCAAACTAATGAATTACCCAATTAATCAGAGCAGGACCCTCTCTCTGCCCTTAAGTGCTCGTTTATAGAAGGAGACCGCCCCTTTGACCTCTATCCCTCTAGGGCTGTTTCAACCAGCTTCACTGCGTAACATTAAATAAATATCATTTCAAGGCCATATTAATTCCTCACATACCCATCCATAAGTAATTAGTCACACTTACTGTATGCATTTCAGGTTGTCAATACATGTGTGTCTCAGCTGCATGCATGTATACGTGTGTGTGCATGCCCCAGCAAAGTACTGTAGGCCCATGTTGGTGTGCCTGTGTATGTGTGTTTAATCCATTTAAACCAAGTCCAATTCAGCCACTTCCTCTCTCCGTGAACCTTATCTGTAGCTGCTGGGGACAAAAATCATTTGCGGTAGAGTAAAATGACTGAAAATAATGGGGAAATATCAAGTGCATCTTTTTGCTCCCCCATTTATTCCACCCGCTCTGAGTAAGCTTTATCGGGCCTAACACATCGCAACATACCCCCTCCTTTTTTATTTTACTTAGATTTTATTTTGCCCACTCAAACTTTTCATTTTCTGACAGATTGAGGCAACCTATTTAACAGTTTTATTCATCTGTGCCTGCAGGCAGGGACTGACGTTGCAGTCAATAAAAATGGGAGAGCTTTGCAGCCACCTCTTCTTCCCCCTTCCCTTTGTGTGCAAAGTGGCAGCCGTGAATTTAATCGAGGGAGAATGTTGTGATTACTTAATGGTTTCCCAGGCAGCCATGGACTGGAGAATTAAATTCCGCATCTGCTTTCCAAGGCGTTAATCTCCTCTCCTCACATTCCGCCTGTTATGATGTGCACACAAGAGATAATGTTTAAACCGACTAAAGCAGGGTAAACCAGCGCAGGCTGTTATTGGCTTTATAATTACATAATTAACTTTTTGTTTCTAATCGTTACGGAGGTAATGGCTCCGCTAAAACAGAGGGCATCTGCCGAGCAGAAAAACCAAATCAAAAATCAATAATCCATAGAATGCCATTACAGTAAGTGCTTAGTCTTGAATCGCAAGAGAGAGAGACAGAAAGATGATGCAAAAAGGGAGAGCAGGTTTGTCTCCTCTCTTCTCTCTTTTCCTTTACTTTCCTCCTTTTCCTGTGCGGTAAATTAATCTCATTTGGAGATGAGAGTGTTATCTGTGGGAGCGAAGGCCCAGCAGCTGTGGGGAGCAGCAGGGTATCAGGCTCTGCCAGGTGCATGGCAGGAGAGAGAGAGGGCCAAGCGCCACCGTAAATTACACCTGGCCTCCCAGCACTGCTATTGTAGGGCGATTGACCCGCTCCAAATGAATTCCATTTTCTGCAGGTCCCTCCTTATTTCTAATTTACATTGTGATCATATATGTCTGAAAAATGATATCATAAAAAAGATGAATGTACTAATTACCTCTCCTCTTATCTCTCCCTCGCCCGGTGCTCACCCCTTTGGACTTACTCCTCGCAGCATGTAAGTATGTCACTTATTTCATTGTGACAGGCGTAATGTATTCACAAAAGTGCACCATAAATACAGGCGTTCAGGTTGGCCTCCTTGCACTCACATCAGGGGCCTCACAATGCCATGCCTGCTCAAATGAATGGCGAATTGACAAACATTTCTAGAGCCAAATTACCCCTGGTGTCACTGTGAAATTAGGTTCTTGACCCAGCCTCTGATGCATGCTTATATTTCTACATATTTTCCCCATCGATTTTTATGCATGGCATCTACCCATTGCGGTGTGAGACGAGGCTCCCTTTGAGAAAGGGGTTAGGGGTATTTTAATACACCTGTGAAATGAGACTCTACTCGTCATGAATATGCTAAAGTAGAGCTGTCACAGCAGTCAGAGTGATATCCCCTCACCTCTGCCAGATGAGCTGAGAGGGGGGATAACTGACTTCTACTCTGAGGGATAGGGGGACCAAGCTTATGCTGCCTGCCAATGTCATTTTAACAAATAGGCTTATTAACAGTTCAGAGGCCAAGGACAGCAGCAAGGTTATGCAACTATACTGACATATATAGGAGAATATGAGAGAAATATTGAGTTGGATGATAGGTGCTGGTTGTGTGTGTTCCCGTTTCATTACTACATAGCCTTGTCTGAATGTCTTCTAAGTCTCAAGTGTTTATGTCTCCTCACCTTGAGATGAACTTGTAGTCTGCCTGTCAACATCTGTTTGTTTAAGATTTCACCTTAGAAATGACTTTGACTTTGTGTGTGTCTCTGTCTGGTGTTATTTTTTCTCTGCATCTGCTAGGCTCTTCAAGCACACATGCTCCATCATTTTCCTCTGTACTCCTTGACACTATGCTTTGGCACTTGACCTTCTGACCTCATTCCCAGACTGCTATAACCACCCCTCGGAGCTCAGCATGGCCAGCAATATAATGGTAATTCACTGAGGTCACTGTTGCTAACCTATATTACAACAAACCTCCCAAGAACATATGAAACAATGTTCAGCAGGGTCACATGTATGTCTAAAAAGAGCAAACACTGGTTATTTTAAAATTTATTTTTCCTGTATATTCTACTACCTACATTGTAGAAGAAAGATATACGAATGGTGTCTTGTCCCTATTAGAGCTTTCAGTACCTCAATTCATTATCATCAGTATGGTCAGTATCTCAACAACAAATCCCTGTGAATTTGATAAACTTTTTGACTGAAGTGATTCTGATACCAACTGCTACAAGAAATAATAATTTTATGTTAACCCAGAAACTCTGGGACAAAGTCTTATTTTCACCTCTGAAACTTTTGAAGGAGAGTACAGCCTGGCGTGACAAACAAGCCTTTCCTTAGAAACACCTCATTTTGTGTGTAGCCATTACCCTTTGGTGTCACGTTTGGCATTTGTTTTAAGTTGAGTCTTTTCAGCACAAAGGCACTATCTTTAGCTGTAAAAGCCTGTGTGAAACGCTTTGCTTAACCTGCTGACACAAAGGAACCACTTAAGCCATTTTCCCCTTCATCCTCTACAAGCGCAATGACTCACTTTCCATTTGAAATCAATAAGGGGGGATGCCGGTGACTGAAGGTAACCACAGTAAGAGAACATATATGCAGTATACTGAAAGATATCAACACTAAAAGGTCACCAGGTGCATTCAGCCTGTAACACATTAAAGGTGTGGAACATACGTGAGAGTATATGTGCATGCATACATGTGTACATTTGGGAGTGTACATGCCTGTGTATGTCCAGTACTTGTAACACTTGACTCAAAGGGCCTGTCTTTAACCAACAAAATTCCTAGAAGAGCTTTGCAGACCTGTTGAAAGAGCACCAGAGGCTGGTGGTGGAAAAGGAGCAGACCCAGGTGGCAAAGCTGCCCCAGGGGGGCTGGGAGTTGAGGCTGGGTACACCCTCAGCCCTCAGAGCCTGCATGGATGTCTGGAGGGCATGAGGCCACCTGGCCAAAGAGGGGAGTGGCAGTGATTAATGCACCTTGTTTAGGGTGCCGTCATCGGAATGAGACGGACGAGGGCTCAGGATGATGGATGAGGGCAGGAGCAAGGGCTGATAAGACATGGCCCATGAATCTGTTCTACATCATCGGCTCTTTTGATCACTGACAGAAGTTCAGAGATGGGCCTGTGCATCTGTCCAAACATACAAAAGCCTCTTCCCTCCCAGAACCCTCCCTTACTCCGCAACATAGCAACCATCCACCAGCCCCCCAGCTCCAATATCCAGCCTCTCAGGTTAGCACTCACAGGTTAGCACTCACTCGTGAAAACAAATGGCGAAGAGACAAAAATGGAATGGCAAAGAAGGCATGCATTTTAGAGCAAGATGGAATGATAAGGGAAAAAAGAGAGCAGGACATGGATTGGAAAAGATGGTGAGACAGAGAGAGCGAGTGCAAAGTATCCATAAGAGGGGCTTGGAGTCTGTGAACCATGGCAGCACGGTTTAAAGCCCCCCAAAAGGAGCCCTCCTCTGCAATGACAGATTCGGCAGATAAGAGATGATCCATGAAAGCCGATCGGTGTGCTGACAGCAGGAGAGAGGCCTTGGCCCCGGCCGGCAGGGTGCATTACTGTGGGCAAACGCAGCTGTCAGGGCCAAACGGGCCCTCAGCTTTCTGCCATGCCACCAAACTGACGTCACATAGCGAGAGTCAGGGCCTGTCCACCCCCTACTTCACTCCCTCCAGTCACCGAACACTGCATTCCAGCACTGAAACATTCCCAGGCCAGCCTATTGCACAACTTCATTTTGGGGTGTACATCAGCTGACAGGTGTTGAAATTAACCTATCTCAGCAATTCTCTGACATATTGACAATGTGTAAAGGAATGCAGGGGTGCACTGAGTGAAGGATTTCTGACAGGTAAGGCATAAAAGATTAGACTTGGATTTATTCTTGAGAATCGCATTGAGCCGCAGTTACGAGGTCTCTTTTACTCTTCTAACACTGTTAGACTAAGGAGCTTTAGCACTAGTCTCAAGATAGACAGACAGAAATATGGACAGCATGGAGAATGAGATCCACTGTGTAAAACAGGAGACTTTCATGTACTTTCCCTGCTGAACACGCAGCCGCACGGCGCTTATTCCACCAGCCTCCAAAGAAAATTACCCCATCTACCAAGGGGGCTGAGAAAAAAGGAGCGCAGACGATTCCCTCAAGGAAATGAAAGGCAGTAATAAGCTATTTAATTTATACTTGAAATTATTTTATGCTCAATAGATACACTCTGGGTCCTTATTGCTATTTAAATGATTATTCTCGCCAAATTATTTTAATCCATTTTCAGAGGAAAAATTTCTACATCCTCATTTAAACAGCTAAATGGGGGCATCTTTTAACTTCATGCGGTCGACATAGTAAATTAGAGAACTAAAAGGCCTCCTTTTATTTTGGCATTCATTTCAAAGTATTATCTCAGTAATGGATATCCTCACATACTAATGCTGAATTATTTTACATATAAATGCTGATTTAAATGCACAGCCTTATGGTTCATTGGCTTACCATTAAAATTGTTTGAGTCTGCCCTATTATGAGGAGCATTATAAACAACCTTGAAGTAAAGAAAACAGACATGGTGAATTGTATTGGCTTGCTCATTCAGTCAGAATTACTGAATTTAGCGTGTATACAATGAAGTTGCAGGACTGTGCTTTGTTTTCAGTGATTTAGGGACATTTTTTTTAACAGAGTTCAATGCAAACAGCAATATTGTGCAAAGACACCAGAACCTTATAAACAGTACAATGCGAGACATGCTATAAGGGCAGTCAACTATACGTATCATTCTCTGTGTAAAATTCAAAGCTCTGTATCTGTATGAGATAAGAGCTGAGGATATGTACCCCATAGCTCTGACCTTGGTCTGGGAACTGATCGCTTTGGTCTTTTTCTCTTTTTGATCTTGTATCTCTCAGAGTCCTGCTTCACCTCTGTCCATGTCTAAATCCTGTCTCTCTTTCTTCCTCCCACTCGCTTCTCTCTTCTTCATTCTCTTGCTCACCTTTCTACTCGCATTAAAAGCTGAGGTGAATACATGAAAAGATTGGTGACCTTTTAATGAAAATGTCAGTATTCCTGTAGTGGGGGGAGAGGCAAGCTCTGTGTTTCAGAGACCAAGCACAGTCTCCATGACACTTGAGCTTTCACAAACTCAACTACATGCTCCATGACAGCTCCTAAATGTCTCTTTTTCTTTGCTTCTACATCTCCAAGTTTTTCAGAGGGATGGGGCAAGGCCTTCAATGGCAATGTGTCTCTTTTGAAAATTCTGATTTCTTTCTTTTTTTTTTATCTCACTTTATGTCTTAGATGGATTTTCAGTAGTCCCATAGCAGTAGCAATATGCATGACAATCCTATTCTATCTGTCTATTCTATTCCTATTCATAAGCACTGCTAACTAAAATAAAAGAGGAGCCGACAGGACACAGTGAATATGTAGCATATGCGCCTCCCAAATCTCATCCAGATGTTTTGCATTAAAGGCAGGACACTTACAAAGAAAAAGACTGGATAAATAATTCCTTGGTGATTTCTTCAGCAATGTTTCCACCATAACTGAGCTTGACAGATATATACCTGAATAAAAAATCAGTAGGGCTAATGTCACTTTGATGTCTTCCTTTCTAGCACTTTGTCTCTTCTCTTACCTCTGTACTCAGGATTCTAAGTCCACCTTAAGAAACTGAAATATAGATCTGTGGCTCACTGTAGCAGGTGCCACACAGAGCAGTCATGATCATTTGTCGACTGTACCTCTGCCTTTTGTCACGTTTTGTCTTCCGTCTCTATTTTTAGTGTGGCGAAAAGACGTCAAGGCGAAGGTGTACTTTAAGTAAGTGACAACCTGACGCCCAGCTTTATTTGATGCTTGCCAGATCAAAGCCTCACTGCAGGGCACGCTAATTTGAAGTCCACCGCAGTGATGATCGCTGTGCATGATTACCCCACAATGGCACTCCTATTAATCACATCACTCTGATTATTCTAATTTGATTTGACTCGATGATGTCTCCCCCCAGTCCTCCCTCTCCCTCTCTCTGTCTCTCTCTCTCCCTCTCATCACCGTCATCACAACGTCTCCCAATAAAACTGTCAAGTGGGGCGACTGCTCTCCGCAGTAAGTGGATGACATTTAAAAGGCTACAACATGACTGACAGTGTACTCACAGAGGGAGGGAGTGAGAGTGCAGAGGGGGGAGGAAGACAAGGAGAGAGAGAGACAGAGAAGATGAGGGAAGGAGGGGATGCCCATGTTAATACTTACAAATGACTAATGTCTCCCCCAGCAGGTGCCACGGCCAGACAAACTGGATAAATATTGAGAATCCTCCAAGCACAGCAGCATGTGAAATGAAACCCAACTGTTTCTAATGCAGCTGTGTAGAAGTGACTGGCCCATCGGGTAGCTTAGCTCTGTCTCTCCACATCACTTTTCCTGCCTAATTATTCTGTGTGTTTGGTAAATGTTTCCAGTCCAGCCTAACTTGCACAGGCCCTGTCTACTGTATGAATACATCCTGGTTTATGTTGTCAGCACTTATTTATATGCACAGTATGAATATAAACCATGGGCCGCATTTGATGTGAAATACTAGTTTTGTTTTTGTTTTTTTCAAAAGGACTGAGACAGTCTATGAATGTAGTTATGTGATATATGATTTTTTAATCTGTGTTGGTCCTACATTTTGATAAAACTTAAATTACAGAGGTGTATACAGTATAAAGGATAAAAAAACAGAGCCCTGATCAAAAGGTGAAAGCATTACATCTCCAAAATGTCAGCTTTTCAGGAATCAAAAGAATAGCTTTGATTGACAACTGACAACCTGTCAACAATACTTTCTATCATTGTTTGACTTTTTTAAGAGTTCATGAAAGTAAATCAGCAAGCTTTACTCACTTCAGCTATGATGGCAGAATTTATCAGTGTTTCTTAAAAATGCTATGTATACAATTTTTCCACTCTATTATTTCTTAATTAATTTTGATAGAAAAGTAAAATAGATGGTTTAAAAACAATCATTGCTGAGAAACAATACTCATGGTGCTAACTCTGTGTCTGTCCCTTTGTATGATATCCATCTGTGCAAGGAATTACTTTTTGATAGCTCAAGGGAAATGCCATGTCATGATTATTATCATTATAATCAGCCTAATGCAAAAAACAGTGTTTAAGTCAGCCAGCCTCATGAGTGAACAAGTTTCAAGAGTTTGGAAAGAAAGGAATCACAGCATCATCTAAACATTCATTTATTTCGTCTGGTGTGTGTGTATCAGGCTGAGCCAAACCACTTCTCCAATTGATGTTTTGCAGATTTGAAGCTTAGAATTTAAGACTTTAAAAAACGGAAAACTGACCTCATAAAATTTGATCTAGCTGTGTGGCTAATTTACAAGGAGGACATCTGAGATTTGTGGTGGCCTCCAGTGTTCCCAGATTGTTGTCACAAATTATGGGAATATGGCAACAAAGCGAATACATCTGCAATTCCAAAATCTAAATTTGTACATATACTCTACATTCCAAAATGAGAGTTTTAGCTGCAGTTTGCAAGGGTAAGCATTATTTTTTAGTGACTGAATGTTTTGAAGTTGAAGTTCTTTCCTGCAGTGAAGATCCTACAAGCCTGAATCCATCAGAACCCTTATAGTCCCCAGTTCACCTGCTGCCCAGCGCATACCCACCTGACCATCAAACCCAGGTCAGAAGCCATGTGGCAACCTGCACATTGTATTGTCAGAGCTGATAGTAGAGATAGTAGTTAAAAACTGTTATTTGGAGGCAGACAGCATTTTATGGCAGGCTCAGCCAAAGGCAGCTCTTGTAGAAAACTTACTGATTTGGCAAGTTGTAATAGAAAGAATAAAAATTTCCCAAAACATTAAAATTATGTTTTAGGAAATACTAGGTAACCACATTGTAAAACACTTAATATTAGCTAAAACAAACAATTCACATATTGAGTTATTTCCCCAAAAAGGTTCCAGAAGTGACCTTTTCCTGTTGATAGAGATTAATTATCCACCCAATTCTGGACACAACCTTGCTATACCCGGCCACAACTCACAGCAGAGTGGAATGCTCCACCCTGACGCTTTCAGTCTAGCCAGTGAGAGTTTTCGTGCGTCATACGCAGTATGTCCCGGCCCGGAGCCGAGACAACACCGGTGCACATCCTCTTTCCAGACAATAGACCTGGCCTGCCATGTTATACCCACACAGCAGGCGTCCACCACTCTGCAGAGGGCAGGAAGCTCCTCCAGCTGACCCACTGCCTCCTCACATATACAGTCACAGGAAGTTCCCTGAGCCAGCCTGTGTTCATGAGTGAAATAAGTTCACCTCCCTTGTTGTACTATAGCTGACACATACTGTTTCAGTTGAGAGGCTCACATCAATCAGTCAACAAACTTAGTGTACACAGTACATACAGGTATATTTAAAAATGCACACCCCTTATCCTGCAGTGTGCAACCACACAGCTTTTTGAGTATTGCTAATGCTCAAGTGAAGGAAATAAATTGACACACATGGAATGAACATCATTGCCTTTTTTTCTAAAAATATCAGCAGTTTCCTTCAGAGATAAAAAATACAATGTCACAATTCCTGTGATGACTCCTAATGTCTGCAGCCGTGATAAAAGGCTGTCAAAGTCTGCTACACTTCCTCTCATGTCGTTCTAGGACAGTGTAAGCACTGGCATTGCATGAGGCATTGTCAGTGGAGATCTACACAGGGACACGATAAAAGCCTTTAGCCGCAGTAAAACACACATTCTCCATTGTGTTGGTTTAGGAATGAAAAACTCCCTTTAAATTGCCCATGTCTGCAGATGTCACTGCAAGTTCAACAAGATTAGATATGGGAAAGGTTTCTTTGCCTTTATTTGCTATTGTTTGCTGTAGGTGACAGTGAGGAAGAAATGTAAAAGCTGTTTTTTTATGTTTAATATTACAACTACATGACTGTATATACAGTATTAAAAAAGAAACAACCACAATTGCATGAACAAAAAACAACAACAACATGCACATGCGCACACACTCACAAGACTCCTGCTGTCTTTAATACACTCTTAGGCCTGTAAAATTCACACCTATCGGACCAGAATGCCCAGACAGACTGGCCCATTTGGCATACAGATGGCACTCCTGGTAAAGTGTGGTGTAATTGGTGCACAACCATGGCATTGTGTGGCCTAGCAGCCAGGGGCAACACATTTTCTGGACAAAGGGCAGGACGTTTTTGGCTCGATGGTAAGTTGTGGAAGAACCAAGGGCCATAATGCTGTAGCCATATGTTGTGTAAGTCTTATAGAGCCTGTATGTCTTTGTGCACGAAGCTGGAGGGTCACACGTCTTTGTGTGCCGTGTGTTATGGTGTGACACTGCCATTATGGATGAGTGCTGACAGCCGGTGGAATGGCCACAGACAGAGGGCTTGTACTTGTTGTGTTAACACTGGCGGGACACAATAATCTGCTACTTGTAAAGCAGGTATCGTCCTGACAAAACCATTATTGTCTCCACATGGTAATGAGGGCTGGGGAGGGACTGGGAAATAGATTTAGAGGAGGCTGGTCCTGGGCCATGGCCTGTCTGAAATTGGGGGGCAGGGGTGGGGGGGTGTAGGAGAGGGAGGCGGGGGAGCCGGGCATTAGGTTTGTTCTCTTGCATCACTGAGCACTGGAGAGTTGTCTTAAATTGCCACAATACAAATTAGCTGGGCTGAAGAATGGAAGCCACAGAAGAGGGGGAAAAACAGATGACAAGCCTGAAGATTTAAGTCAAACATACAATAGCATTCTGTAAAGCACCCCCCCCCCCCTCCCTTTCTGCCCACATCTTCCTCTCTGTGCATAAGATCAGGGTGGAATAAAAAGAAGGGGAAAAAAGAAAACAGGAGTGTTGTTGGTGTCTTCTAATGAAGCAAGCGAAGATGCAAGTCAATAGAGCAATTCATTAACAAATCAAAGTCCCAAGGGCCTGCCTGGCAGCATGGCTGTGTTTGTGAAAACCCTCCTTCAGAATGGATACCCATATGCCAGGGGTCAGGGTGACGCCCCTTTCCACACTGTTTACCATTCAGCATACACACACATGGCCGTTAGGGTCACCACTATCTAACGCGTCCGCTGCGCACACAACAGAATTTCCATATGGTCCATGAAAATGGATACACAGTTGGACCTCCCTTACTTCCCACGCCCCAGCCTTCAGTGCCTTTGGCTGTTGTATGGTTTGTGTGTGTCCACACACTCTAAGCGGGTGGGTTAGAAAGATAGGGTGCAGCTTAGAAGGGGTTCTGGTGTTGCTGATGTTAGACACCAAGTCTAGTCAAGAGCCCTAAATTCAGAGCTCATCATTTGCATCCAAACCCAAAAATTTTTCTTTCCTTCATTTTCTCTCTTTACCCCTCCCTCCTGTTATCTCCCTCCCTGGGCTTCTCTCTCCCGTGTATCATTCGTCTTTTCTCATCTCCTTTCCCCCCCTCTGCTTCTTCCTGTAGTGCACCTTTCAGAGGACTTTAAGAACTCTTGCAGCACTGGTGTTGATGTTGCTTCATAAGAACGTGAGGGCTGTACTGATGGCCGCCTGTGAGAGGCAAGCCCATTGAGACAGTGGTGACCCGCTGAAGAGGATTCCAGCCTGAGGGCACTTCACATGACTCTTTCAAATCCACACAAATAAAGCTCTTTATGGCCTGAAAGTGGCCTCACAGAATGGGTGCTACAGAGCCCCCTGAAAAGCTCAACACGATTGTCATGGATATTACACGACGCGAGCAACAACGGGCCGAGGAGACAAGTGTTGATCGGGAACAAAACTCGAGCAGACTTTTCCGTGAGGCGGGCCAGGGAATGTTGACAGGCCGGTGAATGGTCTGTTTAACCCTTTGAAAGTGAATGGGGGCTCCCTGAAACAAATGCATTCTGATAGACTTTGTACGCACTGGGACACAAAAAGTACACTAAGCCCCTGCAAGGGAACCAGGCAGAAGGCGAGAGACGAAAATAAGATTGGAAAGGTGGGAATGTGTTTGCGCCAGATTCCATCAGCCTGGCTCTTCTATTTTCTGGTTTTGACGCTTCTCTTTTGAGCTCAACAGAGAGATGATTTAAGCCTTGACTGGGCTCTAGCATCCATTTTGACTGAGCCCATTTAGAGTTTTAGACAGACTGTTTGTTTACTAGAGTATGCTGCGGTTGATGGAGAATGTCAAGCCTGAAAGTGAATGCTATTCCTCTGGCACTGGCAGTCATTCATTCAGCCACCTAAAAACTTTAATTCTCTATCACCACCCAGAGGTAAAGCCAAGCTCAGAATGCATTGTTATCAGATTTGGTGTAATTTCTCCGTATGGTTGTGACAGTTACACACAAACCCTGCCAAAATGAATCTCTTGCCTAAGGGAGGGGTGTTGCCTGTAGACGTTGTAGCATTTTAAAAATTAAAAAAGTAATAATAATGTCATTTAAAAATGGTAATAACTGCAATGCAAATGCTTTACTTTGTAATTAAACTTTGCTCTAAAACAGATATTACTCCTGCTGATTTAAAATTGGGGCATGTGACAGTTATGAGGCTGTTAATTGCAAAACTGCTCAGCATTGCTAATTGTTCCACGGGTGAATGAAATAAGGCTCTGGCAGGGGTACTCTATCAATGTGACGAGTGAGTGTTGGCCACTGTGGCACACTGCAGTGTCACCTGTGGGCAGTCATGCATATTCTGTATCTGCTCAATGATTCATTTAAAGATGAGGAAGTGTGTATTTGTGATGATGGATTGAGATTAATACTGAGTGCTGTAGAGGTAACACACTGGCCATATTTTTGGTATTTTGTCTTTTGTAATACATTGGTGTTTTAGATTCCATTTAAAAAGAGATTTGAATTCAGTCCATCGTGCATACAAAGTGTGCCACTTATAAGTTACAGCATGTTCAAATGTGCCTACATACCCAAACTCAACATGAGTTTCCTCCAGCAAACTGCTACACCTAAGCTGTCACCCTCCAAACTCTCTCATACAGCCTTCTCAGAGAGCAAAAAAACTTCTCCAGCAGAGCTCCTGCATGCTGACGGTAATCCTGAACTTTGGAAACTGCAAAGGGGGGGATGGGGTGGGGTGGAGAAATGTGCTTAGTTCAGCTCCTTCTTGTCACAGGGTGTAGTTTGAGTGGGAGCAGACATGGCTGCCATTGTGGGTGCGTTCTGTGTTGCTGTGTTTGTGTCAGGAAGGCTTTCAGCAGTGAGCCTTGTGACAGTGAGGACGTGTGAGGTGCATTGAGATGTCCTCGTTCTAGGAATACTGCCATCGCCACCATGAGACCAGCCAATTATGCCTCCAGCATGCAAATGTCTTGCAGAGAAAGAGAGAGAGACAGAAACAGTGAAAGAAGGAGAGAGAGAGAGTGCAAGAGAGAGCGCACTAAGACAAAGACACAATGGGGTCTGTGAAGGTTCTATGTGCGCCCCACTCAGTCTGAGACTGTTGTTTAATTGCCATGTTTACCCAGCGACTACATCCCATGTCATTAGCACACAGTGTAGTGTCATTTGTGTTGTCACACCACTCTACAGCACCATGGGGTCATTATTGCTCAACTGGCTTGAGCGGAGAAAATTGACATATTTTATGTGGGAAATCCTGATACACTCCATGGAGTTGTTTTCTCTGCGCTTTCAAACAGCCATGGGGCCAATTAATTTCTGACCAGTCCATATCCCAGGGACTGCTGTTGCTTTTAATGGTCTGGTTAGCTCTGGCTCACATGTCACTGTGTATTTGATGAGACAGATAACTCTAGACTTTTATAACAAGGTTACAAAGGATAAAAAAAATGTATACATATTATTACAAAATGTGCGAATATAATTCATACATATACTATACATTTACATCTGTAAACATAAACATATATGCTTAGTCATTTTACCATAATTATAATTACAAAATTGAAAATATATTTAATGGCAGTTAGCCAGCACTAAATTCTGGGGTTTGATCTGCAACTGAGGAAAAAAGCGCTTAGTATAAGTAAAAGCTTGTAAATCTATTTTATATTTTATATTCGTGACTGTTTGCAATAACCCAGCAACTAAGCAGTGAAACAAAAAAAATCCATCCTCTCTATAGTTACACAGTATATTAGCAACAAATACAGAGGTAGGAGGAGGGAGAGAATAAACACAAAACACGGAGTGGGAGGTGGAAAAAAAAAATCTCTGAATCCCTGACTGCCTGGTCAACACAGGTGGCAGATTCACAGGAAACAGATTTAATTATGCTCCTGGTAACAATGCTTTGTCCTTACAGCGGCTGACATCGCTGTTGACAAAGGCCGCTGCTGCATTCTAATCAGGAAACAAAATGCCGTGGAGCGCCCCAAAGCCCTGTCGGTGGATCATTAGCCAACCACCTCCCAGGATCCAGGGAAAGCAGCAGAAAGCAGAGCCATGACATACAGTACCATGCCATCAGGTAGACAGAGCTTGCTTTCCACCCTGGAGACTAAGGTCCACCAAGGGGAGAGGGGAGGAAAGAGGCTGACCAACCGACAGACAGACAGACAGACAGACAGAGCGACAGCAGCATTGCCCTGCCTGGCTGTCCCACCAGGGCTGAGCTTAACAAGGGGGCTGACAGGCTGCAGCTGGGTCCTGCCTAACGAAGGCGGGGACATTAGCGGGGCTCTACGTCTGTCTCATTAAAAGACATCAGCCCACCTTGATTTCCACACACACTGCCCACTTGCGTGACAGCTCGGCATGCCACGAGCCAATGAGGGAGAGCGGCGCAGGGACACTGCCGGGCAGGTGACGGGAGGAGTTGTTGACATTACAGCGTGGGGAGGGACAGGGGTCAAATGTAAGGGTGACCCCTGTCTCAGGGACAGTGATGACCTCGTTAGGGGCCCCTGACAAAAGGAGGAACAGCCGGGTGTCACCACTGTCATGGTACACACAGGTTGGCTGACATCACAGTCTCTCATAGCTGCAGCTCACACCACCTCTCTATGACTAGTCTGTACTGCTGACACAGGGGTGCTCGCTAATGAGCATCAAAGGGCCTGTCCTTCAACTAGTAATGAGGACAGGTGACGACAATATCACATAATAACAGGGACTGTAACATGAGTCTGGACAGTAGAGGCCAGAGCAGTATGGTAAAGACGAGAATAATATTTTAAAGAGCTATCTCTTTTAAAACCTCCAGCGTTTCCACCTCACTGCAAACAGAATGATACAGACGAATGAAAAGTGATTTAAAATCAACCACACGCCCCATTTTCAAATAGGGTTTTCTCAGCTGTAAAACCAAATTCATAATACTATACTACTCACAGTCCTAGCAAGGGTTCATAATTATGCAAAAGAGTCCCAGTGCAGCAGTATTATGGGCCCCTCGTCTCAAACCAGCCTTATATATACAGTTCCAGCAGCCTTCTCTGCAGGTCTCCAGAGCTCAGTTTAAGAGGAGGATGAATAGAGTGATGAAGTGCGGGTCACATGTCTGTTTGATCCAGTGATAACGAGGGGGCTGAAGAAATAATCTATCAGCAATAATCCCTGACTCAGGAGACACCTCTGCAACACACACACAGAGGCGTGTATGCACACAGATGACAGATGCACACGGTGACGCATATCCGACACACACACACACACACCGATCACCATATTCAGCAGGGCTTCATTATCACTATAATGTGAAGCAGGGGAGCCTGCAACCAAAATGACCAATTATTCAGCATCAAGTATATCACCCTTCATTCACACACTGGGATTTATTACCATGAGATAGCAGGTCAGTGTAAATGGCTGAAAACTGAAAGCAGACAGGCAGACAGATAATGCTGTTTATTGTTTAGAGAGAAACAGAGAGAGAACACTGCACCACTGGGACCTTGCTGAATCTTGGTTGAAGAGTGAGCACATAAAACACACAGGAGAGGTTATCAAGGAAAAAGATGCCATACTCTACACGCATAAATCATTTATAATGTGTACCATAACATTTCCCTTTCTTCTTTAGTCACAGTGAAGGGTAGGATCCCATTTCCTGCTTGGGTCCGTGTAAAGATAATCATTTACATTTCCCATAAAGGAATATGGAGATGAGGTGGGGAGTCAGCAGGGGGTTCATGACACACACACACACACACACATAAAGAAGCACAAACATGCACACACAGACACAGTCACAAATGTATTTGCCTTGCTATGCTGTCACAATCAGGACATTCTGAACTATCACAGATTTAGATTAGAAGCTGTCAGTGTTTTCGTTGCAGCCACTGTTTGCAAATGAAAGGCTGAGGCGAAACGAATGAACAAAACAACATCCTAATGATTGTTTATACAGTGGAAACATGAAGCAATTTTGGCTGATTATCGGGACAATGTTTGCCAGTGACGCCATTGTTAGTGTACAGGCCAGTGCAAAAAAAAAAAAAAAAGAAAGACTGATTGAGAACAAAGCAGAGACAGCTGAACCCATCATCTTTTATTCATTACATAAATGACATTTTAACAAGAGAAAATTCCTCATTATTGCTTCATTATACTGTATTAGATCTCTGTCTAGCAGATTGATAGAGTGATAGTGCTTTTATGAATATCAATATGTTTAGACAGGGGGCTTGTGAAGACCTCAGACAAGGTCAGAGCTATATGTTATGACAACACAAACCATGCTAACACAGTCAGGTCAATAGATAGAGAAAGACAAGAGATACGAGTCAAAAAATCATTTTTGTCTCAAACAGTCAAGCCTCACAGTGGTTGTTGTTTAAAATCAGTTGGTTATTGTTTTGTCTGCATTTTGCAATTACTTTAAAGTGTGATATATAGAATGATGAAACTGTAGGCCATAACTTTGATGCTCCATTTTTAGAGAGTGGTGTGCATTTTGACCAGCTATCACTGCACTCCTTAGGCTACAAGCACACAGTAGGCCTGTTTTCTGATTGTACAAAACATGTGGAATAATTATTTATTACTGTACCCTTTTTATTGCGAGACATTTTTACAATTTTTTGGAATGGCCCAATGCTTTATATTGACATTTTCTTTTTCCAGTCGCTGAGAAATCTACATGTCAATCAAAGTGAGGCGAGTGCTCCCTGACAAGTGAGAATAGTTTATTCAAATTGGTCGGGTGACCGAGAGCAGAGTACAGTAAATGTCTGAATACAGAATGAGGTATTTATGAAAAACACGGCTACGTTGTCCTCCATTCTAAAGAAGCATTACACTCACTTGAGAAGGAAAGTGGAAATGTTGACCTTTATGCTCGGGAGTATACGCACAGTTACACAAGTGTGCACACACATATGTGCACATGCACACCCATACAGAAACAGAAAAACACAGACACAACACACCACATAGTTTTCCTCCTCTCTCACATATCCCACCTCAACTTGGGGGATGTTATCTCAAATAATTACCGGTGGCCTCTCCCTGTCCCTAGTGGCTGCTGCTTGTGAGCGAGTAGAGACAACAGTAGGTCACAGTGGAGGGTCTGCTCTAGTAGGAAGCGAGAGTGTTAGCAGAGATGGTGGTGGTGGTGGGGGTGTGGAAGATCTGAGACTGGCCTCCTATGGCCCTGGCAACAGCTCTTAATTAACCACCCAGGTATTCCTGAGCCTCACGGCCCACTGCCCGGCTGGCCATATGGCTGGAGCTGCGCCATAGCCATAATTGCCAGGGGAAACACTGCATCAAAAAGAGCTCAGCCAACATAAAGCTTGTGTAAATTATTTTTAATGGTTCCCTTCTGGCAGGAGCACATGTTTGTCATCTCAAAAAGAGCGGCCGAGCAATTTATTCGTCCTTGACCCCTCTTTTCCATGCACTTGCTCCCTGCCTGACGGTGTGACCTGTCTACCTGATTCTAGCTGGTGTTACACACACACACACACACATACACACACAGAACCATTACCACTGTCAGGAAGCAACTCTCCCCTGCTACTTGAGTGAGTGATTATAATGCACAGACAAAAAGGCATTTCTCTTTGTGCCCACAGCCATTTCAGAATGACTCATTGATGTTGTATTTAATTATTGGTCACTACATTGCCTTAAATCTAACACATTCAATTCTAACATAGAGGCTAAATATGCCCTCTTTAGTAAATGTAATATTAAAGAACAGATGGTGCAAAACATGATTAAGTAATTACTTTAAAAACTGCACTGCACCGCATGTTCATATTTCATTGAAAGCCAGTTGCAGTCCCTCATCAAGATCTCACCTCACATGCTCCTGGAACTGGCAGCCATCTTGACTTTGCCATTACAGGAAGGAGAAGAAAAGGAACCAGGGATTATGATTTGGCCTTCGGTCTGTAATTACCTAATCTGTTGTTCTAATGGCCTCCTCATCATTTCATGAACAAGCATCTCTAAAGGGATGAAAATTGTGGTGGAATTGGTTCCATGCCTGTCCTTTCTTCTCTCCTTCGCCCACCTTCGCTCCCTCCCTGTCCTTCTCTCTTTCATTCTCTTTCAGTTTGCATTGCTAATCGTCCCAGGAGGGGTCTATGAGGGATAAAGTAGCAGCTCATTGCAGTTTTCCGCTTGTGTTATTTTTGACCATCGTTCTTGTACAAGGATGTTGTTGTGAAGAAGGGGAGAGGGGAGGGGGGACAGTGTTCAGTGGCCTCTGAGGTGGGTTAAGACTGCTGGCTTTTCCCTGTCTGGTGGCCACTCACAATATGTCAGGAACACAGGACATTTCCATGCCCCAGCTCCCCCTCCGTAAGTCTCACGCCAGGCCATTGGTGAGCTGTTTTTTTAAGGAAGTGGCTAGCAATCTGGTCAGAGTGACCTCACATCTGCCCTGCTAATGAGAAGGCTGGCCTCCTCCCAATTCGCCTCCCTAAACACTGTCCTTACCCACACAGGTCACGTCCTCCAAGGAGCTTAACCAACACAATACGATACACACACATACACAGACACACACGCACAGACATGTACGCATATGCACATGAGCACAAAAACACACTGACAAACACATTGCAGCACAGTTTCCTACAAATATGCACTCTAGAGGTATATACACAGGTGCAAAGACATCAGCTTGCATTGAACTGCGTGTGACTAATACATACAGTACTAATACATACAGTATTTACACTCTTGCACGTACAACATGAATGCACATACTGTAACATTTACAGTACCAATCAAAAGTTTCAACACACTTTCTCATTCAAGTGAAGGAGAAGGTGTGTCCAAACTTTTGACTGGTACTGTACATATACAGACAAATTTGTAGTGCTATACTAAGGAGGACCCTTATGGAAATAATTAACTGGTTCATAGTACTATAATCTTATCTACAATTACATGCCAGTAGTAGTAACAGTAGTAACTGTAAACCTAAAAACAGCCTCTTTTAAGGCCAAAATGTCCTCATTTTCAAGGTTTAAATTGGTCCTCACAGAGATGGAATTTCAAGAACACACACACACACACACAAAAGTAATGTACACTTCTCTCACCCAACTGTCTTATTCAAATACAGACCATAAACCTCAGAAAAAAACACTCACAAACAAACATATACGACTCAGCTACTCCTTAGTCCAAACTCCAACTTAATGACTTGGTTGATGCTTAGTACCACACACAGTGCAGTTGAGTGGAAATGAAAGCATAATTGCCACCATAGATCCAACACATACTGAAAATAATACAAGCATGCATTCATGCATTTAACCACACCATCAGCCCACTCTCTTGACGACATCAGAGTCATTACCAGAATATATTTTTATGGTGTTTTCTAAAAGCCATCAGAGATGAATCACGCTATCAGGCCAGCATTGCCAAACAGACCCTGCGTATTAACTTGATGCAAAGCCAGTTTAATGTACCTGCATTCTGAAATACCTCCAAATCGCCTGATTGGCGGTTATTGCACCTTAGGCCAATAAGAGGGTGACAGAGGCTGCTCGTTCACAGCTTTAATGAGCTCCACACACTGGAAACATGGAATGAGATATCCCCAGTACAGACAAATCTAAATGCCCTAAAACAGCAGGTCCATAAATTAAGCAAAAGACACACATGCTTGAAACAGCAAATGCTTTGTAAAGCAACCTTTTGTGCTGTCACTTTGACTTCCACTTACTTAGAGTGTGTCTGTCTGTGTCTCTGACTGTCTGCCTTGCCAGCCCTTGAGTAATTTTGCCATGTTCTGACCCTAAGATACCAAGCAGAATGAATGTTTGGCTCCCTTTCCTTCTCTGGTTACAAAGCAAAAGAAAGTTGATAACACAAGGGGTTTACATTAAATGTCCTGCTATATCCTTCCACTACATCCTTCTCACCCTCGCCCTTCTAACCCTGTCTCCCTTGCGTTCTGCTCATAAAGGGTGCGGTGCTGGGGCAACGTGGGGTTTACGGCAAAGCAAACTAAAGCACTTTGTGTGTAGCTTTAATAATTGTAGGAACTGTTCAGGGGTGTTAAAGAGAGTAAAGCCATAAAAAGATAAATACCAAGAAAGAAATGGTGTGAGAACACACATTATATACAATTTAGAGTGATTTTTATTTTCATAATGCCTGGAGGCCATTGTAGGAGCTATTACTGTAACTAAAGAGCAGACTGAACTGCCAGAGCCCAAGAACTGGGCCCACCAACCCATAGTAGCTTCAAAAGACCTGAGGACAAGTCCTATTCATACTTTCTACATCCATGTGGTCACGATGATCCATGTTGGTCCACATGATGTAAATGTTGTCATCCACCAATGTCTGCAAGGCCCCTCTGTGGACATCCACATGCAGCCCAAAATTTGTGACCAAGTGGACTGTACGCAGAGCAAGTGTGTCAACTGTGCATGTGCGAGAAAAGCAAACAGGAACGCCTGTCTTGTCTACTGTCTGTATGTACTGTATTCCTATTGTCATTAAGCTGTCGCTTTTCTTTTTTCAACTTTTTGTTGTTCAGCAACATCCATCCTCAGCTGCATTCAGACTAAAAACAGCCCTGTGTAAAATAATACAAGAGACTGTGTTGATGTGGACGTGTTGTTTAAAGTGCCGATGAGACAATGAAATACGATCCAGCAAGTCCAGTTGGAGTAACAGATTATTGGGCTTAAAGGCTGATCAGAAAAACACTGCACAGCGGTTTGTAATACACACAGAGTGGATTTTACAACTCTGGAAAGTTATCACGCTGCAACCCTGTTTACTGGCGGGCACATATGGAACGTGTCTGTGTCCACAGACCTCCAAAAAAAAGTATGAATGGAACCGCGTGCGTGTCCGCAAGACCACAGCTGTCCGTGGATATGGAACGTGGAAAGCATGAATTGGCCTGTTGTGTTTTTAGTAAAAGGCGTTGCAGCTTTTATAGATGTTCTAATTTTGTTACAATAAAAATGTTACAATAACCAAGTATAACCACTAAGTGATAGGGAATACAAAATAAGCATAGTCTATGCATTAACTAGTCAAGTTTCCTCATGAAACAACTCTCCAGATGAACAGAGTGGAACAGAGTGCTCATCCTGAGGTCAGAGAGGTGATTGTGGTAGTTGTAATACTAGGCCATGTGTTTTCATCTCCAGCCTTACCGACACTCAGCCACCATCTCAGCCCCTCCTCGGAGACAGCTTCAATTAAAGCTTACTGTCTAAAATCCAATGCATTGTCTCACACTAGCCACTTAATGCAACTTGGACAAATGACTAAAGATTTTGACCTGAGAGAAAACAATTTTCTTTTCAAACTGCTTCTTAAAACACAATAGCTTGGAAAGGGAAGCAAGGACGTGGAATTATGCAAATAGAATAGTGGTTTGGTGATGGAAGTGTAAACAACAGAGTCTAAATGGACTCTAGTGATACTTTTTTTCCACAAACTTTGTTTTGTCAAAGATTTTCCAGCTTATACAGCAGTACCTGCTGAATTACAACCAAAGAGAGGCAAAAGAAGAAACTGTACCCACGTTAGGCCAACTGTGGTATAACTTCACACACATGCACATGCACAATTACTGGTGGAGCCATGACACTCTTCTGATTGCTAATTAGTACTTGAATCGACTGGTTCTCAGTAGAACAACTTCAGGATTTCAAGCATGAACAAAATGTCAGTGACCCTAATGGCCTTTTTCCTCTGTTTTCCTCTGCTGCCTGTTTCTCATCATCCATTCCTCTATTGCTGTCATTGACTGTAAGGGTGGTGCCCCCCCCCCCCCCCGAAATTGAGGATGTGTTGTCCAGCGCCTCTCTGATATATCAAGTATTGAGTTTGTGCAAGCCAACTGAAGACAGAACAAACTGACAGCTTTGGTCAAGTGTAAAGTATAAGAAATGAAGCACTAGACATCACCTATGTATTCTTCAGTCTGCCTTTACCTGCAGGAAACATCAGGTATCCAATCAGACTTAGCTAGTGAACACAGTATGAGGTGTGACTGTGTTCTATACGTGGAAGTGTATGTATGTGTGTGTGTGTGTGTGTGAGTGTGTGTGAGTAAGAGAGAGAGAGAGAGGTAAGCTTCATTTTTACATGCAGCCTGGCCTAATTAAGAAATATGGAAAAGGTTCAAGAGCTATGAAGAGTCGTCTATTGACCTTCTCATCACTATACAAGAGAGAGATGAAGAGCAAGGCGGGCTGGGGATGGGGATGGTGACCAACTCTGTTAACGGAAGGAGGGACGTTTATAACGAGAACAATCAAGTGGCACCAGGAGCAGACGGCGAAGAGATCCTTCTAATAATTGGTTCCATTAAAGCCCTTTTAAAGTGCAACTCTCTCTGAGATAAGCCAAGGCACTGTCCGTTTGCTCATCTCCTTGTCATGGTAATTTAGCCAGGCTAAATGATGCTTGCAGGAGCTCACAGGCCTCTATTCTTGGACCAGACAAAAGAAATATCATCTCACCCATAGGTTTGTGTAATCTTGAATTAGGCACCATTTAGAGCGACACAGGCAGAGTGGTTTGTGTGGCCGAGGGCCATTGCTGCTGTAAATGGAGATTGAAGAGGTGGAGACAGGGAACATAGAGAAAGAAAGATGGTAATACTTGACAAATACTTAATCAGAATCTGCTCATCATGGCCTTCAATATTTAGAGCAAGAGGCAGACACCACCTGAGTAGAGAAATATAATGTATGTCATGTTTTGCAGATTGTCATGTTTTTTTGTTCAATTTAAATGACCATAAATTCTGCATTCAATTAGTTTTGTCTCTTAACTAACTAAGAGTTACTGATCAGTCTTGATAACACAGTTGCAGTTCTTTTGGTGGATCTACACAGTTGTGATAGTAGTAACACAGATACAGCTTTACAAACATAAACAATAATTGTAGCTCACTGGCATCTGATAGCAGACATTATCAGCAGTAGGAATGAGACGGGCAAGACGGGGGCAATTATTTTTTGTCACTGTTAATTTACTATTCGCTGTTGTGTAGTATGAATGATAAATTGATGACTAGTGATGATGCTGATGATGAAGTGAAGTGTGAGAAGTGCTAACACATTAGGTTGTGTAAGGCCAGGTGCTCCAACTACATCCGTTGCTGTGATGAGAAGATGATGTCTGAGAAACAGTCTGTTTTGTGTGTCACATCTGCAGTCTGTAATTTGAAGGGAATGCTAGGACAGGTGCAGTGCTGATACATACGGTGATCCATTGTGGGTATCTTGATTAATTCACATGCATCAAAATAACACAAAAAGAAAAATATCAAACTTGTCATGTGTGACATTGTATTACCCAAGTTTATGTATTGCAAACTATTGGCACTGTAGGAGACGGTGACATCCTTGGGACACCGGTAGCATATCACCGGTTTCCTCTGAACTTATTTTTAGCTTCTGTTTGTGTGTGTGTGTGTGTATGTGTGCAGCCAAAACATTTTGGTTACCGCAGGCAACATGGCATCGCTCTCATCTTTTTAACATGTTTGTCAAAACTATTATTGCATTTTTAATTGCAATATCATGCCATGCAGCAGAATTATGATTGTACTCAGTTGGCCAAATTTGATAGAGGTGAATAAAGAAAGTAAGGAAATAAATTTCACCAGCTGCCTCAGAAGTGTCATGAAATAGGGATTAAAAGTCTTAAATAGAACAGGGTTTCTCTTTAAATGCGTGTTTAAATACAACTCTGTGGAGAAGCATTCCAAAATCATGTGTGAAATTAGTACAAATAACACAGGAACACAAAAAGCTACTACAGCTTGCTTTGATTGCTTTGTTTTTGACACTCCAGCTGTTCATCCAGAAAGTAACTGCGTTGATTTGTAAATGTGTTTAACCACGAAGATGACATGAAAAGGAATATGCCAACACATCAAAGCATTCCAAATACATCCTGGTGTCTAAAACTAATTTCCAAACAACAAAAAAAGAGTCTGACATGTTTTGGAGGGACACTTTTTTCCCCTACATAGACAACTGAGAGCTGTTTTAGCAGACAAACACTGGCATATTTTGATTGTAACTTCATACCAAAGCAAGAACTGATCACAACGACAACAAGAGACTGGCCGTGTAAACATTTCAGCACAAAAGGAAGAAGGCAAAATCATCATGGGTTTGTGATGACGGGTGATCAATGCTTTGAAATGCAGCAGCAGGTATTGTCATATGCCAGAGAGCTCTGAGCTTTGCAAAACTAACTACTCACTGCCTCTCTGATATCTCTTTTGCTAACAGACTCATTTGGATAAATAAATATGAATAAATATTGGCCCCAATAATGCTTCTTGTTGTTTTTTTTCTCCCTGTCTCATGTTGCCAGCAGACATTATAAAAAATTTTGCTCTCTCTGCACTTAAAGCTGGGAAAATGAGCCTCTTTTAAATGTTGCACATTTAATATTTATCAGCTTTCTATTAGAATATATGCACACTCAAATCGTCAGCCTATGTGATCTATCGCTCTGCTAAATTATGGTGCCACACAGCACAGAGGGGGGAAATTCATTACTGCTCAGGGCAATTTCCTCCCAAAACAAAAACATTTCATTCCAACGGAAAAGCCAAATTAATACTGGCTTTGCATGAACCCGGTTTTATTTGCCAAAGAACTGCCACTTTCTCACTCACTTCATCCGCTGGATGAAAGATGTAAGTTGAGTGCTGGGTAAAATGAGTTTCATGCGTGCACATGCACAAATCCAATTCCTCTCTCATTCACACAGAAACACGGATACTCCTTTTTTCTTTCTCTTTGTCTTGCACTCTCTCTTACACACATAGAGACATATACAGTAGATACGCACGCAAGTATTTCATCCTTCCTCACCAAAAACCTTTTGTTTTCCACGCTGCCTTGCATTTCTGACATCAAAGGGCCCTCTAGTCTCACAGTTGACTCTGGATGAGCCTGTTTGACGTCACCACATTGTTGTGTCAAGTTTTCACATCAATGGTGTGTTTACCTTGTTTGATAAGCCAAACCAAGACACTTGAACAACTGTGAGAGGACAGTGATGAATAACTAAAGAAAGCCACAATGATTCCCGCGATAAAAACAAGGAGGTTAGATGTGGCATAAACACTTAATGTATACACATAGATGTTATGACAATAAAGTGTACCACTGTCTTTTCTATATTCAAGGGACAAGTTTTCTCCACTGTTCTTTGATGCACTTTGTTTTTATTAAGAAACTTATACCTTTACATTATTCAAATCATAGCTCCTGTGGTCGTAACTATTATTGGTGGCCTACCATCCTTAAAGTGTGTCTGTGTGTGTGCATGTACACGGACGTGCGTGTGTATGAGACGCTTGCTTCGTTAATCTAAATGACTGTTTTGCTGGCTGTATAATGTCACCTGATTTATTTCCTTTCTTCATAGGTATTTGTTTATGGTTCAAACATAAAAACAATCAGGATTATAATGCGTGATGGATAGCGTCACATGCTGCTATTTATTTGGCCATAAAGACTTGGTGGAAAGTCATCTAAAACAGCAGCATACTATGGATGCCAGGAAGGTCAGGGACGAGGGGGGAGGCAGAAACATGCAAGGAGAGATGACAGCTGATTTGTACGGTAGCTTTGAATAGCTGATGAACCTGTGAAGCCAAGAGTCCTGTTAAAATTTTTATAAACATGGCTGAGGCCTATTGACTGGAAGTGAAATATGCACATTGTTCCCGGAGCTGGCTGGCTCAGAATGGAGCAATCATGTTTGACAATGTGCAGTGCAAACCTTTCAATCAGGACGAAGTCTTATTTAGCTGAATATTAAATACAGTCTCTATTCTGCATGTGTCAAGTGAATTTATAAAGCTAAGGAATATTATTGCATCCAATTGACTTGCAACTCTCATCTCCATAAATATGATTCAATAATGAATCTTAATACCATAAACGTATTGCTATGAAGAGTGGTGTGTGTGTGTGTGTGTGTGTGTGTGTGTGTGTGTGTGTGTGTGTGTATGTGTGTATGTGTGTGTATCACATGTCTGCATGTCAGATTCTGCATGAACATGTTTGTCTACAGCTACTTTAAATAATATTTCTTTCCTCTTTACTATATTCACTAAACCTGTGTAAATAATCTCTACAAAGACAAGTTATTATTTACTTCACATGAAAACCAAATTGGACATGACTGTCTGTGGCAGAATAACAATAAACCAACTTAAAATTGACACTTTTTTCTCCCATCATTGCTTTTCTATGGATCCACACTTGTCTGTTGCAAAGTGACAACCCTCATTTCTCGATTTGCTGCCTACCTCTTCAAAACCTCATGTAAATGTGTGTTGAGGAATTCTATTTTTATTTACTGTGTTCACCAACATAAAGGCTTTGTCACATATAGCTGTGAAGGCAACTCAATCAAAGGACAACAGAAAAACTTCTATGATTGATGATGTGAGGCAAACACAAAGCAAGCAGGGGAAAAAAGACTCAGATTTGTTGTGTGGTATGATGATTTATTTGCTTATCTGCCACAGCAAATAAAAATTAAAAAATAAAATCAAATACATGTAAATCAATGCCACCTAGATAGCCACTTGTTTTATTTTTATTATTCAAAGGTTGTTCATTTCATGCACAGTGTCTGCAGTAGCTGGTTACGGCAACTTGCTAATATTAGCCACGGTTCTGTGATACGCTATAATGAGAAGGGTTTCACAAATACTAAACCTTAAATATATGTTGTTTCCCCACTCTAATATTATTTAGAATTTACCATTTGAACCATGTATTTAAAATGATAAAATGTATACACTGTCCTACTCTACCTCAAGTTGCTCTAGCACCAGCACAGAAATTTCCCTTGAAGAGTCAGTGAGGCAGACACTATATGCATTTGCATACATTTAATCCCCCACTAACACCCAGACACATATGTTAACGTACACACAGACATATACACTACCAGACGCACATACACATGCACACACATATTCACTACCAGACAACACACACACACACACACACACACATTCACAGACATATGTGTGCATCTATGTATATAAACAATTTTGAGGCAGACCTAAACACAGTTTACGGTACCCCCACTCCATATGCCCCAGACATAATATTGCAAGTAGCCTTCAAAATGCAATGTTTGGGTCAAGCCGACTTGCACTTCTAAGTAATTTATAATATGCTTTACTCCAAGGTATTGCACAATCTCATTATCATTAGATTTTTGCATATTTAACAACAGTTTTTAATTAGAAGGTATTTTATTATTCATGCACATAATTTGAGGCGAGCACAGGCTGCATGCTTTTCATGATGAAGATGGAAAGAGATGAGGTGGGGAAAAAACAAACATGTAGACATTTTTTTTTCTGAAATGGAAAATTTTGGTTTGTAGTCTTTAACTGGCAAGTAATTCCACACACTAGTCTGGTAATGGCTCTTTTAATTTAGCTAATAGTTATCATGTTGTATACCTTTATGCATTTGCTAAATTCTTAGCTCTGGGAGTTGTCTCCCAATGCTGGAGCTGTAAGTAGTTCGGTATGCTTTGGCTCTCAACGTAGTAGCATTTGCTGCGGCTATGCTCCTTGATGTATTATTAAAATTGGAAATGGACTCCAGGGACAGCATCTAGTTATGTGCTTTCATTTGCCGAATAAACCAAGCGTTGTTTTCATCTTTGCTCATGATTGTTAATGGCGCCGCTGATGAGAGGGGTGTGTGTGTTTTCTCCCACTCCCTTTATCAGCACAGGCCTGTTATTATGCAGGCCAAATAGCCAAGCTGCTGATTTTGTTTTAGGTTTTCAATTAGTCATTTGACTAAGCACATCTGTTACTGGCAGAGGCCCAGAGTATGGACGAGTCGCTGTCACCTGCTCAGGGGCCGACGAAGCGCAGAAGCAGCAGGGCTATCAGGGCCCCTTGGTGGCTACAACCACTTCAGAGCTCCTCAGGGGTGTGTCCTGGGTCCCCTCGCATTTTACAGCCAAGTCTACAGAGGAAAGGTACTTCCAGAAACACCCACAGCCTGTCTATCCCTCTGTTCTTCTGCTCTGTTAAAGCCTCAGCCTGTGGAGACTGAAGTGTTTAAAGCCCCCCTTTCCAACAGTAACTAATATAAGTGCCATTGCAACATTGGTCTACAGCTAGGTTTAGAGGTTTAGAGACCACATTCACAACTCAGAGCAGATGATTGTCTACGTACATCTCTCAATATATTTTGTGTTTGCTTTTGATTTTGTCTTAATGATTTATGTATAGCATTCTGCTTATTTTTCTCTCCCCATGAGTACTAAAATTGATGAATATAAAATGTGCCTTTCTTTGAAGGGCTATGAGTGCAGAGCTGTTTAAATGCGGACCAATGCAAATAAACAGCCTACTTCCTGAGCTGTCCCTGCAGCAAGAGAAGTAGATATGCTGTTTAACTCTATTTCTCCCCTCGCACAGTGGGATGTGCACTCACATCTTTCTAGCATATTATGTACAGTATGTATATATGCAGGTCCTTCCCTCTGCCACAATAAATGTCATTAACTTCACCAAATACACATTTAATATTGAGCCAGAATAATAGTTGAAAGTGTGGAAAGCATGATTGATCGTAAAGCAATATAATATGTACTGTATGTTGTATATTTACAGTAGATAAAATGGTTCATGATTCAACTTGAGGATTATCATTTCATATTATGCTGTTAGTATTTGCACTATGGTAATTAGAAGCAACAGAATAAAAGGCCTATTTATATATCCACAGTGTAATGGGCCTTTGTGAAACAACAGCAGGGTGAGATTTACTCTATTGTGCGGAACAAAAGCACTACGTCACTTCAAAAGTCAGCAAAGCTCTGTTTCATTATGGTCAGCGATTTCCTGAAGGACCGAGGTTGTCCAATACCTCAATCACATTAAGTCCCAGCCCGTTTTGGGAAGTGAGACAGTAGTCAAGCCCCAATAGAGCTGCAGCCAATCTCTGATTGTCAGAGTTCAGGGAGGGTTCAGTCAGCAGCACTGTCGTCTCTCACTGATCCAAGAGGGACTCCCACGGGGCTTTAATAAAACATTTTGCTCATTGTGGAAAGTAATGACCAACAATGTAAACTTGTGACTCGACAACAGATGTTGGCATGCTTAGTGGAAACAAGGTGCTGTAAAATTAATTTCATTTGAATTATTTACTGCATGTATTACGTGCTTGAGGAAGTAGATTGGGAGGGGGGGAATGGTTGGCAACAACAACAGAAACGTATTCAATTAAAGGTGAAATAGTGGGATAGAGGGTGGGGGAGAAATGGAAAAGAGAGTGATCACATGTGTTCTCTCTCGAAAATCAAATAGGAATCATAGCAACTGCTGACATTGCCCCTGTGATTTATATTTAATAGGGTTTATTATTTCATATTGTCACTTCAAAGGTTGTGCCAGGAAAACTTGCTGGAGATGTTTTCCAATTTAAATTAAGCCAAATTAATATCTGGAGAACAAGTAAGGGGGCACTGTTGTTTTCTTTCAAGTGACTGTAGAGAGAGAAAAAAAAAGTTTTGTCAAATGAAATCAAAGCATAACGATTCTAAATAGAAGTATGTTTTAGCTGCACAAGTCTCGTCTAAACACACATCAGTACGCATGGATAGACAAACAGGAATACAGGGGGAGAGAGAGGGAGGTAGAGAGAGATACAGAGATGCTGAGAGAGAGAGAGTGACAGACAGAATAAGTCCTAATTGAAGATAATCTGCTCTGCAGAGCTATCTGAGAGTTAAAGACAAGATGACTAATGAGATATGGATTGCAACAAAACTTTCCCTGGGCCTGAAAATAGATGCAAAATCACTGGATGTTGAGAAAATAAAAGGTAATTCAGAGCTTTATACTGCACAGAGATTTAGAGAACTAAGTACTATGGATTGACTATCCATTTCCAAATTCTTTTACAGAATTTTGGAGCCTTAACGCACCATATTACACGTAGGAACTTAGATTTTATACAAAACAGGGTTAGTTTGGTGTTTTATTAAAGCACAGGGAAAATGGCGGCCTTAGAAAGACCAGTAAAAAATGTTGGTGGAAGGTAAACTCATATGTATGATGACTTAATAAAAATAAGGCCATGTTACACATGTTGTTTTGCCTTAGGGGAATGTATTTTAAGTGCCTTAGCTAGCAGAAATTCTGAATAGCCTACATATTATTGTAAAATATGTGCAAACTGATATTTAATAGTCTGGGGAGCCCTTATACCATTTATACACCTTATGAACCTTATCACAAGCATTTTTGTGTTTCCATGGATGACCTAGTAGCTTGTCACAGGTCTGTTTGGCCAACAGTGCCAAGTAGGCTGTACTTCATGTCATATCAGCAGGCAGCTAGCGGTGTGACGCCATCAGAAGGGGAGAGATGCTTCACCTGGATTTCCTTCATCACCCTAACCCCTCAGGCAGCAGCCAAAAAAGCACGTAGCTACTGTTAGCACTCAGCGTTGTGGAAAAATAACAGCGGGTGCTATTGATATAAATATATTTCCTCCTGTAGTTGGCCCCTCAAGTTATTCATCTGCGTGTTTATTTTCTTTTTGGAGCCCCAGTCTTGGCTGTGCAAAGGTTGCCTTTGTTTGTGATGGTCCTGCAGAACAGCTCAGCTGAGTGTGAAGTGCTGGGATACAGGAAGTAGGGTTGCTCTTTAACCCAGGCCTTGTGATAAATGGAGACACTTAACAATAGTGTATCCTGCGACCTGGACCTGGAGCTGCTGACAGCGGCTTGTCTACACTGTGTGTGTCCTCTTCTTTTGGAGAGGTCTCCTATCCTCTCCTCAGCTCTACAAATAGGATGATGATAGATCCATTATATCTTGGTTACTTTTTGCCTAATAATCCTAATGCACAGAAACTGGTGCCTCTCAGAGCACACAGTGGGTGTTGCAACTGAAACTTTCCCAGGAACCCACTCTTACCTCCTCTGATTTTTGTGCATCCAAACTTGAGAAGATTGTAGCATCTATGATTTAAAAAAAAAAAGTATTAAGAACGTCTGTATCACATTTCTCCCTCTCTCTTTGCTTCTCTAGTTATAACACAGACAGACACGCATCCACATGCACACACACACACACACACACACACATGCACACTGCCCTACAAGATGTTATTGTGTCTTTGGTGTGTAATGAGCAGTATATGGCCAATAATAGTGCTAGCACTTTACACAACAGAAGTCATCTGAAGTTCACAGTTCAGATTGAGTGAGAAAGAAAGGCACTCATACCCAAAACACAACCAGCTGTGGCACTGCAGTGATGAATGCTGCATCAGCACTGCCCATAATACACACATACACACACACACATACACACACACACACACACACACACACAAAGAACCCATTACCCAAACAGTCTAAAGTTTCACTCACAAACACTTATGGATTATTACTAAAAATCTGACAAAGGACAGGGTTTGTCTTAGGGATCCAGATTTCACCACAACATCCATCTGTCAGCAAACCATCTCCATTATCCTTTGAATCACAAGCATGACTCAGCCTAGCGCAATGCCACATGTTCCTAACACTACAATAGACTACTGACCCAAACCACTTTACATTACTTGTCGATTGGAAGTGTGCTAAAGTTTAAAAACTTTGTCAGCTTATTTGTGGTTTGCCACAAGTATCAAGATCACATCACTTCCAGTATGGGAGCGTATTGACTAATGTGGCCCCTCTGTAGTTACAGTTGAGATGACAGTCGCATGTGTCCAATAGAGCTGCCGCTTTTTTTGGATCCATCGCGTTTGAAAGAGTATGAGAGTCCTTTGGGAAAGGGACTTCTTAAAACTTAAAATTAATACAGTTAACGCAACTTATCAGCATTCTGTCTACTGGACTCGTCCTTTATCAAAATAATTGATGACAGACATATAGTATAATTAATTATTATCATTGACTTCACTCACCTACATAACAGTGTGGCTCTCATAGTGTTGTAATAAATCACAAAAGTACATGTGTCAATGTATTTTGTAACCTGCTTATGTAATAGTTTGAGCTTTATTGTGACCAAAACCTCTGGTGGCTCTGCCTTTTAATGAATACACTGAAAATATATTTTAACCATTTATCCAGTAGCAAAGTCTAAAAGCATAATAAAAACCTACACACAGAGTAATGGTTGGTATCACTTAGAAAAAAATCCCACATTAATTCCCTTAATCAGCATATGGATCAGAAAGATTTCCCTTCACACAACTTGGGACAGCCGTGCCTATTCAAAACACATTAGACAAAGTGTGACACCGTCACGGTAGCAGATGTTCTTTACATTTCTCCCCATTCCTAACCTATTTCCTAGTCACTAAACCACCAAACCCCACTCTCTCCTTTCACTCTTCCCTCTCCCCAACAGCACACAAACCAACACAAGACAAAGAGAAACAAGATGAATTAATACCAAGACGGGTCCCAGCGGTATTGAGAGGGGATTGTTTTTTGTTCTAGTTGAAAATATTTCTCACTTTTTAGTGGAGCGCGCTCTGCTCCCACATGTATTGTCTGGCTGTGATCATGTGTCAGAGCTGTACAAGTGGGATGTGGGGCCGGGTGCCCGGCAGGCTTGTCTGAAGCAGACGGCTTGTTTGCGTGTACTTAACAGCTCCTCACAGCTGTGTTCTCTCCAAATGTAACAGGAGAAGACCTCATCCATCAGAAAAAGGCATTCTCCCTTTCCCCCTTCTGCTTTCTTACTCCTCTCTTCTTCCGTCTCCTCCCCCAATTTTTTGTTCAAGTGCCTCCATTGCGAAAATGTCAGCAAACAGGCAGGAGGTCACGTCAGAGGTCAACCTGTGAATCGCCGTGTTAGCCCAGCTTTTCTCTCTTTTCAAGAGGGTGTGCATTTCTCAAGAACTTGCTTATGAGCAAGTCATCTATGCTGAACACATGTTGGGAGAGTGAAATTGGATTGTGCCTGTGACAACACAGACGCGACCTGTCTAAAAGTAACTTGTCTAACAACTTTCCTAAAGCAAACTTTATCACTAAACACTTAGGATTTTAACACATGGTTCAAAGCTTACTGACTGCTGTTTTGGTCTCAAGTTCTCTGGCCTACAGTTCCGGAAATAGAACATAAAATTAAGAAATGATGTCTTTCGGGGGACAGCTGGTCAGAATTCACAACACATTGTACACAGGCAAAAAAAGTCTTATCCTGTGCTGTTTTGGATCTGACCTGTCTTCCTCTAAAAAATGGGCCATGTCTCGCTCCCAGGTTAATGGCTGCATACTGTCACGTCGTTTCCGTGCACATCATATTGTCATTAGTCACTAGACGTACATCGTAACCTTTATGCCTCTGATTAACCCCAAGGGCTTGAGAGGAGGTGGGAGGAAAAGTTTCCAAAGACAAGAAATTTAACTCGGGGCTATGCTCACTTTCACCGAAGAGGCCCCTCCTCTGGTCTGACTCAGTGCACAGCCTGTAAATGTTTCACTTTGATTTCACATACGTGACAATAAAT
Organism: Euthynnus affinis; assembly: GCA_029490765.1. Taxonomy (NCBI): domain Eukaryota; kingdom Metazoa; phylum Chordata; class Actinopteri; order Scombriformes; family Scombridae; genus Euthynnus; species Euthynnus affinis. Next base: position 20,400,036 of record CM055839.1, read on the forward strand.
TAAGGGACATTTATCAAAGTTGCTTTGTTGCAGCCTGACAAAAGCCACTTTATGCATAAATTACTGCAGTGAACAAATACTTTTAGTCAGCGTCCACATCATTTGAAGTTGGCAACAAGGATTTACATACTGAGAGTGATGCATATAAATATGTTTTCATGATTAGCGGTTGTACTTTGCATTTTAAGCATGAGGTTTATGTTCTTGTACAGAGTGACTTACTGTACAATGAACACAGCAATGGAATGGAATTTTTTTTTCTACAACACCAACATCAAAAGTAATTGATGCTGGTGAAATCCAGTGAGTAGGAAAGATATGTGAGGCAAAAACGTACATTTTTGTATGAAGGTAACTAAAATCTAAAAGGTATTTTTTTACACCACACATTCATATTGTACTGGTGTAAGCCACTTCACCTGGTATATCTACAAGCCCAAAAGTGTGCATGAAAATGTGTTGATATAGTATATGACTAAATAAAAATGATTTAATGCAACACATTAACGCAAGTGCTCAAACAAAAACAAAACACGCACACACACACACACACACACACACACACACACTTGGAACTCCCACTATACTATACAGAACTCATGGAGTGACATGCCAACAAGCGTGTATTCATGTATTGCCTCTCCCTAGCCTTGTCTTTTGGGAACACACTAATTGCGCTAGAACAGAAATAGAGCTGCGAAGTCTGAATGTGCTCCTGGAGAGACGCCCCCAACCCACAACCCACCTACCAACCCCCCGCTGGTTCTACTTTTCTGATTTTCTTTATGCCTGTTGTAATAAAAGTGCAGACACAGAGTGAAAATGTCACGTTTTGAACTCTCCTGAGAGTCCTAAGTCAATTCAGCTGTGAAATCTGAAATATCTGGGACTGTGTGTGTGATATTCCGTTTATATCTATAATGCCTGTGACATCCGCTCATCCAAACAAGTCACAATCATGTGCAGGGCGTGATATCTCCAACTTTGGTGACAAGTAAACTGGATCATGCTATGTGCAGTCTGCCTGGTTATAACACTGATATAAGAGAAGCTTTTACAACATGCCGAGGGAGTGCTCGATTTCCAGCAGGCACACGAGAACCGCACCCCTGTTTTCTCCTGCTGGTGTGTGTTTGTGTGTTTTCTGTGCTCCACATGCCCTGCAGATGTAGAGGAGGAAGGGATTCTGCCCACTCTGGCTAACATGCACAGCAGTTATCTGCACACAATGAGGTACATGTGCACTCACATAATGAGTACACGCACAAAACCCAGACAGCCTGTATGACAAAAACTTGGCTCGGTATAGTACAGTGTGGAGCTCTGATATGTCGACTCTATCAGCAAGTGGAAGAGGAGGAAGGAAGAGCAGAAGGACAGGGTCTGGTACGGGTAACTCGGTAACTTTGGTTAGTTGCTCCGAGCAGACCACAAGCTGCCTGACTTACTGTGGTTGACACACACTCCAAGAACTGACAGTCTCACAGCAAGGGATGACGTTTGCAGCAGGGAGAGGTAGAGAACAATCCTTTCCCTCTACTGCATAATCGCTCCTCTTCAGTGCCTAGTAATAGGAGGGGAAGGAGGAGTGAAAAAACCTTCAAATGAACGCAGCTTTGCGGGTGACAGCCCAAAAACTTTTGGGAGTCAGAGAGTTAGCACCAAAGTTCCCTGTCAGCCCATTAAAGATGTGAAGCTGGCATCTTGTGCCTATTGAAACCATATGTGCGAAAGAATTTCTCTGCTGGTAAGACATTCCAAATACTGTCCCAGAGCCAAAGACTTTGGTGTTAGTCTAATTTAAGCAGTATGTTGGGGAGAGCTTGCCGCGCTTTGATCATGTGGAGATCGTTTGGTACAAATTGAACTAACCCCAGCTCCATTTCTGGTGGATCACAACCATGGATTTGTTGAATTAAACGCTTCGTTGAATGCAGTCTGCACATGAAAAGAAAGTTGCTCTTAGGAATCCGATAGCGGGTTTTTCACCTAGCCAGCAGGTCCGCTTCTTTTATTACTTTTAAACTCAATCCACGCTGGGTCCGCGCCGCTTTAACGAGACGCGGGCCGTGGCCTGGAGGAGATCATGTTCTGAGGGGAGACAGGCAGAAATCACCTGGGCTATGTAATAGAGAACATATTGCACAGAAACCCCTAAGCATGGACTATCATGGATCAGACTGTACATGTATACATTCTCCATCCTGGGTTTCTTTGATACACCTTTTTTTTCCAGCTTTTTCATGCGACCTCTGACCCTAAGCTACAAACTTGCACACTCACTCACTTACTCACAGCTGCTATCTACCACGCACCCTTCTTTTCTCTTTCTGCCTCTTTCTGTCTCTGATTTATACCACTAAAATCTAATTCAATTACAACCTTGAAGAATTAATATTTACTAATGATCAAACAACAGCCTTTTGTCTGTGGAGAATAGCAGAAACATTTGGTTTAGACTGGATCTTTTCCTCTTAGTGACATTTTTAGCCACAGCACCCTGCTGTGTCCATATGGGTTCACCGTCACACATCGAGGGCAGAGGGGCTGCTTATCTGTGCTATTGATTTTCTCATTGGCTCCGCTTCTCCTTTGGTAAATGAAAACATGCTTTGTGCAGGAAACGAGACTTGGAGTTTTCTCTCTGAGATGTCTGCATGTATTAAAATCTGCTAGCACACAGAGAGAAACTGATTTAGAAAGTTATCAATTATTGACATGTAACACAATTCAGTAACTTACTAACGTGCAACTAAGAGCTGTTACAAATTAATGCAAAGATAAATGTAACAATTAAAATATGATTGTTTGCTGACCTGTCGCATAAGGAAAAAAGACATTGAAAATGAACAGATTTTCATAAATTTAACTTGGTGAATTAGTTTTTGAAAGATTCCATTGGACAGCAAGATGTTAACCCCAGTGGTTCACCCTGCTGATATACTGGATAGATATACTGTCCTGTCAGTTTGGCTAGTATTAACACAGGTCAAATATAGAGGTTGTGGGTGCTAAGCCTCCACTTTTACCATCCACACTATGCTATGTTACAATGCTGAAAAGAACAATAAGAGCAACAGAGCTGAAAGGGGGAAGGTGGAGGTGAAATAGGGGGATTCATGCCTCTGGTGCACATGTACTGGCCTCTTCTGGCATCAGGTAGGAGGTGATTGATCGCACTTCAAAGGCAGGAAGTACTAGATCATTAAAGCTGCAGTATAAATAGATAGCGTACACTATACACTGGATCATATGTTTGATAACAAATGGGGGCTGTACTTGTGTTCAGGCTGGTCTTTGCTCTGTCCTGAGAATCACAAATTTACATGCCCTTGTAGTGGAGAATAGAAGAACCTGCATATATACGGACAAACCTGTGAATAATGAAGGATGCTCTTTTTTTAAGTCACAGTATGCTGCTAATGTACACGTGAGTTTATTTTCAGAACAATAAGTTGTTTTTTTTCAAGAAGAAAAGACAGAAAATTGCATGAGATTATTAGTTTATATAAAAAATATATAGCTGTGTAAATGTGCTAATATTTGTTTTAGGTAGATGTTTTTTTGTTTTGTTTTGTTTGTTTGTTTCCTGTCTGAAATTCATTTTTGTTGTATGAAAATTGACTTTTCATTTTTTACAGAATGTGCACGATATACCATTATTTTTGTTAATGTATACTCATAACATATATGGTATCAGTTTTACTGAGTCCCTTTATACGAAGTTAAATAGTCACAGTGCACTGGTAACCTAAACAAAATCAAAGGAAAACTGCATAGAACACATACAGAATGACATAATAGCACTGAAGCAGGAGCAAAATGATTTATAAACAGATACCAATGCAACAGGAAGGCCTACACACAGACATTACACTATTATTTTAAGATGAGAATATCAATTTTGCATACAGTTCTTAAGAATTTACATGAGTAACCAACACGCTTCTGCATCTGATGCATAAGAAGTCATTTTAAGCCACTGAGCAAGCAGCAATGCTGCTTATTACACCTGTTGAGAGAAGCTTTAAAAAAATTTAAATTTTAAAAATAATCTGAAAATTGAAAAACAAACAAACACAAAAAAACCCACTGCACTAATTAATCGGAAAAGATCATTTAAAACTAGAATACATTTTCAGTGCAGCCATCATGACGTCTTAACATGGACTATTTGAAAATGGTCAGGCTTGTTTCATTTGTAATCACAATCATGGTTTCAAAGATTCCCACTAAAAACTGTGTCAATTGAAGGGTATAGCCGCCTCAGTAGACACAAAACCTAGCCAAATACATGTGAGGCGACTGTAGCAGTTAAAAACACAATGCTGGAGGAAAGGCAGTGCAGTGGCTACATGTGGCATAGATGTGGAGAGACGAGGAGACAAATCTCCCACTTATGGTTATTATACACAAGTGCTGTCCTTTTGAGCTCACAAACAACATTGCACCACAAACAATAGAATATTCTGCCACCATTCACTATATATTGTCAACCCTACCACCCTGTGGCTAACAGCCACAGCCTGGTTCCTGTACAGGCGTCATGCGGTTGGCTAGGCTGCAGGCTTTAAAGCCTGCTTCAAAGAGTGATATTGGTGCAAGCTTACATTACTTAGAAACACTGTGATACAACACAGCAGGCAGTCATTTGTAATACTGTACAGTCTTATGGGTTTATCTATTCTTCAAAATGTGAATCTTCCAGGTGATTATAATATGACTGGATCCTGTTAAATTAACCCACACAATTGTAGCACATACTGTATTAATACACAAATGTGCATGTATGTGTTTGTTCATCATCAACTGGTATCTTGCTGGTTCTATTTTCATTCAAGGTTTTAAGAGACACTTTCAGTTATCCACTAATCCCAAGGTTAGTGGTTTGATCCTCCAGCTTCTCCTGTCCCCATGTCCAGCTGCCCTTGGGCAAGACAATGAATCCCAATTTGCTCCCAATGATCAGGACAGTGCCTTGCAGTGTTGCCCGCTGCCAACGGTGCGCAAGTCTATATGAATGAGTAAATGAGAGGCAAACTGTAAAGCGCTTTGGATGAAAGCAGTATATAAATGTAGCCATTTACCATTCCCAATATTTTGTGGATGAGCCTCAGAGTGCAAATCTCTCATATATGATAGGGAGACTGAAAAATAATACTTTAGTGTTTCATTGCCATTATACATTGTTTTCACTTCAGCTTGAGACAAGTACTGAGAGACGACTAGGACTGGTGATGTGACTGTGTTGATATGAAGAACGGACATGAAGGTGTACAGTTTAGGAAAGACCAGGGCTAGGGTTTGGGATTGGAGCTCAGGTTCTGGGACTCCAAGATGGGGCTACAAGGTCTAGTGGCTGCAGCTGGGATTTGTGGTTAAAGTAGTGGGCTGGCCTTAATGGATTTGTGATGATGTATCTCTGAATTCTTGCCTAAGACCACTGACTGGGAGTGGGCTCAGGATGCTTATCTCTGTGGACATCTTGGCCCAGCTTCAGGGTTTGGGATCTGGTTTCACCTGCCCTTGGGAGAAATCCACCAGGACTGGAGTAACTGGGGATTAGTAGGGATGACCCTGGGAGCAGCATAGCAACATTTGAGACCACTAAAGAGAGAAAAGTTGTTTGACCTTGAGGCATGGACAAGGTGAAAACTAAGAGAGATTATTAGATTAGTTGAAGTGTAACATAACACCTGGATGTATCCATGCTAAAAGGGATATAATTTGGTTGTAAATAGTATTATGGCAAGAATCTAAGGAGAGAAGTATTTTAGAGAGGAAACATTTATTGGGATATTTTGCCTTTGAGAACTTTAAAGCACAGGAAAAAAAAATAAAACCTACACAGCTTACAATCATACTGCTAACCACTATCAGTCAATACACATTACATTGTGTGTTTACAAAAATGACCAAAGTAACAAAGTACATCCTGTGTCACCCAAGTCAAGCTAAGTGAGTCATCCGTTTTACATGAGTAAGAAATTGCCCTGGAGCAAACCAGCCACATTGACACTCGTTGAGACCACTCAAGGTCACAGCCCAGCTTCTCTCATGACTGGCTAACATGTCTTCAGGCTGAAGCCTAGCAGACAGATTACAACTACACTCCCAACAAAGACCGGCGCCTGTGCCTCCTGTGCTTCTACCCTCTCCAAAATCTTGCAACCAGAGAGCTCCTAAAGGACTCGTCACCTTGTCTCTAGGCTGGAGCACCAGAGCAGGGAAAGCCGCCACTTCAATCATCTAAGGGTCAAAGGTTTGATAGGTCAAATACCTCGGCTGAGATCCCCAACCCCCATGTCATAGTGACAGGCAGTGGTCAGTGTCATGGGCCGGACCCTGAATACACCCAACTCAGTTCCCGTTGAGACCACAGGGAATTGGTTTACATTGGGATATCAATACCATGGGTCAGTGGTGAGGCTATTGAAAAGCTCACACAAAAGGATTCTCTGAGTGATATGTTAATTATTGTGCTGTGTTAAAAAGTTTTACTTCACTTATCATCACTGTATTACTCACTCTTCTTAATATTCTTCAGTTACATAATTCATTTAGTTGTATAAACTTAGTTTCTTTCACGGTTTACTTAAACATTCATTCAACTCTGAGAGAGAAGAGAGATAGGTGGAGAATGAGCAAAATAAGTTACAGTGGGAAAAAAAGTGTGATTTACCATTTTGTACACACTCCAAAAAAGCTAAATGGTTTGTAAGGCTGTGTTAACAAGATAATCTAAAAGTTGGGAGGGTGTTTTTTTTAACAAGGGTGTTTTTATGATCTCTGTTACAATAAAATGAACAGGTAAAACACTGAGTGATTAAAGATAATGAAGAACAGATATGGCTGACACCGTCCTCAAGATCCCTAATGAAAGATTAAACTGCACTTTGAAGAGTTTTACTGCGTCTGTAAATCAAGACTAAATACTTATTATTTGAAGAGGTATTAAGGGTGCAGTGGCCGTACTATGTGCTAGCCTGTTTACGATTAAGTAGGGGGCGGGAAAGAGCATTGGGGATTTTATAAGGGAGCCCCTGTATGCCCTGGAATTCCAACTCTTGAGGAGTAGCCCCTGCAAGCATGTTGTGCAAACATGTATGTCTTTTGTGCAACAACATAGTGACATGACAAATCTGAGTGAAAGCAGATCATGTTGAACCCGTGTGTAAGTCCTTCAATACCCCTGACATCCCAGCTCTGAGCTCTGGGATAAAGAACAAAAGAACAGAAACAGGTAAACATGTGCTAACAGCTAGCCTGTTACTTGTCTGCCTGGTTTAACTGTTTTGTTTGGATTTTGACAGCCACATGTCTTTTACCACGTGTTTAGCTGCAGATGATTCATGTACAAAATCAAAGCAAAAAAATCTTCCTCTTTGCCACATTTTTCCCATGAACGGCAAGAATCAGTCAGCTGGCATTCAAGCACTGTGTCAAATCAGTTGTGGTCTTTACTAAGGTTCTTTTTGCTGAGGGCTGTTGACCCTACTCCCCTGGCTGACAGGAACCAGAGCTGGGAACCAGTAATCAGGGTCAGAAACTTTATTACAGGCTCAGGAAGGCCTTCAAAAAGTGGTGGATCTCCCCGATGATAAAAACACATTCACACTGAGGACACCACTTTTGCCATGTCCTCTAAATGTCAACTTTGAGAGGATTATAGCGGTGTTATAAATCACACAGCAAGTGGAGTAAGGCAGGAATTCTGACCTAATATGGAATGACCAAAAAAAACATTTGTGTTTTTTAGGTTTTGAGTCCTTTCAAAAGCAGAGGTCAGTCAGTCTAGGCTGAGGTCATATGCTATACCCCTGTAAAAATACTGCAGAGCGAGTGGTTTCAATTTGCTCAAGTGATTAAGTTCACGCCAGCCCCCAGTGCACTGGCAAGGGTCATTTGTGCTTGGCCGAGTTACTGATGAAGGTAGGGAGGAGTGATGCTAACCGTGAGCATTGGTACTGACATGGCATTAGGGAGGCATAACAAGACTCTGAATCATGGGGTGTGCTACAAGGTCTAGTTGAGGTTACAAGAAAGCTATAAGCATTTTATGTCTCCACCTACCCAGCCAGGCCTTTGTTTAAAATGTGCCAAAAGCTCAAAGTCAACATCAAACCCAGACTTATATCCTAAAAGTAGCCTTTAGAATTTGGATGCTCAGGCAGTGCAATAGGCCTCCAATACTAGCTGACTTTTGCCAGCTAAAGGAACTTGGCAATAGCAATTTAATTAGCAGTAAAGACACATTCTCCTTTAATAGGTGCAGGAGTTAACTTATAAACTGTCTATATTTGCTCTGAGGAGAAACTGTTGGAATTTCACAAGGCTCTGTAACCTGGACCTGACAGCATCTGCCACTAACAATTCAACTGTGCAGACAATTGACAGTGTTGCAGTCATTTTGCAAAGGGGATTGCTGTGCACTCTTTGGGGGTTGGCAGTGTAACACCAGATGTGAGCTGTGCACCGCAGCATCAATAATAAAAAAGTCTCCCTAATCTTAACTCTTCTCTCAGTCACATCAAACCTTATGGTGAACAAAAACACTGTGTCTCAGGTAGCTAAATTATTGATAGAACCGCAATTTAAAATCTCCCCACTGCAATTTTTCGCAATGTTTCCCTTCTCAGCTGCAGCTCCTATTGTTGATTTATTTATTTATGTATTTGTTTTCACTCTGTGTTTGGGTGTTTTCCTTTCTTTCTGGAGGGGGAGGGTGTTTTTCTCCGTTTTTCACCTTTCACATTTGTGGAATTCAGCGCTCTCATTTCCTGCCTGTGATATGGAGTACAGCGCTTCAGAAACAACTGTCAGGTTCAAATCAAAAATGGGTGGAGTGGGTGTAATATTGAACTACTGAACACAAGCTGAGACTTGAGCGATGGATATGGCACCCGATTTTCCTCCCCTCCACTTCTTCCTTTGCCTTTGTCAGCTCCGGGGGTTTCTCTCTGTAGTCAGAACAATGCGTGGGTGATGTCGGCACTCGGAAGGAGATGTTCTGTACAGCGATTTAGTACAAATGCATCCCATAATGATCATGTTTTGTTACCTTTATGTACCCCCAGCACCGGTTCCACTTCTCTGGAAATCTGAGTGCCGTAAACAGCTACAGAGGCTGCTCCCTTTTAGCCAAGTATTTACTACTGCTGCTTTGCTCTCCTATCATACTGATGGAGGATCCTCTTCATCTCTCTGCAGTGCTCCACAGCCGGCAGGTGTGTTCAGGGAGCAGACGAAACACACACACACAATACATGAACTCAAACCTACACAAGCCTGACTTGTAGAGGAATACACATGCACACACATGCTTGCATATGTACACATCAGCACATGTGAATGTAGACTATTTTGCATCAGCTGACACACATAACCACACTCATTTTCTCTAGGTAAGCTCCCACAGCTGTTGAGTAGACACAGTAAATATCTGCGTGTAATGTAGGTGAACAGCTTTTTGGCTGTGACACCCAAACATGTTCAGCCGTTCCGCTGGTGTGGGCACTTAAAACAATCTCCTGTCATGTCACACCAAAGGCCCCTTAGCTTTACAATAACAGAACAGGTTGACAAAATGAAAACTCATTCCTCCCTCATTTACGCGTCATTTCAGCCCTGACCCTGGCAGTAAAAGATCAAAGAGCTTTTGAGGCCTGCTCTTATTTCAGCCTGCTTTAGAAGGACAGCTGAGGAGTTTGGCAGTCCAACATGAGCTTCGACGGGAATTTTTCAGACCCCTATCCACTCACAATGAAAACCCTGACTCTTATAGCCAAAGCACAGGCGTTGTTATGGGTTAGAGTAATGGTTATAGGATCACAGATGGTTATTTGCAGTGACATGCACACTGGAAGCACACTAACTATGATTCTCTGCAATTCAATGCCATACATTTCAGGCAAATGATGAGTTATCAGGATTATACCAAGCAATAATGTTACGAGATTATTCAAACGTGAACATACATTTTTCATTTTAAATCAGAATCATAATGGTTACATCACTCTCCCTTGGTCAGATTCATACTCCTACACCCCCCAGCAATAACCATGGTAACAGAAGAAGCCCCAGGGGCGGTGAATCAATAGCAATATGCCAATCTTTATCTAAGCAACCCCCACTCCCCATCCTTGTGTCGCGCTGTCGCTTTAGATCTAATGATCTAACCTATGAAGCATTGATGAGCAGTCGGCTAGTGTGTCACTCTTCATTCACTCACACACAAGCCTTCTTTGTTGAAACAATAACAACTGAATTATCTCATGTCATGTCAGCTGTTAGTTTGTGTTGCATCTTCAGTGAACATTATGAAGAACTCATAAGGCCTATAAAAACCTGCAATGTATTACAGAGAGAACTGAGGTCAGCCATTTTGGTTGGAGTGACCACTGCACTGGCCATAACACAAATGGATCAGTATTGACCACTGTCATTGACCTCAGAGACCTCTGCTCTCTAGCCAATCTGCACCAGGCCTTAGGGGCGATTATGACATTTACTCACACAGATTATAATTTCAAATGACTGTTTAAAAAAATTCCCAGGTGGAGCAGATAGAGGAGAGCAGTGGTTATAAGGGAGAGAAAGGGGTCAATAAGAATAGACTTGAAATAATCAATAGGAAATGGACACACAACAGAGGCCCTGCAGGCTGTGCGGATCAATAAGCTGTGTTAAGTGGCGGTGTTGCCCTCCATTGATGAGCAAATGGCTGTACAGGCTGTCCTTGCTCCTCCCCTCTCTCTCCCTCCAGTGGGTCAAACAGCGAGGCCAGGTGGTTAACCACATGTCGCCTCCAGACATTGCACACCGGGGCTCAGTCTCTGATTCGCCAAAACTGGTCAGCTGGTCTGCTCTCTGCCCTGCCCTCCAACCTCAAAAGACCCCCCTGCTCCCTGTGCAAAGCTGAGTGGCATTGTGGGAGGTCAAAAGTCTTGCTCCTGCATGTAACAGAACAGTTACTAATTTTTCGACCCTATCCACCATTAAATAAATACCTCTACTTTATAAAAAGGAATTCATATAATTTCTGCTATCATTTGGTAATGTCAACAGTGATTCAGAGACTGTAAGGTTAGTACAGAGGGGGCAGACTATTAGAATAGCAAGATGGCTGCTTGACTGTGTGCATTGCCAGGGTTCAAGAAAGAGTTAAAGTACTTTCTCTCCTTGCAGAGAAACAAAAATATCAAATGAAAAACAAATGAAAGTTATACTGATTGGACACACCACATTATAAGTCCAGTCTGTCTGCAATTACTCACTGGAATAGTCTTTATTGTTTCAAAACAACACTTGTTTTGCTGTCCCATTCTGGGCCATCCATTCCAGTATAAATCAAAGCCGTGCTGTGCTCCAACATGTGTATATGAAGTGAAGAGAGCCATGCAAGGCAACGAGAGAGGAGGGCTTGTATCTTTCTCTCTAGTGTTGTGTTCATCATCTTCTCACCAGTACTCCATCTTATTACTTCTGCCATATGACACGCGCCTCAGATCGCACGACCCATGAATAATATACGACCACGCCACCTCAGCACAGATGAAAGCGCACGCAGTGCACTATGGGTCGGATACAGTGGGCTGAGATGTGGAGGTAGTGAGGAGGAGAAGGAGGATGAGGAGGAGGAAGAGTAGAGATACCATGTGAAGGCCTGCGATTTTGAATCCTCTGTATGTGTGTTTCATTCCTATCTCCAGCTGCAGCAGGGGTGACAGCACACATCAGTGTCAGCTCGAGGTAGCAGCCAGCGGCACCTGAAAAGAGTGAAGAAGGGGGAAGAATGTGAGGATAAGGAGGAAAAAGGAACAATGAAACAGTAGCACACACAACACATATATATTCACACATGGGAAAGCATTCCTCTCATGAGAGCTGATCAGTGTGAGGCAGTTTGCCCGTCTGCGCTCTGCAGGGACATGGCGTTTCTCCCTCTCGGGGTCGGAAAGAAAAAACAAACACTACTTTTGATCATCAGGCCCTATTCCTCACCTAGGAGCTTTTAGAGAAGAGACATAGATTCTGAACACATCATCGCCCTGTCTGGTGTTTGACTAAACACACTTGGGTGATAACACATGCTGTGAGCCACACTGACACACAAACACTAAACTCGAAATGCAGACAAACACACACAGGGCGTATGTGCAGAGGTGTATCAAGCAGCAGAGCAAGGGATTAGGTGTAAAAACATGTAATCCCGGATACTACTCTCAGCAACACCCTATAAAAAAGCATTGTTCCCACAAGCCTCAAGTTGTCCATACAGGAACAAGACTGTTACGTCACACCAACAGCTGTTAAATGATATGAGCTTACACTTAATTTTTATAGTCACCCACTGCATATGTTTCACATACAACAGTGATGCGTGCAGTGTTGGGTTCCCATTGTGTATTTGCAAGTATTGTGTCACTGTAAAAAAAAAAACCATTCAGCAGCAAATCCTACCAGGAGCCAGCGCACAGGCAACAAAAGGCTTGTCGTGGTGAGCAGGCTAGCACCCACATTGTGCTCAAGTCAGTGGCAGGAGAAGACAATAGGGAAGAGCGTTTTGGGAGCTTGACCTGGGCTACCTTCACTTCACCTCAGGTAGACAAGGTTAAGATGGATGGCCCTAATTAAAAGAAAGGGCCTCTCTTCTTCTCAATAGCATCAGGTTTATTTTACAGGAACTTTAACGGGGCCTTTTGTGGGGAGGTAATTATAGGGTAAAGTGATTAGAGCTCCCTGAAGGCATGGAGGTGACAGACAGACTCGGCGGAGTAACCTAAGTAACCTTTCAATATGACATCTCTTCCTATTGTCATTCACACTGCACACTAATTTCAACCATGCAGCATGCATTTACACTCGGCCTCTTGCACTCTCTCCCTCTCTTTCTCTCTCTCTCTGTCATTTCACTGTGTAGGAGAACAATGCACATATTGCCAAATGCGGCTCAGACGAACTCCAGACAAAAGGTTATGTAGATCATTTTTCCAATGAGAGGGGGTCATGTTGGCATAAGGGCAGAGGCGGCTGAGTTTCTTCCACAACAATGGCTGTAGACTGACCTAGCAAATCTTTGGAGCCGAGGGCTAGATATGGAGCAGATGACGTGCCTTGCCCCGACCATTTAACATGGCTGGTTATGCCAACTACGAGACCTAACCCCATGGGACTTTCTCTAGCGGAAATGTGTGTTGGGCAAAGCAAAGAATGCACTAATCTGCTGTTTATTAAGTGTGGGGTAACTTGAGATTGCCGATTAAACGGAGATTTGATTGTGATACAGCCGCTCCATAGGCGCAGTCACATGGCTCTGTGGCTTGTCTCAGTTCAACATATGGCCCTTGCTAAATGTGTGAAAGACTGCGAGTAGCGTGTGCACTGTCAAGCTTGCCAATCAAGAACCCAGCCTGTGACAGTGAGCCGCTTAACAAGGATTTCATGTCCCTGATATTTCTGATATTTCTGTGAAGCAAGCAGGGGACTTGATCATATCTTTACAGCAAGAAAAAAAAAACATGTAGGAGCAAGAGCTCGGAGATGTGCCAACACCAGCTCTTGTCATTCAAGAGGGCTGAGTTTTGGATTTGGGGTTAGGGAAACAAGATAATGTTCACTTAAAAAGTCACAGAGTCATGTTTCAAATGCCTGCACCCGCTCCTCTGTGGCTCCTGTGATCCTGGAGAGAGCTTGCTTCCACTACATTTATCTTTAACCTTTTTGTGTGCTTGACTTAATGTGTCATTGTGTTATGGGTGTATGCTTACAGTATTATTGGTGTGTATCTATGTCTGTGTGTACAGAGAGTGATATCTTAGGCAACCCTGTTTGAGAGAGCTTAAGAACCATTGCCACATACTTAGATATCACTACCAAAGCTATTCGGAGAAGTAATTAAAATCTGTTTAGCTGTCTGCATGCATGAATGCACCCACCCATACCAGCCTGTCTGAAGAGTCAAGGAAGTCAGATACTATTATTATGCCTCAATCTCCATGGCAAAAGGCTACATAGGTCAGTGTCAGCTTTGAGGTTAAAAAAGTAAGCTTATGATTTCAAAACAGTTCAATTGAGTCCCATTTTGGAATGAATAACTCATTAACTTGGTAATGGTCATGGTGGCCATTAGCAAGGTAGTGAATAAAATTCCTACCAATATGAGTTCATGTTGGACATAAAAATTTTAATCTCTTCATCTTAACATCCATAACGTGATGTTATTCCTTTTGAAACAGGGTGTTGCGTTGGGACATAATACAAAGGGCAATAATTCATAACTGTAAATCGTTGGGATAGCAAGTGAGGAAAGAAACACTTTCATTTGATAGTAGGTGGAGAAAGGTAGAATTTGATTGTAAGTTTTGTTTATGTCTACCCGTGCAGAGGGAGGTCACAGTTACAGTTTTGCTGTTTTCCACTGTTTTCCTTCCAGAAGTTGTATATCTTCTGAGAACACAAAAAGGAAGGAAAGTCATAAGGTCCTACATCATAGGTACAAATGTGAAATTAGGTGTTGGCTTCCTTAATTCCTATGTCTACAATCACTGCCAAAATGTTTTGAAAATGAAGAAAATAGATTACTTCACTTGTTGATGAGGTTGAGGTTGATTGAGGTTAATATTTTGTGTATGGTGACTGGAATAATATTCCTTTCTTTTTTTTCCAAAATCAATATGTCATGTTTTATAATACAGCTCATTGTGTTGCCCATATCACACATAATTACATGACATTAGCTCTAGTCAACAGAGGATCCTCTGTGCACTCCCTGCACACTGAGTGATAAAAGCAGACATCAGTTGTCTGTAACATGAGTTATATGGACCCATTATAACATGTAGTAGCCCGTGTTGATTCTGACCTTAGGCGTAGCGGTGAGTTCATACTCAGCTGAGTGTGTCAACTACACACAGGCTTGCCTCTGTGTCTTATCAAAGACCAACCAAAAGCCATTTTAAGACGCTCATATAAATCACTTAACGGCCAATAGAGGTGTGCTTTATTGCGGGCACTGGACAGGGCCTCTTTTGTAAGCTAACGTTCTTTTGATAGTTTTGCCAATTGTAGCTAATAATGCAACTGATAAGATAAGCTGTGGCGGGCCTCTCTCTTGGTGCAAGGGATTTTGCAGGAACCCTCCTAGCTGTGTCAATACTCCTTTGTAAAGAGTGTGTCCGAGTCAACACACCTGAGGGCGACAAACTCATGGATGGTCAACATGCTCACCCCAGTCTGTGTGTTTGTGTCAGAAAGGGAGAAACACAGAACAACAGACCAGGCTTTGTACCTGCTACACTAGCCCCACTAATAACGGCCCTCTCAACAAGCTTGCTTGACAGCTGGGTGGGACTTTGAAGAATTCATAATGAAGCAATGCCTCAGATTAGCGCAGGAGCGGCTGCCTTTGAAGAAACAGCTCAGGTTGTGAGGTCCTAATTAGGAATGGCCTATTTTAGTTTGAACACATGCTAAGGAGAGAGTGTTTTTGTGTGGGCCTGTGTATGCATGAGCGTGTTTATGCTTTTCATGTGTGTGTATATAAGGATGCTGTCTGTATGAATTTCTGTGTGATAGTGTGAGTGTGTATGAATTCAGTATGCAAAAGAATATGTACACTTGTTATGTATTTCTGAATTAATTATGTTTGTGTGTATGCATATGTACGTGTGTGCATGTGTCAATGCAGGAAATTGGCATTTAGATTTTTCTGTGAGCTGTAAGCTACGACTACTTTAGGATCCCCCTGGATAACTAGGACAGAGTTTGGAGTGTGTGTGCATGTGTGTATGTGTGTAAAACAGGTGTGTGTGTGCCATCATTGTGATTGTGATCATCTGCACTCATATTGACTCTTTTCCAGCCACTCTGCCCCACTAATGAACATACACGAGAATATGCATGCACAGAAACACATATTTCTCTACTGCATCTCCACCCCCGTTGAAAGCTATTCTTCAATCAACACTGCTGCAAAACAATGGCGGAATGTTCCGGCCTGTTACCATTCCTCAGTGGATATCTGATGAAGGAGAGCCAGGGATAATCCACGCTATCCTTATCAGGGGCAGGGATCCCATTTCCATATTCAGGCCCTGCTGGCTGATAAGAACAGCCCCTGATAAATGTGTAATGATGGAGTGATACCTGTGGTCTGAAGTTGATGAGAGCGTTATGAATGGCTAAAGCAGAGAGGTGATGAAGGGGGGGTGGGGGGTGAAGGCTGGACAGTAGCTTTCAGCAAGGCTGATAAAAGCAAGAAGGAGAGGGTTGTGATTAATGTGCCTAAGTGGCCAAGGGTCACAAGCAGGCCCTCGCCAGTGACTGCTCTTAAGAGAGGTCACCTCCACGACCATCCGTCACACAGACGCACACAGAAACAACATTATATGCTCCCTGTCAGTGGTGTGTATGTGTATTCAGCTATATAGTATATAAAACCATACATGCACAGCCACATGCAAGCATACCATCTGCACATGCAAACATATTTCCCAGTCTTTAAATACAGTTAATGATTGCACTTGCAATGGATGCATAAGTGTGCCTTTTCACAGTTGAGGGAGCTGGACACTGAACACTGGGTGGGTGGCTGACCACTTGAAGAGGACATATGACCTCCATTTTTCAGCAGCCACGTCCTTGGGACCAGACAGTCAGACACAAATGCATTATTAATTGGGCTCTGTTTCACTATGTCCATTGCTCCTTTATCAGCACGTCGACTATCACCAAAGTCATCCCTCATTTATTGGCTTAGAAAAGGCCCATTAACATTATAAGTGACATGACACAACATGTGCGCACAATAACACTATTTAAAGAATCATGTGATCTGTTTGGAGTGCCCTTAAGTTATACTTTGACCTGATAAAATTAATTTATACACAAACTGTTTTTATAATTATTAAAACTAGAATTATTGTTCTAGTTTCAACAGTATGACTTTCTTCTGTACTATTTCAAATGTCCCTCTGTAAACTAGGAATAATGATTGAAATTATTGAAATACTTAATACTTAAAGCTATGGAAATGATATAAAATGAGCAAATAAACTAAAAACAAAAAAGGAAACATCAAAATTTATAATTTACACATTTATTTTTTACAAAACTGCAAAAATGAGAAATCACTAAAAATCTGCAAATGCATGTTTTAAATGAATTATAAATAAATAACAATCATAAATAAAATGAAAAACAAAACAGAGTAATTAATTATTTTAAGTGAATAGGTAGGTAGTTGACCAGGTATGTATGTAAAGTAGTTCATATAAATATTTTTGAATACTATAAGGCCTTGTCAACAACATATCCACATAGCACTCTCCTGTGGACTCAACCTACCAAAATCTGTAAGGAAAGAAAAGAATTGCAATACATATTTTGGTGTTTGAATATGTTGTTGATATTGCTGTTGTTTTCTCCACAGGGACTGTTACAAAGGGGCCCCTGTCCCTGGAGAAGACCTTCACCACAGGGAACCCTTAAAAGCACATATTAAAAACACACTGTCTGTCTCTCTCCCATCTCTTCACGTCCCCAGGCCCCACCACACACTGTAAACAGCTGGCTTCACTGATATTTTATTAATGATGTTCTTTAATTAGTTTAATTACATAGAATCACATCTTTGTGCATAATTTCACCCTGTTTAATGAAAAAAGAATCCCAACTGCCATTTATGTATACATAGAAATCTCTGCCCTCTGGCTGAGAGAAGTGTAATTGTGTGGGTTTCTTTTAAGAGGGCCTTGTACTATGAGGTGCTCAAAGTGTGAGTCAGAATCAGTGGGCTGGTTCACTTCATATGCTTTTTGTTGTCAATCAGGCTTTGTTTGCTGATGAAAGCAGGGTGGTGCTGTGAGCCAAGCAAGAGCTTATTCACACAATGTATCATGTTTGGTTTGATTATGCCAGTCTTCCTTAGATTAAAACAGAAAAGCATGTATCATTTCTTAAGCTTCATGACTTGTATATTCTTGATTTGTACATGCCTCAGGCAAAATGAAATTTCATTGAGAGCTATCATTTCATGGCCTAATCATTGAATAGTATATTCAATAATCCATCACTGGAGATTATTGAGGAAAGAAACTTGGACAGCATCATCCATGGATAATGAAATACCCAAAGAGCTCTGGGCATAGGAGTGCTGTGTTTCACTGTGACCCACATGCCAAGATGGTAAGTCCACCTGGGACGTTCATCTGTGTTTGCACTGTAACCTAGTAAGAGCAGATCAGTGCTTAAACACAGGGCTTTATTTAGACAGCACAATGGTTAGTCAGCAGCAACATTATCTGACCTTATACATCTTATCATGCAAGCACTCTGTCAACAGTGTTACTGGAAGAGGACAGCACTAATGCTCACACACATTAGCATCCCTCAACAGTTTCCAAGATGGCCGCCAGGATAGATATAGGGGGGAAGTGCAGCTTGTCAGACACTGATGTTCCACCATGATGACAACGGGAGTAAATGAGGTTTCAGAGACCTCATCTAAGACAAAATCAATATGCTGCCTCCTCAGCTCAGGAGAGAAGCTTTCTGCATTATTTGCTTTAAACTCACACGTGGGGAGAAAGAGTGGGTGAGTGAAGATGCTCCTATTTTTGGGGAGCTGGAAGATGTCTGTCTCCACCTCCCATCAATATTGTCTCTTGATCTCACACCATCCTATCATATCAACACACACAAGGAAATGATAGATATATTTCTATCCAGCCCACCTGGTCTGTAGTATCACTGTCAAGCCCAGACTGCTTTAAAAGTCAATTACGAGGCTAAATGACTTGAGGAATATCTCTCAAGAATGATGTTTCACACACTTTATCGATGGCAATAGCATTACAGCTGATTAGCGGAACCAAATGTGCTCTTTTTGTAATGCAACACACAGAAGGGTAACTGGATCGCCGTGTTGGCTCCAGCAGTCCCCGGATGAGCCCCGCTGGCGGCTAGACTGGAAACATCCCAGAAAGCCTCAGCCCTGAGAGGGGCTAATGTTTCATCTAGGGCAAAGGAGCTTGGAATGATAATGTTGATTCACTAAATAGCTGACTTAGAGGTCAGCAGCTTTCACTGGCCATACAGACAATGCAGTCCAGCTTTGGAAATACACTAGATTTACTATTTATTGAATAGGGATCAAACCCAAAGAATACCCTGGCAATCTGACACTGATGCTGGAATCTGAGCGGTTTTCTGTCTCTCTGTCTGTCTCGTTCCCTTTTCCACTATTCACAGACCATTGGCTTGTTGACTAAGCCAGTAATCATGCTTAGTTACGTTAGAACATATCCCGTTATCCAACCTCATCACAGTTTGGTATGTAAGAAAGGAGGTTGTGGATTCCTGGGAGCCATCCTCCGTTTGGCCCACCAACTGGAGAAGATATGCTGAAATGCAAAGTGAGCACTACCCATAAATTTTGTAGCATGCCATAGCCATCACTGGAAAAAGCCCTTCCAGCAATTGGGGGTTGGTTAAGTGCATTGCTCAAGGACACCTCAATACAGATAGACTACATAATAATGTAGTCTATATCACATAGACTTCACCCTCCACTGGACTCTATGGGTAATACTCTCCGCCAATCATATGCATGTATTCTCCCACTGAACATTGCAAAAATATAGCTGGCCAATCACAATGTGCCTACCTGAACACATGTGGAGTCCACAGTATATAAGTCAGTGTGTCTGCTGTCCAACATCCTGTCTTATTTAGCAATTGGCGAGTTTGCCCACTGATCAGCTTTCCCCTAGGATGGAATTGACGCTTCAAGAAACCTGCTCCTGCTTGCCAGTCTTACCACCATGGATTATGCTTTGAATGCCTCAGACGAGAACACACAGAGAGAGGTATTCAGCAGTCACTTTCCTGCATGGACTGCTCACTACCACCCAAAGTGAAACACCAACAGTGGTTGGACCACTTTCAACACTTTGACGCAATGCTCTGCTGTGAGGAGAGTGAGCTGGAGGTCATTGTTGATGACACCAAGAGCCCCTGGTCCAGTGCCCCCCTGCCAGACAAGTGGCGCTTTACCCTGACATGGTGAAGCAGATCTGGGCCTGGTTTAGGAAGGCAGAAGTGGATCCATTCACCAAACGGTGAAACACCTACTGTCACCTGTGGTTCTACCTGATGCTGACATGTTTACACACACGCCATGGCCAGAAAAGCTGCTTCATGCTATTCCGCCCCTCCGTTTCATTCCTCTTCTGTTGGAGAGATTCAGCCAGGAGCAGTTGACAGTCATTGTGATAACTCCAAGTCGCTGCTCCACACCATGATACACTGATATGACTCAGATGCTGGTGTCCCAGCCCTGGACAATCCCCCAGTTTTGGGCTCTGTCCCAGGAGGCGGGGATGATAGCTGTGCTGCCCATTTTGGGGCAGCTCATCCAGGCTTGGCTTCTGTAAGGGACAGGCTGATGTGGGCTGAACTGTCTGCACGGGTTGTACAGACCATTCAGGCCATGAAGATGGGATCCACCATCTTCTGTTATAGGGCGAAGTGGTTGGGATTCCAACACTGGTGCAAAGAAAGGAGGTTAGATCCCCAATTGGTTCTATTCTTTCCTTTTTGTAGTGTTTGGATATAGAGCTGCTCATACCACTATTACAGTGTAGCATGAGAGTTTTGGCGACAGATTGGTCTTTAGCCAGGCTTGTGAAATGGTTTTTGCAAGGGGTCATGATACAATGGCCAGTGATGTGTGCCTCTACCCAGTGGGAACTGCCTCTGGTGCACAAGGCTCTGGTGAAGGATCCTTGCAAGCCTCTGGAGCCGGAGGTCTCCTCTCTGAAGGCATTGTCACTCAAGACAGTTTTGCTGCTTGCTCTAACCTCAGCTAAGAGAATCTGTGAGCTAAGCGCCGTGTCAGTTCACCCCAGCTGCATGCTGCTTTGCAGTGGAGCTACTCTTAGACCAAATTCCTCCTTTGTTCTTAAGACATATGGAGTTCTTTCAGGTTGAGTTTTATTCAGCTGGATGTATTTTTCCTCCTGGGAGGCAAAATTGCATCAGTTTTGCCCAGCTCACGCGTTAGCATGTTATGCTGTATGCACAGCCCCCATCAGATGGAGAGTAGCTGTTTGTGTGCTAAAGGGATGGAGTGGCTGGAACAGCCCAATCCAAAAATTGGCCTTACCCAGTGCATTGGTATAATATCGGAGCCGCTGAGGCCCTCTACTTCTCCACTGTGGTGGCTTAGGCTATAGAAGAAGTTGGCTGCAGTGACTAACCTTTACTTGGTCAGGATCTGTGGGGCTAGGCTGAACGTTATGTTGCAGCAGGGCATTCATTCATCAGGCTCCACCCACTGTGCCCATATAGCTCAGTGGAGAGCAGATCCTGTGTGAGATAGAATAAAGGTTATGATATTATAATCCTAATTATATAAGCACAGGCAGACCCTCCACCTACAGGCCCTGCCACTCCTACACCACTTGCTGAAGAGGTGGTGTGGGACTTAGAGTACCATGTGTAGTCACCCTGGCTAAGCTAGCTGATGACAGCCAGTGAATTCGTCCAAAGGCTTAGTACTTATAACAATGCCTTGCAATTCTACATGTTTTAGAAACTAAAGATGCAACACGTGGGTATGGAGGCTTTGGAAAATAAAATAACTATCACTTCTGCTGTTGAATTATTTGTAAAGATAGGTAATAATGAACTACCATTAAGACATTAGGGACATTAATCCAAATACTGCTGTTTTGTCAAAAGACTTTATTTAAGTTTACTTTGTTATTGTGGAACATAACTGTTTGATTCCTGCTGTCATTATGAGCACATACTGTAAAAATAAAAAAAAATCAAAATCAACTCCACAATTTTCAGAAGAAATGCTGCTGCAGTGGTGTAGGGGCTATAAATAATTAACTGTAATTAAGACTATATACACATGCAGAATGAATTATTTAGGGTAGCATTGATGCATTGACCTACCCTCCATGTTCTTGGATGTGATCTATCAAAACGAAGGAGGGGTGTGTGTGTGTGTGTGTGTGTGTGTGTGTGCACTGGGAGTGAGGGTGAAGGTGAGAAAAGGGAAGACAGCAAGAGAGAGAGAGCTAGAGACAGCCTTGCTATCAGACACCCTGCCTGGCATCAGAGGTGCTCCAGGGCATGCCTCAGCCTCTGCTCTGTTACCATCCTACACTATAGCTCAACTTGAAGGATGTACTCCTACACAGTTCCTATCTCTATAGCACTGGGACTACAATCCCCCAAAACAGTTTTGGCAAACATTTTCCCCCTCCTCTTTTTTGGTGAGTGTGTGGAGTTCTTTCCAAAGCCTTTCCCCTCTCTCACTCTTTGATGAATTCCTTTCCTTTTCAGTCCAACCTTGTCCAAAATCCCACTCCGCTGTTCTCTTTCCTCTTCAGGCTTTGAAATAACCAATGAGACAGGCCACTGGGAACACAGACACTCCTCAAATGGCTTGACATTAATAACAATATCTTTAATGCTAACACATTAGGGACTGCAATAATTAATGTATGAATAATCACTGATGTGAAAAGCGTTATCAATAATTGTATGAATAATGCACATGCATAATGCATGACAGTTGCCCCAAGGCGGAATCTGGCGTCTCTGCTCTTGTCCAGGACATGGGCACTACATGGTGGCTGAAACAGGTCTGATCAAATGATGGCACACAGTACATTGGCCTTACATCCTCTAGCCTTTCTTCCTGCAGCAGAGCCCAAGCTGGCCATCTCACTTTTTGATGTGATCCACCCGGCAATGTGCCCTGGCCTTGTTTACAATGGTTTGCTTACAGCAAAACTGGGAGTCAGCCTTGGAAACCAGGCTGGAAGTGGAGGGAGGGATCTGGGTATTAGCATTCTACCCGCACCCCTGCTTCATCAGAGCTAATAAGGGAGGCCTGCACCGAGGTCTTTCATCTAGATTAGGGCGCTTATCGCATGCCACCTGCATGGAGCAGCCTGCCATTCATATGCAGATCTGGCCAAGCCAGGACTAGGGTGTTTCCTAACTCTGTCACTTCTCATCGCACAGTAGACATTTCCACTAGCATGGATAACCTTGTTGCTTGTATTCATTGTGATGTTTACTATCCTACCTCATTTCTTAAAAATCTAGAAACCTAGCATTATTAGAAGCAAATGTGATTGGACTGATAACAGATCCAGCATATTTGCCAAGCGATGGTCAAAATCTGAACATTAGAATTTACAACTGAACCCAGGATAGACTGTAGACTACACTTGCTCTCCACATTGAGTAAAAATTAGTATTGAATACCAACATTTAGCAAATAACATGATGCAGTATACACATAACACATAGTACACTAAAAAGAAGACAGTAATTAAAGAATGATCATCTGTATGATTGTGCAGTTAAATTAAGGGTGCAAGAAACATATCAGTGTTTATCAACATATTAACGTTATACTCCTTAGGGTAGAAGTGATTATTAGTGACTCTGAAAGGTTAGACATGTTGCAATGAGGTGCCAATAAAGACACAATGGAGAGCGTCATGATGGATGGGTCTCATGGGAATGACTCAATCAATGCTTTTCATGAAAACAAACATGTCATTAAACCCAAAGCATAGACTTCAACCTCATTTATTTGTTGGCTGTTCATATGAAGCCAACATTGATTGATTTGAATAATGGTAACCAACAACCCAAGATGGATAATGTTACAGTTCTGACCTGAAAAATAAGGCAAAACTACAGTATATGAAGGCTGGAATGACAGCTAAGTTGCTTTAAGTGTGATCACCTGGATGCATTGTAGAGTGTTAAAGTTGTAATAGCAGGGGATATGTATACAGTGCATTGTCTGGGTGTATTAGCTGGAGATGCTTGAAAAATTGGAGGCCTCCTCAGTGGACCACAGTGAGTGATCAAATTGGCTGTTTTGGGGTGGGAGGGGGAGCATTATCTAACTTGAGACAGTGAGAAATGGGGGAGTAGGACATAGGGGGACACATTAATGAATAGGTGGGGCAACTTTTTCCCCCCCCTAACGTTTCCCTTGGCCTGCCAAGGCCTCCCAGGTTTGTGCAATCTCTCAGTGTCAACATCTTTCTGTAAGGCTGATTCAATTAAGATTACGCCAGTTGCAGAGAGAGAGAGTGACAGGGGTCAGTTTGATTTTTCCGATTGGCTTTGTGCCTTTTGTTTTTTCAGCTCGGATTAATGCTTTGCCTGCCACTCGTACTGGGAGGAGAATAAACTGTCTGTGCCCTGACCAGCTCTGTTGTAGAAAGGCCACTGTGGCGCACCTATTTGAAGTTATGAGTAAATATATTACTTGCTGTGTTATGATAGATTATGCTCCAGAGTGTGAGTGTGTGTCTGTCTGAGTCTGTCTGTGTCTGTCTTTTTCCTCTTGTGACTGCACATTTTGCTGAATGTCTGTGTTTATGAACCAAATCATTGTGTACATACAGACATGTAGACAAATTATATATAGATCTGAATGTTTGACTCCTACAGTGAGGGGATCTGGTGGCTCTGTTATGCTTTGGGGGGCATTTTGCTGGCATGGTTTGGGTTCACTTGTCCCCTTAGAGGGAAGGGTCACTGCAAATCAGTACAAAGTTGTTCTGAGTGATCACCTTTAACCTATGATGAAACATTTCTGTTCTGATGGAAATGGTCTCTTCCAAGATGACAATGCCCCAATTCACAGGGCACGAGCGGTCACTGAATGGTTTGATTAGTATGAAAATGATGTGAATTATATGCTATGGCCTTCGCAGCAGTCACCAGATCTCAACCCAGTTGAACACCTATAAGAGATTTTGGACTGAAATGAGGGAATATATTTTTGAAGAATCATCCCTCCAGAAGAGTTCCAGAGACTTGTAGAATCAATGCCAAGGCTGAGGAACACCATTCTTCATTTGGTGTTTTGATAATGGTTATGGAGAGTGCTGTCCAATACATATATATATATATTCATCCTTTTTTCAGTAACACGCATATATATACATATATATATATGTATATATATATGTATATATATCTATATAGATGTGTGTTACTGAAAAAGGGCTACTGAGAGTCTTCAACTCTCTTCATTTTGTCTTTTCCACCAGCATCAGAATCATTGTAGGAGAGAACAGTTTTTGTGGTCCCCATGGGGTCTCTCCGTTGCCACTGTAGCCCTGACATCCGCAGAAGTATAAATCCACCTTAATGCCTCATGCAGTCCACTCGACCACTCAAATTTATCAGCCCTCTTACACACACTAACTGTGAATTCTTCACCAACTAAGTAAGGCCCTGTTCGGACCAAAGACAGCAGTGCGTGAAAAACACAGCCCTCCCATTCATTTGAAAGGGGGCAGTGCATTCATGCAGTGGGGGTGCCAACACACACGTCTCAGCAAAAAAACACAGTGGTTGTCCAGCAGAAAGTTGAACTGGGCTCAACTTTCATCCGGCAAGGAGCTGTGTTGGTCAATCACATACATGCAAGGGTCACATTCCTGGTGGATTACTTTGTAACGTGAACACTGTATTTGACTGTTTACCTTGTGATCGTGGTGATGAATGATAGAACAGTTGCCTCCGTGATAACTTTCCAGAGTTGTAAAATCCTGTCTGAGTATTAGGAACCACTTTGCAGTGTTTCGGCCTCTGATAAGTCCCTAAATGCAATTAATCTGTAACTCCTACTTAACTTCCTGGATCATATTTCATTGTCTCACTGGTACCTCAAACAACATACCCCCACCACTGCAGCCTCTTGTACTATTTTCATGCACTGGCGTTTTCGGTCTGAACATGGCCTAACACTTTGTGACACAACAGAGATGAGCCCATTCAAAAGGCCCATTGGGGGGATCTGACAAGGTTCTGTCTATCTCAAGGGGTTAGTGTGTGTGTGCGTGTGTGTGCACGCGTGCATGTGTGTGTGTGTGAAGGGGTGGGGGCTGTTGCATACTGTAGCTCCAAAAAATAACCTTTTTTAGCCTCTAATAGACCCTAGGTCTGGCACTACCACAATGTGTTGACCTCTGCTCCACTGGGTCACCCTGCTCTGCCTGGGTTAACATTACAGCCAGATTTTACCCCACAGCTGCAGCTCATTACAATGCCCCATAAAAAACGTGGGCAGCCAAACGAGGGGTGCAAGCCACCATTAAAGAGGTGAAGAGGACGATTGTGGGGGCGAATGGAGAAGTGGGTAAAGAGGTGGAGGGGGGAGGCGGTTTGGGTGAGAGGTGGAGAATGAAAACAGAAGCGTTAAGTCATTAGGGTCCATTGTTGCGCTCAAACGGCCGCCACACAAGCTCTCTGTGAATGGGAAATGGAGCTTAATGACCTGAAAAGGGACTTCAAAAGCCGCGACAATAGATGAGAAGGGGCGGCCCCACTCGAATGTCACTCTGCCACTTATTGCTTAGTTGGAGAATGGCTGGGCTGTTTAGATTTGTAATGTGATGAAAGTAAAACTAGCTTGGTGTTTCCTATGGAAATGCCCTCTTTTTCCCCTTTGCCCAGGGTTCTCTTCTAAATAAATAGTTGTGGGACCAATTTATCCACAAATACTCATTCATTTCTATGCATTGTTATGTTATCACATTATTATTCAGTGTACTGTATTCAAATATAGAGGGGGACAGTGAGTGAGTATGAGTGATTATGTGTGTGCACTTGTGTGTACACACATAAGAATGTACATTGTCATCTGTGTCTGTACACAACTAATATTTCTTCTCTACTGTCATTGCATATCAGTTAGGGGAGATTTAAATAAGAAAATTGTAATGGATATTTACATTGATAAATGCAGATCATCCATGCAATGCCTCTATTCTTATGTTAGCCTTACCAGCAGTCTGTTAGGTGGTTAGTGTCGGAGACAATTTGGCTGAGCCGCAGCCATTTAACTGGTGTGTGAAATCAGGGGCGACAACAATGGTTGCCATTGCCAGGTTGGTATTGGTAGAGGACATGATCAGCTGGCATGCAGCTTCTGAGACTGCCATTCACTCAGCACCATGTCTGTTGCCACACTGCAGCTGCCAGTTAGCATAGCATACACACTCAGACTACACCCTGTTGAAGTATCCAATGAGCCTCTAGTATCCATAGTTATGTTGAACGACCTTATTGGAGAAAGTATGCAGACACTCAGTTAGTTTATCTTATTGCTGGACCGAGATGTAAGATTTAATACTACATGGTCATGTCAGTGGAGACAAAGTTCCGGTTAAAAACAGCAGGCATTACAAAGCAATATTATGTAATTATAGTATTAATAGTCATCCACATTTTCAATGAGGGAAAAGTTAAATCTTCATACTACACTCAACTGTTGTCATTTAGTATGTTTTGTCTCCATTTTATTTAATTTCATGTCGTAAACACTTTGTTGCACTGATCTGGAGTAATACAAATTCACATCTATACAACTCAAAGCCTTGCAAGTCCACACTTCCACACTGCTGAACTCAAAATACTTCCTCCATAATATTTTAAGATGAAAACTAGCAATCTACTCAATAAAAATGAATTAAGTGTGATCTAACATGCAAAATTGTCAGTTTCTGAACAACAATATAAAGCTCCAAAGTTCATTTCAATTGTGTAGCCTTGGGCTGGCTACCAAGTTTTTGACTTATTCACTACCCTAAATACATTGTTGCCTGCAACCAGCCAGCAGTATCACAGGATTTGTTTTGAGTACTGTGCTTGTTTTATTTTCATATAGTCATACCAGTTTTGGGATATCTCTGTTTACTTCATGCTTTTAAGGGAACTTTTGAATCGTATCTGCTCTCACTGTGACTCACATGCTCTTTGATCTGACATGGGTGCCATTTAATGAAGATAACTGGAGTTGCAGTGAGTATACTTGTATTTGCCTGCAGCACCATGTTTGACAGCCATCTGAGAACATGCAAAATATGATTTTGTTTGGAATATACAATTAGCTTGAGTGCCTTGCTCATGAAGGCCTTTTTTGTGAGAGGAGATCATGTCAAATTTATTTCTTTCAATAAAGAATTCACACTACCAACCTATCATTTGCAATCCTGCCTCTTCAAACACTACTGCAATCTTGGTAAGACTCATACACAGCAAAAAGCACTGCATACAGCTAAGTGTCAATTTTGTAAATGGATTATATGCAGTGGAAGGCAGCATGAAAGTAAAATGCCCAGTACATAAGTGACCAGAAAATTAGTTCTTTTGAGTTGAGAGAATTCTGGACTGCTAAGTGCCTAGTATCTATGAGAATCAGATGTCCATAATATCCATAAGTCTCCCTGTTAAAATCCATGCCAGAGGGATACTGACATACTGTCAAGCAGAGCTGCCAATAGGCTACAGCCTGTCTTGAGGTGATTGGACACACACACACACACACACACACACACACACACACACACACACACAAACACATATGCACAAGCTACATGTGCTATGTACATATAGGCAAGTTTGCACACATAATCCATTTGCTACATTGCCACAGACTATACATATTAGTCTGTTTACTTTGTGTTGACCACAAGCATACAGATCCTATCTGCCCTGCACTTTTACTGTTGGTAAACAGTAAACCCTGATTTAGAAAAGCAATCTGCAGCTCATATGCTCCGTCTAAGCTGGATGTCAGCAATAATAGTTTCTCCTTATGCGTGTCTTTAGAGCAGATTGGGCCCCAAATGGTGTACATCTCTCCTTGATACCAGGGCTGCTTAATTTCAAATGTTTCTTAAAACGGGAACTATTATACACATTTTCAGCTCTATATTTTTATTCTGGGACTCCACTAAAGCATGATTCACAAAAACTCCTTACTTATCTTATACTAGCCCTTTATGCAGCCCCTCAATTCAGCCTCTGTCGCTAACAAGCAGTCTTAGCTCCTGTCTCTTTAAAGCCCCCCTCCTGATGAGCCCACTCTTCTCTGATTGGCCAGCTTTCTGGAAGCCCGCTGAGGAGCAGCCACATCAGAGTCATGTCAAATCACTGCCAATGCGAGCCCAACATTTCCTGCTTTAATGTTTCATATTACAAGTTTTTAAATCACTAAATAATAATTTAATAATAAACGTTTATTTTGAAGAGTATGCAGGAAATTAAATGTGTTCCTCACCAAATGAGTGGAGCTTTGTTAGCAGTGCTAAAAACAGGTTGACACAACAATATATGGAGATATTTGGAGCTCTTTGCTCAGTGGCTCAGTTATAAATAATGCAAGGAGGAATACTACAATCAGAAACAACCACAGTGATGATGATGTTTGATGAAGAGCTGCAGATGACCAGCACACCTTCAACAGGTAAACTACTTATATTATTTTGCTGTTCTGTGTAATGTAGTCATGGTTTGGCATTACAGTCCCCACAACAATGGAAAAATGCCATAATGTTAGCTGAGCAGAGCAGTGAAGTCATACACTGTGCGTGGAGCAGGTGATCATATAAAGAAATCTGTCATGAGCTGATGTCAGCTCAGGCTGAAAGTAGAAAAAAATGTTGGAAACCGAATGTTCAGAGCAGTCTGAAGCCTGAGCTTTTTTTACTTCAACAAATGTTTACCTCATTATTTGAAACTTTGGCCACATTTAATAAGACCATTCAACATTGTAACACTATATAAAGTATATGACTGAAAATAGGAAAAAAGAATAATGGATCCCCTTTAAGAATCCATCATGTATGTATGTGAATGTTTCTGCATGTATGTGATTGTTGTGTTTAAAGAAGACAGAAAGGGGGACTATGGGCAGAATTTGCTTTGTTTCTCTGTTGTAGGCAATTTCTTGGCATGGCTTGCTGATCCGCCTAGCTGGCAAGTGTAGGGACCCTAGCCCACAGTAGGTATGAGGTGTTTCAAAGAGCCCCTTTGATCTGAACAAAGCAAACCAGTAAAACGGCAATGGGAATAATCAGATATTATGGGGCTTTTATCCATGCCCTATGCAGGTTCATTATGGATACTGGATTTTGGCTTTAGGCTAGCAACCAAGGATGCACAGTAGGACACTGAGGACAACTTCACTGAATGCTGAGCCTCCACCCCTCCAATGAGATTTATCATAAATTTAATTTCCCTAAACCAAACTGCAGCAATCCTTCCTTGAGATTTGGCATTGATTGGACAGCCTGTACTCCTCCCTCCCCCTAACTGATGCTGCCTGTATTAAGAAAAGGCCTCACCACTAATTACACCCTCCCAGTCTAATAGAGGCACCCTGTTAAACAAACAATTGATCCCCACTTAACACATGTACCCACGTTAGTAAAACACAATTTGCCAATTTGCCAAAGGCAACAGAGACAGGAGAGGGAGAAAGAGAAGGAGGAAAGAGAGAAAGGGGATGCGAAGGAGGGAGCCACTGGGGGCTCCTGCTATCAGAGAAGGAGGGAGGATGATGGTAGTGAAGGGGTGGGGGGTGTGGGGAGGAGGAGAAAGATGGAGTGGATGGGTGGAGAGAGAGAGAGCAAGACAGATGAAGATAGATTGTCCACAGTTCTGGTTCTTAGTTGGATCTCAGAGATGTTCAATGCTGAGTCTTTCATCAATGCTAATTTGACTGCTTGAAAACTTCAAAGGACAATAAAGACTTCTAATGTCAGAGTCAAAGTGTGTGTGTATGTGCATCTATGTGCTTGTGTCTTAATCCTTCTAAAGGCAAATATAAAGTCTCACAGAAATGTGGTTCAGACAGTGATAAAAGTGGTAAAAAGATCCTTTCAGATGCTCAGAGGGGGGGAGTTTACCCGTTTTTAAAAATTATTTTACTTTACGAAACTGAAAATCAAACAGTTATGCCTACTTTCTTCAATGATCCAGTTTGTGGCAGAGGAAGTTCTGAGTATTCATGTCCACAGCAACTTAACATATGTTGATCTGCTATGATTATATATCTGAGACTGTACTTATACTTGGAATAAATAGTGAAGGGTCATGTCACAAATAGATAGCCCCAAATCCAGGTGTGAAATCACATAGGATGCTTTGGGATCCAAATGCCCAAGCCACATTTATAGGTCATCGGGGATGTTGTGTTTGCAGTGTAGGATGAGCACAATGCATATCAGACAACATAGATAGGGAACCATGCTAACTTTCTGGTATGCGTATAGCACTTAACCCTCCAAAAACATCTAGGTTTTGAATGTCTTAGCTGCCTCATATGGCTAGACACAGTATTTTTAAATCTGTTTAGTGCTTGCAAGTTTCATGTAAAATTATACAGTTATGAATAGGTCACCTAAGATGAATTTGGGTGCCAGGTGTTAACTGCATTCCATCCCAAATACATCACAATTGGATCTGGACACAAGACACTAGATCTGAGAAAAACCATTAATGTTGCTACGTAGATGTGTGTCTACTTGTCAGTTTGTGCACAAGCTTGGAAAAGGAGGAATGAAGAGTCTAGGCGAAGCTAATAGATTGCCTCGTTTGCCTTTTTGAACTGCCCAGCACGTTTGGAGAACAGGAGGGGAACAACAAAAGGTGTTAATGGCTTTATGGAGGCCCCATGCTGACAGATAGGCCATTATCTTCCTGATTCACTGCAGAATGGATAATAGCTCTGATCAGTTGTCCTCTTTATCTCTAGGGCCAAAGACCCGAATGCTAGCCTAACATGTCCCTTCAGCCATAAACTGGTTACAGTAAATATTGTCAGCATATAAACATCAGTGGTTATGTTTTCAACACAAGGAGATATATTTGAAATAAAAAACACAATTTGTTCTATTTCTTCTTGTATAAATGTACTCACTTGAAGTACAATTTACTGTCTTAAAGGTGTTATCATTTGCTTCTAAAATACTAGAAATATTAATGGCAGTTACAATCTCTTTTTCTTCACATAATATGGTAGACAAGTATATACATGTATGTGTGAACATACTCTTTAACTTAAACCCATACTGTGTGTTCGGTATTTACTTTTTTCCAATACATAAGTCTTTATGTTGTTTTACTGCAATGTAAACTTTTGTGTGTATGTGTGTGTGTTAAGTGTTATTTGTCATTCCTTTGTCAGATGTGTGTTTGTCTGTGTGGCGTTTGCTTGCCTGATTAGCTTAGCACATATTGTGTGTGTGGTATGTATGTGTGTGTGCACTTGCGTATGTGTGTGTGCTTGCGTGTGTATGCATGAGGGAGGGGTAGGGCACTGTTGTAAACTTATCAGCTGGTGATGACTTTCCACACAGCTCTAAGACAACTTAAGCCCTCTCTAATTACAGCACATCTGTTGCAGCAGAGAGGTATTCTTGTCATGTGGTTTAACAAATACTTTCGCATTCAGAGGAGTACATACCTAATGAGCCTCACAGCCCAGGGCAACTCACGTCTCCCCACTAAGATCAAAAAAACCTAACCTCTATGGAACATATGCACAGACACACACATCTACACGTGAAAAAAAAAAAAAAAAAAAAAAAACAACACACGACCACAGAGGAACACTGACACACGCACAGTCGAAAAACACAATACGCAGCCACAGACTTGCACTGACACCACCAAATGCACACACAGACACAAACACATTCAAAAACACCACAACAACCTGTTTTTCAAAAAGAGACAAGAACAAATGATTCAAATGAAAGGAGCCAAACTAAGAGCGGGTACGTGTTAACACTCTCTGACAACATTCTGATCAAGGTGGAAATCAAACAACCCGTCTGCTCTAATTATTACCTGCCCTAAATAAAGAGAAGTTGTCTTTGCAACCTAGGGGATGAAATAGGTTGAAGAAAATAACATCAAGAAGCAGATGAAGAATACACCCACAAGGATATCTGGCAGTCAGTGTAAACGCGCTAAGGTTGCGCTATAATAACCCGGTAAGCTGGCTGTAATGATTGTTGGGGAGACAGGGGATAAAGTGCTTGTCTCAGACTGCTGGAGTCACTCACAGCAGGTGCTAGTAGCATAGGCTACAGTCCCTGCTGACCAATCACACTGCTGCTAAGACTGAGGGGTGGAGGCAGTTATGACTCCATTACATCATTGGATGGAAAGCCACGAGGGATACTGCAACCTGCAAAATGTCAGTTGGGGGCGCATCTACACATGGGCCTAATAGACAATAATGAGACATCATCGCCAGTAAGACAACATGGCACATATACAAAAAGAAACTGAGCCCAAATCATCTGCACAAACTGGAAACTAGTGCCTTTTATCAAACAAATTGTCCAAAAAAGCCTCAAATTGTTTTGCCTGCAATGTTTATCTTAAGGCTTTAGTCAATCGCTGCTGCTGGATCTTTGGAGTTGGGCATGACATGGATTTAGCATATGGTTCACTGCAATGCTGAGGCTTAACTCCAGCTTGTGGTTTCTGACTGTCAACCTCCTTGGCTTATGCTCCATTTTCCAGAGACATTCCAAATGTCATTATGAGATATATTGCAAAAAAGTCATACACACATCCATGCGTACACACAATCTCACTAACACACAATAGCACACATGAAGGCACGCATCTTTGCCCATAAGCACACACACGTGTTTCCTGTCTGCATCTGCCTTAACACCATGTGTCTTCCGTGGAGCTAGTCTTCCTCCTCCTTCTACAGCCAATTGCTGCACTAATATGGCTGCACCCCCTAAAGATACAATATACGCTTATTGGCGAGCCACTCTATTAGTGACAAAAGGTCACACTGTGAAAATATTAAACTTATGAAGGACCTGCACTCTCTCTGCACCCAAATATGCGGAGAAAGCACAAAAAAGGTGTTGTGTCCTCTGTGTATGATTATATCTTCTTCCTTCATCCTTCGAGCAGTGACCCAAGGGCCACTATTTTATTGGTCTCAGATGCTGGCTGCCTCACAATGTACAAAAGAGCCCGTTATTCCAGACCAATATTAAAGCTGGCCTTCGCATGCAGCATTATCCACATGACACGCACGTATACAAGCACACACATACACACACATGCATAATATGTACATAGAAAACTGTGTTGTGCGGGCCTGTGTTTTGGGTACGGATGCCTGTAAGCAGCAGAGCCTGAACTAGTTATAAGGAGAGCTGTGGCCTCTCAATCCTGTCAAAGGTTATGACAGGCTGACAGAGAAACTGCTGTGTCCACCTTCCGTGTTCAAAACCATTATACTTGCAATGAAAGAGTGCTTTCAATCTAATCAAGTGTGTTTGAGTAAAGGGAGGCATACAGTACAGTCACATGTTGAATGTATTAACAAAGCATCAATGAGTGGGTGAGGAGTTGCGCAAGGATATGAGAGTGTCGATGCTTACAGAGTGAAAATTGAGTGTATATCTGCATATCTGTGTGTGAGCGTGTGTGTGTGTGGAGCATTTACTGAAGTGCATGTGGGTTTGCATTTGCGCCTCCATGTGCGACCCCATTATAGGCAGGCCTCTGTGGATATGCGTTTGTTTGTGCATACAGTATGGCAGTTTGTGTGTGAGTATTTTGCTCAAACAGGAACGTGAGTTTCTGTGTGTGTGGAGTTACAGCTATCAAATACTTTTAAAAGCTTGATTTCCCCGGGGAAATGACAGAGGTCATCTCATCGGCAAGGGATGAAAACAACATTTGCATCCGATTGGTCACACCCACGACATTAAAGTTTTAGCTAGACAAAAACATGTCAAAGAAATTTACATCGCTGCGCTGACAGCCATACAGACTCGTGGACACAGCCCATTGCCACTTCCAATTATTAAGGCTACTTTTATTGTGTGTGAACTCCATATTCCCCATTACCAATAAAAACATAACGGGGAGGAGATATTTTTTCTTTGTCACAGGCATTATCACCCTCTCCATCCGTTGAGTGTGTATCAAGCTGCCAATCAGAATTAGGGAGTGGGCTAGCAGACGTGAGATGATTCGCCTGGCTCAGCCCCCATGCATGGATTTAAATAATAAAAGAGAGATTTCTCTCAAGGCCCTGAGCGCCGTGCCAATAAGAGAGCAGGGAAAATGGGAAAATGGCCGTGTGCATTGAGAAATAACTGCAAATTGAGGGTATAATGAACACGTTTAATATTTCATTTCTCTGGATGGAAATATCTATAGTGGGTGGCTTTTTTTCTTTCCTTCACCATTTGGTGGAATTAGGCTCTTTTTTGGCCTCAGAAACCATAAAAGAATTTCAACCAGCTGCTCATCCTGAGAGAAAGAAAGAGAGTGAGAGAGAGAGGGCCAAGCAGTATAAAGACAGTAATCATTTACAATTACACTACACACAATCCCTTCATCGTGAGCTGTCCTTCGATCTCATCTACAGCAGATCAAGAGCACATATGAATGTTGGCCTGAGGATGAGAGATTTCCCCCTTCACTGCGATTGGTAGGCAGTGCAAAGATATTCTCTAAACTGTGCAGTGCAGTAATCACCGCCGTTTTTGCAATACTTAATAGCACATATTACCCATTCCCCCTTCAAAGTAAAGCTCTTCCTATTACCTTTACTGCTCAGACCTGGCATATATTCTTTCTGATTATACATCAACATCACATTTTTCATATTAGATATTCCACAGACAGTATTTGACTTTTAAAGCTGGAGCCATCTCAATATTTAATCTGTCAGCATTAATAGCAACAACTCAGGAGAGGTTTTATAAGAATGATATAGGTTCCATGTGTCCTTTAGTTGAGGAAATCTATTAATATGTGGTCAAGTGCGTGTTGTCTGCGTTTTATGGAACTGAAATTGCATGAAATCTTCTTTTTGACATTACAATACTGCAAGCTCTCATTTCTTATTTCTCATAGGCCTGAAAGCACTACTTTTTTCTTTTCTTCTTTTTTTTAAGTTTCAAGTTCAGAGACTTTTCCATGCGCCGAAAATCAGAGTAAATTACCGAAAATATGTATCCTAAGTGAAAACAGGTTGGTCGGGCTGTTTATCTTGCCTTTAGTTCACTTCTTATTTTGACTGGGAGACTTCAACCAGTGCCAGGACACACGAGATTTCAAGGGATTTAACCTGCCAGTCCACATTATTTACTCCTATGTATAAATACATTTGAGAGCTTTGCTCTGTTTAGGATATATTATATTCTTGTTTTTTTTCATTAATGAATTATCTGTGATAAAATATGTATACACATATAGACACATAATAATTTTGAAAAGCTATAGGGGTTTCCTTGTTTATTTGACCTTACCCAAAATATTACTCATATCAAGTAAACTCAATTCATTTATAGAGCACATTTAAAAACTCGAGTTGAACAAAGTGCTTTAGAGAGACTGAGAATTTCAATCAAATTAGTTAGACAGTTATGAAGATCAAGGGGTAAATTAATAAAAGTGTAGCATAAAATAAATAAAAATGGGTTTTAAAGTTTTAAAAATATTGATTTAGGGGGAAGATTTAATGAGAGGCAAACAGTTACACAGTTTAGGGCCAACAATGGAAAATGCCTGATCACCTCTGAAAAATTAGGATTATTATTATTAGGATTAATATTAGGACAGTTGCATATTCTCTAGCATGAACAAAGTAAGTATAGTTTAGGTTAGTATAACACGTTTATTAGTTAAATAAGAACGATTATACAAACCCATGTGTCTTCAAAACCTAATTTATTCTATAGATTTAAAACTCTTTTGGAGAACCTAAAATTTTCCTGGATTCCTGGACAACACTGTCCAGGTTATTTGGGAAGAAAAGTCTGTGGCATCATGGGAAAAAACACCTTTATCAATAATACATAATTTCTGAGCTAGTAAAGCTCTCCCGGCTACTTTTTAAATCTGCCCATAACTGCTTTAACACCATGCTAATGAAGTCGTCAGAATAGAGGTACCAGCAACAGTAATTGCCTTACATGAATAATGATTATGATGGTGATGGTAATGATCATGTCTGTCTGTTGTGAGCAAGCATGGATTAGCATTACTTGGTATTAAGGTATTGCGTTCATTAGACTTCCTGAATAGATGCATTAGGCTTTATGTTTTGGCTATAAATCAGCTTCAAAGGAAAACTCTCAGACTGCATTTGGTGGAATGAGGTCAAGATGCACACCATTAATTCAACAGATCCCAACACACAAACTAGAACAGAGAGACCAATGGGCCCAACCAGTTAAAAATTCATTTTGGCTTGTCCTGAATTTGTGTACTGGTGATTACTGATTTTCTCTTTTTATGCTTTACTTTTAATCTGCTATGGAGTCATAAATTATTCATCTCAGCATTTCAAATATTAAACGCATGTATTAATTTCATTTATCATCTGCAAAAACAAGAGGCGAAAACAACTGCAAACTATCACAAATCTTCAGTTGTGCTCGAGTCAGTCTTAGGAAAAGACAATAGATTTTATACTATCAATTTTAAGTTCTTATGCAAGTATTTATGAGATGAATATGGTGAGATTAAAACCATGCCCTTTCATTTGGAATTGATTTAGCATAATAGTTGTAATTAGTGAGATGAAAAGACAAAATTGTACAGAATAGTTTGGAGCACTCATGCCTAGTGGTGTCTGATGTGTATTTTATTTGCTTATTAAGTAAAGGCATATCACTTAAGGGCCTGAAATATCCTTTTCTTAGTGAATAGCTGCAACCTATGAGTTTGCCTTTCCCATTTTATTCAGCAGTGGTGCATCACCACATAAATAGATAGACAATACATAAATAGACAAATCACTTTTCCCAAATAGGCTATGATTAAGTGGTAAACACTGAAATGTGGGGCTTGAGAATGTTAACTTAGCAATCTGATTCAATGACATCGGAAATTTAACCAGCAGAGGGATATATACTGTTACGTTTGTATTTGAACAAAGCAATGTTATCTTGGGGTATGATGGGAGAAATTGAGCCCCTGAGTCATACAAGGTATTTGCTCTATTTGCATATCCAAAATAATTCTGCCTTTATTCAGACCAGACAACAGCTATCAAATGTAGCTTTGTGTAATATTAATGGCTAAATTAGTGACTTGATGATTTGTGTTTATTTTTTTTAGGGACGATTTAGTAGAAAAAAATAAAGAATGAAAAGGAGACAGAGTCAGACAGATTCAGACACAGCAGGATATCCAAGTTTTCTTTAAGAAGAAACCATGTCATAGTCAGACAGATGCAGTTCAGTCAAGTGCAGAGCCAACCTTCCACCAGTCCGGGCCAACAAACCAGCAGCCATGGACCTGCCAGCACAGGTCAGAGCCAGCCTGAGAGAGCCAGTGAGTGCTACACCAGCAGCCATCTATCTGCAGCAACAGGTGAAAGTCAGAACATGAGCCTGTTATGTGTTTTCTTCCTTTTCACAATTAGTTTACACAAGACACAGTTTCCCAGATAAACATGCCAACCATTGTAATTGAGTAATGTTTTGGATATACTCAGTGATGAAAGTTCCCACCAAACCTCTGAGGGAGAAGAGGACCAGTCTCAGAGCAGAAGTCTAAGAGTGACAGTGACAGAGAGACTGCCCAGTCCCTGGACCAGAATTTGCTATTCCTGTTCGACCTCAAGGTATATTGACAAATGTCATCTTCCAGTGTTTCACACCATTTCACTATGAACACTATTGATGATTAAGTAACAGGGATTGATCTTTAGTGTATTTATAGTTTTAGATATTTCACAATCCAGAGTGGTGGGTCCTTCTGCAGCCCAACTTGAAGATATTCCCTAGAACACAGCAAGGGCAAGGTAACAAGAGGAGGGCTTTTAATTCTACATGATATAAAGAATATCCATGGATAGAATATTCACAAAGTCAGAATTCGGCCCATTGTTTTTTATGCAGATATTTTTCACTCCTTTCTGCCCCTTTTACAAACTACCATGTTGGCATGGTCTGAATACGAAAGGGGAGGCGAGAGTTACACATCTTTGTCGCAATCAATGGATAAAGAGTAATAAAAAAGAGTGAAAGAGAATCAGGACTACCATATATATAAAAACTGTGGCAGATGTTCTCCTGCTGCTCTCACTCCTACACAAAGTATTCCCCAAAGAGGCCATTGGGAGTCAGAGGAGTTGGAGAATAACGGGAACTCCCTGGCCATATTGAAATAATAGCAAAACATGACCCATTAGTGAAGAAAAAAAATGTCAAGCAGAAATGCTACATACACACCACACAAAGAGAAAGAGAATGTTCGGCAGAGATGGTTCTGCATAATATTATTGAATAGGTCAAAGAAAGGTATTCAGTGTTTTAACTGATGAAACTAAGGACTTGAAAATAAAAGATCAAATTTAACTGGTCCTGAGATATCATTATAAGGGGGCAGTACATGAGAGATTTTTACATATTCAAAAAGCTGATAGTTTAGATGCTGTAGGCATTACAGAGAAGATCATCATTTGTCTAGGGAGATCGGTCTGGAGTACAAAACTAATCTTGTAGGCCAGGGATATGATGCAACATCTGTAATGAGCGGAAAACATGCAGATGTTTCTGCACACATAAAGGCAGTGGCAAAACATACATTGTATGTGCACTGCAATGCACATTGCCTTAACTTAGTTCTAGCTGACACTGAGGCAGCATGTTCCTTTCCTTTACTAGAGAATCTACATCTATGTCTTCATGTTGGGCTTGTACATTCACCACAAATGGCTAGTAGTTCAGCAAGAAATGTATGGAGGTCAGTCTAGACAGCTTCAGAAGCTTAGCGACCCAAGATGGGCATGC
Source organism: Euthynnus affinis (assembly GCA_029490765.1). Lineage (NCBI taxonomy): Eukaryota > Metazoa > Chordata > Actinopteri > Scombriformes > Scombridae > Euthynnus > Euthynnus affinis. Next base: position 20,439,686 of record CM055839.1, read on the forward strand.
AGGCACTTTGTCTGCCATAATATGATAGACAGGCTACCACCAGTGCTCTGTGTCCTTGAAGATTTCGCTGATTGACGTACCTTTCATTGGGCTTCTAGCAACATTCCGCAAAGTACTGGGTGACACCAAACTTCTATCTGATGTGCTTCAGTCACCATCACTGGACCCAGCAAGAGCTGTTGAGCTTATTGAAGCACTTCAGGACATATGTCAGAATTACAGAGCGGAAACCTTTTTTGATGATCCATGGAGAGTGGTCTTAGACATAGCTCAAAAATGCAATATCAGCATTGAAAGGGGAGAAAAAAGAAAGCAACAGAAAACCAGCTCTAGACTAGAGGGATCTGTAGTGACATCCACTTTTGGTGAGCGTAGGAGTGACCAAGATGACAAGGATGGTTTTCGAAAGAATATCTTCTATCCAAGCCTTGACTTTATGACTGGGGAGTTATAGAAATGCTTCTCCAAGCCTAACTGCAACATAATGAGAAACGTTCAAATACTCCATCCCAACATAACAGATTTTTAGAAGAGTCACATCTTTTCATTTGTGGAGATCTATGAGTCAAACTTAGATGATCTGAGGCAGGAGCTGCACCAAGCCAAAAAGATTTTGGAGAGGAAAAGGAATGGAGTAATGCGAAGCCTGACCAGCATAACGGCGTTCACTGTGTTTTTGGAGCCTTTCAAAGAGATGTTCCATGAACTTTTCCGGTTGTGCAAAATTGCTATTGCAATACCAGTAAGCAGTGCTGCTTGTGAACGGAGTTTTTCCACCCTGAAATTGACCAAGAATCACCTATGAAAAACCATGACTGATGTGTGACTGAGTGACCTGGGAGTGCTCAGCGTAGAGTCAAAGCGAGCCAAGTCCCTGGATATGGACAAATTTTTTCGACTATTTAGTAGCCAGCACAAAAACCACAGAATACAGCTGTTCAGAGGCAGAGCAGAGCATAGCCTACATGTGTGACAGTGCAGTTAACCCACATGAACAGACATAGATTTCAAGCTCAGAACATGGACTGCAGAGAACACACACACACACACTGCAATGTTTGTATTGAAAATAAAACAAGCTGAATGAATAATTAATGCCTATTTGATGTTTTTTATTTAGTAGAACAAAATTGTGTTATTCAATACAAAACCATTTTCAGGCTTGTGTAGTGCTACTTTTCATGTAATACCACCTGTATTAGGGCACAGGGCATTGCTCAAGAGCCTGAAAATTGTGCCCAATGTTTTCTAAGCAAATTTTGAATGCTGTATTTATTTCTGATAATTTTTCAGATTTCCCATGGGCGCCGCCTCCTGACTGGTTTTTGGTCCCCCCGTGCCACCTCATTTAAAAAAAATCCTGGAATCACCCCTGCTGTCATCAATGGCATCTCAGTTGTGTGGAGATTGTTTGTGTGAGGTAGAGACACCTCCACCTCCAAGGCCTCTTCTCCTGTTGTGTTTCTCTGTGATCTTGCAGTCATGTATGTGATTGGATTTTGGCTTAACAAAAACCTGAAATTACACACCTATTGTGTTTCAGCTAAGCCCGCTTTCACAGCGATAGGGGCAGGCTCTGCACGGCTCTCTTGGTTGCCGACTTTTGGGATCCCGCCCCTTGTCCCTTCCAGGTTGTTGAAGGAAAAGGATAACAGGATTAGGTCAGGGTTTCTGGGAAGCATCGATTGCCATATTCGACAGACTGGTTAAAAATAAGGTGTGACACGGGTCACTGGCTATGGGGTGAGACGAGCTCGGCCTTTACCCTGTGTGAGGGAAGATGGCACTTTGGCAGTGCCAGAGTGCAAGGTGACGGAACTTGGGAGAAAGGGGATAAGAGCTACCCACCATCCTCTATACCACACTCAGGGACCCTGACACTGTACCATCTGTGACACTACCCCCAGTCCCCTCAGGCTATGCTTATGCTCATCACAGAGATGCTGATAACACAGGGTGTGACTAACACGCCATACAAATCTCCACATCCCAGGCAATGGAAGAAACAGCAAGAGGGGGACACACTTGCACACACACACAAACACAGTTACACATAGACTACATCCACTGTCATAACCAGTCAGCAGGAGGCAGGTTGCATTCAGCTCTCAGGGGCGTGTGGATGTAGATCTATGATGAGTGGGTGGACCCAGACGGGGTAATGACAGGGTAAGGATTATGTATGTCAAGTTGTGTGTAATTAAATTTGAAACTGACAGTACTATCATACAAACGCGTGGTGGGGGTGAAAGGTAAGTTGGAGGAGCTCAGAATTGGGCCATTCTGAGGTTTAATGAGGCCAGTGTCATATTTGTTACTGATCTCTAAGATAGGTGAATTCAAAACCATAGGCCCAAGCGCCCTGCCTACTTTATTACTTTGAGAGTGTTGTAATGTTAATTATGTGGACAGATATTTATATGTGAACAAAAGAGGCATCAGCATAGCCTGTATTTATATATAAAGGCTCCCTTTCTTTTTGATGCTGTTTTCAGTGCTTTTGCAGTTGAAAGCTCAGGAAGAACCTAGTAATTGGATTTTGAGTTAAGCTCTTTATTGTTTGTTTTTTTTTCATTTCTTTTTTGTCATACCTCTGTTTTCCAAGGTCAATAATTAATTGATATTGATATTTAAAAAATCAACAGCAACACCACTTTCCAGATGATGGTAGTTCCAATTAAAACAGGTCTGTGGAATATCCATAATAAAATATTGTTTCTGGAAAGACAAGTTGTCTGTTGCTGTTGTTGTTGCTATTGATTTCTAAATATACATATTTTTTCAGTTTCTTGAGCATTACTCAGTTGTGTTGGAGTGAAGGCAGAAATCTCAGATGCATCAAAATCTGAGCAAATTAGACAGACAATATGTGCACATATTGTCTGTCTAGTATGTTTGGTTAATAGATTATAGGTAAATTAGAAAGCATCAGAGAGAGAGGAAACAATACCAAAAAAGTGAAAGCATCACACTGCTGCAGAGGTGATTTTGATGCTTTGCTATATTTCTTAAGGAAACCTTGTATCAACTTCTAACTGTCTCTGATAAGGATAATAGACCACAGAGAGCATAATACAGTTTTTCTACAGATACATACTGTTCTTTCTCCATGTTCGCTGGCCTTTGGCTGTTATAGTTATAAGAAAATGAGGGTGGAGCTCAGGAAATAACAGCTGACCCTCTCTGCTCTCCCCTTCCCCTCATATTCACTCACCCTGTAAACACCTCACAGACACAGGCCTGTATCACTACACAGAAAACACCAGTCTGTGTGTGTGTGTGTCCTTTACCTGCCCAGTACCTACATGGGTTTTCTTGTGCTCCTGATCCTTGTTCTCTAAACTGTCTGCTCTCTACACTGTAATGACCTCCTACTTCCAAAGCACACACACACACACAGACACATACACACACTCACTTCTAACAACCCTCCCGGTTGTGTTTCCTCTTCCTTAGCTTCATAGCAGTTCCTCATTATGAAGACACAATGGGAAGCAGCGTCTGCCTGGGCCAATAGTGCTAAGCATAAATAATGCAAGGTCAATGTCTCTCCTCTCTCCTTTCTCTCCTTTTTCCCCAGGGGAGGGGTGGGATCTAAAGCTCTGACACACCAGCAGGTCCCTTTCAGCCCATTTATAAGCTCTCTGTCCACTGAACTTCCTCTCTTCCTCTTCTCATCTCCCTACTCCTCTCTTTTCTATCCATCCCCATGTATCTTCACCTCATCCCAACTTCATGCTTTTTCCATTGCCACCATTTTTCTTCCTTTCTTTTCCCTCTTCTCTTCCTTTACATTTTTGTCTGAATTTCCTGCATGGATTTGCACCCACTGGTCCTCTCTACCCCTGTAATCCCCTGCACTCTCTCACTCTCTATCCTTGTCCTCTTTCCTCTCCGTGTCTCTTTTTTCTCTCCTCTTCCCATATTCCCATTGCCCTCTCGCGCCATCTCCTCATGCACTCCTTCATTTTTAATCTTCCCGCTTAGTTTGCTTCCTTTTCTCCCTCCTCTTCCTAGTTTCATTCAGTCTCTCTTCTTCTCCCTTCTCCTATTCACAATGTTCATCATCCCTTCACTCCATCTGTTTCTCTCTTTTGACTACTCTTTGCTCTTCTTGTTTTCAGAGAAGTACACATCTTGAAAACTGGAGGGGAAGGCAGGGAGAAGAGCAGGGAGGGGGGTGAAAACAAGGCTCCCTAGAGCCAGAGGGACAGCTTATCCTTATCAGGCTTCAACCTGCTTATTAGATCCTCCAGGACACGCCACGCTCTCCACTTAAACAACACCACCTACCCCCTCCTCCATCTCTCTCTCCTCTCTATTCTTTCTTTCTCTCTCCATCTAAGGTTTTAATACTGAATCTCACAGCAGAGCTGGAAGAGAGGGAGGTTTAGTCACATAGATAGGAGGTGAAAATGGGGCCTTGGCCTGGAACAGCACTGTCACATTGTTTGTGTATTGTTTATGAAATCAGAATCTTGAAGTGAACATCCTAATTGCAACTATTATTATACCAATACATTTGTGTCATCATAGCACCATTGCAGTATATGGTGTCTATGTGAGAGGATGGAGAGATGGAAAAAGAAGGAAAAGTCAGTGAGTGGTCTCCGAGCCATCCTTTTTTTTTCTTCTCCTCCACTGCAGGTCAAAGACAGCCAAGCCAGGAAGCCCCATCCTGCCCCTCAACCATCTGCCGTGCCCCAGGAGCTGCCAGGATCTACCCCCACAGAGCCTGTGAGCAGCAGCCTTGCTTATCCCCCCCCCCCGCACACACACCCACCCACCCACCCACCCAGCATCCAGCACCCAGCACCCAGTCGCAGGGAGAAGCAGCCTGTCAGAGGGGATTTGTGTTCTACAGAAGCAAGCACCGGAAAGCAGGGTGATGCAAGTACCTCTATACTCTACCTCACGCTTATACATATTTACAACTGCAAACACAGAAAACATAAAATTTGAATCATTTACTTAATCACACATATACGTCTCCAAGCAGATACACCTGTGTTGTCCCAATAACAGGCACAGTATATTTCAAATGTATAGATATTTAAATCTGTGGATAATATATTGATGGCTATTGCTAGTCAACATCCAAGTTAAGTGTGACAAAGGTAATTTTTACATCAACATCAAAGCCAAGTAAGAGGACTGCTTATCTAGATATGTGCGTGGGTCTGCGCCATCCAGAGGCAAGAATAGATGAGGGGCACATGGTGAGTGTTTCTTGGAGTAACTGTAGGCCACAGGCAGCCCTCCCGCTGCCTGCCCTCAAACCCATGGAGACTTAGTTGAATGCCAGACCTCCATGTGGAGTCTTAAGATAGACTCACTCAGGCAGCAACAGCACAGGGTATCATATCTCTGAGATCCTTACCTAAGACAAGACCCTAACAAAGCACCCTTGCAGAGATTTACACCAGCCACTCAACCAATGTAGAGGGGTCTGACTGTGGACATACACTTGCACGCCATCCGATTAGTCAACATCCATCATATCCTGACGAGGGGAACTCCCTCTGAAAATAAATGTATATTTAGGAGCCTTGCTGTTAGGAAAGGGGGGTGTGGGATCTCGTTACGACAGCCACTCCAGAGGCTAAAATTAATGGCTCTTAGGCCGTCACTGGAGTGACACCCAAGCCCTCGGAGAGCTATCAGCGAGCAGCAGCGGTGAATTCCACAGCTCGCCGCCACGTCCACACCAATTCTCACTACCATGTCGAAGGTGTCTTAACAGCTGTCACTCACAGGGCAAGGCATGATGGGAGGTATGGGTATCCACACATGCTAATTTGTGCTAACAATATGACATCATAGTTACCAAGCAGTTCTGACAGTATCTTTGTTATATACCAATAATGTGAGATAAAAAGGGCAATGATGATAATCATGTATTATTATAATTATGCCTGTAGTCTGATGTCTGAGAAGAAAATTGCGATAAATGAGTAATATGCTCAAACAACTACCATCTCTGACAGAACTGTTTTCAAAACAGACGAGACTGAACACGAGTTTTCAAGCGCTAATCAACTCTAATACACAAGAAACTGGTCTTTGGAATAAACTCTTTTACAATCATATACCAGAAGTAAAATAAGACACGGGGTTGATTTTTTCTGAAAGGTGATCTTTGAACTATGTCCAAGAGTTGAAACAGTACGATTCTGGGAGTTAAAATATTTATTTCATACAGAGAAAATATTGTTCTCATATGGAGTTTATTTTAACATTAAATAAAAATCTCAAACAAAAACTGAACAGAACACCACCAATAACACCTTTTACAAAGACTCTCACAGTTTAATTACATTTCTTTATAGTAGGTTCATATTTGTAATACCAATTATTAAAGATGAATCTAACAGTGCGGGGTATGAAATATTACACGCCACACTATAAAGACCTAACATATAGATGTCAATTGAATACAATGTGAATACAAAACTATCCTGCAAAAGCCAGCAATGTGTTGGGAAATACAGGTTGAACCTTGGTCCTTAGTGGAAAAAGGGTGAAATTAGTGTGCTTTGCTCTGGTGGGATTTCTCCCTATTTATCACAAAGGAATCACCACCACACCCCAAGGTGAGCGAAGATAACACTTGGATTCAATAACACAATCCATACACACCTTCTGTATCTCTCACAGGCAGACATACATCACCTGTTTCACACAAACCCACATATACTGTATATCTATTGTCTCTCTGTAGCTCTCGCTCTCTCCCTCACATACACACTCACACACATACTCATGCCCCTGTAGGTGCAATAGACTCACACCATCAGATAGTGTTAAATGAGGAACTAATGAGAGCTGACAAGAGACAGACCAATTAAACCTCATCAATTCCTGCCTTCCCTCTCTGAGGTGCCAGCAAACACCCCAATCAACAACTTGATCAGTCAGAAGGTGACACTACAACAAAATGGCCACACCAAATCACCTAACAACAGTGGCAAGACTTATAGCCCCCCGTCTGCGTGTATAGGAGGGGGCTTCAACCTTTGGTGGCTGTTAATGAACCTGGTCTTATGGGTCATCAAGGTCCACTGGGCCCAGTGGAGCTGATCTAGTCAGGCTTGAGTCTGAGTGTGCTAGCATTTAAGAGAGTGAATGAAGAATATGCTTTTCAGAAAACCATATAATAACTACAGAATTACTCATAAATACATCAAGCAAAAGCACAGTACCACATAGGGATGTCGGTTTTGGTTAATTCTGTTTTCAATAGACTGACCCATTAACTGGTAACTAACAGGTTAATTTTTAAGAAAAGTTGTGATGTAGCTTTCATTTGTGAGAGCTATCCAGTAATCAGTGGTCAGAGCTAGCTTACCCGAGGTAGCTTGACATTTAGCTCATCCTTCTTCACTTCAAAGTGTTTTCAGTGCATTTAGTCACAGTTGCTCTTGATGGCATAACGTACTCAGGCTTGAGGTACCAAACTAGCTCTTTCAATCCCTCACCCTCTCCCACACTGACTGGCATCATATCACTCTCAATCATTCGGCACACCAACTGGATGATGGCCTAATAACAAAGTGACACCCATGTTGTTATTACTGATAGACCGTAGGATTAACATGCTAGGCTAACTGTCCGTCAGCTACATGACTTTATATGTGCCCCATGAAATTTTTCAGAGCACACAAACATTAAGCACACTTGTCATCTGCTGAGTATGGTGCTATTAAACTGGAGACAATGCAGCTACATTTTGTTTTTATACAGTCTATGGGCTGCACACAGCACAACACAGCTATACTAACAATGGTAGACATGCTAAGTAGCTAAGTAGCCACCATGTAGGTATCTACAGGTTGGTGCTCCTGTCAGTGTTGGAGTCTCTGTGTGAGAGACTTCAGTCAGTAAATATGTGTTTTTAAAGCTTACTGCAGGGCTGTGCTCACTTTCAGTCCCACAAGGTGCTGAAATCTGGCACCAATTGATGTAATGTTCTCATTCAATTTCATATTTGTAATGTTGAAGGGCAGCTCCTCATTAGATCCCTAAAGCATTATGGGATCATTATTAATATCAGTGTGTGGTGTTTTGGTGTCTGATGTATCGTCACGTGGATGTATCACTCAAACTTCCAAATATCCACATCATGGCACACATTTTTGCATCTGAATACCAGCTGCAGTGACACTGGTAAGTAGCAGGCTGAAATATTACAACATTTATTTATTCTATTTTGATAATGAAGCCAGTAAAAATTTAGGGAAAACACACACCTATTCTCATCAGGTGCTGGCTTGCAGGCAGACATTTAAAAAATAATGGAAAAACCATGCACTCTTAATTCAGATGAATTCATATAAACAGATGAAGATCAATGTTTCAGCAAACTGCCTTCTTCAGGAGACCAGGATAATGAAGCCAGCATCACTGAAAAGTGAAGCTACCTGGGAATGTGTGAATAACCTGAACTCAACTGGGTGGAAGTTGATCTAGATATCATGTTATCATTTCTAAACTCCAACAAGAGCAACTTCAAAGTGCATGTTTTAAACATACTATGTTGTTTTTTCCCGCAAGAGTTTCCAAATTTAATCCCTAAATACAAAAAAATATCACCCCAACAAATACAAATGGTGGCCCCACAGTACACCAAACTGTGTTTGATGGCCCCATTCCTGACAAGTGGGCCTCCAAACACCAATAAATTTGGATCTTGTGATCACAACATATGGGCTCTAGCTGTCACAACTTTGACCACAAAAGTGAGTACCAGATACATCCACAGCCCCTTGAGGTGGATCCGGCATATTTTTCCTCCCGCATTGGAAATCAATGAGCAGCAAATTATTTATGGAAAATCTACGCTGTGTTGAATTACTGTCGCTGGAGACCATGGGGATTTATACAGGAGCCTGACCACACAAATCACGCATAGACAGCACCTGCAAAGTGACAGGTGACTCACTCTGAGGCGAGGCAGATATGGATGTATGAGTCTGTGTGCAGTTGTCTGTGTGTGTAGAAATGCAACTTCCATTCATAACTTAATTTCCTCTCCAAGGTCTAAACAATAACAAGAAAAACTCGAGCAAAATCTATTACAATAGCCTTTTGTTTTCCATAAACTCTCCTGTGGCCACTGCACCTCCCTGAAAGATGTGTTATCTTCCTCTGTTGACCCATTTAGACCACTGTTGATATATGTATTGATTGTATCTGCTGTGCCTGTCACAACAGAGGGTCACAATAAGCAGGGATGGGATAGACCAATCAAGGCAGCACATACAGTAGTCTAGCTGTTCTGAACTTAATACTTAAAGGGTAATTCTTGTATTTTTCAACCTGGACCCTATTTTCCCATAATTTAGGGTGTAAGCATCTAACGGCGACATTTTCTTTTTTGGAATTGGTCCATTATCGAGTGAGATCACTTCAGTCAGCAGTTGCAAAACAGACTGCAATGTAATCCTTAGGGGCAATTGCGCCCATCTAAGTATGTCCACTAAAAGCCCTTATTTTTGCTGCTGATAGACTCAGGTGTCTCACAATGAAAGCAAACACAGAAACTAGCCACCTGTAGCGGCATTATGGATAACTGCATAGTGAACTGCATCTGGCCTGTTTGCATGCTAGTTTGTTTACGTTTGCGGCTTTGGATAGCTCAGCATCTGTTCTAGAGAAATATTAACATACTGGATGAAATAAAATGGTTAATGGTAAATTTCTAAATTGGAAGAATAAAATGACCTGATCCACTCTGTGTAGTTTTCATGGATTACCGCTGGACAATAGAGATTTACATATTATAATTTCTCACAAAGGTGGTGGAACAGTATCCAGGATGACAATGTTGCTGTAAATCTAATTGCAGTAGTTACACAGCTGGGATTACTCTCATCCACGGAAACTTCCAGATTTTCCAGGTCTGGCAGCAACAGATCCTACTCTGCAGAAAAAATTTTCTTCCTCACTTGTCAGGAGAGCAGTAGCTGCAGGAACATCAGCACTTTGTCTCAGGTAACCATCACTGTACGATGATTTTCTTGACGGTCCTGTTGCCTTTCTGCCATTCTTCGTTTTTCCTCTTTCATTGACTTTTTATGTCCTCTCTTTGTATTCCAACTCAAATAAAATACGGTTGACTTGTCAAAGTGAGATGACTCATGATCGTCCTCTTTATAGTCCACATGATAATCTGTCATTGCACTTAGATTAGTTTCCTTACAATCTAACAGCAGTGAAAGTCAGCTTCATACACGTAAATAAACCAGCGTACACGGATGAATATGTGAATGGTTCAATTAGCCAGCAAACTTCCCCGGATATACATCCCTGTGCAGTTAGCCATAATGCTGCTACAGGTGGCTACTTCCTGTGTTTACTTTCATTGTCAGACACTTATGATAATAATCTGAGCCCGTCAGTGGCAAAAACAAGCACTTGTCGTGGCCATACTTTGATGGGCACAATTGCCCCTAAAGATTTTGCATCAGCCCATTTCGCAGTTTCTGGCTGAAGTGATCCCGCTCGATAGTGGACCAATCCCAAAAAATGTTGTACCCATTTGCCCATATGATGGGAAAATGGGGTCCAAGTTGAAAAATACCAGAATCGCCCTTTAAATTTAATTTCTAGATGAACAGCACTTCTCTTTCATGCTTACCAAATTTAAATCAGGTCAGGAAGAATTTGTTTAGACTGTCTTTTGTGGTGTAAAAATGAACACAAATTCAAATAAGTAACAGAAAACACATTACAAACTTTCAGACATAAGGTCAGAACTTGGGTCTTTTTGTGTAAGAGAGGGAGAGAGAGAGGTTAAAACAGACAGGAGCATTGGCCAGAGGGCAGAGAGGCCTGTACAAGCTGATTTACGACAGGCAAGGTGGAGGGTGCAGGATGCCCTGCTCCCTCTGATCACAGCTTCTGTGTTGTCCTACTGTTTTTTTTGTCCTGTTGGGACGCTTCCATCCCAGAAGCCCAAACTGAAAGATTCATACTACCCCAAACCCCCACCTTGCCCCTTTTAGCTAGCTCCCTCCCAACCCCTTGGTTGCTTAGAACTACATTTATCATGTTCTCACATTATAAATCACTTTGGTTAGAGTGGGTCTGATAACTGTAGCATCACTGTCGAATGACTGTTCCCCTAATCTGCCTGCCAGACAGCCCCACAGGCCTTAAGCCCACCATGAATGTCCGCACTCTCCCTGAACAGGGTACCACTAGGATACAGGATGAACATTTGTTTTGCATGGCTACTAATTCAACTGTTAGCATAACTGACAATTTGACAGTCTCTTCATATAGTAAAATATGAACAGAGAGCCCTGAAAGCCCCCACAGGCCCCTGCCAGTGTGTTATATTGTCAAAACAGAGTTTCAGCCACTACACAATCATCATTTCCAATTTCCTACAGTCAGTCAAGATTGAAGAGAAACTGTGGAAACACAACAATTACCCTTCCCGTTGTGGGAAATCTATGTGACAAGCTCATGGACATGTTTGTTTAAACCTGCCTGGCAAATCAATGTTTATTCAACAGATTCCAGTTGCATAGCAAAAGTATACTTTCACATAACGTTCCTAATTTACAGCGGACTGATGTCAGAGTAAATGCAAAATCCAATTCTCCAAATAGACAACAGCAGAAAAATATAGGAATGAAAGCTTTGCAGCTAGTTGCAATATTGAAAGTATCTTTATGTGCTGAAGATGAAGTGCTTATACTGTACTGTTTAGCAAATTTTCCAAATTCTGTTTAGTTTAATGAATAGATGAGTAGATTTTCACATTTAATTATGAAAAAAATGGGTCCCTTTGTGGTCACAACCAGCCTTCACAATAGTAAAATGTACACATATAAAAATAGTAAGGAAACATGTGTTGTTGCTCTGTGAATTATGAGTGTAAAGATCACTGGTTGAAGCCCTGACTACACAAACAGGATGTGTCATGGAGGACACATGGGGGTCCTCCAGCATGGGGGTCTTCCCCCTCACAGCTTCTGTAGGCAGATTTATCATCTAGAGGTTAAGGGTGGGACACCAGCCGAGGAGTGGGAGCTTCAGTGTGTGAAGGGGGGTGGGGGTGAGGAGGGGCAGCAGGCTACAAGAAGGCAAGTTTGCTTTTACGTGTTTTCTTTCCTTTGAAAAACAAGGGAGTTTGCAGGTTGCTTACCTAGGGCCAAAGTCCATAAAGCTGTGAGGAGAGAGCTGCAGCCACATGTCTGAGGAGTAATGCGATCCCAAGGGGCTGACCGCTGTTAACTTTTATTACTGTAAATACTCTCTCTTCGCGTCTGTCCTGTCTCACACAACCCCTGGTTGCTTTTATATGCGGCTCGTGTTTGATTAACCCCTACAATACACTCTAGGCCCATTTGTACACACCCAGAATACACATAAACAGGCACAAAATGCACTGCCGTAAAGTAGTATCCGCTTGTAGACAGACAGACATCAATATAGTGTCACTAAAGGTTACAAAAACATAAGTCTTGTATCAACAATATTACATTTGTTACATTTCTCACACAGATACAGGTGCTGTAAAGAAGGTCAAATTCAGACAGATATTATTTACTATAGTACATCCATGAAAAAAGTAATGTAAAAAGGGAAATATTGCACATACAAAAAAACTGCAATAAAAGCCATTCACTAATTGAAGGTTTAGTGTTACTGAAGCTTGTGGAAGTTTATTTATGGAGAGCCTGTTTGATAGCAGGAGATGTACATACAGACAGACAGTCTGACAGACAGGGCTGTGTGGGGGAGATCAGTGAAGTAGAGAGCCCTGATTGATAAACTCCCTATCTGGCTATTTACGATCTGGCTGCAGAAGAGGCAGGCTTCGCCAGACAGAAAAGCAATTAATCTGCAAACGAGCTGGGGAACAGCCGGCCTGAGCATTGGAGCCTCCTACCAGCGTCGCTCTGGAGGGGAGATAAGGCTGCAGACGGCTATTTATTGTACATTTTAATTAAGTGCTTGTTAACGCTAGTTATCTTAACAGTCACAAAATTACCGTTGTAATGCATTTAGTTTGAGGAAAAATGGAGAGGGCTGGAGCACTTTATGAAAGCTGGCACAGCTTGCCTTCATTTGAAATCACAGGATAAATTCAGAGGAGGCGGATGCCACAATGATCTAAGCTCAGGCACTAATGGTTATTTAATATGGCCATCAGTGGTCCCAAGTCCCCAGCATACGGCACTCGCACAATAGCCTCCAAACCCTCTTTAACACTTATTTGAGATGACAGGAAAAATGAAACCGTTTGTGCTTTCAATGGAAAAGCAATCATTGGTACATTATACTCTGCTTGCCCTATCATGCTAATGCCGGGTAAAAATGTCACCAAATGTATTTAAAGGGCTGATGGAGTGTTGCCGTTTGATTCCTGCTGCCTGCCTGATTAATAAAAACCTTCAATTTGTATGTAAATGCAACCTGGGGCTCATATCATCTGCACACCTGCACCTGGAGAAAAATAATAAACTCAAGTTTAATGTGGCAATTATGAGAGTTTATGGGGATTGTGGGGAAGAGGGCGGCAGAGGAGAGGCTGGCTTGATGAGAGGGCTCTCAGAGGGGAGTGGGCCGACCCGGACCAGCCTGCTACAGGAATGACCTGATGCACAAATATAACCCCAGCTTGGAGAGCTTAACACAACATGCACACCTCCACAACACCTGCTGGTAGCAGTTCACTGATGTTTTGTTAAAAAAAATATTTTTGCTTTGTTTTTATTATTGTTATCTACTATCATCTCTATGAAGGACTTAGAATTGTTAATTGCAGAACACAACGATGTAAAGTAATAATTTATGTGCATTTGTTTTATGGTGATACAGAACTCAAGTTCGTCTAAATGCTGTATTGGCTGTTCTGTTCTGAACACAATATCCTCATTGTTCTGTCAGTGTATTCTTATAAGTAATCACATTGTGCTCTTGTCAACAGAATTATCACCGTGTCACAACACTCAGCATTTAAAAGAAACATGCTTGCACATATTATCATTCAACATGTGAATGGTATTGACCTTACGTCAAGCTGGCCATACCCACTTTGCCCCATGTAATTGATTTGTGTATTGTGTTGTGCTTTTCTTTTACATCATACATTCTCAGCCTCACACCCTACTTCCTCCAAGAACAAAGTGAGAGTGTATTGACTAAATGTGAGAAGAGTAAAGATTACGGAGCAAAGATTAAAGGCGGGTACTGTTGACTGAGCTTGCTAGGGTAGCAGCATGCAGCTTTCACCCACACACTGCGACTTTGAAGCCAGCTCTATCCTCCCTCCCTCTTTTGGTTCAGCACTAACATGTCTCACCTTGCCCACTGTAACAGGTCAGAAGAGGAGAAGACCTGCTGAATATATTGACACAACCCCTTTTGTTTGCTTCAGACAACTCAACAGAGTTTGGACCAAAACAATAACAGTAGTGTATTCTGATTTATTCAAACTGATGCAACTTTCAGTTGAGACTGTCCTGCCCAAAAAAAAACAACAGAATAAGACAGAATTTTTTTATTGTAACCATGACAACGCTGGTCCTCTAATTTTAACAAAGTTGTAATTTTAACCCAATCATGATGTTTCCCTAACATTAACATAGTACTTATTTTAACCCAAACCATGGTCTTTCCCGAAACCTAACCAAGTCATTTTTGTACCTAAGCCTAACTAAACCTTGACCATGGCGTTGTCATCATAAAACAGATTTAGTCTCAACAGTGACATAGACAAATTATGCCTTGCTACTGACAGAAAACATGTCGTTCTGGAGTGCATGGACCATGTTGTTTAATTTGGAGGACTTGTTGATCAGTAAGGCAGAGAAAGAAATGTATAAGAATAAATGAATGATTTTTTTTATTAAGTGTTGTGCCATCATATGGCCCACCCCTCATGGCATTAAAAGACACCTTTACCAAACATCCATGTTTACAATACAACAGCTTCAACCTATGTATTAATTGCCCCTACCAGTGATTCATAAGCACATTATACAAGCCCAGGTTTGGGAGGCCCAGCTTTGCAGTAACCTCAGTACCACTGAAGATGTGTGATACAACCACACACAGCGCTCACAGGAAAGTGACAAAGACCATGCAAGAAGAGAAAGAAGGTGAATACAGTGATTTGGAAGAGTGTCAAAAACTTCTGTGGTCTGTATTATGTGGGTGAGTGGACTGGAGCGATGCGGTGAGATGGTGATAATAGTTATCTGCTGAGATGATCTGCTCGGGCATGATAATAGCGCTACAGTGGTGTGACTGTGAATCAGTACCATGATAGAGCAGAAGATGTGGGCCCTTCTCTCTCAACTCAGCATAGAAAAAAAATCCCTACCTGCCTAATGGCTTTAGACAGCAGCCATTCGGCCCTGCTAATCTTCCGTCTCTCTGAAAATAACTTTTTGTGCTGTATGAAGATTGGATTTTACAGATCACAACGGCAAGGTAATGCATTCACTCAGCTGTACTTCTCATGAGAAACGTATCGTGATCTCTAATAATATTCTGTATACGGCTTCAGCCAAGCGCTACCTTTAAATGCGATGCCGTATTAATATTAATATTTATGGACTGTGGAGGAGCGCAAGCCGTCTGAGGGGTACGGGCAGAACAAACTTCCATTAATTCCTATGGAGGGGAAAGTCCAAATTAATTCCTATTCACATTTTAATGCCTTTATGCTAATGCAGGTTCAGAGGGAAAGGACGGTGAGCCCACAGGAGGAGGAGGGTTAAAGTTGACTTCAGCACCTGAGAAATCTCCCTTTACATAGGGAAATGGGCTAAAAGCTTATACTGTGGCTACCGTTTACAGAATACCCATACAGTATCAGGCTGAAGTTTGATTCCAAGTACTTAATGACTGAAACAGTTGTTTCCACTTTCCTACATACAGGTGTTCATGTTTGAACACCTTTATTGTTTTTCTTCTATTGATAATTATTAATCATTAATTAATACAACTTTCTATAGGGTTTAAATAAACTTTGGTCTTATTTTGTTCATGTTCACCATCTTCTATCAGTCATTCAACTCACCAGCACTTCCTGAGATCTGTGAACATGGTGATATGGCTACGACAAAGTCCAATGGGGCAAAAACAACACCGTAGACAAATTAAAAAAAAAAAAAAAAAACGTAAGTTAAAAGTAAAATCAGCACACCTGAAATACTGATAATAATCCCTGAGGGTTTGTTTCATGCCAGAATTATGGCCGAATGGTTCATCTCTCTTCCTCCATTTGACTTGTGTTTTTGCCACATTCCCAGATCTCAGCAGTTAACATAATTCCTATCAGTTGTTGTTACTAACAGGAATGATGGCCAAAAGTATGAAAATAAGACACAACTTGTAATAAACTGGAAATATCGTTTAGGGTTGAATGCACCATCCCTAAATAACTATGTTTGATCACCAGCACACAAATACATCCAAGCCCTGATGCAGAAACAATTTCTAGACCACATTCACGTTGATCTCCATCTGATGAGGAATCCCAACACCTCCAGTCAACTACCCTCTGTCCCATGGGGGAAAACCAAGTCTATCCATTCTGGTTTGTCTGGACTGGTTAATGTGGTGCTGAGCTGAGGCAAATTCAAATAGATTGCACTGGTAGCAATTGTGCCCCCCTCCACCCCACTGTGTTACAGCTGTTATCATTACATATTTACTTGGAGGACAAGCGCGTGCTCTCTCCAAATTGGTCCCTATCAGTACATGTCTATGTTGTGACACCTGGAGGGTAATTGTCATTAATTGCACTCATTTGGGCGGCAGGTCAGGGCAACTGAAGCGCAGGTGTTTGGGACAAAACATGATTATTCCCATCCAAAGAATGGAAGGATGGGAAAGAATGATATTGCCATTGCGGAAGGCTCCAGACATAACGACTGTTCATTTTTCTGGTTTTATCAGGCATTAGTGGGTAATTGGGGCTCAAAAAAGTGGGAAGAATGTCATCACCATTATTCCCTTCTTTCCTCCATTTCCTCCATTCATGGAGGAAATGAAGCACTCTATCAGTTTAGAATGGACAAATCTAAAACGGTAAGATGCCAGCAGTAAGGCCAATCAATGCGCCAGCCATTTAACTGCCGATTACAAAAACAAGGGCTACAGTTCCTGTACCAAATAGTCTTTAAGAAATTAGATTTTAGTAACATGACATTCTTCTATTATGTTACTGATATTTCTATATCTGCTCTGCTGTGATGCGATAGTATGCACATTAAATACACAGTAGAGTCCAAAAATCTGAGACCACTTTCCCATTCAAGTTAATGGGAAAATGTTACTACCACGGGTGTTACCAAGATACCTAAGTGGACCTTAAGAGAGACCTTGGTGCCAGCAGAATTAATGAGACCCTTAACCATGGTTCAAATGAGTTTAATTGAAAAGGGAAGACCTTAAAGCACCAGTCCTCTATCTCCCAGCCATCCATCTGTTTGACTCTATCATTATCTGATTACCTTGTTATCAACCTTCTGATGGTGTTTTCAAGCACTACATTACAGCTACATCATGACTCAGTTGCTGAAAATGTAGAGTAATTACCAGACTGTTTATGTCTGCATATCCAATCAGTATGCATTAAAAGAATGTCTCTGCATCGGCAGCAGTTTTATTGGAGCACACAATGTATATTTTTCACAGTGCTTGACGTTCTTTTTCTGCACTTCGAAGCTCAGTCTTTCCTCCCCTGCTGTTGCCGTTCATCTGCATTTACCCTGAGACTGACATGAATGTGACACTGACACACACTTCTTAGGCTGTGATGTTTTTTTTTTTCTTTTTCTTATGATGAAAACAACAAAAGAGCCATTTAAAACTCAAAACTACAACTGAGCCTGTCACTCTGAGTGCATATGTGTGTGCGTGTGTGTGTGTGTACCCCACATGGGCGGAGTGCAGACACCAGGCGCAAACATCCTCAATCTGTCCTAATAGCACAGCAGTATACAAAGCTCAGACTTCAAATATAACAACTAAGCTACATTCCCTCATAAAAACACTGTTTACCGTTGCTGTGATAATTTACCCAGTAACATGTGCCCTCCACAAGAGCAAACACCAAGGGATGCCAATGTGTGTGTGTGTTGGCTGACAAAAATACACAGCAGCAGCTGGGCCCCATGTTTGAAGGCCTGCCCTCCACACTCCATAGCTCAACATGGAGGTACACTGTGACTTCTAGACTAGTTAGTGAGAGGAGGAGATCGAGGGTGGGCCTGAACTTGTGTATGCAGGTGTCTGTGACAAATGAGATGTTAATCACCACCTTCAGCATGGATTTTCACTCAAAATTATGTCTTTTGATTAGGTATTGCTGTTTATGGACAAATGAAGAATTTTGCTTTGGTCATTGCTCTATATTTTAAAATGCTGATAATTTTCTTCTTGTCCTAGGAATGCAAGAAACATCTACATTTTTGAGAAATCATGCAATGTCTTTTCTAGGTCATTCTGACATAATAAAAAATATTAACATGATAACCCCCCTCCCAATTATATTCAACAGTGAGTTTTGTTCTCATGCCAGAAATGATTGTGTCTGAGTTGGTGTCACATAAGCCATCACCCGTTTGCGTCCAATACCTGCTGCATGTCTCCCTTCTGTCCACCTGAGCCGTAGAGACTAATATGGGGGAACCTGAGGCTGGTAGTGCCAGAGCCTGCTTGCCAAAGCCTCAGAGAAGACAGATGGCATGCGGAAATCAATAACCTCACACAACATCACCCATTTTGTGAACAAATGAATTTGCTTTGACAGTGCGTGTATGAGCGATCGGGTGACCTGCTCTCTTCCCATCTGAACATCCTCCCCTCCCCTCCTCAAGCGCACTGTTATTTATGGCAGTTGGGCCCTACGCTCCTATGTGCTTTGATGTTTAATTCAAGGACCCACAACCAGGCAGGGAGGAGAGCGTGGGTGTGTTGGGAACTCACCGGGGCTCAGGAGCTCAGGAGCTCAGGAACTCTGATTTCCTACAAATATTCCCTGTGTTGCTCACACTGGTCTCTGTCTCTGTGACTGCTGAGTTACTTCATGCAGGGCCTGAAGGTGTGGGGAAGATGATCTGTCAGTGGTTTGATAGTTACATTGGCCAGACTGTGGATGATACCATAAAAAGTATTCAATACATTAACAGTCTAGTGAGCTTGACATTCTTGGAAGTGTTCCTCAAGCACCCCCACCCTAAGGCAGCTATAGTGGTAGGTGTAAACTCCAATCAAAGCCCAGTATTGTCTGCCCTATCATCAAACAGCAATACTTTTCTGTCAGACCTTTAGTATCCTCCACCTCACTCTCACTACCTCTAACCTCCACTATATCTTTCTCTCTCCCAACTGCTTTATCTCTCCTTCTCACTCTCTCTCTCTCCTTACCGGGCACTCTCTGAGATTTATTCCAGCCAAGAGCTGCTCCAGTGAGGGGCTGGTGTTAGCAATTTATGGTTTAATAAGACTTACATAAGTCTTGCAGGTGTGCTTTACGTCCCCCACCCGAGCCCATTTGGAAGATTTATGGAAGGCCTTTGGATTGCTGGCTGATTTAGAAGTCCTCTTTCCTGTCTCTGGCCTGTCCAGGCCACCACACACTCCCCTAGACGTCTAGCCTGACCAGCCAAATGTTCGTCAGACTGGGGTCTGGCTGGGGACGCGTCTGCCAAAGAAACACAGACACCACAGTAAAGCCATGTCTGGGCTGAGTACAGGTGTGTGATATACTGTTCATAAACCCAGGTAATGGCGCATTGGTGTTGGCCACCTTGTTAATATAAGCACTGAGATACAAATCAGAGTGACATATAGGCTAGACTGGAGGTGTCCCACTGGATATGCCTATAGCAATGATTTTTAAATCAGAATAGGTATCAAAAGCCACATTCAATTCTGATACATGTGGCCATTGTTAGGCAGAGGAGAATGGTTTCTCCGTCTTGGCTGGCCCCACTAACCTCCACCATTGTGGGAACACACAGAGGCACCCACAACTGCACGATGACACACAAGCTACACAACAGCCCTGTAAAGGCACAGTGAAAAGAGGCCTGAATGGAAATAAGTGTTGCCAAATAAGAGTTATTGTGATGAGGCAGTGCTCAGCTGTTAGGTTTTAATATGCCAGCTAAGAACACGGCCTTAATCAGAAACAACATCTTCTTCACTATGCCATCGCTGATTCCGACAAGCATGTGAACAGTGTTGTTTGAAAGCCAGGCTGATGAAAAATGGTGCAATCTCAGTCCCTACTGTCGACTGGTAATTGCTCATCTGGGTAGATGCTAATTGATAATGAC